>CAWUFW010004631.1:0-1497771 GCA_963921515.1 Calotriton arnoldi | reverse complement strand
GGAATGTGCAGCAGTATTGGAAAGGCATTGCAAATGTTTGCAGAGACCCACAAAGTTATGGTACTGTGGATTTATATCTCAGGTCAATACATTTCTCTCATCACTCCTCTGATGGTCCATTTGATACAAGAATGTTGTAGGAAAGTAGGATCTGCTTTCGTGGTCACCCCCACTTTTTGCTTTTTTTATTCTGTTTTACTGACTAGTCTGACTGGGATCCTACTAACCAGGACCCCAGTCTTTGTGCTTCTCCCCTAAATTGGACATGGTGATTACTTAGGTACACTCCAGATTTGCTACTGGTGTAAGTCCCTTGTAAGTTCCTAGTATATGGTACTAAGGTACCCAGGGCATAGGTACACCAGGGGTCTTCCATGGCTGAAGCATTTATTATGCAACCCATGAGAATCACTCAAATTGGGACTACAGGCCTGCCATTCCAGCCTGTGTAAGCTGGTGCTAGCACAACTTACAACAGATATAAGATTCCTTATATCTGGGGGGGGGTCACTGCACTTAAAACCTATAAGTCACCCCCAAGGCAGGCCTTTCAATCCTGAAGGCAGGGTGCTTGGTTCTAAGTGTGAGGGTGCCCCTGCATGAGCCGGACACCCCTTCAACCTTCGGAGTCCATTCTCCTGGGTTGTAAGTGCATCAGCCATTAAGATGCATAGAAAGGCCATGCGTCATTACGCGATGACCCTCTCTAAACTGGCTGTAACAAACCCTGTCGTATTTGATATTAAACATGTTGGATTCATACCCCCACACCGTAAACCATGTGAGAGGTATGATTCCATGCACTGTAAGGCTCCTTCGGAAGGCGCTCAGTGCTCCCGGTACCAGTCTTCTAGACCCGGACAGCAAACTATGGCTGCTGCTGACCTGAGACACGATTCTGCCCTCCTGCTGCTGAGCCAAGCTCGAGCAGAGAAAGGCAGGACAATAGGTATCCTGACACAGGGAGTTGTGACCACCTCCCAGACAGGACTTAGTGTATTGTGACAGGGTGGGGGCGCTTGCCAGCGCCACTCAGACTGCTTGAAGGGCACATTGGTGCCCTCTTTGCATACTCCAGTCCAAACTAGTTCAGGGAGCCGTTGGCTCCCGCTCTGGCTCGAAACTGGACAAAGGACTTGGGAGTATCCTCCCCACTGTCCAGCCCCTCCTCTGGGAGAGACCCCTGAATTGTTCCAACCCTTTCCTTAGGGTACGTAAGGGCTTGCCTGTGGGTGGGTCACTAGATTCGTCGTTACACAAGATTCAGATCACATACCACTTCAACTTCAACCGTCTGGGCACTCTGGACCTCTCTGGACTTCGCTTTGGGAACCGAGACTGCAGCTGGGAAGACTCCTGCTGCTCCTGGTCTTGTTGTCCTTCAAGTCTGCTGCAACGTCTGTGCCCGTGCTCCATACAGGTTCTTCACCAGGCCTGTGGACATCCGAAGGAATCTCCCTTGAAGTGAAGGAGTCACTCCCCTGCATCTACAGGCACCACAACACAGCTGACCGGTCTGCTGATTCTGGGCTCCTACGGACTCTGAAAGGCTCAGAAACACAGGTTGCCAAGTCTTGTTGACTCTCTCCTCCAGAGATCTTCGGGCTCAAGCATCTCCTGCAGCCAATATCCTCGCCTGCTCCGCTTCCTTTGCACTGTGGGCCTTCATCCTTTGGTGAGCTGCTCAAGGTCCTCTTTTGACTACTGTGCCTCTGGCCTGTGGGTCCTCTTGAGGGTCTTTTTCGACTTCTGTGAGCTCCCTTGCTTGCTCGGGCCTGCTCTGACTTAGCTACTCGTGGTGAGTCACTTGGACCTTGCTGGTCCTGACACTGCCCCTGTTGCGTCGACTACGTTGTTTGCCGCTGCCAAAGCTTGTTGGTGCCCTGCCGGACACTGACCCCTTGGCTCTCGACGTCTTACGTTGGACAGCTCGTGAAAGGCTCCTGGTCTCCTACAGCGTCGCCTGGTCCGCACAGCTGCAACTTCAAGGGCACCGTCAATCTCTCCTGCATCTCTGACATCGGTGGGCATTCGTCTCCCGTGCCTCCTGGTCACTCCTGAGTGGCATAGACTCTGTCCCCTCTGCTTGCAGGTACCTCTCATCTTGAATCCACCTTTAGGTTCCACCGGATGCTTTCACCTTCATCAGCGGCATCTTTCCTGAAGTGCTGCATTGTGGTCTCTGGCAGTTTCCCATGCCAATTCGTACCTATGCACCCCGCTTCTCTGGTGTAGGAATCCTGGTTCCTGGGGTAACCACGGGTGGGGTGGCTCTCCAACCTTCTGTCCTCCACGGGGTTTCTTCAGGGTCCGCTGGGAAGGGTCCTTCTTTAAAATTGCAACCACGATTTACCTATTGACTAACATTGAGCACGCGGTCGTGTTCCCACTCTGCACACGACTTCTGTGGGGGTTCCTACATACTCACCATGGGTGGTTCCTTGGGTCCCCGGCTCTTCTAAGTCTTCTGTGTCCATTCTGGACTTAGCTTGTGGTTCGCATTCCACTTTTTTAGTATATGCTTTGGTCTCCACCTGGAGACCACTGTGTATTCTGTGCTATTTACGTATTCTATTGACAAAGTATTGTGTGTATTGTGTTGTATCTCCGGGTAAGAGATTATACAGTGTGTTACTGAATGTTAATAATTAAAACATATTTTTATAACTACACTGTGTGGTTCTTTTTCACTTAACCTATACCATAAGATTAAGTACTAATAAAGCAAGCTTCTTTACACTCCTTCTGGACTAAGCCTGAAGGCTGCTCTCCACAGCTACCACTTATAGAGCTTTCTAAGGTTGTCTAAGACCACTAAAATCACCATGAGACCCTCACGGGTGAGTAGTGCGCTCTATAAATGGATTGATTGATTGATAAGGGTTGTCTGGATTAGTGCAGGCTGCTACACTTGCATAAGTGTGCACCATATACTGAGCCAGCCTCTCACAAATGTCAACTCACAAGGTGTCACTTCCTTCATGCCACCTTTGCATTCGTAACTTAGAAATGCTTGATTTACATGCTTATCACACACTTGCACATCTAAAAACCTTTGAGAATGAAACCCATTTACTTTATTCTCAAGACTGTTATCTTGGTTCAAAATGTCTGTGCAGAAAAAAAGACATATCCATTGATGTTACTGTATTTAGTGCCACATAATATTATTTTGATGATATTTATTGAAAATATGCTTTCATTATACAGTGAGGTTAAATCATTATTAAAAACAAGCCTTGTCCAAGTCTGATCATATAAGTGAACCTTCTTCATTGATTCGCTTGTGGTTGCGTGGATTCCAGATATAAACAATTGTGCCAAGTGTTAGATGAATGGATAGTGAATAACCTCGCCTCTGTAGGGTCATCGTTATTGGGAATTCCTCTGCCTCCCGTCGAAGGGAGTCTTTTTCTAACACCCCTGAAGGGCATCCTTTCTGGGCCTTCTGATTTACTACCTTCAGGCCACAACTTCATGCATGGGATGTTTATGTTGTCACATGGCTCTCGGTTAAAGGAAATGAACAAGTAGTTCAGAGTTTCACATGATCATGGCTGGTAAACAGCAGCAAATATGAGCTCATCTAGAAAGCTGCACTGGGCCATAACAAATTTACTGTATCAAACTACATTCGACCACATTGCAGAGAGTTACGATACTGTACAATTATGCACCCTATCATTGTATATCAATCTTCACTGTACCCAACTGCATTTTGCCTTATTGTATCACACTGCAATGTTTTATTCTAAGTGGCATTGTATAGCACATTGGTATAAGCAATAATGCTTTTTGCACTGTAACAGTGCACTGTATTATTCAGTAGTGTTCCATTCAATGTGTCTCTACTGTGTCATACTGCTCTAGGTGGTGCCACACTATCATCTTTTACTGTCTTGTATGGTTCATCATCATAAGGGACTATATAAAACTACACGATGTAACAATAAAGGGTTTATACAATGATGCTCTGCCCAATGGTCTGTACCTACTGTATTATACAAATCTGTACTTTATATCACAGTTCATTATTGTGCACTGTATGATACTGAACTGCACCACATATACTTCACCCCACTCTACTATGTCATAGTGCATAATAGCATGTGTGCTGGTAGGGTGCAACTTTAACAGTGTGTAGGACTCCACCATAGACCACTCCCACCCTCCTCTTCCCAATACCCCGACCATTACAAATGCACCGAGACTAACACTGTGGTGGACATCTGGTGCTACCACAATCCCCAGGATCTATCTTTATTCCTACTATTCACCTGTCCATGATGTATCCGCTCGGCTGGATGGATTGGTCTGGTCTTCGGAACTGTGTCCCTCTGTCCATTCACAAGAGTACTTGGTCGAGACCTATTGGACCATAACCCCCTAATAGCAAACCTACGATGGGGAAGATTCACCCCCCCCATTCCCACATGGTGACTGCAACCCTCCACCATTGAGGACCCCGCTTTCAGAGAATCAGTGTCTGATAGAATTACAGACTACTATTTACACATAATGAAGGCATGGCATCCTCACCCTCCGTCACCGTCGAATGGGAGACTTTTAAGGTGGTTGTCAGGGGCTTCTGCATCTGGGCAGTTTCAGAGAAAACAAAAGGCATTGCTCCACGCTCTAGATGCCACGGAGTACACCTGCATAGATCAGGAGCGAATGGCGGTCGGGGCGCCTCACTGTTCCAGCTCCCTGAAAACGAGTCTGAACTCTTGGAGCATTTGAGATGCGTAGACTACACCTCCTACACAACCTGCACACACTCAGAGGGAGTTGAATCGGGTTGTCCCTTAGCATGGTTGATCCATCACAAAAATCGATTACACCAGACTTTCTCGGTCCGCAATCCGATGGACACTCTCCTCCACACCCAAAAAGAGATCCACAACGCTTTTACAGCATACTACACAAGTCTCCCTACCCCTCCTGCTGGTCCCCCCGACTTGGAGGTGCACACCTATCTAGCAGACACACCACTCCCCTGCCTCTCCTTGGAGGAGCAGGAGGAGCTAGATTCTCCCTTTACAGAACAAGACGTTTGCACTGCCATTTCGGGACTGGTCACAGGGAAGAGCCCTGGAACGGTCGGCCTTCCGGCGGAACTTTACAACACCTTCACTGGTAACCGGCCCTCAAACTGATGCAACTCTAGGAGATTGTTGCGGGGAGGCCTCTCTGTCATTGGCTTCTCTGCCGAAACCTGGAAAGGACCTGACTGACCTAGCTTCTTACTGCCCAATAGCCATTCTAAACAAAGATTAGAATATCCTTAGCAAGAGCCTTGCTGTCCGCATCCAACAAGTACTCCTGTAGCTGATCCACACTGACCAAAACGGGTTTGTTCCCAGTAGAAACACATCTCTCAACCTCCGCCGCCTCTATAGAATGATGGAGGCCGTGCTGGAGGCATGGCCTGGGGCGGCAGCCCTGGTTCTAGACCTGCATAAGGCACTTGACTGCCTTCCATGGGTCTTCTCTTTGGTGTTTTGGAGCACTTCGGAATGGGCCCCCACCTTACCTGACTGATCTACCTCCTCTACACCGACCCAATGATTAGGGTGCTCTACAGGAAACAACTATCTAACTCAGGATGACCAATTGGCATGGGTGCAAATTCAGGACTGTGAGTGTAAAAATTCAGACAAAGGGTAGAAATTCAGGACAAAAATTCAGGACAGAAGGTCAAAATTCAGGACAAAACTTCGAGACAAAAGGTAAGTTTTACAGACACATCAGTGCCATTGTGAGATGTAAAGTGGCACACATAGAATTTAGCTAATTGGGTCCTGCAGTGCTGGACTAGAGTGCAGTCCTCCCGATGGCCAGCTTTATGTGTCAGATCGCTTCAGGTATTCCATGTCTGTTCAGCTGGTGATGAGTGGTTATGGGGCTGGTACAGTACTGAGTGATGGATAAGACCCATAGCGGACAAGTCTTGTGTGAGGGTAAGAGCATGAAGCAAGAAAAGGAAGTTATTAACCACCCTGTATGGGCTATAATTGGCTGCAGACTGCTGAGCGTTATGGTATTATTGTGTGTCAGAACGGTTAGATAGCAGTTGACATTACTATATAATGCCCTGGCTAGCCATATATCAGCCCTCCTTATTTTACCTGTATATGGGAAATAGTATACTGCTTAGGCTGTTTCATTTCTGTGAGCTGTAAACTGCAGATTCTCATTGATGCACAGAAGTGTGCTACAGACTAGAAACTGTATACGTTGTTGAGGCATTATTGTAGGTCAGAAGGAGGCACCGTCTTTTACATACAGAACATTCTCTATTAAATGGAAGCAAAATGCCAACTTGCAGTTTTACTGATAAAACTATATAGCGCACAAATACTAATGTGTGGAAATGTGGTTTCGGCAAATACGTATCATTTGGACATCACCAAGTGAAGTGTCTTGATTGTTTTGATCCTATTAAAACTCTGTTTCCAGGACACTTCTGAATTACAAACAAGTGGTCCATTTGTGGTTTCCTAACTGCTGATATGCTTTGAAACATTTGCACAGTTCATTTGCAGATATTTAGAAGTTGTGTGTTACAAACAAACTGACAGCTTACAGCCTTTGTTTTCGCACCCCCAAGAAAATTTGCGAAAACATGGTGCATCCTACAACACATTTGTCATTCTACATTCAATTGTATTAGCTTCTGAAGCATAGTAAATTATGACCTTACTGTGCACCAGGATACGACAATCTTTGATGGGGCTCTTCAATGATTCCCTCACTATCACCAACAGTGCCTCTCTCTCACATGTAGTTCATTTGTTTTATAGCGTCTCTCAGACCAGTGTAGGGTGCCAGAGCACTTTACATCATACACACACACATACAGAGACAATGAATCATATGTGTGTATATCAGTGTACAGAAAATGTTACATAAGGCAACAGGGACTACAAGGTGTAGGATGCACGTCACCCATACTGGTAGGCATTTTGTAGGAGTGCTTGGTCTGAAGAAGCACAAACTCAGGATCCAGAACATAACACAGTAGTTAGCGTTGACTTTAATGATAAGAATTTATTTCTGCCCAAACAAACCCTTTTTAGAAACATCAGGATAATGAAAAACTGGGAAGAAAACATAACTTTGTAACCTGTACCATGAAGCTTGCATGCAGCTTTTTGATGCCAGTTCATAGATCACTGCTAGATTATATATGTAACTTATGAACTACACAGTAACAAAAGAATCTCAGTGACAAAAGCAGTAACTCACTGAGTTCTGCACATAAAATACTCTTCTTTGATATGCATGGTACACATTCTTTGCAGCAGGCACATTAACCCTCTGTGCTACCTTAGATGATTCAAAACTGCCACTAAACATAACTCCCATCTCTCTCCAGCGGGTACATTACTCACCAGAGTTATCGTGACACTTTTATTGTTGCCTGAAAACTGCTGGATATACAAGGAACTTTTCAGTGCCAGCCTCCAGTAACAAAACCGCCTGCCCCCCCGCCCCCACACCCTTCCAGCCTCCGAGGGAAACACCCGATGCCGGGTGCAGCCAGTCCAGCCTTGCTACCACCCTCCAATGGTGCCCCTCATCTTCACATAGACCCTCTCTCATGTGTATTTTTTTTTTTTATAGTGCTACTCATATGAAGTATGTACAGCAGGGTGTTGGAGTGCTTTACATCACACACATATTATATACAGACAATGACTCATAAATGTGAAAGTCAATGTAAAGAAAATGTTACTTAAGACAATGAGGGCTACAAGGTGTAAGAGTCAGATGTCATCCATACTGCTAGGTAGTGGTGTAGCGTGGGTGGGGCCACAGGGGCGGTTGCCTCGGGCGCAATATTCTTAGGGGTGCAAAATTTTCAAAGAAAAAACATTTGTGGTGGAAGGGACTTGAGTCACGTTGGTGCTGTTGTCTGCAAGTGCAGGTTATGTTGTCTTGCCCGCCTTTCCCCGCAGAAAGGCTGCATGGATCCGTGCCCTCATGCATCTCTCATGGCCTCAGGGCAGGTGGAGGGCTGCTCGTGCTGCTTCCCGATGGCATAGGAGCAGCGCTGCATAGCGGCACAACAGCAGAGCGTCTCTTGTGGTACCATGGCGCCGTACAAGGAATTAGTTTCTGCTTTTTGGCAGGCAGAAGGAGCACTTCAAGCCTGACTTCTGCGCTTGCTGCCTGACGTCTTGTGTCAGTTTAGGATGGCGGGTTGAGTCACCCGGGGGTGTGGCATCCATTCATTCTTTCATCCATCATTCTGTCCTTCCATCTGTGTGCCCATCCATATCCAAACCTATTCAACCATTTACAAACCTATCCATCATCTATCCTTTCTTCCATCATTTCACTCATACATCCCTCCATCCACCCTTTCACTCATCCACCCTTTCACTCATCCACCCTTTCACTCATCCACCCTTTCACTCATCCACCCTTTCACTCATCCATCCTTTCACTCATCCATCCTTTCACTCCATCCATCCTTTCACTCCATCCATCCTTTCACTCATCCATCCACACTTCTATCCATCCATTCACTCATCCATCCAACCATTTACCCTTTCACCCATCCAGCCATCCTTTCACTTACTCATCCATCTATTCACCATTTCACTCTTCCATCCATACTTTCTTCCAGTTCTTCCCTCTCCCTTTCACTCATCTATGCATTCTTTCACTCATCCATCCTTACATCCTTCTTTTCACTGGTCCATACACCCATTTGCCCATCCATCCAGTCAATCATCCATCCATACTTTCACACATCCATCATCCCTTTCTCTCTCCGTCCCCCTTTCACTTAGCCATCTCTTCACCCATCCATCCACCCATCCATCCATCCACACATGCATTCATGAATCCATCCATTGACCCTATCATTCATCTATCCTTTCACTCATCCATCCTTTCTCTCATCCATCCATCCTTTCACTCATCCATCCATCCTTTTGCCCATCTACCTTCCCTTTCACTCACTCATCCATCCATCCTTACATCCACCTTTTCACTCATCCGTCTATCCATTCACCCTTTCACTTATCAATTCATACATCATCCATCATTTCACTCATCTATCCACCCATCATCCACCCTTTTACTCATCAATCCATCCTTTCACTAATCTATCCACCCGTTACCCATCCATCCATTTACCCATATATCCACCATTCCACCCATGCGTCCACCATTCCACCCAAACATCTATTTATTTACCCCATTCTCTCATCCATCCTTCCACTCAACCATCCATCCTTTCTCTCATTATCCATCCATTCACCCTTTCACTCATCCATTCATCCTTTCAGTAATCCATGCAGCCATTCACCCATTCCTTCACTTACTTACTCACCCACCTTTTCACATTAATTATGAGCTGAGCCTTTGTCTGCATAGTTGCAGACAAAAGAGGCCTATCAAGAACTTCACCCTTGCTGTAGTTCCTAAAGCAAAGGGTGGGGTGGAGAGGTGTGGGGGGGTTAACTATGCCCCTGCACATAGGCAATCTGAATACTTTGAAGTCATGAGTCTTGCATGATACACAATGCCAGGATGTGAGATGACTGTGACATGGTGTTGTTTCCAGGGCTTTAAGTGGGTTGAAAAAACTTGGGGGTCTCTCCAAAGGGCGTGTCTGATATAATTAAGGATGTGGCATAAAACACATAAGCTAAAAATCTGTGCTTAGCATGGTGTGCTGCCTGACGGGTATTCTGCTACTTCTGTTATTGCATCCAGATATATAATACATTACACCTACAACAAGCAAGGACGATTGGCTTTGTCTCTGGTTGATAGTTGCATAAAATAAAAAAGCAGCAACTATGGCTTCATTGTATATAATATTTAAAAAGCTCCAGTTCTAAAATGTTGAGACTGTGAAAGAACGATAACCCCTTCTTTTTAACTTCTTTTGCTGGCTTCTTTTCATGAACTGGATTCTGTAAATTTCTTCCATTTGGTGAGGTGCAACATTTTTCTTTATGTACTGTTAAAACAGAATGCCCTGCCCTAGACCGAGTCTGGAGGAGGCCCACTACATGCTTTAAGAGCCCAGACTGACCCATTGTCATTCTGTATGTGACAATCAGCTGGCAGACAGAATGACAATGGGCGGGGTGCGGCTGCTCTTGTGCTCAGGGAGTTGAGGCTCCTCGCAGGGGAACAGTGCTGTTCCCCAATGCCCAAAATTACGGACAAAAGGCATCCGTAAAAGGGATCATTACAGACAACGGACGTGAGATCCAAATCACGGACGGTCCGTGAAATTTACGGATGGTTGGTCACCCTAATCTAATTATCTAACTCCATCCCAGTTGGTATGGGCACGAGGCAGGAATGGCCCCTGTACCCCCTTGTCTTTGCCTTTGCGAAGGAGCCCCATCATCCACCTTTACCACAGTGGCCATCTCATCGGATTGCTTTTCGATAGCTCAACTTCTATCTAAGTTTGGTGCTCTTTCTGGGCATACGGGTCAGCTGACAGAAATCATGTGTATTCCCTCTCTCTCCGGAAATGCGACTGCAACACCTGGACATGGGGATGGACCTGGTCCGCTGGGAATCCACTTGTTTCAGATACCTGAGGATATAGATATTTCACTCCAATTCTGATTTACTACATGCCAACCTATTGTTGGCTGTGTAAGCCCTCCGCTCTCAGGTGACATTCTGGAGGTCCCTTCCACTGTCTGTAATTGGCAGGTTAGCAATCTCTAAGATGCTGATGCTCCCTCGCCTTCTCTACTACTTCGCGAACATTCAGTTTTTGCCCCCCTCCCCCCCAATCTTTTTTCTAGAGCCTTCTGCCTTCCTGGGAGACCTCATATGGCAATCCTCGCGTAGACCGAAAGACCTCCCAAAACTGCAGCTAACCCCCTCCCCCGGGATGTGTGATCTGTGAGCATCCCAATTTCGAACATTATTATTAGTAGCCCAACTGTAATGAGACTGGTGGCTGCTTTCAGGGGGCTACAGTATCCCAAATCCCCAGGGTCCCACAGCCCCAGTCCCAGCCCCTAAGCCTCCTTCGGCTGATCCTCACATGCCTCAGCGGGGCATTGCAGCTCACCGGCCCAATGACCCCCTACACTCTGGTTACCCCCTGCTGGGCTTGAGAACCTGCAGCAGCTACACCACAGGTGACGGATTGCGTCCCTGGACCCAGGCGGGCCTAGACACAGGAGGATCTCTTCCAAAATGAACAGCTCCCGTCCTTCAAAGGCCCCTCCTCCCCATATGGTACAGTGTAGCACACGAGGATAGGGTAAAGGGACCTGACGGTGGCACCTAACTTCAAGCCACCCACCCCAGAGTGTAACTTTTCACACTTGGCCCCTTCTCAGTGCACCTGACAATTGAAGATTCACTCCTCCATACAGACAAAAGCCAAAGCCCTCTTCCCCCACCTGTCTCCCTGTTCTATTGAATCTTATGCCTCCTTGCTGGTACCTCTCCACTCCAGTCTCTAATGGTTGCGTAGTTTTTCCTAGCTGGGTCCTCCGGAGTCCACGCCCTTACAAATGCCAGGCCTTACTGTCTCCCTGCGCCCCCCTGTAATCAAAGCTCTTTTTCTGTGGCACCCCAAACATAATGTTAATACTGCTCTGTCCTGCTTTTCTTTATTTCACTTACACCGTAACCCATATGGCATATGCCATCATTCTGCAGAGTACGCTCTGCATCACACCTAAAATTCTGTATGCCGAACTACTGCAATATAGCACACTGTACCTTTGCTACACCATCAGAGTGAAATGTTTCATACTTCTAGACTTCACCAACAGCTATGCTGTTTCAGCCTGGAATTTACTTACATGTTTGCAATGCACTGCGCTTGTGATGTAATTTGCTGTATTGTACTATTGCTGCATTTTCTCACTTGAAATGTTTCATACATGTCAGACTACTTTACACTGACTAAACTGTATCACTGCATCATACTGCACTGTTCCCAGTGATCCGTCAGTAGCCGATGGCAAGGATGGCAAGGATGACCAGGCGTGTTTGGGGCAGCACTCAGGATTGCGGTAACTCCGGTCATACCGCCTATTAATTGTTTTTTTTATGTTTGATAAGCTTTATTGAATTATTAACAAATGCAAGAGAATAAGCCAAGCTTTTGACATATTAACTGTGAACTAGTACAAAGAACAATAGGCTGTAAAACAGAGTAGAAAGCCATTTTCGTTTTTGGACAAAATCATAGGAGGGTGGGGGGAAAGGGAGCAGGATATAAATCTGTAACTGAAGATTGAGTAATAATATAAAAATGACCTAAAGGGTAAAGAAACCATTAAAATAATCAAAAAAGAAAAACAGTTCAATAATGAAAGATATTAAAAGGGGAAAAAGCAGAGATATTAACAATTCATGGAGGTTGAAAATTTTCAGAACGGTTGCGTGAGATATAAGATGTTGTAATCTTATTCAAATAATTGGTTAATGGTGACCAAAATAAATTTCTATTCACAAATGTTTTAAAAGAGGAGGCAAATGCAACATCCAATCTATGATCGTGACAGACACTGTTCCACCAGGACTTAACAGACAGTTTAGTTGAACATTTCCAGTTGAACGAAATTTGCTGAAAAGCTAACGCCAGCATTAGGTCAAATAAACCCCTGCCAGGTACGGGCAATCCCAGTGAATCTGATAAGCTACCTGTAAAAAGAATAATATTTGATAGGGAGGTGTGTAAATTAAAAATAATTGAAATACAAGACTAAATATTCCTCCAGAAGGAGTCAACGTAAGGGCAAGTGAACAAAAGGTGCATCAAATCTGCCAAGGGACAATCACAAGACCAGCAGCCTTGTTATCAGTGTGTGTGAAGTTAGCTATGGATAGAGGAGTAAAGTATAATCTATGATAAAGAAAAAACATGGATAGAGTGGTGGAGGCAGATCTAGAAATTTTCAAAGATCTATCCCTGATCTTGTCCCAGAACTCGATGCTCCAAACACAACCCAGATCCACCTCACAGGCAAATTCAACTTTATATTTAGGACAGTCAGAATTTGGAGCTCGAAGGTATTTATAAATCAGGGACGTTTTGGGAAGTATTGCTATTATCCTGAGAAGTGGATCCTCTGCTGACACAGACTCATTAGAAGGGAGAGAATAAAAAACATCAAAAATTATTCCCATAAGAGCTAAGAATTTATGCCAAAACAAATGAGGACATTTAAAAGTTTCCTGAAAATGAGGAAAGGAGCAAGGAGACAAGCCATCAAACATATCTTGGACACAAACGATTCCCTTAAGTTTCCAGGTCTTCCAATAAAGGGGACTATTATTGATGGTAATGAGACGATTGTGCCAAAGAGGGATCGCAAGAAGGATTCTCTAGAATCAATTTTAAACTGGCAATGAGGTCTTAATAATGTGCATGTAAACTTAAATAGCGGAAGAGAAGGGACATTAACTTTTGTAGTAAAGGCCAGGATTTCTTTTACGGAAAAAGGTGCGAGTAAGGATCGTTCAACATTTACCCATAAATAAGTAGAAGGGGAGGAATCAATGAGAAGACATTTGGAAGTGAGTCTAAGACAAAAAGCCTTATGGTAAAGCCGGAAGTCGGGAAAATTCACTCCACCATTGGATTTGGGTTTCCGAAGATGTGATAAGAAAATTCTGAATTTGTTATTGTTCCTTAAGAACTTAGAGAGGAGAGAGTCTATTTTTTAAAATAGATAGATGGAATGTTGACCGGAATCATAGAAAGAATATATAATAAAACAGGAGTGATCATCATTTTAATAGAATCGAGACGACCCCACCAAGAGAGAAAGAGAGGATTCCAGGAAGAGATAAGTTTAGAAATACGACCTAAGCCTTCTTTCATGTTGATTTTAACTGATTCCAGTATAGATTTATTGAACCAGATGCCTAAATATTTGATTTTAGAACTATTCCGACGGAACCCAGTAGAGTCAAAATGTTGTTTGAGACAAAATTTGGTAATAGGAAGAATTTCTGTCTTGTCAGAATTGATCTTATAACCTGAAACAGAGGAAACATCTGAGATCTCTTGCAGTGGAGGAGGAATAGAGGTTTCAGGATGTGATATAAAAAGTAAAATATCATCTGCATAGGCGGACAACTTCAAATGTTGATCACCGTATATAAACCCAGAAATAGAGGTATTTTGGCGAATATGGGATAAAAAAGGTTCAAGTGATAAAATAAATAGAAGAGGAGATAGGGGGCAGCCTTGACGTACACCTTGTTGCAGAGGAAAGAATTGAGAGGTGAGACCGTTAACTGCGACAGAAGCTTTAGGGGCTGAGTAAAGCAAGGAAATAAGAGAAACAAATTTAAAGCCAAACCCATGCCAATGGAGAGATTTAAATAAGAAGGACCAATCCACTCTGTCAAAAGTTTGCTCTGCATCAATAGCGACAGCGGCTAAAAGATAGGAAAGAGTGGGAGCCTTATTCAAAACATTAAAAAATAGGCGGGAGTTATCGGAGGTTAGTCTACTTTTAACTAAACCACATTGATCTAGGCCAATTAGTTTCGGTAGAAGAGGGTCAAGACATAGAGCTAGCAGTTTGTCAAAAATTGTATAATCAACATTCACCAGAGAAATAGGACGATAGTTCTTACAATGTTTGGGATCTCGACCTTCTTTGTGAATTAGACAGATTGTAGCTTCTGCCCATGTATTCAAATAAATATTAAAACCCAGTGTAGGCACATAAATTCAATAAAGTCTTTTCTTGACACAAAAGGAAAAAGGCCAGTTACGCAAGACTTAATATTAGCTGGAGGAAACCAAACTGAACTGAAAGAGAGTTCCAAAGCCCAAAAAGGTTGAAGAGGAAAAACAGTACCTTAATAAAATGTTATGGCTGAGGAGGATTTCACCAGTCAGGAAAAAACAAAATGGCGGCCGAAATATAATATAATGTGTCCCTCGACTTTTCAGGCATCCAGTAGCAAGAAGGAGGCATTTAAGGATAGCCTCATGTTCAGCAGTGGTTCCGCTGCACAAACGGCCCCATTATATTATTTAAGCGGTCCAAGAACCACCGAAAACGAAGCAGTCACTCCCAACGTGGTGTGGAGCTCCGGAGTCAGGCGGCCATCTTGGAAGCCGCCGCCTCGCGCGTCCCCTCCTATTAATTGTTGCTCAGCAGCATTGGCACCAGTCTCCGAGTACCAGTGTCACATCAGACCAGGGCCTGCTTGCCGTTAACTGCCCATTGACCTCCATAGTAAAGCCCCTCTGGTTTTGGATCTATGGCAAAACTTTCTTTACATGCCTTTACAGCTTTTCCAAGAATCCACTGATTATGGGTTAATCAAGCTACCTGCTCACATTTTGTATTTGCTTAATGTGTGTGATGGTCCTGTTTTTTAACTAGCAGTGTTGAAGGGCAACTTCATCGCCCCCACTGACTGTAAATCTTTTTGTGAGTGTGATGCAGACATGCTGCTGACTGCTAGCGGGCAGTTGTGCATGTAGAATGGCAAATATCCAAATGAATATGATACCATCCAAATCAGAGCCAGAGTAGTATTGGGTCACCAACAGTAAACTGAGTAAACTTGTATTTGTAGCCATTATAATAGGTAATTTCAATTAAAACAATTAAGGGATTTCTTTGTGAACCCAGAGCGCTCTTTCTGGGGCAGATAAATGCTGGTGCATGCAGAGTTATGCTGAGTTGAACATCACATGATTCCCAGCTGCCACAACCAGCACAGGATATAGCCACAATCCCCCCCCAGGCAATTCTTCCATCTAGCTGATTCCAGGTAGGGAGGCCGCACGCTCTTTTCTGCTCCCACTGCCACCCTGGCTTCTTCTTTGCTTTTTTTTTGGCCTTCTTCAGACCCAGGTGTTATTCCATGCTCCAGATGGTTGCCTTCCTCCTTGATGGCAGTTTGGAATATGCAGGGATTGTGTGGGGCTTTGGTAATGTAGGTGCCAAGCGTGCTGGTTTAATTGGCTGTTGTCCCATTTTTAGCAATGAAACTGTAGATCTCAATCACTTCAAAAGGTGTAGGGAGCTCAGTCCATATTCAAACATCCTGTTTTTGATCACATTTTTCTTTTGAAGAAATACAAATATAGAATTGTTTAAACAGCCTATTATAGTATCATTATGGAACGCTCGTCTTAAAAACATCCAGTGTATGATCCTTCATAGGGCATATCTTACACCCTCTCAATTAAATCAGATGTTCCCCGCAGCAAATTTCACCTGCCCCAGATGTCTCACCCAGGTTGCTCACCTTCAGCATATGCTCTGGTCCTGCCCCAACATAGCAAGCTTTTGGCACGCAGTACACATTAATGTTTTGTCAACCTTGCCCTCCTGTTGGCCAAGCATCTACTAGCCATGCACTAGAAGGCTGAACACCCCCCCTCCCCCCTGGCTCTTTCCCAATGATGCAAGGCGTTACTTAGATGTGGTGAGGCAGAAAGTTCTGCACTGCATTGGGAGGAGGCCCGTCGTATACGCTGACACTCTATACCTGCAGCCTAGGATACCATGCTCCTACAGTACAAGGAACTGGCTGAAGAGCAGCCCCTTCCCTCACCATCCCAAATTTAAAGGCCTTTGGTTCCCAGATACCCTCCACCCCATCACAATATGTCAGAGTTAATTCCCGCTGTACATACCCCCTAATTTCCTTTTCTCATCATTATACTGTTGTCGCTCGTGCTCCCCCTGGTCTCTTCTTCCAAGTTCTGCAACCCATCCCCCATTATTGATTGGGTTCCCCTTATCCTTCTAGGACACATAAGGGGACACAACAGCACGTAGCTGAATATTTCCTATTATTAAGAGCCAGTGCATTTCATTCCTACCCTGCAAAGTGTTGCACAAGCTGAAATTCACATTCTATTGTTACTTCCTATTTGTTTTACTTGCTATTTGCGCTGATACTGAAAAAAACCTTGGCTTCATTCAAGTATCAAAATTGAAATGTACATGAAGAATACTACCTGTTTTTGATCTTATCCTGCTGTTACTGCTAATGTTTATATAGTTGATAAAACCCAATAAAAATTGTTTAACAATCATTATCTACTCATTCGTGAGCATAATTAGGTCCAAAATGAGTATTGTTTAACATTAAAGTATTGTTCTTATTTAGTAGTTTTCACAGTCCGTATCCAGATTTAATTAAAACCCAAATCCTCAGCAGATCAGTTGCAGCCTTATACAAATATTTAAGTTGGCACTTATGACTGTTGTAATTCCTGTAAAAATGTTTTCCCATTGATTGCATAATTTTCAGTTATTTCTGTGATGTACTTTTTAAGTTAAGTAAGCATGTATTTTTTTGTGTTACTACTAGAAGTTATATGCTAAGATATACATTGGATAAATAATTGACACAAATTACAAGGGTTTACACATTGATTGAAGGCTGTATGTTAATATTGAAGCAATTAGTTTGCATCAATAGCTAGTGGGGGCCTTTTTCCTGTGTATGATATACCGAACAGGCTTTGGCCATGTCCCTGCCTCATAATGGGCCCACACTTTTTTCTGCACACCCCTTAGCGGGCAGATTGTTGGGCTTTCTTCCAAAATACCCCCTTTGGGGACAAAACAAAACCACAAGACACCAGGGAAAAATGGCCAAAACAAAAAAAGGAGAAGTAGGGATGGCCCACCCAAGCATCAGGTCTTGCTGTGACCAATGGCTCAGCAGTCTTTACCCCAAATCATAACAGGTCATGGTATGCCTTCAGACAACAGCGTTCGACACAAACATTGGTAGCTCATACCCCTCACCCCTGGATACCCCTGCAATTCACATCGCCAAGGCCTTGGGTAGGTGGTTGGTAGAGTGGGGTTGGATTGATGTGCGGCACAGCGAGAACAAATGTCTCAGAGAATATACTTGTTATTTCATCCCACATAAGCTAGGCACGAGGCTAGACCGAGTGGCTTGTACAGAGGCACTCCATCCAGCCATATATCAAATGACATACATGATGAAATGCAGTATTACTAATCAGTATTCCGACCCGCGACCCGAGAGAGCCGAGAGCAGAGAGTGCAACGAGAGCAGAGCGGGCGAGCTGCGTAGTGGTGCGTAGGGGCGGAGCCTCAGACAGCAGCAGCAGCGGTCCGCTTCGGCCGTTTGCAGCTGCCGGTGGTGGTGCCGGCAGCGATCACAGTCCGCGGCGGCTGAGGCGCTACGAGGTGCGGAGGAATAGTGCGGAGTAGAGACGCGGCGGGAACGTCACGGGGACTCCTGTGGATTCCTGTGGACTCCTGCGGAGGGGGACGGCGGTCGGTAAAGCCTGCTGAGGTGAGTCCTGACCCTGAGATCCTCCAGTAACTTCCTCCTCCGCAGGCATAGTCCCCCGCCGTTCCCCCGTTGGTCTATGGTGTTTCCAACTCCAACTCCCCAGTACAACACCATCTTCCTCCTCTCACTCCTCTCACTCCTCTCACCTTCACCCTCACCCGGTTGTGCTACAGTGCTATACCGCACGTTGTGCCTGTTGTGCCTGCTTCCTCTTGACCGTGTCGCCCATACTGAACGGTCAGAGGTTAGTTTTGGCTGCACTAGCCTGTATCGAATTTCATACTGCAGCTGCCATACCTGCTGGCCTGGCCTGGTTGGCTCCAGCTCTAGTCACCCTAGTTCTGCTCCGCTCTGCTCTAGCGTCGACCTGCCTTGCCCTGCCCGGCCCGGCTTCGCTCACCCCAGCACCGCCACCCCTCCGTAATCCCTGCCTACACTTTTACACTGACCATACTGACCTGTTGTTGAGGCCCTTGCATATACCTCACACAGTATACCACACTCTGCCCCAGTTCCACTTTTGACCTGGTTGAGGTGGCAGGGTCACAAAGGTCATAAGGCAGGTTATTGTGGGCAGGGAGGAGGAGGGGGAAAGAACGGGGGGTGTCCAAGACGCAGCGCCTGTAGTCACCAGTGTGAACCTAGTGTGAACCGAGGACTCAGCAGAAGCAGTTTCTTATCGGCAACGCAGCCGAACAAAGCAGAGTGATGAGATCTGGGAGAACGAGGAAGGCATTTCCGTCACCGAAGCAAAAAAACCTAAAACGGCTGGCAGCAGTGGTAGAAGGAGCCGCAGCGAATATTACCAAACAATTGATGTCTACGTCCCTGCTGCACTCACTGAGTCCTCTTTTCCATGGACCAGACCCTGACAGTAACAGGGATCGCCCTCCTTTGTCGAGCCCTAAGACTTTGCAATCCCTCTTTATCTTGGACTACTTCAAAAAAATACCTGGAGGGGTTAAGCCTTCCCCTCTTTCTCAAGTTTTGGAGGCGCCTAAGGCCAGCAATTTCCAACAAATAACAGAGGCAACTGTCCACATGCAGCCAATTAATAAAACTACATCACCGTTGGTCATCCCCAGCGTTAGATCATCTGTGGACGATCAGAAAACGCCTCCGGTGCTCCCTTTGGGGGCCCTCTCGGCTATTCAGCATTCTCCATTTTGTTATCCATCTCCCCCCCAGGAAAGTCACATACTACACGCCTCAAACAATCACTCTTGGACCAAAACCATCGAGCCAAAACTTAATGTTTTGCCACAACAAACAGACATCCCTATGACTACGTTACCACAACATTCGTCTTCAAGTCCTTCACTTATACAAAAAAATCAAACACCAAGCTTTGACGTATTTAGCCCTCCTGCAGCTCAATGGGATAGACCACTTAAGGGGAACAATAAACCGCTTCTGCCTCAAACGCCTTCAAACTCAGCCACAGTAACAGCTACAGTTCTTACAAAGCACCAACAAGGAACCGACCTAAATGACCAATCACTACTGGATCTATCTTTCTTTCTCAAAGACTCAGACAAACTACCTAATTTGAAATCGGAACCTGACTCACGAGTCGACCCCCCTACATTTATGTCAAGCATTTGGCCACAACTGCTACAAACCTTTCAAAGTACAGTCACGGCATTAAACTAGCAAGTTGACATTTTGAACACCTTAGCCCTGTTTACAGCAGGCATCGACAACAAGTTAGAGAATCTAAATAACCTAATAATAAGGGCTCAATCATCTTCAAACTTGGTCCAGTCAGTTTGCTGTTGCTCACCCTTTATTGACAGCCTCTCAGCACTTCCAGCTTTCTTAAACTGTGTTTTAGATGAAGTCAAACAACTGTCAGGAGGTTGTGTCAGCAAGCGCCAGGACCAGGATCACTTAAAGTGTACAAATTCAAATCCCGTCAAAATGAACGACAAGACTCCGACATCAGTGGTCGACGGGATTTCAGAGAGTATAGAGGCAAAACCTTCTGTAGCATCAAATTTGCACCATAAGGATCAAGGGTTGACAACGCCAGCCAAGCCTATACCACCCCTGCCGTTGAGCCTCCAAATTGTGAGTGGCTCAACAGCTTCAGTCGACCGTGCTTATGCAGAGTTGGACCCTAAGCCACCTACACCGGCTCCACCTTACTCGAAGGCAAACCCTCAACCACTCCATCCTCTCAGTAAGAGAGAGAGAAAACGCCAACGTAAACAAAGAAACAAGCTAACAATAAAATCTACAGCTGAACCTCTTAAATTGTTCCCATTGTTTAAAACCTCGGACAATAAACAAGTTTCAAGTTTTACTCTACTAAACCAGGATCAACAGACCATTACTGCTCTCCCAATATTAAATGCGCAGCAGCCCACTCCTGTACACATCCAGGTTCAATACGCTCCTCCCTCTTGCTTAAGAGGTCCCCCACTAAATTCTCATGAAGTCGCGGCTGCTGAAAAAGCAATAGAGTCTTTAATTGGCATGGACAAAGTAACTGGTCAATTACAAGTAGTGAAAACAAACTCGCCAACAGAAACGACTACTCAAACTCAACCTTCTCTTCATTCCTGCCTTCAGACTGTTCCATCAAGCGCCTGAGATAACCATTCAAAAGTAACCTTCAAGCACACACCAAAGCCACCTGAGGAATCTTTGACAACTCTGCAAGAGTCCCGAGATAATCCTTTGCCTAAATTAGGAATAGTTCCTGGCTTCTTAACCGAAAAAAATGTCTTAACTGACTCGGGTCCTCGCCAACAAAGTGCAGCCATTGATCTCCAGTACTCCAAAATTCTTCTTGCTCCTGAATATAAATCAAAAGGCCATCATGACGTCCTCAACAGAGCAAATATCATCAAACTACTGAAAGGAGTACCGGGACTCGAAATACTGGCGTCTGAAGATATCGAATACATAGAATTTCTCCCGGCAAGAGGGTCGCAACCTGGTGACATTCAAATCTACTATCTGGGCTCGAGCCTTCCTAGCCTGTAAAGACATTTTTCGGTCATGGGGAATCAAAATCTACCCACACCTTAATCCAGGCTACCCTACAGCGCTAGCCAAGCAATCGGCTACCCAGACAAGTGTTCGTCGGACCCTGAATAGTGATAGAAACAAACCATACTCAATTTTAAAAAATGCAGTAGGAGACGCATCTCTAACAGAAACCTCATGGACTTCACCCTCGAATCTCCATAAAGTTCAAGACTGGGGGTGGCTGCCAGCCGCTTTGTCCCATAAAAACTCAGCCTGACCACTTGGCCAATACTCTCCAAAATTGAATCCACTGGAGGCTGTCAAACCTAGCGTTCCTCAGCTCCAACCTACAAACCCTACAAATCTCCAGCTGCAGTCTCGCCTATCTCTGTGTTCGTGGAACATTAGTGGTCTTCATCATAAAATGACCTCATTGGAGACCCAAAATTTTATTTTCAGTCATGACTTAATCGCCCTTCAGGAAACATGGGCTACCCACAACTGCCCCATTGTAGGATTTATCGAATATTGGAAACCAGCTGTTAGAGATTGTAATTATGGACGCTCCAAGGGGGGCTTGTCCATCTACATCTCATGCAGTCTAAAGGGTCCAACAGAGCTACTAAACTTCGATGAGGACTGGTTGCTTGGAGTTAAAATCAGCTCGTGGAGACGACAGCGACCCCTGCTGCTTCTTAATGTCTATATTAATCCAAGTGCACAAACAAAAAGGGCTCACTTAAACCGTCTGCTTAAAACTCTGTGTGACTTGGCTGTGGACTTTCCTTATGCTGACTGCCTGCTTACCGGGGACTTCAACACCAATCTTTTTCAGGGAAATCCGTCGGATTTTGGAGGTCTTCTACCACTGCCATCGCCGGCATTGAAGGCTCAGTTTAAACCCCCAAATCAATCACATTGCGGCTTGGGGGAGCTCTGTGTGTTGCAACTTTACAGCGCCGGTTTCATTGTAATGAACGGTAGGTTCACACAGGACATTCCCCCAAATTGGTCATGGACAAATGGTCAATCAATCAATCAATCAATCACGGCATTTATAGAGCGCGCTACTCACCCGGGAGGGTCTCAAGGCGCTGGGGGAGGGGGTAAGTTACTGCTCGAACAGCCAGGTCTTGAGCTGCTTCCTGAAGGAGAGATGGTCCTGGGTTCGCCGAAGGTGAGTGGGGAGGGAGTTCCAGGTCTTGGCTGCCAGGTAGGAGAAGGATCTTCCTCCGGCGGTGGTTCTGCGGATGCGTGGTACGGTGGCGAGGGCGTGGCTGGTTGATCGTAGCTGGCGTGTGGGCGTGTAGAAGGTCATGCGGTCGTTGAGGTACTTTGGGCCCAGGTCGTGGAGGGCCTTGTGTGCGTGGGTGAGGAGTCTGAACGTGATTCTCTTGCTGACGGGGAGCCAGTGCAGGTCTTTCAGGTGCACGGTGATGTGGCTGTGTCGGGGGATGTCCAGGATGAGTCGTGCGGCGGCGTTCTGGATGCGCTGGAGTCTCTTTTGAAGTTTGGCTGTGGTTCCGGCGTAGAGGGTGTTCCCATAGTCCAGTCGGCTGGTGACGAGTGCCTGGGTGACGGTCTTCCTGGTTTCAGTGGGGATCCATCTGAAGATCTTGCGGAGCATGCGCAGGGTGTTGAAGCATGAAGATGAGACGGCGTTGACTTGTCTGGTCATCGACAGGGAGGAGTCCAGGATGAAGCCCAGGTTGCGTGCGTGGTCCGTTGGCTTGGGCGCGGTGCCCAGGGCCGGGGGCCACCAGGAGTCGTCCCAGGCGGAGGGTGATGAGCCCAGGATGAGGACTTCCGTCTTGTCTGAGTTCAGTTTAAGGCGGCTGTTCCTCATCCAGTCGGCGACGTCTCTCATCCCGTCGTGTAGGTTGGCTCTGGCGGTGGTGGGGTCGTTGGTGAGGGAGAGGATCAGCTGGGTGTCGTCGGCGTAGGAGATGATGTTGAGGTTGTGTCGGCGTGCGATGGCTGCGAGGGGGCTCATGTAGACGTTGAAGAGGGTTGGGCTGAGTGAGGATCCTTGTGGAACGCCGCAGATGACTTCGGTGGCTTCGGATCTGAACGGGGGGAGGCGGACTCTCTGGGTTCTTCTGGTCAAAAGTATTCTTACTTAGACTATACCATCTGCAACTCAGCCCTGTTCTCATACCTGGAAAACTATAGTATCAAAGCTCAATCAGAGAGCGACCACCGCCCACAAGTCATCACTGTCAATGTAAACCCAGCCTATCACAATTCTGCTCCAACAACCTACAAGGGAGTTCACTCTGAAAACTTAAAACGTTTAAGATGGAATGACGACATCAGTATTAACATCATGAAGGAATGTTTGTTCCTTACACTAGGTGGCCCTTCTTCGACAGCCTCTCCCATCGTTGATTGGTCAAATTTCTGTTATCATTTGTTAAGTCTTTTTCCATCTCATTCGCCCTCTCATACGGTTTCTCGCAGCACCCAGTTTCCCATTTCAAGCCAAACCATGGTACTAAAGAAGATCAGAAATACCGCCCTACGGGCAACTAGGAAGCATCCGGATTCTAATGATCGTCTGAATGACTATAAAATTGCACAAAAAAACTTCAGACAGGCACACCAAAAGGATAAACAACCTTGACCAATTTTGGTGTAAACTTCTCTGGGAAAGTAAAAACAACAGCCCAAGAAAATTTTGGGCGTTATTGAATAGACAAATCAACGGAACAACTAGTCAGGGGAGTGCAAACATCGCAGAGGCAGAATGGGTCACATTTCTGACTGACCATTTTAGGGCTAATGGAGGAGCAGATCCTAAAGCAATGGTTAACCCTACACTGATCAAAGATGGGCCTACGGAGTGCCAGGACTGTTCTCACGAGTTGACGCAACCTCAATGCGAGAAAATCTCTATTACTCAAGCAAGGCTGGCTAAAATATTATCGAAAGCGAGACCAGATGGAGCGCCAGGTCCAAACGGCCTGCCACAGGTCCTGTTTAAAACAAATATCACTCTCTGGTCACAACAACTAGCAACCCTCTTCAATTTTATACTGAGTAGTTCAATTATACCTGACTCCTGGCGAGGTGCAATAATCCACCCAATTTATAAGTCTGGGTCCCATTCGTCTCCAAATAACTACAGGTTGATAGCCCTACTGGACAATGAGGCAAAGTACTTTGCAAGTATTTTACTCGAAGAACTGAGTTCTTGGGCTGACCAGAAAGGTCTGATCCCAAAAAATCAAACCGGCTTCACCGCAAACTCGGGCACTATGTCTAACTTAATGGCATTATCAATACTTATCGATAAAGCACTTATTTCATCCAAGGTGGTTTTATGTTGCTTTGTTGATTTTATAGCTGCTTTTGACCGGGTCCCTAGGGCAGCACTATGGGCGAAGCTAATGAAATGGGGATTCCCGGTCAAACTTTTGGAGGCCATTGTTCAATTACATACTAACACCTGGATACAAGTTAAGCTTCGCACCGGCTCACATCTGTCTCGAAAAATCACGACGACAAGAGGAGTCAAACAGGGATGTGTGCTAGCTCCATTGCTCTTTAACTTGTTCATTGCCGACCTTTCAGCGGAACTAGATGCGATAAACAGCCATCCCCCTAAGATTGGTGGTGTCCAGTTAAGCAACCTTCTGTACGCCGACGACCTTGTCCTCTTCAGTCTCACTCGAGTAGGGCTGCAACGACTGTTAAATAAACGACATAGTTATACCGTTACGAACAACCTAGAGGTTAACTTAAAGAAAACCCAAGTAGTCATATTCGGTAGAAAACACTATGGAGGTGGTGGCTGGACGTATAACAACTCTGGACTTGTAGTAGGAAAATCCTACAAATACCTGGGGGTTAATTTCGACTCCAGGGGCACCCTTGCCAAACATCGCAGCGACATCTCAAACAAAGCCATGGCTCTCCAAGTGAATTTTTCAAAACTTTCAAAAAAATTGACGGGCCCGAGCCTAACTCCAATGTTGGAAGTCATGAAAGCCAAAATTGGCCCCACATTGTCATATGGCATTGAAATTTCTCGGGGCAAACTGAGTGCAACATTAAACCAACACGTGACTAAGATCTATAAAAGAGTCTTTCATATGCCAAAATCCGCTTCTGCTGCACAGATACGATTAGAATTGGGCCTTTTAAATGACGAAATCTCAGGCGCAGGTGCTTATTTAAATCTGTGCCATAAGTTAAGGCAGGCCGGAGCTGGGTCGCTTGAGTCACTGTTGTGGTCAGATATTAGCCTTAATAACCCAGGTGGGTCCTACAGTCAGTTTTTCCATGAATGCGTACAGCAACTATCAGCAAGCGATCTCTGGAATCTTAACCCTAGTAACAGTCTTCAAAACTAGTATCAAGAAGCGCATCCGTATGTGGTCTCATAATACCGACAAAGCTCTTTTCGCCAAACGCAAGCATGCATGGGCAGTAATTAACTCTTACCAGCTGGCTTCTCTTCCATCATACCTGCCCTGCACATACCCCCTGTACTTAAAACTGCGGTTTATGGCACTTAGATTGGGGGATTGGCACTTTCTGAAACATTTACCTCTTTGGCGTCGTACATCAGATGACCTACAGTGCAGGGGCTGCGGGGACTTGGTGGAGTCTCTGGAGCATGTTGTATGCCTCTGCCCTGCATTGCTGGCCCAGCGCAGACTAAAACTGAGGCCAGAGTGGAACAGATTGGGAGTCCGGTCCTGTAGGCAGGCAATTATCGCGGCATTGAACCCAGAGAACACAGCTTTAAACATAAGCCTCACAATATTTATTCACCGTGCATATCGCAAACTCAATCAGCAAACTGCAGGTCCGGCAACAATCTCGAGGAAATGCACAGGTGACTAAAACAATAGCAAACTCATGAAGCTCTATTTCAGTATAACCTGTGTTCTCTGCCCCTGCAATACTACGGAACGCGATCCCGACGATTCGATACGGACTATCGACAACTGACAGTTGCTTCACTGAACTGTTTTTATCTTTTGGGTCTCTCTGCAACTCAGTGTCTTATTTGTAGTTTTTAGCAGCAACATCAATTGCTATTAATTGTTTTTAATGATATTCTGCTGCTATCTGGTTTTAAAACACGTAGTCCTATTACATTTTGGTCATTTTAATCTCTCAGTTTTGTATACGTATGGTATGTATGTCTTGCTTTTATGATTATATTTTTAATCAAATAAATTACCATTCACTCGACATACCTGAGCAGAACCCTGTTAGGCCATAACCCACTCGAAATAGGATTGAATGAGGGAAGAATGCTCATACTCACCTGGAAATTACAGCTGACATAGCTGAAGGACCCCGTGACCAGAGAGGAACTGAAACCGTTTACCCAAACTATTTTCAGGACAGTGAGGGCATGGCTTACTCCCTTGTAATGGAGAGCAGGGGCGGACTGGGAACGCAAACCGGCCCTGGCAATTATGTTGGACCAGCCGTGGGGAAGGGGGTTTGGGAGGAGCAAGGTTGCCGGTGGGAAGCACTGCTGCTGCTGCTTTTGGTACATGGGGCCGATATTGCAGCACCGTTGCAAAACCGGCCCTCTGTACTAAAAACAGCCCCCATCGGTCCAAAACCGGCCCCCACCCTTCAGGCCCACTGGGGAAACGCCCGGGGGCCCGCTATGGCCAGTCCGGCCCTGACGGAGAGGGAAGCATTCAGAGTCATGGTACGGGGCATATGTGTCTGTGCTATGATAGGGACAGGTAGAGCACTGGAATTAAGCTAGAAGCAGTCCGAATGGAAATTTTGAGACCTGGAGAAGGCCAAGGTCATCGACCCCCCAATAACTGAGGAGCTGAGAAAGGAACAGGAAAACCACACTTTGCTGCAACAGGGTCTCCAGCAGCTGGCCTGAATGCATCAAGTGTAACTAGCACACTAAGAGGAGGACAGAGCCGTGCAGTTGCTGGGGGTAGCTTAAAGAGCATCATCCTCTGTCCACTCCAACATTAGCTGTCTACAACCGTCGGGGAGACCTGATGCATACATAAGAAGAAATAGACTGCATTTAGTGACTGCTATAATATGTATGCAGATACTATGCCCCAAGACCAGGGAGCTCTAGAACAGTTTCAGAGAGAGCTATCACCCTGTAGGCCACCAGTAAGCAACATAAGACATTGGGAGCCCCCATTACCATACAAGAGATAAAGCAGGTGATCAGATCATTGGCTAGAGGGGAAGCTGCCAGGAACTGACAGACTGCCTATTGAATTCTAGTCAACCTGTGAATCAATATTGGTGCCTAAACTACATCAATTATATGTTATGGCAAACGTAAAAAAGGCTTACCAGATACGACCAGGGAAGCAGAGGTCACATCCATATTGAAACTGGGCAGAACCCCAACAGACAGGTCTCTGTCTATATTAAATATATGCTATAAAATATTAAACAAAATTTTAGCAGAGAAATTACTCCCCTTAATGTCTGAACTTATACACACAGACCAAAATGAGTTTGTCCTGCATAGGAGTACCTCCCCCATTCTGAGACAATTTTATCAAATCCATTAAATAGCCCTGACAACTGGCCTAACAGCATGCCTGGCGATAGACCTTAAACATGCATTTGACACTGTCCAGTGGAAATCCATATCAAAGGTATTGGAATGTTTTGATATTGCTGAACCAATAATCTTCTGGATAAAACTGCTCTATACAGCTCCAACAGCCAGAGTGAAAACAGGCCAACACATATCGGGCACTTATGAGATAGCCAGTAGGACAAGGAAGGGGTGTCTGCTATCGCTTATACTATTTACCTTGGCAGTAGAGCCCTTGGCACACAGACTGAGGATGCGGTGAACAGACTGGGGAATGCATCTGCGAGGCACTCCACAGATAGTGTTGGTTTATGCAGATGATATGTTATTATATGTGAGAAATATAAGAGCAGACCTAACACCTAAAACCCACATCATGGAGGAATATGGAAATATATCTGGATTGAAGGTAAATTACAATAAATCGCAACTCCTGTCAGAAGCACGTCAGACAGGTGTGTTGCCCCATCGATAAGGGGGAAATTTGTAAGCTCCTTAAGCCAGGGGGCGACGAAACCAACCCTTCTGCCTATAGGCCACTTACTATTAATACGGACATCAAAATATTATGCAAATTGCTTGCCAATCACTTAGCGCCACACATGCCACAGTTAGTACATGAGGATCAATGTGGTTTTATCCCTGGCCAGCACACTGGCATGAACCTGCGACGATTAACCCACATATTCCACGAAGTAAAACACAGAGATGACATCGATTGACATGGAAAAGGCTTTTGATACAGTGGGTTTTATATAGTTTTACCACATGTGGCGTTGCCTGAGCTGTTGAGACTCTTAGATGAATTCGGCGATTTGTCAGGACTTCATCTCAAACAAGCCAAATCCCAAATTTTCCCCTTAGCTAACTTAGCTGCACTGCCGATGGACCGACTCCTGTGTCTTGGTTTGCGTTGGGAACTGGCACACTTCTGTTATTTAGGCACACAAGTGGCACGCACTGACGCTCAGCTACTGCATTTAAATGGGGACGAGTTATTGACACATTATGGAAGTTGATTGCTTTCTGGAATACGCTTCCACTCTCATTGACGGACAGACTTGTGGTATCTAAGATGGTGGTGCTACCCTGGTACCTATTTGTGTCGCAGAATTCACTTCACTCTATTCCTAAGTCAGTCTTTATACGATTGCACGTGTCACTTATTTAGTTGCTATAGGCCCGCAGCCGTGGTAGAGTGGTCCTACATACATTGACCCGGTGATATGAGGAGGGAGGACTCGAGGCCCCCAGACTTGACGTGTATTATTATGCTGCACACCTGCAACATGCGGCCCGGAGGCTCGACTAGGGTGATAATTGGGAAAAGCGGTTTTTAGCAGGACTAGTAACAGCAGAACGCCTGCTCATAACCCTGATAGAGGGAATGGGACATATATGGCAGCAGTATGTTGCGGTAGTGCTGAGGCATGCCCCTTTTCAAGGGGAACTACCCATATGGATAGTGGCACCGGTTAAGCAAATGATGGACCATATGTCCTTCCAAGCATGGCAGGAGGGTGGGTGTGCATTGCACCTATATCCGGGCGAAACCCTTTCTTACATATGAACAGGCTTCTGAGGACTTTGCGCTGGGTCAGGGCCAATATTTACACTATGCGGGGCTGACCGATATCGCAAGGACGACCTGGCCCGAATACCCCACTGCCCCTCAGACCACGCATATGCTAGAAATACTACTGTCATGTGGCGCAGGTAGACATTTGATTAACCACCTGTATAAGGCTATGAGGTGGGACTCGTCTGGCCCACCGCCCAGGGCTCATACAGTGTGGGACGTGGACCTCGGTACCCCATTAGAGGACGGTGCATGGACTGCCATTGGTGAGCTTGCACGCACAGTGCCATGCAAGGCCTGTTTTAAATTGGTGCATTATAACTTTCTACATCGGACATACATGACCCCAAAGATCCTCCACCGAATAAACCTGACGAATGTCCACGTTGTGGAGCCAGTAGTTCCGATTTTTTTACACTTAGCTTGGTGGTGCCCTTTGGTACAGGACTACTGGACACAGGTGGTGTCTGACCTGAGTAGGATCACTCATATCCATATAGACAACACACCATCATGCTGTTTACTATGCCACATAAAAAAAACCAAAGAAATGTAAGATGTCATATAAATACTTACAACTGGCCTTAGTGTTAGCTCGTCGTAGAGTAGCCATCACCTGGATGGGTCAGCGCGCTACCACAGTAGAACATTGGCACCGAGATGTATAAGAATGGGCTCTGGCTGAAGAGACCCACATGAAATTAAATAGGAGAGATGATCTTAGAGAATGGAGTGAGCTATGTGATGCTATCTTGGATCCAGGTGAGGAAACCGACTTCCCAGATTGTACAGAGACAGATGTGAGCGAGATGGAAAAGGAGGGTGCGTGTGAGGTGTTGCCCTCCACAAGAGAAAGGGACAAATACATAAAGTATTGGATAGATGAGAATGTATGTTCGAGAAAGAAGTTTTCGCGCCATATGCCTAACCTGTATGCCGATGTCGTTAATGTAGTGCTGCTGACTGTTTTATTGAAACTGAAAACTAAAGGTTTAAAATAAATTACAATAAATAATGCGTGTTTCCCTTATGGAAGTCGCAACTGCAGCACTCCATAACACTGACAGGGCCAAAACTGCCTTAGGAGCCAGGCACCTTATTCTATTTAGGGATATAGATATACCATAAAGAAGCAGATAGACGGCACTATTCGCAGGGCAATCTGATCCTTGAGGGCACAAGTGATGTTCTTGTCAAGCCTTCCATTGTCTGTGGCAAGTCGTATGGAGGTGTTGGGCAGGTGGCATTGGCTAGGCTAAAATTGCCAGCAGACAACGGTGGCGTGGGTCCCCCAGAGGATACCACATGGCAGCGCAGCATTAATAGGCAGCAATATGGCTGGCGGAGCATCACTTAAATGAGAGAGGCTACACAAATATATAGCTCTGGAAGGGTACGATTAATGCACTATTGTTAGTGCCACCCAAAGACTACTAATGTATGTCTGCTGCTGTTCAGAATGCCAAGGGTGGATCTGAGATGGAGAATTGAATATACAAAGCTGGCAACACCATATGCACCAGCGATACTCTTAAAAGGCCTTCCAGTTGCAAAGGGATACTTAATGCCGGGACGTAAAACACTGGGATGTGGCAAGGTTTAATATCATCTGCCACTTAATCCGAAATAGTCCCCTACAAGACTTCTAGACCTTGGTGAGTGAATAGGAATTCACAAGCAGCCAGTTTTTGTTACATAACAGGATACTACATGCCCTTAGGGAACAGTGGCAAAAAGAAACAGCAGAATCTCCAACACATGCACTGGCTCAGTCCCTATATAGTATTGGTAGAAGCCCATGGATGGTATCCTGGCTCTACAAGTCAATTCTAGAACACACAGGAGTGTTACTGCATCCACTGAGAGATAAATGGGAAATTATGGCCAGCCACGTGTTCAATGCTAAAAAATGGCAGAGGGCTCTGAAATATCCGCAGAAGGTGTCTCGTAATGCCTGCCTCAAATATATTCTATCTATCTATCTATCTATCTATATCTATCTATATATATATAGAGATAGATATATGCAACCAGTCCTGTCTTAGCGAAATGACAGGCGTAGATTCCGTGAGTATAAAGCAGGAAAGTAATTTATTTACAAGGAAAAAGCCACGACGCGTTTCGACGGCAAGCCGCCTTTATCACAACGACGGGCATCACAATGTTCAGCCATTAAATGCCGAGTCACTAGAGCGGTTGTCACAGCAACCATACAAGTAATAGACATAAAGGTGTAAACCAAATTTCAATTACATACAAAACAAAATTAAAGGAAATGTACCTAACTCATTAAATTAGAGCACAGGTTAATGTATAGAAAAAGAAATGAAAACGAAAATAGTGAAAAAAATTTAAATGGTGCCAAAGCAACTGATCTGGAGAACAGACTATGAATATCTCAGATCTCTCTTTTTTCTTTGTAATAAATACATCGACTTTACAACAAAATAACAGAATCCATAAATTCAATAGAATGCATTGCCAGCTTGCCTGTAATAATACGTGTAATACATAGACGCTAGATGCTAGGGGGGAAACACAGTTCATAATAAATGTAGAAATGACATCCTCGCCGCGTGATACAAAAAAATAGGATAATGCATGGAATATGCAACGCTACTACCATAGTGTTTAATTAAGAATTGCATCGTGCTGACACCTTTGCAAGTAAAGCCCCAGTGGGCAATTGTATTCAGCTCCTTTCATAGAGATATATGAGCAAGATGCCAGATGGGCGAGAGGAATAAACTAATGTTGGAGAAAAACGCATACTGTTGGAACCATAGTATTAACCATAGTAGTAACAACGGACCCTAGTGGGTCGGTTTAGACCAACACAGTAGCATCATAATAGCAGGGCATTCAAAATATATACAAACACATTTATACAAACTAAAAGAAAAAGAAAGAGAGAAAAGAAAGTGAGTGTTAATAAATCAAAAGCAACTCGGAAATAAGAAAAAAATGAAAAGGTGAGCCTGAAGTAAAAACGGAGAGCTGGGCTGGGAGCAGGACAGGCAGAATGAACTAAAGGTGTACGGAGAGCGCTTCATCAGCATTCATGCCATGAGGGATTTTGGTATTGAAGAGAATAATGTATTTGGATTCAAGTCTTCGGAGTGCTAGTTGCCTGTTCCCCCTCTAGGGTTCTTAGGAACAGTGTCTATCACAAAATAGGAAAGATCGCTAGCATTCCCTCCATGGTGTTGGTTAATATGTCTGGCTACTGGGTAATTGGGGTCATCATTGCTGATGGCCCTCAGATGTTGCAATATACGAACATGCACGGGGTGGATGGTGCTACCCACATAGCGCTTCTTGCAGGTGCATTGCAGCACATATACTGCAAAATCACTCTTGCACGTAAATGTCCCCCTTATAACAAAGGGAGAATGTCTCAGAGGTGTACTGATCTCTTTAGTGTTGGTACCATGGTGACAGGCTGTGCATTTAATAAAGCCTTTATTTGTTCTAAGCCAATCTGTGCCTTTGCTGATAGTGGGAGCATTACACACAAGTTCTTGGCGCATAGATTTGGCTCGCCTAAAGGAAATTGGGGGTACTCTAGGTACTTTAGGTCCAAGAACAGGGTCGCTGCGCACAATCTGCCAGTGTTTATAAAGCATTTTACGCAAGGTGGCATGATAGGTGTTGAAACCTGTTATAAGTCTAGGAGTCCCAGGCTCACATGTTTTCTTTTCCTTTGTGACTGTCGAATTGCTCCTTTCTGATTTATGGAACAATAATTCCTCCCTTGTGGTATTTTTAGCTTTGGCATTAGCTTGGTCTAGAGTACTAGCACTGTAGCCTCGGGATTTGAGCCTTTCAAAAAGATTATTAGTGGCATTTGTCAAGCTATTTTCCGTGCTGCAATTGCGCTTCTTCCGAAGACATTCTGCGTAAGGAATACTTTCCTTAAATTGGGTGGGATGAAAACTACTGAAGTGTAAAATCGAATTACCTGATGTGGGCTTTCTATAAGTTCTTGATTGTATTTTACTGTCTTCAATAAAGACCTCAAGATCTAGGAAATGAATGCTGGAGGTGCTGGTATTACATGTGAAGGTTAGGTTCAAACAGTTTTTATTTATATCTTTTGCAAAGGTTTGAGCTGATTCTTCAGTACCTTGCCACAAAATAAATAGGTCATCTATGTATCTAGCATACATAACTACATTTTCTGTCATAACCTCCTTGTAAGTATTCATGAGTACCTGCTCCTCCCACCAGCCCATATGCAGATTCGCATAGCTGGGGGCGAAGCAAGTACCCATGGCAGTGCCGCGAAGTTGTTTATAAAACAGCTTGTCAAAAATAAAAATGTTATTTTCCAAACACCATTCAGACATTTCAAGCGGCATAGCAGTATGTTTGTACAAGTAAATAGATCTCTTGCCCAAATAGTGTTTCAAAGCATTAAGTCCGTCTTTGTGCCTGATGCTCGTATACAGCGTGTTAACATCTAACGTCATCAGCACATAGTTATCTTTCCATTGTGTGTCATAGATCTTGGTAAGAAAATCCCCAGTGTCTTTAATAAAAGACGGAAGTTCACAAACGTACTGTTGTAAAAAGAAATCTATGAATTTAGACGTATTTTCAAATAGCCCCCAATAGCTGCTATAATAGGTCTTCCAGGGGGTCTATTGCATTTTGTGAATCTTTGGTATAAGGTATAACTGGGGTGTCACGGGGTAATCAGTCTTCAAAAATTCAAATTCCTGCTTGGAGATCAGGCCTGTGCATCTCCATTCATATAAAGCCTTATGGAATTTTTCCTTCACGCTGCAGATGGTTGTAGGACTTATTCTACAATAGCACTATGTATCTTGCAGTTGTTTGAGTGCTTCAGTATTATATTTTTCAAGGGGCCAGAGCACCATATTTCCACCTTTATCAGACCATCTCACGACGATATCTTGGCGTTCTTTGATTTTTTGCATGAGATTGTCATTTTTTGTTCTTTGATTGTGGTTGGTTCGGGTGAAATCGTTGCTGGCTTTGATCGCTAGTTCTTTAAGATCTTTTACCATGTTTTTTTCTGCAAAGATATCGAGGCCATCTCTGGGCATGTTGGGCAGGAACACAGATTTGGGTTTATAGGGCTTTGCGATTACTGCCATAAATATCCAGACCTACAACAGTTGCCAGCATACTAGGAGTATTTCTCTGTAAATCTTCCCCAAATTCAAGTTCTGCCATGTCATGTAGGAGAGACATATCTTCCACGTTGAGGTTACCAATTTGTCCGTTAGTATTCGTAGATATCCTTGGATTTAGTACAGGTTTGGGGATAGTCATAAAGTATTGGAGTTTCAATTGTCACACAAAATGAAAAAAGTCCACACGTGTTTGAACATAATCATAATTAGTAGGCGCACACCATGTGAGGCCTAAAGACAGAGTCTCTTCTTCTTCTTTTGTTAAAGCCATATTGGTTAGGTTTATTACTGTGTTATCCATAACGTCACTTAGTATTGTCTCTTTCTCGTGGACTGTTGATTTGTTTTGTAGATGAACTTGTTTCTTCTACCCCATCGTCTGTCTTTGCGCCTCCTACTTTTTGTCCTCGTCCTCTGTTTGGTTGCTCTTGCCGAGGGGACGGGGTCGGAGATACGATTGTGCGCTCCAATCGTAAAAAACCAAGTTCCTGAATTACCGAAGGTGTGGTGCCTGGTGTTATTTCATCTGCGTCAGATTCTACTTCGGAGCTGAACTCCGACCCACTGGGTTCTGCCTGTCTTTTTTGTGTTTCAGCTGCTGTAGACAGTTGTTGTCTGCGAATATTCTCAAACTTTTTGGAGAATGTGTAAATTCTGCCGCTTAAGTAATCCCGTTTGTCTGTTTGAAATTTTATGGCTTTACGTTCTTTTATTGATTGTTCATGTTTTACTAGACGTTTCTGCATTTTGGTTTGTGCCTTGGATACCTCTTCTTTGTCCGTGAACTTATCCAGTTCTTTTTGAAGGGCATGGATTTTCAGCAGGGCTGCTTCCCGATCAGAAATGGCATATTTAATGAGGATTTGCAGCAAATGCCTAGATGATTCGGCGCTGTTGTCAGCCCATTCTTTTAACATATTCGGATCCGGATTCTCGTATGTGGGGGCTACTAGAATCCGCAATCCTCTCGGAATACGCCCCACATCTAGGTATCTTTGAAGTGGTTTCCACTCCCACCACTTCGATACTTCTAATTTACGCAGTTTCTCCAGTTCGTACATGGTCTTTTTAATGTCATTAGGTTTGGCTGGGACCCCAGTGCCTTGTGAAGTTGATGCTGATGCGCTTTCTGTTTCATCACAGAAAATGTCCAAAGATGCCTCTTCGCACTCCCTAACCCACTCTTCGGCCATCCTTGTAAAAAGGGTCACAGTCCTGACTCCTCACTGCCCGTATTGAATTGCCGGGACTACCTCTCCCATCAGCCAAGAGATAGATATATATAGATATATATGAACAACATTGCACTGAGATTGCACAAACTACAATAACTTCTTCTTGCTTTGTTTCTTTTAAATTCCTTTTATTCTTTTTTTTAGATGTTTCATTCCATACAACAAATAGCCTTCAATACAGCAAACAGCCAACACGTGTTTCGCGCCCAACCGCGCTTCTTCAGGGCTTTCAAATCTGTGCCTTTCAGTCCTCCTGGTCTTTTTCCTCTTAGCTTAAGATACCTTCTTAGTGGTTCACATATATAAGGTCACTCTTTTATTTTTATTAAGCGACGCTTCTTGCCTCCTTAAATCAACTTCTTTAAATATACAAATGGATCTTCGATCAATATATGGACCCTTGATATGGGCTGAGAACTGGATGGAAGCCTCCGTTCGTCACGTCTGGTCTCAATCAATCAATCAGGCGTTTGTTAAGTGCAATTACTCACCCATAAGGGTCTCAAGGCGCTGGGGGTGGGGGTGGGGGGGGGTGCAGGTTCCAGTCCATCAAGGAGGGGGTCTGTCGAAGAGCCAGGTTTTGAGGTTTCTTGCGAAGATGGGAAGCGATGTTGTCTGTCTGAGGTGGAGTGGAAGGGCGTTCCAGGCTCTGGCCGCGAGGAAGGAGAAGGAGCGGCCTCCCGATCTGGTCCTTCTGGTGCGGGGGACTACGGCGTAGGAGAGCTGGGCTGATCGTAGGGTCCTTTGGGGTGCGTGGAATTTGAGTCAGCTGTTCAGGTATGCTGGTCCGGTGTTGTGGAGGGCCTTGTGTGCGTGGGTGAGCATCTTGAAGGTGACTCTAGCCTCGATGGGGAGCCAGTGGGGTGTGCGCAGGTGCTGGGAGATGTGGCAGTGTCTTGGCAGGTTGAGGACCAGTCTTGCGGAGGCGTTCTGGATGTTCTGTAGCTTGCGGGTGAGGTTTTTGTTTATTCCGGCGTAGAGTGTGTTGCCGTAGTCGAGTCTGCTGGTGACCAGGGCGTGAGTGACGGTTTTTCTGCGTTCGAGGGGGATCCATTTGAAGGTCTTACGTAGGAGGCGGAGGGTGTGGAAGCAGGAGGACGAGACGGAGTTGATCTGGCGGTCCATTTTGAGCTCAAAGTCCAGGATGATTCCCAGGTTGCGTGCGTGGTCCGTGGGGGTGGGCGGGTTTCTGAGGGCGAGGGGCCACCAGGTGTCGTTCCAGGCATCGGGGTTTGGGCCCATGACGAGTACTTCTGTCTTGTTGGTGTTTAGTTGTAGGCAACTGTTTTTCATCCATTTGGCGATGGCTTCCATGCCTTCTCAAAAGTTGTGTCTGGCAGTGTTGGGTTCGTTGGATAGGGAGACGATGAGTTGGGTGTCGTCTGCGTATGACACAATGTGAGTCCGTAGGTTCTGACGATGGGGGCGAGCGGAGCCATGTAGACGTTGAAGAGCGTAGGGCTGAGGGACTCCGCAGGTGGTTGGTGTAGGGTCCGAGAGGAAAGGGGGGAGTCTGACCCGCTGCGTTCTGCCGGAGAGGAAGGAGCGGATCCAGTCGAGGGCCTTGTCCTGGATCCCTGCGTCGAGGAGTCTGCGTATTAGGGTGTGGTGAGAGACTGTGTCGAACGCTGCTGAGAGGTCGAGGAGGATGAGGGCTACTGTTTCTCCTTTGTCCAGTAGGGTGCGGATGTCGTCTGTTGCGGCGAGGAGGGCGGTTTCCGTACTGTGTTTTTTTCTGAAGCCGGATTGGGAGGAGTCGAGGATGTTGTGCTCTTCGATGAATGTGGCGAGTTGGCTGTTGATGGCTTTCTTGATGACTTTCGCTGGGAACGGGAGCAGGGAGATGGGTCTGTAGTTTTTGAGGCCGGTGGGGTCCGCTGAGGGTTTCTTCAGGAGGGGGTTGACCTTCGACCTCAAAGAGATATATATATAGCTAAGTTCCAGCACCTGCTATTGAGTTGGTTTAGTAACTTCCTAGACCAAAAAGGGTTATGCAAATCTATTTATTGAACAACCTTGTACAGCTTAGTGGAGAAGTTCACATACAGGTGAAGTACAGCATCATTTAACATTCTGTGCTCCTACTTAAATACCTAGAACACACTACCCATTCTAATTCTACCCTCTATATTCTATACACAGCATTCCACTCAAGATGATACAGTTACTGCACATCCCTTCACTTTGTTAATAAAATTAAAAAAATAAACCGAAACATAAAACATATCCGTACATTTTAAATACAATGAGGTTCGAAATAAATAAACATCTACACAAAAACTTAATGAAATAAGAAAGGTTGCTACACCACTATATACTGCAAACCTAATCCTCTAATTTTCTAGGTTTTCGTATAATTCTGCCAAAAGCACTTGTCTTACAACTCTCTGAACCAATACTCTGATTGTTATCATCCACAACACTATCTTACAGACAACTCACACCCCTGCACTCATTCAACACACTCTGCCCCTTCTCCTTTATCACATCATTGTCCCTTTCTTCCTGTATATCCTCATCCACAACTTTCTCGTTACTCTTTTCAGGAACAGTATTTATCCACCAATATTTGTCACTTCAATCTCTTTCACTTTGGTCACTGTCATTCATACTGTCCCCATTACTCCTGATCATCGCCAAAGGACTCATGTGGCAGATAGTAACATCATCGAGTTCCACCATATTGTACATTACTCTTACAGTTGTCTTAGGATTGCTGAACCTACTTTTTCACTTAGCCACCATCTTGGTGGATTTAACACGTACCCATTGACCCACCACCAATTCAACTTTGCGCACACCATGTCTGGTATTGAACTACGTTCTTTTTTCTTGGGATGCTAATATTCATTTTTTAACCTCTTCCACATCCCATGATACTTTCTTTCCTCTCTAATTCCAACCTGGAATTGCTCTGGAATGTGGTACATGCCCCCTCATTATCCCAGAAGAACTTTCTCTTACTGACTCATCAATAGTCACTCTATGAGCCCAATTACGATGTCGGGCAGACCACCAATGACAGGCCGTCAGTGGTGGTCCACCCGACATCAAGTGTATTGGTCCGACCACTGGATTATGATACCGGCAGTCTGTGCGATTTGGGCGGGGGAAAGACTGCCGCCTCAAAGAGGCCGTCGGGCGGTGGTCCGATGCCAAATTCCATACAATGGAGGCGGTGCATGCAGAGGGACTGCCGTAGGGATTAGGATGTCAGTTACCAACAGCTTTTCATGGTGGTCTGAACGCCATGGAAAGGCTGTCAGAAATGGACTTTGGGGCCCCTAGCAGGGCCCGCATCCCCTGTAGGGCTCTGCGATGTGGCCTTGGTCGCACATGTGGTGGCTCACAAACATCCATGCACCATGTACCAGGAACCGCATGGTGCCTGGCACACGGTGCATGGATGTTTAAAAGCATCCCTTTTTCTATTGCGGCTTGTGCTGCGTCCCTTCTCCGGGACGCAGCAGAAGCTGCAGTAGAAAAAGGGATGTTTCCGATCGCATACACAGCGGTCGCAAAGTTGGTGCAGGTTAGTGCTGTCAATCACTAGACACGTGTTTCTGGATATTATCCTTCATCAGTAGAGAGAAAAAACAAGATTCTGGGGTGCTGCGAAAGCTGCCACAATCCTCTCAGGTCTCTACCTCTCCCTGGCGCACAGGTGCATCTCCAAGAGCTCGTCAGCTCAGTGGCTCAAGGGAGCCTTTTTAAATAGAAGGGAGATGGGAGCACACTGGTTCACCTCCCAGCACAGTTCACCCCTTAGCATCCTGGTAAATGCAGTTCAGTTTAAATGCTTACTTGAATTTTTGTAGAAGTGTTTCACCAAAGTTGGTGCAGGTTAGTGCTGTCAATCTCTAGACACATGTGTTTCTGGATATTATCCTTTATCAGTAGAGATAAAAACCGAAATTCTTGGGTTGCTGAGAAAGCTGCCACAATCCTCTCAGGTCTCTGCACCTCTCCCTGGCGCACAGGTGCATCTCCAAGAGCTCATCAGCTCAGTGGCTCAAGGGAGCCTTTTTAAACAGAAGGGGGATGGGAGCACACTGCTTCACCTCCCAGCACAGTTCACCCCATAGCATCCGCATCCTGGTAAATGCAGTTCAGTTTAAATGCTTACTTGAATTTTTGTAGAATGTTTTCACCAAAGTTGGTGCAGGTTAGTGCTGTCAATCTGTAGACACGTGTTTCTGGATATTATCCTTCATCAGTAGAGATAAAAAACGAAATTCTGGGGTTGCTGCGAAAGCTGCCACAATCCTCTCGGGTCTCTGTACCTCTCCCTGGCGCACATGTGCATCTCCAAGAGCTCGTCAGCTCAGTGGCTCAAGGGAGCCTTTTTAAATAGAAGGGGGATGTGAGCACACTGCTTCACCTCCCAGCACAGTTCACCCCTTAGCATCCTGGTAAATGCAGTTCAGTTTAAATGCTTACTTGAATTTTTGTAGAAGTGTTTCACCAAAGTTGGTGCAGGTTAGTGATGTCGATCTCTAGACACATGTGTTTCTGGATATTATCCTTCATCAGTAGAGATAAAAAACGAAATTCTGGGGTTGCTGCGAAAGCTGCTACAGTCCTCTCAGGTCTCTGTACCTCTCCCTGGCGCACAGGTGCATCTCCAAGTGCTCGTCAGCTCAGTGGCTCAAGGGAGCCTTTTTAAACAGAAGGGGGATGGGAGCACACTGCTTCACCTCCCAGCACAGTTCACCCCTTAGCATCCTTTGGGTCCCACGGACTCGGCTGGGGGCTCTAGGCATTCGATGCCAGCGGCTCCAGCCCCGGCGCCGCAGGGCCCCCAGGGATCCAGGCCTGGATCCGGATCACTGCCGGTCGTCCTCACAACACCTCCTCTGGCACCGATACCTCTGACGACGCCTCCGCCACTTCCGACGCTGGTTGTGTCCCCAGCCGGGTCGACGCCGGCCTCCCCCTCGACTTGGACACGGAGCCGGACCGGTGTCGACCGGTATTTTGTACCACTGTTCTACCCTGGCTTTCTCTATTGCCATTAGTGGCAGCCAGGAGGACTGGGAGGGGTCTGTTGACCCTTTGGCTGACTAGCTTGATGAACCGGACTGGAGAGAGAAGTTGGGTGAGGCCAGTGGTCTGGATACCTCCCCAGACCTTGGCATGCTTTCTCCCCCTACCGTGGCCACGGAGGAGGGAGCCTCCTATGCTGTGGTGTTGCGTAGGGTGGCTGAGGCCTTGGGCCTTGAGCTTCCTACTGTGGCAGTCAGGGCTAATCTCCTGACTGAGGTGCTTCAGCCGGCAGCGGCCTCTTCGGCGCCCCTGCTGCCATTCAATGAGGCCCTCACAGACATTCTTCTGGGCACTTGGTCCAAGCCCAGCACAGGGGCTCCTGTGGATAGGATGATTGCCAGACGCCACCGCCCGGCCCCGGGTGACCCACTTTTCCTCTCCCAACACCCTACCCCCAAGAGCTTGGTGGTCCAAGCCTCAACGTCCAAAGGTGCTTTCCCTACTGCTCCCCCAGATAGGGAATCCAAGAAGCTGGACCATCTTGGGAAGAAGATGTTTTCTTCCGCCAGCTTAGGACTGCGGTCGATGAACACCGCATGTCTCTTGGGCCGTTACACCCACTCTGTATGGGATACGGTTGCGCAAGTGCTGCCACAGTGTCCGGAGGAGGCCCGGTCACACTCTCCCGGGCGGTCGCAGAGGGAGAGACGCAGCAAAGTTCGCCATCCGCTGTGGACTAGGTAGAGCATTTTCTACGTCAGTAGCCCTACGGCGCTACGCCTGGCTGAGATCCACTGGCTTTTCTGGGGATGTCCAATCGACTCTTTTGGACATGCCGTTTGAGGCCGTCGCCTGTTTGGCGACAAGGCGGACAGTGCGCTCGAGCGCTTCAAGGATTCTAGAGCTACGGCCAGATCCTTGGGCCTCACTGCCACCTCTAGTCCTGTGCAGTCTGCCTTTCGCCCCTTTAGTGGCTACGAAAGGGGTGCCCCACCACGTTCCACCCAGGGCCACAGGCCGGCAACAGCTACCCAGCCTCTGCGCGGCCGGGACGTGGGACCCAACGCCATGGATCTGGGGGCCAGCGGGCGGGCCAGTCCACCAGTGCCCCCTCTGCAGCAGCCTTTAAACCTTCCTAGTCCGACCTTTCAGGGCCACCAGTTGCCAGTGGGCGGCAGGATCCGCCATCACCTCCCCCACTGGCACAACATCACGTCGGACAGGTGGGTTTTGCAGATAATCCGAAGGGGCTACTCCCTCCCCTTCGAGGCTACCCCTCCCTCCATGCCACCCACATTCCATTGCATGTCGGAGGATCACTTGGCCCTTCTCCGTTAGGAAGTTACGGCTCTCTTGGCCAAGGGAGTTATCAAGCGAGTTCCTGTCCCAGAAGTAGGTCGTGGTTGTTACTCCCACTACTTCCATGGTGCCCAAGAAGGACAAAGGCCTGCGTCCTATCTTGGATCTCAGGGACGTCAACCGCTTTCTCCGGAAGGAGAAGTTCAAAATGTTGACATTAGGTCATGTCCGGTCTGTCCTAGACCATGGATGGATGGATGGTAGTGTTGGACTTGCAGGACGCTTACTTCCACCTTCCAGTCCTGCCAGCCCACAGGCGTTACATACAGTTCACGGTTGGCCACGAGCATTTTCAGTTTACAGTGCTCCCCTTTGGCCTTACCAGCGCCCCTCGGGTGTTCATGAAAGTGATGGCGGTGGTCGCAGCTCATCTGCGCAGATCAGGGGTTCCAGTCTTCCCCTATCTCGATGACTGGCTGTTGAAGGCGGGCTCACCCCAGGCTGTCGTCTCCCACCTCCAGACTACGGCGGACCTCCTGCATTCGCTGAGGTTCACTATCAATGTGCCGAAGTCGCACCCGATTCCCTCTCAGAAGCTCCTTTACATCGGAGCAGTTCTGGATACAGCGCAGTTTCGGGCTTATCCTCCCGAGCAGCGAGTCTGGGATATTCGGGCTATGATACCGATGTTTCAACCTCCATCCCGGGTTTCGGTGAGATTGACCTTGAGGCTGCTGGGCCTCATGGCCTCCTGCATCCTGCTGGTGGACCATGCCAGGTGGTATATGCAGGCTCTGCAGTGGGACCCGACGTTCCAGTGGACACAGAATCAGGGGAATCTTTCCGATGTCGTCCAGATCTCGGAGGGCACTGCACGCCAATTGCAGTGGTGGCTAACGAACCAGGATTGGGTCAACGGCAGATCCCTCTCCCTTCCCCAACCAAACTTCACAGTGGTGACAGATGCATCACTTCTGGGATGGGGCGGCCACATAGGAGAGGCGGAGATCAGAGGCCTCTGGTCTCCGGTGGAGTCCGGACTCCGCATCAACCTTCTGGAGCCCTGGGCGATTCGTCTTCCACTGAGAGCATTCCTTCCTTCTGTCAAAGGAAGAGTAGTGCAGGTGTTCATGGACAACACCACAGCCATGTGGTACTGCAACAAACAGGGCAGGGTGGGGTCGTGGACCCTATGTCAAGAGGCTCTTCGTCCCTGGACATGGCTGGAACATCAGGGCATGTCCCTGGTGGTTCAACACCTGGCAGGTTCCCTGAACGCCTGAGCGGACGAACTTAGCCGCCTGTGCATGATGGATCACGAATGGCGTCTTCACTCAGAGGTGGTGCAAGGTCTCTTTCAGCAGTGGGGAGAGCCTTGGTTAGATCTGTTCGCCACTCAAGAGAACGCGGAATGTCAGCAGTTCTGCATGTTGGAATTTCCAAGGTGGCCCTCGCTCGGCGACGCTTTTCGTCGTGAGTGGAATTGCAGTCCTCTATACGCCCTTCCACCTAAACCACTTCTGCCCAGAGTGCTGAAGAAGATCAAGCGCGACCAGGCCGAAGTCATTCTTGGGGCGCCGGATTGGGCACAAAGAGTCTGTTATCCCGAGCTCTTGAACATGGCCATCGATCCTCCAATCAGACTGCCTCTTCGGGAGGATCTTCTGTCGCAGCAACAGGGGAGGGTCCTCCACCCAAACCTGTCCAGCCTCCACCTCCTTGCGTGGAGATTGAGCGGCGACAGTTGACAGCTTTCGACCTTCCTCCCGAAGTCTGTAATGTAATATTGCCAGCTGCGTCCCTCCACTAAAACGGTATACACCTGTAGATGGAACAAATTTGTGGCATGGTGCACAGCAAAGGCTGTAGATCCCCTTTCTGCCCCTCTTGCAGAGGTTCTCTTCTTCCTTTCTTTCTTTGGCCCAGCAGGGCTCTGCTCTGGGCACCCTTAAAGGCTATCTTTCGGCCATTTCGGCCTTTCTTCGCCTTCCTGATCAGCCTTCTCTTTTCAAGTCCCCTATTGTAAATAGATTTCTAAAGGGCATTACTCACCTCTTTCATCCTATTCCTTTCGTAATGCCCCAGTGGGACTTGAATCTGGTCTTAACTTATCTTATGGGTGCTCCTTTCGAGCCACTACATAATTGTCCTCTCAGACTCTTGACCTTACAGACTCTTTCTTCTAAACCTCCTTTCCTGGCTGTTCATCTGGACAAGGTTGTCCTCCAAACTAGACCTTCTTTTCTTCCCAAAGTGGTTACCTCTTTCCATATAGGACAGACCATCACTTTGCCCACCTTCTTCCAGCCCGCACCCTTTCAAGGAGGAGGAGAGACTCCACTGTCTGGATCCAAAGCATGCATTATCCTTTTATTTGGTTCGCACAAAACAATTCGGGGTGGATGATCAACTCTTTGTTGGCTATGTGGGCGCCAAGAAAGGTCGGGCTGTGCAAAAACGGACCATCTCTCGATGGGTCATTCTTTACATTAAGATCTGCTACTCCTTGGTGAAAAAGGAGCCTCGGGTAGGACTGCGCGCCCATTTCACCAGGGCGACGGCAGCCACTACTGCTTTGGGACGTGGAGTCCCCCTCAGTGACATCTGTCAGGCAGCCGCATGGGCATCACTGCACACGATCATTAAGCATTACTGCCTGGATAGTCAACCCTGGAGAGACAGCTTCTTTGGTCGTTCTGTTCTCCAGGATTTTCTGGTGTGAACTTAGTTCGCAGACCCACCTTCGGGGTTGGTATTGCTGGGGTATCTATTCTAGGGTAAGGAATCTTTAACTAATAGTCTCTTTCAGATGAACAAGTTACTTACCTTCGGTAACGATATATCTGTAAGAGACATATATTAGTTATAGATTCCTTACCGCCCCACCCAGCTGACTTCTAGAGTTAGGGACTCCCTTTCAGGGCCCTAGTTTTGTGCACCAGTGGCCAGTGTCTTGCGTGGCTCTGCGCTTCTGGCGTGGAATGTCGTGTAAAGTTCTAACGTCAGCGCCCAGGGGCGGCGTCTAAGTAGATACCGCGACGTCATCCCGGCGATCACAATGCTGCAGACGAACGCGGAGTCGATCGACGCCACCTACCGACGTGCAGGGGTACTGCTGAGGAAAAATTCTCCAGATCCAGTCTGACCCCTGGGGGTAATTCTAAGGTAAGGAATCTATAACTAATATATGTCTCTTACAGATATATTGTTACCGAAGGTAAGTAACTTGTTCTATAGTGCGTATGCTCTCGCTTTTAAACATAATAAAATTGGCTTACACCCAATTGGCACATTTAATTTGGGCTACTAATAGGCCTGCAGCACTCATTGTGTCACCCACTTAAGCAGCCCCTTGAAAATGTCTCAGGCCCACCATTGCAGCCTGTGCGTGCAATTTTAAACTGCCATTTCGACCTGGCAAAATACATTTTTTGCCAACCCTAAACCTTCCTTTTTAATACATATAAGACACCCCTACGGTAGTCCCCAAGCAAGCTACAGGGCAGGGTACAATGTATCTGAAAAGTTGGATATGTACTTTTCACTTTTGCATGTCTTGGTAGTGAAATACTCTTAAATTCTTTTTTCACTACTGAAATGCTTACCTCTCCCATTGGATAACAATGGTTTACCTTATTACATTTAATAAGTGATAACTTTAATTTGGGAGCAAGTAAAACTTTAATATGGGAACACATAGGAATGTCTAGTTTGGTGTCTGAAGAATTGTAATTTAAATCCCTTTTTAATGGTAAAGTCTGATTTTAAGTCACGTTTCTGGAAATGCCCTTTTAGAAAGTTAGCATTTTCTTGTCTTAACCGTTTGGTACCTGCAGCCTGTTCCTGGGCCACATGACTAGGTGTAGCTGGCAGTTGGTCTTTGTGCTTTGTTCCCAGACACTGAGATGAAGGGACAATAGGTGTTAGCAGGATAGGCCATCTCTAACTTGATGAGGGGGAGGAGCTGTCACATACCACACTTGTACATCACAAAGGCTCTGCCCAGCATGCTCGCAAAGGGTTTTGAGTCCCCAGGCAAGCCAGTGCAGGGAGGTAAAAAAATTCCAAGTACCTCTGGAAATGGAAACAGCCAGAACCACCTTCTACTTCATAGTGAGCACCCAGTATAAATAATGGATCCTCAGACACAACTCTTCAGTTCACCTCTGGATTTGTGGAAGACTTAGAAGGACTGCTGTGGTGCTCTGCAAGAAGGACTGCTCCTGCGCTGCATTGCTGCCTGAGTGAAAGGGACTGGATCTGCATCTTGATCCCAGGACCACCAGAGTGACTCCAAGGGCTAGTTGGCTGGCCTCCTGATCAGAGCCTCAGGGACAGAAAAGGCTCTAACCATCTTCAAACGAGCACCTGGACTCTACTTGCTGTGAGTCTTGCTCTCCAAGTGGTGCCACTCTAGTCCTGGACCCTGGGAAGTAGGCCTGAAGGTGCTCTGCCAGCCCTGCTGTGGTCCTGTGGGCAGAACCGATACAACGTAATGCTTCTCCTTGCAGCTCTGCTTTGGGACTGCCACAGCGCGATGCCTCCCCGATACTGGACCTTGCATCACAGCCCTGAAGCTTCTTCGGAACCACCGCTGCGTGACGCATCCTTGATGCATATTTTCATCTCAAGCCCCTCGCCGACGGCATCTTCACCAACGATGCAGAACTTTGCACCACAGCCCGCAGCTCCTCCGTACTGCTGCTGCACGACGCATCCTCGAAGCGAGATCCCGCAACGCTCCGCAAACCAGGATTTAAGGTAATTTGTTCAGCGGGCCTAACTTGATCCTTGTATCCGGAACACGCTCCATTGCAGTCAGCCTGAACTTGTGACTTTGTCCCATTCTGGTGAGACCAGTTGACCACAGTTGGCGCTTTGTGCTTCTAAGCACTGTTTTAATTTAAAAATGTTAAAATTGCATATCTCCGATTCTACTAATTGGATTTTTGTCATATTTGGCCTTAAATCATTTATTACATTTTACTCTATTTTTTAAGTTGGTGTGGGATTTTTTTTGTGTTTTCACTTTATTTTTGTTTGAAGTGAGCACTTTACACATTGCCTCGAAGTGAAGCCTGCCTGCTTTGTGCCAATCTACCAGAGGGTTAAGCACAGGTTAAATTGGGGTTTCTTGTAACTTTACCCTGACAGGAATTCTAGTTGCTTCTTGAGTAGGGTTTCACCCTCTTCAACCAGTAATCCCATTTCCTATGTGGTTTGTAGTTGGTGGGGCAAATATACTACTAAAGCAGGGTGTGGTAGTGCAAAGTCATTTACAATTAGCACATTTTCCATTGAAATGCCATAAAATTCTAACTGACATGGAGTTTTACTAAATATATAGCGCACAAATGAAAATGTTTGGAAATCTGGTTACACCTAATATTTATCATTTGCACATACATGACTACGAAAAGGGTCTTGATTTTTTTTGATCCTTTAAAATCTTTGTTTTGATCATACCTCAGAATGATAAAACATGTGCTTCATGTGTGCTTTCCTAACTGCTGATATCATTTGAAATATTTGTAGAGTTCATTTACAGGTATTTAAAGGTTACTGTGTGGTAGAAAAAAACTGACATACTACAACATTTTCTTTCACACACCTTCACCCCATCAATATTGTCAGATTGTTCACTTTACAAAATCCTCTCACTTTGCAGTCAGAAAAATAAAAGTAAACACCAATCTCCTTGTTAAAAAAAATAAGCAGGATTTTTTTCACAAGATACAACCTGACATTTGCCTTGTATTTGAAACCTCAGCAGATATGACAAGATAAAAACAAATTTAAAGGAATCTTTATTGCTCATACATCTTCTGAACTCCAGCCTGGTTATTTTGCGATTGCTGCAGCACCCCCTCACTCCTACGTCTAGGCCCGATGACAAAAGTAAACACGAATTTACCAGAGACTGTCTCCTTGCCATCCAAGCCGCTGTAGATTACACTATGTAACATGGCCCGTGATGGATAGTAATAGTCTCTGCAACCCGGGTGGTGGGCTGAGAAGCGCAAGAGGGGCAACAACAAGGGGGCAAAGAGAGAGGCTCACTGGCAAGGGAGAACTACATTGACAGAGGGCGCACAGAAGATGCACAGCGTGGGAGACAGCAACATGAACGCTGGGTGAAGAGAATCACAGGGGTGAGGAATAGCAATATGGAGCAGAGAAGGAGAGAAGTAAATGAGGGAGACAGCTTGAAAATACATGAACTCACATGGGAGTGCTTTGCTAAAAGAAAAAAAGATTTTGCTAAAAGTCAGCAATGGAAAGTGTAAATACCAGCCAGGCAGAGAGATGAAAGAGGTTATGCTCCAAGAGGGACAAACACAAGATTAACAAGCTGCAACAGGAAAAGTCCTTGAATAAGAGGCAAGCAAATGAGGGTGACAATAAAGCCAACTAATGGTAATCAATGGGCAGGTTTAATTCCCAGGTAAGCCCGCAGTAGGTCCTTAAAAATCAGACCGGTGCCCTATCTGGTAAGTGCAACCTTGATGTGACCCACACAAGGCCACAAAATGGGCCCATTTACAACCACAAAATTGGCCCACATACGGACCGGTCAGACTGGTCCATCTGGCACCTCCATATTGCCCTAAAGACCAATACAAACCTGGTACCACAGATGCTATGAGTACCACAATTTCCGGAATAAAGCTCAACACGTGTCTTGTTAACATATTAATACATATATATATAATATAAAATAATATACATATATATTAATACACAATTTTGATAAAGATAAAAAATAAAAAATACTTTTAGAGATATTTTTGTCGATTTTGTTCACGGTGTATTTTATATTTTGCGTTTTTTCTTTGTTGATATCATAGTATTTCTGCGATTAAAAAGCATTGCAGCTGTGCATAGAAAGTTGTGTTTTCATTTATATGATCGTTTTTATTGTTTTATTAAAATTTCACTCATCTTTTCTAGTGTTCACCGGCCACAAATATTTAAGAGTTCTCTTGTTTTCGATAGCATTTAAACATTTTTTCAAATGAATGCATCATGTAGTCAGTTACTCTCTTTAATAATGCAACTGCATATTACTTTCTTTGCTGATATAATATGTGTGTTGATTTACTGGGTGTGTTTTAATATAAAACTTTTACTATTTGTTTACTTTTGCCATACTTTCTGTTGAGGGTTCCTGATTGCCTGACTTGTCTGATTACATATGATCAGAAGGTATTTACAGAACCAAAAAACCTAAGCAGATAAATCTCAAAAGAATCCCTCCATTGCAGCCTGATCCAATCTAGAACTTGTTAAACTCTTTGTTATGACTCAGCTATATGTTAATCCCTGACATAAATCTTGCCAGCCTCTTTTCCATGATCTGAATGTTTGTTGTCTTCTGTGGTGTTTATTCTGAGTATCACTGCAAGATTGCAAACATCTGCAACTTCAGAAACATAGTTTTAGCCTTTGATTAACACATTTACTTAACATTCCTCTTTCCTTCATGCTTAGTTCTTACTGTCATTTCTACTTATTTTTTTCTGCACGTTTTCTTTCGATAGAAAACTGCTGACTGCCATACACTTTTTTCTTCCGTACAAACCTTATATGATTTTCTGCTTCTGTCATCTTTTCCATCCTAGGCCGCCTCGTAATTTATTTTGTGTATTCCTATGTTTTACATGGTAAATAAACATGCAGAATACAACGTGTGTATGTTTATTCAATATGGAACTTTTGTGTTGAGCATATCCAACCAACCAGCATGCGTTGACCTCTTGCTACTAAACTGCGTAGTTCTGACCTTTTATGTCATATGTCTGCTATATCATAACATTGAATGTTTAGCTAAAAATGTTCCATAGACAAGCAGGCAACCAGCACTGCCCGATTCAGTCTTAATTATGTGTCTGTTTTGTTTGTTTATTTGCATGCAGTTTGTTTCCAGATTGTGTTGCTGATTTACCTGTGTCCTTCCATCACCAGATGGTGTTTGTTCTGTATGTTTTTATGCCCGAGAGTCTGTCTGAAACTTTTAACATTTCTTTCAAATGTAAATCTTGTCTGATGATCGTGGTGTTTTCCTGACTTTTCTACCATCTCGTTCATCCCAGCCACCCATTCAAATTAATGTTTGCCCGAATCACGTACCCTTGTGCGATTTTATTTTATCTTCGCGTGTGGCCCAGTACTAATTTAATCGTTTACTTTTCCTCCTTCCATTTCCCTTTACCTTCTCGATTTAACTATTGGTGTTTCACTTTTGCGTAGCGCCTGAAAGCTGGGGTGTGGTGATTCATGACTTACTTCTTGTCTTTGGTTATACAGTGACAAGAAACTGTCTTAGGCAGTGGAAAGTTGCGCTTTTGATTAACCAAATGCTCCATGTTTGTCCCCTACTTGTGTTTTAGAGAAGGATGAGGCTGCAATTGAGAGTTCTGAGTACAATACCACGTCAGTAGCTGATGTGGACAAGCGTGTGAAACGTCGACTACTTATGGGTAACACTTTTCTTCCACTTCTTTTGTTGTGCTGGCACTTTTATATATGTTTCTAATGTCGTTTACGTGGCAGTAATCACACACAAACTCTTATCTTCAGAAATGTGTGTCCTTTCATGTTTTCTTGCTGGCTTGTGAAATACGTCCTTTAACACATTAGGTTATTAATTTCCTTCAAGACAAACATATTGAAACTTACTCGGTTATGAACATCAAAGCAAACATTATGCTACTGAAAAACCCAGTAAGATGTTGTACTGTGTAGATTGACAGGTATACCATGAAATAATTTCACGATTTCCACGTTTGTTGCTGTTGCTAGCCCAAGCGTTTGCACATACCTTAGCGTCCTATTAAACAAACCAAAGTCAGACCAAAGGAGTACCTGGAAGGAGGAACAGAGGAGCTCGGGCATCGCAGGAAGGTGCTGCCTGGCGATGGCGAGATCCAATGAAGAACAGGACTGTCCTACTTTTACACATCTTCTGTTCCTGATGTTCCGGGGGAAGGGCGAGGGGGGTGGCATTCCCCACAGCTGTAGTGTCAAAGGGCAATGATACCGAGACCTTGGAGTGTTGTGATCAAGGGCCTGCGCTGGAAGTAGTCATCAATGTGCCATAGACAAGACTGCATAGTCAGGAGGTTCACAGGTTCGGTTGCCACGTGAAGCATTGCCAGTGTGGTATGGAAGATTCTGTCTTTGGCATGAGGAAGAGTTTATTTACAGGTTTGGGGGCAATGGAATGCAGACAGAGGGTCCGGAATTATGTTGGTAGAGGCTGTTGACAAGAACTCAAGGTGTAGGATGGGTTTGAGTATGGGGTTAGGATGGGACATGGGTTCCAAGACAAGCCCTGGCTTCGGTACAGACTAAGCCACACGTTCTGATTCAGGACTCCTGACAAAGTCATTGACAAAGGCAAGGCCTCAGACTCCACTGCAGCACTGTGAATATATTATTTTTCCCAGCCCATCCCAGCATTGGACAATAACAACATCTGGTCTTCGAAACAAACTCAAGGTAAACCTGCCTCTGCAGCTGAGACATTGTTCATGCTGCTTACATGCATGAATTGCCCCATCTATACTGCTGAAATTACCAGGTCAAGGCAAATCACATTTTAATATATATTTAGTTAGCTCTTAGTGAGAAAGGCAAAGACAAAACTAGAACCGGAAAGGGGATATGCAAAAGTGAGCAGGTTAAATGAATAAGGAACCATAAACACAAATGCCTCACAATTTTGTTATGTAGCACATTTGACTGATAGAAGTAAGGCCGATAAAAAATTCACCATTTATGAGTTACTCACTGTTATATAGGTGACAGTGTTTCTCCAGAGAAACGCGTTAGTTAGAACATAATAAACCATTATAGCAATCTGTATTAAATATTACATAAATTACAAAAGATTTTTTGTTGCTTATCAGAGAATGTCAGGTTTTTACTGTAAATAACAGTTGTTACTACAACCAAACACAATGGTGAGCAATTTATGTACCTCGAAAGGATGAAGGGTTACTCTGCCCTGTTAGAAATAGAATCTGAAGCCTGCAGGTTGCATACAAATCTCGACCAAGAGTTCGTATCTTATTGAACTAAATTACCAGGTAAAGCAGCCATCGTTTTTCCAAGAATGTTTACTTTTAAAAGTTATTAAATGTAATTAGGTAACTCCAATGTTATCCTATAGGAGAGGTAGGCCTTGCAGTAGTGAAAAACGATTAGTGAAAAACGATTTTAAGAGTTTTTCACTGCCAGGACAGTAACATAAAAGTACATGTCCAACGTTTTAAATACACTGCACCCTGCCTTTTGGGCTATCCACGGCCTATCCTTGGGGTGAATTCTGTCTTAAAAAATGTATTCAGGGTGTATATTTTGGGCTAACCCCCTCACACGTACTCACATCGAGCTATCAATACCAACAAGTAAGGTATGAGAAATTATGCTTAGGCACCTACATTTACATATATGATAGCACCAGCTTAGAGAAGGTAGCTTCAGCTTCTGCCCTAGTTCACCTTTTCAGTTATGCACTAATAATGCATTAAATATTCACTTGTTGTTTATAATACTTGATGTTTATATTACCCAGTTGTAATGATCTCCACAACACCTACTTAGAGATAACAGTTGCATAAACTAACAGGCTTTTATGATCATAGTGGCAGACCCACTCTAACACGATAACTGAAACTAGCTGCTGCTCCTGTGTATGGGGATTTTATCTATTTTCTTTTAATTGTATACTGCGGGGTTGTGGTTTTAAACTGTATGTTCACTGAATCTGAATTTGAATAATTGTTTTTTATGTCTCTACCTCGAATCGGAATTTGGTCTTTTTTGGAAGTTGTACTGTCCAGCTGAGCTTTTAATCCTTTTACGCTGCCCCAGACTTCGGTCTTTGATATTAGCCTGTTCTCCCCCTGCCTTACCTGTGGTTCGGAGAATCTGTCATCTTCACGCTAGGCGTGCTCCGTTCCACTGGGCATCTTTCCCCTGTTGCCTGTCCCTACCGGATTTGTTTCCGGGTTGGGGTGCGCGGGGCCCTCCCGGAAGTGAGGCCATTTCCGCACTCAGCGCTCTAGTCGCTAGCGGTACACACATTATTTAATGTGCACGCCTGCGCCAAAGGCAAGCCCGTCTGTACCTGTCCGCGTCTGGACTGCGTCCAGTGCCAGAAACGCTGCCTGCCCAAATCATTTCAGGTTTGCCTATGTCTAGAGAATTTCTTCCCGCACTAAATAATACCCACAATAAATGCAACAAGCATTGGCATAGCCAATAGGTCTCGCCTTTGGGATCTTATAAGTGTTTAGCTATATATTTTGAGTTTGCGTAAGTGTTTAAGCTGTTTAAATGCTGGTAAGTTGTATGTACCTGTGTGAATGTTTGCTTGTTATGGGTTTTTTTTTGTGATGGGGGGGTGCATAAATAATAGGAGGGTGAAGGTTAGTTAGTTAGTTAGTGATAGTGAGAGAGTTACTTAGTTATTGAGAGAGAGTGAGTGTAAGTTAGTTAGTGAGAGAGTTAGTTAGTGAGTGAGTGAGTTAGTTAGTGAGAGAGAGTGAGAGAGTTAGTTTGTTAGTTAGTGAGTCAGTTAGTCGGTGAGAGTGAGTTAGTTAGTGAGAGAGTTAGTTATTGTGAGTGAGAGAGTTTGTTAGTTTTTTAGTTTGTGAGAGTGACATAGTTATTTACTTAGTTAGAGTGAGAGTTAGTTAGTTAGTGAGAGTGAGTGAGTTAGTTAGTGAGAGTGAGAGAGAGAGTTAGTTAGTTATTGTGAGTGAGAGAGTTTGTTAGTTTTTTAGTTTGTGAGAGTGAGATAGTTATTTACTTAGAGTGAGAGTTAGTTAGTTAGTGAGAGTGAGTGAGTTAGTTAGTGAGAGTGAGAGAGTTAGTTAGTGATTGTGTGAGAGAGTTAGTTATTTAGTTAAACAGGCATTGAGAATTTACGTATGCAAATTGCTTTTGTCCGCACACCTGAAGTGACCTTGTACGGGGAAGGGAGGGAAGGCAGTTCAGAGGCCATGTCTAAAGATTGACGAAATGCATTATTTTTAGCCGGGTCTATTGTCTACAGTAATTCCAAAATGAAGATATGGATCAGTGTGAAAAATATAAACTATTCTTATTTAAAGCCCTCCCGGGTGCACGTTTAAAAATAGGCACGTCTGTACTTTCATATTTGTGTTCTGCCATTGTCTTTGACTTGTATGTGGCACATAGCAATTTCCGGTGCTACGCATTGCTACTCTTAGTGTGGGGTTAAAGCACAGATAACTTATCTGAGAAGCCAATGCAGGGTAGTGGTACTTGTGTGTCCATTGTTCTCGTTTTATACTTCTGTACCGGATTGTGTTTCACTTGTAAGGTAGGAGTGAAAACACAGCTTTTAAAGGAGAAATCATTTAAATATTGACTAAACCTGTATGTAGCTCCAACTCTGCTGCATGCATACTATTGTAGTCAATTATATTAGTACTGTTTTATATAGTGTTTCGTACTATTCGTCTGCTATTTCTAGGCACTGTAAAAGCCAATTGCTAACTGAATTTATATATTTATTCGATAGTCGTTGGAATTTTCTTTTTATTCAAAATTAGATGACTTATTGGGGGGGTGGTGTAAAATATATATGTATCTTTTTGTAATCTGACAATGTTAATTTCGCATTGCGGTTTTATTAGTTTTTTTTTTTACAAATTATTATTTATTGCGAGTATATGTATGTATAGTGCGAACCTCGCCCTAGCCGGTGCGCAGTGAAGTACTCCAATGAATTTGCTCAGCGAAGCGCGGAACGTACCGGTTTGCATGTGAATTCTATATCTTGTGTGGGAATGGTTCACGTGCACATAGAATCGGGATGGTGCCTCCGTGGGTGAACTGGCCCATGTTCAGAGACTGGATTGTTTAGAGGTAGCGGTGGGCCAAGAGGCGCGTTCCTCCTGAACGGCTTGTACTTGTGTCCCGAGGAGTGACGTAGCCATCTGCTACTTGGTGATTTGTGTAGTTTAACCTCTCCAGGTCAGGAGAAGCACTGATTAGGATGGTTCCATGTGAGCAGAGACGACCACCTGATACACGTTTGGGTGCATGAACTGATGTAATAAATGGTTAAACCAGAGAGACAACTGGTCCCCTACAGAGTACTTTACTCCCACCTATGACCCCTCCCTGCGACCACTCGGGCACTTCCTGACTCCCTTGCATTAAATGAATTCGGAGTCATTCTCGTGCTCGCCCATGAATGCCTCTCGCCCACCCGGGGTGCGTCGTGGGCACTTTGAGGCCCACATCAGCACTAATCTCCCTCTGATGGCGCCTCTCTTCAGATGCAGATGAGGCAGAGCTCGGGTTCCTTCACACCCACGCCAGTGGAGATGCTGCCTGTGCGGTGTCAGCATGGCGAGGGTGTTATCATCTGTATAAATAATGCGCAGGAGAATTAATGCGCTCGGTATTGTGTGTGCTAATATTTACCATCAATGGAGCCACAACAAGCCGAGCAGCCGTGTGATTGTGGCTTCTGCATGGAAAGTGAAGCCTGCACTGAGGCGTGGGAGAGCAAAGGCAGCTTTTGCTTTGACAGCAGAGCTGCCAGGCGGGCACGTGTTTACACAGTGGCACTTTGTGATTTAATGTTCGTAAAACCCAAAGATCAGCAGTGAAAGGAAGGGGATTCAAGCTCAATTTGGAAAAGATAACAAGGCCAACAAGTGTGCAGCTGTCCAGCAACCAAAGAGAGGGGCTCGCGTTGGTGACCATAATCGTCTGCCTTGAGTTTGGAACCTTTATTTTGGATCACCAGCATTGCATTCCATGGGGTCACTGTCGTTTATAGTTTGATCTGCGCCGCTGTCTAACCTCTTTCCTGGGAGGTTAATGGTCCCGGTGGGCTGTTATGTGCACCCTCGAAAAATCAGAACTTCAAAGGCAAGTCTTATCTCTGAAAGGAATGAAAGTACAGCACCAACAAAAAGAAAACAAGCGCGCGTGCCTCGCGCTGAAAGTAAAAAAAACAAGTTTGACGAGGAGAGGAGGAGGCAGCAGGGGAGGGGGCCTGTGCCTGTTTCCCTTGCGGGAGCGGGCAGGAACCATCTGTTAATTAGAAACAGATGGTTTCAAAGCTCGCTCCCGCAAGGGAATTGCCAAACGTGCACGCGTTGCCATTGTAAGCAATGCAAAGCGTGCACGTTTTTGGCAGAAAAAGGGAATCGATTACTAAAGGTCTCCTCCTATGCAGCGCATGCGCGCTGCGTAGGCGAGACCTAAAAATCAGCTAGATGTTAAGAAATGGAATGGCCCGGTCTGCTGTAAAGACTGTACAATCATTCTCACTCCCGTGCAGGAATCCCCTATCCGTATCAGTAATAGACTGACTTAAAACTACTTACTAGGAGCGCTTATTAACGCCAGATCACTGTGTAAACATGCACAAAACATTTTCGACTTGATCCTAGACCATAATCTCGACTGCCTTTTTGTAACGGAAACGTGGCTCAAAGTTTGGTGTAATCCTGATATTGTCTGCGCCCTTCCCCCGGGCTATCTAATCCATAGACAGTACAGACAAGAGCAACGGGGAGGGGGGATTGCGAGAATCTATGGCAGCACACTGAAATGCTCTACCTTTGAAATTGAAGGCCTCAAAGGTGCGGAGAGTATTGGCTTCCACCTTAACTCAGATGAGTCCTATACCTTCGCTGGAGCCCTGCTATACCGCCCTCCTGGCCCTCATCTGGATTTCCTGAACAGCATAGGAGACATCCTGAGCACATTAACTCTTAGATTCTCCAATTTTCACTGTATTGGGGGACTTTAATCTCCATTTAAATGTGCAAAATGATCCAGGAGTAACAAACTTCTTAGAAATCATGGAAACCTTAGGCCTAGACTTGCGGATATCTATCTCCACCCACAATGCAGGAGATACCCTCGATGGAATATGCTAGAATCTCACCACCATTAAAGTTAATACCCCAGTCAGCCTAACCTGGTCTGACCACAAGTATATACCTTTTGAAATTAGGCGCCAGCCCATGAATCCCCCTATAGTTTCTATCCCCAGCACTCAAAAAACTATGCGCAGATGGAAGGACATGGCATCCTCCCCTAATCTTAGCATAGAAGCTTCTGCCTGCAAACCCAGGCTGTCGGGTGACCCCTCATCTGATAATCAACACTTCAATCAATGGATGTCCACACTCAGTGATAAACTTGCTCCCTCTATCCCACTGAGTAACCTCTCACACAAAAAGCCCTCCGCCCCCTGGTATACACAAAAACTGAAAGAACTACATAGCCACTGCAGGAAACTAGAACGCAGATAGTGGAAAAGTTATAAACAGGAACAACTAACTGCATTCAAACGGGCACTCAAAAACTACCACGAACTGATCAAAGTGGAAAATAAATCTTATTTCACTAACTTACTCAAACTAGCCCACTCTGACCAAAAAAACGATCTTTAAAATAGTTAATTCATTTACTAATCCGACAATCCTCGAGCAGGAGATTCCTCCATCCCAATCTCTCTGCGACCGCATTGCTGACTTCTTCGAACAGAAAGTCCAATCCCTACAAAAATATTTCACTCCTAGAGGTTCCTTCAAACTCTAGAGTGGATAGACTGACCCTTCAAGCTTTTCACGCCATTAACCTTGACCAATCCCGTCAGTCCATCCTTGCTTGTAAATCAGGATCTCCTTTTGACCCAGGTCCCCCCCCAGATTATGCATGCTATTATAAACATCATCAATCAAGTTATTAACAATATAATTAATGCTTCCCTCTCACGAGCAGTAGTACCCGACGAATGGAAAATTGCAGTAGTCAAACCTCTCCATAAAAAACATCTAGCAGACCCTACTGCCCTCACGAATCTTCAGCCTATCTCTCTGCTTCCCTGTCTTAGTAAAATCACGGAAAAACTTGTCAACTCTCAACTTACGTCTTTTCTAGAAGAAGCAAACATTCTAGACCCTAACCAATCTAGTTTTAGGCCTCAGCACTCTACAGAATCAGCGTTACTGTATACTGCAGAAGCCCTTAAATCTGCCTTAGATCAGGGAAAAAATGCTGTGCTGATCCTATTGGATCTGTCAGCCGCTTTTGACACGGTCTAGCATGACATCTTACTAGACCGTCTCAAATCATACAGCGTTTTGCATCTTGCCTTGGCTTGGCTTAAATCCTATCTACAAAATCGCAGACAAGTTGTCACTCTCGGCCAGTATCAATCAGTAGAAAAACCCCTGCTCTACGGGGTCCCACAGGGCTCCATTCTTAGCCCAGTGCTCTTTAACGCATACATGGCCCCTCTCATTAGCTTGATATCGTCTTTTAAAATTGAGACAATTTCTTATTCTGACGATACTCAACTAATTCTGGTACTAGATGAACAATCCACACATGCCGAAGAAAATCTACAACTCTGTCTCACAGCGGTTTTTCAGTGGATGAAAGTTAACCACCTAAAATGCACCTCAGAAAAAACTGAAATTATGCCATTAGAAAGATCCAATAATTTGTACCCGAGCCTATGGTGGCCCATAGACATCCTCCCACCCCCTACTACAGTGAAGGTAGTAAAGAACCTGGGGGTGAAATTTGACTCAGCACTCTCCTTACGCCAGCAATCCCCAGCAGTAGCAGGGACATGCTTTCAACTGATAAAGTCCCTCAAAAATGTTTTTGATCTCCTCCCTTGCACGGCCAGAAAGGCGGTCGCAGTGGCCCTAATCACTTCCAGACTTGACTACTGTAACAGCCTCTATGCAGGGACCAATAAGTCAGTGTTAAACAAGCTACAGTTGGTCCAACACGCAGTCGCACGGCTAGTCTTAAAATGACCCAGACGTTCCTCAGCTGCCCTAAACACACATCACTGGCTGCCCATCCACAAAAGAGTCCTCTTTAAGATCCTAGTAATTACCTACAGAGCCTTCAACCTTTCAGGCCCCCACTATCTCCGAGCTAGGTTTACCCACTATGTACCACATCGCACTCTCAGATCTTCCAGCACGAATCTTGTGAAGCCCCAGGGTTTTAGGTACACAACTATGGGTGGGAAATCAATTGCGGTGCTAGGTAAAGCCTGGAATATGCTCCCGAACCAGCTCCGTTTTATTCAAACAGAAACCCGGTTTAGAAAGGCCCTGAAAACCTGGATCTTTGCCGCCCCTGATGCCCTATGTAGATCACTGATATGATCCCCTCAGTTAAGGTTGTGTGAATCTTTTGGGCTCCGCATAGTGCCATGATCCTCCACGGAGTGAAAGCTGCGCTTTATAAGTTCGATATAACATAACATAGTACGATTCATGAGGCTAGAAAATTATATATGGTTCAAGCTATGATTATAGTTCGTTTAAAGTTTGACTATAAAACTATGTTGTTTAAAGCTACTTAGCACCAACCTAACAAATGTTCTCCCTAATGAGAAAATATACATAATAACAACTAATTCACTCTGATGTTCTGTTTCCCTGGAGGAGCGTTTTCTTTCTCCTATCACCATTCCTGTTGTATACTTTGGTGGGAGGGGAGAACCCAGGAGGTGGGGGGGGGGTTGGATCTTACTGCTTTATTTGATTATGTCCGTCTTTATCCTATTTTTGGGTGTTATTTTCTACATATTATTTGTCAGCTCATATAAGGAATGGTTCTGTTCTGCTCTGCTCGAGTGAGTGCTGTGTACCGTACAAGCCACATCTCACTCTGGTCCCCACTGCATATCATGAATAGCTCTCCTGGACACTCCATTAAAAAATATGATACCTATGTCTCATTGCACTCAACCCCAGCCAGACTACACAAGTTCTCCTTATCTATAGAGCCTACAATACATTATTAATTGCGGGGAAATCACACATGGGACCACACAAATGCACAGAGACTCATGGCAAACTTTCCACAAAATATTAAGATCATTTCTCTAAATGTAAAAGGAATCAGCCACCCGATCAAAAAAAGGAAAATCATTGACTATCTATACAAACTAAAAGGGAATAGCATCCTTCTTTAGGAAACCAAGGTTGATTCCTCACTGATCACTTCACTCAGAAGTAACCAATTCTCAGATGTTGCATGCTCCGCCTCGATTGTAAAGAAAAATTGGGTTTTGACACTGATCACCAAGAAATCAAGAATAGAAATGGTTTCAAGTCTCTCGGATACGTAAGGGAGATGGATTCTCTCCAAACTCTCCAAGAAGAATAATGAGTTCTTTGTGGTCAACGTCTTTGCACCCACAAAAGGTGACCTCTCTTTCTAGAAAAAGCTCTCTGCACAACTCAAGTTGACCCCTGCTTCTGCTACACTCATCCTGGCAGGGGACTTCAATTTAGCTTTGGACCCTACACTGGGCAATAAATCACATTGCACATTCTGCCCTAATAAAAAACATACAGCTCTTAAAATCCTCTGTAATGAATTCAATATGATTGATGTGTAGAGAACGCAGAACCCGAATGAAAGGGATTATACCTTTTACTCATTCCCCCATAATTCATATTTGCACATTGATTACCTACTAATCTTTAGACATTCCCTAAGGAAGATAGATCAAACCACAATAGAACCAAGAATGATAGACATAGTTATACAAGAATGATCTTCTATCACTGACCCCTCACCATACCCAAAACAAACACAATGACGATTCAGCGATGAAGTTCTCTCACATCAGAGTAACAGGAAAATTATCGAAGACTCAATAACGAACTTCCTTAAAGACAATGAGGAGAGTGATTCCTCTGACCTCACAAGATGGGAAGCCCTAAATACAACAGTGAGAGGAGTGATTATTAAAATTAGATTGAATATGAATAAAGAAGCTAACAGTAAGCTCCTGAAATTACAGAACTAGAAAAACAACATATTGCCAATAGTGACAATCCTACTTTAAATGAGATTGTGAAGACAAAATATGAATATAATAAAATCACAAGTACCAGGGCTGGCATATGGGTTAATAAACAAAAAAGTAGCAGGTTATGGGAGTCCAAAGGCAGGCAAAACCTTAGCATCATATCTAAAACATAAACTACAAAAATATGCTATTAACGCCACCAAAGATGAGAAAGGTCTCATACATACCAATCCCAATAGCATTGCAGAAGTGTTTTGAGACTTCTATCAAAGTCTGTAAAAAGATAATATCACACTGGACCATAAGAAATGTAAACTATACCTGGATAAAAACCAAACTACCTATGCTAACAGAACAAGAAAAAGAATCAATTAACGGTCCAATAACATAAGAAGAATTAGCGTATGCCATCAAAAAACGTAAATCTGGCAAAGCCCTGGCCCGAATGGCTATAATGCACAATTTTTCAACTCCTTCTCTACGTCTATTATCACAATCCTATTAAGACATTACACTCACTTTGCCTCATTTGGTCAAATCACAGGTACACCAGCAGAGGCTATAATATTAATCCCCAAAGAGGGTAAAGATACCCTGCTCCAAAAAAACTACAGACCAATTTCATTAATCAATTTGGATTGTAAAATATACGCTATGATACAATCTGACAGGCTGCAAAGATACGTCTAAACTCATTCACCCCTCTCAAGTGGGCTTTTTGATAAATAGACTATCTAACGATAACAGAAGAATTCTTTGCCATGTTCTAGTAAAAAACAAAAATAGCTAAATCCCCCAAGGTAGCTCTAGGAATTTAGGATCTGCTTTCATGGTCACCCCCACTTTTTGCTGGTGTCATTATGTTTTTCTGACTAGTCTGACCAGTATCCTGCTAATCAGGACCCCAGTTTCTGTGCTTCTTCCCTAAATTGGACATGGTCAGTACTCAGTTAGCATCCAGATTGGCTACTGGGTGTCATGACTTGCTCCCTGCGTTCTCGTGTCCACCACCAGGGGGCTGAACTGTGGAACTCTTCAGTGGTCTAATAAGCTTCCAGACCCTCCCCTTCATGTACATACTGACTTCCAGTTATTTGGATTCTACTTGCAAATTGCGATCCATTCCCAATCCATGCCGGGTTTTGTGGAAGCCAGCCTGCTCATTCTGGAAACTCCATTACCTAGAATTCCCTGCTCACTGCTGCGTCTCCACCCCTGCAGGCCAAGGATGGGTGGAGGAATCCAGTTCACCTGTGGCTGGCTGCTGCTAGCCTGCTCACACCTGATGCATATGATTACTGTGAGTTCTTTTAAGCCCCAGCTCCCTTCAGTCCAGTGTTGGTCATTGTAGCTGTGAGACCGATCCTTATTCCAGTGTTTCCTGAGCTTTTGATATCCTTGTTTCCAGTGTTTCCTGAGCTTTTGATATCTTTGTTTCCAGTGTTTCCTGATCTTTAGTTATTCCTTGTTCCTGAGCTGTTGCTGTTTTCCTTGTTCCTGGACTCCTGGGCTTTAGTATTTCCTGTGCTACCTTGACTCCTGAGCCTTAGCTCAATTCTTGTTCCTGCCCCAGCACTGCCTTCAATGCTACTTTGGTTTCTTGATTCCTGAACCTGCACTATTCTAGTATACCTTTGTTGCCTCCCCTTCTGTATATCCTTTTCCAGTCCCTGCCTTTCTTCCCATTTCCTTGGTTCCAATTCCTAGTTTTCTGTCATTCTATTCCTGCTGTCTTGCTTCTAGTTACCTTGTATGTTGGTTACTTGTTTTCAGCCAAGTGTGCCCTGTGAATTCCTTCCTTTCCTGTTAAGCACTGCTCCTTGCTAGCTCCTTGTCTATTGTGCCGGTATTTAGTTCTACCCCCTTGCTGTTACTGCCTTGCGTGTTCCCGTGGTCACAGCTGACTACCTAGGTGGTGTTTCTTGTTCACTGTGAGTACTGTCTTTGAGTTACATTTATAACATCACCATAGGTATCAGCTCCACAGACCCTGCCTTTGCATGCATATCCTATATATGGGTATTTGCAGTCGATATCTGTAACAGCAATTGTGGGTGAGGAACTTACTGAGCTTCATCTTACCATGTGGAGCTCCCGAGTGCTTTACCCCACATTCCCTTTATTGTTAATGTTGTATTATATATATGTCTTGCACGTTCGTCCTGGGTGTAGTTAGTCTGAATGCTAAATTGCCTCGTGAGTGCCCTTCCTTTCTGAGTCTTAGCCATCTTGTTCACTTGTACAGGTTTCCCCTTTGGATCCCTTTTTCTCCTCTGATTCCCTGTGTGATCTTGGGCAGCGCTGTACTACTCTTTCTGTGCACTGTACGTTTTCTACCCAGTTCCCAGTCCTTTCCCAAGTCCCTGACTGTGTTCCCGACATAGTCCTGGACAGTCCCCGACACTGGGGTACCCTTGTACGTCCCTAGTATATGGTACCAAGGTACCCAGGGCATAGGTACCCCAGAGGTCTCCCATGGGCTGAAGCATGTATTATGCCACCCATGAGAGACCACTCAAATTGTGACTCCAGGCCTGCCATTGCAGCCTGTGTAAGCTGGTGCTAGCACCACTTAGGACAGATATAGGTTTCCCTATATCTGAGGTCACTACACCTAAAACCTATAAGTCACCCCTAAGGCTGGCCTTTCAATTCTGAAGGCAGGGTGCTGGGTCCTAAGTGTGATGGTGCCCCTGCATGAGCAGGGCACCCCTACAACCTTCGGATTCCATTCTCCCGGGTTGTAAGTGCATCAGCCATTATGACATATAGAGTGGCCATGCGGCATTACGCGATGACCATCTCTAAACTGACTGTCTTCCAGAACCGGACAGCAAGCTAGGGCTGCTGCCGACCAGAGACACGTTTCTGTCCTCCTGCTGCTAAGCCAAGCTCGAGCAGGGGAAGGCAGTACAAAAGTTAACCTGTCACAGGGAGGTGTGACCACCTCCAAGACAGGGTTTAGTGTATTGGAACAGGGTGGGGGCGCTTGCCAGTGCCCCTGAGACTGCTTGAAGGGCACATTTGGTGCCCTCCTTGCATACTCCAGTTCAAACCAGTTCAGGGAGCCGTTGGCTCCTGCTCTGGCGCGAAACTGGACAAAGGACATGGGAGTATCCTCCTCACTGTCCAGCTCCTCCTCTGGGAGGGACCCCTAAATCGTCCCGACCCTTTCCTAAGCGTACTTAAGGGCTTACCTGTGGGTGGGTCCCTAGATTTGTCGTGGGACAAGATTCAAATCACATACCACTTCAACTTCGACCGTCTGGAAACTCTGGACTTCGCATTGGGAACAGAGACTGCAGAGGGGAAGATTCCTGCTGCTCCTGGTCTCGTCATCCTGCTGGTATTCTGCAACGCCTGTGCCCGTGCTCCATTCAGGTTCTTCACCAGGCCTGGGAACATCCAAGACACCTGAAGGAATCTCTCTTGGAGTGAAGGAGTCACTCTCCTGTATCTGCAGTCCATTCTTGACTTGAGTCATGGTTCGCATTCCACCATTTTACTATATGGAGACCACTGTGTATTTGTGATACTTACGTGCTCTATTTCCTAAGTATTGTGTGTATTGTGTTTCTATCTCCGGGTAGGAGATAGTACAAATGTGTTAATGAGTGTTTGTAATAAAATACATATTTTTAAAACTACACTGTGTGATTCTTTTTCACTTAACCTATACCATAAGATTAAGTACTGGTAAAACAAGCTGCTTATACTCCTTCTGGACTAAGCCTGGAGGCTGCTCTCCACATCTACCACTTAGAGAGCTTTCTAGGGTTGTCTAAGACCACTAAAATCACCATAAGGGTTGTTTGGATTAGTGCAGGATGCTACAGTTACATAAGTGAGCACCATATACTAAGCTAGCCTCTCACATTGGTGTGCAGTGTTTGGGATTCGAGCCTGCATTGTTTTACCAGCTAACCTAGGTGTGGATTCATTGAAAAATCAAAAATCATCACTAGCATTGGGCACATATAATATTTAGATAGGCTAAGTAATTTCTACTGAACTTATAGATTAGTTGACAAGGGTCTAGCACAGCCCTTGCTCCAATCTTAGAAAGTTTAGTTTCCACTAGGATAGGTTGGTGCACCACCACACTACACCTATCTTTAATAGTTAACCCCAATGGGGCCCAGTCTTCTAGATACAGTGGTGTTAAGTTCCAGGAACTAAGGACCCTGTGTACTTCCAGGAAGTTAAAGACATGTAGCAATCCAACCACTATGCATCTCTTAGAGCTGCTTATCCTAGATGATCTCCAGAACCCTGACAGGTCAGGGGATCAGGACAAAGTGGGTGGGGATGCTCCAGAAGATGGGGCAAGAGGGATAACCCCCAGTGGCCCTAATTCTGAGTATGATCAAGAGGAGTCTGAGGACTCCACCTTGATGAACTCTGATCCGGGGGATAGTGTAGATGACACAGAGGGTGTCCTTAGAAGTAGGCCCCCCTTTATGTCTCCTGGGACTGTCCAGAACAGGCATAGGAGACTTAGATCTCCTTCTGCTGAGTCCAATGCTTCTGGACATTCCATAGGGACCTCAATCTCTAGTTAGAGAGAGGACTCCCTGGAGTGGGAATACTACCTGATCAAACCTGAGAGAGTTAGACTCAAGCTCAATCGAGATCAATTGGCCCTTGACAAGGAGGCCCTGGAAGTCCAAAAAGCTAGAAAAAATCTGGGATTAGATTCCCATGGTGGCAGCTCACGTGTACCTAGAATCAGGGAACCATCCTTTGACACTAGGAACCTGAACAGGATAGTCCTTCCTTACCAGGATGGGGATGACATTCAGAAATGGATGTCTGCCTTAGAGAGGGCCTGTAAAGTTCAAGAGGTCCCTGCGAGGGCAGTGGGAAACTATCCTGTGGTTCTCCTTTGCTAACAAAGGTAGAGATAAGCTCCTCACTGTTAGGGAAGAGGATGCTGACAATTATTCAGTACTGAAGAGTGCACTCATAGATGGGTTTGGCTTAACCACTGAACCATATAGGATTAAGTTCAGAGACACCCAGAAGGCACACACCCAGGACTGGGTAAACTTCATTGATAGTGGTATTAAGGCTCTGGAATGCTGGCTTCATGGAAGCAAGGTACAAGGCTATGAGGGATTGCACAATTTGATAATGAGGGAGCACATCCTTAATAACTGTTAGAACCAACTTTTGCACCAGTACCTGGTGGACTGTGATCTGGCCTCTTCCCAAGAATTGGGAAAGAAGGCAGACAAATGGGTCTGCACCAGGGTTAAGCAGAAGAACCATGAAAGTGGAGGTGACCATAAGAAGCTAGATTCTTCTAAAATCCAGGAGAAGGGTGGGGAAAACGGCAAAGACAAAAAGGAGTCTTCTCAAGGTCCCCAAAAACCTGCATCTGGGGGTGAGTCCCAAAACTCCAAGAAAGGCAAAAAGAAACCTTGGTGTTATTTACGTAAAGTAAAGACCCATTGGACAAGAGATGTTGATTGTCCACCGGGCAGTGAACCTACTACCACTGCCCCTAAGGCAACTGCGCCCCCTAGCACCAGTTATGTTACTGTCCATTTCTAAAGCGCATGTTCACCGGAAGGTCTCTTGGCGCTGGGTAGCTGATGCGGCCTTAATTCACAATTACTGGTAAGCCTGTTTGAAAAGCCATGTCTTCAGAAGTTGTCTGAATCTAGTGTAGTTAGGGGTAGTCCTAAGCTCCAAGGGTAGTGTGTTCCATGCTCGGGGGCACTGATGGAAAACCTACACCCTCCAGTCCTTTGTTTTTTTATGAGAGGGGATGACTAGGTGGAGTAGGTGACTGGATCTCAGTTCTCACCAGTACAATTGGTAGTACAGCAACCTAGTGATTAGTTGGGTTAACCTTGGGTTCTGAGGTGGGTTCTGGCCTAGTCAAAACTCCAGCTCAGGTTGATCTAGTCAGTGATGGTGGCATTGATCCTGCCACCTTACTAGTAAGTCCCACTAACTTGGGCAAGCACAGGCAACAGCCTTTGATCAATGGAAAGGACGCAACAGCTTTCAGGGACACAGGGGCCAGTGTCACCATGGCAACAGAGAAACTTGTGTCCCCTGAACAAATCATACTTGGACAAATGTACCAAGTAACCAACGCTAGCAATGTCAGGACTGATCATTCCTTGGCAGCTGTGAGTCTGAGCTGGGGAGGGGTAACTGGACCTAAGAGAGTTGTGTTATCTGCAGACCTACCTGTAGATTGTCTGTTGGGCAATGATTTAGAAACTTCAGCCTGGTCTGAAGTAGAGTTCAGGACTCATGCAGAAAAGATGGGCATTTCTGCCAGTGGCTTTGCTGTAACCAGGGCTCAGGCCAAACAGCTCAGCACTGAGGGAGCACTGGATGCTGGAAAAATGGACCAGATTGCTCCTAAGAGAAGGAGTAGATTACTTCTGCTTGCTTTAGTAGTTTGAGAAATTTGCGTAAGTTTATACACCTGCTGCCTGAGAGCTGCCGTCGGACCGTAGTCCACGCCACAGTAACTGCCCGCCTGGACTACGCGAATGGCCTCTATATTGGCTTACCGGCTTACCTTGTCAGGAAACTCCAAATGGTCCAAAATGCGGCTGCGAGATTAATCAAACGTGTTCCTTTTCGGCAACACATCTCTCCGCATATTCGAGAATTACATTGGCTTCCGGTAGCCAATAGAATTAAATTCAAGATCTTGACCCTTGCCTTTCGGGCTTTCCATGGTACGTGTCCTTCGTATCTAAAACAGAGACTGGGTGTTTACACGCAGACACGTGCTCTGAGATCTAACACCCAGAAATTACTCTGCACTCCATGAGTGAAGAAATCCCGACTGGGTGGCAGATCTTTCATGTTTGGGGCGTCCAAATTATGGAATTCTCTTCCGAATTCCTTGCGTCAGATCTCGTCTGAGTCACAATTCAAGAAGGCAGTTAAAACATGGCTTTTTAACCTGGCCTAATCTTTTGTGTCCTGATTGCTGCTTGCCGCGCGCGTGTTACTTGTCACTTTAGCGCCGGGACACCTCCTTGGAGGTAGCTGTTCGCGCTCAACAAATGTCGGTATTATTAATATTATTATTATTAAGGAATTATCCTCCTCCCAAACTCCCAGTGAGGATCAGTCTTCTGAGGGAGATGACCCAAGTCCTTGTGAAGGAACTGTCCCAGAGGAACTTGGGCCTGACCAGGCAGAGTTCCTGGGGGCATGGGGCCCTTCCAGGGCAGATTTGAGTTTAGAGCAGCAATCCTGCCCCTCTCTTGAATCCCTCAGACAACAAGCTGCTGCTGAGGAAGCAGGGAATGTAAGTGGGTCCCATAGAATCTATTGTGAAGATGGGTTTCTGTATTCTGAAGGTAGGGACCCCAAGCCCGGTGCCACCAGGAGGTTGGAAATACCTCAGAAGTTCAGGGGTTTTCTTCTCTCCATGGCACATGACATTCCCCTTGCAGGACACCTTGGGCAAAGTAAGACATGGGACAGGATTGTCCCTCATTTTCACTAGCCCCTTATGTCAGAAGGCACCAAGGAGTTTTGTCGCTCCTGTGTCACTTGCCAAGCCAGTGGTAAGTCAGGTGGCACTACAAAGGCCCCCTTAATTCCACTTCCAGTGGTTGGGGTTCCCTTTGAGAGGGTAGGGATTGAAATTGTTGGTCCCTTGAACCCTCCAACTGTATCTGGACACAGTTTCATCCTAGTGGTGGTGGACCATGCCACTAGGTATCCAGAAGCAACTCCCCTTAGAACCACTACAGCTCCTGTAGTGGCCAGGGCCCTCCTGGGAATCTTTTCCAGAGTGGGCTTCCCTAAGGAGGTCTTAACAGACAGAGGTACCAACTTCATGTCTAGTTACATAACTGCTATGTGGAAAGAGTGTGGAGTAAACTATACGTTTACCACACCCTACCATCCACAGTGCAATGGGCTTGTTGAAAGGTTCAACAAGACCCTGCAGGGTATGATCATGGGACTCCCAGAAAAGCTCAGGCAAAAATGGGATGTCTTACTACTCTGCTTTCTCTTTGCCTACAGAGAGGTTCCTCAGACGGGGGTTGGCTACAGCCCATTTGAACTTCTGTTTGGACATCCAGTTAGGGGTCCATTGTGTCTAGTTAAGGATTGATGGGAGCAACCTCTCAAATCCCCTAAACAGGATATTGTGGACTATGTCCTTGGCCTGCGTTCACGTATGGCTGAGTACATGAAGAAGGGCAGTAAAAACCTTGAGGCCAGCCAAGAGCTTCAGAAAGCCTGGCATGACCAAAAGGCTGTCCTGACTGTTTACCAGCCAGGCCAGAAGGTGTGGGTGTTGGAGCCTGTGGCCCCAGCAGCTCTACAAGACAAGTGGAGTGGCCCCCACATAATCCTTGAACAGAAAGGTGAGGTTACCTACTTGGTGGACCTTGCCACTCCTAGAAGTCCCCCACAGGGTACTTCATGTGAACCGCCTGAAACCTTTTGTGAACAGTGCTGACATGAGCTTGCTCATGGCAACTGATGAGGGACAGGAGGAAGAGAGTGACCCTCTCCCTGATCTCCTCTCTCAGAACCCTGTTGATGGGTCAGTTGATGGAGTAGCCTTGGCAGGCAGCCTCACTGACCAGCAACAAGCTGATTGCAGGAGGGTCCTCAATCAGTACAAACATATGTTTTCTCTGACACCCAGTCAAACCACCTGGTGTACTCATGAAGTGGACACAGGTGACAGTCTGCCAGAAAAGAACAAAATATACAGGCAGCCTGACCATGTCAGAGACTGCATCAGGACAGAGGTCCTAAAGATGCTAGAATTGGGGGTCATTGAGCCTTCGGATAGCCCTGGGCTAGTCCATGTAGTCCTGGTACCAAAACCTTACACCAAGGGTGGAAAAGTCCAGTAGTCCTGGTACCAAAACCTCACACCAAGGGTGGAAAAAGAGAGATGAAGTTGTGTGTGGACTACAGAGGCCTCAATGCAGTGACTATGACTGATGCCTTTCCGATTCCATGGCAGATGAGCTCATAGATACTTTGGCCTCAGCCAAGTTTCTCAGTACATTTGCCCTAAATGCTGACTACTGGCAAATCAGATTAGTGATGCCCTTTGGTCTGACAAATGCGCCTGGCACATTTCAGAGGCTGGTGAACACAGTCCTAACAAGTCTGGAAGCCTATAGTGCAGCATATCTATATGATATTGCTGTCTTTAGCTCCACCTGGGAGGACCACCTGGTCCACCTCAGAAATGTTCTGTAGGCCCTGCAAAAGTCAGGCCTCACTATCAAGGCCACCAAGTGCTAGATAGGGCAGAGCAAGGCTGTATACTTGGGCCACCTGGTAGGTAGATGCCAGGTTCAGGCATTGGAGAGCAACATCCAGACCATCATGGACTGGGTTGCTCCCACTACCCAGACTCAGGTCAGAACGTTTTTGGGACGGACTGGGTACTACAGGGGGTTTATTAAGGGATATGGGTCCATTATGACTCCCCTTAATGATCTCACCTCCAAGACAATGACAAAGAAAGTTCAGTGAACAGTTAGCTGTCAGAAGACATTGATGACCTGAAGCAGGCCATGTCCACTGCGCCCATTCAGCAAAGTCCTGTCTATTCCAAAACCTTCATTGTCCAGACAGATGCATCTGAGATAGGGGTAGGAGCTGTTTTGTCACAACTAAATGCAGAGGGCCAGGACCAACCAGTAGCTTTTATAAGCAGAAGGTTGACCCCCAGGGTGAAACGTTGGTCAGCTATAGAGAGGGAGGCCTTTGCTGTGGTCTGGGCCCTGAAGAAGTTGAGACCATACCAGTTTGATACTCACTTCATTGTTCAGACAGATCATGAGCCCCTCTTATGGCTTAAACAAATGAAGAGTGAGAATCCCAAACTTTTGAGGTGGTCCATTTCCCTACAGCGAATGCACTATTCAGTGAAACATAGGCCTGGGAGTAACCATGGCAACGCAGATGGACTCTCCAGATATTTCCACTTAGAAAATGAAGACTCAACTGGGCAAAGTTAGTCTCATCTCCTTATGTTTGGGGGGGGGGTTGTGTAGCAAAGTAGGATCTGCTTTCATGGTCACCCCCACTTTTTGCTGGTCTCATTATGTTTTTCTGACTAGTCTGACTGGGATCGTGCTAATCAGGACCCCAGTTTCTGTGCTTCTTCCCTAAATTAGACATGGTGTGTACCCGGGTACCCTCCAGATTGGCTACTGGGGTACCCTTGTAAGTCCCTAGTATATGGTACCAAGGTACCCAGGGCATAGGTACCCCAGAGGTTTCCCATGGGCTGAAGCATGTATTATGCCACCCATGAGAGACCACTCAAAGTGTGACTCCAGGCCTGCCATTGCAGTCTGTGTAAGTTGGTGCTAGCACCACTTACAACAGATATAGGTTTTCCTATATCTGAGGTCACTACACTTAAAACCTATGTCACCCCTAAGGCAGGCCTTTCAATCCTGAAGGCAGGGTGCTGGGTCCTAAGTGTGAGGGTGCCTCTGCATGAGCAGGGCACCCCTACAACCTTTGGAGTCCATTCTCCCGGGTTGTAAGTGCATCAGCCATTATGACATATAGAGTGGCCATGCGCCATTAAGCGATGACCATCTCTAAACTGGCTGTATCGAACCCTGTCATGCTTGGTATCAAACATGTTGGAATCATACCCCCACACCATAAACGGTGTGGGAAGTATGATTCTATGCACTGTAAACCTCCTTCAGGAGGCCCTCAGTGCTCCAGGTACCAGTTTTCCAGAACCGGACAGCAAGCTAGGGCTGCTGCTGACCAGAGACAGGTTTCTACCCTCCTGCTGCTGAGCCAAGCTCAAGCAGGGGAAGGCAGAACAAAAGATATCCTGTCACAGGGAGATGTGACCACCTCCTGGTTTAGTGGATTGGGACAGGGTGGGGGCGCTTGCCAGCGCCACTTTGACTGCTTGAAGGTCACATTTGGTGCCCTCCTTGCATACTCCAGTTCAAACCAGTTCAGGGAGCTGTTGGCTCCCGCTTTGGCGCGAAACTGGACAAAGGACATGGGAGTATCCTCCCTACTGTCCAGCCTCTCCTCTGGGAGTGACCCCTGAGTTGCCCCGACCATTTCCTAAGGGTACTTAAGGGCTTACCTGTGGGTGGGTCCCTAGATTTGTTGTGGGACTTGATTCAGATCACATACCACTTCAACTTCGACACTCTGGACTTCGTTGGACTTCGCTTTGGGAACTGAGACTGCAACGGGGAAGATTCCTGCTGCTCCTGGTCTCGTCATCCTGCTAGTCTTCTGCAACTTCTGTGCCCGTGCTCCATACAGGTTCTTCACCATGTTGTATTCCTCTTAGGGTGTCCATACACGGGCTTTCCTGTATCATGTCCTTATATAGGCACAATCGCCCTGCCCTTATATAGGCATAAAATCCCAGTCCTTATTTAGGCATTAAACCGTGCACTCCAAATACAGGCATGGTCTCCGACATCCGTCCACCCTAACGTCACAACGAGTTCTTGAAGAACAGACCCTTAGGCTTCGGGAGTTTCCCTAGCACAGGACTATTGATTTCTTCAAGGACTCATCTATTATGCATGAACCGTTATACCTTAGGGGTTCATTCATGACGTCTTCCGCTGTCCGATTCACGTCAATGCTAACATTCTGAGGTACCTCTCAGGTATAAATATACCTTCCCTAGCCCCTGTAAATCAGAGGAGACCTCTACTTCAGAGGAGCCCGTTTCCCGGCCTGACGCACTGAGAAGACGCTGTCATCCCTGCACGCAGAGATTCCAGCTTCCAGTGATCTGACTTCCCTTGCGGGGTGTTGGAGTTCGAGTCTGGCAAGAGATTCCTACCTCTCTCATTCTTAAGGTATGGGGCTGACTAGAACCTAGAGGGACTCTTGGCATACTAGGCATACTAGGCTTAACATACTCTTAGTATACCATAGTAAGGAATACTTCACCTACTTCATACCTCTCCCCACACCTAAGTTAGGTTAGGCACATTGGGGTAGAACTAGCTTAGAAACGCATCGTATGAGTACTCGCATTTTTTAGTCTGTGTTATTTATGTGAATGAATATCTGCTAAAAGATAATGCTATCGCAGTATTATTTATTTCTACTGCTTACGCTGTACATTATTTATCTTGCATACTGTCTTGTGATCGTAACCGCACATTTAACTTACACAAGAAACAAGACTGTTCAATAAATCTTTTATTGAAACACCCGTCTGTTCTTTCTGTGTAACTTTGAGGAAAACTAAGCATGCGCGATTGAGCTGAGTGAAATAGTTATCTATTGTTTCCACGACTCTGGGACACGTTCTGATTCTAAAGGGAAACAAAGTTGACATGTTTTGCGGCTGCCAGAAACTACTCCCTTCTTGTCGTCAAGGAGTTTCTAGTGGCCTCTGAGCTAGCTGGCACAAGTAATTAAGTTTAATATACTCGATAGGGACATACTGACCTTAGTCCTATGTCAAACCTATAGGGGATATTATTCCAATGCGCAGAGCCTATTAGGGAAATAGGAGCTACACTACATGGCGCCCAACGTTTGGTAAGGCGGTAATTTAACGCTAGATACTGAGTAACTCAGCCGTGCTTTTTCTCTCAGAGACCCCTACCCATATACTCCAAAAGACGTCTGGAGTGGGCAGGGTTAAGTATCCACCACGGCTACATAGGGAAACACCCTATATATTAGCTGTTTGGTTTGCTCAACATTGAAGGATACAGTGTTCCAAAATATTGTGCACCTTATCTTTGTTTCCTTGAAACTTGTTCTACATTTTTCAAAAAACAAATGTCCACACGCGGGGACAATGACGCCGGAAACGGTGAAGCTGCGGCTGATCCAGCCCAAGCAGCAGTTTTTAACATTACAGGTTTAAATGAAACCGAGGAGGGTGTTATAGACATCGCTCCAAACTTAAGAAGAACCATCACTCTAAAACTTATAAAACATGGCCTACCACCGAGAGGCGGTAGAGCAGTTTTCGTGATAGAGGCACACGAATCCTTTCAGACAGAGGTATTCTATTCATGGGTAATATTTCCTGAATCCAATCCTGTAACACACATGTTTCACTTCTACAAAGAAGATGATCCACCAGAGGAATACATTCCTTTCGAGGATATTGAAATTCCACTAACCTACCAGGAGCATCAGCTCTGGTTTAAAGGCGCCCTAAAACATCACAGAAACATTACCAGGCTCGGTCCACTAGGTAGACCAGGAGCAACATGGCCGATTCTAGCCGGCTACACACCTCATCCTGAACTGGATATAATGTCAGATGAGGAACTACTTATTCAACTTACAGAGTTAATAAAAATCTACAGACAATTGGTCCAATATGTCATGCGGACTTTTACAGTCCAGCAACCATTGACACTTCCAAATCCAACTCCCCAACAGGGGAATACACTAAAAATTACACCACCGACTCTCTACGCAGTCATGGGTAAAATGCCCACAAAACGTGAGCAAATTCCATTCTGGATAGCTCAAAAAATTACTCAAATCGAAGCAGTATTTCCAAATACTAGCCGGTATGAGAAACACAGAATCCTAACAATCAGTTTACCGATGGGGATCACACCACAACTGGAAGACTGCACCACTTGGGGCTCAGTCTTTGCTGCCATCTATACTAAAACACATGGCATTCCGTCAATTGTGGTAATACCTGATGTCCTGAAACAAATTCAAAATGAATACGGGGCAGAGCCTGCTCTAAATTTAGGTATGAAATTACTGAAAAACTTCGACCAGGTCTCAACAATAATATTATCTAATATTAAAGGGGAGGCAGCAGCAGTGGCGATCCGCCAACGATTAAGGGAATTCGATGTTACAGAACATCAAACAGAGCTACCCAGAATAATTGAACAATCTTATGCAGAATTAGGCAGAGATAGTTTGGGTGGAAAACCAGTGAAGCTGAAACTATCTGAAAGTCCTGAGAAGGACTCTATTAAACAAACTCCTACATCTTCTAAAAAGAAGTGGGAGTCTAATAAACAAAAGTCAAATGAGAAACGTTCTCAATCCCGGGGTAGGTCTCCTCAAACGGAGCCCTCTGAAAGGAGGTATAACCTCAGGAATAGGGATAATTTGAGAAAACCTGACCGGTATCAAGATAATGATACACGTTCCTCTCGTCCCTTTCAGATCTCATCACAGACTTCGGAAAGAAGAGGACGATCAGAACATAGAGAAGAACGCGTGAAATCCAAAGAAGAAAAACACGCTCCAAAAAATAAAACAAAACCTCAATTCTCCAAAAAGAAAGTAGCAGGTCTGAAGATCAGACATGCCGAGAATACTGAGAACACAACTCAAGAACGGAGAATGGGCTCAGACAATGCTGGACAGTGCAGCAGAAGTCACAATAGTTCACCAGAACCTGAAGGAACTTCTGGAGATAGTGGACTTGAATGAGTACATTACAGTTGAGACTGTAGACACCAGGGTTAGTACTCCACAAAGGTTATATGAAATAACACTCTGGATGGAGGGAGACAAACCTAGACAGGTGAAAGCACTTTTTTGGGAAAGACTATCAAGGGGCTATGACATACTTCTAGCAGAAAAAGACTGGCCACCACAATTTGTCAGGGAGTGCCCACACGGTGAGGACATTATTATGCCTGCCTTCTCCAACCATATTCCAATTCATCTAAAATATACTTATGCCAGGAAATGGGCAGTAGCCCAGGCCCCAGCATTATATAAAAATCATGTAGGATGGGATGAGGACTCCCCTCACCATAAAATACATCTGAAACATGAACCAACTGTACAAAGGCAGTACCCAATAAAGCAAGAAGCTAAAAAACAGGTCAGGGAGATCTTAGATCAACTTGAATACCAAGGGGTGATTGAAACATGCACCTCCTCAATGAACAATCCTTTGTTTCCTGTCTCCAAACCAGACATACATATCATCTAGTTGTGGATTACAGACACCTAAACACTTGTTCTAAAACTTTTGCAGTGCAAAATGCACATAGCACAGCATTAATGATTAACATTGTGCGTAAGAAATACAAAACAACATTAGACATCTCGAATGGTTTCTTTTGTCAAAACATAGAACCTGAAAGAAGGTACTTAACAGCATTCTCCATAATGGGGACCCAGCGTCACTTTTGTCGACTCCCACAAGGGTTCAAGAACAGCCCAGGTTTATTCTCAGCAAGGGTAACGGAGTTACTACAAATTTATGACAATGAGGCATTGTCCTATGTCGATGACATCTATCTGACAGAAGATGACCTGGACAAACACTTGAACAGGGTAAGCACCTTTATACTGGGCTTCGCCTCTGAGGGCTACAAGTTCAACTTTAAAAAGTCCCGAATTGCCCATCTCAGTGTCCTATTTCTAGGATATGAGCTTTCGAGTGAAGGCAAGAGCTTGGCAGCTAACTTTTTAGAAAAGTGTGCGCTGCTCCAACCTCCAAAAACGCAAAAAAACTTACAATCCATCATGGGTTTCCTAAACTTTGGAAGAACATACATTCTAAATTATGCAGAAAGGGTTAAACCACTCTACGCATTAATCAAACCTGATTTTTTAATCAAAAATTGGACTAACGAACACACAGAAATTTTGCGTTCACTCCAGGCTAACATGTTAGCAACAAATCACTTACAAACACGCGTAAGTCAACGCAATTTGGTGATCCGAATAATTTCGGGTCAATGCGGATTCACCTACTTAACATTTAATGAAGGTGAAAAAATACCAATCGCATACAAATCTCATTTGTACACACAAGCGGAAATGCGCTTCAGTTCAACTGAAAAAATTCTAACAGCAGTTCAAACCGCTGTAGCAAAAGAAAGAGCCTTAGCGCAAAGGAAACGCATTATTGTCGTAACCCCAGTACCAGCTTTAGAAGCGGTCACAAAAGCAAGCATTCCAAATGCTAAAGCATTACATCCAAGATGGATACAATGGGTTAATTCTCTTGCTGCAACAGATGTTGAATATGTTTTTGATCCTGATTTAAAAACACAAGCATTCCTGCAATATGAACAAGAATTTCCTCTGCCTACTAAAATTCTGCCTCTCGATCAGTACGAATTCATAATTTACACTGACGGATCCGCACAACCCGCAACAGGGAGTAAGCAAGCTTACAGTGCAGCGTGTGCAATCGTTAAAGGTCGCATGCGAGATGGCATCTTCAGACCTATGGTCACAAAAACACAATCTCTAGGGGATTGTACAGCTCAGCGAGCTGAACTACAAGCATTCAAACTGGCACTTGAAAGTACAGATCGCGAATTCCCCAGACTGATAGTGTGCGATTCCTTTTACTGTGTTCAGTCGTATAATGACTATATACAAAACTGGCTTGAAAATGGTTTCAAAGATGCGAAAGGTGGCACAATAAAGCACAAAATGCTTTGGGAACAAGTAGTTCAGTTGAAAAATGAACTACCAAAGGCTCACGTGATCCACACACTGAGTCATCAACGTGATGGCGTTCACGTTGCAGGAATTCATTGGCTGACGAAGCCGCAAAGGGGGCTGTTCAGACGGCTTCCGTAGCTGCGATCACTCGTTCAAAATCAAAAATAGACGGTGAGATAATGTTGGCTGTCAATGCTTCAAGCAAAGGCAGCAGTGCAGCGTTACCAAAAAAGTTTCCACTCAAGTACTCTTATGTAATTGATGCGAACAACGTTCCTTTTGCTCGAATCCCTGGAGTGGGGGATAGGGTAATCCCAAACAAGGAACGTAGAGCAGCCTTGATTTATGAAAAACATTTGGGGGAGGGTCTGTCACATCAAGGGATCTCTAAAACAATTTTGACGTTAAAGGAGATGTACTGGTGGCCTGGAATGAATACAGAAATTCACATATTTATCAATAACTGCTTAGACTGTACATTACAGCGGGAAAGCCACCAGACACCATGCTACAAATGTAGCTGCCCAGTACAGACACCACTGTTAGACAGCATTAGACTATCTACGCGCATGCGTCCTACTGGACAAATGCAATCCCACAAATACTGAATCTAGGTTCCTATGGATATGGCCTCAGCGCTCGGCTGACGCTTGAACTGTTATAAAAGATTTGCGAGTCTTTATCGGCACATACGCAATAGGCATGCTACATTCTGACCAGGGCCCTGCGTTTAGCTCTCGGGCTTACAAAGAAGCCATGGCCAGTCTGGGCGTTGCATTGCGGTACTCCTCTCCATTCCATCCTGAGGGAAATTCGGTTGTGGAAAGGAAAAACCGGGACATAAAGCAGTCTATAACAGCTAGGGTATTAGGTTCGGGTGATGGGTGGGTCAAACATCTTAATGGGGTGCAACGCTCATTGAATAATCTGCCAAGAAGTTCTCTAGGGGGGGTCACTCCATATGAGGTCCTATTTGGGACAAGAATGTGGGTACCAGATCTCGATGACGTAGGCACAGTGGTGCAAAATAAAACATTTGATATCAAAGATTGTTTGGCTGTTTTACAGGAACTGAATGAGTTAAGAACGAAACAAAGCAACGTATTCCTACAGCCAACCACCACTGGGGAAAAACCGGCGGTCCCAGCAAGGCCTGTCTGGATTCCAAAAGTTGGGGATCTAGTCAGAGAAAAAATTGCGGACAAGAAGGAATTTGGACCTTCTTAGAGACAACCAGTACCTGTCCTAGCAGTTCAAGGAACAAGAACAGTACTTCTGCCGCCCCTTGCAGGAAGAAAGGAGAAAAGATTTGTGTCCATCGACCTCATCAAACCACAGTATGTGGCCAATACTAAATAGTAGGCCTCGTGGACTCCGACCTAGTAGCAGACACACTCCTCTCGCTACTATCCAAGAGGTTCAAACTGAAAGACTGATAACAATCGAGAATTCAGCTGTAACAGATGGAGGACTAAGCAACAACGCTATGGAACTCATCCCTCTTGAAAATCAAATAACAGTTCGTCCAAATACACCTGTCTACACCAATGTAACAAGTGATCAACTGGTTCCAGCGATTTCTACAAATCCTGATGCAATTCAAACAATTGACAGAACTGCTTCTGGCTATTTCATTAACTTTGATACGTTCTCAGAAGATCCGAGTGAACCTGAAACGACACCAGCATCATTGAAATTCAAGCAGCAAGTACAAGACTTTCTTCACTTTCTGAAAAATACTTATTTGGTTTCTCCATGGATTGAACTCTGGATTACATCTGGACTTTTTGTTTTCCTGCTCTGGCTAGCTTTGGTTACAACTGTGAGCGTGCTTATAAGTGGCAGATACATCCATGTGAACACTGAAGGAAAAGACGTGAACGTACTTTTGAGACCTCATAAATCTTCCCATCGTGAAGCAAGAGACTTGTCATCAGTGAACATCACAGCTGTTCCTATACAGGATGGTATAGTGTGGGACAAAACGGATTTGGATATCTTCAGCCCGACGGAACAATTGAACATTCCACATTTGTTTAAAATGTCACTAAGTGATCTAATTACGTCCAGTACCTATTCGGATGATTGGGACTTTGAGACTGTTAATGACATAATGTTTGACTTAGAAAAATCTGCTGCGTTTTCTAAAAATGAATATTTAGAGGGTTCAACAGACTATGAAGAGCTGTATTGCTATAACCATTATGGTCATCATTATTTGCATAAATCTGCATATCCTAGAAATGTGTTTATGTTTAACCAATGGGAGCATTGTCCTACACCACCACACGGTAGTTCAAAAACATTTGCTAACAAGTTTCCATATTTTTCAGGATACAATACATCTAATCCAGAAATGTTTTACTATAAAAATGTAAACAAGACAGGACTGAAAATTATGTTAACAAATACAAAACAGATTTATTCTGCATTATTTAATGCCCAAATTTCTAGACAGGGTTTCGACTTTTGGAAAGACATAATAGACACAAAAACTGTCTGGGGTACTAAAGATTGGCAAGTGCAAGGCATGGAAGCTTTATTTAGAGCGTGCATCATCCCTGAACAAATAATATTTTTGAATGAAACTGTCCAACAAACATCTTGTCTTGGACTAGCCAAGATCAAAGAGATGAACACACCTTCTGTACCAACACCTGCCACTATATATAATAATACACAGGCAGTGGTGACAGTTGACAATATACTACAACTCAACAGATCTAATCCTGATTGGAAAAAATGGTTGATCTGGCCCACAGACACGAACAACTGTGAGGAAAGATTCCTGAATAAAACTCAGGGCTTTACTATACATAGGCCAGACCCAAGATACGTCCAAAGACAGCATCCGGGGGTAGTAACAACATACAGTGTAGGAAAATTATGCCTCGATTGGCTTCAGAAATCTACACTACAGGATGTAAAACAACACTTATCCTTACTTAAAGAGGACGCAGACCTTAGGGAATTCTTGCTTGGACTACTTTTCAGTTTCAGTATTGCCTCACACAAATGCAAGCAGGCAAATATGAAAGGTTGGGTAAGGAATACATTAAGACATCTTGGGATTTACCGTATACATATAGATGTTGGAGTGGGGATCGTGAAGTGTTTTTGAGCGGTACACACTGTAAACGTGCACTGAGCGGTTCACTTATATGTCAGGACATTTCTTTACATGGAACTTGTAATGGTTCTGTGGCAAATTTGTCTTGCCATCAGCAGGGTACACCAGCTGCTGTGATTAATCCAACGTTTGGACAACTTTCTAATGGGAGTTACCTCATGTTGAATGATCAGAGTTGCTGCGGCATGCTGCCAGGCATCCCATATCTAGTAACGGTCAACTCCAGGGTCATTTGCTGTATGCAAGTATTGTTTCCCCCAATAGACACAGTCAGGGAGTCGCCTCTATGGCCTTCGCTGAACGTCTCTTTTATAAGATTTGATACTTTAAGCAGAATGAAAGCCATGCTTTTACAGCAAACCGTGCCTTTGACCTCGGCCAAAGAAACCTATGATCTACAAGTAGCAAGGACTTCGGCTGAGATACAGACTTTAATACGTACAAACTGCCCTATACATTTCGTAGAAATGATAACACGTATCTTCAAGTGGAATTGTACATGTATTTTAGAGCATCTGTACCGGTCTGTTAGCACCTTTCCAGGCAATACTCGTAATAATCCCGAACTTTGCACATTCAGTGTTTGGTGGCATACCATTAATTCTAGCACTTGTTGCCGGAATTCTATTTCTTTTCCTGCTATTACGCTATGGCCAGCCTATTCGCAGACATCACTCCGAGCGAAATGGAGAAAGCTCTCCTTGAACGAAAGTGCCGTGAGCGAATAGTACAGCTTTTGGGCATGACTCGTCTACGGGAACTTAATACCACGTGGTTCCTGTCATTCAGACCAATCTGGCAAGATTGCATCTTACCTGTTCTACGATGCCTGCTATGCGGTGAAGAATGCGTGTTGGACACCTGTCTAACATTTCCATCAGCTACGCCAACGGATGTCGATACTCTGCTGGTCCCGACAACGGCCCATGCTCTGTGTTGTCCCCAGAGGCTGCCGATCCTGATGTCAGCATTCATTGAGATCTCACAGACGCTTCCGGCTGCTGCTGAGGTACGAGAAAGATCTACAGGCACACAGGTTACAATGGACGCGAACATTGCTGCGGCGACCTATGCTGAAAGCGATGCTTCACATCTCTGTGCAATTAATCTACTACACGAGGTGTTCCAACTGACACCAACTTCAGTGGACGATGTTTTGTCTACAGAAATAGATGATCTCATGTTTACACCAGACCCGTAAACTGACTCTGATTCAGCCCACAGTGTTCCAGAGATGCAGTAACAATTTGGCCTTCATACTTCAAAAACTTGGAACTCTTCCAAATATTGAACTTTTCCCCATTTTTCGAACTAAAATGGCACTTCAATCTGCTTCAAGTAGAACTAGCCTTATAGTACAGACTTCGCTGTACTTCCTCAGACACTTTTTTCATCGTGTTAGTCTAAACAAATTCATTAGTTTCCATGACATGACTTTTGATTTTGAAAAAACTTATCGATCATTTTTTTGTCACATGTAAATATTACTGCTTATTTCGTTCAAATTGCATTTTTATTTTAAAAATATGCCTGAAATGAAAAGCAATGCTTAAAATGTACAGTACCTTTTGCATTCTAATGGGTTTTTTAAATGCCTTTTTAAACGGTTTTAAGAAATATTTTAGCAATATGCGGTACTCCATTTAATGTTTAGCATTTTAAATGTTTAGCATTCTAGTATTATCGTACACACGAAAGTGGAGTGGGTGTTGTATTCCTCTTAGGGTGTCTGTATATAGGTTTTCCTGTATCATGTCCTTATATAGGCACAATTCGCCCTGCCCTTATATAGGCATAAAATCCCAGTCCTTATTTAGGCATTAAACCTTGCACTCCAAATACAGGCATGGTCTCCGACATCCGTCCACCCTAACGTCACAACGAGTTCTTGAAGAACAGACCCTTAGGCTTCGGGAGTTTCCCTAGCACAGGACTATTGATTTCTTCAAGGACTCATCTATTATGCATGAACCGTTATACCTTAGGGGTTCATTCATGACGTCTTCCGCTGTCCGATTCACGTCAATGCTAACATTGTGAGGTACCTCTCGGGTATAAATATACCTTCCCTAGCCCTTGTAAACTAGAGGAGACCTCGACTTCAGAGGAGCCCGATTCCCGGCCTGACGCACTGAGAAGACGCTGTCATCCCTGCACGCAGAGAGTCCAGCTTCCAGTGATCTAACTTCCCTTGCGGGGTGTTGGAGTTCGAGTCTGGCAAAGAGATTCCCACATCTCTCATTCTAAAGGTATGGAGCTGACTAGAACCTAGAAGGACTCTTGGCATACTAGGCATACTAGGCTTAACATACTCTTAGTATACCATAGTAAGGAATACTTCACCTACTTCATACCTCTCCCTACACCTAAGTTAGGTTAGGCACATTGGGGTAGAACTAGCTTAGAAACGCATCGTATGAGTACTCGCATTTTTTAGTCTGCGTTATTTATGTGAATGAATATCTGCTAAAAGATAATGCTATCGCAGTATTATTATTTCTACTGCTTACGCTGTACATTATTTATCTTGCATACTGTCTTGTGATCGTAACCGCACATTTAACTTACACAAGAAACAAGACTGTTCAATAAATCTTTTATTGAAACGCCCGTCTGTTCTTTCTGTGTAACTTTGAGGAAAACTACGCATGCACGATTGAGCCGAGTGAAATAGTTATCTATTGTTTCCACGACTCTGGGACACGTTCTGATTCTAAAGAGAAACAAAGTTGTCATGTTTTGCGGCTGCCAGAAACTACTCCCTTGTTGTCATCAAGGAGTTTCTAGTGGCCTCTGAGCTAGCTGGCACAAGTAATTAAGTTTAATATACTCGATAGGGACATACTGACCTTAGTCCTATGTCAAACCTATAGGGGATATTATTCCAATGCGCAGAGCCTATTAGGGAAATAGGAGCTACACTACAACCAGGCCTGTGGACATCCAAGACACCCGAAGGAATCTCCCTTGGAGTGAAGGAGTCGCTCCCCTGCATCTGCAGGCACCGCAATGCTGTTGACCGGTCTGCTGATCCTGGGCTCCCATGGACTCCGAAAGACTCAGCAACACAGGTGGTGGTTCTGCAACTCCTGCAAGGCCTGCACTGTCTTCATACCGAGTTTGAGGCCAGTATCCCTCGTCGGAACCCCTGGAACAGAACCCCTGTGCACTGCGTCGATTTGCTGTTGCCAAGGCTTGTTGGCTCTCCCCTCCAGAGATGTTCGGACTCCGAGAAGCTCCAACCTCAAGCAACTCCTGCAGCCAAGATCTTTACCCTCACCCCATTTCTCTGCACCAAGGGCCTTCTTCATTGGTGAGCTGCTCGAGGTCCTCTTGCAACTCCTGTGCCTTCAGCCCGTGGGTCCTCTTGAGGGTCTTCTTTGGCCTCAGTGGGCTCCCCTGCTTGCTTTGGGCCTGCTCCGACTTACCTGCTTGTGGTGAGTCACTTGGACTTTGCTGGTCCCGACGCTGCACCTTTTTCGTCAACCACGTTGTTTGCTGCTTCCAAGGCTTGTTGGTGCCCCTGCTGGACACCGACTCCTGGGCTCTCGACCTCTGACGTGGGACATCTTGTGAATGGCTCCTGGTCTTCTAAAGCATCGCCTGCTCCGCACAGCTGCAACTTCAAGGGCACCGTCAACCTCACCTGCATCTCCGACAACAGTGGGCATTCGTATTCCGTTCCTCCTGGTCACTCCTAAGTGGCATAGACTCTGTCCCCTCTGCATGCAGGTACCTCTAATCTTAAATCCACCTTTGAGTTCCACCGAACTCCTTGGTCTTCTTCTCCAGTGGCATCTTTCTTGAAGTCCTCCATTGTGGTCTACGCTGGTTTCCGACGTCACTTGACACCTATGCACCCGGCTTCCCTGGTGTAGGTATCCTGGTTCCTGGGATATCCACGGGTGGGGTGACTCTCCAACCTTCCATCTTCCACAGGGTTTCTTAGGGGTCCGCTGGGAAGGGTCCTTCTTTAAATTTGTAACAGCGACGTACCTATTGACTAACATTGAGCACGTGGACGTGTTCCCACTCTGCACACGACCTCCGTGGTGTTCCTAGATGCTCACCTTGGGTGGTTCCTTGGGTCCCTGTCTCTTCTACGTCTTCTGCGTCCATTCTTGACTTGAGTCGTGGTTCGCGTTCCACTATTTTACTATATGGTTTAGTCTCCCCCTGGAAACCACTGTGTATTTGTGCTACTTACGTGGTCTATTTCCTAAGTATTGTGTGTATTGTGTTTCTATCTCCGGGTAGGAGCTAGTACAAATGTGTTAGTGAGTGTTTGTAATAAAATACATATTTTTATAACTACACTGTGTGATTCTTTGTCACTTAACCTATACCATAAGATTAAGTACTGGTAAAACAAGCTGCTTTACACTCCTTCTGGACTAAGCCTGAAGGCTGCTCTCTGCAGCTACCACTTAAAGAGCTTTATAAGGTTGTCTAAAGCCACTAAAATCACCATAGGTGTTGTCTGGATTAGTGCTGGGTGCTACACTTGCATAAGTTAGCACCATATACTAAGCAAGCCTCTCACAGTAGCAATTACATTAGTCACGAAAAAGCATTGGATAAAGTTGATTGGAAATACTAAAATTTAACCCTGAAGAAATGTAACCTCGGAGAGCCTCTGATACGCATATCTGATAGAGATATCTAGCGGCAGATTCCTTACCTTTGAATTCTCCAGGCATCAGACTGGATCAGGAAGACTTTTCTTTGAACAATTCCCCTGCATGCTGGTAGGTGCCGTCGGTCGCCTCCGCGTGATCTAGTTGATGTCGTCCGTGCAGGAAGTGAAGTCCGCGTCACCTGTATAAGTGCCACCTTGGCGCGCTGACGTCAGTTCTTTTATTTCCATGCCAGCCAAGCGATGATCCGTTGTAGAGAACTACCCTCTTTTTTTTTTTTTTTTTTAAATTAATTAATTAATTAATTTATTTTTGGGGTGTGTGGGATGTCCTCCAGGAAGCCTTTGGGGTTTAAGCCGTGCTGCGCTTGTCATTGTGCCATGTCAGTGACGGACCGCCATTTAGTCTACCTGTGGTGTCTGCAGCACGACAACGACTCCAAGTTGTGCTCAGACTGCTGCGCCATGTCACCGAAGGCTTTGAGGGAGTTGTCCCTAAAGCTGCTCGCGACCTGGCAGTCGATGCCATACACGACTCCTCGGAGATCACGGTCTCGGTCAAGAGGAAGGTCCAGGCACCGCTCCAAGAGTCCCAAGTCCTCTTCGTCCCATGCAAGATCATCAGGGCACTCAGGTAAAAGGCAAAAAAACCAACAAGAAGTCATAGCATGCTTCGACTTCTCCCCTTCTTTCGTCCGACACGACGGCGGGACCTCAGCGTTCAAGGCGTTGTTCTCCGGAACCTGTACCTGGGTCGACTCTACGCCTCCCCGCTTTTCCGTGAGCCGGAGTGACCCTTGCTTAAATGGAGGAGTTCTCTGAGGCCATGCGCCTCTTTTGAGTGGCACGACCTTTCCGGTGTGCCTTCTCCCCCGCCAGATTGTGGGGGCAGGGGCCATCAGATTCTGAACCAGCATCTCCGGCCCCGGTGCCAATGGGCCCCCGTTGGATCCAGACCGGCGCTGGTCGTACCGATGTGACCTTCCCTGATGCCAGGGGTGCCAGTCTTATTCTGATTCCTGACGACACGGAGTCGGAACCGCATCAACCAACGCCGATTCTGGCGCTGACTGGACCAACAGGTCCTAGGTCGTTTCCTGAGGTCGTTATTCTGCAGGGCTAGGATTGGGAGAAGAATTGGAAGGTTCACAGGACCCTGTAGAAGACCAGCCTTATGGGCAGTGTTAGATTTGGGGGTCTCTAGTTGGCAGAGGTATGTACCTTTGTCCAAATAGGGACCCTTGAGTCTAGTCAGGGAAAGTAGGTACACTCCTGAAATAACCCCTGCTCACCCTCTTGGTAGCTTGGCACGAGCAGACAGGCTCAGTTCAGAGGCAGTGTGTAAAGCATTTGTGAACACATACAGTAATCAAGTGACAACACTACAAATGGACACCACACAGGTTATATATTTATAAAAATAGGTATACTTTATATAGATTTATCACAAGACCATAAACGACAAAAATAATCCACAATACTGTTAAGAATGCTTAGTCCTGATCAAAAAGGCTTAATTCAAGGTTCTGTGCGAGTCGGTAGCCTCCTCCGGCTACGGCGATGTCGAGAACAAACAGAGTCTAATAAATCCAGCTGACCGCGTCGAGACGGGCCAACACAGCGTAGACAGACTCGGTCACAGTACCTTTTACTTGAAGCGGCAGGCACGGGCGTGCGAGCCGGATGGCTGTTCGTCGCGGTCGCGATGCAAAAATGGAAGCGTTGCAGGACGCGTTGTCCCTCGATGCGGTGCAGGCAGCGGCTCGTTGACGTCGTCGAGACGGAGTCGGTGAGACCAGGGCCGTGCGTTGCAGGGCGAGACGGTGCTTCGATGCGGTGCTGGCAGGTTGCGGTGCGGCGACGGAGCCGGATTCAGGAGCTGGCGTCGATCAGTCCGGACAGCGGTGCGAGTCGGGCGGTGCGTCGCAAAGCGTGCGGCGGTGCCCAACTCCGGTGCGGTCACAGGACTCGAACTCAGCAGCAGTGACCGTGTCGGTCGGACCAGTTCGATTCGGCGTAGCGAAGCGTTGCAGGACGCGTTGTCCCTCGATGCGGTGCAGGCAGCGGCTCGTTGACGGAGTCGGTGAGACCAGGGCCGTGCGTTGCAGGGCGAGACGGTGCTTCGATGCGGTGCTTACAGGACACCGAGTCGGTCGTGAGAGTCGGTCACAGCTCCCTACCTCTGTAGCCACTGAAACAGAGTTTCCAGCAGCAATTCACAAAGGGGTGAAGTCCAATGGTCCTGGGACTTCGGTCAGGGGGCAAGCTCTCTTCCAAGCCCTTGGAGATCCTTCACAAGTTGATGAAAGTCACAGCAAAGCAAAAGTTCCTTTCTCCTTTCTTTGGCAGACAGGCAAACCACTGCAGGCCAATCCCCCAAGCAGCACTTCAGGCTTAGGGATAGTCTCTCCTCAGTTTCTTCTTGGTTCCGCTCCTCAGCAAAGGTTTCTTCTTGTTCCCAAAAGTGATCTAATTTTCCTGGGGTCTGGGTGCCCCTCTTATACACTGATTCTCTTTGTTCTCTGGAGGCAGAGAGGCCTCTGCCTAGTCCAAAACCAGTTCTGGTCAGTCCTGGAGCACTTTGTTTTTCTGACTCCTTCTTTCCTTTCAGAATGTGGGGCAGAGTGCTCAGCCGCCCGGCAGGAGGTGGAGCCAGCATTGTGGAAGGCAGGCACAGCCCTATTCAGACCCAGGTGCAACTCCTCCCTCCACTCTGGATGCAGATCTTTCTATTCAGCCCTGTGCTGACTCACCCTGTCTCCTGTAGCCACCCCCAGCCCCTGTCACTCAATCTCCAGACAAGGAATACACAACCTAGCAGAGGCAGGCTTGGATAGTTAGGCAAGAAAATACCCACTTTCTAAAAGTGGTATTTTCAAACACAGAATGTTAAAACCAACTTCACTAAAAGATGTATTTTATCATCCTGAGTTCAGGCATACTAAATTCGTTTTTCTACCATGTTCCCTGGGTCAGTTCTGACTATAAGGTGTAATAGTCAGTCTGCCCATTCTGGCCTATGGGGAGCAGGTAGCCTTGCAATAGTGAAAAACGAAAATGGCTGTAATTCACTATTAGGACATGCCACACACACCAGGGCATGTCCTACCTTATACTTACAATGCACCCTGCCCTAGGGCCTACTTTAGGGGTGACCAACATGCAGTAAAGGGAAGGTTTAGGGACTGGTAAGTGGGTGTACTCACCAAGTCGACATGGCAGCCCTAGGCTGCACACAGGCTCTGCGATGGCAGGCCTGAGACACATTTTACAAGCCGCTTCTGTGGGTGGCACAACCAGTGCTGCAAGCCCACCAGCGGCATTGGATTTACAAGCCCTGGGCACACTCAGTGCACGGTACTAGGGACTGACAAGTAAACCAATCATCCAATCATGGAGTCACTAATACATATATCAATTAACGATAGGGAGCACTTGCACTTTGGCACTGATTAGCAGCGGCAAAGTGCCCATGAGCATCTAGTCCAGCAAAAACATATCGGCAACACTGGAGGCATTACGAAAAAATGGAAGGGAGACCCACGCCAAGGATGCCAGGTCTAACACGTGTCCCCTCCAGCTGAAATGTGGGGAGAACTATCCTACCCCTAGGGAGTTCTCATCGCTAAGGCGGAAAAATCTGGACAGTCCATCAGCATTGGCGTGTTCTGTACCAGGGCGGTGTTCCACCGTAAAGTCCATCCCCTGTAGGGAAATGGACCACCTCAACAGCTTTGGATTCTCACCCCTCATCTGCATCAACCATCTGAGGGGCCTGTGGTCTGTCTGAACCCGGAAGTGAGTCCCAAACAGGTATGGTCTCAGCTTCTTCAGTGCCCAGACCACAGCAAATGCCTCACGCTCAATAGCACTCCATCTCTGTTCCCGGGAAGTAACCTCCTACTGAGGAAGGCTACAGGTTGGTCTAGGCCCTCCTCATTGATCTGTGATAGAACAGCCCCTACACCATGCTCTGAAGCGTCCGTCTGAACAATGAACTCATTGGAGAAGTTGGGTGCCTGGAGCACAGGCGCCGTGCACATGGCAGTCTTCAAGGTGTCAAAAGCTTTTTGACAGGCGTCAGTCCAAATCACTTTCCTGGGCTGCTTCTTGGAAGTCAGCTCTGTCAAGGTGGCAACAATGCTGCCATACCCCTTGACGAATCTCCGGTAATACCCGGTGAGTCCTAGGAAGGCTCTCACCTCTGTCTGGGTCTTGGGGGCTCCCAAGCCAGAATGGTATCAATTTTCGGTTGGAGGGGCGCCACCTGGCCGCTCCCAACCTGGTGTCCCAAGTACACCACAGAACCCTGCCCAATCTGGCACTTACTCGCCTTGATTGTGAGGCCTGCTCTCCGCAGCGCCATCAACACTTCCCAGAGGTGACGCAGATGTTCTTCCCAACTGGCACTGAACACTGCGATGTCATCCAGGTAGGCGGCACTGAAATCCTCCAGTCCAACCAACACCTGGTTGACCAACCACTGAAAGGTGGCAGGGGCATTCTTCATCCCAAAGGGCATCACCCGGAACTGGTAGTGCCCATCTGGTGTGGAGAATGCTGACCTCTCTTTGCCCCATCAGTCAAGGCGATCTGCCAGTACCCAGACGTTAAGTCGAACGTGCTGAGGTACCGCGCAGCCCCTAACCGATCTATGAGCTCATCAGCTCTGGGGATGGGGTGGGCGTCAGTCCTGGTGACGGAATTGAGTCCCCTGTAGTCCACACAGAACCGGAGTTCTGGTGTGGCACCAGGCGCGGCAGCCTTTGGAACCAAGACCACGGGGCTGGCCCAAGGGCTGTTAGAGGACTCAATCACCCCTAGCGCAAACATCTTGGAGACCTCCTCCTTGATGCAGGCTCTGACCCTGTCAGTCACCCTGTAAGCCTTGTGCTTCACAGGAAGACTGTCCCCAGTGTCCACATCATGGACGCACCAATGAGTGACACTGGGAACCAGGGAGAACAGGTCAGGGAACTGTCCCAACAGTTGGCAACAGTCACCCTGCTGCTCAGGTGTCAGGGAGGTAGAGAGGTTTACTCCCTCCACTGATCCATCTTGCTCTCGGGCTGACAGGAGGTCAGGAAGAGGCTCGGTCTCCTCCTCCATTCTATCATCTGTAGCTAAGAGCATGCCCACTTGGGACCTCTCCAAGTGGGGCTTCAGGCGGTTCACATGCAGGACCCGCAAGGGGTTCCTGGGAGACTGCAAGTCCACCAAATAGGTAACTGGACTCTTGCGCTCCACCACCGTAAAAGGGCCGGTCCACCTGTCCTGGAGCGCACAGGGCTCCACAGGGGCCATGACCCACACTTTCTGACCAGGCTGAAGCTCTACCAGAGTGGCATTCTGGTCGTACCACCGCTTCATCTCCTCCTGGCTGGCTTCCAGATTTGCCTCAGCAAGTTCTCTGAAACGCCTAGTCTGGTTCCTGAAGGCCAGCATGTAACTGTATACATCCTGGGGAGGTTTCCTGGGAGATTGCTCCCAGCCTTCCTTGACCAAACTCAGAGGTCCTCGCACCGGGTGTCCATAGAGGAGCTCAAAGGGACTGAACCCTAGAGACTTCGGTGGCACCTCCCGGTATGCAAACAACAGGCATGGTAAGAGGACGTCCCATTTACGCCTCATGGGTTCTTCCAGACCCATAATCATGCCCTTGAGGGTCCGGTTGAATCTCTCAACCAGACCATTTCCTTGAGGGTGGTAAGGAGTGGTGAACTTGTAAGTTACACTGCACTCCTGCCACAGGGACTTCATGTACTTGGACACGAAGTTGGTACCTCTGTCAGACACCACCTCTTGAGGGAATCCCACACGTGAGAAAATTCCCATCAGTGCCCGTCCCACCACGGGGCCGTCACTGTCCTCAGAGGGATGGCTTCAGGGTACCGGGTGGCATGGTCCACCAAGACCAGGATAAACCTGTTGCCCATGGCTGTCTTGGGGTCCAGTGGCCCCACAATGTCAATACCCACCCGTTCAAAGGGGTGCTGACCACAGGGAATGGCTGGAGAGGAGCCTTGTGCTTCCTCCCACTCTTTCCACTTGCCTGGCAAGTCTGGCATGTCCTGCAGTGAGTGGCGGCACTCCTGCGCATCTGGGGCCAATAGAAATGGGTAACAAGCCTGTCAAAGGTCTTGTCCTGCCCCAGATGTCCCGCTAACGGTACATCATGAGCCAACCCCAGTAGGAAGGCTCTGAAGCGCTGGGGTACCACCAGCACACGGGCTGACCCAGGCTCAGCAACCTTAGGCTCTGAATACAGGAGACCATTCTCCCAGTAAACCCAATGTGATCCAGACTGATCACCTGCTGCCTGGTCTGTGGCCTGTTGCCTCAGACCCACGAGAGAGGGGCATGCGTTCTGCTCCTCGCAGAACTCTTCCCTGGAGGGTCCTCCTTCTTGATGCCAATGGGTCAGCTCAGGTAGGTCCCCCAGTTCAGCTACCTGTTCCCCTGTAGGCTCCAGGGCATCCCCCTCAGGGTCTGCCTCCTCCTGGACCGTGGGAACTTCGGGGGCCGGTTTCCCGCGCCCCCTGCCTCTTCTCTCTCTGGCAGGCACCTGGGCCTCCCTCTCAGGCTCTAGGTCCTCTTGAACACCTTTAGCTGCCATTGACCGGGTGGTCACACATGCCCAATCAGGCAAGCCCAACATTTCTAAATGCGCACTCCGCTCCACCTTAGCCCAAGGTGAGCTCTCCAAATCGTTCCCTAACAAACAGTCAACAGGCATGGCTGGCCTCACAGCTACTTGAAGAGTACCCGAGACCCCCCACTCAAAGGGAACCTGAGCCACCTTGCAGTGACTCTCTGTGTTGTCAGCGGCAACAACCGGATAGAATGCATCAGGGATAACCTGCTCTTTAGACACCAGGTGACACTTGACAGCTGTCACACTGGCTCCTGTGTCTCTCAGAGCCTCCACCCTATGGCCATTGATGGTCACCCACTGCCTGTATTTCTTAGTGTTCTCAGGCAGCGGGGTCCTAGGGACCATCTCAGAGTCTCCTAATGAGACAAGGGAAAACACTGTGGGATCCCCCACCTTGGGCACCCAACTCCTCCCCCAGGGCTACACTAGCCAACTGCCGGGGGACTGCACTGGTGGGTGCTGGTTTTCCATACAAAGGGCAACGAGGATCGTTTGCCTTGTGGCCAGGGGCGCCACACTTGTAACATACCAGTGGTCCCTGGTGAACAGGGGGCCTGTCGGGGCCACTGGCTTCTTCTCAGGGGAGGCTGGGAACCTTTCCCTTGGTTCCCTTGGGGTTTACTTTGGGGCCCTTTATGGAACTCCTTCTGTTTACCCTTGTCCCCCACTCTTCTGCTGGGGACCCTGCCCACCCTTGGCGGAGTCTCCCACGTGACCCTTGTGGACCCGGGTACTCACCCAGCGGTCCGCCTCCTCAGCAAGCTGCCTAGGGTTAATCAGCTTACTATCAATCAGGTGCTGGCGTAGCTCAGGAAAACAATTACCGGACAAGTGCTCCCAGGCAATCAAATCAAAGAGCGCCTGAAAATCAGTCGCTTTGCTACCCTTTACCCAACCATCCAAGGCTCTGCAAAAGAAGGTCACATATTCAACCCAGGTACTGCTTTCAATCTTACTACAGTTCCTGAACCTTTGCCTATAAAGCTCAGGGGTCAAACCATACCTAGTCATTAAGGCATCCTTCATGTGGCTGTACGAATTATAGACTTCAGAGGGCAAATCCAACAAGGTATCCCGCCCTTCACTGAGGAATTGTCCCCACAACCCCGCTCCCCAATCCTTCTCAGGGACCCGGTGGGAAGACATGGCTACCTCATAGGCTTTGAACCACTGCCCTATGTCATCATTTTAAAAAATTCCTTAACCACATCTTTTGGAATATACACCCTAGCTTCAACAGGCACAGGCGGTACACTGCCACCAGAGGGAGTAATCTCTAAGCTCTTGGCCTTCAATTCCAACTCCCTCAAAACTTTCTCATGTTCAAACTGCATTTTCTTTTCCTCTAGGGCTAATTTCCTAGTTTGCATTTCGAATTCTAACTGCCCATTCAGCTTGAGCTTGGTCAGCTGCATTTCGTGCATCCTACTCTCCTTCCTGTCCTCCAACTCCTCTGGAGACAGTCCTCTGGCAGAAACACTGCTACCTACTGGGGAAGGTAGTCTTCTAGCCCCTAGACCCAATAGCCCCTCCAGCTGCCCTTCTGCATTCTCAGCCCCCTCCACAGGGGCACTCCTTGATTCGACCCAGGCCCTCAGCGCCTTTTGGAGGTCTTCCTTCCTGGAGAGCCCGGTCATGGACACTTTAAACTTTTTGCAGAATTGCCTGAGCTGCTTAAGGGTGTAGCATTCTAGCCTCTCTTCTTCCCAATCACACTCAACAGAGGCTACTGATGCTGGTTTCTCCATAGTGACTGAACTTGGCATTTGCAAAAATAGGAAATCCAAGAAAAAATGCTATAGAAGTATGTGGTTGCGTTTTGGTCTGCACTCACTAAGTAGTGTTCACCAATCACTGTACATGAGTCACAAATGCAAGTCCAGAATCCTCACCGCTGACCACCAATGTTAGATTTGGGGGTCTCTAGTTAGCAGAGGTATGTACCTTTGTCCAAATAGGGACCCTTGAGTCTAGTCAGGGAAAGTAGGTACACTCCTGAAATAACCCCTGCTCACCCTCTTGGTAGCTTGGCACGAGCAGACAGGCTCAGTTCAGAGGCAGTGTGTAAAGCATTTGTGAACACATACAGTAATCAAGTGACAACACTACAAATGGACACCACACAGGTTATATATTTATAAAAATAGGTATACTTTATATAGATTTATCACAAGACCATAAACGACAAAAATAATCCACAATACTGTTAAGAATGCTTAGTTCTGGTCAAAAAGGCTTAATTCAAGGTTCTGTGCGAGTCGGTAGCCTCCTCCGGCTACGGCGATGTCGAGAACAAACAGAGTCTAATAAATCCAGCTGACCGCGTCGAGACGGGCCAACACAGCGTAGACAGACTCGGTCACAGTACCTTTACTTGAAGCGGCAGGCACGGGCGTGCGAGCCGGATGGCTGTTCGTCGCGGTCGCGATGCAAAAATGGAAGCGTTGCAGGACGCGTTGTCCCTCGATGCGGTGCAGGCAGCGGCTCGTTGATGTCGTCGAGACGGAGTCGGTGAGACCAGGGCCGTGCGTTGCAGGGCGAGACGGTGCTTCGATGCGGTGCTGGCAGGTTGCGGTGCGGCGACGGAGCCGGATTCAGGAGCTGGCGTCGATCAGTCCGGACAGCGGTGCGAGTCGGGCGGTGCGTCGCAAAGCGTGCGGCGGTGCCCAACTCCGGTGCGGTCACAGGACTCGAACTCAGCAGCAGTGACCGTGTCGGTCGGACCAGTTCGATTCGGCGTAGCGAGCGTTGCAGGACGCGTTGTCCCTCGATGCGGTGCAGGCAGCGGCTCGTTGACGGAGTCGGTGAGACCAGGGCCGTGCGTTGCAGGGCGAGACGGTGCTTCGATGCGGTGCTTACAGGACACTGAGTCAGTCGTGAGAGTCGGTCACAGCTCCCTACCTCTGTAGCCACTGAAACAGAGTTTCCAGCAGCAATTCACAAAGGGGGTGAAGTCCAATGGTCCTGGGACTTCGGTCAGGGGGGCAAGCTCTCTTCCAAGCCCTTGGAGATCCTTCACAAGTTGATGAAAGTCACAGCAAAGCAAAAGTTCCTTTCTCCTTTCTTTGGCAGACAGGCAAACCACTGCAGGCCAATCCCCCAAGCAGCACTTCAGGCTTAGGGATAGTCTCTCCTCAGTTTCTTCTTGGTTCCGCTCCTCAGCAAAGGTTTCTTCTTGTTCCCAAAAGTGATCTAATTTTCCTGGGGTCTGGGTGCCCCTCTTATACCCTGATTCTCTTTGTTCTCTGGAGGCAGAGAGGCCTCTGCCTAGTCCAAAACCAGTTCTGGTCAGTCCTGGAGCACTTTGTTTTTCTGACTCCTTCTTTCCTTTCAGAATGTGGGGCAGAGTGCTCAGCCGCCCGGCAGGAGGTGGAGCCAGCATTGTGGAAGGCAGGCACAGCCCTATTCAGACCCAGGTGCAACTCCTCCCTCCACTCTGGATGCAGATCTTTCTATTCAGCCCTGTGCTGACTCACCCTGTCTCCTGTAGCCACCCCCAGCCCCTGTCACTCAATCTCCAGACAAGGAATACACAACCTAGCAGAGGCAGGCTTGGATAGTTAGGCAAGAAAATACCCACTTTCTAAAAGTGGTATTTTCAAACACAGAATGTTAAAACCAACTTCACTAAAAGATGTATTTTATCATCCTGAGTTCAGGCATACTAAATTCGTTTTTCTACCATGTTCCCTGGGTCAGTTCTGACTATAAGGTGTAATAGTCAGTCTGCCCATTCTGGCCTATGGGGAGCAGGTAGCCTTGCAATAGTGAAAAACGAAAATGGCTGTAATTCACTATTAGGACATGCCACACACACCAGGGCATGTCCTACCTTATACTTACAATGCACCCTGCCCTAGGGCCTACTTTAGGGGTGACCAACATGCAGTAAAGGGAAGGTTTAGGGACTGGTAAGTGGGTGTACTCACCAAGTCGACATGGCAGCCCTAGGCTGCACACAGGCTCTGCGATGGCAGGCCTGAGACACATTTACAAGCCGCTTCTGTGGGTGGCACAACCAGTGCTGCAAGCCCACCAGCGGCATTGGATTTACAAGCCCTGGGCACACTCAGTGCACGGTACTAGGGACTGACAAGTAAACCAATCATCCAATCATGGAGTCACTAATACATATATCAATTAACGATAGGGAGCACTTGCACTTTGGCACTGATTAGCAGCGGCAAAGTGCCCATGAGCATCTAGTCCAGCAAAAACATATCGGCAACATTGGAGGCATTACGAAAAAATGGAAGGGAGACCCACGCCAAGGATGCCAGGTCTAACAGGCAGGATATGGACTGGTATGAGGAATTGAGGGAAGCAGTGAACTGGATACCTCTCCATATATTTGCATGCTTTCTCCCCCCACTGTGGCTACGGAGGAGGGAGTATCTTACACAATAGTGGTGCATAGGTCGACTGAGGTCCTTGCCTTTCCAGCTACCCTGAGTAACGGTCAAGACTAACATCTTGATGAAGGTTCTACAGCCGGGAGCTTCTTCTTTGGAACCCTTGCTCACTTTTAATAAAGCCCGAACAGACTTCCTTCTGTGAGCATGGTCCAAACCCAGCACAGCGGCTCCTGTGAAGAGTGCGATCCCCCATTGCCCTGCCTTGGGCAGCTCAAACTTCCTTACTACCCATTCCCTCCCAGAGAGCTTGGTAGTCCAAGCCTCTACCTCTGATGCATTCTCTACCGCCCCCGGACAGGGAATCTAAGAGGCTGGATAGTTGGGGCAAAAAAATATTTTTTACTGTCAGCCTTGCATTGCGGTCGGTGAACACCAAATGCTTATTGGGCTGTTATTCCCACACTCTGTGGAAAACGGTTGCGCAAGTGCTGCCACAGGTCCCAGAGGAAGCCAGGGCCTTTGTATCTCAAGCCGTAACAGAAGAGAGAGATACAGCAAAGTTTGCCATTCGATGTGGCTTAGACATGACCGACTAGCTGGGCAGAGCGGTTTCTACGACGGTGGCTGTTAGACACCCCGCCTGGCTGAGAACATCTGGCTTTTCAGGGGATGTCCAATTTTCGTTCATGGACACGCCCTTTGATGGCACCCGCTTCTTCGGAGACACGGCAGACATGGCGCTGGAGCGCTTAAAGGACTTACGGGCTACAGCCAAGTCCATGGGCCTCTCAGCTGCCTCCCGTCCCCAGTCTGCCTTTCACTCCTTTTGTGATACATTAGGGGCTTTCAACCGTGCCAGCCATACCCCAGCCACCAAGCTGTGCAAGGACCACAACCCCTGCACGGACGAGGGCATGGTTCGTTCCGACCCCATGTATCAGGTGGACAGAGGTCTGGTCAAGCCACCAACCCCCACGGCAGCCTCAACCTCCAAACCCTCCCAATCTTGCCCTTCAAGAACATGGGCGTCCAGTTGGTGGCAGGCTCCTCCATCACTGGCAAAACATCACTTTGGACGGGTGGGTTCTGCAGATTATCCGAAGGGGCTACTCCCTCAAGACCATCCCGCCCTCCCTCCTTCGACCGGCTGACGGAGGATCATCTACTTTTGCTCTAGGAGGAAGGGAGCCATAGACAGGGTTCTGGCACCAGAAGTAGCCTGTGGTTGCTCTCCCGGCTGCTTTCTGGTCCCAAAAAGGGCAAGGGCCTTCATCCTATCCTAGACTTACGGCCCCTCAACTACTTCCTAAAAAGGAGAAATTCAAGATGCTCACATTGGCTCAGGTCTTGTCTGTCCTAAACACAGGAGACTGGATGGTAGCGTTGGACTTGCAGGACACGTATTTTCACATCCCTGTCCTGCTTGCCCACAGGCATTACCTGCGATTCACGGTGGGCCACAAGCACTTTCAGCTCACGGTGCTCCTTTTGGCCTGACCAGTGCTCTTCGTGTGTTAACCAAGGTGATGGCGGTGGTCGCAGCTCATCTGCGGAGATCAGGGGTGCCAGTCTTCCCCTATCTTGACGACTGGCTGTTGAAGGTGGGCTTGCCCCAGGCTGTCGTCTCCCACCTACAGACTACGGCGGACCTCCTGTATTAGCTGGGGTTCAGTATCAACATGCCGAAGTGACATCTGACTCCTTCTCAGACGCTCCCTTTCATCTGAGCTGTTCTGGGCACAGTGAAGTTTTGGGCCTATCCTCCCGAGCGGCGAAACCAGGATATTCGGGCTATGATACTGATGTTTCAGCCTCTAGCCTGGATTCAGTGAGAATGACTCTGAGGCTACTGGGCCTCATGGCCTTCTGCATCCTGCTAGTGACACATGCCAGATGGCATATGCAGACTCTGCAGTGGGACCTGAAGTTCCAGTGGGTGCAACATCAGGGGAATCTCTCCGACATGGCCCAGATCTCGGATGGAACTGCACGAGACCTGCAGTGGAGGCTGACAAACTGCAATTGGGTCAGAGACAGACCACTCTCCCTTCCCGAACCAGATCTCACAGTAGTGACAGATGCGTCACTTCTTGGATGGGGTGGCCAACTGAGAGAGGTGGAGATCAGAGGACTCTCGTCTCCGGCGGAATCTGGACTCCACATCAACATTCTGGAACTCTGAGCGATCCGATTGGCACTGAAAGCCTTTTTACCCTCCATCAAAGAAAGGCTAGTTCAAGTGTTCACAGACAACAACACCGCCATGTGGCACTGCAACAAACAGGGTGGAGTGGGGTTGTGGACTCTTTGTCAAGAGGCCCTGTGTCTATGGACATGGCTGAAACAGCAGGGCATATCCCTGGTGGTTCAACACCTGGCAGGTTCCCTGAATGAATGGGCGGACACTTTCAGCCATTATTGCCTTGTGGATCACGAGTGGCGCCTCCATCCGGAGGTGACGTAAGGCCTCTTTCAGGAGTTGGTAGAGCCTTGGTTAGATCTGTTCGCCTCCGCAGACAACGTGCAATGTCATCAGTTTTGCACAATGGAGTTTCCAAGGCACCTCTTGCTCGGATACGCTTTTCGTTTCGAGTGGGGCTCAGGCCTCCTGTATGCCTTTCCCCCCATACTACTCCTGCCCAGAGTTCTAAAGAAGATCAGGAACGACCGGGCACAAGTCATTCTTGTGACTCTGGACTGGGCAGGGAGAGTCTGGTATCCTGAGCTTCTGCAAGTGAGCATCGGTCCTCCGATCAGGCTGTACCTTCAGGAGGATCTTCTGTTTAGCACCAGGGGAGGATTCTCCACCCGAACCTGTCAACTATATGCCTTCTTACGTGGAGATTGAGCAGCAGCAGTTGATAGCTTTCGAACTTCCTCTCGAAGTTTGTAATGTTATTCTGGCAGATAGGTGTTCCTCCACTAAAACGGTCTATGCCTGCCGATAGAAGAACTTTGTAATACATTGTACAGAAAAGTCTGTTGACACTCATTCTGCTTCCCTTTCTGATGTTTTGCTTTTTATTTTGACCCTTGCCCAACAGGGCTGTGCTCTGGGCGCCAGAAAAAAGGTATTTATCTGCGTTGTCTGCTTTCCTGAGGCTGCCAGACCAACCCTCTTTATTTAAGTCATCCATTGTGCATAGATTCCTAAAAGGCCTTGTACATATGTTTCCACCTTCCTCCTTCATTATGCCTCAGTGGGACCTTAATTCGGTTCTCACCTTCCTCAAGTGTATTCCTTTTGAGCCTCTACACAATTGCCCCCTCCTGATGCTCACAATAAAAACAGCCTTTTTAGTGGCAGTTACATCTGCCAGGAGGGTGATTGAGCTGCATGCTCTATCGTCCAAACCCCCTTTTTTGACAATATTTCCTGACAAGTTGGTGCTTTGCACTGGAGCCTCTTTCCTCCTGAAAGTGGTAACACCTTTCCATGTGGGAGAATCTGTCACCTTGCCCACTTTCTACGCTCCTCCACATCCCTCTAAGCAAGAGGAGCGACTGCCATCTGGACCCAAAAAGAGTGTTCTCGTTCTACCTTGACCGCACAAAAGAGTTTCGGATGGACGACCGACTCTTCTTGGGGTATGTTGGTGCGAAGAAAGGTCAGGCGGTGCAGAAACGGACCTTCTCACGGTGGGCCATTCTCTGCTTTAAGATCGGCTACACTTTGGCAAAGAAGCAGCCTCCAGAAGGCTTAAGGGCTCATTCCACCAGCGCTAAAGCTGCTTCCTCTGCGTTAGCATGTGAAGTCTCAGTCCTGGAAATCTGTCAGGCAGCAATGTGGGCCCCCCTTTCACACGTTTACCAAACATTACTGCAGGACCTTCTAGTCTGAAACATATCCGCAGCCCTCCTCTGGAGATGGTATTGCTTGGGTATCTATTCAAAGGTAAGGAATGTGTGGCTAGATGTTTCTATCATATATACAAGTTACTTACCTTCAGTAATGCCTTATCTGGTACAGACAGTATCTAGCTGCAGATTCTTTACCGACCCATCCATCCTCCCGCACAGTGGACAAGTTTCTAGGGTCAAGGCTGTTCCCTTTCAGGGCCCTAGCTTTTAAACACACCAATGTCAGCACTCTTCATGGCTCCGCATTTCTAGCGTGGAAAGCCGTGCAAAGTAACTGATGTCAGTGCGCGGAGGTGGCGCCTATATAGGTGAAGCAGATGTCACTTCCGGCGTGGATGACTCCGAAGACGTCACACTGAGCCAACCGATAACACCTAACGAAGCGCAGGAGTATTGCTCGAAGCAAAATCTTCAGGATCCAGTTTGACGCCTGGGGAATTCAAAAATAAGGAATCTGCAGCTAGATACTGTCTCTACCAGATAAGGCATTAACGAAGGTAAGTAACTAGTTCAATTATGGCACTCTACCACATACCAGTCGCTATGGTTAGATCGGGAGGCACTATCTCCTCTACACTGCCTTTGAATCACGGGACCAGCCAAGGCTGCCCCCTACCGCCCCCTTCTGTTTTTATTAGCACTAGAACCATTCCAATACCACCTCATGGAGAACCAAAACATACTAGGGATTTCATCTGGAGACACCACAATCAAAATAGCTGCCTATGCAGACGATATTTTAGTTATCTCCCAGAAGGCCCCCTCTGCCATAGCCGCCCTAATGAGAACAAGAAAAGTAGTATGCAGTTCCTATAGGGTTCGTGCAAGTGACCAGGGGAAGGAAAGCTACAAGTAAAGTTTAGCCAGAAAGGGGACGGGGAATTCCTCCTTTCGGATAAAATGCCCTCACACACCCAGCCCGTGGGCATGCTCCTCGTCGGGTCGGCGGTGCAATACCCGACGGGCACCCTCAATGGGGGCTCTTTGGCGGAAATCTTTTATCCTTGCCGTATGGTGAGTGTGTGTGAGGGGCCCTACAGTGTAGATGTGTAGTATTTGAAGAGGTGTGTTAAAACAGGGGAAGGTGGTCAGGGCCACTCATTTAATAATCCTGCCTCCTACCCTGATTAAAAAAGTGTGTGGCGACTATCTACAGTAAAGTTGCAGTTAGTGGCTCTTATATGGTCAACATGTTTCTTGCCTCACAGTCCCAAAAATAGGATCAAGCGGCAATTCTTCAGGACCAGGACTGCCAGTCACCTTCCGGAACCGGCAATACTGGTTAGGTTCTCCGCCGAGTGGGCGCGAGTCTCTGAAACTACGCGTTGATTAAACGTGCCCATTCATTGCCGATGACCGATGAGGCCAGTCCTAACTAACAATTAAATTGGCTACAGCACCCACGGACACCTCAAGCGGATGGTGCATATGAACTGGTAATATTTAGGTTATCGCACCACCCTACCAGTCACTAGTGTAGATTTTAAACCACTTTTCATTCATTTCCCTGGTCCTGAAGAATTGCCGCTTGATCCTATTTTTGGGACTGTGAGGCAAGAAACATGTTGACCATATAAGAGCCACTAGCTGCAACATTACTGTAGATAGTCGCCACACACTTTTTTAATCAGGGTAGGAGGCAGGATTAGTAAAAGAGCCCCCACTGAGGGTGCCCGTCGGGTATTGCACCGCCGACCCGACGAGGAGCATGCCCAATGATGAAGCATGACACCCAGCGGGCTGGGTGTGTGAGGGCATTTTATCCGAAAGGAGGAATTCCCCGTCCCCTTTCTGGCTAAACTTTAACGGTAGCTTTCCTTCCCCTGGTCACTTGCACGAACCCTATAGGAACTGCATACTACTTTTCTTGTTCTCAGTAGTTGGGCACGTATGCTGGACCTGTTTAAAAATAGCCCTCCCTCCTTGTGTCTCCCTCTTTGTTAATAGCCGCCCTAATGTCATAAATTATTGCCATCAAGAATTCTCTGAGGTATCCAGATATACACTCAACAAGGACAAATCTAAAGTTAAGCTTCTCAGTGATTGCGAAAAAAAGATATATTGGGTGACTTTGGTTTGGCATGGGAGCCTGGCTGCATTAAATATCTAGGAATCGAATTTTCCAACGACCTCATCACTACTCTACATGACAACGAAGCCTCATTACTTAAAAAGATTGATAACTTTCTCGAGGAATGGTCACCTAAATTCCTTTCATGGAATGGGAGGGCTGAATCATTAAAAATGATGATTACCACCTTAGTTAAATACCTAATCAGTATGCTTCCTATGATCCTATCTGAAGACTTCTTAACAAAGATCAACATTATTTTTAATAAATTTCTCTGGCAAGGCAGGAAGCCTAGCATCTCACTTAAATAACTCAGACTTTCCAAAGACAGAGTAGGTGTAGGCCTCCCCAACTTCAGAAATTAGCAAACAGCCTATCTCTTTAAGCAAGGCACTAACTGTTTTTTTGAGGGGACGGACTACCAACCAATCTGGGTAGCACTAGAGAAATCGCTCTTACACACAAACCCCTTAGTGCATTCCTGACAATGCACAATCCCCACCTCCCTCACTCCAGATATATCATGCATAACACTAAAAAAAGCTATATTTTGAATAGACTATCTCTCGAAAATCAAAATTCGTAATTCTAACATGGCATCCATATGGTTCAACCCCAAAATTAAAATAGATGGCCAACCAATATACTCGCCTGATTGGTCAAAAAAGGAATTAATCTTATCAAAGACGTTTCTGATCGCAAACTACTGCTGCCCTTTTCTACTTAACAATTACAATTCAGACTAGATAATATGGACTTCTCTAAATTCCTGAGACAGAGTCCAGTTCTCAAAACACCCACTACTAACAGATTGTCCCTTACTAGCTGCTCTAATTAGGGACTTACTCAAAGCTGGACACACTGTGTCCAGGGTATACAAATTTCTTCTACCGAACCCCGTAGAACTTGCACTTATACTGAACTAAAGTGAGAGGCAGAACCGAACAGTAGCAATATAAAAATTGATTGGAAACACATGCATAGATCTAATTTAACAAATAAGATATCACCGACACTATCCCAAACCAAATACATGATTATTAATCGAGCCTACTGGACCCCCATTAAACTCCATAAATGTAACTTATACAGGACCCTAAATGTTGGAACTGCGGTTTACAGGATGGCGATATGGCCCACATGCTCTTTTATTGCTCCATCTTACAGACTTACTGGGACAATATCTTTAAATGTATAAAAAACAGCTTGAATATTAATCCTACCCAGGAATTCGTGTATGCATTTCTGGGTCACTTAGATACCCAACTGAAAACTGAAAATCATAGATGCTTACTAGATTTAATGCCGACCTTTGCATGCAAACTGATTCTCAATAATTGGAAAAACTTCAGCATAGTCTAATTTCAGATGTGTTGAGAATGCCTCACATTTCTTAGAGGAGCTGTATTGCAGCCTGGGAAGCACGGAGCTAGTCATGCTATCTGTACTTGATGATCTCAGGATGAAGGCCGATAACAAAGAGCCGAGTGCCCTGATTCTTTTAGATCTTTCTGCGGCGTTCGACACAGTCAGCCACACTACACTATTGACCCGGCTGTCGGCCCTGGGCTTTCGAGGGCACGCCTATAATTGGTTAGAATCTTTTCTATCAGGTCGCTCACAGAGGGTCCAACTTGGTGCCCAGGTATCGGAAAAGGGCAATATCTTCTGCGGAGTCCCTCAGGGCTCTGCACTGTCCCAGCTCCTCTTCAACATATACCTGCAGCCCCTGGTAGCTGCACTAACCAATATGGACTGCCGGGTTTTTAACTACGCGGATGATACCCAGCTCATCCTGAGGATCGATAACTCGGTCTGTGCCCAAGTATCAGTCCAGAACATCCTCAGGTTTACAGTCAACTGGATGACTGCAAACTCCCTAAAAATCAATCCAGATAAAACCGAAGTACTAGCCTTCCCATCAAAAAACAATCCCTGGAGCAGCCTGTTTTGGCCCAGAGAGTTAGGGGCCCCCCCTAGCCCATCGCCAGTTGTAAAAAGCCTGGGAATTAAGATCGACTCTGAGCTCTCTATGATCCATCAAGTCAACTCAGTGGTGGGCACATGTACTGGTCTCCTAAGACAGCTGAGGAAATTGGTTCCTCTGCTTTCAGTGTCATCTCTGAAAACTATAGTATCAGCAACTATTGTTTCACGACTCGACTATGGCAATGCGCTATATGTCGGGCTCCTTCAGAAACTCACGAAGAAACTTCAGGTGGTACAGAATGACGCAGCTAGGCTGATCTTCAGGTTGCCTAGAAGAACTCATGCCACTCCACTGCTGCGAAAACTGCATTGGCTGCCTGTTAAGCAGAGAGCGAAATTCAAGGGACTTTGTATTGTCCACAAAGCTCTATACGGACATGCCCCAGGGTACATAAAGGAACGCCTAATCAAATACGTGCCAGGGCGGGCCCTTCGGTCAGCAGAAGCCGTCCAGCTGGTCTGCCCTCGGGGTAACCTGGGTTTCAAAGGGGGTCGAGCGTTCTCGGTCCTCCTGCCACAACTTTGGAACCAGTTGCCCGATACTCTTCGGAAAGAACCTGGTCTGCTTCTCTTCCGGAAGCAGCTAAAAACTATTCTCTTTAGGGAAGCATTAGATACGACATAAGATCTCTCAACACCATGAAGACCTCCCCGCCTTGACGCTGTCCCGCTTCTTCCAAAGCGCTAAGAGACCTGTCGGTGTATATGCGCTATACAAAAATAAAATAACATAACATAACATAACAGAACATGCAAAATGCGCATGAGCTTTGGCCAGCCCGAGACGGCTGGCCAAAGCGTTGTGCCCACCCCTCCTCTCCCTGCAGTGCTGTGGCGTCACGGAGCCCACCTCCGCCTGCACATAACCAACTGAGCCACTGCAGAAAGAAAAATAAAATGATAATAACGCTGCGTTATCATTTTATTTTTCCTTCTTGAACTGCTCGGAGAGCAGTGGAGCGACACTCCTCCGCCTTAGCGGAGGAGCCGCCGCTGCATGCAGCAGCACGTGTTAGTTCTACGCCTCTCTGAACTCAGTTGGATCCCTCTGTTTAAATTCTCCTGAGCCACTGAATTGAGCCATGGGCAATCCTTCTCCTCATCTGTGTATCCCTTCTGTGAAGCACCTAACCTTAACTTGATCACAGACGGAACCACCATGGCCAACAAAGTGATATGGCCCATTCTACCCCTTGGATCAGATTTCTGTCCCTAACCCAAGGAAAACTCTGCCTACAAGGAGAGTAACCGACAGAGGCCCCTGACAGCTGTCAGGTGCCAGGCCATCCAGGGTTCTCTGACCTCTGTGGTTTCTCAGAGTGGGGGGGGGGCAACAGGCCCTAGTATTAGGCACCCTACTTCCACTCTCCCTCCCACCAGCCTTGGGGTGGTAGCCTGAGACTGGCCTCTCAGCCAAGGGTCTGTACCCTGAGGCTGAACAGGTTCCTGGCGAGCAAGGACTTCCAGGGGGGAACAACCGGTCCCCTCAAGGGTGACACCCTGTGTCATGCAGGAGTCTACCCCGTGTAGGTATCCAGCCCTCTGCCTTTGTGACAGTGTAGAGGACACCCCCAGGTCAGAAGTGGTCTCACCAGGGTCAGTCTTGGGCTGCTCTGTTCTCAGAGCTGGCAACCTCCCGGCAACCCAGTATTATTATTGGGCGGCTCAACTTGCAGTTACGAACCACTGGGTGCACTGGCCACGAACAGACCCAGCATATAGAATGGACAGATATAATATGCCATCCGAAAACTACCTAAGAACGATATATGGTGGGCGAGGCAACGCGCCGCAACATACGCCAACATCAACAACAATCACATTATAGCACACTGCAACAACCGCTCTGGGGTGGAAAAATAAGATAACATTGGCTACTCCACTATTGGAGTCGGCACAACTGGGACTGCTGGCTAAACACCCTGGGTTTGATAAATGGGACCTCATTGGGCTCTCCAAGGTTGGGGACCTATGGGCGAAGGGGGAGATAGTTCCCTTTGGCAAGCTTCAAAAGGAATATGAATTGGGAGTAGGGGAAACTTTTCGATACTTACAGGTGCGTAGCGCACTTTCAAAAGCAATACCTAGGGGTACTGAACTCCCGGCCTCCTCCCCTCTGGAGGATAGACTTTTAGATGATCATTTAACGAAAAAAGCAATATCACTAACCTATAAGAAGATATCAAATAATATGCGGGATCCCCTGGGAAAAATACGAGCTAGGTGGGTGGAGGATTTCGGAGATATGAGCGACGAAGAGTGGCAGGAGGCACTGGCGTCCCCCCGGGAGGTGGCAATATGTTCTCGATTCCGTCTTATACAATTAAAGGTCTTGCTTAGAACATACTACACGAATACGACACTAGTCAAAATGGGTGTCTCTGATTCCTCGCTCTGCCCTAGAAACTGTGGTCAAATGGGAACTTTTCTACACCAATGGTGGGATTGCCCGATTATTCAGAAATAGTGGGATAAAATAACGGGAAAAATGTTGACTCTGTGTGGTAAACAGGTAACGGTTTCTCCCCAGTGGTGACTCCTTAACATCTGGGAGGACAATGATTTCACATCCAAAGAAAGAACCTGGATCGCCCTGGGGTGTATGATGACGAAACGTAATATTGCAAAGAAGTGGAGAGGGGCGGCCGGACCTAGACTTCGAGAGTGGGAAGATGACATGGATTGGTGCATGCAGGCTGAAAGAGTGATTTATGAGGGGAGAGGTTGTCCTCAAAAAGGGACCAAGATCTGGGGGACTTGGAATAAAAGCAGGGGAATGATATGTTTGCCGTTTGAGGAGTCGCCCTTACATGGGGAACAATGAGAGGTGGGACCTACAATACAGGCTACCGATAATTTTGTATCTATTGTATTTGACGTGTACCCTGCAATGTGAAGGAACTGTATTCATGGACATGTACTGTAACTATGTATCATTGACAATAGTCGCTTGCTTCCAATTTTCAATAAAAAGAATTAAAAAAAAATAAAACCTATAAGTCACGCCTAAGGCAGGCCTTTCAATCCTGAAGGCAGGGTGCTCGGTTCTAAGTGTGAGGGTGCCGCTGCATGAGCAGGGCACCCCTACAACCTTCAGAGTCCACTCTCTCGGGTTGTAAGTGCATCAGCCATTAAGCTACATAGAGTGGCCATGCATCATTATGCGATGGTTCTCTCTAAACTGGGTGTAACAAACCCAGTCGTGTTTGGTATCAAGCATGTTGGAATCATACCCCCAATGCATTGCAAAGCTCCTCCGGGAGGCCTTCAGTGCTCCCAAAACCAGTCTTCTAGACCTGGACACCAAACTATGGCTGCTGCCGACCAGAGACACGATTTTGCACTCCTACTGAAGAGCCAAAGCTCGAGCTGGGGAAGGCAGGACAATAGGTTTCCTGTCACAGGGAGGTGTGACCACCTCCCAGACAGGACTTAGTGTATTGGGACTGGGTGGGGGCACTTGCCAGCACCACCGAGACTGCTTGAAGGGCACATTTGGTGCCCTCCTTGCATACTCCAGTTCAAACCAGTTCAGGGAGCAGTTGGCTCCCGCTCTGACGCAAAACTGGACAACTGAGAGTATCCTCCCCATTGTTCAGCCCCTCCTCTGGGAGGGACCCCTGAATCGTTCCAACCCTCTACTTAAGGGCTTATCTGTGGGTGGGTCCCTAGATTCACCGTGGGACAAGATTCAAATCCAATACCACTTCTTCTTCAACCATCTGGGCACTCTGGACTTCGCTGGACTAAGCTTTGGGAGCCGAGACTGCAATGGGGAAGACTCCTTCTGCTCCTGGTCTCACCGTCCTGCAAGTCTGCTGCAACGTGTGTGCCTGTGCTCCATACAGGTTCTTCACAGGGCCTGTGGACATCCAAGACACCGGAAGGAATCTCCCTTGGAGTGAAGGAGTCACTTCCCTGCGCCTGTTGGCACCGCAACAAAGCTGACCAGTCTACTGGGCTCCCACGGACTCCGAAAGGCTCAGCAACACAGGTGGTGGTTCTGCAACTCCCTCGAGGCCTGCACTGTCCTATCACTGAGTTTGAGGCCAGTATCCCTCGCTGGAAGTGCTAGAACAGAACCCCTGTGCACTGCATCGACTTGTCATTGCCAAGTCTTGTTGACTCTCTCCTCCAGAGATCTTCGGGCTCCAAGAAGCTCCAGCCTCAAGCATCTCCTCCAGCCAAGATCTTCGCCTGCACCGTGGACCTTCATCCTTTGGTGAGCTGCCCGAGGTCCTCTTGCGACTCCTGTGCCTTCAGCCTGTGGGTCCTCTTGAGGGTCTTCTTTGGCTCCAGTGGGCTCCCCTGCTTGCTCGGGCCTGCTCTGACTTGCGTGTTTGTGGTGAGTCACTTGGACCTTGCTGGTCCCGACACTGCACCTTTCTCTACGACTACGTTGGTTGCCGTTGCCAAGGCTTGTTGGTTCCCCTGCCGGAAACTGACCCCTTGGCTCTTGACATCCGACATGGGGCAGCTTGTAAATGGCTCCTGGTCTCCCACAGCATTGCGTGGTCTACACAGCTGCAACTTCAAAGGCAGCGTCAGCTCTCCTGCATCTCTAACATCGGTGGGCATTCGTCTTCTGTGCCTCCTGGTCACTCCTTAGTGGCATAGACTCTGTCCCCTCTGCTTGCAGGTACCTCTCATCCTGAATCCACCTTTGGGTTCCACCGAACACTTTCACCTTCTTCGCCAGTGGCATCTTTTCTGAAGTTCTCCTTTGTGGTCTACGGCAGTTTCCGACGTCACTTCGCCCCCTATGCACCCAGCTTCCCTGGTGTAGGTATCCTGGTTCCTGGGGTATCCACGGGGTGGCTCTCCGTCCTCCACAGGAAATCTTCAAGTCCCGCTGGGAAGGGTCCTTCTTCTTTAAAATTGCAACTGCGACTTACCCATTGACTTGAATAGAGTACGCGGTTGTGTTCCCACACTACATTCGACCTCCGTGGGGTTCCAAGATACTCACCTTGGGTGGTTCCTTGGGTCCCCGACTCTTCTACGTTTTCTGATTTGAGTCGTGGTTCGCATTCTACTATTTTAATATATGGTTTGGCCTCCCCCTGGAGACCACTGTGTATTCTATGCTACTTACGTATTCTATTGACAAAGTATTGTGTTTATATCTCCGGGTAGGAGATAATACGTTGTGTTAGTGAGTGTTAATAATAAATACATATTTTTTATAACTACACTGTGTGGTTCTTTTTCACTTAACCTATACCATAAGATTAAGTACTAATAAAACAAGCTTCTTTACACTCCTTCTGGACTAAGCCTTAAGGCTGCTTTCCACAGCTACCACTTAGAGAGCTTTCTAAGGTTGTCTAAGACCACTAAAATCCCCATAAGGGTTGTCTGGATTAGTGCAGGGTGCTACACTTACATAAGTGAGCACCATATACTAAGCCAGCCTCCTACATTATTTATCTGGGATTTTCAGTGTAATACAAAATCACTGTATGACACTGCTTAAATGCAAGTCTTAATCCTCACCACTGTGAGCAATTGGGTTACTGGTTGAGGGGAGTGAACAAGAGCCCCTGTCAGGGAGAAGCCACGAGCAAACCCCAAATTAACCTGTGCTCAACCCTCTGGTAGCTTGGCATAGAGCAGTCAGGCTTAACTTAGAGGCAATGTGTATAGTATTTATGTAGCATTTCAAACAGTAATAAAAATAAAACACACCACAAAAGAGATGCCACACCAGATTAGAAAAATAGAGTAGATTTTAATAAATAATACAAGACTAAACAAAAACAACAAAATTCCAATCAGTAGATCCAGAGATATGCAACTTTAAAGATGTATGTGAAAATAGTGCCTAAAATACCAAAGCGCCACTCATGGCTATGTGGTCGTGCAAGACTGGGAGAAAGTCACAAGTTCAGGCCGTCCGCGATGGAGCGTGGGTCAGATACAAGGACCAGGTTAGCCCCGCTGAAAAGTTACCTTCTCAGTACTGTGTTGTTCGTGGTGAAGGGGGGACTCGAAGAGCAGAGAAGTGTCACGGACAGTCGTTGATGCAGCACAAAGAGCAGGCCTGTGTCCCGGATGGTCATTGCTGTAGCGCAAACCTCCTGCTCACGTCGCAAGTGGGAAGGCCGGAGCTTTATGCTGACGCCTCTCTGCGAGCCGTCGATGCTGTATTGTTGGCGGGCTGTGCGAGTGACTAGGTTTTGTTGCCAACTGGTCCGTTTGCGGTCATGAAGAACCCAAAAACTTCAATTCAGCCTTTCTGAGGCCACACCAAGACTCGAGGACCTGAGGGGCACCATTTGGAGGTCAGGGGCTTGCTCAAGCTGGGTCTGGGTGCTGGTTCAGGTGATTGGGAGCCTGTTATGTCCCTGCGGCTCTGGAGAGGAGGCCAGCAGACTAGACTTTGAAGTCACTCTGGGAGTCCTGGGTTCAGGTGCAGGTTCAATTCCGCTGACTTAGGCAGAAGGGCAGCAATCTAGCAAGGCAGCAGTCCAGCAATGCGGTAGCCCAGCAAGACAGCAGTCCAACAGAGTGGCAGTCCTATCAGCAGCACAGCAGCCCTTCTTGCTGGTAGAGTCTCCACAGTTCCAGAAGTGTACTGAAGAGTTGGTGTCTGAGGTCCAATATTTATACCTGGTGCCTCCTATGAAGTGAAAGAAACTTATAGAGGTTTCCCTTTGAAGTGCACAGGTTTCCTGCCTCCTCTGCCTTGGCTCCAGATTAACTACAGAGAGGTATGCTGCCCTTAATGTCTTGGCAGGACACAGCCTATTCAAGTATAAGTAGGTCTGTGCCTAGCACTGCCCTCCCATCCTGTCAGTGATGGCCCCTTCAGGCACACCTAGCTCTCTATTGAGTGTGGCTGTCTAGGAGGAGTACACAAAGCTCTAGGAGGAGTACACAAAGCTCAGCTGTCAGCTACACCCTATCATGTGCCCCAGGATACAGGCTGCAGGCACAAAATGGCTAAGACAGGACAATGCCAACTTTGGCTAAGATAGGACAATGCCAAACGTTTCAAAATTGTTATGTAAAATCCGATGTCACCATAAAAGAGGAGTTTTCATTGCAGTTCCAAAGACACCAAACATGGACTGGTCATCTGTTCTCATTTGGAAGTTACAGACTATTAATTGTAATAAGGTGCTCCAAAGTTATCCTATAGGAGTGGTAGGCCTTGCAGTAGTGAAAAATGAATTTAGGAGTTTTTCACTACCAGGTCATTTAAAACATAAAGGTACACGCCCAACTTTTTAAATACACTACACTTTGCCATCTGGGCTGTCCCGGAGCTACACTAGGGGTGACTTATGTGTATTGAAAAGGAAGAGTTGGGCCTGGCAAAAGGTTTATTTTGCCAGGGTAAAATAAGAGTTTGAACCTGCAATGACAGGCCTGAGACATGTTTGAAAGGGCTAGTCTGATAAAGACATCTAGCCACAGATTCCTTTAGAATCCTCCCACGGGCGCGAGACTGGGTCCAGAAATTTTTTCCACAGCACGTCCACGCGTCGGAAGAGGGCGCCACACGACTCCATATCAACATCATCACGTGATGTGACATCGACAGAGTCCATATAATCCTCTCGAAAATGTGCTGACTACAGTTCCTTTTTTTCCGCACTTGCAGCGTAGATCTGAAACAGTTAGAGGGCCGTTTTTCGGCCCATCTCCACATTTTGTGTGCTAAACAATGTGCTTTTTTGACAATGCCTTCAGAGTTTAACCTCTGTGGATCTTGTGACAGACAGATCATCATACCATCTGTCTGTGATGCCTGGGAGACAACAATGACTCGAAGGAGTGTGGTTCCTGTCAGCGTCTTCGGCCTAAGGCGTTGAGAGAGCGTCAAATGAAACTCCTGGCAGCGTGACTATCTAAGGCACCGCAGTGTCGTAAGTCCGCCCAACCTTCAGTTGCAGAGTGTTCCCCGTAGTCCACACCTCGCCTCCCTAAATGCCCTGGAGCCGGGGCGACTCTAGCCCAAATGCAGGAAAATTATACTTCCCTGCAAAAGTCTTTGGATCTCAGTTCCCCTTTGGTGTGCTTTCTTGCCCCAAGGAGGAGGGATGTGCCCCAACTGGCTTGCGTGCTGGTGCCCTCCTTGCATACTCCAGTTCAAACTTTGGCGCGAAACTGGACAAAGGACATGAAAGTATCCTCCCCCCTGTCCAGCCACTCTCCTGGGAAGGCTTCCTGAATCTTCCCAACCCTTTCCTTAGGGTACTTAAGGGCTCACCTGTGGGTGGGACTTCAGATTCGTCGTGAGACGTGATTCAGATTCGAACCCGCTTCATCTTGAACCGTCTAGGCACTTTGGACTTCGTGGGACTTCTCTTTGGGAACGGAGACTGCAACTGGAAGACTCCTGCTGCTCCTGGTCTCATCGTCCTGCCAGTCTTCTGCGTCGTCTGTGTCTGTGCTCCATACAAGTTCTTCTCCAGGCCTGTGGGCATCCAAGACACCCGAAGGAATCTCCCTTGAAGTGAAGGAGTCACTCTTCTGCATCTGCAGGCACTGCAACGAAGCTGACTGGTCTGCTGCTCCTGATGTCCCACGGACTCCGAAAGGCTCAGCAACACAGGTGGTGGTTCTGTAACTCCCTCGAGGCCTCCCCTGTCTTCACAGTGAGTTTGAAGTCAGTATCCCTCGTCGGTACCTGTGCACCGCGTCGACTCGCTGTTGCCAAAGCTTGTTAACTCTCTTCTCCAGAGATCTTTGGGCTCCAAGAAGCTCTGGCCTCAAGCATCTCCTGCTACCAAGATCTTTGTCCTCACCACATCCTCTGCACTGTGGGCCTGCATTCTTGGTGAGCTGCTTGAGGTCCTCTTGCAACTCCTGTGCCTTCGGCCTGTGGGTCCTCTTGAGGGTCTTCTTTGGCTCCAGTGGGCTCCCTGCTTGTTCGGGGCCTGCTCTGACTCTCCTGCACTTGGTGAGTCCCTTGGACCTTGCTCTTCCTACACTGCACCTTCTTCGCTTTCTTCATCTGTTGCTGCTGCCAAGGCTTGTTGGTGCTCCTGCCGGACACCTACCCCCTGGCTCTCGATTTCCGACGTGGAACAACTCATGAACGGCTCCTGGTCTTCCATAGCGTCGCCTGGTCCCCAGAGCTGCAGCGACAAGGTCACTGTCAACTCTTCTGCATCTTCGTTTATCGTTGGTCATTGGTCTTCCCTGCCTCCTGGTCACTCCCAAATGTAGCATATACTCTGTCCCCTCTGCTTGCAGGTACTCTTCTTCAAGAATCCACCCTTAGATTCCACCGGACTCATTCACCTTCTTCCCCAGCGGCATCTTCACTGAAGTCCTCCATTTTGGTCTACGGCGCTTTCCGACGTCACTTGACACCTATCCACCCGGCTTCCCTGGTGTAGGTATCCTGGTTCCTGGGGTATCCACGGGTGGGGTGACTCTCCAACCCTCCATCTTCCATGGGGTTTCTTCAGGGTCCTCTGGAAAGGGTCCTTCTATTTGAAAACTGCGAATTCCCCATTGACTTGTATTGAGCACGCCGTCAGGTTCCCACTCTGCACACGGCCTCTGTGGAGTTCCTGGGTACTTACCTGGGGTGGTTCCTTGGGTTCCCGGCTCTTCTCAGTATTCTGGGACCAGTCTCTACTTTGGTCGTGGTTCGCATTCCACTTTATTAGTATATGGTTTGGTCTCCTCCTGGAGACCACTGTGTATTTGTGCTACTTACCTGTTCTGTTGTTGAAGTATTGTGTGTATTGTGATTAAGGGCCAGATGTACGACCCGCCAATTTGCGAGTCGCAAATTGCGTTGCATTTGCGAATTGCAAATTGGTAAGCACAACAGTGTCTGAGACACTGTTTGCGATTCCCAATGGGGTCGCAAATTGCGAGGCTCATGAATATTCATGAGCCACTCGCAATTTGCGACCCCATTGGGAATGGCGGGTACTCCCAGGGATGGTGGCCTGCTGGGCTCAGCAGACCTCCATGTCTAGGACTGCTTTCAAATAAAGCAGTTTTTTTTAATGCAGCCCGTTTTCCTTAAAGGAAAATGGGATGCATTTAATGAAAAATAAAATGAAACGTTTTAGTTTCATTTTTTAAGGGCAGGTAGTGGTCCCTGGGACCACTGCCTGCCCTTAAAAAATATTTGTGGGTCCAGTCACAAAGGGGAAGGGGTCCCCTGGGGACCCCTTCCCATTTGCGACTCCATTACCACCCTCTTGAAGAGGGTGGTAATTTGCGAGTGTTTAGCGACCGCAATTGCGGTTGCAAAACATTCATACATGGTTTTGCGGTCGCTATTAGGAAGGGAACGCCCCTTCCTAATAGCGACTCGCAATTCCTAAATAGCGAGTCGCAAATAAATTGCGACTTGCTATTTAGGGATTGTGCATGGCCCTGTGTACTTTCGCATGCGCAAACGGGCCGCAAACCCATTGCGCATGCAAAATAGGGTCGTACATCTGGCCCGAAATCTCCGGGTAGGAGATATCCCATTGTGTTGGTGAGTGTTTATAATAAAATACATATCTTTTATAACTACACTGTGTGGTTCTTTTTCTCTTAACCTACACTATATGATTAGTAAATGCGGGCGGAGCTCGCGTAGTCGTACTCTGTGGAATTTCACGGAGTTACTCAGTAACTCCATGAAATTCCGCGGAGTTCCGTGGCATGGCAGAGTGCCGCACCATGCCCCTCCCTCCACCCCCACACCTCCCCGCTAAAGCCCCGGCCCCCGCAACCCCTCCCGCTAAAGCCCCGGCCCCCCCACCCCTTCCCGATAAAGCCCCAGCCCCCCTCCCGATAAAGCCCCAGCCTCTCCGCCCCCCTCCCGCTAAAGCCCCGGCGCCACGCCCCCCTCCCGCGTAGTAAAAGTCTAAAGTAAAGACACTTACCTTCGTGGCAAATCAGTGTCCTCTGTCCTGCTGCTGGGCCTGGCTCCACTTCCGCTGCTCCGTGAGAATTTCAGGAAGAACTAGAGTGCGCATGGCGTACTGCGTGAAGGCATGCCTGACCTATAGGTCAGGCATGCCTTCACGCAGTACGCCATGCGCACTGCAGTTCTTCCGCTGCTCCGTGAGAATTTCAGGAAGTGGAGCCAGGGCGGCCCAGCAGCAGGAGCAGGACAGAGGACACCGATTTGCCACGAAGGTAAGTATCCTCTGCATCGGTGAACTCAGCTCCGCTGCGTAGGTGGAGTTTTGGAAAACTTCGCACTCCAAGCGGAGTGCGGTGTTACTAAACCCCTGCAAACATCTCTGGCGGAGCGGAGTTCACCGCCCGCCCTTAATGATTAGTACTGGTAAAACAAGTTGCTTTACACTCCTTCTGGACTAAGCCTGAAGGCTGCTCTCCACAGCTACCACTTAGAGAGCTTTCTATGGTTGTCTAAGACCACTAAAATCACCATAAGGGGTGTCTGGATTAGTGCAGGGTGCTTCACTTAAGTAAGTGGGCACCATATACTAAGCCAGCCTCCTACAGTATACGCCTGCCTTTGGCAGAAATTTGTATTATACTGTAAAGAAAGGTCTATTGACCCTCTTTCTGCTTCTTTCCACTGTTCTTCTGTTTATTCTAACACTTGTCCAACAGTGCTCTGCTTTGGTAACTCAATTTCTGCTCTATCCACTTTTTTGCGGCTGCCAGACCAACCCTCTCTCTTTAAGTCTCCAATTGCAAATATGTTTTTGAAGGGGCTGGCTCATTTATTTCCACCCATCCCTTTGTTATGCCGCAGTGGGACCTTGATTTGGTCCTCACTTATCTTATGTGTGCTCTCTTCGATCCTTTACACAACTGTCCCCTCTGGCTGGTTACCATCAAGACAGCCTTTCTAGTGGCGATTACATCTGCCCGGAGGGTGAGTGAGTTGCAGGCGCTGTCTTGTACGCCTCCCTACATGATGTCCTTTCTGGACAAAGTGGTGCTTCGCACCTGTGCTTCGTTCTTGCCAAAGGTGGTGACCCCATTCCATCTGGGTCAGTCTATCACGTTGCCCACCTTCTTTGCTCTCCCGCCTCCCTGTAAGGAAGAGGAGCTTCTCCACTGCCTGGACCCAAAAAGAGCATTGCCGTTCTACTTTGACTGAACAAAAGAGTTCTGAGTGGACGACCAACTCTTTGTGGGGTACGTGGGAGCTAATAAGTAGCAGGCAGTGCAGAAAAGGACCATCTCTCACTGGGTCATTCTCTGCATTAAGATCTGCAATGCCCTGGCAAAGAAGCAGCCCCCTGAGAGATTAAGGGCCCATTCCAATAGGGGAAAGGCTGCGATTACGGCCTTGGCTCGGGTGTGCCAGTCCTGGACATCTGTGAGGCAGCAACGTGGGCATCTTTGCACACGTTTGCCAAGCACTACTGCCTGGACAGTCAGGTCCGCAGGGACGGGCATTATGCCCGTTCGGTCCTGCAGGACTTCCTAGTGTAGGGAATTGGTCCGCAACCCGCCACCGGAATGGTAAGGCTTGGGTATCTAATTCAAATGTGAGGAATCTACAGCTAGAAGCCTCTATCGGATGAACAAGCTACTTTCCTTTCGTAACGCATTATCTGGTAGAGACTCCATCTAGCTGCAGATTCCTTACAGGCCCACCCATGCGTTCCCGTATTGCGAATTAATTTTGTTAGGACTAGGGTTACTCCCCTTTTCAGGGCCCTAGTTTTGCACACATATACGTCAGTTGCTTCGTGGCTCTGTGCTTCTGGCATGGAAAAAAACGAAAAGTACTGACGTCCACGCGCCTGGGTGGCACATATATAGGTGACCACAACATCATGACTGACTCTGCCAACTACGTCACGCAGAGCCAAATGGAGCCACCCAACGGCACGTGCAAGGGGTATTGCTCAGCAAAAGTTTCCGGATCCAGCCTGACGCCTGTGAAATTCAAAGGTAAGGAATCTGCAGCTAGATAGTCTCTACCAGATAATGCGTTACCAAAGGTAAGCAACTTGTTCTTCAAGCTACATGTCCCTGAGTGCATTTGAAACCAAAGAAAGATGCAACAAAAGAAATCAAATCTTATTGTAAAGGAGGATTCACTAAGTTGTACTTTCTTTACAGGATGCATTTATTTAATCTTGCTCTCGGAGTCAGACAAGCCAAACCAGAAGGGTTGGTCTGACATATCAACGTGTAGGATGGTTTTGGCCTTTTGCAGGCTTGATATATGGTCTGAGGGCGTTTTTTTTTGTTTGTGTCTCTGATATTACTACAAAGATTGCCTTCAGCAAGCACATATGCATACAGTCACCCACATACCTTGCAAAAACACCTACACAGTATGTCTTCTGTTTAAAACAAACCGATTTTCAAATGTGGGCCACTTTCTAGCCATCTGATTCACTAAGGGCAACTACTTTTATTTCGACGGCCTGGTCTATTTTCTGTCACAGTCTGGCCGTGCTCGCTCCCATCATGAAAGAGTGATCTGTGTATTTCAGAGTGACATTACAATGCAAATGCCATAAAGGCAGAAACTGCCAGTGGTTTGTATCCTTTTGTCTGCAGGGGAAGTCACTTTGTGAAAAAATATGGCCTCAAAATACTTGTATTAAAACAAAAATGTAGAGAGGAATAGATCCGTGATGGGATATTGTTATATACACTCAAAATAGCGCACACCCTAAAGGAAAGTGGAATCCTCCCAGCTGAAACCTTCCTTATGCATCTGATGCACACTAGCAGCTACACACAGATCATTGTAGAGTATGGAAGGGGGTGCTGTTTTGGCAACTGGAAAAAAATATTAAGAAAGGGAAACTTTACCCTCAAGCACTGGCACTAAAGTGCACTACTTACTGTGGGGATAATCACATTGTGCAGAGGGTAAAAAGCATTCACTCACAGTGAGGGCTGGCACTGGCAGAGGTGGGCTGACCCATTGCCCCATGCTGTTTTCTGCAGTGGGTGGAAACAAAACATGAGTAACACTACACAAGACCAATGGATGAAAAGGGATGACTGAAAGAACCTGTGTGTATGTATACATGTATGCATTTTTAAGATTTTTAAAAAAATGTAAAAACAAAGGAGCTTGGCTAACACCAGACTTAATAAAAATAAAAGGTCTCAACTAACGCCAGACCCAAAAAGGAGTCACACGGTAATATTGTAGCAGAATTTCCCAAAAACAATGGATTAAAAGCTTCAGGTGGTTTTAATTATCTAGGGACTGCAATTTGACAGGACCTGCAATCATTTTTCTAAATTTATAAAGTATTTCCCTTTCATTTTCTCTTCCTGTTTTTTCAACAGCCATTACCAGTCATTTATATTGGCAAAGAATTTAATTGGAAGGTTCAAGATTGAACAGTAACAATTTACAAAGATTGCACAATCTTAGGGCTCAGACAACAGAGCTATCCCCAGATTGGAACTATGTTACACACTGTGACAGTAGAGAATCCTCTCATGTTACAGAGATTGTAAATAAACAAAACTTAAATAGCAGTTATAATTACAGATAGCATAGTAATGAAACCTCAGTACAGATTTTGAAGCATTAATTGTGAAGTAGCCATATAGCAGCATTTCACTCATGTTAAAAATGCACTTCTGTTTTTCATGGAAAGAAACTAGTTTATTCTTAAATGCCATTTCCCATGACATCAGAAATAATGATCTCATAATCATATAAATACCAGTATAAGATGTTTTAGTGGGTGCTTATAGTGCTTTAAAAATAAACTGTTCGGGATAACACTGACATTGATGTCCATATATGTTCCACCGGGCCTGCAGGGCCGTTCGTTTAAGGATCTAGGGGCTGTCATGCTTTCGTTTCCAGAGGGATATTTCATTGCGGGCGGAGACTTTAATGCAGTGGTATCGGGAACACTAGACCGTCATCCCCCGCAAAACATTGGCACTTCACAACAGTGGCTTCTTGAATTTGTGGAAGCAATGGGCCTGACAGATGTGTGGAGAGCATTTCACCCACAGAGTCTCCAATACACTTTTCACTCCGGGGCACACAACAGTCTTTCCCGCATAGACTACCTCCTTATGCCGGCATCCCAGGTGAGCAGCATACGTGAGGTAAGACACTTAGCGAGGGGTATATCAGACCACTCTCCTATCTGGGTGGAGGCAGTCCTAAATGGAAAAAAAGTAGGGAAGGTCGCGCCGATCAACCCCTGGTATCTTCGGAACCCAGTGGTCAAGAAGGCCCTGCTTTAGGCCATGGATCACAATTTCGCAGAAAACGTAGGTTCCGTGAACCCACATCAAACCATATGGGAAGCGTTCAAGACAGTGCTGAGGGGGCAGGCGCTCTCGCTCATTGCTGGGGTGCGAAAAGAGAAGGTAAAAGACCTGTTCCGTGTGGAAACAGACATCCTCCGGCTGGAGGACGAGAGTGAGGGAGCAGCCACGGAAGAGATAACGCATGAGCTAAAACTCAAGAGGGAAGAATACAAGTTACTGGCTACCGATATGGCCAAAACGTTAGGCAGGGAAAAGGAGGGCAGGATATACGATTTGGGCGATAAGGCCGGGAAGCTCCTAGCATGGTTGGACAAGAAGGAATTGGCTAGTCGCTTAGTGCCAGAACTTACGGATGCTAGTGGCGGGAAAATAACAGATCCGCAGGCAATCGCCAACGAGTTTGCCGAGCATTACTGGCAAGTATATCGGGCAAGCTCCTCCTTGTCGGAGGAAGACTCACGAGCAATGCTTTCAGACATCCGACTCCCAACCCTGTCTCCAGAGGAGAAGCAGTCACTGGATAGCGCCTTTAGTAATGACGAGATCGCACAGGCGATCAGAAATCTCTAACCCGGGAAGGCACTGGGTCCAAACGGCCTGCCGATTGAATTGTACAAGCTCAAACCGGACACCATGGCGCTGTACATGCAAGCTATGTTTGAAGAGAGCAGGAGATTGGGTCTGCTTCCCTGGGATCAAAGGGTAGCAACTCTAGTTACAATATACAAAGATGGTAAACCTCGAGATAGGTGTTCATCCTACAGACCTATTTCCCTACTGAACGCAGAGCCCAAGGTCCTGGCCAAGTTACTGGCGAGTCGCTTGACCCAGGTTATTAGTAAGCTGGTTCACCCTGACCAATCAGGCTTTATGCCCAATCGAAACACTGCATTGAACCTGAGGAGATTGCATGAGGTATTGGGAAGACTCGGAACGATCCACGAGGACACAGTGGTTGTCTCGTTGGACGCCACCATGGCGTTCGACACTATCGAGTGGTCATACCTGTTCGCAGTCCTGGCAAAGATGGGCTTCGGGCTCGGGTTCATAGGGTGGGTGCGGCTACTGTACGCCGAACCCTTGGCGCAAATAGTGGTCAACAACAAGAAATCTGAGGTGTTTGCACTGGGTCGCGGAACTCGTCAGGGGTGCCCGTTGTCACTGCTGTTGTTTGCTCGCTCTCTTGAGCCCCTGGCGGCGTCGATGCACAGAAACCCGGTAATCCGGGGTCTCAAGTGGTCTGAGACCTGGGAGGACCGCATCTCCCTATATGCGGATGATATCCTATTATATCTGGCTTCCCCCAGGTCATCGCTCAACGCAGTCCTGGATATATTTGCCAGCTTCGGGAGATACTCTGGCTATACAATTAACTGGAAAAACAACAATTGATGGACAGAATGCAGAACAATGTCATATATTCACCCCAGTACAAAGATCTGGGCCTAAATCCATTGTTTTTTTGCTCACCATGCCATTCCAGTTTGGACCCAGCCATATGTAAATCAGTCTTGACCCTGCGCCCAATGGGAACAGTCCAGCCCGAACTGCCAGGCCAGGTCCTCCCTGGACTGGAAACAAGCATCCTAGGACCGGTTTCGGGCTTTCAGCCCTCATTAGCCAGGATAGCTTGACTCCAGTGGCAGGGAGAGCACGGGACCCACGTCTGGGCATAACCGTCCCACTCGGGGTGACAAATGCAAAAGCAACAATTGATGGACAGAATGCAGAACAATGTCATACATTCACCCCAGTACAAAGATCTGGGCCTAAATCCATCGTTTTTTTGCTCACCATGCCATTCCAGTTTGGACCCAGCCATATGCAAATCAGTCTTGACCCTGCACCCAATGGGAACAGTCCAGCCCGAACTGCCAGGCCAGGTCCTCCCTGGACTGGAAACAAGCATCCTAGGACCGGTTTCGGGCTTTTTTTTCCGCCCTAAGTGGGATGGGTATGCCCAGACGCGGGTCCCTTGCTCACTGTGCCACTGGATTCAAGCTAGCCTGGCTGAAGAAGGGTGACATACCCTGAAACCGGTCCCAGGATGCTTGTTTCTGGTCCAGGGAGGACCTGGCCTGGCAGTTCGGTCTGGACTGTTCCCATGGGGCACAGGGTCAAGACTGATTTGCATATGGAAACAAGCATCCTAGGACCGGTTTCGGGCTTTCAGCCCTCATTAGCCAGGATAGCTTGACTCCAGTGGCAGGGAGAGCACGAAACCCACGTCTGGGCGTAACCGTCCCACTCGGGGTGACAAATGCAAAAACAATTGATGGACAGAATGCAGAACAATGTCATACATTCACCCCAGTACAAAGATCTGGGCCTAAATCCATCGTTTTTTTGCTCACCATGCCATTCCAGTTTGGACCCAGCCATATGCAAATCAGTCTTGACCCTGCACCCAATGGGAACAGTCCATCCCGAACTGCCAGGCCAGGTCCTCCCTGGACTGGAAACAAACATCCTAGGGCCGGTTTCGGGCTTTCAGCCCTCATCAGCCAGGATAGCTTGACTCCAGTGGCATGGAGAGCACGGGACCCACGTCTGGGCATAACCGTCCCACTCGGGGTAACAAATGCAAAAACAACAATTGATGGACAGATGTTTTGGTGGGTGCTTATAGTGCTTTAAAAATAAACTGTTCGGGATAACGCTGACATTGATGTCCATATATGTTCCACCGGGCCTGCAGGGCCGTTCGTTTAAGGATCTAGGGGCTGTCATGCTTTCGTTTCCAGAGGGATATTTCATTGCGGGCGGAGACTTTAATGCAGTGGTATCGGGAACACTAGACCGTCATCCCCCGCAAAACATTGGTCCTTCACAACAGTGGCTTCTTGAATTTGTGGAAGCAATGGGCCTGACAGATGTGTGGAGAGCATTTCACCCACAGAGTCGCCAATACACTTTTCACTCCGGGGCACACAACAGTCTTTCCCGCATAGACTACCTCCTTATGCCGGCATCCCAGGTGAGCAGCATACGCGACGTAAGACACTTAGCGAGGGGTATATCAGACCACTCTCCTATCTGGGTGGAGGCAGTCCTAAATGAAAAAAGGGTAGGGAAGGTCGCGCCGATCAACCCCTGGCATCTTTGGAACCCAGTGGTCAAGAAGGCCCTGCTTCAGGCCATGGATCACTATTTCGCGGAAAACGTAGGTTCCGTGAACTCACATCAAACCATATGGGAAGCGTTCAAGACAGTGCTGAGGGGGCAGGCGCTCTCGCTCATTGCTGGGGTGCGAAAAGAGAAGGTAAAAGACCTGGTCCGTGTGGAAACAGACATCCTCCGGCTGGAGGACGAGAGTGAGGGAGCAGCCACGGAAGAGATAACGCATGAGCTAAAACTCAAGAGGGAAGAATACAAGTTACTGGCTACCGATATGGCCAAAACGTTAGGCAGGGAAAAGGAGGGCAGGATATACGATTTGGGCGATAAGGCCGGGAAGCTCCTAGCATGGTTGGACAAGAAGGAATTGGCTAGTCGCTTAGTGCCAGAACTTACGGATGCTAGTGGCGGGAAAATAACAGATCCGCAGGCGATCGCCAACGAGTTTGCCGAGCATTACTGGCAAGTATATCGGGCAAGCTCCTCCTTGTCGGAGGAAGACTCACAAGCAATGCTTTCAGACATCCGACTCCCAACCCTGTCTCCAGAGGAGAAGCAGTCACTGGATAGCACCTTTACTAATGACGAGATCGCGCAGGCGATCAGAAATCTCTAACCCGGGAAGGCACTGGGTCCAAACGGCCTGCCGATTGAATTGTACAAGCTCAAACCGGACACCATGGCGCTGTACATGCAAGCTATGTTTGAAGAGAGCAGGAGATTGGGTCTGCTTCCCCGGGATCAAAGGGTAGCAACTCTAGTTACAATATACAAAGATGGTAAACCTCGAGATAGGTGTTCATCCTACAGACCTATTTCTCTACTGAACGCAGAGCCCAAGGTCCTGGCCAAGTTACTGGCGAGTCGCTTGACCCAGGTTATTAGTAAGCTGGTTCACCCTGACCAATCAGGCTTTATGCCCAATCAAAACACTGCATTGAACCTGCGGAGATTGCATGGGGTATTGGGAAGACTCGGAACGATCCACGAGGACACAGTGGTGGTCTCGTTGGACGCCACCATGGCGTTCGACACTATCGAGTGGTCATACCTGTTCTCAGTCCTGGCAAAGATGGGCTTCGGGCTCGGGTTCATAGGGTGGGTGCGGCTACTGTACGCCGAACCCTTGGCGCAAATAGTGGTCAACAACAAGAAATCTGAGGTGTTTGCACTGGGTCGCGGAACTCGTCAGGGGTGCCCGGTTTCACCGCTGTTGTTTGCTCTCTCTCTTGAGCCCCTGGCGGCGTGGATCCACAGAAACCCGGTAATCCGGGGTCTCAAGTGGTCTGAGACCTGGGAGGACTGCATCTCCCTATATGCGGATGATATCCTATTATATCTGGCTTCCCCCAGGTCATCGCTCAACGCAGTCCTGGATATATTTGCCAGCTTCGGGAGATACTCTGGCTATACAATTAACTGAAAAAACAACAATTGATGGACAGAATGCAGAACAATGTCATACATTCACCCCAGTACAAAGATCTGGGCCTAAATCCATCGTTTTTTTGCTCACCATGCCATTCCAGTTTGGACCCAGCCATATGCAAATCAGTCTTGACCCTGCACCCAATGGGAACAGTCCAGCCAGAACTGCCAGGCCAGGTCCTCCCTGGACTGGAAACAAGCATCCTAGGACCGGTTTCGGGCTTTCAGCCCTCATCAGCCAGGATAGCTTGACAACAGTGGCATGGAGAGCACGGGACCCACGTCTGGGCGTAACCGTCCCACTCGGGGTGACAAATGCAAAAACAGCAATTGATGGACAGAATGCAGAACAATGTCATACATTCACCCCAGTACAAAGATCTGGGCCTAAATCCATCGTTTTTTTGCTCACCATGCCATTCCAGTTTGGACCCAGCCATATGCAAATCAGTCTTGACCCTGCGCCCAATGGGAACAGTCCAGCCTGAACTGCCTGGCCAGGTCCTCCCTGGACTGGAAACAAGCATCCTAGGACCGGTTTCAGGCTTTCAGCCCTCATCAGCCAGGATAGCTTGACTCCAGTGGCATGGAGAGTATGGGACCCACGTCTGGGCATAACCGTCCCACTCGGGGTGACAAATGCAAAAACAACCATTGATGGACAGAATGCAGAACAATGTCATACATTCACCCCAGTACAAAGATCTGGGCCTAAATCCATCGATGTTTTGCTCACCATGCCATTCCAGTTTGGACCCAGCCATATGCAAATCAGTCTTGACACTGCGCCCAATGGGAACAGTCCAGCCCGAACTGCCAGGCCAGGTCCTCCCTGGACTGGAAACAAGCATCCTAGGACCGGTTTCGGGCTTTCAGCCCTCATTAGCTAGGATAGCTTGACTCCAGTGGCAGGGAGAGCACGGGACCCACGTCTGGGCATAACCGTCCCACTCGGGGTGACAAATGCAAAAACAACAATTGATGGACAGAATGCAGAACAATGTCATACATTCACCCCAGTACAAAGATCTGGGCCTAAATCCATCGTTTTTTTGCTCACCATGCCATTCCAGTTTGGACCCAGCCATATGTAAATCAGTCTTGACCCTGCACCCAATGGGAACAATCCAGCCCGAACTGCCAGGCCAGGTCCTCCCTGGACTGGAAACAAGCATCCTAGGACCGGTTTCGGGCTTTTTTGTTCGCCCTAAGTGGGATGGGTATGCCCAGACGTGGGTCCCTTGCTCACTGTGCCACTGGATTCAAGCTAGCCTGGCTGAAGAACGGTGACATACCCTGAAACCGGTCCCAGGATGCTTGTTTCTGGTCCAGGGAGGACCTGGCCTGGCAGTTCGGTCTGGACTGTTCCCATGGGGCACAGGGTCAAGACTGATTTGCATATGGCTGGGTCCAAACTTGTTGTATTCCGCTTTAGGTGTCCGTATATAGGTTTTCCTGAAACATGTCCTTATATAGGCACAATTCGTATTGCCCTTATATAGGCATAGAATCCCAGTCCTTATTTAGGCATTAGCCGTGCACTCCAAATACAGGCATGGTCACCGACATCCGTCCACCCCAACGTCACAACGAGTTCTTAGAAACCAGACCCTTAAGCTCTTGGGAGTTCCCTAGCACAGGATTATTGATTTCTCCAAGAACTCATCTATTATGCATGAACCGCTATACCTTAAGGGTTCATTCCTGACGTCTTCCTCTGTCCGACTTCACGTCAATGCTAACATTCCAAGGCACATACCAGGTATAAATATACCTTCCCTTGCCCAAGCAAGTTAGAGGAGACCTCGATTTCAGAGGAGTCCGTATCCCGGCCTGACGCACTGAGAAGACGCTGTCATTTCTGCTCGCAGAAGAATCCAGCTTCCAGTGTTCTGACTCCCTTCGCGGGGCGTTAGAGTTTGAGATCCGGCAGGAGATTCCCACCTCTCTCATTCTCAAGGTATGGAGCTGACTAGAACCTAGAGGGACTCTTGGCATACTAGACTTAACATACTCTTAGTATACCATACTAGAGAATACTCCACCTACTTCTTACCTTTCCCTACACCTAGACTAGGTTAGGTACATTGCGGTAGAACTAGCTTAGAGAAGCATCGTATGAGTACTCGCATTTTTAGCCCATGTTATTTATGTACATGAATATATGCTAAAAGATAATGCTGGCGCAGTATTATTTCTTTCTACTGCTTACGCTGTACATTATATATCTTGCATACTGTCTTGTGATCATAACAGCTCATATCTCTTACACGAGAAACAAGACTGTTCAATAAATCCTTTTTATTGAAACGCCCGTCTATTCTTTCTGTGTAACTCTGAGGAAACTAAGCATGCACGATTAGCTGAGTGAAACTGTTATCTATTGTTTCCACGATTCTGAGAAGTGTTCCGATTCTAAAAGGGAAACAAAGTTGTCATGTTTATGCGGTTGCCAGAAACTACTCCCTTCTTGTTTACAAGGAGTTTCTAGTGGCCTCTGAGTTAGCTGGCACAAAAGTAATTAAGTTTAATATACTCGATAGGGACATACTGACCTTAGTCCTATGTCAAAACTATAGGGTATATTATTCCAATGCGCAGAGCCTATTAGGGAAATAGGAACTACACTACATGGCGCCCAACGGTTTGGTAAGGCACTAATTTAACGCTAGATACTGAGTAACTCAGTCGTGCTTTTCTCTCAGAGACCCCTACTCACATACTCCATAAGACGTCTGGAGTGGGTAGGGTTAAATATCCGCCAAAGCTAAATAGGACAAAAACCCTATATATTAGCTATTTTGGTTTGTTCAACGTTGAAGGATACAGTGTTCCAAAATATTGTGCACCTTATCTTTTGTTTCCTTGAAACTTGTTCTACATTTTTCAAAAAACAAATGTCCATACACGGGGACAATAACACCGGGAACGGTGTAGCTGCGGCTGAACCAGTCGTAACAGCATTTAACTTTACCGGTTTAAATGAAACCGAGGAGGGTGTTATAGACATTGCTCCAAACTTAAGAAGAGCCATCACTCTAAAACTTATAAAACACGGCCTACCACCAAGAGGGGGTAGAGCAGTTTTCGTGATAGAGGCACACGAATCCTGTCAGACAGAGGTATTCTATTCATGGATAGTATTCCCAGAATCAAATCCAGTAACAAGAGTGTTTCACTTCTACAAAGAAGGTGAACCACCAGAGGAATATATTCCTTTCGAGGATATTGAAATTCCACTAACATACCAGGGGCATCAGCTCTGGTTTAAAGGCGCCCTAAAACATCACAGAAACATTACCAGGCTCGGTCCACTAGGTAGACCAGGAGCAACATGGCCGATTCTAGCCGGCTACACTCCTCATCCTGACCTCGATATAATGTCAGACGAGGAATTACTTACTCACCTTACAGAGTTAATAAAAATTTACAGACAATTAGTCCAATATGTCATGCGGACTTTCACAGTCCAACCACCATTGACCATTCCAAATCAAACCCCTCAACAGGGGAATACACTAAAAATTACACCACAGACTTTATACGTAGTCATGGGTAAAATGCCCACAAAACGTGAGCAAATTCCATTCTGGATAGCTCAAAAAATTACTCAAATCGAAGCAGTATTTCCTAATACTAGCCCTTATGAGAAACACAGAATACTAACAATCTGTTTACCAATGGGGATCACACCACAACTGGAAGATTGCACCACTTGGGGCGCAGTCTTTGCTGCCATCTATACTAAGACACATGGTGTTCCGTCAATTGCAGTAATACCAGATGTCCTGAAACAAATTCAAAACGAATACGGGGCAGAGCCTGCTCTGAATTTAGGTATGAAATTACTAAAAACTTCGACCAGGTCTCATCCATAATATTATCTAATATTAAAGGGGAGACAGCATCAGTGGTGATCCGCCAACGCTTAAGGGAATTTGATGTTACAGAACATCAAACAGAACTACCCAGAATAATAGAACAATCTTATGCAGAATTAGGCAGAGATAGTTTGGGTGGAAAACCATTGAAGCCAAAACTATCTGAAAGTCCTGAGAAGGACTCTATTAAACAAACTCCTACATCTTCTAAAAGAAGTGGGAAACTAATAAACAAACTTCAAACGAGAAACGTTCTCAATCCCGAGGTAGGTCTCCTCAAAAGGAGCCCTCTGAAAGGAGGTATAACCTCAGGAATAGGGATAATTTAAGAAAGCCTGACGGGTATCAAGATACTGATACACGTTCCTCTCGTACCTTTCAGATATCGTCACAGACATCGGAAAGAAGAGGACGGTCAGAAAATAAAGAAGAACGCATGAAATCCAAAGACGACAAACACATTCAGAAAAATAAATCAAAACCTCAATTCTCAAAAAGAAGGTAGCAGGTCTGAAGATCAGACATGCCGAGAATACTGAGAACACAGCTCAAGAACGGAGAATGGGCTCAGACAATGCTGGACAGTGCAGCAGAAGTCACAATAGCTCGCCAGAACCTGAAGGAACTTCTGGAGATAGTGGACTTGAATGAGTACATCACAGTAGAGACTGTAGACACCAGGGTTAGTACTCCACAAAAGTTATCTGAAATAACACTCCGAATGGAGGGAGACATACCAAGACAAGTGAAAGTACTCTTTTGGGAGAAACTTTCAAAGGGTTATTATATACTTCTAGCAGAAAAAGACTGGCCACCACAATCTGTCAGGGAGTGCCCACATGGCGAGGACATCATTATGCCTGCCTTCTCCAACCATATTCCAATTCACCTAAAATATACTTATGCCAGGAAATGGGCAGTTGCCCAGGCCCCAGCATTATATAAAAATCATGTAGGATGGGATGAGGACTCACCTCACCACAAAATACATCTAAAAATGAGCCTACTGCACAAAGGCAGTATCCAATAAAGCAAGAAGCTAAAAAACAGGTCAGGGAGATCTTAGATCAACTTGAATACCAAGGGGTGATTGAAAAATGCACCTCCTCAATGAACAATCCTTTGTTTCCTGTCTCCAAACCAGACAATACATATCGTCTAGTTTTGGATTACAGACACCTGAGCACTTGTTCAAAAACATTTGCAGTACAAAATGCACATAGTACAGCATTAATGAATAACATTGTGCGCAAAAAATATAAAACCACATTGGACATTTCAAATGGTTTCTTTTGTCAAAACATAGCACCTGAAAGCAGGTACTTAACAGCTTTCTCAATAATGGGGACCCAGCGTCAATTTTGTAGACTCGCACAAGGGTTCAAAAACAGCCCAGGGTTATTCTCAGGGAGGGGAACAGAGTTACTACAAATTTATGATAATGAGGCATTGTCATATGTCGATGACATCTATCTGACAGACGATGACCTAGATAGGCACTTGAACAGGGTGAGTACCATAATATTGGGCTTCGCCTCTGAGGGCTATAAGTTCAACTTTAAAAAATCCAGAATTGCCCATCTCAATGTCCTTTTCCTAGGATATGAGCTTTCAAGTGAAGGCAAGAGCTTAGCAGCTAACTTTTTAGAAAGGTGTGCGCTGCTCCAACCTCCAAAAACGCTGAAAAATTTACAATCCATCTTGGGTTTCCTAAATTTTGGAAGAACATACATTCTAAATTACGCAGAAAGGGTTAAACCTCTCTACGAATTAATCAAACCTGATTTTTCAATCAAACATTGGACACAGGAACACAGAAATCTTGCGTTCACTCCAAGCTAACATGTTAGCAACAAATCACTTACAAACACGCGTAAGTCAACGCAATTTAGTGATCCGAATAATTTCGGGTCAATGCGGATTCACCTACTTAACATTTAATGAGGGTGAAAAATACCAATAGCAATACCAATACCAATAGCATACAAATCACATTTGTATACACAAGCAGAAATGCGCTTCACTTCAACAGAAAAAATACTGACAGCAGTTCAAACCGCTGTAGCAAAAGAAAGAGCTCTAGCCCAAGGGAAACGCATTATTGTCGTAACTCCAGTACCAGCCTTAGAGGCAGTCACAAAAGCGAGCATTCCAAATGCAAAAGCTTTACATCCTAGATGGATACAATGGGTTAATTCTCTTGCTGCAACAGATGTTGAATATGTTTTTGATCCTGATCTAAAAACACAAGCGTTCCTGCAATATGAACATGAATGTCCCTTGCCCACTGAAATTCTGCCTCTAGATCAGTACGAATTTATAATTTACACTGACGGATCCGCACAACCCGCTACAGGGAGTAAGCAAGCTTACAGTGCAGCATGCGCAATCGTTAAAGGTCGCATGCAAGATGGTAACTTCAGACCAATGGTCACTAAAACTCAATCTCTAGGAGATTGTACAGCTCAGCGAGCTGAACTGCAAGCATTCAAACTGGCACTTGAAAGTACAGATCGTGAATTCCCCACACTAATCGTGTGCGATTCTTTCTACTGTGTTCAGTCGTATAATGAATATATACAAAATTGGCTTGAAAACGGGTTCAAAGATGCAAAAGGTGGCACAATCAAGCATAAAACGCTTTGGGAACAAGTAGTTCAGTTAAAAAGCGAACTACCAAAAGCTCACGTGATACACACGCTGAGTCATCAACGTGATGGCGTTCACGTTGCAGGGAATTCATTGGCTGATGAAGCCGCAAAGGGGGCTGTTCAGACGGCTTCCGTAGCTGCGATCACTCGTTCAAAAACGAGAATAGACCGTGAGATATTGTTGGCTGTCAATGCTTCAAGCAAAGGCAGTGGTGCAGCGTTACCAAAGAAGTTTCCACTCAAGTACTCTTATGTAATTGATGCGAACAACGTTCCTTTGCTCGAATCCCTGGAGTGGGGGATAGGGTAATTCCAAACATGGAACGTAGAGCAGCTTTAATTTATGAAGCACATCTGGGGGAGGGTCTGTCACATCAAGGGATCTCTAAAACAATATTGACGTTAAAAGAGATGTACTGGTGGCCTGGAATGAATACACAGATTCACATCTTCATTGATGACTGCATAGACTGCAATAAACAGCGTGATGCAGAACGCCATGAAGCTACGAAGTAGCCTGCCCAGTACAGACACCATTGTTAGACAGCATTAGACTATCTACGTGCAGGCGTCCTTATGGACAAATGCAATCCCACAAATACTAAGAAAGGTTCCTATGGATATGGCCTCAGCGCTCGGCTGACGCTCGAACTGTTATAAAAGATTTGCGAGTCTTTATCGGCACATACGCAATTGGCACACTACATTCTGACCAGGGCCCTGCGTTTAGCTCTTGGGCTTACAAGGAAGCCATGGCCAGTTTGGGCGTTGTATTGCGGTACTCCTCTCCGTTTCATCCTGAGGGAAGTTCTGTTGTGGAAAGGAAAAACCGGGACATAAAGCAGTCTATAACAGCTAGAGTATTAGGTTCGGGTGATGGGTGGACCAAACATCTTTATGGGGTCCAACGCTCATTAAATAATTTGCCAAGAAGTTCTCTAGGGGGGTCACTCCATGTGAGGTCCTATTTGGGATAAGAATGTGGGTTCCTGATCTCGAATGTAAAGGCACAGTGGTGGAAAATAAACCCTTTGATATCAAAGATCGTTTTTGGCTGTTTTACAGGATCTAAATGAACTAAGATCGAAACAAAGCAATGTGTTCCTGAAGCCAACCACCACTGGGGAAACACCGGCAGTCCCAGCAAGGCCTGTCTGGATCCCAAAAGTTGGGGATCTAATCAGAGAGAAGATTGCGGACAAGAAGGAATTTGGACCTTCTTACAGACAACCAGTACCTGTCCTAGCCGTCCACGGAACAAGAACAGTACTTCTGCCGCCCCTTGCTGGAAAAAAGGAGAAAAGATTTGTGTCAATCGACCTCATCAAACCACAGAATGTGGCCAATACTAAATAGTAGGCCTCGTGGACTCTGACCTAGTAGCAGACGCATTCCTCTCACTACTATCCAAGAGATTCAGACTGAAAGACTCATAACCATCGAGAATTCAGCAGTAACAGATGAAGGACTAAGAAACAATGCTATGGAATTCATCCCTCTGGAAACTCAAGTAACAGTTCGTCCAGATACACCTGTATACACCAACGTAACACGTGATCAACTGGTTTGACGATTTCAACAAATCCTGATGCAATTCCAAAAATTGACCGAACTGCTTCTGGCTACTTCATTAACGTTGATACGTTTTCTGAGGATCCGAGTGAGCCTGAAACGACGCCAGCATCAAAAACGTTCAAGCAACAAGTACAAGACCTTTTTCATTACCTGAAAGAGACTTTCACCATGGATTGAACTGTGGATTATTTCTGGAATATTTTTCTTTCTGCTTTGGCTAGCTTTGGTTATGACTATCAGCGTGCTTATAAATGGCAGATACATCCGTTTGGACATTGAAAGTAAAAATGTGAACTTACTTTTGAAACCACACAAATCATCCCATCGTGAAGCAAGAGACTTGTCAGCAGTAAACATCACAGCCGTTCCTATACAGGATGGTATAGTGTGGGACAAAACCGATTTCGATATCTTCGGCCCTATGAAACTTTTGAACATTCCACATTTATTTAAAATTTCATTAAGTGATTTTATTACCTCCAGTACCTATTCTGATGATTGGGACTTTGAGATTGTAAATGATATGATGTCTGACCTAGAAAGGTCTGCTGCGTTCTCTAACAATGAATACTTAGAGGGTTCATCAGACTATAACAGCTTTATTGTTATAACCACTATGGTCATCATTTCTAGCATAAAGCTGCAACACCTAGGAATGTGTTTATGTTTAACCAATGGGAACATTGTCCTACACCACCAAAAGGTAGTTCAAAAACGTTTGCTAAAAAGCTTCCCTATTTTTCAGGGTACAATACATCTGATCCAGAAACATTTTACTATAAAAATGTAAACAAAACAGGACAGAAAATTATGTTGACAAATACAAAACAGATTTACTCTGCAGCATTTATTACCCAATTGTCTAGACATGGATTTGAATTTTGGAAAGACACAATAGACACAAAATCTGTCTGGGGTTCTAAAGATTGGCAAGTACAGGGGAAAGAAGCGTTGTTTATAGCGTGTATCATCCCTCAGCATATAATGTTTTTGAATGACACTGTGCAACAAACATCTTGCCTTGGTTTAGCCAAGATCAAAGACATGAAAACACCTTCTGTACCAACACCTGCAAGTAATAACACTACACAGGCAGCGGTTACAGTTGACACAATACTACAAACCAACAGAACAGATCCTGATTGGAAAAATTGGTTACTCTGGCCCACAGACACAAACATCTGTCAAGAAAGATTCCTGAATAGAAGACAGGGATTTACTATCCATAGGCCAGACCTACGATATGTTCAAAGACAACATTCGGGGGTAGTAACAACATACAGTGTAGGAAAATTGTGCCTCGACTGGCTACAAAAATCTACACTTGAGGATGTGATACAACACTTATCTTTACTTAAAGAAGATGCAGACCTTAGGGAATTCTTGCTAGGACCAAGAAAACTACGTCAAAAACGTTTCATATATGCCGGCATCTATGCTGCTTATAATGAAGTGTGGAAGGTTTCACAGGCAGAGGCCGCAGAAAGAATACGTGAACTTAATTGTATTAACTTAGAGAAAACTCTCTCTGTGGTCGACAATGGGTTAACAACTTTGTCATCCAGAATGTATTCATTGGACAACATTGTATCCTCTGCTATTGACATACTGGAACAAGATTTAGCCATGTTACAACAAGGCCAATCTCAGTCACGTTCTATTATGTTATTAAGCTGGACGCTGCAATCTTTGCGTGCGGGCTATGTGCCTTGGCGTTTTATCAACACGTCGGCTCTGTTTGCAGTATACAATCTAACAGATAAACAGATCGAACTGGCACAAAGGGGAGCAAAGTATACAGTGCTGAGCATTGAAAAACTGGAAAAATTACCATTTACGGTAGCAGAAAAACCAGCTACAGAATGGCTTATCCATGGCAAAATCACTCTGCCTGTCACTACTTTTCAGTTTCAGTATTGCCTCAAACAAATGCAAGCAGGCAAATATGAAAGGTTGGGTAAAGAATACATTAAGACATCCTGGGATTTACCTTACGAATACAGATGTTGGAGTGGGGATCGTGAAGTGTTTCTAAGTGGTACACACTGTGAAAATGCACTAAGCGGTTCACTCATATGTCAGGACATTTCTTTACACGGGGCTTGTAATGGTTCTGTGGCTAATTTGTCCTGCCACCAGCAGGGTACACCAGCTACTGTGATTAATCCAACGTTTGGCCAACTTTCTAACGGGAGTTACCTCATGTTGAATGATCAGAGTTGCTGTGGCATGTTGCCAGGCATCCCATATCTGGTAATGGTCGACTCCAGGGTTACTTGCTGTATGCAAGTATTGTTCCCCCAATAGACACAGTCAGGGAGTCGCCTTTATGGCCTTCATTGAATGTTTCTTTAATACGTTTTGATACTTTAAGCAGAATGAAAGCCATGCTTTTGCAACAGACCGTGCCTTTGACCTCGGCCAAAGAAATCTATGATTTACAAATTGCAAGGACTTCGGCTGCGATACAGGCTTTAATTTGTACAAACTGCCCTATACATTTCGTAGAAATGATGGGACGTATCTTAAACATGTCTGATACGAGCGGGATTGTACATGTATTTAAGACCATCTGTTCAGGACTGTTCACACCTTTTCAGGCAGTCCTCGGAATCATCCCAAACTTCGCACATTCGGTGTTTGGTGGTGTGCCATTAATTCTAGCACTTGTTGCAGGAATCCTATTTCTATTCCTACTATTACGCTATGGCAAGCCTATCCACCGACATCACTCCGAGCGATGTGGAGAAAGCTCTCCTAGAACGGAAGTGCCGTGAGCGCATAGTGCAACGTTTGGGCATACCTCATCTACGGGAACTTAATACAACATGGTTTCTGTCATTCAGACCAAGCTGGCAAGATTGCATCTTACCTGTTCTACGCTGCCTGCTTTGCGGTGAAGTATGCGTGCTAGACACCTGTCTGACACTCCCATCAGTCATGCCAAAGGATATCGATACTCTGCTGGACCGGATAACGGCCCATGCTCTGTGTTGTCCCCAGAGGCTACCAATCCTGATGACGGCATTCATTGAGATCTCACAGACGCTTCCTGCTGCTGTTGAGGTACGTGATGGATCAACAAGCACACAGGTAACAACGGACGCGAGCATTGCTGCGGCATCCTATGCTGAAGGCGATGCTTCACATCTGTGTGCAGTTAACCTTCTAAATGAGGTATTCCAACTGTCACCGACATCGGTAGACGATATTTTGTCTACAGAAATAGACGATTTCATGTTTACACCGGACCCATACACTGACTTTGATTCGGCTCACAGTGTACCAGGGACGCAATGAAATTTGGCCTTCATATTTTCAAAAACTTGGAACTCTTCCCAAAATTGAACTTTTTCTTTTTTTTTTAAAAATACATGGCAAAACAATCTGCTTACAGTAGAACTATTCTTATAAAACGGACCTTCTTTGAATACTTCCAGGGACACATTGTCACTTTATTTGTCTAAAATTTCATTTAATACCATGATATGCAATGGCTTTGATTTTTGAAAACTTGTCAACCATTTCATCATATGTATATATTTCTGTTTATTCATTCATGTTGCATTTATTTCCAATATATGCTTAGAATGAAAAAATGCTTTAAAATGTACAGTACCTATTGCATTCAACAGTTTATTTTAAACTTGTTTTAATATGGTTTTAAAAATGTTTTTAGCAACATGTGGTACTCAGTTTAATGTTTACCATTTAATATTTAGCATTTAGTATTATCGTTCATTCGAAAGTGGAGTGGGTGTTGTATTCCGCTTTAGGTGTCCGCATATAGGTTTTCCTGAAACATGTCCTTATATAGGCACAATTCGCATTGCCCTTATATAGGCATAGAATCCCAGTCCTTATTTAGGCATTAGCCGTGCACTCCAAATACAGGCATGGTCACCGACATCCGTCCACCCCAACGTCACAACGAGTTCTTAGAAACCAGACCCTTAAGCTCTTGGGAGTTCCCCTAGCACAGGATTATTGATTTCTCCAAGAACTCATCTATTATGCATGAACCGCTATACCTTAAGGGTTCATTCCTGACGTCTTCCTCTGTCCGACTTCACGTCAATGCTAACATTCCAAGGCACCTACCAGGTATAAATATACCTTCCCTTGCCCAAGCAAGTTAGAGGAGACCTCGACTTCAGAGGAGCCCGTATCCCGGCCTGATGCACTGAGAAGACCCTGTCATTCCTGCTCGTAGAAGAATCCAGCTTCCAGTGTTCTGACTCCTTCGCGGGGCGTTAGAGTTTGAGATCCGGCAGGAGATTCCCACCTCTCTCATTCTCAAGGTATGGAGCTGACTAGAACCTAGAGGGACTCTTGGCATACTAGACTTAACATACTCTTAGTATACCATACTAGAGAATACTCCACCTACTTCTTACCTTTCCCTACACCTAGACTAGGTTAGGTACATTGGGGTAGAACTAGCTTAGAGAAGCATCGTATGAGTACTCGCATTTTTAGCCCATGTTATTTATGTACATGAATATATGCTAAAAGATAATGCTGGCGCAGTATTATTTCTTTCTACTGCTTATGCTGTACATTATATATCTTGCATACTGTCTTGTGATCATAACAGCTCATATCTCTTACACGAGAAACAAGACTGTTCAATAAATCCTTTTATTGAAACGCCCGTCTATTCTTTCTGTGTAACTCTGAGGAAACTAAGCATGCACGATTAGCTGAGTGAAACTGTTATCTATTGTTTCCACGATTCTGAGAAGTGTTCCGATTCTAAAAGGGAAACAAAGTTGTCATGTTTATGCGGTTGCCAGAAACTACTCCCTTCTTGTTTACAAGGAGTTTCTAGTGGCCTCTGAGTTAGCTGGCACAAAAGTAATTAAGTTTAATATATTCGATAGGGACATACTGACCTTAGTCCTATGTCAAAACTATAGGGTATATTATTCCAATGCGCAGAGCCTATTAGGGAAATAGGAACTACACTACATGGCGCCCAACGGTTTGGTAAGGCACTAATTTAACGCTAGATACTGAGTAACTCAGTCGTGCTTTTCTCTCAGAGACCCCTACTCACATACTCCATAAGACGTCTGGAGTGGGTAGGGTTAAATATCCGCCAAAGCTAAATAGGACAAAAACCCTATATATTAGCTATTTTGGTTTGTTCAACGTTGAAGGATACAGTGTTCCAAAATATTGTGCACCTTATCTTTTGTTTCCTTGAAACTTGTTCTACATTTTTCAAAAAACAAATGTCCATACACGGGGACAATAACACCGGGAACGGTGTAGCTGCGGCTGAACCAGTCGTAACAGCATTTAACTTTACCGGTTTAAATGAAACCGAGGAGGGTGTTATAGACATTGCTCCAAACTTAAGAAGAGCCATCACTCTAAAACTTATAAAACACGGCCTACCACCAAGAGGGGGTAGAGCAGTTTTCGTGATAGAGGCACACGAATCCTGTCAGACAGAGGTATTCTATTCATGGATAGTATTCCCAGAATCAAATCCAGTAACAAGAGTGTTTCACTTCTACAAAGAAGGTGAACCACCAGAGGAATATATTCCTTTCGAGGATATTGAAATTCCACTAACATACCAGGGGCATCAGCTCTGGTTTAAAGGCGCCCTAAAACATCACAGAAACATTACCAGGCTCGGTCCACTAGGTAGACCAGGAGCAACATGGCCGATTCTAGCCGGCTACACTCCTCATCCTGACCTCGATATAATGTCAGACGAGGAATTACTTACTCACCTTACAGAGTTAATAAAAATTTACAGACAATTAGTCCAATATGTCATGCGGACTTTCACAGTCCAACCACCATTGACCATTCCAAATCAAACCCCTCAACAGGGGAATACACTAAAAATTACACCACAGACTTTATACGTAGTCATGGGTAAAATGCCCACAAAACGTGAGCAAATTCCATTCTGGATAGCTCAAAAAATTACTCAAATCGAAGCAGTATTTCCTAATACTAGCCCTTATGAGAAACACAGAATACTAACAATCTGTTTACCAATGGGGATCACACCACAACTGGAAGATTGCACCACTTGGGGCGCAGTCTTTGCTGCCATCTATACTAAGACACATGGTGTTCCGTCAATTGCAGTAATACCAGATGTCCTGAAACAAATTCAAAACGAATACGGGGCAGAGCCTGCTCTGAATTTAGGTATGAAATTACTAAAAAACTTCGACCAGGTCTCATCCATAATATTATCTAATATTAAAGGGGAGACAGCATCAGTGGTGATCCGCCAACGCTTAAGGGAATTTGATGTTACAGAACATCAAACAGAACTACCCAGAATAATAGAACAATCTTATGCAGAATTAGGCAGAGATAGTTTGGGTGGAAAACCATTGAAGCCAAAACTATCTGAAAGTCCTGAGAAGGACTCTATTAAACAAACTCCTACATCTTCTAAAAAGAAGTGGGAAACTAATAAACAAACTTCAAACGAGAAACGTTCTCAATCCCGAGGTAGGTCTCCTCAAAAGGAGCCCTCTGAAAGGAGGTATAACCTCAGGAATAGGGATAATTTAAGAAAGCCTGACGGGTATCAAGATACTGATACACGTTCCTCTCGTACCTTTCAGATATCGTCACAGACATCGGAAAGAAGAGGACGGTCAGAAAATAAAGAAGAACGCATGAAATCCAAAGACGACAAACACATTCAGAAAAATAAATCAAAACCTCAATTCTCAAAAAAGAAGGTAGCAGGTCTGAAGATCAGACATGCCGAGAATACTGAGAACACAGCTCAAGAACGGAGAATGGGCTCAGACAATGCTGGACAGTGCAGCAGAAGTCACAATAGCTCGCCAGAACCTGAAGGAACTTCTGGAGATAGTGGACTTGAATGAGTACATCACAGTAGAGACTGTAGACACCAGGGTTAGTACTCCACAAAAGTTATCTGAAATAACACTCCGAATGGAGGGAGACATACCAAGACAAGTGAAAGTACTCTTTTGGGAGAAACTTTCAAAGGGTTATTATATACTTCTAGCAGAAAAAGACTGGCCACCACAATCTGTCAGGGAGTGCCCACATGGCGAGGACATCATTATGCCTGCCTTCTCCAACCATATTCCAATTCACCTAAAATATACTTATGCCAGGAAATGGGCAGTTGCCCAGGCCCCAGCATTATATAAAAATCATGTAGGATGGGATGAGGACTCACCTCACCACAAAATACATCTAAAAAATGAGCCTACTGCACAAAGGCAGTATCCAATAAAGCAAGAAGCTAAAAAACAGGTCAGGGAGATCTTAGATCAACTTGAATACCAAGGGGTGATTGAAAAATGCACCTCCTCAATGAACAATCCTTTGTTTCCTGTCTCCAAACCAGACAATACATATCGTCTAGTTTTGGATTACAGACACCTGAGCACTTGTTCAAAAACATTTGCAGTACAAAATGCACATAGTACAGCATTAATGAATAACATTGTGCGCAAAAAATATAAAACCACATTGGACATTTCAAATGGTTTCTTTTGTCAAAACATAGCACCTGAAAGCAGGTACTTAACAGCTTTCTCAATAATGGGGACCCAGCGTCAATTTTGTAGACTCGCACAAGGGTTCAAAAACAGCCCAGGGTTATTCTCAGGGAGGGGAACAGAGTTACTACAAATTTATGATAATGAGGCATTGTCATATGTCGATGACATCTATCTGACAGACGATGACCTAGATAGGCACTTGAACAGGGTGAGTACCATAATATTGGGCTTCGCCTCTGAGGGCTATAAGTTCAACTTTAAAAAATCCAGAATTGCCCATCTCAATGTCCTTTTCCTAGGATATGAGCTTTCAAGTGAAGGCAAGAGCTTAGCAGCTAACTTTTTAGAAAGGTGTGCGCTGCTCCAACCTCCAAAAACGCTGAAAAATTTACAATCCATCTTGGGTTTCCTAAATTTTGGAAGAACATACATTCTAAATTACGCAGAAAGGGTTAAACCTCTCTACGAATTAATCAAACCTGATTTTTCAATCAAACATTGGACACAGGAACACAGAAATCTTGCGTTCACTCCAAGCTAACATGTTAGCAACAAATCACTTACAAACACGCGTAAGTCAACGCAATTTAGTGATCCGAATAATTTCGGGTCAATGCGGATTCACCTACTTAACATTTAATGAGGGTGAAAAATACCAATAGCAATACCAATACCAATAGCATACAAATCACATTTGTATACACAAGCAGAAATGCGCTTCACTTCAACAGAAAAAATACTGACAGCAGTTCAAACCGCTGTAGCAAAAGAAAGAGCTCTAGCCCAAGGGAAACACATTATTGTCGTAACTCCAGTACCAGCCTTAGAGGCAGTCACAAAAGCGAGCATTCCAAATGCAAAAGCTTTACATCCTAGATGGATACAATGGGTTAATTCTCTTGCTGCAACAGATGTTGAATATGTTTTTGATCCTGATCTAAAAACACAAGCGTTCCTGCAATATGAACATGAATGTCCCTTGCCCACTGAAATTCTGCCTCTAGATCAGTACGAATTTATAATTTACACTGACGGATCCGCACAACCCGCTACAGGGAGTAAGCAAGCTTACAGTGCAGCATGCACAATCGTTAAAGGTCGCATGCAAGATGGTAACTTCAGACCAATGGTCACTAAAACTCAATCTCTAGGAGATTGTACAGCTCAGCGAGCTGAACTGCAAGCATTCAAACTGGCACTTGAAAGTACAGATCGTGAATTCCCCACACTAATCGTGTGCGATTCTTTCTACTGTGTTCAGTCGTATAATGAATATATACAAAATTGGCTTGAAAACGGGTTCAAAGATGCAAAAGGTGGCACAATCAAGCATAAAACGCTTTGGGAACAAGTAGTTCAGTTAAAAAGCGAACTACCAAAAGCTCACGTGATACACACGCTGAGTCATCAACGTGATGGCGTTCACGTTGCAGGGAATTCATTGGCTGATGAAGCCGCAAAGGGGGCTGTTCAGACGGCTTCCGTAGCTGCGATCACTCGTTCAAAAACGAGAATAGACCGTGAGATATTGTTGGCTGTCAATGCTTCAAGCAAAGGCAGTGGTGCAGCGTTACCAAAGAAGTTTCCACTCAAGTACTCTTATGTAATTGATGCGAACAACGTTCCTTTTGCTCGAATCCCTGGAGTGGGGGATAGGGTAATTCCAAACATGGAACGTAGAGCAGCTTTAATTTATGAAGCACATCTGGGGGAGGGTCTGTCACATCAAGGGATCTCTAAAACAATATTGACGTTAAAAGAGATGTACTGGTGGCCTGGAATGAATACACAGATTCACATCTTCATTGATGACTGCATAGACTGCAATAAACAGCGTGATGCAGAACGCCATGAAGCTACGAAGTAGCCTGCCCAGTACAGACACCATTGTTAGACAGCATTAGACTATCTACGTGCAGGCGTCCTTATGGACAAATGCAATCCCACAAATACTAAGAAAGGTTCCTATGGATATGGCCTCAGCGCTCGGCTGACGCTCGAACTGTTATAAAAGATTTGCGAGTCTTTATCGGCACATACGCAATTGGCACACTACATTCTGACCAGGGCCCTGCGTTTAGCTCTTGGGCTTACAAGGAAGCCATGGCCAGTTTGGGCGTTGTATTGCGGTACTCCTCTCCGTTTCATCCTGAGGGAAGTTCTGTTGTGGAAAGGAAAAACCGGGACATAAAGCAGTCTATAACAGCTAGAGTATTAGGTTCGGGTGATGGGTGGACCAAACATCTTTATGGGGTCCAACGCTCATTAAATAATTTGCCAAGAAGTTCTCTAGGGGGGTCACTCCATGTGAGGTCCTATTTGGGATAAGAATGTGGGTTCCTGATCTCGAATGTAAAGGCACAGTGGTGGAAAATAAACCCTTTGATATCAAAGATCGTTTTTGGCTGTTTTACAGGATCTAAATGAACTAAGATCGAAACAAAGCAATGTGTTCCTGAAGCCAACCACCACTGGGGAAACACCGGCAGTCCCAGCAAGGCCTGTCTGGATCCCAAAAGTTGGGGATCTAATCAGAGAGAAGATTGCGGACAAGAAGGAATTTGGACCTTCTTACAGACAACCAGTACCTGTCCTAGCCGTCCACGGAACAAGAACAGTACTTCTGCCGCCCCTTGCTGGAAAAAAGGAGAAAAGATTTGTGTCAATCGACCTCATCAAACCACAGAATGTGGCCAATACTAAATAGTAGGCCTCGTGGACTCTGACCTAGTAGCAGACGCATTCCTCTCACTACTATCCAAGAGATTCAGACTGAAAGACTCATAACCATCGAGAATTCAGCAGTAACAGATGAAGGACTAAGAAACAATGCTATGGAATTCATCCCTCTGGAAACTCAAGTAACAGTTCGTCCAGATACACCTGTATACACCAACGTAACACGTGATCAACTGGTTTGACGATTTCAACAAATCCTGATGCAATTCCAAAAATTGACCGAACTGCTTCTGGCTACTTCATTAACGTTGATACGTTTTCTGAGGATCCGAGTGAGCCTGAAACGACGCCAGCATCAAAAACGTTCAAGCAACAAGTACAAGACCTTTTTCATTACCTGAAAGAGACTTTCACCATGGATTGAACTGTGGATTATTTCTGGAATATTTTTCTTTCTGCTTTGGCTAGCTTTGGTTATGACTATCAGCGTGCTTATAAATGGCAGATACATCCGTTTGGACATTGAAAGTAAAAATGTGAACTTACTTTTGAAACCACACAAATCATCCCATCGTGAAGCAAGAGACTTGTCAGCAGTAAACATCACAGCCGTTCCTATACAGGATGGTATAGTGTGGGACAAAACCGATTTCGATATCTTCGGCCCTATGAAACTTTTGAACATTCCACATTTATTTAAAATTTCATTAAGTGATTTTATTACCTCCAGTACCTATTCTGATGATTGGGACTTTGAGATTGTAAATGATATGATGTCTGACCTAGAAAGGTCTGCTGCGTTCTCTAACAATGAATACTTAGAGGGTTCATCAGACTATAACAGCTTTATTGTTATAACCACTATGGTCATCATTTCTAGCATAAAGCTGCAACACCTAGGAATGTGTTTATGTTTAACCAATGGGAACATTGTCCTACACCACCAAAAGGTAGTTCAAAAACGTTTGCTAAAAAGCTTCCCTATTTTTCAGGGTACAATACATCTGATCCAGAAACATTTTACTATAAAAATGTAAACAAAACAGGACAGAAAATTATGTTGACAAATACAAAACAGATTTACTCTGCAGCATTTATTACCCAATTGTCTAGACATCGATTTGAATTTTGGAAAGACACAATAGACACAAAATCTGTCTGGGGTTCTAAAGATTGGCAAGTACAGGGGAAAGAAGCGTTGTTTATAGCGTGTATCATCCCTCAGCATATAATGTTTTTGAATGACACTGTGCAACAAACATCTTGCCTTGGTTTAGCCAAGATCAAAGACATGAAAACACCTTCTGTACCAACACCTGCAAGTAATAACACTACACAGGCAGCGGTTACAGTTGACACAATACTACAAACCAACAGAACAGATCCTGATTGGAAAAATTGGTTACTCTGGCCCACAGACACAAACATCTGTCAAGAAAGATTCCTGAATAGAAGACAGGGATTTACTATCCATAGGCCAGACCTACGATATGTTCAAAGACAACATTCGGGGGTAGTAACAACATACAGTGTAGGAAAATTGTGCCTCGACTGGCTACAAAAATCTACACTTGAGGATGTGATACAACACTTATCTTTACTTAAAGAAGATGCAGACCTTAGGGAATTCTTGCTAGGACCAAGAAAACTACGTCAAAAACGTTTCATATATGCCGGCATCTATGCTGCTTATAATGAAGTGTGGAAGGTTTCACAGGCAGAGGCCGCAGAAAGAATACGTGAACTTAATTGTATTAACTTAGAGAAAACTCTCTCTGTGGTCGACAATGGGTTAACAACTTTGTCATCCAGAATGTATTCATTGGACAACATTGTATCCTCTGCTATTGACATACTGGAACAAGATTTAGCCATGTTACAACAAGGCCAATCTCAGTCACGTTCTATTATGTTATTAAGCTGGACGCTGCAATCTTTGCGTGCGGGCTATGTGCCTTGGCGTTTTATCAACACGTCGGCTCTGTTTGCAGTATACAATCTAACAGATAAACAGATCGAACTGGCACAAAGGGGAGCAAAGTATACAGTGCTGAGCATTGAAAAACTGGAAAAATTACCATTTACGGTAGCAGAAAAACCAGCTACAGAATGGCTTATCCATGGCAAAATCACTCTGCCTGTCACTACTTTTCAGTTTCAGTATTGCCTCAAACAAATGCAAGCAGGCAAATATGAAAGGTTGGGTAAAGAATACATTAAGACATCCTGGGATTTACCTTACGAATACAGATGTTGGAGTGGGGATCGTGAAGTGTTTCTAAGTGGTACACACTGTGAAAATGCACTAAGCGGTTCACTCATATGTCAGGACATTTCTTTACACGGGGCTTGTAATGGTTCTGTGGCTAATTTGTCCTGCCACCAGCAGGGTACACCAGCTACTGTGATTAATCCAACGTTTGGCCAACTTTCTAACGGGAGTTACCTCATGTTGAATGATCAGAGTTGCTGTGGCATGTTGCCAGGCATCCCATATCTGGTAATGGTCGACTCCAGGGTTACTTGCTGTATGCAAGTATTGTTCCCCCCAATAGACACAGTCAGGGAGTCGCCTTTATGGCCTTCATTGAATGTTTCTTTAATACGTTTTGATACTTTAAGCAGAATGAAAGCCATGCTTTTGCAACAGACCGTGCCTTTGACCTCGGCCAAAGAAATCTATGATTTACAAATTGCAAGGACTTCGGCTGCGATACAGGCTTTAATTCGTACAAACTGCCCTATACATTTCGTAGAAATGATGGGACGTATCTTAAACATGTCTGATACGAGCGGGATTGTACATGTATTTAAGACCATCTGTTCAGGACTGTTCACACCTTTTCAGGCAGTCCTCGGAATCATCCCAAACTTCGCACATTCGGTGTTTGGTGGTGTGCCATTAATTCTAGCACTTGTTGCAGGAATCCTATTTCTATTCCTACTATTACGCTATGGCAAGCCTATCCACCGACATCACTCCGAGCGATGTGGAGAAAGCTCTCCTAGAACGGAAGTGCCGTGAGCGCATAGTGCAACGTTTGGGCATACCTCATCTACGGGAACTTAATACAACATGGTTTCTGTCATTCAGACCAAGCTGGCAAGATTGCATCTTACCTGTTCTACGCTGCCTGCTTTGCGGTGAAGTATGCGTGCTAGACACCTGTCTGACACTCCCATCAGTCATGCCAAAGGATATCGATACTCTGCTGGACCGGATAACGGCCCATGCTCTGTGTTGTCCCCAGAGGCTACCAATCCTGATGACGGCATTCATTGAGATCTCACAGACGCTTCCTGCTGCTGTTGAGGTACGTGATGGATCAACAAGCACACAGGTAACAACGGACGCGAGCATTGCTGCGGCATCCTATGCTGAAGGCGATGCTTCACATCTGTGTGCAGTTAACCTTCTAAATGAGGTATTCCAACTGTCACCGACATCGGTAGACGATATTTTGTCTACAGAAATAGACGATTTCATGTTTACACCGGACCCATACACTGACTTTGATTCGGCTCACAGTGTACCAGGGACGCAATGAAATTTGGCCTTCATATTTTCAAAAACTTGGAACTCTTCCCAAAATTGAACTTTTTCTTTTTTCTTTTTTTTTAAAAATACATGGCAAAACAATCTGCTTACAGTAGAACTATTCTTATAAAACGGACCTTCTTTGAATACTTCCAGGGACACATTGTCACTTTATTTGTCTAAAATTTCATTTAATACCATGATATGCAATGGCTTTGATTTTTGAAAACTTGTCAACCATTTCATCATATGTATATATTTCTGTTTATTCATTCATGTTGCATTTATTTCCAATATATGCTTAGAATGAAAAAATGCTTTAAAATGTACAGTACCTATTGCATTCAACAGTTTATTTTAAACTTGTTTTAATATGGTTTTAAAAATGTTTTTAGCAACATGTGGTACTCAGTTTAATGTTTACCATTTAATATTTAGCATTTAGTATTATCGTTCATTCGAAAGTGGAGTGGGTGTTGTATTCCGCTTTAGGTGTCCGCATATAGGTTTTCCTGAAACATGTCCTTATATAGGCACAATTCGCATTGCCCTTATATAGGCATAGAATCCCAGTCCTTATTTAGGCATTAGCCGTGCACTCCAAATACAGGCATGGTCACCGACATCCGTCCACCCCAACGTCACAACGAGTTCTTAGAAACCAGACCCTTAAGCTCTTGGGAGTTCCCCTAGCACAGGATTATTGATTTCTCCAAGAACTCATCTATTATGCATGAACCGCTATACCTTAAGGGTTCATTCCTGACGTCTTCCTCTGTCCGACTTCACGTCAATGCTAACATTCCAAGGCACCTACCAGGTATAAATATACCTTCCCTTGCCCAAGCAAGTTAGAGGAGACCTCGACTTCAGAGGAGCCCGTATCCCGGCCTGATGCACTGAGAAGACCCTGTCATTCCTGCTCGTAGAAGAATCCAGCTTCCAGTGTTCTGACTCCCTTCGCGGGGCGTTAGAGTTTGAGATCCGGCAGGAGATTCCCACCTCTCTCATTCTCAAGGTATGGAGCTGACTAGAACCTAGAGGGACTCTTGGCATACTAGACTTAACATACTCTTAGTATACCATACTAGAGAATACTCCACCTACTTCTTACCTTTCCCTACACCTAGACTAGGTTAGGTACATTGGGGTAGAACTAGCTTAGAGAAGCATCGTATGAGTACTCGCATTTTTAGCCCATGTTATTTATGTACATGAATATATGCTAAAAGATAATGCTGGCGCAGTATTATTTCTTTCTACTGCTTATGCTGTACATTATATATCTTGCATACTGTCTTGTGATCATAACAGCTCATATCTCTTACACGAGAAACAAGACTGTTCAATAAATCCTTTTTATTGAAACGCCCGTCTATTCTTTCTGTGTAACTCTGAGGAAACTAAGCATGCACGATTAGCTGAGTGAAACTGTTATCTATTGTTTCCACGATTCTGAGAAGTGTTCCGATTCTAAAAGGGAAACAAAGTTGTCATGTTTATGCGGTTGCCAGAAACTACTCCCTTCTTGTTTACAAGGAGTTTCTAGTGGCCTCTGAGTTAGCTGGCACAAAAGTAATTAAGTTTAATATACTCGATAGTGACATACTGACCTTAGTCCTATGTCAAAACTATAGGGTATATTATTCCAATGCGCAGAGCCTATTAGGGAAATAGGAACTACACTACAAACTGGGGTGGCGTAGTGGGCAAAAGAACGATGGATTTAACCCGATCTTTTGACTGGGGGAGAATGTTTGCATTGTCAGCATTCCGTCCATCATTTGTTTGCTGTATACAATAAACTGGGCCAAGTCTTTAATATACGTCCTCAGTGGTGATCCTCCGCGCCTGCCCAAAAATTGTCCAATTCAGGTTGCTGAAGGGGGCTTCCAATACTTGGGAATCTTCATTTCGGCGGACCCCAAGACTCGATATGACCGAAACCTGCCCCCCCCCCCCTTCAGGGACTGAAACGAGATGTTGCACATTGGAGGGCGCTCCCACTCTCTCTGTTGGGTAGGGCAGCACTTTTCAAAATGTCATTGCCGCGCTTCCTTTATGCCTTGCAGAACTACCCAGACCTGATCCCAACGCGTTATTTTAAGGAAGTAGAGGGTCTCCAGAGGGAACTCCTTTGGGACGGTAGACCCCGAATAGCTTTACAGAAGCTAGTTCTGGGCTGGTATGATGGAGGGATCGGTCTTCCAGACATAAGGAAATACTACTGGGCTGCTCACCTGGCCGCAATCAACCATTGCACATACCGATGCTGGGAGGACCCGGGGTATAGAATGGACAAATGGCTGCTTCCTGGGGGTAAATACAACAGGGCCCTCTACTCTAGAACGCGTAAGCTCCCATTAACAGGGCCAACCAAACACTCAGTGCAAGTCTGGCAGGCAGCAAATCGAAGGCTGGGATGGGAACAGAAGCTCACACTTGCCACTCCCTTTGGGGACACTGAACAACTAGGCACACTGAGGACCTCGAAGGGCTTCGACAAATGGGATCTGATCTGGATCTCGAAGATAGGGGATCTATGGAAAGGGGGAGGGGTAGTGTCATTTGCCTCCCTGAAGAATGAGTACGAACTAGCAGATACGGAGTATTTCCGCTATCTGCAGGTGCGACATGCCCTGCTGGCACAGTTACCTAAAGGTTCCGCTCCCCCAGAGTCCTCGCCGTTGGAAGACAGGCTGCTAGATGGCTATGTGCCTGCGAAAGCGATCTCCCTAACATATAAGAAATTAATTAACAGTACGCCTGATCCCCTCAGACTGATTAGGGAAAGGTGGGTGAGGGATGGACTAGAGCTGGACGACGAAGAATGGCAGGAAGCGATCTCCTCACCACGAGAGGTTGCGATTTCCACTAGGCTGCGTCTGGTACAGCTAAAGATTCTCCTTAGAGTGTATGTGTACGGGTCTCGGCTTGTCAGTATGGGAAGGGTGAATGACGGGAGGTGCAGGAGGCAGTGTGGGCAGGAAGGCACGTTCATGCACATCTTATGGGAATGTGGGTATATTCAGAGTTACTGGAAGGAGATACACGAGTGCATGAAAGAGGTTCTTGGGGTAAGCCTTAGACCTGAAGCCAAACGTTGTCTTTAAATGTGTGGGAACCCACGGACTTAAATAGCAAAGAGAAAATATGTGTCACACTGGGCCTGATGTTGGCTAAGCGGCATATAGCCCAGCTCTGGGGTGCCGGAGTGCCGCCTCAACTCAATAAATGGAGGGCAGATATGGACTGGTGCATGTTTAGGGAGAAGACAGTGTACACAGCGCGTGGGTGCCCCAAAAAGTGGTCTGCAATTTGGAACAAATGGAACGAATATCGGGGTGACATTTGTGTTCCGCCTGTGATTCCCTCTCTTGAGGAACCTGTAATGCCTTGAGTCCTGAATCAATCGTCAACACCTGTATGATTCAATGTTCTGATGTAACTATACTGTAAAGAAGCTTTATTCCCCCTATTTGTACGCATGATATCAATTCTCTCTGTTTTATAAAAAGAGTTTAAAAAAAATAATAATAAACTGTTTAATTTCTAATAGCAGTAGTGCAAGCTTTCCTAAACACAAATACACATGACCTAGGCAGGCGCAAAGCATTTTCAGTGCATGCATTTTCAGCGACAGATACCTTGTTTTAATAGTATGCATTTTATTAGAAAAATCCCTGAAATGGGGTACTCCAACGGGCAAACCAACCCAGTGACTTGGGGTTTCCTACAAGAGATAAGGATTGCTTGCATGTAAAAGCCACATTTATGTGCTTTTGTGTAACAAAGACTTACTAGGTAAGTAAACTATTCTTCCAACAAATAAACAGGTTTGCATTGCAAGTTGTGTACTTTTCATTCCTTAACAGGTGACTTCAATTCTTGATAACAAGTGATACAACTCTTCAATAGCAATCATGCATTTTGACATTGGTTCGTCGAAGTCTCATAGTTGGGCGCCAGATAAATCATTCCTCCAGTGTTGTACCAGAATGTAATTTTAAAAGAGTTCCCAGCATATATAATACCACACAAAGAGGATTTTTTGTGTATGTTGGGTTCATGCATTCTTTCTCGGAATGCGCTGGTAGTCATGGCAAAGGAATTTGGTGATTGGAGGGTCAGTTGGAGAGGACAGTTAAGGTGGATGCTGCACTCTCATCCTGCTGGTGTTATTACTACAATAAAAGAATACCTTACCAAAAAGATGTGTCCTTGCAGTGGCGACGAGCTGAAGTTCAGCAGGACGAGTTCACCGACGTGCCAAGTGCCTCTCCGTTCACAATTTGAGTGAACTGCCTCCGTGCCACCATTTCTTCAGGCACTTTTAGAGCTACTCCCAGGACAGAAAGGAGTCTTGCTCCGATAGCAGAAAGGAGTATTCTGCTATTCCGCACTACCAAGGTACTGTGCCAGTTTAAAAAAAAAATTGGGCTAGTGGATGGCAGCGTTGTACGCTCGTGCTTCCTTGCTGCTGTGCCAGCAGTCTTTCAGCCTCTGACGTTCATCGCGGGAGATACACCGGCATACGCGATGACGCGATTACGCTTTCCTGCAACGTCGTGGCCATTCTGAATCGGTCTTAGCATGTGAACGAGGATGCATTCAGTTCCTCAGCATCGCGGCCATTTTGGACCAGGCTGCATAATCAGTGATGTGCACACTTGTATTGTTTATCTGCGTGTTGCTTATCAGTGACACGCACACTTGATTTCTATTCAATGATAATCCAAGGCAGTTCTTCCGTATTGTTGGTCTAGCACCAACATTATTTATCATTTATGGCATTATTCCTTCTGCCTGCACGACGGTGACAGGCACACCACAGAGCTTCAAGGGCACTGTACTTCAGTGTATTTCAACCAAGGTTACAGTACTGTCCATTCCCTGCCTGCCATACAGTAACAGGCACACCACTCCGAGGTCTTTTTGGAATTCTATGACATACTCTTACTGTAACAATCCAAAATTTGTTCCCAGAGAATCCTTGAAACTCATGTTCAATATAGAACATTGTTTATTGTCCATTTATAATTGTACTTCCAAGGTATTTAGTACTTCTGTTTTAATAGAATGCAGCACTCATTAGTTCCTCCTCCTGGTTTTTCTCCGAGCCCCACAACCCCTGAGTTGGATTGGGAACAATGGAAAGAAGCTTCTGAAGCGTATTTGGATGCTTTAGAAGGAGATTCATTTACTCACAAAAAGAAATTTGCCATCCTTTATCACTGTTTAAGTTCTGAAGGGCGGAAAATCTTAAAACACAGGGAGGCAGTTATGACTATGGATGGTGAGGGAGAGGGGAATGGTGTTATTGATGAATATGCAACAGCCATAAAATCCCTGGATGCAAGATTCAAAGCACGCAAAAATGTCAATATGGAGAGACATAAGTTTTACATGGGGGTGCAAATTTCGGGTAAATCAGCTGCTAGTTATATTGGAGCTCAAAGAATTCTAGTGGTCTCGTGTGAATACAGAGATTTCGAGGAAGAAATGATACGAGATCAGTTAGTTGAAAAAACCAACAACAAAAAGATCCAAGAAGCATTATTGTCCAGACCTAATTTGGCATTAGAGAAGGTCGTTGAAATAGCGTTGAGAATAGAGAGTACAACTTCTTTCATGGATCAAATGACAGTGTCAGATGCGAAATCCCAACCCCTGGGTATTTTAGCAGTGAAGTCTAAATATAAGAAAGGAAAAGCCAAGGAGGACATAGGAAAAGCATCTGACAAATCTATCAAAAAACAGTTATTCAGACAATTAGAGTGTTATAGATGCAGTAGCACGTTTCACCTGGGCAATGCCATTGTGTGTCCTGCCAAGAAGCGCACTTGTGCTAAGTGTATGCGTAAAGGACATTTTGCCAGGGTTTGTAGATCTTCAGGCAGAGTGCAACAAAACAAGATCCATGGGGTGGGTGCTTGCAAGATTGGTGAGGATGAGTGTTCCACCAGTGATGAAGGTGAAGTGCTCATGGTCAAGGAAGCATCTTTAGATGAAAATTGTGAAGTTGTGTGTGGGTAACGACAAACACCTTTGTAAGACCTTTCTGCACTCTAAATATCAATAGAGTTGATGTAAATGTTATGGCGGACTCAGGATACCCTTACACAATGTTGAGTGAGAAAGTGTGGCTAAACGATTTTGAGGGAGTTCAATTGAGCAATTCTAGAATTTGCCCGGTGGGTTACGGTGGAAAATCGATTGACATTGTAGGAGAATTTAAGGCAGTTTTCAAGTTCCAAACTAATATCATGAGTGGGGTGGTATATGTAGCCAAGGATGATGTATGTTTATTGGGTTGGTATGATCAGAAGAACTTAGGAATATTACTAGATCCAAACAACCCAGCTCAAGTTGTGTTAGGAAATGAATATTTACCCATTCTTGTGGTAAGGAAAGAAAATGCATGGGAAAAAGAATATCCTGAGGTCTTTCAAGGGAAGTTGGGCACACTGAAGGGTTTCACACACAAAATAAGGATAATGGATGATGCATGTCCTGTGGCTCATAAAGTCGGAAGGGTTCCTTTAGCCTTGCGAGCCAAGTTAAAAGAAGAATTAAATAAACTATGTGAGCAGGGAGTTATTGAGCCTTTTGAGTGCTCAGATTGGGTTACTCCCATCGTCTTGGCACGCAAGGCTAATAGATCGGTTTGCATGTGTGTGGACATGCGTGATCTCAACCAAAAAATTTGGATTTATCGGCATCCTCTTCCCAACATCACGGAAATGGTCTCCACCTTGTAGGGGGCAACATTTTCAGTTTATTGGACATGACTTTGGCATATCATCAAGTCAATTTGCATCCTGATTACAGACATTTAACATCCTTCATAACTCCTGAAGGCTTATTTCAATTCAAAGGAATGCCATTTGGGTTCCCATCGGCCTCTGCTGTATACCAGAGGGTTGTAGAGCGCTTGTTCAAGGGCTTAGATGGAGTTATTGCATTCCAGGATGATGTTCTAGTGTTTGGCAAGGATCAAGACCAGCATGATAATAGAGTGCATCAAGTTTTGTCCATAATGAGACAAAGGGGGGGGGTAACAGTCAGTGTGCAAATTCAACTAGCTCAGCATTGATTATTTAAGATACTGGGATACAAATTATCAGCAAGAGGTGTAGAACGTAAATCTAACTTGGTAAAGGCAATTGATGATTTTAGACCTCCAGAAAATAAGGACTAGTTATGATTCTGTTTGGGTCCGATTGAGCTTTACACAAGATTTATTCCCAAATGTGGAGATAAAACATACAAAATGAGAAATCTACTCAAATTCAAATTCAAAAGCTTTATTCGGTGTAAATACAATAAACACCATAAAAGCATACTAATACACAATAAAAGAAAATATTCACATAATACATCATACTTAATATTCGAAATTAAAATCGATTTTACAGGTTAAATTTTCCATAGAGATTAATTCGGTTATAAAATTATTAAAATATCAGTGCATGAAAAATTCATAATACGTTGGTACGGCTACCACAATTTGTGCAATAAAAATGCTAATACATAACAGGTCAATATAAAGTTAATAAAGTGCCAATGCATGGAGAAATCTTAGTACAAAAGTACAAGCTGCTACAATATAAGCAATAAAGTGCTAGTGCTTATAAATGCGTGTATTTAAACATACATAATAAAATATAACTATTGATCTTGTTCTTCATATAATAGTGCTTCCAAATGTACAAGTTCTTTTCTTTTCCCAATTGAGAGTTGTATATAACGTATAACAGAACTTATTACTTTTATGTTATCCAGACTGCAAACAAAATCAAACGCATTTTTATAACTATAAAGGGTATTTCTTAAAAAAGAGGTTTTAAAATTGATTTCCGGATACCCATATAAAAAGGACAAAAAAGTATAAAATGCATAGTTGATTGTAAAGTTTTACCATCACATGGGCAAGGTGGTAATATATGACACAATTTTTCAGTACTTGGAAAGGCAATTAAATGGTGTAGGGTACCTAGCCTTAGCCTAGTCAAGTAGAATCTGTGCTGGGTATTCCTTACCAATATCAAATATGGCTGAATGCCCCTTATAAACGGACCTTCACAATAACTGGCTACAGTCTTTTTTTAATGACAGCGCTTTCCCGTTCCTGTTCCATTACAGTTAAGTATTTTGATTTCAAATCGTTTTTAGAAAAATCCTGTATTGTAATGGGATTGTTTTTGTCGATACCGACTTTATATTTCATTAAAAGTTTAAAAATGTGCTCCAACCAGGGTATTTTAGAACTATGGTCAAGGGCTAGGCAGTCCATTATTAAATCCTTTGTGAACTTAGTTTCTTCCTTTGCCCAAAGCCCTCGCCAAAATATAAGGCCTGCCATGTTTATTGTATCACTTAAATATGGTACAAATAACTCTTTATGTACAATAGCGGTCGCAGTAGCACTAGGGACCGCCAACAGCCTTTTTAAAAACTTTTTCTCCTTTATTTGTAGTGCAGTCGTATTTGTTCTCCCCCATAACGCTGCACCATGACAAACCCCTGAGACACACTTGCTCCTGTACAACGATAGAATTTCCAGTATGGGTTTGTTTCCTATTTTTGCTGCAAATTTTAATATACCCTCTGTAATTCTTAAAAATTTCATTTGACATAATTCAATGTGCTTATTCCAAGAAGCATTTTTGCAGAATAACAACCCTAAATACGAAAAGGTGGATACTCTGTTAATAAAAACCCCACCCACATGATGTTGTCTGTGCTTTGGCCTTTTCCCCCCACATGTCATTACAAAAGTTTTCTTTAAATTTAACTGCAAATCAATATCCGTCATATATAGGGCAAAGTTATCAATCAAAATTTGCAGGCCATTTCCAGTCCTAGACATTAAGACAGCATCATCTGCATATAATAAAACAGGTGTGGGGCGTTTTCCTACTTTTGGGGCATCTGCAGCTAACTTTTGTAAAAATGGGTCCACATTATTTATGTATAATGAGAATAAAAGAGGAGCTAAAACACATCCTTGTCTAATCCCCCGCTTTACCATAAAATCAGGTGTACATTCCCCCAACTTCCCATATCGTACCCTAGTAGTTAAAAAGGCATACATTTGTGATAAAAACGAAATTATTTCAATAGGGGCCCCTAGCCCCTTCAATATTTTCCAAAGTTTTTGATGATTAACTAAATCGAAGGCGCTAGTTAGGTCTACAAAGCATAGGTGTAGTACCCCTTCCCTAGCCTGTGTAATCTACTCAAAAAGAATGTAAGATTTGTATGATGTGCAGCGTGCAATCAGGAATTTGAGCTCATTAAAAACGAAATCATGCATGCTATACCATTGAAACCTTTTGACAGACAAGATGACACCATAATTATGACGGATGCTAGCCAGATGGGTTTAGGTGCTGTTCTTATGCCACGCAGATATGGCAGAGATGAAGTGGTAGCTTTCGCCTCTAGGAGTTTGAAGAGTGCTGAGTCATCTTATTCAGTAATTGAGAGAGAGGCTTAAGCATGTTGGTGGGGCATTGTCCATTTCAAAATGTACCTATGGGGCTCACATTTCACTGATCGTGTTGATCACAAGCCCTTGGTTCAACGCTTTACCACCAAAGGCATGGAACGTGCCACACCTAGGATTGCCAAATGGCAGTACAGGCTGCAGGACTATAGGGTGGCATATGTACCCTGCGCCAAAAATGTGTTGGCAGATTGCATATCTCGTCTTCCTAGTCATGATCTGAGTGACAATAGGGAAATCGAACGCCATTGTGACAGTGCCATATCGGAAAGTGAATGGCTCACTGCTTGTGATTTGGATGAACAAATGAATCAATCAATCAGGGTTGGTAAAGTGCAACTACTCACCCGTGAGGGTCTCAAGGCGCTGGGGAGGGAGGTTGGGGCAGCTCCGTTGAGTGCTGGGGTCATCCGTAGAGCCAGGTCTTGAGGTCCTTCCTGAACTGGGGCTATGTGGGAGATTGCCGGAGGTGGAGGATGTTCCATGCTTTGGCTGCGAGGTAGTAGAAGGACTTTCCTCCCATTCTGGTCTTGTTGATACATGGGACAGTGGCCAGAGAGAGCTGGGCTGATCAGAGGTGTCTTTTGGGTGCGTGGAAGGAGAGGCGGCTGTTCAGGTATGCGGGTCCGGTGTTGTGAAGGGCCTTGTATGTGTGGGTGAGTTTGAAGGTTATTCTTCTTTCGACTGGAAGCCAGTGGAGATCACGGAGGTGTTGGGTGATGTGACTGCGATGGGGGATGTTGAGGATCCGTCTGCTTGCGGCGTTCTGAACAGTCTGGAGTTTGCGAAGGAGTTTCTTGTTGATTCCGGCATAGAGAGCGTTGCCGTTGTCCAGTCTGCTGCTGATGAGTGTGTGCGTGGCAGTTTTTCTGGATTTGGTTAGGATTTATCTGAAAGTCTTTCGAACGATGCAGAGGGTTTTGAAGCAGGTTGAGGATACAGAGTTGGTCTGGCGGTTCATTGTGAGAAATTAGTCTAGTATGATGTTGAGGTTTCGTGCATGGTCCGTAGGGGGGAGTGGGGATTTCCGAGGGCGGAGGGCCACCAGGAGTTGTCCCATGCAGAGGGAGTAGAGCCAAAAATGAGGACTTCTGTTTTTTCTGAGTTGAGTTTCAGGCAGCTGTTCTTCATCCAGGTGGCGACGGCTTTCATCCCTTCTTGAAAGTTGTGTTTGGTGATGGGTTCGTTGGTGAGGGAGAGGATCAGCTGGGTGTCGTCGGCGTAAGAGACGATGTTGAGCCCATGGTTCGGGACGATGGTTGCGAGGGGAGCCATGTAGACGTTGAAGAGGTTGGGGCTGAGGGAGGAGCCCTTGGGCACTTCACAGTTGGTCTCTGTCGGTTCTGAGAGGTAGGGGGGCAGTCTGACCCACTGAGTTCTGCCGGTGATGAAGGAGCCTATCCAGCCGAGGGCCTTGCCATAGATGCTGGCGTCGTGGAGTCTGGTGGCTAGAGTGCGGTGGGAGACAGTGTTGAATGCAGCCAAGAGGTCCAGGAGGATGAGGGCTGCCATTTCGCCCTGGTCGAGGAGGGAGCACATGTCATCGGTGGTGGCGAGTAGGACGGTCACGGTGCTGTGGTTGCTTCGGAATCCGTATTGGGAGATGCCCAGGACCTTGTTAGCTTCGCTGAAGTTTGCTAGCTGGGTGTTGACGGCCTTTTTGATGACCTTGGCTGTGAATGGAAGAAGTGAGATGGGCCTGAAGTTCTTGAGGTCCGTAGGTCCGCGGAGGATTTCTTCAGGAGGGGGTTGATTTCGACATGTTATCCAGGGGACGGGAAAGGTGGCGGTCTCGAAGGAGCAGTTGATTATCCGATGTAGTTCAAGGGCAGAGGTGGCTCAGTGGAAAATGTGGTGTGGGCAGGGGTCTGAGGGTGCTCCAGAGTGTATGCTTTTCATGGTTGTGAAGGTGTTTTCTGTCGTGAGCGGGATTCATTTGAGCAGGGTCTATTGGGTGGCGTCGCATGAGGGGGGAGCTGGAGCTGTGAGGTGGTCTTGGTTGTCGAAGTTGTCATAGATCATCTTAAGCTTAGGGTAGAAGAAGGTGCTGAGTCTGTTGCAGAGGTCTTGGGAGGGTGGGATGTTGGTTTTTTCACTGCATGGTTTGTTGAATTCCTTGATGATGGAGAAGAACTCTTTGGTGTTGTGTGTGTTGGTGAGGATTCTTTCTTGGAGGGATTTCTTCCTTGTGGATTTGATGAGTTGGTAGGGTGCGGTGGTGGTTGCGTTGTAGGTGGCGTTTGTTTCTGGGGTTTGTTCTTCCTCCATGTCTTTTCGAGTCATCTGCAGGAGCGTCTGGAAACTTGGAGTGCAGGGGCAAACCATATTGCTTTCTTGATGTGTCTTTCTTGAGGGGGCAAGTGTGTCGGCGCAGTTTGTGATCCAGCGGTGGAGGTTGCATGCTGCGGTGTTTGCATCTGGCGTAGTCGGTAGCGGGGTGCTGACGAGGGCTGAGGTGAGCTGGTCTTCAGTGAATTTTTCCAGCTTCTGCGGGGGAAGCGGTGGGCGTGCTTGTGTACGGTGTTTTTTTTTAAGGAGAAATGGATGCAGTGGTGATCTGTCCAGAGGAATTCTGTGGTGTGGCTGTAGGAGACGCTGTATCCTCCGGTGAAGACAGGGTCGAGTGTGTCCGCCACTGTGTGCGTGGGGGCGGTGACAGGTTGTTTCAGTCCTATGTTGGCGAGGTTCTCTAGGAGGGAGGCAGTGTTTGAGTCATCGTGGTTGTCCAGGTGGAAGTGTAGGTCTCCGAGTAGGATTTAGTCTGTGGATGCGAGGGCGTGGTGTGCGATGAGGTCCATGATGGGGTTGATAAAGGGAGCGCGGGGGCTGGGCAGCCTGTAAATGAGGGTTCCACGGAGTCGTTTTGGGGTTGGTTTGGATCTGGAAGTAGAGGTGCTCCATAAGGGTCGTCGTGTCATCCGGGACAGTGGTCATGCAGAGGGTGCTTTTGTAAACAACAGCGATGCCTCCTACTGGACGGATGGGGCGGTCCTTGTGCAAGATGTAGTATCCTTGGGGAATGGCAGTGGCGATGTTGGGTGCAGAGTTGGCGTTGGTCCAGGTTTCCGTGAGGAAGGCGACGCCGGGCGAGTAGGTGTTGAAGAGGTCCCAGATTTCTATGGCGTGCTTGTGTAGGGAACGTGCATTGAGGAGGATGCAGTTGAGTGGTTTGCAAGCAGTGATGTCCGGTAGGCTGGTAGATTCTGCTGGGGTACGGAGGTGGGTGAAGGTGTGGCAGCAGTGTAGACAGGAGAGAGGGCTGTGGGTGTTATTCGGTGTTGAGAGCTGGCAGTTGTTGTTGCGTCCGGGGTTGAGATCATGGAGTGTGCTTGAGTTTTAGCGGATGCGGGTCAGAGGACCAGGGTCCCTGGCACTGGTCGCGGTTGGGTCGCGGACGGGCGTGGATGGACGCAGTTTGGCTTGTCTTTGGCACACCTTCAGTGCACCAGCAGCACGGCCGCACAACGGCCGCCATTAAGTAGGAATCGGGGTGGGCAAGTTAGCTGGGAGGCGGGAGTGGGAAGGACACACTGGAGGGGGGAGGGGCCGCGGGGCAGCAGCAGCATGGGGAAACTAAGGAAAGAGTGAGAAGAGTGAAAAAAAGAAAAAGAAAAGTGACAGAAGGGCAACTGAGAAAAGAGAAAGAAAGAGAAGGAAAGGAAAGAGAAAAAGAGTGCACAAAAGGAAAGAGGCAAGAGGGGGAGAAGCAGAAGAGCAGAGTGCTCTCCCACTGGACCACCAGAGATGAGGCACAGGCAGGAGCCTGCGGGCGGAGGAGGGCCTTGAACACCCTGCAACTGTAAGCTCAGGGGGCCGCACTTAGTGGTGGAGCTGCCCGGGGTAGAGCAGTCACACTGACCAGGTCAGTGGTCTTGAAGGAGGTGTGAGAAGGTATTCTCCAAGGGTGGTCACAATGGAAATTGGATGGAGTGAAAAGTAATGTTTACAAGCATGTTTTTGAGGATTTGTCCATTATTAATGGGCTTTTATTCCGGTCAAGTGTGTTAGTAGTGCCTGAAGGCATGAGAAACAGAATTATGGTTTTTCCCCATCATGGGCACATAGGAATGCGTGCGATGAAAATGAGGATAAGGGAGAAGTTTTGGTGGCCAGGGCTGGACAGGAGTGTAGAGCACTATGTAAGGGATTGTATCAGTTGTGCCAGTAGTGACAAATCTCAAGTCACAGTTCCCAGTCCGGTAGAAAAGTGAGGTACCTAACAAAGCTTGGGGCAAATTGGCCATGGATATTATTGGTCCCATGGTTCTTTCTGGTGGTGTGTTGGAGTATGGCATTGTTGTTGTGGACTACTACAGCTGCTGACCGGAAGTCAAATTTGTGCAATCTCCCAACAGTTACAAAATTATTGAGTTTTTGGAATCTATTTTTGTCAAGGAACGTATTCCTGAGGACATTTTATTGGACAATGGCGCTCAGTTTACATTTTCACAATTTTCAGAGTTTTCATGCTTTCTGGGAATCAAGCACACTAAGACTTCTTTATACAAACCCAAGGAGTAATGATCTTGGTGAATGTTTCAACTGAGTTCTCAAGGACAACATACAGTTAGCAAGAGCTAATGGCTTAAATTGTAAGGAAGAATTAAGGAAATTACTATGGGCTGTTCGTACTACACCCAACGCAGATACAGGTGTATCACCTTTTTTGTTATTGAGGGGCAGGGTTCCTGCATCCAAAATGTTAAGACAGTGGATGGGGGAATTTACTATTTCTAAACATAAATTGGAAGATGTAAGGAGGAGAAGACAACAAGCTCAGGACTGATATGTGGGTGATCAGGGAAGAGAGTCTAAGTTAACTGTAGGAGATTATGTTAGAATCAAGATTCCCAGGATTATATCCAAGGGTGAGTCCAAGTTCTCATCTCCTCAAAAGGTTGTGGAGGTGAGGAAGAGTGTTGTTAAACTGGAAAGTGGCAAGTGGTGGAACAACGACAAGGTTGCCATTGCTCATGGCATTGGCAAAAAGAATGTATGCACTAATGTGGAGAGGTGCAATGGAGGTATGGATGCATGCATGGAGAAGAGTGTGCTCCAGGGAAAGAAAACAGCCAACCAAGTTACAGGATTTTGTGCTTAAATAAGTTGATTTGTACACCATTATGTAAAGTGTATATATGCATTGCAAACCTTTGTTTTTGTTTCAAAATGTTTTATTCTAATGTTCTACTTTTCTTTTGATATATGTAAGTGGAAGTTTGTGTTTGGTTCATGCATCGGAATGCATTGGTAGTCATGGCAAAATAATGTGGTGATCCGAGAGTCAGTTGGAGAGGAGCGTTAAGGTGGATGCTGCACTCTCGTCCTGCTGGTGGTATTACTACAATAAATGAATTCCTTACCATAAAGATGTGTGTCCTTGAAGTGTACAACCTAAAAATTGAAAATGCATACTCTCCTCAGTCCTACCAACTAAAGCTGTCCCATACACATCCCTTACTATTAAGTCTGATCACTTTTCGCATGTTTCTCTGCTGGCTGGTAATGGTGAAGACTTGAAGCAGCAGCTGAACTTCATTTGCAAGGTAAAAGGACACTAAATTTAAGAGAGACTTTCAACTCTCCATTCTTCATTATGTGCACACCACTTGCGGGGCTTTCCAATGAAAGAGAAGTACAATGCCCTTGAGTGGGCAGCAGTTATAGATTACAGGAAAAACTTCTCCTCTATTCATGTTCATATACCTATCTTATCACAGGATGGTTAGGGTTACTAAGCTCTCCTAACTCTACTCACCCGGTGACACAGTGGAAAGGGATGGATCAACGGAGAAGTCAAGGGAATCTAGTGCAAATGGATGGCCTTTCAACCAATTTCGTGCTGTGTACTCTTGTGCCTGAGGGAAGATTACAATTGGAGGCAAACGGCTTACTTGCAGTTCAACAGATTTTTGCAAGAGGCGCTATTGTGCTCTAGATAATGGGTGAATGCAACACACCTGAGTAGTGTAACCATCACATAAAAAAATGAAACTGAGGAACATGCATGAAGGAGTTTTTCAGTGACAGGTTTGTTTTCTCCTCGCTCATGTCACACACAAGTGGGAGGGTCATGGCACAAACTCCCCTGTGAAGCAGCTGCCACTGCATACTGTACTGGCAAGATGCAGTGACGTCAGATGACCTGTGAATTTGTAGTCAGTGAAGGGTCTTCTGCTCCTGTGCAGGAGGCATTTTGTGTCTCGATTTTAATTAACTTTAGCGAAAATGACTAGGAAGATGTCACAATCCACTAAGTAAGAGCTTGTGTGATTCAAAAGGTGGTAGGGATTACACTCTTCACCCCTAAGGTAAACATAATGGAATGAAATAATAGATGAGATCTTTCAGAAGGTTACCATCTGAAAAGAACCATGCAGTGTTCCATAAACTATTGTAATTATTGTGACAGGGTATATGTATCTGCAAAATAGGTCCAATGCTTGGGATCAGTAAGGAATTGGTCAGATCTGGTTCCAAAATGGTGAATAATTAGAATTTACTTAATCCATGGCACTGATTTGAATATAACACACTAGGAGAATAAAAAAAGACTGAGTCTCTTGTAGCACCTTTGTGCCTGTGGTGAAGATGGAGCCAACGTATTATATACTACCTCACATGCTAGGAACTAAGCATCTGTGCATTGTTATGAAAATATGCAGTGCCATACAAGAATATTGGCACGTATAGGGAAGCCTAAACCCTACTCTTTCCTTCTCATAACAGAGAAACCATAGCTGATTTACTCTGGCAAAGCCAAATACGTACGTGGAATGAAGGTCAAGAGGGGGATAATCTAGAATGCTCCCGACATTGTAATGAAACCGTCAGGTATTAACCACTTGGTGCTATTTTAAAAAAATAGACAAAAAGAAGATGGAAAAAAGCTTCCCTTTTGTATGAAGACCATCAAAGCTGGAGCTTCAATAGTTAAAGCTAAACCTCTGTTCCCCAAATGAGGTGGAACAGAAGAAAATATGCATGTACTGATTTCCAAGTCAACATCTGTACCAGAAGCGAACCAAGATCATGTAGTAATACTTCATGCAATAATATTAGTGATGGGGTATTATGGCATGCGTTCACGTTTCTTCAAGTGTTCCCACAGGTGGAATATCATTAATAGAATAAGCCTTTTGAGTCTCCAAAGCATGCCTTCAAAGGGTGTAAAAAACGAATTCATACAAAAGCAGGTGATGATGATATGCCCAGTATCCTATAATACACTTTATGTCACCAGCCACTGAAACCCCATTATAAATCAGCACAAAAGTTACTTATAATCCCTAGGAAGTAAATATGAACACAAAACTAGTGCAGTTTGTTGCCACACTGCAAAACACTACATTACTATGTACGTCAAAAGTAAAAGCCACAACATAAACCACGGTAATCTAACAGAATGAAGGCAAACCAAAATCCACCTTAGATCGCCAAATGCTGTAGTTATTGCTCCATAATGTACGTACGGCACATCTAAATGCAGCCGAAACAACTGCACAAACGCACTTCGACTTGCAGGCTACTCGTGCTTATTTTCTTTTTCTGCTAATTCTACAACAGTGTGATATGGAACACGAGGAGCAATTCACAGTTATGAGTTGGGTAAACAAATAGCTCATTGTCACCACACCTTGTCAATCTCGTCACGCATAAACCATTTATAATACTTCAACAAAACACTTCACAGAATCAACCAAGTATTGAAATCGTAGCCCATTATTATATTATATGTATCCTACGACCCACACCATTGAACCACGTTTACTCCATGTATGACGTGTGCAAGCATTTACGAGAACATCAGTAGGAAACTTGAATATCTGTGAGTCAAAATACTACTGCCTGCATACGTACAGCTACAGTAGGTGAATTCATGCGCACATACCAAACCCTCCCCATGAAGCATGTTGCAAATCCATGTTTCATAATGTTTGCTATTTGTTATTTCCACACAGGTCGAGTGACAGATATTCATAGGGCCCTACATAGGTGTGTGGTCAGTTCAGTATTATAACAGTGATGTTAATATTTCAACGCATAACCTAGCAAGAGATTGAGGCAATCCACTTGTGGGTGATAGCACCCTGAGAGTAGATGCAAATGATCAGCATTAGAAAGGGCATACATGTAGAATTTCACAATAGTAGAAGATGCATTTGAACTTCGGGAAATCCACCTCACTGCCTATACTACAGTGAAATGCCATAATAGACCAACCTGAAGTGTGTGGCACATTGTTTACATTTGATATATAGTTCAAAAGATAGGGCTGTGGAGATGGGTTCTTATGCCAGATGTGGAGGACACTCATTCACCCACCCAGCAAGACTGTTGGAGTATTGCGAAGGGACTGTCATGAGGGTTTGACTAATTGGAATTTTTTTTCTAACGTGTCAAATATAAAGGGTATTGTTGAATTATGCAAAAAGTTGGAAATCATTTAATTTCCACAGAAATAAATGTATTTTCACATATTCAGACAGTGTTATGTACGCCTAATCCCAACATCCCCTTTAGTAGCCTAAACAGCCCCAGCAACATCCATTGATAATTCCTATTTAATCCCAAGCCGCCTAAACATCATACATCGGCAACCTTACTGCCTTTCCAAGCTCCCAAGTGCCTTGCAAGAACTGTTGCCAATCCTAAGCCCTTCCAAACCGTAACGGTCCTACCATTTGCCTTTGTGATTTGCCCCCCAGCAGGGGTAGTTGTAGGATCTATTTTGTAGATTAAGCATCTCCTTGTCGGTATTGTTTATTGTTGGTAGGGGTGTGATGGGGAAGTGGATGTTACTGTAGGCGCTACTGTGCTGCCATGCACACATTACAGGACTATTTTTGAGAGTCATCTGTGGGAGCTGGTAGAGAAACCTCATGGTCTCAACAGAACCGCCTGTGTCAGCCATCTGGCGGATGATGAAGAGGCTGAAGAGAGTCAGCCAGTCTTTGGACTGGCGGAAGTTATTTTTTTGCCTCCTAGGCTCCTAACTATCCATTTATATTGGTTTGGCCTTTTAATTTGGACACGTTTGTCAAAATGAGCATTTGAGCTACCAAATACGTTTTTTGAACATGTGGACACCCATTGTATAGACTGCTATGAATCCAAGAAGTTTAAGCAGTCTGTGATGACTGCTCATACTGTTCTATTAGAAGCTGTTGCTGCTTCCCTGTGCATCACCTACAATTGTGAGTGATATGTAAGTGCTGGCTGATGGCACGAATATATGTTTTTTACCTTTACCTTTATCTGCTTGTGCTGTATACTTAGCTTTGAAGCCTTTCATGTAGTTTGGTTGCCCTGAGATGTTCAGTAATGTTAAAACTGTTTTTACAATTAATCACTGATACATACATAAGAAATAAAAGTGAAACCTGATACAATGACTGCATATAGATAGACACACATACCTATGTGCATAGGCTAACCAAGGATATGCAATAATAGTGAGAGAGTAACAATGTCTTAATGGGACAGCATAGAATGAACTACCTTGTGTAATCCATCAAAGGAAAATGCAGAAGACAGCAGAATTAATAGTCAAAGAAAGTAGGTACGGAGTTCCTCAATGGGTCACTGGCCGCAATGTGAGAATTGTGTGATGCCAACTGCGTAAGAATCAGGAGGAGGGGAATTCCTCCTTTTCGGAACTAGGGCTCTCACACACCCAGCAAGCTAGGTGTCATGCTTCATCATATGGGCCTGCTCCTCGTCGGGTCGGCGCTGCAATACCCGACGGGCACCCATAAAGGGGCTCTTTACCGGAGATCTTTTGTTCCTTGCCGTATAGGTGCAGTGGGTGTAAGGGGCCTAGTGAGTGTAGATGTTAAAATAAGTGTGAAAATAAAACAGGGGAAAGAGTCCTCTGAAATAAAAAAAATTCTGGGAGGGTCCCAGCCTGGTTAAAAGAAATATGGGAGAGGCAACTATTCCGCTATAATGTGTCAAACTGTGCTCTACTCCTAGATGGTCGACATGTTTCTCGCCCTATTGTCAGAGATCCGTGGCGATTCCTCAGGACCTAGATAATTGGAAACGATCTACACTAAGTGAGATAGGTGTATAAAACTATCTACCACTCATTGGTACCGCGGGAACTGTTGCCCGCAGGTGGTTGGAGCCAACCTAAACTGTTGTTAGTTAACGCCTCATCAGTTGCAGCGGGAATCTAGACACACCATGGGTTGTGTCTGCTCAGGTTCTGAGCCTCGTGGTAGACCTACCCCACTCCGCTGCCACCGGGATATTTCTTTTAACCAGGCTGGGACCCTCCCAGAATAAAGTTTATTTCAGAGGACTCCTTCCCCTGTTTTATTTTCACACTTATTTTAACATCTACACTCACTAGGCCCCTTACACCCACGGCACCTATATGGCAAGGAACAAAGACCTCCGGTAAAGAGCCCCTTTATGGGTGCCCGTCGGGTATTGCAGCGCAGACCCGACGAGGAGCAGGCCCATATGATGAAGCATGACACCTAGCTTGCTGGGTGTGTGAGGGCCCTAGTTCCGAAAAGGAGGAATTCCCCTCCTCCTGATTCTTGCGTAGTATCACACAATTCTCACATTGCGGTCAGTGACCCATTGAGGAACTCCGTACCTTCTTTCTTTGACTTTATCAGGGCACGTACGCTGGACCTCCCCAAAAGCCCATGGCCCCTCTCTTTTTGAAGGAGCAGAATTAATAGAGCAGAATTGGTGAATGCAGCTTGGGTTACACCAATTATATATAGATTCTTCCATGAGCCAGAATGTTCCCCTAAATTGACAATGGAGATTAAGTTATCAATTAAAGAACCTAATTCTATTTTACTTAAATATATATATTTTTAGCCACAGCTAATGACGCGAATGACATATTTATAATATAAAATAACTGTCTCTTCTATTGATAAATATGGAGCACAAGATTTTTTCTAATTTTGGTGATACTTAATCAAACTACTGAGGAAGTTAGACTCAACATGTATTGTGTTAAGGAAGGAGAAGATGTATATGTGTCATATGCGCCATATGAAACATGTCTGGAGGCAGATTACTTCCAAGCCTACTGCTATACTCATAAAATATCCTAGTTTATCCCTGAACGAAGTTAATACTAGGCAAGAAAAAATACATATGTATATCACCTACCTACCTTAACTGCCTTACATCTGAGACATCCAACACTGGAGCTGAGATTTATGTCATAAATTGTTTGTGGAACATATAGGCTCTGAGGACAGACAAAGTGCTAGTAGCAGGTAGAGGGTTGAGACCTAGGGTTGAGTCTTAGCTTCCCAGTTACTCCGGGATGGGTGTTGACTATGGTTCTATGACGATGCCCCCGGACTGAAACCTTGAACTTTGTACACACCACGGAGCCGGATCAACATGGCCCATGATGGAACTTTCGATTGACCTTTGACGATGCCCCATGGGCGGATACTAAAACTGTTCGTTCTTACCTCGGTGCACGAGCAACATTGGCCGATGCCCGGTGGAGCTGTCATGTGCAGCTATAGAGGAGACTGGACCTAGTTTCACCCCCTCGGCCGTCACCTACCCAGCCGGTCATCTGACATTGTTTTCCTCGTTTCCCCGCTGTGTTTCCTTCCCTCCCCCTCCTCCTCCCTCTGTGATTCTTTGATTTAATTGATGTAACTATGTAACCTGTAACTCGCTGATCCTCATGTTAAGCGCTCTGATACCTCCGGGTCTAGCCAGCGCTATATAAAACTCTTCAAATAAAAAAATAAATAATAAATAAATAAGCAGTAGTTAATACTGAAAAATATCTTGTATATCAAACTTATAGATAAAAGCCAAATACCGTTGCACACATTGATAACCTCAGATCCCACAGAGCAGTCAGTTTTGCTACCTAACATACATTTTGGATACGTAATTTCATGTAAATTAGGTCACAATATTCACAGTTTATTATGACAAATATATTGCTGAACAAAATTGGTGTAGAATGAAAATGTAATATGTATTTTACTACTCATGAAAGTTTGTTTATTGAAATAATGTATTAAATTAATATTGTTATTTGTCTGTGCTTAAATTAGCTGATGTTATTTGAGCCCGTTATTTGCATCCACTATATCACGCAAATAAAACATTTAGCTCATAATCTGTAAACTGGTAGATAATTGTAGTAACACAAATTTCGTATAACACCATATTGCCTCAACTCTTATTTTTTGACATACTTAGGGGAACTACACTTGCATATTCTTGTGAAATTGATGGACAAATCACATCTGACAAAAACTATCTGCCTCACGTTTATGGGGAACAAATAAAACTGAATGTCATGTAAACTTACTAATTAGTAGATCAGATCAGAAGAAACTTTACTCGACTGAAGATACAACCATAAAAGCATATATAAATACACGTAAAATCATAAAATCGATAAAAATGTGTTAAAATACAGAGTAGTTTGGTGCATCTTTCATTTACAGTCATTATTGAGAAATAAGACACTTTAAATCCAAATTGATCACAGTTTAAGTAAAGTGCATGGTGCCCCGAGAGTTTACAGCCGGGCGAAGGAATAGGCTTATAGCTGTGCAAGTCTCTTCATCTGTAATTTGCTGAAGAAAATGATAGACTAATACACAATGCCTTAAGTTTCTAAGTCTCATGAGAGGGACCAAGAAACTCTTGGTATATAATTTATAACAATTACAAAAGAAAAGAAAATGAACCATTAATTGTTTTGAGGTGTTGTTGCATGGGCAGGCTCTCATGGCTAAATTCGGCTGGTACCCTAAAGGAATGCAGAGTAGGTACTAAACCATATCATCTCTAAGCCAGAATAAAAGCGAATGCTCCCAGTTTCCTCTAGTTTTCCATAAGTAGGTGACTGGATTAAACCCCACATTTATAGACAGATAGTTTTCAATAGTTGTTTTCTGGGATTCAACTCTAACCCTCGTCACGTGCAACTGAGCCAGCAACTTTGCGGACATCTGTTTTTTATCAACAGCATCGCAGGAGGCCATGTCTGTAAATACATGAACATTCCAGTCCCATCAAATAGTTCTTTGACATACGCCAACAATGGGATGCAAGAGCCCTTATCGCATGACAGGAAATCAGTAATTATAGCCCTTGTTAATGACTCTTCCTCAGTCTGCCAAATAGAAAGCCACGGTAAAGGGGGTCCAGTGCAAATAAAATCACTTATGTAATTGAAGCCCAACTCACTATGACAAATGAAATGTGAGGAAGATATGGGGCCGGCCAAAATTCTCATACAGAAGTGATGTTCCTCCCTCTGTGTGGCCGTACAGTCAGTAATACCTCAAACCCCCACCCCATAAGAGGCTCTCGGAGCACATTATGTAGCATACATTTGTAACAAAGGTGGCAATGGAACTCAGGAGATTAAGAAGCGAGACCGTTGACTTAGACAGTTTTTCCCTGCATTGTGAAATATGTGGTCCCCAAGAACCTGACAAACTGAAAGTGACATCTAAATAGGAAAAAGGTTTTGTACTTAGTAGGGTGTCTGAGCCAACTACGATTTTTAAAATCTGTGCTCGCTTAGGGCCACACGTTATTATAAATGGTTTTGAAAAGTTAGTCAGTAGGTCAAGACTAGCCATGAAGTTCACAAAAGTGTGAACTAATGTGCGTAGGGCCTCGGGAGTGCGGGCCATTAGGACGCATCATCTGCGTACAACAACACTGGAAGAGGGATGCCGTTTATCTTTGGGACATCAGGGGTGCTGGATGACAACTGGCTGCTCAGGTTATTAATGTACAAGGTGAATAGTAATGGTGCGAGTATGCACCCTTGATGCACTCCAAGGTTTATCTGGATGACGTCTGACACTTCACTATTTTGACCGTACCGCACCCTGGCTTTAGTATTTGTATGAAGCAGAACCAGTGTATGTATGAGTGCGTAATCAAGTCCCATCTCACACAAAAGTTCCCATAGCCTTTCTCGATTGACGCAGTCAAAGGACATGGACAAATCCATGAAACCTAGATATAATGAGGACTGCTTAGCCACTGTGTATTTGCTGATCACCAAGTTCAAATTTAGGCACTGCTCCACGCTACCAACACCCGTCCGAAAGCCATATTGACATGGATTCAGATATTATCTTTGCCTTATTCTTGAATCCTATTATAGAGGACCCATCCAAATATCTTTGATGGAATGTCGATCAATGAAATGGGGCGGTAGCAGTAAGGCTTTGATCGATCTCCTTTTTAAAAAAATTGGAACTATGGTAGAGCTTGCCCATGAACTTGGTATGGTAGAGTGGCTTAGGCTGTTAAAAACATTAGTTAACAAAGTGGCCCATATATCTATGTTAGGTTTACTTGCAGGCCGTCCGAGGCCCCTGGTGCTTCATAGCTCCCTTGCTGCTGAATGGCTGGGGTGGGACTCGGTCCCCCAGCACGCCAATGGAGAAAGAAGGCAGGGCTGGTCTCTCAAACGCCGTAAAGACGTCAGGTCACTCCCGCAGCGCCAGACTTGCTTGCAGGCTGTCCGAGGCCCCTGGTGCTACATCGCTCCCTTGCTGCTGCCTGGCTGGTGTGGGGCTCGGTCCCCCGGCACGCCAATGGAGAAAGGCCAAGGGCAGGCCCGTCTGCGCCCATCAGAGCCTGGAAGAGGCTAGGCTGGGCCACCCCCCTAAGTCCTTCCACCCAGGATACCAAGGAACCGTTTAAACTCATTGCCTGAATTTATAATCTCTGTGATCCAGCAGAAGGGGTCAGTCCCTCCTAGTGACATTGCCTAATTCTACTTCCAGAGCTTGCGCAAAACTCTATTGTTGCATATTCTAGGATGGGTAAAAGAAAGGCGGTAGACGGTGGAGACAGAGGGGCTGCAGGGAAAGGGAAAAAAGCAAAAGAAAAACCACAAAACATGCTGGTAGTAACTGCGTGCTTGACCGCATTGACAGTCTTGGTCGAATGTGAAGGTATTTTAGACACACAAGTCATGGTTCCCTCCCTGTGTCCCAAGTTGCCCCATATCCACCAAAAGCACAAGACCTAGTGCTCCGCCTGCGATCCTAAAAATGTTTAAGAAAGCTAAGGCCAAGAGTCCTGTAATACACGTTCATGCAGCCAGAGCTCCATCCCCACCTTCAGATTGAGGTTTATAGAGTCTATCTGACCCAGTGGACCCTTGCAGTAATAGATTTGCTCCCCTCGTTGATCTGAACGATACTTCTCAGGACGCTATTATGTTAGTAAAAACAGGGTCTCCTGGACCACTAGCAGCAGACCGCCAGTTCCACGACCCTAGTGCCCATCGGCTTATCAGCGACCTCAGAGCTGAAGTGAAGGCCCTGAGGTCTATGAAAGGCGACCTCACAGGGTTGATGAAAAAATTACTGGAGAGTAGCCAAAGACCCTGCATGCACAGTGAGGTTCCACCAAACACGGTTTGTCAGTCTGCACATGAGCCACACAACATTCCGTCACTTTTCAAGTGTAGAATGGCTCCTACTGCCAAAAACAGAATTGAATCCACTTATGCAACCAAGGGCCCTGACCGCTGGGTGCATGACAGGAGCCTTCCCAAAGAAAACCCTATTTCGAATTTTAGGCTAGGTGGGGGACAACCCAGCGTGACAAGTTATAATCAGGGGCTGGGGGTAGTATCTGGAAAGGCAGCAAGTTACCAGGCTCCATCCCAAGAGTTACCCATGACACTATCTCCCCGGAAAATCTATATGATATATGTACCAAAACTAATAGCCCAGAAGGGGTTCGAGGGGGAAGAATCACTGAGAAACAAAGCGATGCATTGGATTTGTCATGTAAGAGGGTGTAGCTCCCTAATGCGAGACGATATCCTAAGGGCAAGAAGATGTAAGCTTCATGACTCTCCCACTGACTGTATAGAATTTTCGCCAAAAGATGGAGGACTGGTTGAAAATCTGCTAGCCCATGATATTAGAACCTGCCCACCTGAAACGTCCAATATTCAATTCAAATGATACATATGTTCAGGTCAATCAACTGCAATATCCTCACGCATAATAGACCGCTTAGGTCCAGACTCAACCTTGGGGGCAATGGCTAGATCGGTACCTAGTAGTAGTAGTATTAGGGTTAGGGAAGGCTTCCCAGCGAGCAGTAGTAGAGCACACATAAGGACTCGGGGGCCCAAATAGGCGCTAATTTGGTGGGTAAGAATGCGGTAGCAGCACCCCCATTAAACATTCTGAAAGCCTGGGCAATGCTGTGTATGTTAGCTCAGGAAATGTTCCCAAACTCATGCTAGTTTCCTGGAATGTGGCAGGGTTAAATAGTAAATTGTCCCTTCCCCATTGGAACAACTTTATAGAGGGCTTTGACACCTGCCTCCTACAGGAAACCTGGAGCATAGCCCCAATACACAAGGTGAGGTATGTTAGTTATTAACTTCCAGCAGTTACAAAGGGATTAGGCCGCCCAGCAGGGAGACTGTTAATATGGGTCAAGATAGCCCTGGGTTGTAAGATTACACTCTACTCAAAAAACCCGGACATTTTGGGGATCTGTCTTAAGGGCCGCTCAGGCAAATCCATCGATATCTATAATATATATGCCAGAGGAGCAAGTGGGGGTAGATTATCAGCTACAATTCAACAACTTGAGGAGCTGTTAGATGAGACCCCGCTGATAATAACAGGTGATCTTAATGTCGCATTTGAACCCCTAGATAGAAATGATGTGATGGAGATTAACGAGGAAGATGCCAAGTGGTCTGTTCCCCCATTAGATCTCCCTCCGGTCAAGAAATGGTCCCAGGTCAAGGTCCAAGTAAAAGCTCTGAGCATAGAGTTCGGGCTAAGGGCAGCAAATGGCAGGACAAAATCAGATAGAACTGGCGCTAATACCTATAACAGGGCAAATAGCCCGAGCCGTATTGACTACATTATGCTAGACCGGAGGCTCTGGTGGAGTGTTATCGATATGGCCATGGGTGAAACTATCGATAGTGATCATAACCCGCTTTGCTTAAGCATGACACCAATTTGGGGAGGTTTAAGCATACAGACCACTGTCCAACAGTTAACAAAGGAAGTTTATCCATCTAATGACAATTGCCGCTTAAAGTGGCGTAAGATAATCACACGCGAAGATAAGCTCTCCAATATGCATCGGGATCTGGTGGCAGGCACAACAGAATTACTGTCCCTGCTCGAGAAACCAGGAGGATTAGCCAAAGTAGACAATGTCCACTCCAACCTTTTCAAGCAATTGGGCTCTTATTTCATCGTAGCTGGGCACCATACAAAACCCAGGCAAATAAAAAGGGATTTGGAAACATAGTTTAACAAAGAGTGCAGAACTCTAGAACCCAATTAGCCAAGGCAATAAAATCTAAGGACAGCGGACAAATTAGAATGACAAGGAAGATTTACAAATTAGCCCTACAAAAAGCAAAAAGAGAGTGGGACGAATCTCGTTGGCAGTCTATTAAAGAAGCTTATGCTGCCAGAGATTCAAAAAAGTTCTGGTCGCTAATTGTATGGGGCGACTAATCTGGGGCTCCACCACCTCCAAATTATATCCTGGCCTCAGTCTGGTGTGAACACTTTAAAATGTTCTATTCAGATGCTGATATATGGACCTCTGTGGGGGATGCCGTAAGCACATCGCCGACCCCCATAGCGATATCGAGGCTTCTATTGGCCAAATAGTTCAGGTGAAAGCCCAAGGTCCCGATGGCATACCAGGGGACCTCTTTCTACATGATAATTCCAGTTTGTCTCGTTACATTTTATTGCTCTTGAACGCTATAACTAGAGGGGCTTGGGTTCCAGGGTCCTGGCGGGGGGCAGAGGTGGTCCCCATATACAAAAAAGGGGACAGAGAACTACCATGCAACTATAGGCCCATTAGCTTAATAGATGATATACAAAAAGTATTCTGCCAAGCTCTTCTACAAAAGATTCAGGCATGGGCTGATGAAAAAGCTATATTAACACCATACCAAACAGGCTTCAGAGAAAAGACGGGGACAATAGATCAGGTGTTCTGCCTCTTTCTCCTATACTGGAAAGTTGTAGTAATTGGCCGGGGTAGCTTGTATATAGCTTCCATTGTTCTAAAGACAGCTTTTGATCTAGTTCCCAGAAAGAAGTTGTGGCAAGTCCTTAAAGACATGGGGATTCCAATTGAACTACTTAATTTAGTTATATGGCTTCACGAATGCAACTTTGCCCGGGTGAGGTGGGGTTCGCAGGGGCAACTTACAGACCCAATTCCAGTCAGTAGGGGAGTACACCTTTTCTCCTTATATATGAACGATGTACGTTTCCTCTCCCAAGAGCCTGTTGATACCCCAACCTTAGGTGGGGAAAAGGTTGTGACCCTATTGTTCAGAGACGACACCTTGTTAGTGTCAAAAACCCCTGGGGGGGGTTACAGTTACTCCTTAATCAATGTAAAAATGTCTGCGACATGCAGGGTTTAAAGATAAATATGTCGAAAAAAAAAATCATGGCCCTAAACCCTCACAAATCCTAGAAGGGAAGGCAATCCCTGGGAGGGGCATCACTGGAGAGTGTAAGCACATATGACCATGTAGGTGTCAAATTATCTGAGAAAATGTGCTGGAGACCCATTGTTACAAAGATGGCCTTGAAACATAAGCAGATAATAGGGGCCTTAAGGAAAGAACACCGCTCCTCTTCAAGTAAACCGGTTGCCGCGGCCCTGCAAATTTACGACTTAAAAGCAGTTAGTTCTGCTTTGTACGGATCTGAATTGTGGGGCTTTGACAAAATAGAGGAGCTTACTAGATGTTTCCCCAGAGTACCCCACTCCACCCCTTATTGTTAGACATGGGAAGACGATCCATCACTGATAAAGCTAAGATTCGCCCATTGTTATTTTGGGTCAGAATTTGGTCAACTCCGGAACTGTCTCCATACACCAATGCCATGACGGAAGTAACCTGCCTAGACAGTTGTAACAAGAGTGGCTGGTTCGGCAACATAAGGAGGCTCTTATCGCATAGTGGGCTACAGGGGGCCTGGGAAAACCCTGATCCATCCTTGCTCCAAAAAAGCTTAGTGAAGATGCACTGTTGGGACTGGGTTACACAAGCAGAATGCCGTAAATCTTCTTGAGGGAAGCGAACAATAGAATTTAGGCTTCACAAACAGGTCAGCTCCATGGAGCCCTACCATGACCGAATACAAACACCAAAGGATAGAAAGCTGTACATGCAGTTTAGGTTTGGCACTCTCCCTTTGAATGACTTCCTAAGCAGATGGCACAGCAATGTACCAATATCACGAAATTGCCCCGGCTGCAAGGCACTCACGGAATCCGTGGCATATGGTATGTTCATCTGTCCAACTTACGCACGTCCCAGATCAAAATGGTTAAGACCGACATGTAAACAGATAGGTACATGTAACTACCGGGAAGCCATGCGAATTTGCAAATCATACCCAAGACCACTGTTTGCCTGTACAGTTGCCAAGTTTCTTGGCTATATGTGGGGTATTAGGAAAAGGGCCCAAGAAGGGAGACCATGATGGGGGACAGGTGATTCCTGCACACATAAACCCCCCCTTGTTTTATTGCTTCTCTGTTACAACCCTGCACTCACTACAAGTATAAGAACTTGGTCATGACTGAGAGCCCACCACTGAGCATTAGGCAGTACTGTTTCAACCTGATCCTTTTAATTTAGCAGAGAGGTCAGTTCTTGGATTATAAATCAAAGTTCTCAAGTTTTTTTTTTTAATTTGAATACCTTGGCAATATGATTGTACCACTCTTGTACACATGGACCATTTATCTTGTAATGCACCTTAATCCCCAGACGACCTGATTGTAATTATTTTTTATTATTATTTATTCAAAGTTAAAACTGTGAAATCTTTGTATTCAATCGACCAAATGTATTTTAAACGATGGATTTTTGTATGTGTGCTGAGAATGTGTAAACCTTTATGGCACATATGCCGAAATAAAGTATTTAATGAGATGGTGATGAGATTTTATTAAATCATTGAAGACTCCATCAGGCCCTGGACATTTGCCCCCTGCACTCTGCTGGATAGCTACAACAACTTTGTGGATAGATACTTGTAAAATGATAGATGGGGCCCAGCCTGTTGGCGGTGTAGAATTAGGGCAAGTGACTGACTAGATTTTTGAAAAATGCTTGACCCATGCCTCACTATCTATTTGGCAATAAATAGTGGTAGAAGTCTTGTCCAAGAATTGCATGCTAGATACTGCTTTCCAGAAAGATTTACTATCCCTTAAGTGGGCCTTGTGTATTAAAATATGTCTCTGCTGGGCAATGACTTCATTTCGTCTATGTGATATTACTAATTTTCACTGCTTCCGTAATAGAACAACAGCAGCGTTATCTCTTGGATTCTTGGCTAAGGCTCTGTGCAACAGGCGACTGGCCAAAGAGCACTCATGGTAAAACCACCCTGGGTTCTGCAAATCTGGTCTATAGGGATTGCAGAGGGACTTTCTGATCTCATTACACAGAGTCACAAAAGAGCCAACAATCGCCCCTTGGACCACGTGCTCTGCTAAACACCCCATTATTAGTTCAATATTCTCTGTTACTACCTTCTTCAACAATTGCAAGGGATCAGGCAATTTGCAACGTAATCTTAAGTTGTCCGTGGACGGTAGTAACGTACTACGGCCTGCTGCTATTTTAGGAGACTTTCTAGCTTGGACGTCTAATGCTATTGCAACAGGATTATGGTCAGCGAAATGTGTGTCTAAATGATGCCGTATAACAAGCGATTAGTTAGGTTGCGAGAAATAAATATATAATCAATTACAGAGGAACAATTTCTCCCTCTGAAGGTGGACACCCCTGAGTTATCTGTACCAGCTGTCTAAATTGAGCAGGTCAGACACATTAAGATGTCTCCAAATCCTTCCCCCTTGTATCCGCCCCAACGTCCCCATTAACAGTATTACATTTACTTGTGACTGGAAGTTTAGCGTTAAAATCTCCTGTTAAGCAGATGTATAATTGGTGGCCCTCATTAACTTTTTGATCCATAATGGAAGAAATAGAATCAAATACAACAGGAAATCTTTCATTTTTTTTCAAACAAGTTTTTATTGGTTTTCTGAAAATGCCATACATATTATTCCATGAGCAACATAGGACAATAACTGAAATATGGACGTACATTACAATTATAAATGGTGGTAGGCTTGCACCCACTCCAGCACTAACTGCACCCCAATAAGTCCTACAGGGTTTCGAGAGTACTCAAGCAAGTCTCGGCCCTCCTCCCACAGTTATCCCAGCATGCAGTTCGGCCCATCTCCAGGCAGGATGTATTCCTCTAGTGTAGAGCCACATAAGAAACCCCCAACGCCCTCCCTTCCCACTCAGTCCCAAAACCCCCAAGTAAGAACCCCCCCATCCACCCCTCCCAAGCATGCCGCTGACCGTTGAAATACCCAGGGAATCAATCAGATCTCCTACACCGCCCACCAGAATCCTTGCTTCGTAGGTCCTAACCTAGGGTAGCCCGGGCACATCGAGGAAAAGGCCCTGCGGGAGCCCCAACGTTCGTCCCATGCCTCCCTGCCATCAAGGGGCGGTCACACCATCCGCCTGAGTGCCCTCCATCTCATCTAGTAGAGTCTCACCATCTATATTTGGGTGTTTAAGCAGGTGTACGAGCGCCACCCACGCCCTAGCCATCTCCATGGTCTTCTCGTTCCCAGTGTGCCTGGCCATGCCCAGCCTACAGTTCCCTTCACTCTCCGCCCATTTCACTAGTTCCGTGCGCCAGCGCGCCAAGACGGGCCCCTGCCTCCCCTTCCAGTGCGCAGTAAGTTCCCTTTTTGCAAGGACCAGCCCCAAATCAATGAACTTACTGGTGATTTTGGTCTTGGCAGTGTGCGGAAACCAGTGCAATAAGCAAGCCCGAGGCGTCATATCTATGTCCCTCTCCGTCACAGTTGCCAGCGCAGCCGTCACCCCACGCCAATAGTCCCCCAGTACTGGGCAGTCCCAAAACATGTGTAGAAACCTTGCCCCCTCAACATTACAACGGGGACAGGTAGATGATGCCCCATAATAGTCGTTAATTTTGTACAGGAAATCTTTCATTGGGAACATTATAAAAATCTTTATTGTAAAAATGAAAACTATATAAATCCAAAACCCCCTTGTAGGCTACCACTTAAAGATTATTTTCCCTTGTACCTAGAGACTTTGCATGACCTCGAGCAACAAATTATCCATATAGATAAACTGCCAGATGGGCGTCCAAAATGGGATGGAACAGCAGGTTTCGAAAAGCACAAAAAACCATCACATGTTATAGGGTTAATGTCACAAGCTTCCTGAAATAACAGGATGTCACAGGTACTTATAAACAACTACCATTCAGGAAGTGAAATCTTGGTGCGAATGCCAGCAACGTTCCAACTCATGATTGTTAATGGGCGAGAATATCCTGGCGCACTGTCAATTATAACTGCATCATTGGGGCGAGGACATTTTGGACTAGGGGTAGAACGGTTTATCTCCGACTGAGCGATTTAATTAGGTAAGACAACACATGCCTGGGAGGGAGACCGAGGCATCGGTGTGCACTGATCATGCAAAATCCTAGGCCACAACACTGAGGCATCCAGCGCAATTGGCCTGGGCGCACCCTGTCAAGCAACTTCATTACAGTCAGTAAGAGGTAAATATCTGTTTCTACATGGTAAGCCCCACAATGGCATAAACTAATGTTCAGATAGCAAGGGTCAAGCTTCCAAAGAATTTGGTTTGTAAAAGTATCTCAGCAGGAGCATGACAATATTTGATTTTATTTGTCCCCTTACTATATTTGAGTCAAGCAGTCGAGAACTAAATCAAATAAACTTAAACTTGAACTTGAGTCAAGCAGTCTCCCCACAGTGTTAGGTCGCCGAAAGTTATCAATAATGCAATCGCCCGGTATGTTTTTTGGTGCGTCCCCAATCCAGTGTATCCGCCGAACCATTAAAATATAATTTCCGTCTTGCAGCTTAAAGTTCCTGTTTGTCCCAAGCCAGTGAGTTACCTTATTCCGCACTTGCTCCCAGAGATTTAGTTTGGCCATTTTTCAGTGGGGGTACTCCCGCCATCACCAGATTGTATGGACAGGTCTCTGGGGGGAGATTGAGAATAGCTGAACTGGGGTTAATGTCCAGATCGATAGCCTTAGGGCTCTACGTGGGTGCAGTCAGAGGACAAAGGAGAAATCTTGCAATAATGATTTTTGTGATTGATCGTTGACTGACCTTTGCCTGTTTAGTAAGACAATTTAATTTGCAGAGTAGATATTATTAAAATTCAGTGTTATCTAAATTCCTAAATAGCACTTTTTTACACTATATTCAGTATTGATGCTAATATATTGCTTAATTCCTCTGGAGTATTCCACACCATAGCCTCAGATTTATCAGTGTTAATATTATACCCTGAGAAACCATCCAAAACTGGTGCCTAGAACTATTCTGGTGGACCAGACGTTAAAATATAGGCATGATTTTGTTAGTGGATGGCCACTTATGTAGCCAAGTATTTTACTCTTGTTCCTTAGTTGTATAAGTTCAATAAATATTGAAAAAAGTAGCGGAGAAAGGTGACAACCCTGCATAGTGCTTCTGTGAATTAAAGGTTCTCTGCTTTGACTTCCATTTATAAAGATTGTGGCTCTTGGCTCATTATATAAAGCAAGCAGTGCAACAATAAATGAGTGAGGAAAATTAAACAAAGACTGTTCGTCCTACAGTTAATTCAAGTGAACTAAATACAAGGATTTATGTGCCTCAAACAGAGTAGCTGTCATTGGGCATAAGAGTGCAGTTGCTAAGTCTATACTGGCCAGAAAGTCTGTAATATTTTTACCAGTCCATCATCTCTTAATGTAACTCCTCTCGTCTTCATGGATTAGGGTGTGGAGATCAGTTTGTATTCTTTCAGCTAATACTTTGCATAGAATTTATTATCACTTTTTGTAAATTATATTATACCTTCTTGGCTTGTCCTACCCAACACTGAACTGTCAGCGATTCTGAGTGACTCAAAAGGTCGCAACTCAGCTATTGGTATTTATCCCATAGGCATCTTGAGTTGAGGACTCTATGCCCTGATTCCGAGCAAAGGTTTCTTCAGATCTAACTGGAATGCTTTCCATTGAATTAAAAGGTTTAAAGCTTTCATTACACAAGTTAGCAGGAGATAAGCTGGCTAAAGTTCATTCTTTATTCTTTCCTTTTGATCTGGCTCCCATATCCCTTCCTTGTGGTGCACCGCTTGATAAGGATAATGAAATAAGTGTGTTACTAGTTGTGGTTCTACAAGTGTTAGCTGCTCTATTCATCTCCTCCGGTAGAGTCTAATCAAAATTCAAACTAGTTAGTTTTTAAAACTCTGTGAAGCTGATGTAGTACAAAAATATTTCTTAAGAGCTCAAACTTGGCCATATACACATGGAAGCCTGCTACATCTTGGAAATGTTACAGCTCATGATGCCCTGGGAAGGATCTTTTGGTGTCCAGCAGAAGCTACAAAATATCATTAGCGAAAATGGTAATCTTAAATTAGTGAATGCTAATTAGCACATACTCTCTGGGCTAGATGTCCTACCAACAGAGAGACTAGGCAACCTTGCCATGCGTCCTTCTGTATGTACACATTTAAACATAACTGGGCATTCATTTTTAGGTCGAGCCTCGAGTAGCGCGCAAGCGCTGCTCTGCGAGACTTTAAGTTAGGGGGTTTTGAAAGCTGACCAGACGCTCGTGCGTCATGGCCTTTTCCCTGCGGTTACGCGCGCGGCAGACATCTGTTTCCAATTATCGTGCCCAGACGCGGGCGCGATAATTGGAAACACATGCTGGCCCTGCGGGTAATCGCAGGGAAAAGGCCATGACGCACGAGCGTCTGGTCAGCTTTCAAAAGCCCAGGCTGCCGCGCTCGCTCGCCCCCGCTGCCGACGTCTCTGCTGTCCAGCGCTTCACTTATTTGCTTGGCTTGTTCACTCTTCTGATTCGCTCCCTTTTTCCTTGTTCTCCTTCCCTCCCACTCCCCTCGTCGTCTCTCTCCCTCCTTCTTTTCCTCCGGGAGGAATTTGCTACCGATAATATCGCTGCTCTGTGATTTCACTCTGCTTTAGCCGCGGGGTCCAGGTGTGGCTGTTCTGCAATACCACCGAGGAGGGATCCCGGCAGGTGAGTGTGGGTGGAGCAGGCGTGGGATGTTGGCTGGACCCCCTCCCCTTAGCTCCTCTCGTGCTTCAACGTTAATCCTGTTCGCTGGGACAAGGGGCTTGGTGGTGAATACGATTGCGTAATCCTTGACAGTGGAACTGATGGCAAACCTGTTCATGGCAAACCTGTTCATAGGTGTTCCAACAGCGCGAGGTGAACTGGGAGAGCTGCCCGTGGGTCCCGATAAAGGAGGAACATGGGTAGTGCACTGTTGACGTATGGCCGTGTTTAGACAGGTCTGTTTGTGGGCTCAGTACAGGAGTAAGGCGCGCAGGACGTCAGGATTGAGGTGCGATAGGGGAGTTGAGGTATCCATTGGTCCCGGTACTGAAATGGCTGAGGTGTTGCAGGCAGGACTGAAGAGCTCTAGCAGATTAGATGTAGGTGTGTGACCCCTGGGATTGCAAATAGGTGCTGCGTAATAGGGCTGAGAAGCATTGGCGGAGGGATGGGTAAGGCAGTAGCAGAGAGATGCAGCGCAGTAGTGAGGAGCAGTCGCAGAGCTCTTGAGTATCATGACGCTGCGCAGTAGATTTGAGGTGAATACAAAGAGCAGTGTGGATATCCGCGCTGGAATAGCTGCTGCGCAACAGACCTGATGTGAATCGGGGAGCCTGTAGATGGCTTGCAGCAGTGGGAAAGAGGGGACGTTACAGAGCAGCGTTGGTGTTCACTGGCATAGCTGCATGCTGGCCCAGTGCCACTGAAAGCAGGGGGGGGGGTCTTTGGGGGGCTTCATGGCGGATTGAGGTACTCTGCCGGAGCTGCGAGTCCCACTTCTGTGCTGTGTGCGGAGAGGTTGGCACGCTCCAGTCGAGCGTTCCTCTAATTCCCTCAACCGCAAGGATGGCTCAGTGGTTGGCACCCGGCCCTTCGGTGCCATCTGCTCAGGATCTGCCCCTGCCATGCACCGAGCCCACACACACTGGCTTTGCCACATGACAACCAGTGGATGAGCCCTGTCAAGGCGTAGGATTCATTAGGTGTGACTGTGGGAAGAAGCTAATTAAAGTCTGCTGTGAAGGCCGGGGAGTGGGCGTCGCCCGAGGGAAGCGCGGGGGAGAAGCAGCAGAGAGAAGGATGGGGACAGGGTAAGGAGAGAAAGAATGCGCAAGAGAGGCTATTTGCATAAACCAGTTCTGCACAGTGCGCGCGCTACCCCTCGGTCTCCGACCCATCAGCAGGGCCGTTGCTAGAACTCACCGAACATGTATTTAGTCCCTGTCAGAACACCCCACCACATAACTACAAAGACACCTGAAGTAAAGTGCTGGGGTGCGAGGGGGTGAACGGCGAGCTCATTAAGGCCTACCTAGGAGGAAGGAAGGCGGCCTGGGCCCTGAGGGAGAGAACAACAGAAAGATAGGGTGTGGGGCTGAGGCAGTGGTCGAAGGGGGAGGTATTCCTCCATGACGTGCCCATACTTTTATAATTTTCGAAAAACAGTTTCCCTACTTTTTGTGAAAAGACGACCGTCCCGGGAAGGTTTATTCTGAGAACAGAAATGCTTCAGCTGAAGTGTTAGGAAGATAGTCTCCTGTGTTGTGAAACCGAGGGAGGAGCAGGCAGATAACTAAACAAGCCTTCTTGCCAGGTTGCCTGCTTACCTGAAAGAAATGTAACTGGTCAATCTGCAAATGTAAAGGGTACTTGGAAGTCGGTGTTAGTTTTCATTGATGGAATCACTTGAAGCTTCCTGATGACACACATTTATTCTTTTTGAGAGGCATTGTAAGGGAGCTGCCAGATAAGTTGTGAAGTGCGTGCTTTTAAAAGACAGTTCTATAGAAAAAAAATTGCACTACGTAAAGTCTGCAAAAACATCTATATTTTGGAAACACTATTTTTATTTTATACCTTTTTGTGCATTTCGTAGCCTGTGTATAATGCAAGTTTAAATTAATGACTTACCTTGTTCATGGTGCTTTCTGTCACAGACTGGGCATTTGTAGCACTAAACATACAAAAGTCACTATTCTCCACTGCACCAACCAGGATTCAATTCAGTGGCGGCTGGCATCTATGGGGAGGGGGAATGCGGGGTGAGCGCGCACATATAAAATTAATTTAAAAAACGACTTGCCTCACTCGACAGGACCTCCTCACTCCGAACTTCCTTGTTGCTCCTGCAGCCCAGCCACCAGGAAACTCCCTTGATCAATCAGGGCGCTGCTCTCACCAGCATGAAAGCAGTGCCCTGATTGGAGGAAGCAGCCCCACTCGGCGCTCCACAGCTCTCTGAAGATATGCACTTTCAATTTATATAAAAAACAAACAGGACTACAATAAAGACAAGGGAGCCCTCTATAAAGTCCTGCTTTACTTTCTATGTAAAACGAAGATGGCATAGCATGAAAGCCTTGATTATAGCCCCGTGTTTCTTTCTATGTCCTGGAAAGAAACACCGGGCTGTAATAAAAGCTCCCTTGCCATGCAGTTAAAAATACAAGCATTGGCATAGCCAATCGGTCTCGCGTTTGGGACCTTATAAGGATTGTGCTGCATAACTAAATACTTATAAGGTCCCAAAAGCGAGACCTATTGGCTATGCCAATGCTTGTTATACAAGCCATGAGAAGCTGTGCCAAAATGTGCTTACCAAACCCCACTGCTTAGAATATCTCCTCCAGTAAGGGACAGATGATTTTGTCAAACACTTTATTCAACTTCGAGCAATAGAAGGAAATTCTTCTTGTTATGCCTATCTATGTTCACGACACGCAGCGCCTTTTTTTGTCATCAACAGCCTGTCTGCTATCAATTAAATCTTCCTGGTCCGAATAAATCAATTGTGGCGTGAACTGCCTCAACCTCCCACCATGTCCTTCATGAATAATTTCACATCAAGGTATTGGCCTGTACCAACCATAGAGCACTTGCTCCTTTCCAGATCTCAGGTTCTTTAATATCGCAAATTCTCTCAAAGATGTTGTGATTACCAAAAAAGCTGCAATATCATTCAATACGTCAAATCTGAGAAAACTTAAGGTGAGGATTGAGTTTTTACTCATTTAATTTCTAAAATAATTTTCTCTTTCGATATGAGGCCCTATACTGTAACCTTTTAGGCGGTTTCTCACAAGTATACCTTTACAACTTGAAGATTTTCCTTATCTCTTGTAAACAATGCCTGGTAAAACTTCACAAGTTTATTCTCTTCCACCTCATGGAGCTTTCCATTATTCCCCTTGATTGATGCACTCGTAAGGCCCGATTTAGAGTTTGGCAGAGTGGGTACTCCTGAAACATGACTAAACCAAACCTCTACGCCAGCCACTGCTACAGCCATTCCCACTGGCTGCTAGATCGCTAGGCAAGACCATCAGCAGAAGGTCAAAGGCTGGGGCACCACCATATTAAAAGACACCATCAGCTGTAGAACTTAAACAAACAGCTGCATGTAACACCGCACATTCAAGATAAGCATCACAGACAACTTCTCCCTAGGCAAACACCTTGTATACAGATTACCAGGACCCCCACACTAATTTCACCACTGACATCACAAACTTCATCACACCACTCATTATCAGCACCTTCATCCTCCTTAGAGACCTTAACTTTCACCTAGAAAACTGCACTGACCCAAACTCTCAGGCTGTTCTAGAAAACCTTGGTTTCACCCAGCAAGTTACCAAACCCACCCACACTGCTATTGGAACAGATTTTCTCCTCAATCAGCAACATCACAGTCGACAAGCCAGTAACTATAACCTGGACAGACCACTTCCTCATCAATTATAGCATACCCATCCTGGATCACCACAGACCTACCACCACCGGACCAGTCTGCCGCAGCTGAAAAAGCATCACAGAAGAGGACTAGGTGTCTGCCCTCTCTGCGCACCAGCCCGAGCACACCAGCAACTTGTCGAATGCCATCAAAATCTCAGAAGCTTGATCAAATCATGCACCAACACCCTAGCTCCCCTCAAGCATAACCCAATGGCAAGAGCCCGACCTCAGGCTAGTTGATGCACAGAAGTACTCAGGGTGATAAAACGCCACTGCAAGCAACTGGAGTGCATATGGAGAAAAAGATAGACATCTGCAAATCTGTCATAAGACACTACCACCAGCAGATAAGGAAAACCAAGTGCACAGCTCTTGAAGACCGCATCAATGTCGGAGCAAACAGCGGCAAGGAATTCTTCGCCGTCATCAAAGATTTTACAGCACCTTCTGCTGCCTCCGGCAACATCAACCCCTTGCAAGACATTTGCAACAAGGTTTCAGAATTCTCCTGGAAATAAGAACTCTCCTTATTTGGCCCGCAACAGGACCCTGTCACCGTTGCAATTCACTTTCCCATCGCAGCAGAAGAACAAACCCTTGTGGCCTGCCGTCACCACCATTGAAACCGCTGCTACCATGAAGACCATCCACTCGGGGGCCCCATCTGATCTTTGCCCTCACCATGCTTTCACCAAAGGACTGCTGCCAATCAGCAAAGCACTGACACCCATCCTCAATGCCTCCATCAACTCAGCCACATTCCGGGCACCTGAAAACACTCCCCTGCACAAGATACCATCGGCTAACCCAGTCACGCTCTCCAACTACAGACTCATCTCCCTCCCACCATACCCAGCCAGGGTCTTAGAGAAACTAATTAACCAACTCTTCACCGACCACCTCAGCAGCCACCAGCTCCTTGACGCTACGCATTCTAGTTCAGGCACAACCACAGTACAGAAACATCACTTTTCACCTCCATAGACTGCATCCGCATGGTCCTTGACAGAGGAGATATGGCAGCATTTTCTTAAGTCTCTCTGCAGCATTTGACATGGTCTCACACTCCATCCCCATCAGGCGCCTGCACAATATTTCTACACAAAAAGCAGTATATGACCATCCATTTGGCTATCAAACAACCTCACACTCACGTTCATTTACCCACAACCAGCAAATGATGTCTTTACACCCACTATGGAATTCCCACACATGCACAAAGCTACACCCACATGAGGACAATCATATTCCATTGCAGTTACTTTAATACATCCAAGCACAAAGAACAATACTCACTCGTGTCATCCATAATACACAGAAACAAATCCAGCCCCATATGCTAGTGCAATAAACAGTGTATGTTCAAAAACTTTTATTGTGCACTCACAAACATAACAAATCATTTTCTCAGTAACATAACATTTCAACCTTAGGTAACACAAGTATCATAATTTACACACATAGCCACAAATGTACACCAAAGCAACTATACCCAAACGCCTACACTCATGTATAATTATACACCCGCACTCCTACTATACCCTGTCACATCGTGAGTTATTAATTTTAGATGGACTTGCTCTTACCAACTTAATAACACTCCTTTGGTAGGTCTCTGTTCTCAGTGAAACTCTGCTCAACAATCCCTGGTAGCTGTGACAGAAGCAGCAGGCAGTTCCGCAGAGAAGTGCATGTTCTTTTCAATTAATACCAACAATTTTAAAGTCACAATGAAATTTCCAAGCCAATTTAAAATAGAAAAATGTAATGAGCTAAAACACACCAAATTATCAGTTTCACGGTTGACCAGAACTGTGATTTCAGGCTAACAGTAATGGAGAGGTGCTCTTACCAACTTAATAACACTCCTTTGGTAGGTCTCTGTTCTCAGTGAAACTCTGCTCAACAATCCCTGGTAGGTGTGACAGAAGCAGCAGGCAGTTCCGCAGAGAATTGCATGTTCTTTTCAATTAATACCAACAATTTTAAAGTCACAATGAAATTTCCAAGCCAATTTAAAATAGAAAAATGTAATGAGCTAAAACACACCAAATTATCAGTTTCACGGTTGACCAGAACTGTGATTTCAGGCTAACAGTAATGGAGAGGTGGTCTGGCAAGCCATGGCTAAATAAACATTGCAAAACCAAAGGGGATGATGGACGGAGTGTTGAACATTGCAAGCACTCACCCCCAGTCAACTGATCTGGGTTTAATCCATCATCATTCTTTAGCTCACTCTGCCACCCCAGTTCAGACATGGCCATATGCAAATCATTCTGACCCTGTGCCTCATGGGAACAGTCCAGCCCGAACTGCCAAGCCATGTCTTCCCTGGACCGGAAACAAGCATCCTGGGACCGGTTTCTGGCTTACAGCCGTCATCAGCCAGGCTATCTTGAATCCAGTGGCAAAGTGAGCAAGGGACCCACGTCTGGGCATACACTGCCAACTTAGGGCGAACATAGCAAAACCAAAGGGGATGATGGACGGAGTGTTGAACATTGCAAGCACTCACCCCCAGTCAACTGATCTGGGTTTAATTTTCAATTAATACCAACAATTTTAAAGTCACAATGAAATTTCCAAGCCAATTTAAAATAGAGAAAAATGTAATGAGCTAAAACACACCAAAATTATCAGTTTCACGGTTGACCAGAACTGTGATTTCAGGCTAACAGTAATGGAGAGGTGGTCAGGCAAGCCATGGCTAAATAAACATTGCTCATTGGTACCCAAAGTCCTGCAGGAGGCCAAAGTCCAAAGCTGAAGCCAGTGAGGGCCCTTAGAAGTCAGATCATCTGGAAATTTGTCCCGGTCCAGGGTTTCACTTTAATCATGTTTTTGGTTCTCCGAATCCACAGGAGAGGTAAGGCTGGAAGCTGTAGGGCCCCACAAGGATACGTGCCTTTACCACAAGATTCCGCTGAGCACAATTTCAGTGTAACAAAAAGCTCAAAGTGTGAAAACCCTGGTTTTCTTGCCTGCATCCCTGGGGAAGACTCAGCACCTTGTCCAGGTCATCTCAAAGTGGAAAACTAAGTCTCGATTTTCTCCAACTTCTAGTAATGTTACTTCAATCCTCAAGTCCTCAAGCAGGCTTCTAGGCACCGGGTCTCTGTCCAGTCAGGGCTCCTGCAGGGCCCAATCCACAAAGGTCAATTGGGCTTTCTTGGAGTCGGGAATCCAGCTTTTGACGTCCCTGGAGCAGGCAAACAGGAGGCCAGCCACTAGACCCTTAGAAAACAGCTCCAGTCCCTGAGTGCCAGCTGGAGTCTAAAAGCCTAGAGTCTTTCTTCCAGTAGTCAGGCAGAGTATTTCTCTCCAAATATTTTTCCCCCAGTTCCAGGAGTGTTCTTAGAAGGTGGTGATCAGTGCCAGTCTTATACTGTGCAATATCTAGTGATTTAAGAATGTCCTACACTCAATCTTGACTATTCACTCACACTGTCCCCACCCTTTTTCAGCACTTCCTCTCTTGGTTACAACAAAAGTTAACAGAAGCTCTACAATAACAAGCAATGGCAAGGCCAATAGACCTGACCTTTGGGACCTATTGTCTTTGCCAGAGGTTTTTGGCCATGCTGTACTGCATCCCCGATACTGTGCAGCACAGCAGAAGAAAACAAACAAAACAAAGCTCTATGGCATGATAACCATGTCAATTTGTGTTTTTTGTTTTTATTTACGATATCCAATTTTTTAACATGGCAACCCAGCAATACACAGTTCTTAGACTGTACATGTAGCTTGAGCAGTAGGGATATTCACGGTATGTGAGCACAATAAGGGCACAATTACCTCAGCAGTCCGGTTTGTATTAAAAACTTTCCAGACGTTTAAAATCTGTACACTTTGCTTTACCAGAAATCAATGCAGTGTATTTGCATTAGTTAGATATGTTCGCAATGGACCTCCATATATCTCTGGGATAGGAGTTATGTGGCGATAAGGCCCTGTACGTTTGCAACATGTGGTGAGGTCTTTTAGCCAATGTGTACAGGTCGAAGCACCCCTATTTTTCTAATTCATAGCAACTCAGTGCTTTCCCAAGAAAAGGGCTATAGCAGTGAATTTCCAGAAAGGTCAAGGGTTTCTGCCAATATGCATATATTGACGGGCAACTCCATGCCATATGGAGTAAATCCGCATTTAAGGGTCAACATTTCTAGCAATTGTAGCCCACAGACAACATATACTGCAGCATACTGGCTGGAGAGTAGTACGCTCTGGGGCCGATTCTGATGCGGGTTGGAAAAGCTTCCCGACCGAATCGGTTGGGAAATGGTGTCCGACCCACTCGGATCGGGAAAGTCCGACCGGCGGAGTAGGATGCATCCGGATGCTTCCAGATAAGATTTGGTTGAACTCCCATTGACTTCAATGGGAACATTTGTTCCTAACCGCATCAGAATTGGGCCCTCGGTCGGGAAGACACGTTCCCGATCCGATTTGGAAGGAGCAAATGCCGTTAGGAGGCCTTCCTAACCGCATTAGAATCAGGCCCTCGGTCGGGAAGCTTTTCCAACCCGCATCAGAATCGGGCCCTCTGTGTCTATATTTGAACTGTATTAGTCTAAATGCATCCCTGATCTGTTGGCAGCAGCATGACCTTAGCACATCTGTGATTTCATGCCCCAGTTCCTGTTCACATTTTCTTTTCATGCAAGTTATTAACAATGCAGTTCTGCATGTGTGTAATTAACCGGGTTAGGGTTTACAATGACTAAAGTGAGCAAATCACATTCAGATGGGTCATCTGGTATCGCCAGGCACAGGCCCTCCATTGAGTGGCAAAGTCGTTGATACATTCTGTGAGTATTGTAATAGCATCATTAATATCTTGTTGATAAAAATATCCCCCAGTGTTTCCTATTTCTTACCGAGCCGGTGTCTTATAACCGCCATCTAACTGGTCAGTACAAACCTGGGATTATTATTTAACGGCAAATGTGATGAATATGCCGTATCTGCCCCCCATTAACTTCGCCAGCATAGCCCATGTCCAGCCAGTGCATCTAACGAAGTGTATCTCGCTACATGGACCACAGGGTTTTTGCGATGGCACAGAACGCTGCAGGACTGGGGCCACCATCCCTGCTTCAATGTCACAATGCAGTGATTGCTTAGTGCTATGAAACCAGTAGTGTGCAAACTGAGCCTGGGCTACAAGATAGTTCAAAGTTGGGATCCTCAAATCCCCACAGCTTGTTTGGCAGCTGCATCTTTGCTCCATGTTCTTTGTGGCTGTCGGCCTCCCTTGCTAACTTAATCAGCTGTGATCTGAGATGCTCAAAAATGCCCTATGTAATGGTATCTGGATATTTTGAAACAGGTATAGTAATTTGGGGAGGAGTACCATCTTTATGAGAACAACTCTACCCGCCATCATTAATGGCATTTTAATCCATCCCTCCACCTATTTTTAAATAGTTGCCTTACATTTCTCATTTTTTTCACTTATTAGAGTTGCCAGAACCCTGTGGTGCTGAATATCTTACAGGCTCTAAATGCCATTTTAGTGCCTCCTGCAATTCAGGTGTCAGTTACCGCTTAGTTAAGGGCATCAAAAGTGACTTCGACCAATTGACTTTTAATGCCATACGGCTCACCAAATGTAATAATGTCGGTGATAATGGGGTGAACATAGTGTGCAAGTTCTTTAATCATATGCAGAATATCATCTGTGTACATTGCGAGCACTATTCTGTGTGCCATATTTAATGCTCCTGTGAGGATTCTGGTCTCTTAAGAAACTAGTTAGGGCTTCCACAGCCAGAGCAAAAAAGATCGGCGATAGAGGACAACCATGCAGTTGCTCCTGCATATTGATATGGGGGTAACAGAAAATGTACCCTAATTCGTGCCTTCGGGCCCGTATATGGAAGGGTGATACATTTGAGCATTTCATTCCCCTTACCTATTCTGTCAATATCCATAAAGAAATAAGTCTTTAAATAGAATCAAATGCTGTGGCCGCATCTAAAAATGCATTAAAGTTAATGGGGCGACCCTGTGTCCCTCAGAACCTGGGTATTAGTAATATAGAAAACAATTGGTTCTGTTGGGTGGGGGTAATTACTCTTGTGCATGTATTGAATACGAAAAAAACACAACAACAGGCTTTCTTAATTAGATACCAAAAATTAATTAAACAAGAACACACCAGGAGAAATATTAGAAAACTTAGTTAATTTTACTCTTTTTTTTTTTTTTTAAAGTAATTACGAGAAAACATATATGGCTGTCACACATGCAAATTGATTGCAACACAAAAATGTGACTGTAGTGAACAAGTGACATGTGGTGACTAGTGAAATCGAAGGTGCACTATATACAAGACATACGCAAGTGACATAGAATGATAATTATTCTTTTTCCTGTCTAATGATTATCCACATGAATGCCAGACCCAATACTATTTCAGAGTTAAGGTCAAGACAACTGTGTAGACATGTATAATGGTACTGTTGACGTTTCGACCCTATAAACAGCGCAAAATGATGTGCGTCAGGCCGGGTCTTCCTCAGGACTGTAAAAATACGGGATGGACAGCCTATAAAGTTAATTATAAAGGAGGTCAGGTGCGTTCCAAAAATTGCGAATAAAATTAAGCAACGAGTCGTAACTGTGGTATTGCTTACCAAACGAAACGATAGTTCATTCAATGAAGGATGGTGTAATGGTAATCCAGTTGGAATACCTACAAATATGAGAGGGTCATCTTTAGTAACTGCGGATATTGTGTGACCAAAAGAACAAGCAACCATTCATGTCATGTAACCTTACCGGGGGTAGGTTCAAAGGTTCAATTAATGCAGGTCATGGGAATGCCGGGGGCATCTTTAAAGAATCTGGATAAATTGAAAAACCCATCAGTACTAAATACACACTGTAACTGGGGCATTAAAGCGTAGATGTGAGCAAGTACAACGTACCTTGATTTATAGATAAACACTGAAACCGGCGTTGCACTCCACCAAAAGGTTGGAGTCTAAAATAAAATAAAAACTAACTAGGTATTAATAGGGTGGTCATAAATGTGCATAACTAAAAATGGCAGTGTATACGAAAGAAATGGAAATGTACCTTAAATAAAAGCACATAAGACTTCCACCAGCCGGATGGAGTCAAATGGTGTAGAAATTATTCCTAGGTTAAGTCTACTGTTCGTTTGCAAGACATTCGTAAATAACTGCGGGACAAAAAGGAAACTTTTGTCAGTCAAGCCGTGGGCCTCTTAAAAGTGTTTAATTACAAATGACAGTGAATACGAGAGAAAAAAGGAAATGTACCTTAAATAAAAGCACACAGGACTTCCACCAGCCGGTTGGAGTGAAATGGTGCGCAAATTATTCCTGGTTTGAATTTACTTTTACCGTCCACTATGGAAGGATTCTCCGGGCGGGCTGCAGTGAAGGAGGATCTATTTGAAAATTACGGCTGACGTCATTAGTCAGCTGGAAGGGAAACGTGCACGTTGAGGTGCAGCAGCTAGTTAGAGCTGTCAAGAGCTGGTCGTGCCTGACACACGTATACATAAAACAATGATTGCTACTAGGAGGCAACAGGATCGTCATAGGTTAGTAATGCCTAAGGACGGAGGGAAAAGTCATTCTATCAAACAGTTCAATGAAAAACATGCTGGATGATGCTTATGTTATGCGAACAGTTACATGAATAAAAGGTAACATGTAATGGTAGAATTTCAAATGCGAATGCACGCTCACTTCTGGCATTTGCCCAAGGTCACAAACGATGATACAATCCATATTTTGCCATGCCAATGCACGGTCACTTATAACATGTGCACAAGGTCACAAATGGTGATACAATATGTATGCGAACAGTTACATGTATAAAAGGGAACATGTGTAAATTGCAATGGTAGAGTTTCAAATGCAAATGCAAGCTCACTTCTGGCATGTGCCCAAGGTCACAGACGGTGATACAATCAATATTTTGCTACGCAGAGCCATTAAGATTGACACTAGTGCAGTTACCAATGTGCACACATTTATGGGGCAAATATCAGTGCATGAATGCGGTCAGATATGTTGACAAGTCATGATGTTATTACTGTCACATCTACTAAAGGGGACGCATGGAACACGAAGACCAGCCATTATGCTGTCCACATACATTTAAACAAGAACAGTAAATAGTCCAATTAGAATATGGAAAACATGTGATTACATTAGTATAAAGTCTTAACGTTATTCAGCTAGTAAGACCTAGTAGTAACAGGAAGAGGCAGGGGCCTAAAGCAAGGCCATCTGCCTATAGGTCTCCTCTTGTTCGTTCAATCCCCGGTTCACTGAGTCAAGGGTATGAATCCATCTGCACTCCTTAAGGCTAGGGGCCGAAAGTACATTGCCACCCCTTTGGTGCAGAGTGATTTTTTCCAATACCCACCATTCTAGGTTGTCTGCTGTATGACCACTAGTAGAATAGTGGTCCACTCAGGAAGCCCCCTGTACATTACAGCGGATCCTACTACAATGTTGTAGGATCCTAGTTTTAACTTTTTGTGTGGTTTGACCTACATATATTTTCTTGCAGGGACATCTTATAGCGTAGATAACGTTACAGCTATTGCAGTTAGTATGTTGTGTTAGGGAATACTGTCAGTCATGATGGACGAATGATGAGCCTACAACTGAAAGATTGCACGCTTTACATCTGCCACATTTAAAATGACCCACCAATGGTGGCAAATTCAATTGTTGTCTGATGTCAGGTGGTTTTGTAGTTTCCAAATAGGAACTAACAACATAGTCCTTGACATTTCTTGCACGTTTAAATGCAAACATGGGCTGCTCCTTAATGTTTATCTCAGTTCCTACCAGGTTCCAGTACTTCTTTACCACCTTCTTAATCTCCTGACTCCTTGTATTGAATGTGGTGACACAAATCAATTTATCCATTTGGTTATTTTTGGGTTGTAATTCAAGAAGGGTCTCACGTGGGCGGTACCAGGCCCTTTTCCTGGCTCGGTTGAGTAGGCCTTTCGGATAACCGCGATCTCTCAGTCTTGTAATGAGAACATCTGTTTCTTTGAAAAAATCAGCTCTTCTGGTACAATTTCGTCGTAATCGTAAAAATTGACCATAGGGTAGGTTGTCCCTCAGGTTTCTTGGGTGATGGGAGTCATATTTTAAGGTGGTGTTCCGCTCGGTTGGTTTCCTGTATAGGGTTGTGATGATTTTATCTTCCTCACTTTGTAATGTGAGATCTAGGAAAGAAATGCTTTCGTTGTTGTATGTCATCGTAAACTGGATGTCAGGCGACAGTCCATTTAACCATGTTTTGAAGTCTAGGAGACTTAGTTCTGTGCCTGTCCAAATCATCAGCACATCGTCGATGTACCGCTTCCAGATAGTATTATTCTCCAGAAAGGGGTTCGATAGATCATATATGTGAGCGTCCTCATACTGGTCCATGAAGAGGTTCGCTAGGCTGGGAGCGAACCCAGCTCCCATAGCCACACCCTTACATTGATAGTAGTAGGTGTCCTGGAAGATAAAGTAGTTCTTAGTCATTGCAATTCTTAAGAGTTCTTAAGAGTTCCACCAGGAACTCAGTGGGAATCCAACAGGGAGCCGGACGTTTATCGAGCACCTTACGGATAACATCAATCGCCTGCTCTTGTGGTATACTCGTGTAAAGAGATGAAACATCCAATGTCACCAGGAACTGAGTATGTTTATTAAAAGGTTGATTCTCAACCAGTTGGATGGTATGCATAGTGTCCCGCAAGAATGAGCGAGTATCCAAGACACGGCTGCAGAAAGCTGTCTATGAATAGATTAAGTGGCTCTAAAACCGAGCCACAACTGGACACTATGGGTCTTCCAGGAGGATGGTCCATACTTTTGTGAATCTTCGGGAGGGTATATATAGTCGGTATCCTTGGATTGGTCTTGTTTAGGAAATTGTACTCAGGTTCGGTGAGAAAACCTTCCGTCAGGCCACTGTTCGTGAGGGCCTGGATAAGCTTGATTATATCCTGGATTGGATTCTTCTGGATTTTTTGATAGCTCTCTTGGCAACTCAGTTGCTGTGTGATTTCTGTGATATAATCCTTGGTGTTTTGGATAACAACTGCTCCCCCTTTGTCCGCTGCTTTAACCACAATCGATTGATTGTTACTTAAGGACTGCAGTGCTTGCCTCTCTTCTTTCGTGATGTTATATCTAATATATTTTTGGTTGTTTAAGAGGTCAATCACTTCCTCCAGTATGATTTTTTCATAGGCCAGTATTTTCTCACTCATCAGGTAGGCAGCCGGGGTGAAAGTGGAAGCCGGTCTAAATTCAGTTGCTGCAAAGTTTTTCTTCCATTGGGTGTTTTTCACAAAGAAATATTTCAAGCGAATTTTCCGAAAGAATTGTTGTAGTTCAAGCTTAATGTTGAAAGAGTTCGGGGGGGCTGTAGGGATGAAGGATAGGCCTTTAGCCAGAATTTCATGTTCAGCTGTTGAAAGGCAGTATTCTGAGATGTTAACAATGGGGTCAGTATGGGTCAGATTACAGACATATGGCACTACCATTTGTAGGTTTGTCGCCGGGTCTGGATTTCCCCGTGGTTCTCCTGTTGTTGGAATCTGACTCTCGTATTGCCTCGTTGGGTCTTCCTTCCCCTGTTCCATCCCCTCGGTCTGTCCCAATTTGTTCTCTGTTCATCCATGTGGGGTCTCCTAAAAAAGAAGACGCACCGTAGCTGTCTTGAAATCTGGGCCCCTGTTGGTAGGGTCGATTGTTGGTACTAGTCGTAGGCCTCTCAGAGTCACTTTCAGAGCCGCTTCCATACGAGGAGTTGGAAAAGGTAGCAAATCTACGCTGTCCTTGTCTGCTGCGGTTCGTGTAGAACCCCTGGGAATCTTGCTCGTAATAGTCGTCTCTCAGGTACGGGTAGGTGATTTTTTTGTCATAAGCCTTAATGTCTTTGCTCAATTTTTCAAGTTTTTATTGAGTGTAGTGATGTTAAATTCCACAATTGTTTTTTCTGCACGTTCTAGTGCTTCCTTGGCGTTATTAATGGCTTTATCTTCAAGAATTTCTTTTTTTAGGTCTGCGATTTCCTGGGATAGTTTCTTGACGTACTCTAGGGCTGTCTCAACACCCAGCACCATCCAGTGCCGGGAGCAATTGTTGGCCACGAAACTGAATTCCTCCCTGAATTTAGGGTTATCGATAAAGATGGCTGGTTCGTTTCGCACCTGTAGACCTTTCGGGATGATATTCGCCTGTAGATATTTAGTTAACAGGTGTCCGTGTAGGCGAGAGCGAATAAGTGTCATTTGTGACCTTGTGCACATGTTATAAGTGACCGTGCATTGGCATGGCAAAATATGGATTGTATCATCGTTTGTGACCTTGGGCACATGCCGGAAGTGAGCGTGCATTCGCATTTGAAATTCTACCATTACATGTTACCGTTTATTCATGTAACTGTTCGCATAACATAAGCATCATCCAGCATGTTTTTCATTGAACTGTTTGCAACTTTTAAACGACTTTTTAAAGTTTTGTAAGGACAGAGGGCTTAGTTTAAATGAAACAAAAACTAAATTTATGGTTTTTAACAAGGGTAGAGGATTAGTGAAGACTAGACCGATGTGGGCTGGTAGCACAATCTTACAGCAAGTTGAAGAATTTGATTATTTGGGTATTCGGCTTACCCCATCAATTAATTGGAGTTTACAGGTTGAAAAAGCAAAATTACAACTTATCCATCAGTCTGCACATATAAGCAAAATCCATAAGAGTACAGTCTCTAGGCAGATTGCTCCAGCCCTTGAGATCTACAACACCAAAGTCTTGGGTGGGGTACTCTATGGTGCGGAGTTGTGGGGTTTTACTTCCCTAGCTGCTCGACCAACAGTAGAAAATCGGTTCCTGGAGCTGTGCATGCGGAGCATTCAACGCCAGCGAAGGCAGAAGCAGGACGCTCTCGTCTTCACAGCTCAAGGCCCCCAATTAAAGGCCCTGCTGTTCGTTTTCCATATAAAATAAAACCAATCATCCCGGGCAGCTGCCTTCCCATCCCGGGTTCCCTCTAAAATAAGCAAACATGAGTCCCGGGCAGACATTCCCACTCAGTTCCTTGGCGCCAATAATTCACGCCTGCAGCCAATTTTAAAACTCAGTACCAGCCGCCCACATCATTAACAGACGAATGGGCCTAGGATGATTTTCCTTTCCTCTAATTCAGCTTGCTCACCCTTGTCCTGAAGATGAACCCCACTTATTGGGTTTGAAACGCCGTCGACCACCATACAACATGAACTCCTATTACTCTTTGTAAAATAACTGTGGAGCTCATTATACTGTTGTCAATGCGATGCCTTTTTAAACCTCACTATCACCCTGCATGTCACGCTTCCTTTCACTTAAATATATGTGAGCACCTGAATACTATACAAAAAATTGTAAAATAAATGTTTATCATTTATCTGACCTACATGACCTTCCTTTGATCTTTCCTTTGCTCCCTCATGAATTAATTTCAAAATCTTAGCACCAAGTGTTCCCTGTTGGGTCACTTTCTCGCTTTGGACCATTTAGGCCACACCTGAACCACTGTTTCCTAAATATCTCGCCACCCCAGGTTCACATATTGGGGTACCCTTGTCTTCTCAAAAAACTTGTTCACTACAGTCACATTTTTGTGTTGCAATCAATTTGCATGTGTGACAGCCATATATGTTTTCTCGTAATTACTTTTTAAAAAACAAAAGAGTTAAATTAACTCAGTTATCTAATATTTCTCCTGGTGTGTTCTTGTTTAATTAATTTTTGGTATCTAAATAAGAAAGCCTGTTGTGTTTTTTTCGTATTCAATACATGCACTAGAGTAATTACCCCCACCCAACAGAACCAATTGTTTTCCATATTGCATCTAAAAATGCAGCCACTGCTTCAATATCTGGGTCAATTTGATGAGTGATTACAAAAAGGGTTTGCAGGTTACCTTCTTTGGATCATCCTGGGATAAAGCCCGATTGGTCTGATCAGACGAGGCCAGGTAATAGTGGGAGGAGTCTCTAAGCAATCAGTTTGGCTAGTATTTTATTATCAACATTAATGAGGGATAATGAGCAATATGACTTGCACAAATGTAGCAGTTTACCCAGTTTCAACAATGTAATCACCACAGCTTCTTGCATAGTTGAGGGAAGTTTACCTTTATCAAATGCTTTGTTATACACATTAAGTAAAACAGGGGAAAGCTCCACAGCATACTCTTAAAAAAATTCCACTGGGAGCCCATATCCCCCTGGGGCAGAACCATTTCACATGGATTTTGGCACATTCTTGATCTCCAATTAAATAATCATGAAAAAAATGGTTCAGGTTGGTGTGCTTCCAGCCACGCCAGGGTTGCCCTATTTAAGTATTCTTGAATATGTTACAAAACTAAGTCAGTTTTAGCAGTATACAATTAGAATAAAAGTCTAAATTCCCCAAGAATCTCTGTGGTGAGGTCACTGTTCTCTAGTTTGGGTTTTCCATCTGAATGATGACTACTGCTGCCCAAGTAGGCCGGATCAGTCCAACTAGAGTAGAGGGGCGAACTGTGCTGGGAGGTGAAGCAGTGTGCTCCCACCCCTTCCAGTTTGAAAAGGCTCCCTTGAGCCATTGAGCTGACGAGCTTGTGGAGATGCACCTGTGCCCCTGTGAGAGGTACTGAGACCTGAAAAGATTGTGGCAGCCTGCTCAGCAACCCCAAATTAAATTCGTTTTTATCTGTACTGATGACGGATGATATCCAGAAACACGTGTCTACAGATTTACAGCACTAACCTGCACCAACTTTGGTGGAATACTCCAGTGAAATTTGAAGTAAGCATGTACCATGAACTGCATTGACCAGAATGCTAAGGGGCGAACTGTGCTGGGAGGTGAAGCAGTGTGCTCCCACCCCTTCCTGTTAAAATGTAGTTTGGTTGCTCGCCCTCTCTGTATTATCTAGCAGCAGCATGTTTGTCTACAAATGTTACTTCCCAGTCTGGTGCGTCCCGGTAATCTAGCCTTTTTAAGTTTAGTTTTGCTAGAATTGTCTGGTCTGGGCTCTCACCGTACCATTTGTTAAAGTTGCATATGATGGTTTACGCGTCTTGCTATTGATTATTAATGTGGATTAATGTATGCATTACCAAAGTATAAATTTGAGGTAGAGTATCCTCATTGCCTTCTATTGTGGGCCATTTTACCTGCCTCCTATTATTCCCAAGAAAAACTGGCATTCCAGTCTGTTATAGAGAATGGCAGCGGGGATAGACATTTGAGCCAAATCTAACGCCAGATCGTTATCAGGGCTTCAATAACTGTCATATGTGTTGAGTTAGGCCAAAGAAATACGTTGAAAAGGATGTAATCAATTCTGCTTTCTACTGGAAGCCTTTTTGAACATATAGTTCGCCCCTTTATCAGATGGTGTGCGTCCATTGCAAGCTCTCAAGCTGTGCTTTCGTGTTAGGGATGTAACCTTCATTGCTACCTTGGAATTTCTGACTGTTCGTGTGATCATCAGACTGGGGATGACCTTCTCTTCATCCTCTTCCTATGTCAAATTTTGCATCATATCCAGGGGTTCAAATGTTATGTTTAAATCACAAACAAAGATAATATGACTTGTGAATGTAGACTGATCTAGGCACGTATCCAAGATAAGTAAGGTAGGAGAGTCCTGGTTCAGATTTGGGAACCGATTGTATATATTGAGCAGCCATAGAGAGTATTCTCTATAAGATGAGGAAGACCTAAAATGTCAGGATTCTTGATGTTAAACTTTTTATTGTTACATTTCAGTGTCATCTTTATCCAAATAATTAACCCACCTGATGGCCGCCCCGCTGGTGAAGGGGAAGCGTCTATACTATAACTTTTTGTCCACTTAAGGTATCCATGCCAAATTTGCGTCCTTTTCGTCCAGCATCCTGGGGATTTTTAAGGTACCCAGGGTTTGTGGATTCCCCTGGAGGGGACCCAGAAATGAGCCAAAATACAGCTAAAATTGTTTGTTTTTTTTTTAAATGGGGAAAAAGTGCTGCAGAAGAAAGCATCTGTTTTTCCCCCTGCAAATGGTATCAACAAAGGGTTTGTGGTGCTGAAATCACCATATTCCCAGCTTTAAGGGACAGGCAGACTTTTGTCAGAAAACCAAAATATTCTACACAGTTTGGGAATTTTACTGGGACATAGCCCATTTTTGCTACTTTTTGTGCTTTCAACCTCCTTCCAGTTAGTGGTAGAAATGGGTATGAAAGCAATGATGGATCCTGGGAAGCTATACATTTCTGAAAAGTAGATAAAATTCTGAATTCAGCAAGGTGTCATTTGTGTAGATCCGTCAAGGTTTATTTTATAGAAACTAACAGTTGAAAGTAAGAGATATTGAAAATGTTTTGAAAAAAACCGCCATTTGTGCCAACGTTTTCACCTGTAACTTCTTTTAAGTATGACAGATTTTTTAAAGCAATATACCATTACATACGCTAGACCCTTCTGGTTGTGGGGATGTATAGGACTTGTAGGTTCACCAAGAACCCGAGGAACCCGGAGCCAATAACTGAGCTGCGTCTTGCAATGGTTTTTCATTGTGTACCAGGTATATAGCAATTAATTTGGTAAAATATAAAGAGTGAAAAATAGGTATCAAGGACACCTATGTATTTCCTAAATGGGAAAAAAATATAGAGTTTAGAAGCAGTAGTTATTTGCACATTTCCGAAATTGTGTGTACCCATACTAGGATGCGAATTATAGGACATTTTTCAATGTGACTTCTTTTTTTACACATTCTCTTACATTTGGAAGGTGGAAATGCGTAGAAAGTCAATAGGTAAGAACAGTTGCTCTAAAATTCTGTGTCCCCCTTGTGTTCCCCTAAGTCTCCCAATAAAAATGGTACCTCACTTGTGTGGGTGGGCCTTGTGCCCGCGACAGAAAACGGCCCAAAACACAGCGTGGACACAGCACATTTTTAAAGCTCAACCGGCACCTAGGGTAACCTAGCAAACCTATACATTTATGAAAACTGGACACCCAGGGAATCCAGAGTGAGGTGATTTGTGTGGCTCTCACCAGGTTTTGTTACCCAGAATCCCTTGCAAACCTCAAACTTTGTAAAAAAAACAAAAAACATTTTCCTCACATTTCTGTGATGGAAAGATCTGGAATCTGTGTGGATCCACGAAATTCCTCCCACCCTGCATTCCCCAAAGTCTCCTGATAAAAATGGTACCTCACTTTTGTGGGTAGGCCTAGTGCCCGCGACAGGAAATGGGCCAAAACGCAATGTGGACACACCACATTTTTACAGTGAAAGCTGACCCTTTTTTTGCAAAGGGCTTAGCTGTGGATTCTGAACCTTAGCTCTGCCGGCACCTAGGGAAACCTAGCAAACCTATACATTTTGTAAAACTAGACACACAGGGGAATGCAGAATGGGGTGACTTGTGTGGCTCTCACAAGGTTCTGTTACCCAGAATCCCTTGCATACCGCAACTTTGTAAAGAAAAAACCCACATTTTCCTCACATTTCTGTGATGGAAAGTTCTAGAATCTGCATGGATCCAAAAAATTCCACCCACCCGTCATTCCACAAAGTCTCCTGATAAAAATGGTACCTCACTTGTGTGGGTAGGCCTAGTGCCCGCGACAGGAAACGGGCCAAAACGCAACGTGGACACACAACATTTTTACAGTGAAAAGTAACCATTTTTTGGCAAAGTGCCTAGCTGTGGATTTTAAACCCTAGGTCAGCCGGCACCTAGGGAAACCTAAAACTAGACACCCAGGGGAATCCAGGATGGGGTGACTTGTGTGGCTCTCACCAGGTTCTGTTATCCAGAAATCCATGCAAACCTCAAACTTTGTAAAAAAAAAAAACATTTTCCTAAAATTTCTGTGACGGAAAGTTCTGAATCTGGGTGGATCCACAAAATTCCACCCACCTCGCATTCCCCAAAGTCTCTCAATAAAAATGGTACCTCACTTGTGTGGGTAGGCCTAGTGCCCGCGACAGGAAACGGGCCAAAGCATAACGTGGACACACCATATTTTTACAGTGAAAACTGACCCTTTTTTTGCAAAGTGCCTAGCTGTGGTATTTGAACCCTAACTCTGGCCGCACCCAGTGAATCCTAGCAAACCTATGTATTTTTTAAAACTAGACACCCAGGGGAATCCAGAGTGGGGTGATTTGTGTGGCTTTCACCAGGTTTTGTTACCCAGAATCCCTTGCAAACCTCAAACTTTGTAAAAAAGAAAAAAAAAACATTTTCCTCACATTTCTGTGATGGAAAGATCTAGAATCTGCCTACACCTAGGGAAACCTAGCAAACCGATACATTTTTTAAAACTAGACACCCAGGGGAATCCAGGATGGGGTGACTTGTGTGGCTCTCACCAGGTTCTGTTATCCAGAATCCCTTGCATACCTCAACTTTGTACAGAAAAAAACCACATTTTCCTCACATTTCTGTGATGGAAAGTTCTAGAATCTGCATGGATCCAAATAATTCCACCCACCCGTCATTCCACAAAGTCGCCTGATAAAAATGGTACCTCACTTGTGTTGGTAGGCCTAGTGCCCACGACAGGAAACGGGCCAAAACGCAACGTGGACACACCACATTTTAACAGTGAAAACAGACCCTTTTTTTGCAAAGTGCCCAGCTGTGGACTTTGAACCCTAGCTCAACCGGCACCTAGGGAAACCTAGCAAACCTATACATTTATTAAAACTAGACACCCAGGGGAATCCAGGGTGGGGTGATTTGTGTGGCTCTCACCAGGTTTTGTTACCCAGAATCCCTTGCAAATCTCAAACTTTGTTAAAAAAAAACATTTTCCTCACATTTCTGTGATGGAAAGATCTGGAATCTGGGTGGAGCCACAAAATTCCACCCACCCCGCACTCCCCAAAGTCTCCTGATAAAAATGCTACCTCACTTGTGTGGGTAGGCCTAGTGCCCGTGACAGAAAACGGGCCAAAACGCAACGTGGACACACCACATTTTTACAGTGAAAAGTGACCATTTTTTGGCAAAGTGCCAAGCTGTGGATTTTGAACCCTAGGTCAGCCGGCACCTAGGGAAACCTAGCAAACCTATACATTTTTTAAAACTAGACACCCAGGGGAATCCAGGATGGGGTGACTTGTGTGGCTCTCTCCAGGTTCTGTTACCCAGAATCCCTTGCATACCGCAACTTTGTAAAGAAAAAACCCACATTTTCCTCACATTTCTGTGATGGAAAGTTCTAGAATCTGCATGGATCCCAGAAATTCTACCCACCCCTCATTCCACAAAGTCTCCTGATAAAAATGGTACCTCACTTGTGTTGGTAGGCCTTGTGCCCGCAACAGGAAACGGGCAAAAACGCAACGTGCACACACCACATTTTTACAGTGAAAACACACCCTTTTTTTTTGTACCTAGCTGTGGATTTTGGACCCTAGCTCAACCGGCACCTAGGGAAACCTAGCAAACCTATACATTTATGAAAACTAGACACCCAGGGGAATCCAGGGTTGGGTGATTTCTGTGGCTCTCACCAGGTTTTGTTACCCAGAATCCCTTGCAAATCTCAAACTTTGTTAAAAAAAATAACATTTTCCTCACATTTCTGTGATGGAAAGATCTGGAATCTGGGTGGATCCACAAAGTTCCACCCACCCGCACTCCCCAAAGTCTCCTGATAAAAATGCTACCTCACTTGTGTGGGTAGGCCTAGTGCCCGCGACAGGAAACGGGCCAAAACTTGACGTGGACACACCACATTTTTACATTGAAAAGTTACCATTTTTAGGCAAAGTGCCTAGCTGTGGATTTTGAACCCTAGGTCAGCCGGCGCCTAGGGAAACCAAGCAAACCTATGCATTTTTTAAAACTAGACACCTAGGGGAATCCAGGAGGGGGTGACTTGTGTGGCTCTCACCAAGTTCTGTTATCCAGAAACCCATGCAAACTTCAAACTTTGTAACAAAAAATAAACACATTTTCCTCACATTTCTGTGATGGAAAGTTTTGGAATTGGTGTGGATCCACAAACTTCCACTCACCCTGCATTCTCCAAAGTCTCCCGATAAAAATGGTACCTCACTTGTGTGGGTGGGCCAAGTGCCCGCAGCAGGGAAGGGCCCAAAACGTATTGTGGAGACATCAAAATTACCTTTCACAAAACTACCTGATTTTGCAAGGAGGCAGCACCTGGGTTTTTGGGCCCGGGCTAGGCGACCATCTAGGGAAACCTACCAAAGCCACACACTTCTGAAAATTAGACACCCTGGTGAGTCCAGGGAGGTATGGTTTGCGTGGATCCCCCAACGTTTCCCTACCCAAACCTCAACTTTAGCTGAAAAAATCAAATTTCTCTAAAATTTCTGTGTGGGATAATTGTGGGATCACCGGGCTGACACAAATTTCCTACCACCCAGCATTCCCCCGGGTCTCCTGATAAAAATGGTACCTCACTTGTGTGGGTGGGCCAAGTACCCGCGACAGGCAAGTGCCAAAAACGTATTGTGGAGACATCATAATTACCTATCACAAAAAAAACTGGTTTTGCAAGGGGAGGGACCTGGGTTTTTGGCCCTGGGCTCGGCGGCTATCAAGGGAAATACACCAAACCCACACATTTCTGAAAACTAGACACCCTGGGGAGTCCAGGGAAGTATGGGTTGCGTGGATCCCCAACGTTTTCCTACCCAGAACGCCTTGCAAACCTCAAATTTAGCTAAAATAAATTACATTTTTCACACATTTCTGAGTGGGATCACCGTGCCGGCACATATGTCCTACCACCCAGCGTTCCCCCCGGCCTCCCGAGTAACAAGATACCTCACTTGTGTGGGTGGGCCAAGGGCCTGTGACTGGGAAGGACCAAAAGCGTAGGGCTTGAGGGCATAGCACAGCGAATTCTAAGCGCTACATTTTTTAACAAAATACTTTTTTAGCCGATTCTCCATTGGACAGCCAAACAAGTGAGGTATCATTTTACTCGGGAGACCAAAGGGAACGCTGGGTGGTAGGACATTTGTACCAGCATGGTGACCTCACACAAAATGTGTGCAAAAATTTATTTTTTCAGCTAAATTTGAGGTTTGCAGGGGATTCTGGGTAGAAAAACATTGGGGGATCCATGCAAGCCATACCTCCCAGGACTCCCCAGGGTCTCTAGTTTTCCGATGTGTGTGGGTTTGGTAGGTTTCCCTGGATGGCCGCCGAGCCCGGGGCCAAAAACCCTGGTGCCCTCCCTTGCAAAACCAGGTCGTTTTGTGATAGGTAATTTTAATGTCTCCACAATATGTTTTGGGCTCTTGCCTGTCGCGGGTACTTGGCCTACTCACACAAGTGAGGTACCATTTTTATTGGGAGACCTGGGGGAATGCTGGGTGGTAGGAAATTTGTGTCAGCCCGGTGATCCAACAACTTTCCCACACAGAAATTTTAGAAAAATTAGATTTTTTCAGCTAAATTTGAGGTTTGCAGGGGATTCTGGGTAGGAAAACGTTGGCGGATCCAGGCAAGCCATACCTCCCTGGACTCCCCAGGGCGTCTAGTTTTCAGAAATGGGTGGGTTTGAGAGGTTTCCCTAGATGGCCACCGAGCTCGGGGCCAAAAACCCAGGTGCCCCCACTTGCAAAAGCAGGTCGTTTTGTGATAGGTAATTTTGATGTCTCCACAATACGTTTTGGGCCCCTGCCTGGCGCGGGTACTTGGCCCACCCACACGAGTGAGGTACCATTTGTATCGGGAGACCTGGGGGAAAGCTGGATGGTAGGAAATTTGTGTCAGCCCGGTGATCCCACAACTTTCCCACACTGAAATTTGAGAAATATTTGATTTTTTCCAGCTACATTTGAGGTTTGCAGGGGATTCTGGGTAGAAAAGCATTGGGGAGTCCACGCAAGGCATACCTCCCTGGACTCCCCTAGCTGTCTAGTATTCAGAAATGTGTGGGTTTGGTAGGTTTCCCTAGATGGCCGCTGTGAAAAGCACCGCTCCCGCTTTTGTTACTGGGGCCTGATATTGCAGCACTGCTGCAAAACCGGCCCCCAGTGACAAACCCACCCCCCACAGCCAGAAAACCGGCCCCACCCCTTCGGCCCACCGGGTAATGGCCAGAGCCCGCTACGACCAGTCCGGCCCTGTTGCCAAACGCCATGCATGCACACAGCCAGCCAAACACCAGTCCACGTACACCTCCACGTACACCGCCAGCCAAGCACCACTTCACGCAGACCACCAGGCAAGCGCCAATCTACACACACCGTCATCAAGCGCAAGTCCTCCCACACCATTAGCCAAGTGCAGGTCCACACACACTGCCAGCAAATTGCCTTTCAAAGGTCAGTATACGCAGACCGTCAGCCAAACTCCAGTTTACACACACACAAACTCTCCCTGGTGCCTAGTGGGCTTTCTGCCCCCCCCGGCATATTAGGGACTATTGCCCCCATCTGCCTCCGGGGGGATGCAGAAAGGCTGTGGAAATGTTTCTTTGGGGGGTGGGGGCATTGGCATGCCCATTTTGAGCAGCCCCCACCTCTACGTATAAAAAAACCCAATCCCTAGTGCCTAGTGGACTTTCTGCCCCCCGGGGGGCAGATCAGGGGCTATTGCACCCACCTGTCTCAGAGGAGGGGCAGAAAGACTGTGGAATTTTGCAGGGGGTGGGGGCATTGGCATGGCCATCTTGGGCAGACCCACCCCTAAATACAATTTTTTTTTAAATCACTGGCATCTAGTGGGCTTTCTGCCCCACAGGGGTGGCAGATCAGGGGCTACTGCCCCCATCTGCCTCCGGGGGGGGGGACAGAAAGACTGTGGAATTTTGTCGGTGTGGGGGCATTGGCGTGCCCATCTCGGGCAGCCCCCACCCCTAAATACAATTTTTAAAAAAATCCCTGGCATGCAGTGGACTTTCTGCCTCCCGGCGGGGACAGAAAGACTGTGGAATTTTGCGGGGGTGGGGGCATTGGCATGCTCATCAGGGCAGCCCCCACCCCTAAATTCAATATAAAAAATAATCTGTGGCATCTAGTGGACTTTCTGCCCCCCCCCCTGTCCCCGGGATGGGCAGATTGGGGGATACTGCCCCTATCTGGCCCCCAGGGGGCAGCAGAAAGACTGATTTTCCCCAAATTATTTTGGGGGGAGCCAAGGGGCCCAAGGAGACGCTCCCCCCTCCCTAGTGTCCAGTGGGTGGATCCAAGGGCGATCCCCAAGCAGTGATCCACTAGGGAGGGGTACCATTGGAAAGGGGAGATTCTATCCTTTCCAATGATACCTCTCCTGCCTTTCTACATGCTAGGGGGGGCTGAGATAGCCCCCTGAGCACGTAGAAAGTGAAACTGAAATAAGCCTATCGGCTCATTTCAGTTTCGGTTTCACTGAAATGACGTCAGTGCGACGTGTGCTCTGATTGTCATTTCAGGGAAACCAGGGGAACAGCCTCGGGGGCTTGGGAAGCTCTTCCCCAGCTCCCGAGGCTGTTGGGGGAAAAGGAAATCCCTCTGGTGCCCGCACCAGATGGATTTCCAGCGCCATGGCGTCAGACGCGTGGGAGCCGTCTGACGCACATGAGCACTTATGCGTCGGACGGCTTCCGCACGTCCGATGCATAGAAGAGGTTAATAAGGTGACCCTGCCCAGCCTCTTCCTGTCTTAGATGGGCTAAGACGGGCCCGTCTTGGCACGCGTGTGCTCAGCATGCGTCCCACGCTGTGGTAAAGACAATCGCGCTATAAGCACGATATTTTTATATTTATCGATTTCACCAGGTGCTATTACACAACAGGTAACATTCCCCCCCCCCATCATAGTAATTTGTGCCGAATTTACACATTGTCCATATTTCAAACACATGAAGTATAATACACACTGTACCTGTCTTCCCAGAAGCTCATTCCACATGAATAAGTGGCCATCTCTTCCATTTCCGCCTATGGCTTCGTAATTGATCAGTGCCGATCGTAGCAGAACTCACTACAGCACAGCCTTTAACTATGTGGGTGGCGTGTCATGGTGTGGTTGTACTGTCCACGTCAATTTGCTTCAGGTACGACACCAAAGGTTCCCAGATGTCCCTGGGAAGTGTTGCCAAGGGCATCAGGTCCCAATATATCCGTAATCTAGCAATGGTACTGATGGTCTGGTGCGTCTCTTGTAAGAAACATATGTCTACCTTGTGGCGTGCCAGGTATGTGTGTGTGAGAAGTTCGCCTAGTATATGCTGTCCACTAATTAAAGTGGGCACCTTGCACCAGTCCAAACAACCCTTATGGTGATTTAAGAGGTCCAAGATAACCTTAGAAAGCTAGCCAAGTGGTAGCTGTGGAGAGCAACCTTCAGGCTTAGTCTTGAAGGAATGTTAAGCAGCTTGTTTTACCAGAATGCAACCTTATAGTATTGGTTAAATGAAAGGAGAACCACACAGTAGTTATAAAAATATATATTTATTAATATAACACTCTCTAGTACGACACACTATCTTCTACACGAAGATACTCTCAAAGCACACAATACTGTAGCACAGAAACAATAGTAAATAGCACAAATACACAGTGGGCCTCAGGGGGGGACCAAATCATATACTAAAATAGTGGTATAAGAACCACGACTCGAGTCAAGACGGTGTCTAGAGGACCTAGAATCGCTGGGACCCTAAGTGAGTAAGTAAGGACCCCACGGAGGACGGGTGCAGTGTGGGAACACGACCACGTGCTCCATACAATTCTATGGGGAAGTCGCGGTTGAAGTTTGAGTTTAAGGACCCTTCCCAGTGGACTTCGAAGAAACCCTGTGGAAGTTAGGAGGTTGGAGAGCCACCCCACCCGTGGATACCGTAGTATCAGAGTTACCTATCCCAGGGGAGCCAGGTGCATAGGTCTGAAGTGGTGTCGGAAACCGCAGTCGATCTCAATGGAGGACTTCAGAGAAGAGCCACTTCTGGAAGGAAGAAAAATGTCTGTTGGAATCCAAAGGTGGATTCTGGTCGAAGAGTACCTGAAAGCAAAGGGGACAGAGTCTGAGTCACTCAGGAGTGACCAGGGGCTCGGTAGACGAATGCCCACCGATGTTGGATGCTTCAGGTGCGTTGAGGGGATTCTTGGCTCTGCAGCCACGGGGACCAGGAGATGTCGAGGACAACCAGGAGCCGGATAGGAGTTGTCCCCCAAAGGATGTCGAGTGCTATGGGGTCGGTGTCCGGCGGGAGCACCAACAAGCCTTGGCAACGGCAACCCACGCAAAAGGTCAAAGAAGGTTACGGTTTGAACCAGCAAGGTCCAGGAGACTCACCAAAGCAAGGGGAGTCAGGGCAGGCCTGGATAAATCAGGGGAGTCTAAGAAAAGCAAAGTTGACCCTCAAGTGGACTCACAGGCCAGAGGCACAGGATGCGCGAGAGGACCTTGAGCGATTTCACCAAACAGCAGCCCACGGAGCACTCGGTGCGAGGAGGCTGGAGTTCTTGGTAGGAAATGGTGCCAGAGGTGGGGGCTACTTGGAGCCCAATGCACTTGCTCGGGAAACGCCAACAAGCATATGCACTTGCAAATGAACGCGGTGCACAGGGTTATGGGTGTTGCAGCCCCCACGAGGGATTCTGATCTCAAACTTGGTAAGAGGGCAGCTCAGACCTCGAGAGACATAGGGACCCACCTCCTGTGTTGCAGGAGCCTTCGGAGTTCGTAGGAGCTCAGGAGCAGCAGCCCGGTCAGTCGTGATGTGGTGCCTGCAGATGCAAGGGAGTGACTCCTTCACCCCAAGGGAGATATCTTTGGTTGTCCTTGATGCCTAACAGGTCCTGCACGGAGCCTGTATGGTGCACGGGCACAGACGATGCTTTGGACTAAGAGGGAGACGAAGTCGGGCCCAAACGAGTCCAGCGAAGTCCAGAGTGTCCAGATGGTCAAAGGTCAGTGGTTTCTGGTTCAGAATCTTGTCCACGTCGAATCTAGGGTCCAACAGCCAGGTAAGCCCTTTTGTACCCACGGAAAGGGTTGGTCAGATTAAGGGGACCCTCCCAGGGGAGGGTCTGAACAGTGTGGAGGTTACTCCCATGTCCTTTGTCCAGTTTCACGCCAGAGCGGGAGCCAACAGCTCCCAGGACTGGTTTGAACCAGACTATGCACAGGGACACCAAATGTGCCCCTCATACAGACTTTCAGTCGCTGGCAAGCGCACCCACCCAGGCCTAATACACTAAATCCTGTCTGGGAGGTGGTCACACCTCCCTGTGACAGGATGCCTATTGTTCTGCTTTCCCCTGCTCGAGCTTGGCTCAGCAGCAGGAGAGCAGAAATGTGTCTCTGGTCGGCAGCAACCATTTTGTGCTGTCCGGGACTAGAAAGCTGGTACCGGGAACACCAGGGACCCTACGAAGCTCACTTCTGAGGGGTGGAATCATACATCCCACACCGGTTACCGGTGTGGAGGTATGATTCCAACATGTTTGATACCAAACACGATAGGGTTTGATTCAGCCACTTTAGAGTTAGTCAGTACGCGGTCGCATAAGGCCACTCTATATGTCGTATATGGCTGTATCACTGACAACCCGGGAGAATGGACTCCGTAGGCTGCAGGGGTGTCCAGCTCGTGCTAGGACGCCTTCTCACTTAGAACAAAGCACCCTGCCTTCAGGATTGGTAAGGCCTGCTATAGGGGTGACTTATAGGTTTTAAGTGCTGTGACCCTTTAGATATAGGGAACCTATAACTAAAGTAAGTGGTGCAGGCACCATCTTACACAGGCTGCAATGGCAGGCCTGTAGTTACATTTTGCATGACCTCTCATGGGTGGCATAATACATGCTTCAGCCCATGGGAGGCCTCTGGGTTACCTATGCCCTGGGTACATGTGTACCATATACTAGGGACTGACAAGGGTACCCCAGTATCCAATCTGGAGTGTACCTAAGTACATAGCATAACAGTTTAAGGAGAAAGCAGATAGACTGGGGTCCTGATTAGCAGGATCCCAGTCAGACTAGTCAAAAACAGTATCACATTTAGCAAAAGGTGGGGGTAACCATAAGAAGCAGATCCTACTTTCCTACAGTGTGTATCAGTCGGGATTTACGGTGGTCATTAAGGACCCGCACATTCCAAGTCAGGCCATTAACGCTGGCCATTGCAGCAGGGTTCGAGTATATTTAAGGTCGTCGGTTCATCCGGGTGCCAAGGGGCCCCTTGCAACAGTAACGCGCTTGGAGCTGGTGGGTGTCTAGGTGAAGTGGACATCTAGAAGACAAGTCTCAAAGTCAGTGCGCCGCCCAGAATGACTATCCATGAGTAACCCTTCCCAAACCATCCCCATCTACAAAAACAACAGTGTGGGCATTCCTCCCACCGCCCACTCCAACCCCCCCAAACAGGTTGAGATAACTTGCCCACCCGCTTCCCGGAACGCATGAAACCAAAACAACATAACAGTCTGTAGTAATCATCCCATGGGGCCATGGGTTCTCTGAAGGTCAGCCCTGTCGGAAGGACCAGTGTGGCCGATTGAGGGTTTCCTTTTGTTCCCCCCGTTTTGTGAGGAAACTGCAGGCTATATTCATGGCAGCCATCGGTAACTATAGTTCTTTTCCAGTCCCGGATGATGGTACAAGTGGAACATTATTGTCTCTACGGTTCATTGTCTGTTTGAGTGGGGGGGCCTCAGACATATGTCTTTGGTGGAATTAGTCATTATCACTGGTGCAGCCGTCATCAGAAGGGCGTGGAGACTTGGATGAGACGCGTTTTGTTTTGTTTAGGTGTTTGGCAAATTTAATCGCTGCTGTAGGGTCGGTGAAGAAGTGCATCTTGCCGTCATGTGAGATCCGCAGCTTGGCCGGGTATAGCAGAGCATACGTCATTCCAAGTTGTTGAAGAGCTTGCTTGTCCGGCAGGAACTCCCGTCTCGCAGCCTGTACTGTCAGCGTAAAATCCGGCTAGAAGGATAGGATGTTTCCGTGGTGGCGTACTTCTCTGCGTTTTCTTGCATAGCAGAGTATCATATCACAATAGTTCAGTATTCGTGCTAATTTGGGCCGGGCCTTGACACCCGGTGGCGGTCTAGGCCCAAGTGACCAGTGTGCTCTCTCCAGAATGAAAATGGCAGAAAGTTCAGTGCCAAACAGCTCTCGCAGTAAGCCTTCAACATAGTCCTCCATCCTGGGGATGGCTGTGGACTCCGGGATTCTTATAATGATTTATTGGGCTTTGTGTATCCCAATAAAGCAAGTAGTGGATCTGGAACGAGAGATACTCCTGTTATTTCTTTTAGCTCATGAAATATTTGCCTCCAAAAAACAGCAATCTGAGGGCATAACCAAGCAACATGAAGAAAACCTGCCCCACCTTCACCACAGCGTTCACAGCAATCTGATTCTCTTAAGCCATATCGGTACAGCCTTTCCAGTGTGCAATACACCCTATTGAGAAACTTGAAATGTATTAGTCTATGCTTACCATTAAGCGAGACTTTCTGTGTTACCTCACAACAATACCTCCATTTGTTATCATCTAGCGTTACACCAAGATCTGTTTGCCTCTGCATCCTAGCTTTAGAATATTGTGTGCGTCTAAACTCTTGCGACATATCGTATATGTTAGATACCAGCTTATTTGGAGACTTTGAGCGTAGGAGGTAGGTGAAGGTGGGGAGCTCCGGAGGTTCCTGGTATTCGTCACCTAGCAGTGCATGCAGAGCATGTCGGACCCTAAAATAATGAAATTGTGAGAGTGGTGTAATGTCTTGACCATTCGTAGTGGCCTCATCCCACGTGCGAACACTTCCTTCCAAAAATAAGTCACCCACCGTGTGGATTTGAATAGCCTTAAGGGACCGGACCAGCTCGCTCTCTACACTCATTGGGAGCCACTGACACCATTCCACTGGCAGAAGGGGGGAATACAATAGTGTACCAGCTTGTTTCTTTAACAAGTCATGCAACGCATGCACCGTCGAATTGATAGAGTCCAGCACTCCATTACGTCTATTAGGGGGTTGGGACAGTCGCCGAGGGAGTGGGTCAGGTTCAACCACAATCTTTTCAATTTGAAGATGAGGGAGGGTGTGCGGGCCATGACACCAAAAATAGGCGTGCGAGCTTTGAGCTGCTCTATAATAGAGTTCCATATATGGGGACCCCAGCCCCCCGCCCCTAGAATACGGCAGTGTGAGAGTGTCCATTTTAACGCGCGGGTTCTTACCAGCCCATGCCAACCTTACCATCAGCGCTCCCAGTCTCTTGAAAATGTATTTCGGAATGACTATTGGAATATTGATAAAGAGAAATAAGATTCTAGGCAGTATAACCATTTTCATCAGGGACACAGGGTCAACTAATGACAATGGGAGACGTATCCACCTATCTATGTCCTCCTCAAGCTTTGCTATGGCCTTGCCGTAATTGTCCCTTATGACTAACTCCGAGTCTGTGTTCACCTGTATACCCAATAGTGAACTGGGTCAGTTGAGCACTGAAGAGGGAATTCTAAATCAAATGGTGTCATGACCGAGGTTAATGGAAATATGATAGATTTATTCCAGTTAATATTTAGCCCAGAGATCCCTCCAAATCTTATTACCTCCCGTATTATCGGTGCCAAGTTTGCGGCTGGCTCCCTAACATACAGCAACGTGTCATCTGCGCATGGCGATATTATAAGATTGTAGTTTGGGAAGCGTAACCCCCGATGCCCATGGTATTCTCTGAGGGTGCACGCCAGTAGTTCTGCCACAATGGCATACAGTAGCGGCGACAGAGGCCAGCCCTGCCTGGTGCCTCGAGATATCCTGAAGGGAGATGTGATACATCCCCCTCACGTACTCTGGCCTCTGGCTAATTGTACAGTACCGATACCAGTCTGAGGAAAATGTCACCCACACCCAGCCTCCTCAGTACTGCCATCATGAACGGCCATTCAACCGAATCGACGCTTTTTCTGCGTCTAAGAAAACCGTAGCTGCTTTTACATCCGGTCTGACATGTTGTATGGCCCGAACACTGTCCTTAGATTGTACGTTAACGTGCGGCCTGGCACAAAACCCACCTGTTCAAGGAGTACTAAAGCCGGGAGCAGTGGCGCAAGCCTGTTAGCTAGTATTTTGCTGAATATTTTCGTATCCACATTAAGGAGCGAAAGCAGCCTAAAGGACGAGCATTCGTTTTTTTTTTTTTCCAGGTTTAAGCAGTGTTACGATTAGGGCCTCCCTCATAGTGTGTGGCATAATGCCCATTTTGCCAATTTCTAAGAACAGTGTGCTCAGATGAGGGACCAATAATTCTGTGTAGGCCTTATAAAAGGATACTGTGAGCCCATCTTGACCCGGGGCACTTCCTCGCATGGAATTCAAAGTTATCTGAATCTCAGTGGAGTCCAGAGACCTCATCAAATATTCTCTATGCTCGTTGGTGAGCCAGGGTAGTTGTATGTGCTCCAAGTAACCTAATATGGTTTAATAATCAGCCACTATCTTGGAACTATACAAATCCCCATTGTACCTGCTGAACCTGTTAGCTATTTCAGTAGGGTCGCGTAATGGGCCACCATCCTCCCCTAGTAGCTCTACCACGCCGCCGGATTTCCTTTGGCGACGGGCCAGAGCCGCTAGTACCGACCCCGGTCTATCCCCCTCGCCATAAGTTTTAGCTACTGCATATTTTCCCATATTTTTTAATTCGCTGTCGGCTTCTTCATGACATTTGTCCAGAGTTTTCCTCAGTGCCTCTAAAACCTGTGGGTCTTTCCCGTTGAGTGCCTCCTGTTCCAGTCTACCCAGTTGACCTTCAAGGAATGAAAGCCTGCCCCTGATGGAGCACAGGACACCTGCATGTTTACTTATAGCTACTCCTCTGATGTATACTTTAAATGTCTCCCAAACTGTGGGAAAAGTGTTCGACCGAGCCTATATTAATATTGAAGAAATCTGTAATTGCTGTAGCCAGCTCGGCTTTGAATGCCGTGTCTAGTAGCGAGTACGGGGGGGAATCTCCATGCAAAAGGGGTAGCACCGCGCGGAGGGACCTCCACCTCTAATATTATCGGGGAGTGATCGGAGAATGAGCGCGGCAGTACAGTGCACTCGCAGACGCAAGGGAGCAGCGATCCAGAGATTAGCCAATAATCTAATCTGGTATGTATATCATGAGGGGCTGAATAGTGTGTGAACCCTCACACCCCAGGGGAACTGGCTCTCCAGACATCAACCAAGTCCAACTGGGTAGCTATATCGCATATGGTTTTTGCAGCAGCTGACGGGCGTCTGGGGGGGGCCCCCGATCCATCCAGAAGCGGGTCTAAAACGCAATTTAGATCACCTCCCCATAATTGTGGCAGTGACGAACTGCCTCTTATATGTGTAAGTAATGACTTATAAAACTGAGGGTCATCGTAGTTCGGGCCGTATATATTGACAACCTGTAAGTCTAAGCCTTTCCCATGGCACTTAGAGACTGCATATCTGCCATTAGGATCTACCTCTTGCTTGTCTAGAGAGAGCCTTGATTTTGGGTTAACCCAGGTAATTAAACCTCTGGCATGTGAAGTGAATCCAGCCGCCTGGAATGCTCCGAGGAGCCTCCTCCTAGTGAGCATGTTGCCGTTTGGGGCCAAATGCGTCTCTTGAAGCAGAGCTACGTCAATATCGTGTCTTTTTAGATAGGCCAGTATTTTGCGCAGTTTTCTGAAATCATTCAGACCTCTTACATTCCAGGTTATAAAACGTATTCTGTCATTGTGTCCACGCCCTGTGCCGCCTTGCGTCATTTGTGCCTGTTTCTATTTGCCTTTGTTGACCGCAGCTTACTGAGCCATCTGATATCAAATGCCATATCTATCCTGTCCATGCACGCTGTAAAACCAAAACAAGTACCCCTCCCACCCCCACCCACGCCATGCAATACCCAGCTGAGCACAAGGGGTCTCTCTCCCCCCCCCCATTGCCAACAATTACATTCCCTAAAGCTATAACAGGTATACAAAAAAAATATGGCATTCAGCCAAACAGTGAGTAACACATAGGGGCGGATGTTACCGGCAAGCACTTCGACCATTACCAGCGCCGCGCCGGCCGTCTGTTTTAAGTACAAGTCACTCATCCAGGGGAGCGCCGCCCACCCCGGGCTTTGCCTGAAGCAGTCCATATGGGCAGCATTCCTCTCCAGAGTAAGCCTCAGAGTCAAAGAGGCAAAATCCAAGTTCCCTTGTAATGGGTTGCGCTACACTCGTACCTTTTGTCTGCTGCCAGTCTGATAGCGCCCCACTTAGCCTGCAATTACCGTTAGTGCAACACAGAGCACCCAAATCACACAGCACCGACCTGGTTGAATCTGCAGTCACCTTTGGCAGAAGTTAATCTGGAGGCCAGGGGAGACAGCTCGATTTCAGTCATTTTCTTCGAGATCACAGCTATGGCCATCTGCTCCGTCTGCCGAGTCTGGTCCTTTCTTCAGCGTGTCAGCCTTGCTCAGCTCCTTAAGAGCCTTCTGGAGGGATTTGGAATCCTTGAAAATCCTAGCTTTGCCGTTGAAGATGACTCTCAGCTTTGCCGGGTACAGTATCGCGTATTCTATGTGCTGCTCTCGTAACTGGCACTTAATTGGAGCGAACTGCTTTCTTGCTTCCGGCACCTCTAGCGTGAAGTCCGGAACCAGCGAAATGGAGGAGCCCTCAAATTGTAACTCCCCCAGTTCTCTTGCTTTTCTCAAAGCTGCCTCTCTGTCCCTATAGTTTAGCAGCTTAGCTATGATAGGCCGAGGTGGAGCACCCGGAGGAGGCCTGGGGCCCAAGGAGCGATGCGCCCGTTCCACAACAAACATGGTCGAAAACACTTCACTTCCTAGCAGGTTGGTTAGCAGTTTTTCCACAAATATCTCCATAACGCCCGTTGCTGTGGATTCCGGTAGGCCCACAATACGTAGGTTGCTGCACCGTGACCTGGCCTCCAGATCTTCGGCCTTGTCCTGCAAGAAAGCCAGGATTTTACCCATTTGCCTTTGTGCATTATCTGTGTCAGTCTGCGCTTCCTCTACTTCCGAGACACGGCATTCCGCCATATCCAGGCGTTCTGCGTGCTTATCTAACCTTTTGGACATTCGATCCATTCTATAGGATAGTGAGTCAATTTTCCTGTCGATTGTAGATAAGCTTTTCTGCATCGCCGCTAATATTTGCCTTATGTCCCCGCTGGTGTCTTCGGGCTCTACAATGGGCATTGACGAAGTAGTATCCGTGGTCTCCTCTCTGTGCCTGGATTTGCGCTGTTCAAATTGGAGTTTAGGCTGTGTCTTGTCTGGCTTGCCCATCGTGCTGCAGCGCCCGGTGATCGCGGCTCCGCCGGGTCGGTTGCGGCGCCCACCTGCTCCTACCCGCAGAGCACCAGGCACGTTATCTCGCCAATCTTCTGCAGCTGGGGAGGTCTGTAGTCAAACTATACCTGGTGCGGCCCTTGTTTGTGTCGCCCTGCAGAGTTGCTATTGAGAGCCGGCCCGAGTCTCCGTGCGGGAGGCCGCTGCTGGGCGGTTCTGTAAGGGAACGACACACCACTGTGTAGTACCGTAGTTCTCAGCAAGTAGGGGGGAGTAATTGTGACAAGATCCCGTAAGGCAACCTCCGGTCACCTTTATTACTGTGCTGTGCTCTCTAGCTCTTGTACGCCAGGCCTGCTACGAGTTTATTAATGCGCACGTTCCCGGGGGGGGGACATGCAATGGCACCTACTCCTCCCGGGTCTCAGCGCATTTACCTTTCACGGGGCCCTGTCCGCCCAAGTGTCCATCTTTCTGCATACAGCACCTTTAACGAGCGTTCGCACTGTGTTCGGGAGAGGGCAGAGGTCCGTCGCCCTCCACGCGGCACGCCTTGAGTAGGCCCGGGCGCCGTTCGTCCCTCCCAGACGCGCTCGGACCAGGCCCCCGAGCGATTAAGGGTGTCTCCACTCATCTCAGCGTAGGGAATACCGGCAGGGGGAGCCCGGTTGACGAGTCGCGCACCGGGGCCGAGCCAGCGATTGTTCTGTCGGCCTCCGCTCCGGGCGGCTTTCTTCTCCGTAGGGCTCGTCTCCTCGCGGTGTCAGGCCGCGTGTCGCAGACGCCGCTAACTCCACTCCAGCTGCTCACTTTGGGCCAATTTTCATATCATTGGAGCGCTCTTCATTTGTTGCATCGATGGCGCTTCTTTCTGGGCGATTACCCCCGGGAGTGATACGGATTAATGCCGGATTGTTAAGGCGGCTTACGGAACTTACTTAGTTAGTGGCCATCTTTGTGCCATGCAAGCTCCGCCTCCAATGCAAATGAGTTTTCTCTCAGGCAGCACAAAGTACACTTTCTTAAGGTTATTTTCCTGTTAAGGTTATCAAAACACTATTTTCACCACTGAATTAGGTTTTTGAATCTAAGGGCCTCATGTAATAAGAACTTAATTGCAAAACGTGGTTGAAAATTGTACACGAACGTTTTGCAAAACAGTTCTGATTTTGCGAACGAAACTATGTACTAATAGGTCTGTTCACAAAATACCAAATCCCAGGTAGTTGCAGAACAACCTACCTAATTAATGTTCATTAGGCAGCTTGCAGTTTTCAACCCTCTGCAATTGGCCACAAATACAGGGATGGGGGCATGCAAGGGCCCGCAGACCACCATATCATTGATTGTGTTTAAATAAAGAAAACAGCTTTCTTAAATTTCAGCCCATTTTCCTCCTATGTGTGATTTGGAAAGGTTCGCAAAAGTCCTTTTATGAGTGGGAAAGAATTATTTGACTCATAAGAAGATTTTATACATAAAGAAAAGCACTTTTTCGTAGCAAACTCAGCGAGTTCGCAAATTTCAGGGATTGCAATCGCTAAAGGGCTTTGTACATGAGGCCCTAAGTGACAAATAACTTTGAATAATGATTTTATTTATAGATAGGCCTGTTCATAGAAAATGTAGCTTTACCTACACAGTGAAAACAGCTTTTGGATATTTGTTCACTGTTAGGGCATACTATCCCCAATATGTTGTTTGCCCTCGCGGCTTACAAGACACACTTTAGGGGTAATGTATCTCATAAAGAAAAATAGCTTTTACTGCATGGTAAATATAGATTCCTTTGCCATATGTCACTGCAGTCCAGCCAGAGCACAGTGTGCTCCTTGAGGACATATATTTTGGTCATGTAGGGTGGGGGTATAAATAGACACTGCAGTCCCAGGGGCGTAACACAGGCCCTGCGGTGCGGGGGGGGCCCCCGCAGTACAATACTCATGCCCAAAAGCTCCGGATTAAATCCGGAGCGGGGGCCCCTCTGTGTACGTGGCAGGGGGGCCCCCTCAACTTTCGTTACGCCACTGTGTAGTCCACATATAAATACTTAACATCCACACCATTGATGCATATTTTGCACCATTTACTGTGGTCTTACAGGAAAGTTCAATAAGCTGCTTACGTAAAACCAATTTGCAGTCCATGTTTTAGAGGGAAAGCATGCACACTGTGCCACTGTTTAACAGTGGCACGGCATGGAGAGTCCTGAGTCAGCAATAATCAGACATGTACAAATGAGGGGACCGTGAAAGAAATTATGTCCTTTCTTACATATACCCCTACAACAACCATCATCCACCCCCACACCCACTATTTACAGTACTCTTCAGTGTTGCATCAATAAATTAACCATGACATCATATACCCTTTAGGACACCTATAAAAAGCAAGAATTCTCCTATATGACACAATATTTTTGTTTTGCAAGTATTTTTACATACTTGGTAAATTGGGACAGTTTTCTTTTTTAATAATTGATGTTTTCCATCTGATTTTGTTTCTATGTATACATACCACTTTGACAGCACCTTACTTCCTTGATACTCAGACTTTCTGGTAGCATGGACAGAATATATACGGTGCTCTAGGGAGTCAAAGGGCCTTACTTAAAGTTTGGTGGAAGAAGATACCTGACAGAAATTGAGAGATGTCCCATCTGTCATATATAGACTGCCATTAACAACAATGCACTATTAATACAGATAGGACATTCATCCCTTTTTGAAAGATATCTCGCTTCGCTAAATTGTACATAAGGCCTAAAGTAGTAAATGTTTTTAAAGGTGGTTTAAAGTTTCAGTTTCCACTGTGCAGTTATGTTAAGCTGCACTTTCCATTGAAAGGGCATTTTTAGATTTGCCTATAACTTTGGACCCCATGGACAGATCTGCACCAAATATAACACCCCCTTAGCATAAACAGTGAAGGTCAAGCATATAATATGCAGTTCTATACAGGAGAAAAAAAGTTAAGGGGGGGTCAGAAAAGATGTGTTTACACATTTGAACTCACATGGGAAATATCGCTGGCAGTCACAGCAAAAATCACTGAAAGGATTTATGCCAAACATCGCATGAAAGTAGAAATTTACTTAGAAAGTGTGCTTTGTTAGTTTAGTGTAAATCTGTTCAGTAGTTTTTGAGATCTTGGCATTTAAAAGAGGTGCTGCTGGGCTTTAAATGGTTAAAAAAAATTACATCCTGGGCATTTAAAATCACAATTTCTGACGTGATTAGTTTCCATCACATTTGAATTTTTTTAGAAATGTGAATGGCGTTAGTAGGGATCAGATTTTTTTCGAACAAAAACATTATTTTATTGCTGTGGAAAAAAAATCAATGGTAAGCACAATGAGAGGTGCCCTGCCCAAGAGGAGTACTAGCAGGCACTCCGATGTGTGAAAAATGCAGGTAACCAATGTACAAAAACACATTTGCCATGGTAAAATTGCAACTTTTCTGAATATCACGATCATGCAGAAAATGTGATTATCAGGAAAATTGAAATCATTTACTGAAAAAAGAAATAAAAAAACAATCATGTCTATAGTTGGTTGAGGATTCTGCTAGTATGGATGGGCTGGTGCTGCAGGGCCTGACCAAAGAGCCAAAGGCCAAGCTTAGTGGGGGGTTGGGTGCAGAGCCTGGCACAGACCAGGCCTTAAAGCCAATTCCCGCTGTACGCAGATGTGTGCAGAATGAAATTGGTACATGGCAGGTGAACCCAATACATCATAAAAAACACTAGAAATTAACTGAAAACGACATAGCTAAAGGCTTATTATAGTGCCGCAACCGAAAAAGTCCTTAAATTTGCCACTTATGGTTTACAATGCGCACATAATGTACACCGCCTGCCATGCTCAATACAGCACTTTTCCAATGGTACAAAAATGAAAAGTCTGTATACATATTTGAATGCTGTGTTAAAATGAGAGATACAAAATATATCAAAATTTGTTCAAAAATATCTGATCAGTGTCTTAGTTTGTACGTCGCCAGTTTGGGCTAGTTTTACCAAACCCAACATCAGGTTTCAAAATAAGGCTTACATCTTGTCTTCCAATCTCTCAAGACAAATTTAATTGTCATTAGGCCATGAAGAATCCATTGTGTTTTTTTATGTCTATTCAGCCAATTTAGGTAACAAAGATCATTGAACAGGATGTTGCTGAGAGTGCTGGAGCAGATTTGGCAGCTTGATTTTATTGGTGTGATTGAGGCAAAAAGGAGTCACCCATCAATAGGCCCAATTAACATTTGTGCAACCAATAAGGCTATACATAGAAGACTAGGAATCGGAGGATAAGGTTTAGCAGATTTATTACAAATTCGCAATTAGTCCAGAATTTATGCAAATCATGATTATATCAAGGACATACAGAATTAAAATAGGTAAATTCAGATTTTGTAATAAGGTCCGCTTTTGAAGTAGAAGGCATGAAACAAAAGCAATCACAAAGATACAGATGGTTACAAATATAATTCGATATTCCTTAAGGAAACTCAGATTCTCCTCATTAAGCATGAATAGCTTTAAATTCATCAGGTTAAAGTCCAATTAGACTTTAAATTGTTGAGACCATCTACTCTGAGCTCTAAATTAGGATAGAGACAGTTCTAAGCTCAAGACTCTAAAGAGTCAGAAGCATGAAGGAAAGGTATCAGCATTGCGGAAACTTCTGTAGAATTTTTCCAAAAAGAGAACATGTTTTAGCATATGGCCAAACTCGGAAAAGAATAAGGGAAGCAGAGAGGTCTGTACCTCTCTAAGTTGAAGAGAATCTGCTCTCTCGTGAACTGTGTGAACTCCAGCATATAGGGAAAACATGAGATTCAGATTATTTCGATCACACCACCATCATCCAATGAGAAAACAGTATTCAGGAGCTTTGCAACATGTCTCTTCATTTCCATCGTCTCAGCTAAGACAGCAGTCCTCAGCCTTGAACAACTTGCCACTCCTGGTACGGGATGAGCAGAAGGCAATCATGTAACTGTTAATCATCACATTCTTGCCAAGATTTTCTTCCCAGCCTTGCTATCACTAGTACACTATTCTCCTAACTCTTGCAAATGAATTAATGGGAGTGCACCTTCAAGGGAAAACGTTATTGCAAGCAAGATGAGAAAAAGGCATCTTCACACTAAAGAAATGCCGGCCTAGTTAACCTAACATTAAAATGAACACAACATGTTCACGTTTAAATGTGTCTATAAGTGCACTCACAAGTACTAATAAATGCAAACTTTATTCATAAATCAGGAATACAATTTCAATAGATGCGATTTAATTCAGAATATGCAAATGTGAAAGTGAGCGAGAACTACATGTTATACTTTATAAAACAGTGCACACGTTTATGAATTGATCTCTAGTTTCTACAGGTAATACTTTTCTCGTGTGAGGATGGTTTTAATAAGGCCTACATATTACATTTCTTATTAGCCATGTTAAGTTACTCAATGTATATGTGTCAAGTACGTGTAAATAATGCACTTCTGTGACGTGTAGGGGAGGAGCCAAAATTATGCTGATCCAGTAGTTTAATATTTTTGTTATATCTTGTCTCTATGAGGAAGCGCTGCTCTCTATTACCTGTGTTCCAGGTTGTGGAGTGCTGCATTCCTTCACAGAGTTCTTGGGTTGCTGGGTGATGGGGCTGCTTCTGTGGGTATTCTGAGAATGTATTTATTGAAAGAAGTTGACAGTTGATGCTAACTTGTATTTGGTGGAGCTGCTGTTCAAAACTCCACAACGTGTAGCAGAGAATAAATACTTAAATCTACCTTGTCTACGTGATCTTCACTACAATTTGTTGGCGACGATCCTGCTACACGGACGAGCCTTCAGCGTGCTGTTTCCAAATCGGATCCACATCCACTCCTTCGCTGGCTGATGTCTAAATCCTTCGTTTCCACTCATCTTACAGTCGCTGCCTGGATTAACATCTGGTGGTCTTCTGACTGTAACTCGCTCCAGTTCACGCAAATTCATGCGGTATTTTGCTGCCTAAGGTGAGAGTGTGACTGTTTAAGGTTTTTGTGACGTTCCCAAGCTCAACCTCCACACCGACTCTCACCTGGGTTTTGTGACCTTCCCCCACTCAGCCGTTTCTGACATTTTTCCACACGGGTGCACACGACTTTTGTATTCTCCCCATACGCTGAACTCTTGTTTGCACTTTGTCTCCATTCCCGTGCTGAGCCGGAATTTCTGCTCTTGGGAGTTCATTTGAAATGCATAGTCGTTCCGGTGCTGGCTACTCACGTTTGTTCTGTGGATAGTGGATACTGATTTTCCGGTCTGTTAATGCCTATTTTCCTGACTTTGATTGCTCTACACATGAACAGCGCTGCTCATTTCTAGGCAAAACGTGTAACCTAGCAACGTGTCATCTTGCGTGTCAGCGCCGACACGCATGGCCATTTTGTTCATTATTTCTACATTGAACATTGCGTAACCTAGCAACACCATTGTCAACGTTCAAATCATCTATTTTGTCAACGCCGACACGCACGGCCATTTTCTTCAATTAGTTTCCTCGTTCTCACTTTGTAACTTAGCAACGCATTGTCAACGTGCTTTTGCCGACACGCACGGTTTGTTTTGATTTAGTCCACAATTTGACAGCGCATTGTGACAGCGCATTCTTCAGCACAACAGTTTTCAGCGTGTCATCGCCGACACGCACGGCCTATTGTGTTTACATTACATTTACGTTATCTAATTGTGTGTCACGGTGATTCGCACACCTCAAGCATCACACAATTTTTTTTTTACTTCCTACACTGTGGATCACGGTGATTCACACACCTTAATTAAAAAAAAAAAAAATTCTCTCTATTTCTAATTGTTAAATTCATCAGATTGCATATTTTTTTTTCTTCTCAATTCTTCTCAAGTTGCAGTGGTTTACATTTATTCTGATTTACCAGTCTATAGCTTATTGTCTCCTTTTGCAAAACGTGTACTTTACAATCTGTTACACCACCACCATCGTTTTTGGACAATCCTGGAGAACCACCTGTGAGATGGGAGATTTGGTTCGATGCATTTGAGACCTATTTGGGGGCTATAGGTGCATCAAGATTTTGCGCTGAAAGGAAAAAATGTTTACTATTACACTCTCTGGGATTTGAACAGAGATCTATTTTTAAACACCTCCCTGACATTGTAAGAACTGAGGGTGACAACATAGACGAATATCAGGAAACCCTTATTAAGTTAAAGAATAGATTTGACAAGCAACTAAGTCTTATGGTTCTTCGTCATAAATTTTTCAAGAGAAAGCAAAATGATGGGGAAGATGTTGATGCTTACATCTCTGCCTTAAGAAGGCTAGCTGCTGTATGCTTATTTGAAGGATTCACTGATCAATTGATCCGTGATCAATTTGTTTGTCAATGTAGAGACAAACAGATCAGACAAAAGTTACTAGCGATGGGAAATCCTTCATTAGAGGAAACCATCAAAGTGGCTAAAAGCATCGAAATTTCCATTGTTTCTCTAAAGGAACTTGAAGATAAACCTTCAGAGCCCATAGGTGCTGTTGGGGTTGGTAAACCTAAACAGAAGAATGTACGTAGTAGTAACAGTATCACTGTCAAAAGTAAAGCTAGTAATTCTAATTCAAATAACTGCAACACTTTTATGAGATGTGGAAATTCTCCACATCCCAAGGGAGGGAGATGTCCTGCAAGCAATGTTACATGTAACTATTGCAAAAAGATTGGGCATTTTGCTAAAGTGTGTTTAAAACTCAAAAATTCTGTTGTATATGTGCCATCGAATCCGAAGAGGAATCAGACACTGAAGTTGTTTCTGTTGTTACAGACAATTTTGAGTGCGGTCAAAGTGACACTAACGCTATTGTGACTGGTGATCCTTCTAAGTGTGTAGACCCTATTGCCGAGGTATGCGTTGGTGGAAAAGTACTTAAGTTATTGGTTGATTCTGGGGCCAGGATCCCCATGATCACTCAGAAATTATTTGAAGAGACTTGGGGTGGAAGAACGTTAAAACCTTCTGACCGGTGTCCTGTCTCTTATGAAGGACGTCGCATTGAGTTACTAGGTTTCATCGAAGATGAAATGGAATTTAAGGGTAGGAAGATAAGAGGAAAAGTTTATGTCGCTGTTAAAGGTCTCAATATTCTTGGTTGGTTTCACCAGGGACTTTTTGGAATAATATTAAAACCAGGTGCCATAGAACAAATTGTAGTTGCCAGTTGTGATGACAGTGGACAGAAATGGAAGAGAGATTTTCCTTCTGTTTTTTGTGAGAAGCTGGGCAAAATTCATGGATTCAAACATAAAATAATAGTGAAAGAGAATGCGATTCCAGTCAAACACAAACTCAGGGGGGTTCCATTTAGTGTGAGAGATGATCTTGACATAGAGATTGTTGGACTTGGCCCTTTTTGGCCGGTTCACCCCTAAACTTTTTGCCTTGTATGTCAGTAGTTTTAAGTCTCTGGGCACTTTAGCACTGTGGGCCAGTGTAAAGTGCGTGCGCGCTGAGTGCGTGTGGTGAGATTGTCCTGCCCTCCCATAGGAATGCATGGGGGATATGTGTGTCCATGGTAATTCCTGGTGTGAGAGGAGTGCAGGGGCGAGTTTAGTATGTGCGAACTCGTGAGAATAAATGCTGCGCAATGGTGTGCGCAGATTTATTATAACTGGTGTAGAAATGCCACTTCTAGAAGTTGGCATTTATGTGTGCTCTGTGTCTGCCTGCCTGATGTGAATTGCATGTCTGGCTTGTGAGTGACAGGGGCTGAGAGGTGTGTGTGGCTCCAGGAGGGGCAGGATGAGTCAGCGCAGGGCTGAATAGGAGATCTGCATCTAGATGGGAGGGAGGAGTTGCATCTGGGACCTGATTAGGGCTGTGCCTTCCCTCCACAATGCTGGCTCCACCCCCTGTGGTGCGTCTGATGTCCCTAGCCTGTCCTGTGAAAGGAGAGAGGAGCTGAGCAAAACAAAGTGCTCCAAAGCTCCCCCAAACCAGTTGCATCTGGTTTTCCCTGAACCCTACACCTTTAGACAAAGGAAAAGGGTGTATAAAAGAAGGGGCTGTGACCCCATGTAAATGTTCAGTGTTCCTGTTCAGTGCTTGGTTGCTGTTCCTGCTGGGGCGTGCTGCTGCTGGGGCCCAGGGGGGCTGCCATGAGGGCTTGCCTCCCTGGGCCCTGCATTGCCCCTTGATGACTAAAGGACCCTTTTGCCTTACTTTTATTCCAGGACTTGTGGCTGCATCTAGCGCCTTGTGAGCGCTTTATTTTTATCTTCCCTCCAAGGAGAGGGAGAGCGTGGGCTTCGCAGCGCAGAGCTGCTGATCGAGGGAATCCCAGCGAGGGGATTCCCCCGCTTCCCGATTACTTAAAATAGCGGGAACCTACTCCGCTTTGTGGTGCTGTGGTCGGCGGGTGCCCACCCCGCTTATATCTATATTTTAAGGTTGCGGGTGCCCACCCCGCGTTTCACCGCCGCAGCCACTGGGCTGCCGAGGAAATCTATTCCCGGCCGCCTCAGCGCGACCAGGAAGTCAGGCACGTCTGCCTGGGACATGGGCGGGGCCTACCGCCGGACCGGAAGAGGCCAACCGGACGTGACAGCGCGGGGCTCCCATGCTTGAGGGAGAGCCCCGCGGTAGCGGCAAAAGTGAAGAGAAGTCCCGGGTCCCAGGAGGGAGCCCGGGTGAAGAGAGATGCAGTTGGGAGCCTTGCTGGCTCGATACTGAAGTCCCGGTCCCGAGATGGGGGACCGGGTGAAGTGTGGCGCCTGGTGACGCGGGGCTCTCATGAATGGAGAGAGCCCCGCAGGTGCTGCAGCCTGTTTCCCGCGGAGGGGAGGGCGCGAGGCACATTGCCGGTGCCTGCCTTCGCCGCGTCCAAACGAGAGGAGCCCCCCGCATAGCCCGGTGAGTAAGGGCTGAGGGGGAACCTGGCCGCATTTGCGCTCCCGCACCACGAAGGAGCATAGCTGGCTCTTCGGTGCCAGTGCGAGGCACAGATCCCGAGCGGCCCCGTTTTGGCAGCGGGCCGCTCCCACGAAGGGGGCATTTTTCTTTTTATGGCACCCGGAGGAGCCCGGTGATCAGGGCTCCCCAGGCACAGTTGGTGCCCAGTGCTATGCCCAGCTGCCCTGCGAGCGCGCAGGCAGCTGCAACGGTTGGGCCCCATTGAGTTTAGAGTCCTAGTGGGGGACTCAGGGGACAGGAGTGCCCCATACCTACAGTTTTTACAGCTGCACGGCAATTAGCGTCAGCTGCACCGTTTAGGTCTTTCTTTTAGGGGACATATTGTGAACTCAGGAGTGAGATGCACTCCTTTGCCCCATATCTTCCCAGCTGCCCAGCAAGTAGTGGGCAGCTGCTACGTTTAGGCTTGCGCAGTTGCGCACCCTTGACTTTCGCTGCTGTGGCAGCGCGCCCTGACATTTTGGACACAGGGCCTTTGAGCCCCTTTAGAGATGGCCAGTTGGCCAGGGGGGACAGTTAGGTTTATAGGGCGCCAGGCCCTAATCTGAGTCAGGTGTTAAGGTGATTATGGTGCCAGGAAATGTGATTCCTATATTGTGGTTTACGCACCCTGGGTTATACCTCTAAATGTGTTTCATGATTATGAGGTTTTGCATAATATGTTTATGCTTGTGATTTTATTATTACCTAATGCGTTTAGGTTGTGAGTTATTCTCTACTGTGATTTCCGCCCCTAGGGTGAGTTATACTTAGGAGGTTAGGGTCTAATGTGCTTAGACTTATGAGAGGATTGCATAATGTATTTATGCTGGTGAGGTTGGCGCAGAATGTAATTCGCGCCTAATGTGATGCTGTGCATAAAGTGGTTTATGTTACAGGCTGATGCTAAGTACAGTAACTACCAGTGAGTACTGGTTGTGCGCTGATGATGTTCTACATTTATTATAAGTTCTACATGTACTAAGTTCACTTTGTGCTGGTTCTGACAGTGGCCCAGTTGGCCATGTCAGGTGTAAATAATCCCTTGTAAATATGACCTAGTGCCAGGTGGCACGATGTATATTATGTGAGTACTATTCTAATGTGTTATGATAATACAAAGGCTATTTTTGATATAACCTTGTGTGGAGTTCCTTTTTGTGGTGTGCCTAGTATGTTGTTGCTGTGGGTGTGTTGCGCAAACGCTTTACACATTGCCTCCGGGATAAGCCTGACTGCTCGTGCCAAGCTACCAATGGGGTGAGCAGGGGTTATCTGGGATGTGTAACTCCCTTGCCCTGACTAGAGTGGTGGTCTCTGCCTGGCTTTGGCGCAAGCCTTAGCCAACCAGAGATCCCATTTCTAACATTGGTTGTCAGCGGTGGGGATTAGGACTTGCGTTTGCGCAGTACCACAGCGACAACTGGCTGCATTACAAAACTCTGCATCTTAGATAGTCACATGGAAAGGGATTATTGCTTCTGAGTTTGTTTTAAGTGTCATTTCTTTTTGAAATGTGTTTCTTGTGCACTATGAGTTGGGTGTCCTGCCAAGGACAGAAACCAGAGAATCTGGAGGAGAGACTGCCCTTGAACCATTGCGCTGGTTCTTGGGTTGGCCTACAGTGGGGACTTAATTGGTATGGTCACTAGCTCGGGAGGGTAGATGATCCCCTAAGTGCAGTGTGAGTTTTCTGGATTCCCCAGTGAGGGTGGGATCCAGTGGTGGCAGCAGAAGTGTGTCCAGTGCATGAATTCCCCGTCCCGTTCCCAGAGTATGGTACCTGGTGCTCAGTAAGAGGGGTGCAGGTTGAGATTCAGGGGCAGTAGATACTGTCTCACCGGTCTGGGGGGTGTGTGTGGATGAATGGTGTGTTGCACTGGACGAGTGAGTGTGAGTTCTCTGAAATAAGGAACTTGCATTGGGGAGTAACCTTGAGGGATGGTGCAGGTGTCTCCCAACCCGTGTGGCGGAGATGGTTCAGAGGAACCCAACTAGGAACCGTTATAGTGAGGAGGTTGCAAGGCCTCACATCATGTCCTGCGAGGAAGGTGTGAGACTGGGCCGTATTCCGAGCCTCAATCTCAAGTCTCCGGTACTGGATGGTTCTTAGAAGGAACACCAGGAAAGGAACCTAGTCTGTCCTGTTGGACTGTTCTGTATGGGGGACCTCCCCGTGGTAGGTGAGCTGGAAGTGATTCCAAAAGGAGTGGCTGAGGTGTCTTCCAGCCCAGAGTGGTGGAGGAGGTTCAGTGTAGCCCAGCTAGGTCCCGGTGTAGGGGCTCACATCTTGTCTCAAGAGGAGAAAGAGTGAGTGGTTCTGTCCCAAGGTGCCCGAAACCCAGTCTCAGGACCTGGATTGTTTCTTAAAGGGAACATTAGGTTGGGGGCCTAGGCTGTACTTGTAGGCCATTTGAGGAGGATCTTCTAGTCTCTAGAGGACGTGGAGCATCTGTAACCAGAGCTCCAGCAGTCCTGGTGCTAGGCAGCACCGCTCCTAAGTGGAGGGTGCAGAAGTCCTGATTGAGGGGTGAGAGGGGAGAGGTTCCCCAGTGGAAAACCAGTGGGTCAGGGGCCAGCCAGAAGGGCTGAGTCGCCAATGAATGACCATGGTGACGCCACTTCTGTCCTGGGGGATCTGCACGCACTGTCAGATGGACAGGAGGTCGTGAGATCTGCGCGAGGCAGACTGTCCCACGACACATTAGTTATGTGTCACCCTCGAGGGGGGGCATGCGTGCTCCCCGTGAAGTCCTGGTTCGCCGGGCATCTGACCCAAGAGGTACGGCCCTGGGTTGGGGAGCCAGTAGCCGGTGTTTCCGGATCTGGACGGCAGGGCGACTGTAATCAGTGCCCTGGCCGGTTTTGCCTTCTAGGGGGTTCCACTCCAGTTGGGAGGATATCGGACTCTGGAAGGGGGTGCAGAGGGAGGGAGTCCTCGCCTCTGACCCCGGTGCAGCCGGTGAATTTATTTCCCAGGTGGTAGACCAGTGATGGGGAGAGGTCCTGAACTGGTGGGAGAGTTGTGTTCTGGAGGGTGCTTTTCCTGGGAGAGTGCGCGACCCCAGAAATAGAGGTAGGGGAGGAGATGCTTCGCCCGTGACCTCTGGTCAGCCTGAGGGTGCGGACCCTCGGTTGAAGGATCAGTGGTAGTTTGGAACTACACTGAGAGGAGAGTGGAGAATGGCTATTGGATGCCAGGGGTTACTGCCCCCACTCTGTGGATTGGCAAGGACCAGTGGTATCTGGGTGGCCTAGGGCCTGGTCCTGGCCGTGGACAACTAAGGAGTACCGGTGGGGTAGCCTAGTTGGTCCTGAGTTTTTTTTTTCTCTCTCTTAGATGGATTCCAGGGGTTCCAAGTGGCGTAGAACCGGAGGGTGTCCCTGCAATGCGGGCCCGCGTCCGTGTTCTATCGCCCCAAGCAGGGAAGCCCATCACGGTGGTGATTGGTCTGCCCTGCGTTTTGGCTGGAAGGGGGTTGTGTTGGACTTGGCCCTTTTTGGCCGGTTCACCCCTAAACTTTTTGCCTTGTATGTCAGTAGTTTTAAGTCTCTGGGCACTTTAGCACTGTGGGCCAGTGTAAAGTGCGTGCGCGCTGAGTGCGTGTGGTGAGATTGTCCTGCCCTCCCATAGGAATGCATGGGGGATATGTGTGTCCATGGTAATTCCTGGTGTGAGAGGAGTGCAGGGGCGAGTTTAGTATGTGCGAACTCGTGAGAATAAATGCTGCGCAATGGTGTGCGCAGATTTATTATAACTGGTGTAGAAATGCCACTTCTAGAAGTTGGCATTTATGTGTGCTCTGTGTCTGCCTGCCTGATGTGAATTGCATGTCTGGCTTGTGAGTGACAGGGGCTGAGAGGTGTGTGTGGCTCCAGGAGGGGCAGGATGAGTCAGCGCAGGGCTGAATAGGAGATCTGCATCTAGATGGGAGGGAGGAGTTGCATCTGGGACCTGATTAGGGCTGTGCCTTCCCTCCACAATGCTGGCTCCACCCCCTGTGGTGCGTCTGATGTCCCTAGCCTGTCCTGTGAAAGGAGAGAGGAGCTGAGCAAAACAAAGTGCTCCAAAGCTCCCCCAAACCAGTTGCATCTGGTTTTCCCTGAACCCTACACCTTTAGACAAAGGAAAAGGGTGTATAAAAGAAGGGGCTGTGACCCCATGTAAATGTTCAGTGTTCCTGTTCAGTGCTTGGTTGCTGTTCCTGCTGGGGCGTGCTGCTGCTGGGGCCCAGGGGGGCTGCCATGAGGGCTTGCCTCCCTGGGCCCTGCATTGCCCCTTGATGACTAAAGGACCCTTTTGCCTTACTTTTATTCCAGGACTTGTGGCTGCATCTAGCGCCTTGTGAGCGCTTTATTTTTATCTTCCCTCCAAGGAGAGGGAGAGCGTGGGCTTCGCAGCGCAGAGCTGCTGATCGAGGGAATCCCAGCGAGGGATTCCCCGCTTCCCGATTACTTAAAATAGCGGGAACCTACTCCGCTTTGTGGTGCTGTGGTCGGCGGGTGCCCACCCCGCTTATTTCTATATTTTAAGGTTGCGGGTGCCCACCCCGCGCTTCACCGCCGCAGCCACTGGGCTGCCGAGGAAATCTATTCCCGGCCGCTGCAGCGCGACCAGGAAGTCAGGCACGTCTGCCTGGGACATGGGCGGGGCCTACCGCCGGACCGGAAGAGGCCAACCGGACGTGACAGCGCGGGGCTCCCATGCTTGAGGGAGAGCCCCGCGGTAGCGGCAAAAGTGAAGAGAAGTCCCGGGTCCCAGGAGGGGGCCCGGGTGAAGAGAGATGCAGTTGGGAGCCTTGCTGGCTCGATACTGAAGTCCCGGTCCCGAGATGGGGGACCGGGTGAAGTGTGGCGCCTGGTGACGCGGGGCTCTCATGAATGGAGAGAGCCCCGCAGGTGCTGCAGCCTGTTTCCCGCGGAGGGGGAGGGCACGAGGCACATTGCCGGTGCCTGCCTTCGCCGCGTCCAAACGAGAGAGCCCCCCGCATAGCCCGGTGAGTAAGGGCTGAGGGGGAACCTGGCCACATTTGCGCTCCCGCACCACGAAGGAGCATAGCTGGCTCTTCGGTGCCAGTGCGAGGCACAGATCCCGAGCGGCCCCGTTTTGGCAGTGGCCGCTCCCACGAAGGGGGCATTTTTCTTTGTATGGCACCCGGAGGAGCCCGGTGATCAGGGCTCCCCCAGGCACAGTTGGTGCCCAGTGCTATGCCCAGCTGCCCTGCGAGCGCGCAGGCAGCTGCAACGGTTGGGCCCCATTGAGTTTAGAGTCCTAGTGGGGGACTCACCGGACAGGAGTGCCCCATACCTACAGTTTTTACAGCTGCACGGCAATTAGCGTCAGCTGCACCGTTTAGGTCTTTCTTTTAGGGGACATATTGTGAACTCAGGAGTGAGATGCACTCCTTTGCCCCATATCTTCCCAGCTGCCCAGCAAGTAGTGGGCAGCTGCTACGTTTAGGCTTGCGCAGTTGCGCACCCTTGACTTTCGCTGCTGTGGCAGCGCGCCTGACATTTTGGACACAGGGCCTTTGAGCCCTTTAGAGATGGCCAGTTGGCCAGGGGGACAGTTAGGTTTATAGGGCGCCAGGCCCTAATCTGAGTCAGGTGTTAAGGTGATTATGGTGCTAGGAAATGTGATTCCTATATTGTGGTTTACGCACCCTGGGTTATACCTCTAAATGTGTTTCATGATTATGAGGTTTTGCATAATATGTTTATGCTTGTGATTTTATTATTACCTAATGCGTTTAGGTTGTGAGTTATTCTCTACTGTGATTTCCGCCCCTAGGGTGAGTTATACTTAGGAGGTTAGGGTCTAATGTGCTTAGACTTATGAGAGGATTGCATAATGTATTTATGCTGGTGAGGTTGGCGCAGAATGTAATTCGCGCCTAATGTGATGCTGTGCATAAAGTGGTTTATGTTACAGGCTGATGCTAAGTACAGTAACTACCAGTGAGTACTGGTTGTGCGTTGATGATGTTCTACATTTATTATAAGTTCTACATGTACTAAGTTCACTTTGTGCTGGTTCTGACAGTGGCCCAGTTGGCCATGTCAGGTGTAAATAATCCCTTGTAAATATGACCTAGTGCCAGGTGGCACGATGTATATTATGTGAGTACTATTCTAATGTGTTATGATAATACAAAGGCTATTTTTGATATAACCTTGTGTGGAGTTCCTTTTTGTGGTGTGGCTAGTATGTTGTTGCTGTGGGTGTGTTGCGCAAACGCTTTACACATTGCCTCCGGGATAAGCCTGACTGCTTGTGCCAAGCTACCAAGGGGGTGAGCAGGGGTTATCTGGGATGTGTAACTCCCTTGCCCTGACTAGAGTGGTGGTCTCTGCCTGGCTTTGGCGCAAGCCTTAGCCAACCAGAGATCCCATTTCTAACAGAGATAGAAAATCAGCTCGACCATTCTTCCCACCGGCAATGTGAGACACATCAAAATGGTATTGCAACAACCTGGACACCATTCTTAAAATCCTGGGTGTACAACACTTATTGACACCAGCACTTAGAATAGACACCAGTGGTTTGTTGTCTGTGAGAAGACTAAAACGTTTGCCCCAAATATACGGGAGAACTTCTCAATGGCCCAAAGGCAAGCTAGGAGCTCCTTTTCAATAACGGAGTATTGTACTTCAGCATCTCTTAGAACTCTAGATGCAAGCGCCACTGTGTTTTCACTGTCACCTAACCTTTGTGTCAAAATAGCTCCAAGTCCAACTTGGCTTGCATCAACAGTAATATAGCAAGGTACGGTAGGACCAAAAGGTTTGAGCACATTTCCATTACTCAACAAAGACTTAATAAGATGAAATGCAGAAACGCACTCTTCTGACCAAACAAACTTTACACCTTTCTTAAGTAAATTGCTGATGGGACGAACTATGGTGGCAAAGTCAGGAACAAAACGAGAATAATATTCACATAATCCCAGAAGGGATTTCACACCAACTTTGTCAACAGGAGCAGGTGCGTTGATTATTGCCTCGAGCAAACCTTGTCTGGGTTTGACACCTTCTTGAGTGAGAAGATGGCCTAAGTATTCGACCTCAGTACAATTTTTTTTACATTTTTCGGGTTTTAAAACAACTCCTTTTTTCTGAAAAATTTCTAGAACTTTATGTAAAGTGGCATCATGAGAAAAACCATCCTTAGCAAAAATCAAAACATCGTCTTGGAAAACCAGAACTCCATCAACTCCCTTCAACAAATCCTGCATCACTCTCTAAAAAACAGAGGCGGCGGATGCCAAACCAAAGGGCATCCGTCGGTATTGGAACGTACCTAGGGGAGAAACGAATGCTGTTAAATGACGTGATTCGGGATGTAACTCTATCTGGTGATATGCACATGCCAGATCTAGTTTGGAAAAATACTTGGCTCCCTTGATGCATGCAAACAAGTCATTGATCTTAGGTAGGGGGTGAGAATCAACCCATATCTCTTTATTAAGAGACCTTAAGTCCACACATACTCTAAGTTGTCCACACCGTTTTCTGGCCACAACCAAAGGAGACAACCACAACGAAGACTCAGTGGGCTCAATGATCCCTTTATCACACAGACTCTTCAACTCTATGTCAAGATCATCTCTCACACTAAGTGGAACCGCCCTGAGTTTGTGTTTGACTGGAATCGCATTCTCTTTCACTATTATTTTATGTTTGAATCCATGAATTTTGCCCAGCTTCTCACAAAAAACAGAAGGAAAACTCTCTTCCATTTCTGTCCACTGTCATCACAACTGGCAACTACAATTTGTTCTATGGCACCTGGTTTTAATATTATTCCAAAAGTCCCTGGTGAAACCAACCAAGAATATTGAGACCTTTAACAGCGACATAAACTTTTCCTCTTATCTTCCTACCCTTAAATTCCATTTCATCTTCGATGAAACCTAGTAACTCAATGCGACGTCCTTCATAAGAGACAGGACACCGGTCAGAAGGTTTTAACGTTCTTCCACCCCAAGTCTCTTCGAATAATTTCTGAGTGATCATGGTGATCCTGGCCCCAGAATCAACCAATAACTTAAGTACTTTTCCACCAACGCATACCTCGGCAATAGGGTCTGCACACTTAGAAGGATCACCGTCACAATAGCGTTAGGGTCACTTTGACCGCACTCAAAATTGTCTGTAACAACAAACAACTTCAGTGTCTGATTCCTATTCGGATTCGATGGCACATACAACAGATTTTTTTAGAATTTTTGAGTTTTAAACACACTTTAGCAAAATGCCCAATCTTTTTGCAATAGTTACATGTAACATTGCTTGCAGGACATCTCCCTCCCTTGGGATGTGGAGAATGTCTACATCTCATACAAGTGTTGCAGTTATTTGAATTAGAATTACTAGCTTTACTTTTGACAGTGATACTGTTACTACAATGTACATTCTTCTGTTTAGGTTTACCAACCCCAACAGCACCTATGGGCTCTGGAAGGTTTATCTTCAAGTTCCTTTGGGAGAATAAAATGGAAATTTCGATGCTTTTAGCCACTTTGATGGTTTCCTCTAATGAGGGATTTCCCATTGCTAGTAACTTTTGTCTGATCTGTTTGTCTCTACATTGACAAACAAATTGATCACGGATCAATTGATCAGTGAATCCTTCAAATAAGCATACAGCAGCTAGCCTTCTTAAGGCAGAGATGTAAGCATCAACATCTTCCCCATCATTTTGCTTTCTCTTGAAAAATGTATGACGAAGAACCATAAGACTTGGTTGCTTGTCAAATCTATTCTTTAACTTAATAAGGGTTTCTTGATATTCGTCTATGTTGTCACCCTCAGTTCTTACAATGTCAGGGAGGTGTTTAAAAATAGATCAACCTTCAAATCCCAGAGAGTTGAATAGTAAACATTTTTTCCTTTCAGCGCAAAATCTTGATGCACTTATAGCCCCCAAATAGGTCTCAAATGCATCAAACCAAATCTCCCATCTCACAGGTGGTTCTCCAGGATTGTCCAAAAACGATGGTGGTGGTGTAACAGATTGTAAAGTACACGTTTTGCAAAAGGAGACAATAAGCTATAGACTGGTAAATCAGAATAAATGTAAACCACTGCCACTTGAGAAGAATTGAGAAGAAAAAAAAATATGCAATCTGATGAATTTAACAATTAGAAATAGAGAGAATTTTTTTTTTTTTTAAATTAAGGTGTGTGAATCACCGTGATCTACAATGTAGGAAGTAAACAAAATTTGTGTGATGCTTGAGGTGTGCGAATCACCGTGACGCACAAGTAGATAAAGTAAATGTAATGTAAATACAATACGCCGTGCGTGTCGGCGATGACACGCTGAAAACTGTTGTGCTGAAGAATGCGCTGTCACAATGCGCTGTCAAATTGTGGACTAAGTCAAAACAAACCGTGTGTGTCAGCAAAAGCACGTTGCCAATGCGTTGCTAAGTTACAAAGTGAGAACAAGGAAACTAATTGAAGAAAATGGCCGTGCGTGTCGGCGTTGACACGCAACATAGATGCTTTGAACGTTGACAATGGTGTTGCTAGGTTACGCAATGTTCAATGTAGAAAGAATGAACAAAATGGCCGTGCGTGTCGGCGCTGACACGCAATGTAACATTTTCTGATGTGGCAATACTATCAGTCTAACATCTGCTTCTTTCCACTATTCTGGTATTAGGAAAAAGTCTCTTAAAATATGCATGGACACAGGTTTTGGGTGTTGGCATCTCTGCCAGTTTTCCTTTTATTTTAAGCCCAATTTATGCATTTCACTTGGAGTCTAAGATGCTCTTAGCGGATTTGTTTTGTAGTGGTACGATTGGAGGTTTTTGGAATGTTCTAAAATACACGACAATTCCTCTTCTTCTGTTGCACAGTCAAGTCCAGCTTCCCAATCTAATGTGTGTTTAATTAAACAGTGTGTGTTGCCATTGATGAGGTTTCTAAATGCTCGAGGCTGGGAAAGTTTAAACATGTCTAATCCAATGGCTTTCAATTTATTTGTTAGCCTATTCATACTCCCCAATTAGTAACCTTTCTTTATGTAGTAATATTTTTGTTATTCCAAATCGGTGCCTCAGGAAGATGGTGATTTAGTTCGAATTACCAGATAGCATGCAATATTTTCAGTATTAAGTTGTTAGGCTTGTGAAAATAAAATAAAAGAACGGCTTGTATTCAGTTGCCCATCTTTCCAGTACCATCTGTTTTCATTTAGGTTCAGAATTAGGAACCAACTAATGCATCATGTGGTAAAAGATGAATGCTAAATTGTACACAAAAACATTTGTGTGAGTTCAACAAGCCCTATTTAGCCACAGGTTCGAGCTCTTCCAGCCTTGCACTTCTGAAGATTTTCTACCTTCTTCTATCAGCAATGGTACTTAGGTCAAGGCCCTCTATAACTTTTGATTTAGTTGTTCTATCTGCGTGCACTCAACCGTGCTACATTGCAACATACCCCATTGACTTACTTTGACATCCTATCATTCCCAATCAAGTAAGCTCTATTTGTTTTAAAATATTTAGTTTTGTCTTTTTGTTTCATTTTAATGATGCAGTTTTATTCTGTTTAACTAAATTGTTTAGGTTATTTAAATTAATTATTTATAGACTATGATGTTGATTTGGTCTTGTTTTACGTTTACCACATGCAATTTTCTCTGAAGAAGGCCTTGCTATATGTGCCTAGCTACCAATGGTGAGCTAGTGATTCTTCACAAAAACCTCTTTGCCTAGTAAGAATTAGATTATTTTGGCTTTGTGGTAGCTCAGCCACAGTTCATCTCATCACTGCTGTCTCTCTGTTCCACAGCATTACTCTGTGATGAAAAGATGGACTTGGCCCAGTAATTTAACGAGCAGAAAGGCATCACCACCTTATTGTTTTCAGAGAGCTGCAAAACTTCATCCATCTTGGCCCAAAATACTACAGATCAAAAGGAAAAGGGAGACAAATCTCTAGTGTAGAGATAATATAGGCAAGTTTAACCTTACTCACAGTTATGGCTGGTGATCTACGAAAGTGGTGGGGTGTAATAGCTGATCTGACTTGCAGCAAGACAGACAGATTTCTTCCAGGAGGATATTCCCTTCCCCGAGATGAAATGTAAAAATGGGCGGAAGATTTTCATTTTAATATCGAATTTTCAAATAACTTTGCTAAAAAGTGACAAGTTCTGTGAGGCCACCCTTCCTCATTCAAGTATATTGTCAATCATGACTGAGATTCTCCATAGTAGGGAGTCAGGGTAATTAAGCAAATCTTCCCATCTCGGAAACTCACAACCTCTCAGTGATAATGTACTCAGGAGTGTGACATTTACACCCACTTAAAGAACCTCTGCACCAAAATGCAAAACACTAATCCAGTGAGTAAAGTTGTTCTTTAAAGTCGAGGTCACACACAAAATGAGCAAGCATATGCATTCATTTGCAGAACTGGCATCAAATTACTGAGGTTGAGCTCTTAGAAGTGTCATTTGCAAACAGTAAGACTGTTTCAACCAGTGAGACCTACAATGAGTGAGTCTGTTCTCCAAGAAGTCTGACTCACGCACTGAGAGACTGTGCAGTAGGGCGTTAGACTTACGTCTAGTGCAAGATGCTTGACAGTTAGTTGTGGGTCTCACATCAAAGTAAGGAGGCTGTACTCCAAGAAGTGAAATTTACAACTTTGAGTGATGCTGCTAAAAGAAGTGAGACTTACCAGATCCTACCAATGCCCTGAGCCTCCTACGGCTACGGGCTAAGCATTGGGAATATGAGCAAGACTTCAGGGTCAGTAGCTTGAAAGTCACCAGCAACAGCTTACTTTTTCATGAGCTTTTCGGGTACTTGTATGACCACTGCCCCATATTGTAAAAGTGGCAGGCCGTAGTCAAAATATTTTGATGCCCTGGGAGTCTAGTGGTCTTTGTTAGTTAAGTGCTTTTGGAAACCATTGGTCATTGTGTTGTAATCAATGAATGGTCCGGACTTCAAGTGTAGATTAGTTACGTTCTTTATTAGATGTTAACATGGAGAAACCCCACCAGGAGCAGCCTCCCTGCTGCTCAGCCCATACCCAACTGACACTCACAGCCATCCAACATTCTATCCACACCAACATTCCGTACCACACTCATACTGGCTGAGCAGCAGGTACAACACATCTCCCTTCTTTACAGGGAACAAATGCATTGTGAAACAAATTAAATGAAACAATTAAAAGAATGACAATATGGGAAATAAACGAGTTTTCACCCACCAACCTAGTTGGTGGCATGCTTCATCATCGGGCCCACCCGATGACACCGAGTGTGTCCCGGGTGTGCTACAACGCCTGTATTACAGCGGAGCAGGTGTGTTACTGAGTGTGCAGTGTAGGTGACGTGAAAGGTGATAGGTTAAAAAACTGTCCAGTGGTCCCAATTCCCGGAGGTTTTTACTTTAATGTTTGGGCCCTGGCAGTAATAAAAACAAGGCTTAGGATGTAAGCGGAGTGTTATTTATGACACTTCTGCATCCGGTGAGTGGTCTACATGTTTCAGCCAGGCCTTAATATGTAAACTGGCTTTCCTCAGGACCCGATGATGAAGCATGCCACCAACTAGGTTGGTGGGTGAGGGCTTTATAAAAAGAAATAAGATTTTTTCTCTAAAATAAACATCATCAAACATACACCCTTGTGACCCTTACCACGTCTAGACAGACTAGTTCTTCTTGATTAGATACATTACCCCAGGGGATCAGAACTAGTACTCGTATCCTCTCTCTCATTTCTGATATATTATAATATGGGAAATAAAACATAGACATATTGCCAAGAAATTGGATGCAATACATTAACATATGAGAAATTATGCATGTGTAAGTACTTAAAGACCAAGAAAAAGATGCAATACTTCAATACATAGGAAACTATGCATAAATAGATACATAAAAGACCACACTCATAACCACACTGAATAATAAAAGAAACGTTTCACCACATCTTGCGCTGAACCATAATAGAGAGATCAACATCAAAGAGACATCACAACATCTCGCACTGTACCACATCTCATCTAGCACTGAGCTTTTAATACACACTATTGCCATACCAGTAATGTGGTTGGCATACGTCAGCAGTCACCACATCTCACAGTGAACTAAACAAGAGACATCACAACACATCTCTTTCCCATTTAAACCACCATCCCACATCACAAACCAAACAACCACCATCCCACATCACAAACCAAACCCCACATACCACGGATCATGCCAGTTGGCCAGACTGGCACGAAGAGCAACGCACGGGGAACAAACCTAAAAGCGGCGCGTCAGGGAACAACAAAAGGTGGAGGCGCACCACACATCAGCAAACCAACAAACCCTCATTACACTGCAACACGCACTCAACAACAGAATAGTAATAGAGCATCAGACATTCGCTAACTAACACACCATCAAAACAATGCTAAACTCACTTACCCATAAAAGAGGAACTCATACACAAATACAATGAGACAATGGGTGACTTATTCACGCACCATCATTCCAACAACAAATATCTTGTAATGAGTGACTTAACAATAGAAATATAATGGCGCATCACACATTCGCTAACTAACATACCAATCAAAACAATGTTACACTCACTTACCCACAAAAAGGGGAACTCAAACACAGATACAATGAGACAATGGGTGACTTATTCACGCACTGTCATTCCAACGACAAATATCTTGTAATGAGTGACTTAACTATACACAGCCATCTCATTTACACAACTCAAACCAATGAGTGGCTTAACACTTCACAGCCACCTCATACACGACATCAAACCAATGAGTGGCCTAACACTTCACCGCCATCTCATACACAACAACCCTCCGACCTGGTTCCAGTTGCGGGACCTTGTCCCCCCCATTCTGGGCGCCATGATGAGCCAGCTCTGCCACTGGAACCATTGTCCCCGTTTTGGGCTATATGTTGTGGGTCAAATTCTGGGACCTTTGTCCCCTCCCAATTCTGATTATGGGATTGGGCTCTCTGTCGTGGTTCAAATTCTGCGACCTTTGTCCCCTCCCAATTCTGACTCCATGACCAGCTTCTGGGATCGCTGTCCCGGTTCTGGGCTCTCTGCCCCTTATCTCTCTCTTGTTTTTAGTCAAGCTCTCTGTCGTGGTTCTGTTTCTGGGACATTTGTCCCCATTATGGGCTCACTGATCCGCTACCAGTTCTGGGACCTTTGACCCTGTTCTGGGCTGTCTGACGCGCTCCTGGGCTTGCAGTCCCGGTTCTAGGCTCTCCGTTGTGGTTCTTTGTCATGGTTCTAGTTGGGCTCGTGTCACTCACCAAATGTGTTCGGCACAGCTACAAGTTGCTGAAGTAAGTACACCTCCGTAAAGGCTCCAGAGTGAAACTGGTTGTCTGAATAACATGCGACAAAAGGAAATAAACACAGTACCTTTATTTCGAAGATTTCCCCCACCTGCAGAAACAGCCATCGTCCAACCTCAACATGGCGGCACGCAGCATACGCTGCGCCGGGTGATTCTCGGCATGTACATGTTGCGCAACATCATGTTCCAGGACGCCTCATAATGCCAAAAGTTGGTGAAGATCGGGCTCGTGCTGACCATCCAGAAGAGATAGCGCATGAGCGATAACCGTTAAAGTAAGAGAGTCTTCGAATGTATTTATTTAAAAAAATATATATTTACCGCAGAACTTGTACAATTTCAGCGCCACAGGGTTCCCAAGAACATGTCTTATTCTAGGAAACCTTAATAGTGCGGGGTTCATGACGTAGGACCGCTTCGTAGAGAAGTCATATATGTACTGCAGGTAGAAGCTCTCGTGAGCACGAGCAAGGATGAAAAGTGCAAGAGTCACAGATTAACAGAACCATATGCCGATCTTTGTCATCACTTTTCAAAGTGGAAATTAGTCTAAACATTACACCGGGGCCCGACCCTTGCCCCCGATCACCAAATTTAAAAGTGTGAATCCTCACAATTTCATCTTGTGGTCAACACATTATACCGGAGCACGATCTTTGCCCTCACTTGACATTTCATCACTGCCAAACACCAACAGAAAACTATGGGGCCCGATCTTTGCCCCCGATCACATGTTTCAATAATACCATGAGTGGTACTTTGTTCTTGATCGACACAGCAGGATCTGGCACGCTTGGGTTATAGGGCGACCGATGTCAGGGTCACTAGTGGGGTTCAGGGGTGCCAGATAGCGTTAAATTCATAGTTTTAATGTCCGTAAAAAGTCTTTTGCCTTGTGATTTCCTTGGGCTTCAATTTTCTGTTTCTGTCAAGTTTCTGTGAGGTAATTTTCAGTTTCCTTTAGGTGGCATACGTGGATTCTTCTTCAGGACCATCGCCAAATGTTGTAATCAATGAATGGTCCGGACTTCAAGTGTAGATTAGTTAAGTTCTTTATTAGATGTTAACATGGAGAAACCCCACCAGGAGCAGCCTCCCTGCTGCTCAGCCCAAACCCAACTGACACTCACAGACATCCAACATTCTATCCACACCAACATTCCATACCACACTCATACTGGCTGAGCAGCAGGTACAACACAGTGCTGAACAATTATTTCACATGTAGGGATTTCAGGGAACCTTCTGAATGAGTTTGCTGGTGCTGAAATCAGGGGCACGTGGACACACTACAAGGCAATTATTCGGGGGTTTCACGTACCACCTGCGTTGGACTTTACGTACTTTAAAAGTCTTTACAGAATCCAAGGTAACCCTGGACAGAGGGGAAGCTTGCTAGACAGTCATTATTCCGAAGCCGATTACCTGCACTTTTGTAGATCATTGTTTGTAACTTGTTGTCCTTGTCCGCCAGACCACTGGATCCACTCCTTCACCGTCACTTTTCTTTACTTATGCATTGTCCGCAGTCTTGGGTCTCCCGAGTGCAGTGGGTTTTGGTGCCTTACCCCTTCACTTGAGCCTCATGTTTGGGATTTAATGTCACTTAAGACAGCTCTTCAGGAGCTAGTAAGGCAGCTGTTCTGGACAGAACTGCATTGCTGTGGAATATTTCTGCATGCCTTCGTACAGATCACAATATCTACAATTTTCTATGACTGGAAACTAGTAGGGAAAATTGTGGGAGATTTCCCAGCAATATCTCCCACTTTGTAAATAAAGATGCTTCTCAGTTCGCTTTGGATGCTGAAAGGGTTTTTTAATGTCCTGAAGTGAAAATATACTTATGTCTGCACTTGATCTGTTTTTTGGGATGTCCATTCCATTATCTTTATATACCTCAGTGCTAGTAGTAGACACACTCAAAGCAGAGTACCATAGCCAAATCCAAAATACTGCCTGGAGCTGAAGGAGGGAGTCTCAGGATCTCTGCCAGTCAATGCTCTCTGCTCACTTTGTCTTTTACAAAGAATAAGGCTTGGCACCGATGCTGGAATTAGTGCTGATTCTGGTAGCTCACTTAACTCAAGACTCCATTGTGCAGACCTTAGAGTTGAACTAAACATGGCTAAAGCAGTGTGTTATCCTTCTGAGGCATATAAAACAGGTTCTACTGTGTTGAATTTCTAGTTGTAATCTTCAAGAAGAGATTTAGTTGTAAGCGCCTCATGACTGCCTAATAGCTTGCCGTCCACACGAGAGCTGATACCAGAAAGTGCTACAGTGCACCAACATACACCATTTCATAAGACATGCTACCACTCCAATATTCCAGGACTCGTTACCATCCTCTATGAGTTCTTGTCGCTCTCTCTCAGTCTTCTGTAAACTGTTAAAAACCTGGTTCTTCTGATTCAGTGTGCAGCGCTAGTTTGACTTGTGGTACCATGAGGAGCTTAGCACTGGAAAACCCTTATTGGGTAGCCATGCGCTTTATAAGCCTGTACTAATAATAATAATTAAACATGTTACAGCCTGTGTGATGAAGCATTGAGAATGTTGTTGCAAAAAGACATAGAATAGAGAGAATTACAGAACAATCGACAAAATATTTCCACAGGTTGAAGTTTAGGTGCAGAATTAAGTTGTAACTGACACGAGCGTGGCAATCCTCTGTAGTGGTATGATGCTCAGAATGGTCCCACCTTTGGGCAAGACCAATTTCCTGATGGTTTTTCCCAGGGGTAGGGTTGTTGGGTTAGGAAACAGTGGGAAGGGGGACTGGAACCAGTAAACAAGATGTTTAGTACCCTGAGTAGTAATGATCAATCTTCTCTTTCATACACCTCTGAGCTAGATATGCTAGTACCTGTAATTTGAATGCGCTGTGGTGCATGGCACTTGCCTTGGATAAGATCTCCTGCTGTAGATACTAAGACAGAGAATTAACACATTTACTCAATATTAATATCACAGAATATTAAACACATTAGTTCTCGGTCATAATTTTCAGCCTCTTAGATTCTTTACTCAGGGTCTTACCTAAGAGTTATTCCACAGGCCTTTTAATAATCCACTGTCAATCATACAGTCCTAGAGTCATTGTGCTTCCTTTAAATTAGGTCCCTGAGCTCCTTGGCCTCACGATCGAATTTGATTGGATTTGTTTTCACAAATAAATTATTATCTTGGTCTCTCTTAGACATTACACTTAGTACGGTTTACTTAGTTCTTCTAACCCTGGATTCACTGTAGAATGGGCAACTTTGATTATCGAAACTTGTACGAGTTCATAGAGTGATCCTACCTGATTCAAACTGGTGACCAGAAATGGGTTGATAATATGCTAGCAATCCTGCTGAGTTGAATCCTCTTGAGCAGGTGTTAGGGCAGCGCACCCGAAACTTAATCCTGCGTTGATCGCTGCTCTGAAAGTTAGCCGGGTTCTTCTTTCACAGGATATCTCTCGATACTAAGCAACAGGGTCTGGGTGGAGTCCCCGTTTATAGCGGATGATTCCCTAAAATGGCCGCCACCCAGGTGCTACTGGGAAATGTGTTTCTTACAAGAGGAAAGTTTTCAATAGTATCATGTTATTTTTCTTTGGCAGAATAAGAACATAAGCAATGATCCTTGTACATTACATTATAACTTTGGGCTAATAAACAACGATTCTTGCAAATTTCAACACTAGATTATTGATAATGTTTGTTCCAAACTGTGTTTCCTTAGACATTCCTTCTTCCTGAACAATGAACATGCAGTTTAAGAACTCTGAATCATGATTATCATGAAACAGTGAATTATGACACTAACACAGCTAGGTAAGTGCACCTTATTTCTGAAACAGATACCCATGGGTGTCAGCACTGTGACTATCCCCATTCAGGCACAATATTCCTCATTCTTGACTTTCAGCAACTACTTCTGTCTAGGCCTGTCACACACAGCTCTGCAATGCACATAACTTCTTTCTTCAGCTAGCCATGTTAGTGCATTCCCAAGTCATAAGTGAAGGGCTTTGCCAATGCACCTTCCTGTATTGCCTACTCGACTCACACTGAACTCTGAAAATTCATCTCACTCCTGACCTGCAGCAGCCCCAGATCTCCCTCTGTCTTGTCTAAGCATGTTAAGCTTATGATTTACTGAATGCTAATCTGCTCTAAAAACAATCATCATTAACAGCCCTTTCAAATCATAAATAGGCATGAAGCTCTACTATAGAAAGAACACATTTTTATGACATGCTGGTTAAAATAATACCTGTGTGAGGGCCCTGGGATGAATGTTGCACTTCTGAAAAGCTATGCCCTGGCACCATCCTTTGCGCTCGCAGCCCACTACTTGAACAACAGGTGCCGGTGTAGACATGCAACATTATGTCACTGACAGCCTGAGCAACGGAGTAATTGATAGTGCTGTGGGAACTCGGAGAGACAACTGCTTGGAGTCTGAGGACAACACAGCACAGATGTGATTGTGACGCAGATCCGATCTACTGTCTATGCGTGAGGTCACTAGGGTCAGAGGACAGACAGTGTCAATGACTCAATCATGGCCTGTGTGCAGTTTAGATTGAACCTCTGCCATGATCATCTGGGCACTGCCTGCCACCCATTTCTGGCTCACCACTATGGGCACTAACTTGATAACAGGGCTAACACAGGCACAGCAGGCGTATTACCTGACTGTGGATGTATTTGAAGGATGTTGCACTCCATAACCCCTGTTGAAAATACGTTCCTGTTGATACTGTGTGGGATGGAGACTCATACTGATTCAGATGGTATCATCTGGCCAAAAATAAGGGTAGTTTGGTGCTGTAAGCTCAGTACCGCACGAAGGTGTAAAAAGAAATTCCACTCAGGATACCAGAGATAGGTCGTCTCCACTGCTCCACAGCCGTCACAACCTGCTTGCCTCTCAAGATTCCTCTCAACATTCACAGAAAGGAACCCAGAAGGGAGTGTGCATTATTTCTGGTCCCAATGGAAGCTAAACGATCTATCAGCAGCTTATGATTAACTGTATCAAATGCCGCTGATTAGTCCAAAAGGAACAGGGCAGCGCTCCCCCCTCCATCCAAGGTCTGTCTGAGCTCCTCGTTGGCCGTAATGAGAGCCAGCTCCGTGCTACAGTGGGCTCAAAATCCGAATTGGGAGGAGTCCAGAATTGCATTCTCATTAACAAAATAAGACAGTTCAGTGTTAATGGCTTTCTCAATCACCTTTGAGGGAAAGGGAAGTCTTGATATGGGTCTATAACTAGAGGTGTCCTTAGCGTCCAGGTTTTTTTTTTAAATAAAGGTAGTAAGGAGGCTTTTTTCCACTCCGTTGGGAAACGCCCTGATGTGAATATAGAGTTAAAAATTCGCCGTGAGGGGAATAGCTATGGTTTCCAGGGACAAGTGCAGAATTTTTGGGGGACAGGGATCTGAGGGTGATCTTGATTTGATTGCGCCAATTATGTTAGCTGTCTGTTCGATGCTCAAGGCGGTGAAGGATGAGAGTGTTGGCGATACCGATCCTGCTGTAGATTGTATCTTGTTCAGTTGAGTGGGGGTCTGTGCCAGGCAGTTATCCTGGAGCACAAAGGTATCGAAGACAGCCTTGACTTTGTGCTGAAAAGATTCAGCTAGAGAGTTACAGAACTCCTGACTAACATTAAAGTCCTGCGTTACTGGGAGTTTGGACAGGTTTTTCACCGTGGTGAATAGGGCTTTAGGACATCCATTGGCCGCTCTGATTTTCTCCGTAAAGTAGGAAGCCTTTTCCCTAAAGATAAGGTTCTTTTACACTTGAAAAGATTATTTATATTCAGTTTTAGTATGTAAATTGTCATCAAGTCTCCATTTCCTCTCCAGTTTACGACATTGTTGTTTCTTAGCTCTAAGAATATCGTTGAACCAGGATTCTGAAGGTGAGCACCTGGAACGCTGACTGTTTCTTGGGGAAACTAATTTAATCAATACCTTTCCTCTTTATCTTTCTGGTCATCTTCTTCTTCTTTCATCAATCGCATTTCAAACCTATAACTACCAAATGTAATTATTTTGTGAGACATTTTTGGTATTTGAAGCATGCTCAGCCGGAAAATGCAGGCTCACTAATATGCCAATTAAAACTAACAAAATAAAATCTTAAAACTGTTTTAGAGCCAACCAGAATTTGTTGCAATAAGTCCTCTTCTTTCTATGAAATAAAAACGTTCAAAAACAAAGCTAAATCGCTAAACAAAGTGCAAAAGATGTGTCAAAAATAACTTATTGAAAAATGTTAGAAATTCTGATATGAATATTTCTGTTCTCAAATTAGTTGTTGTAAGCAGATTCAGCCCTATAATTCAGCAGTTAAATTCATAAAGTTCAATGTAGATACAGAAACAATCTTCAGCTGGATGCCTAAGGTACAAAATTAATCTTCAAAGCAGGCATTTAGTATTAGAAATGCAGGCATAAAACCTGACTAAAATTTTTAATCTACAAAAGTTATGCAGGCACACTTTGAAAAATCAAAATCAAAAACATTTTCTCAAACATTCAAAAATTCAGTTCTGTGACTCTATCAGGAAAATATTCAATGTTGGTCATCATTTTCATTCTGAGTTCATGTCTATTGAAGGGGGTTCTTCCAAAAGAAATCAATAGTCTCTTAGATCATTGTCCTTTTCTTCTGGTTCAGTCTTTGATAAATATGCAGATTCAGGAGCTGCATACTTCGTGTTTGACATTCTTATTCTTGTTAATCTCCTGACTTCAGTCTTTCAGAACCTGTCATTCAGATCTGTTACTGTTTCAGTTGATTTTTCTTTGAACTGTCAATTCTTTCCAATTCTCTTTTTCCTTCTCTCACATCTTCAGACTAATTAGCTTGTATCAAGCTTCCATTTTAGATTTGTTCCCCTTGCCTCATTTTCCTCTTCATTTGTTTCGTGATTTGCACAACTTGTAACTGGAACATATTAAGTTGCTTTTGAGGTTTTTAGAGTTCAAGTTTTTAAGTTTTTTTTTGTTACTGTTGTTGTTCATCTTGAACTCGTTGTACTTCTTGAACCCTTTGATTTCCCCTACTCTGGATCCAGGTAGTGAGCTCAGGTTTGACTCCATGAATTAGTGATTGGTGTCACCACTCCTTTATTTGCAATCTTCACTCTATTCATGTGAGATGCATTGATCCAATGCAGCAAACATGCACACTTCACAGCAGTATTCGTCACCAAGATCACTTGATATGGAGGGCATGGCTTGAAGCCACATGGAGCTGGTCGAGTGACTGTGGAACTCCGGAGCCAGCGGCCTGCAGACACAATTATCCCGAGCCCCAGGGACCACTTCAGGGCCCCAAACCTGTCTAGGAACGCATGAGTCCTGGTGGGACAGGGGGAGTTGTTTTCCCCGGCCCGGGGAATGTCTCCTGTGACCAAAGATAGTGTTGAAGGGAGATTGGCGCCCAGCGCACCAAAGTGGCTATGGGCATCGGAGTGGCGACCTGAGAGGTGGCCCGCAGTACAGAGGCGGCAGCCACCTCCATTCAGAGGACAGCGGAAGAGCGCACTGCTGTGGCCCTCAGACAGAGGCGGTGGGGCAGGGCTGTGGAGGGCGTGAGACCCGAGCCTGGTGCACAGGGTTGTCGGCCAATCATGGGCAGCCCGCCAGAGATAGCAAGGGCTTGAGGGCCCAACGGGCAGAGGCAGAGGAGGCACGGTATCAAGAGGGGGCAGCTGCCTGAGCCTGCCATGCTCCTGAGTGCCCAACAAACACAGAGGCAGAGTGACCTGGGGCCCGGTCACTGCCAATTGCTGCATCTCAGGTGAGTGGAGGGGGGTCATGCCGGGGTGCTCTTTGCTTGCGGTGGCTAGGGGGCCTCATCAGAGGATGGTGTGCGCTCCCCTTTGGTGCCTTTTGGAGCCCAGAGTCCGCACCAGGGGCAACCGTGATTCCCAGTCGGGGGGACTCCCTTGATCTACAGTACATAATTTGGGGAGAGTCGAAGCCTGAAGATGGGCCGCACGAAGGGAGCGAGACAGGTGCGCCAGGAGGAGCCCGAGCGGCTACAGGGAGCACAGGGGTCTTCCTTCAGAAGCTGCAGACCACAGCCTGGAGACCCATACTGTGGCCATTCTGGTGCCCATCCGGTATAGTAAGACTCAAAGTAGACACGGTAACCCAAGAGGTTGGGCTGTTGCAGGCTGACCCCAGGAAATTGGCAGAGAGTAGGGGCTGCCAGACGCACCTTCACGCAGATGTCGGCAATGGTGGGGGGGCCCAGGACCGCCTCCAGAAGCTGACGGCAGACAATGCAGCCATAGCGGTGAAATTGGATGACTTGGAATGATGCTCCCACTGAAATAATATCTGGATAGTGGGGGTCCCGGAGCAGGCTGAGGGTCTGTTGACCGAGCTCTACATTAGGGACTGGTTGGGCTCAGTGGTGCTGGAGAGGGGCCCATCAAAGCTGTTTACTGTGGAAACACCCCCCCCCCCCACCCGGGTTCTTCTCCAAGGGCCATAGTGGCACAGTTCCTGAACTTTCGTGATGGAGACCATGTCTTGCAAGTCAGGGCCTACGCACCTTGGCATTTGGATAGGGGTTCAGTTAATATTTATCCGGACTACACAACGAAGGTTCAAAAGCAGAGAAAGTCTTACATTGAGGTTAAGCGACAACTGATTAAGTTGAGCCTCTAATATGCCCTACTGTTCCCTGCCAAGTTACTCGTCACGGATCTGGAGGGCTTCCATTTCTACTGGATGGCGGAGAAGGCCTGGGTCTGGTTGGAGGCAAAGGAACCAGGTACCAGTCCGCTCTGTTGATGATGGCAAGGAGCAATGGATGACCCAGAGTCCGCGACGTGGGCAGCAAGGTAGACGTGGGCCTACCCCCCACATAAATGGAAGCAGAGGCAGAAAGGGCAAGGGTGGTTGCAGAAATCCAGGGTAGCCAGGCTGGTCTGTGGGAAATTGTGAGTGGGTGCTGGATGTTGATAAAGACACAATGGATGGGGACACCTGTGCCACGTGGAATGAACCAGAAGAGGGGGCCACATGTGGCTACCCCCATGACTGCCAACCTGATTGTATGACCAGATAATAGGATCTGTGGGCCGTAGTCCACCTCCATTCTCCCAAGTTCTGAACCTCGTGGATAGACTGGAACAGCGAGAATACAATGGGGAGCGCAACAGTCATCTCGAGCATTGGGGGACTGGGCTGTTCCAAGCTCACCTCACGAGGATGTGGGGTGGGGGTTGCTTTTTGTTGTGGATGTACTAATGCCAGACAGCGGCTATGGAGGCGACACTCTGGGTGGGTAGGTTTTGAATGGATACGGGTGAAACACACTGGTTAAAGGCAATGGACCCCCATAGAATAGGGGGCTAGTGGCCTGCAGGTCCTCTCCTGGCACATGATTGGTCTTGGTAGCAGCATAAAGAGGGGAATGGTTACAAAAGGTATATCCAGGCATGCCCCAGATTTAGTTCTGCTGCAAGAGACCCACTTGGTGGGCAATAGGTGTGGTTTCTTTAACAGAGGGCCTTATAGGCTGGTGGTACATGCAGGATTCTCACAGGGCTCAAGGGGGGGGGTTGGATTTTGCTCTGGAAAAATGTCCTGTTCCATGTTATAAAGACGTGGGCGTCCCCGGTTGGCTGCAGGGCAGCTGCCTGTGGTACTTGGAATGAGTTCCCCCTAACTATAGTTTAATGGTTCCTCCTACCGTGCCTGCAGACCGATGGACTAACGCTATGAGGTCACTTTCCAGGGTGGACTTTCTTCTGGTCTCACAGCACCAGACTGGCTAGTGGGGGGATACGCAATATTTGCAGACAAGTAACCTCAATGTTAACAACGGGCCAGAGGCCCGGGGGGGGGAGGGGTGGAGGAGCATCTAGATTCCTGGGAGCTAATGGACTGAGACACCAGGAAATATTTGAAGACGGAGACTACTAGTTATTTTGAGTAAAACAAGGGATCGATGGCCTCATGGATTGTGTAATGGGAGGCCTACAAGACTGTGGTCCAGGGACAATTGATTTAACACACGGTTGGGAAAAAGAGCGAGAGAGAGCGGGAATACCTGGACCTAGAGAAGAAATTGGTGCAAGGGGAGGCTTACTTTGTGGTCTCACCATCGCCAGATTTGGCAATCAGAATTGATAGGGCCCGGGAGGAATACAGAGCATTGGAACACCAGGAAGCTAGGGCCTGTTTTCAAGCCAAACAAGGATGAGTGTACCAATTTGGCAAAAAGGCAGAGAAACTCAAGGTTTGGTTGGCCAAACGGGAGGATGGGCAGATTTGGATACAGGGCCTCAGGGGGAGAAACAGAGCCCTCTTGGAGACACCCGTAGAAATCACTTGGGAGATGGCGGCCCACATGCGGGATTTATTTAGTTTGCACACCTCCCAGACGAGGGAGTGGTTGCTCGATTTCGTCCGAAATCTCCCGACCCTCACAACTGGGGATGAGGATCGAGAGACCTTCGAGTCAGAGGTGTCCGATTTGGAGATTGCAGAAGCCCTGACCCATTTGAAAAAGGGATAGGCCCCGGGCCAGAACGTCCTTCCGCCCTCATTTTTTAAATGTCTTCGAACTCAGGTGGTGCCCCTCCTGGGAGAGCAGTTTAGGTGCACAAAAAGGGAGGAGGTACTGCCGAAGGACCTGCAACAGGTACTGATTGTCACCATTTATAAGGAGGGGAAGCCGCAGGAGATACTGTTGCGGGTCCTAGCGTGCCGTATGCTTCGGGTGGTGGAATCTTTGGTGAATGAGGGTCAGTAGGGCTTTATGCCACATAGGGCGATGCAGCACAATGTTAGACGCTTGCTTGGGCGCCTGGCACTTAGTGGGAGGATTGGGGAACCAGCAATGATCCTATCGTTAGACACAGAGAAGACATTTTACTCTCTGGAGTGGCTCTAGCTGTGGGCAGTGTTGGAGAAAATGGTCTTCGGCCGCTCTTTCCTGGGATTGGTCAAACTGCTCTATCGGAACCCTGTTGCCCGTGTGTGGGTCAATGGCAAATTTTTAGAGGACATTTCGATAGGATGGGGCACTAGGCAGGGTTGCCCGTTTCCCCGCTGCTGTTCGCGGTGGAGCTTGAGCTGCTCACGAATTGGATTCACAAGGATGCCCAGATCGGGGCCCAGCAGTAAGGGACATGGAGGACGCAATATCCTTATATGCAGATGACATACTGCTATATCTAGCGGAACCCTGCCGGTCTTTGCGGCAAATTCTAGAGATCTTGCGTGTCTTTGGGGAGTTCACTGGGCTGCCTATCAACTAGAGTAAGTCTGTGGCATACCCCCTGATGGAGTGGCGCTGTCCTCCCCCACCACGCCGGGGCAATGCCCAGTTTGGTGGATGCCCGATGGCTTCGAGTACCTGGGCATCTATATCACAACCAACCGGGAGCTGTTCTTCCATGCAAATTTGGGGAGGATCATGGAGGCATTTAAGCGAGATGTGGGACATTGGCGTAGCCTTCTGCTATCTCTGCTGGGCAGGGCAGCATTGTTTAAAATGGTATTTCTGCCTAAGTTCCTTTATGTCCTCCCAAACACACCTTATGCGGTGCCGGATAGGTTTTTTCAGCAGGTAGATGAGGTCACTAGAATGTTACTTTTAGGATGGGGGGTGCCAAGTAGCCTTGACCATGCTGACAAGGAAGGCTTGGGGCAGGGGCATTGCCTTGCCTAATCTCAAGTTGTATTAGTGGAAACCCCACCATGAACGATTGGGAATCTTGGATCAAAGGGAACCCGCCCTTATGGCTGATAAAAGGGTGCTGGGCCCTATGGAATGCCTGCGGCATCTGTATGGGGGTGAGGGTTTAGAGGGCTCCTGCTGCCAACAGCTATAGTGGTTAACATCTGGAGGAGGGCCGAGAAGCTCATGGTTTGGAAGGGAAAAGTTACACTAGCAAAACCATTGTGGGAAACAGAGGCACTGAAGGAGCTCGGGAACATTAAGGGATAAAAAAGATGAGGCATGCTTGGCATCTCTGTGGTGAGAGATGTCTGGAAAGAGGGGAGGATGGTCTCCTTTCCGGAGATGCAGGCTGAATAGGAGATGTCAGGCAGCCAATGCCTCAGGTACGTGCAGATGTAGATCATTCTTAAGACATATGGTCCCATGCTGTAAGATCCGCCAGAGGAATCACCCCTGGAGTATAGAGTGCTTGTCCTCCCCCTGCATGCTCATGCCTTATCGTCGGTGTGCACCACAATACTAGCCTGTAGTCTTCCCGAGTTGGTCTCCCTTAGGGATAGATGGGAGAGGGACTAGAGGGCGAGGCATGAGGAGAGGCGTGCTGCTCCCCACGGGATGTGGCGATCAGGGAGGGCTTTCGTCTGGTGCAGCTAAAACTGCTGCACATAGTGTACTTCACAAGGGACAGGTTACACAAAATGGGCCAAAGAAACTCCGACCTCTGTTTAAGGGGGTGTAGTCAAAGAGGTACCATGCTATACTGGATGCCCACTGGTGTGGCGGTATTGGGAGAGTTGGTTCACGTTTATCGCAGTGGAGGTACGGATACATCTCACCCCCCAACTGGTTGCGCTGGGCATTTCGGGGGAGGAGACACCCAAATATATACACTGCTTTTCTGCAGTGTGGCCCTGGCCGTTGTACGGCGGGACATAGTCAAGCGGTGGGGGAGCCCCATCCTGCCCATGATACTGTAGTGTGAATCAAACTTTTAGCTGGTGCATGAAGGCGGAGGGGCAGGTGTATATAAAGCCTGGGGCTGTCCCTATACGTTTGAGAAGGACTGGCATCCCTGGAAGGCTGAGGAGGCCTGTGGTTGAGGGCTGTTGCCATACCAGTGGAGGGATCTAGGGGGGGCTTGCGGGTGTGGACTATCTAAGCAGATGTGGGAGGGGAACTTCCGGGTTCGTTGTGGTGGATGATTGTAAGTTTGGAGACATGTACTGATGCTTGTTTTTTGGGCATCTATGAACATTAAGGATGGTATGGATAGATACCTAAGCTTGATATACCTGTGTACTGTATGTATGAAGCTGACTGGGTGATGTTTGGAGGGGTGAGGGTGGGTTGGGACTTGTTGGGGATGAGTACTTCATTGGTGTATAACTGGCCAGCTTGCTTGTCTTGTGTTCTCCTCTCTTGGTGTATGTGAGGAAGAGGAGCACAACCCCTTTCACTTACCTGAGATTATGAGGCTGAGTCCGCTTTTAGGTGACCAGAACCCAGATTCCATCTGTAGAAAAAACAGAGACAGGACACTCATTACCGCTCAAACCATAACTCCAGCATGTCACAGGTTACAGCAGGATGGCTGAGACCCGAATGTCAGAAAAAAATCACAGAGAAACCAGGAAGGAGGAGACAAGCAGGAAGCAGGAAGTAAAAGGAAAGAGAGGAAGGACGAGAACCGAAGAGAGGAAACACACACCACCCGCCCGGAGCAGCAGGAGGACATCGCCGGAATCCTGCAAACTGGACAGACCTATCCCGACCCAGTGGAGAAGGCCTGGGAAGACGCCGAGACAGAGGAAACCCGGAGAGATGTAGTGAGGAATGGTGGAGCCTACCGGGGACGCTAGAGTGCGGCTACAGTGGGTAAGTCAGTACGGGATGGGCGGGCAGCATCTAGGGGTGGAAGGGAGGAAGAGCACGGTGATGGACCGTAGCACAGATCAGTTTCAAAAGAGGCACCCCCCCTTTAATGTTCTAACTGCGCATTAACCCATTGAGCGCTCTACTATAGAGACAGAGGAAAGAACCGGTGTGTGGAAACACCGAAGTAGGATTTTTGTAAGGAATTGACCTGTTTTTCATTAGGTGAGGAGAACCTGGGAATCATACGACTAAAGAAAATTCGTAATCCCTACCCGCAAATTGATTGGGATTTTCTTTTGGACCGGTTTAGTAAAAACAGAGAAGGAAAACATGAATATTATCTGAAACACTCCTGTCTGGGTCTTACCCTGCATGTTTATTTATTTTTTTGATTTCGAACCTTAACAGCTTGATGTTACATTTCTGTTTAACAAAAGTCCATTAAACCATCATCATTAAGAAGTATATTCAGCCTCCGCATCTGTTTATCTGCCCAGTCCTCCCACAGTGTACTGTGTGTAGTATGTTGAAAATACCAATACAAGGATTCTTTAGAAAGATCACTTGATATGGTCATCATTTCCATCGAGTTTCCAAGCATGTTTTTCAGGCAAACTTCTTCACCACAATCCAATCACCAGGCTGTAGATTGTGACGTGGTTCTTCACTTGCGAAAGTGCAGCCAAATTCACCTGATGAGAGATAGAGCATACCAATATAAAAAGATGCTGCAAGAAACAAAGCAAGAGTTCTTTGTGAAGAAAATCAACTTAGCTAAAAATTCTACTAAAGAACTTTTTAAAACTGTAAATGCCTTAGCGCATCCAGCCCCTCCGCCTATTCAGGCCAGTCAGGAATTATGCGACAAAATTGCAATTTTTTTTCTCGATAAAGTGGATGTCATCTTCTCATCCTTTACTGGCTCTGGGAACACGATCCCTACTAAAGATCTTCTGGACTCTGAAATAGAAACAAGTACTGGGTCAAAACTAGTCCAATTCACTGCAAAAACCACCTTGGACATTTCAAATGCACTCTTGAAAGTGAAAACGGGATCACCTTCGGATCCATGCCCATTCTCGTTTTTAAAATTAGCAGCCGAATCTGTGGTCCTTACCCTGACCCACATTATAAATGCAATGTTTACTGAGGGATATTTTCCCAGGTTGTGGAAAGAGGCATTGATATTACCACTGCTTAAAAAACCGAGTCTAGACCCCGGTGATGTGATTAATTTTACACCCATATCTAGACTCCCTCTCCCGGCGAAAATTGCAGAGAAAATTATGAATGAACAACTCAGCGCTTTCCTGGAAGAAGCTCAGGTACTTGACTCTACTCAATATGGCTTTCGCAGTGGTCATAGCACGGAAACTGCGTTACTTAAAACTACAGAGGAGATTAGGACTACACTCGACCGTGGAGGAAAAGCAGTCATGATTATGCTGGATCTCTCTGCAGCCTTCGATACGGTCCATCACGCCCTGTTGATGGACCGGCTGCGAGAGATCGGAGTACAGGGCTCAGCATGGAAATTACTTAAATCTTTCCTCTCAGACAGACAACAGACAGTCACCCTTGGCGAATTCTCATCCAAACCTTTCTCTCTGCCTTGTGGGGTCCCTCAAGGGTCGTCTTTGAGCCCAACACTTTTTAATATTTATGTGTCGCTCTTAGCTCCCTTGATTGAATCATTTGGGTTCAATTTAGCCTCATATGCAGACGACACCCAAATTGTAGTGTCATTAAGGCCAGGAGAGTTGCAGGGAACGGCAGCCAGATTTCACGACTGCATGATAGCAGTGGGCAACTGGATGGCCCAAAACTGTCTAAAACTAAATTCTAGTAAGACAGAGGTAGTTCTGTTTAGCAATGATGCTAACTTTTGGAACTCGACTTGGTGGCCTGACACACTAGGCCCTCCTCCCACGCATGTCAAAAAGGCAAAGAATTTAGGAGTCTGGATAGACAATAAGCTCAACCTCAAGGATCAGGTGAATGCAGTAGTCTCATCCACCTCCTACATATTAAAAACTTGCAAGAAGATCATACATGTTTTACCTAATGATAGCCGTGAGTTAGTGATCACCGCTCTAGTGATGTCTAGACTAGATTATTGTAACAGTTTATATCTCAACATCCAGGAAGGTCTGATGAATAAACTGCAACTTTTACAAAACGCAGCGGCCAGATTGCTGTCCGGCACCCCAAAACATGTCTCTATCTCAGCAGAGATTAAAAGACTTCACTGGCTGCCGATGCGAAAATGGGTACAATTTAAGGCTCTGTGTATAGTACACAAAGCCCTTCATAGAACCGGGCCCAACCATCTCATTACGCAATTCCAATGGTACACACCAACTAGATGTCTACGCTCCTCGGAAGCTAAACTTGTATCGGTGCCCTTTGCAAAAAAGACCAATTGGGGTGGAAGAAGCTTTGTGGTTAGCGTAGCCAAGGCATGGAATGGCCTTCCGCTGCAGTTGAGATCTCTGCCAAGCCTGCTGGCCTTTAGAAAGGCTCTGAAAACCTGGCTCTTTACCGCACAGTCTTAGGTTTTTATCTTTCTGCCTCTTGACTCAGGATCTCTCTATGACTTCAGGTAGCGCCAGGACACCTTCGGGTAGCAGTTCGCGCTTTATAAATGTTAATAACATAACATAACATAACCAGATAAGCCATACTCTTGCAGTAATCCAGAACAAGATTATCAGTAATATTCACAAGGGCATCTGAAGGAATACCAAAAATACTCATAGCTCAGCCCATTAGGACTTCGTAAGGAGACAAGCCTGTTGACAGGGCCAGTGTTCCACAGGAGCAGTACCCTCAAAAAGCCCACCTTCGGACAGCACCAACTCTGAATATGTAAATGAATCAGAGTATCGGAGTGGGCAGATGAGAAGAAGGGAATTAGAGAGTGTATTGCAGGGAGAAAGATCTGCTAAAAAAGAAAAAGTGGTTTCTTTGAGAGCGAAAGACGCTTCTTCAACTAGTCTCTTTCTGATGTATACAATGTTTCTACTGGGTACTTTTCTTAAAGAAAGTTCTTGTTCTTTGAAAGTCAATACAATGACTTCTGTGACTTTATTCATCATATTTATAAATATGCAAATTCGAATGTGAAACTGTAGGAACCTCTTTTGTTGTCTCTACTATTAATTGTAGCAAATTCAAAGATGTCACTTACAGCTGCTCACTTCTTTTGCCTTCTCAGATATAGTTTTAGGTTGTACTTCTATATAGAAGTCTATCTTGCCTTCTATTATTTCATATTATGTCTTACCTTACAATTGTGTAAAAGACTCAACCATCACCAATGTGACCCTGCATCCCTCATCGAGTGCAGGATCATCAGAATAGTACCCAATGATCATCTGTATATTAATGATGGTGTTACTGCTCACTAGGAAGCTCCACACACCAGGAAAAACTACTCGCTGCTCAAGGAAACACCAAAACAACATGCACGGTTGTTGAGGCATGGCTCCATTAAATGCCAAACCGAGTTCCAATATGGCGGGCGATATTTCTCCCCAGCTCACGATTTCAAAGTGTTTCTTTCATTTTTTTTAAAGGAAAATGCCTTATGTTTACAATTTCTGAGACTCGAGTTTCTTTCAGTTTTTTATAGGAGTTTGCCCTTGTCCTTGCAAATGATGAAACTCTGCAAAGAAGTAGTTTGAGACAGCATTTTCAGTAAGCGAAAGGAAAATAAGCATTGGTTTATTTAGTCCTTTGAATTGCAGGATATGTAGTCTTTCATACAAGTGATTGTAGTTTGATCAGTATGCAATGCATGTTCACTAATAACCCACAAGAGCAGATGATTGTTCAACAGTCACATTGTTGATCCAGAATGAAGGAGGACAATGAGGGTTTTCATTTCCTGAGACCTGTAGTCTTGTTTGGTATGCTCCTCAGGCTCAACAAAACTAAAGTAAGGGCATTTGGCCAGTTCAACATTGTCAATGTACACACTTTAGCTAACATTTCTTTCAGGGTACCATTGGTGCTCTCTACAGTTCCTGATGCTTCTGGATGATATCCGCAATGGAATTTCTGCTCCACTTTCAGTGCCATGCAAAGTGCCCTCATAATCTCATACTTAAAATGAGTTTCCCTATCTGATTCTAAAGAAGTAGGCAAACCGAATCTAGGGATCAACTCCGTTAATAAAAGCTTTGTTACAGTGAGATGATCACATCTCCTGGTTGAGTAAGCTTTCACCCACCTACTGAACAGACAAACAACTACCAACATGTATTTTAGATCATTGCATAGGAGCACTTCAACAAAACCTTTCTATAATCTTGTGAATGGATCTTCTAATTTACCTATATGACTCATGGTTGCATTTGTTTTTTTGGTGGTTTCATTAGTTGGCAAGGAACACACCTCTGTCATTGTATCTCTGAAACTTTTCTGAAATGTGGATTAACTCAGTAAATCTTGAAGATCGACAATGTGTAGGCCCATGAATGTATCTTGTCATCTGCAACAACATGGAATCAGATAGTATAGACCAGAATCAGCCATATTTTCTTTTTATCCTCTAGCCCCTCATTTTTTAGTTCCCTCAATTCAATTGCACTGTTGTTGACAATAAACTATTGACATTTTCCATTTCCCATTCTGGTTTTGATTTTTCATTTGCTCCTTATGTACCCAGACACAAGAGCTCAGAACTTCACAACTTTGTCTGAAAATTACTCCCCATTGAAACTATATCATCTTCATTCTTGTGTGTCGCACATTTTATAAAAGCAATTTTTTTTGCGAATTATAGAGCCTTTAATAAGGCCAGAATTTGTGGCCCATTTCTAATGATGGTACCAGCAGATGTTAATCGTCCAAAATCACGGAGCACTCCAAAACCGTATTGGCTATCTATATGGATTGTAACACTAAGTTCATTGGCTACATAGCATGATCTTGTAATTCCGATCAATTCTTCCACTTGTACATCACCCAAGTATGATGCTTTAACACTATATGTTATTGTGCAAACTGCATATGCTGCTTGAAGTGTTCTATAGTGGTCTCTCTGACAAGAATCATTCACAAATAAAATAAAATCCGCCAATTTGAATGGTATATCATCAATATCTGGTCTTTGTTTGGTGCACTACTCTGACACATCAATATAATCATAGTCACTCTCTTCTATTCTGTCATTATGCTCCTCCCTCTGTAATGGTAAAAGTTCTGTATGATTCAGGTTATTGCTGTGTTTAATTGAAATATTCTCTGCTGTCAGAGTAATTGTCTCTTGCTTAGTTAAGCGACTGTTTATAAGGTGGCAAGTACGTGTACGAGTCACAATGTCTCAACTGAATGTGGAACCAATATAATGAGAGTGTGACCCATCACAATTGTCTCTCTTTGTGCACTTGCCAAAGAAGTAGCTGCAACTCTCCTCTTGCACCTGGCGTCACTGCATTTACTGTGGCAGAAAAATATACAACATGTATTTTGCCCCGATTCTGCTGTGTGAGGACTAAAAGTGCTACCCTTTTCCTTCATGGCAAAATAAATAATAAATATTTCTTGTAATTTGCCATCTTAGAACAGGGGTGCTACACAAGCTGTGTCCGAGCTCTATGCACACATTCATTGTCCCAAGAAACGAGTCCCTCACTTCACTCTGAGTCAGTCTCTATAAAGACTTCGCAGCCAGGGAAAAGTTTGGAATCCACTAACCACAGTAGTCAATCATCCCTAGAAACATCCTCACTTCTCTCTCTGCTGTTGGTGCATTCATTTTGAGAATTGCAGATATACATTGCTTGGACAGCATTCTTACTCTCTCTTTTCAATTTGGTATCCCAAATAAATCACTTCCTCCTGACAATACTGTAATTTTCCAGGAGATATTTTATGCCTGTTTTCAGCTAGGTGATTCAAAAAGGCAATTGTGTCTAGTTAACAGCCCTTTCTTGTTTTTGCTGCAACCAACAGGTTGTCAATGTATTGGACCAGCACTGTGTCACAGGGCGAACTTAGACTTTCCAGGCCATCCGTCATGATTTGGGAAAAGATTGATAGACTTGCTGAATAGCCCTATGGGATCCTGCACCAAACCAGAATTCTATTGTACAATTTTAACTCAAAACAATATTGATTATATTCATGAAGAGGGATGGAGAAAAATGCTGGACACAAATCTATCACTGTAAAGTATCTAGCTTCCGTAGGAATTTGAACAATGATACTGCAGGATTCTGTACCACAGGACAACAAGAAATTACTTTGTGTTTAATTTTGTACAGGCACTGTACTATCCTCCATTTTCCACTAAGCTTCTTTATTCCCATGAACGGGGAGTTACATGGACTCCCTAACATATGATCAATAACAGGTGAAATTCCCTTCTCTGCCTCACGAATAAGCTTTTATTCAAGAGTACAGGGATACACTCTTTCGTTTTACTGAGATCTGCAGTGGCTCTGCAGTTTTGATCAATCAAGTTTCTTTTCCTGAAAAATCCCAAACCTCATTTTTCACAGTATGTCTTAAAACTGGAGTTAAGCCTTTTTTGTGAAAACTAGGAACATTTTAAATCTTCACTCTAGTGATTTTATCTTGAATTCAGAGTCCTCATCCTTTTTCTGAATACCAATACCCAATGGAGTAGCCAGAAAATTAAAATACCCCCCACTTGGACAAAAACTCTGACAGTTGCAACCACGCTAATCAAGTGAGTCCAAACCCTCCGAGAAGAACTCCCTTGTCACTTCCATCCAAGCATCTATTTATCATCCTTTCACCCTTATTCCACCTGCTCATATCCACCATTTCACTTTTACATTCTGTCATCTGATCATTCTTTCATCCATCATTCATTTAGTCTTTCTCCATTCCATCCATGCATTGGCCATTCCATTCATCTATCCATCTGTTCACACATCCAGTATCATTGCGTGCATCTATCCACCCATATATAGCCATAATTTGACTTATCCATCCATCAATAGAGCCTTTCAGCCATCAACTGTTCCTTTTTTCCATTCATTCATTCGTCCAGCATCCATCCTTCCTCTCAAATTTTCATTTACTTTGCCATCCATCCATCCATCCTCTCAGATTTGCATTTACTATGTATTGGACCTGGCCCTTTTTGCAGGGTTATCCCCAAACCTTTTGCCCTCCTCCTGTATTTTTCTGACCCTGTTTGTGTTGGCTTTAGGACATTGGGCACTTTACCACTGCTAATGAGTGCTAAAGTGCATGTGTACTCTCCTTTAAAACATGATATGAATGGTTTAAAACTGTTTGGCATATTTAATTTACTTGTAAGTCCCTTGTACAGTGGTATCCCATATACCCAGGGCCTGTAAATTAAATGCTACTAGTGGACCTGCAGCACTGTTTGCGCCACCCACAGCAGTAGCCTTTCAAACCTGTCTCAGGTCTGCCACTGCAGGGCCTGCGTGTGCAGTTTACTGCCACATTGGCTTGGCATTTAAAGTTACTTGCCAAGCCTGAAACTCCCCTTTTACTACATATAGGTCACCCTTAAGGTAGGGCCTAGGTAGCCCTATGGGCAGGGGGCTGTGTAGGTAACAGGTAAGACATGTGCCTTTATTGTGTGGCATGTCCTGGTAGTGAGAAACAGCCTATTTGGTTTCTCACTGCCATGAGGCCTACTTCTCTCATATGCTAACATTTGGAATTCCCTTAAAGGTACTTAAGTGGTAATTCCTGATCTGAAAAGAGTAGTACTGCCATGTTTGGTATGATTGGAATAGTGTTGATAAACTCTGCTTACTGATGTAAGTGGATTTTGAATTACTATTGTAGAATTGCCTCTTTTAGAAAGTGGGCATTTCTCTGTGCTTATGACTCTATGTGCTTTGCAGTTTGACTACAACCACGCCTGGGCGACAGCTACACTTTGTACATACTTTCCAGACAGCCAGCACACAGGGAGGGTGGGTGTAACAGGGTTGCATCTGCATTCATCTACATACTGAATGGTCTTCCTGGTCTGGGAGAGAGGGAGGCGGGGTGCCCTGACATTTGTATACGCTGTGTCCTGACCTCACACAGATGGCTTGTTTACTCCCTACTGCATGTCTGGAGCCAGGGCTGTGTTGAAAGGGGGTGTTTTGCACTTCTAAGGTTTCCTTTGAAGATCCCCCATATCAAAGACATTTTGAGTATAAGTACAGGGGGTCTGACCTCATGTTTTTAGACACTGCATGGACTTGTAACCAAACGCTGGTGGCCCTTCAGAATATACATTGCCAGAAGGAACTGTTATGCTGCCAGGAAGAACCACCATTAGACTGACTTGCTTGTTGTGCTGACCTGTGGCCTGCTGGACTACCAAAAGCGCTGCCACTTTGCTTCAAGGCCCCTGGCCTGCTGCTTGTTCCCTACTCTTGTGCTCCCCAGTTGTTCTCCAGGGACTGGATTGTGTGCCCCCTCCCTGTTTTGCCATAGGTTCTACTTCCAGCAAGTGGAGAGCTGTGCTGGAGTGCTCCTTCGTCCTCTTGCCAGAGCATGGAGAGATCTTTATATTTGCCCTGAAGACAACACGTGGGGAGTGCTTCGTGTGAGAGAGGGCGTGTGGAGCCATGATCAGTGCATGCTGAGTGCTGCACTCTTTGTTCCCTTGCGGCATCATTACAGGGTGAGCGCTGTGGTCCAGTGAAGCCATACTCCTTTGGGAAGAAGGGGCCTCCTGTGAGCCAGCTGTTTTTCCCCTGCCGCCTCTCCTGCGAGAGAGAGAGAGAGAGAGAGAGAGAGAGAGAGAGAGAGAGAGGGCCGTCGCAGCAGCGAGGGGAATCTCAGGAGGAGGGGTGCGAGGAAAGAGCAGGAACCCCCGCTGACGTCATGGCCGCATTGGAGATGCTCTGTGGGCCTGATGAGTCCCTCTCCCGCCCACCTGGCAGCCCGCCCACCTGGCAGCAACCGCGCTAAGTGTTGGTATGGAGGGAAGGACCCAGTTAGGTCTCCCCCGTGGGATCACTCGTGTATACCCTTCTTCCCAGGGAGTCTGCAGTGCAGAATGTTGTGGCCCTCCAACAGACCCCGGGAGGCTGATGTCAGTGCTCTAATCTGAGGAAGCCTCGTGGCACTGGGTAGGCATCGTGTTGCTGGAGCTGCACCGCGCATTCGCGGGCAGCCAGCCGCCTTGAGTCGAGGTCTCCCCGTCGACTTGGGCAGTGTGTGTACCTCCCCCCCCTTTCGTGCACATACGTGGGGGCACCATATCTTGTTGCAATGACGGGGAAGGACCTCTACTCATGGTTGCCCCTTGGCGGCATGCTTCATCATGGGGTTCTTCCTGTTCCCATGCGGAACAGGGCATGCTGTGACCTACTAAGTACGCGGGAGCACTGAATAGTATAATAAGATGATGGAAGTCAATAGGAGTGGGAGGGGTCTTGTGTAGAAGGTTAAAAATACCTGCCTGGTAGGTATTTACATTAACACCAAAGCAGCACCTCAGTGTATTAACCTATCACCTAGGTTAATACCACGAGGTGCTGCTTTGGTGGTAGTGTGACTACAAGCATACCTTACCACTGGAGGACCCATGAGGCACAATTTTGGCCAGTTACATGTATTTGGCAGTATGCAAAGTAGGTATTAAGCAACAAAACAGGTGCAATCAATCCATGTTTATTATTTTAGCATGCAGAGTGTGTGCTGGAGTCATATTTGAGCACTACATTAGGGGTGGAATCGGAGAGCTAATTTCCTTGGTCCTGATGAAAAGCCTTGGGGATAGTCCTGAAACATGTTGACCCATAGCAAGGCAGGTACATTATCACCTAGACTTTCCACTTTCTCCCTGTTTTGTAATCATGCCACCTAGAGGATAGATTAACGGATTCACCAACCTAATTGGCAGGTATTTTTAATCTTCTACACAAGACCCCTCCCACTCCTATTAACTTCCATCATCTTATTATACTATTCAGTGATCCCTTGTACTTCGTAGGCCACAGCACGCCCGTTACACAGCGGAACGGAAAGAACCCGATGATGAAGCATGCCACAAAGGGGCAACCTTGGTGGGCGAGGGCTTTCTAAAAAAAAACATACATTTTTCCCATCATCCTGTGGACAGCTAATCTATGCTAGAACAGACAGGCCTTCTTTTGTTTGTTAGAGGAAAACAAACATACATGCAGAAAACATATTTGTGCAGTTTTTTAAAGCCAATTTTTCTTCAACTTCAGTGCAAACAGGCGAAAGCTCAGTAAATGAGTTTTGAGGCCTAATTATAATATCTAAACACACATAAATAAACATTAGTTTCAAATTAATACATCTGCTCTAACACCATCTTAGGGAAAGCAGATGGTTTAGTTGTGTGCTTATTTCCATTGAGTCCTGTCACAGAGCACTTCCCCGTTCCTCCGTAGAAACAAAGCTCCTAGCCACTTGGATTTGCCTGACAGTATCTATGATGCACTCAAGACGCATGATACAAGGAGAGTGAAAGAGGGACCTATGGACAAGAATGAAAATCTGTTCAGAATAGGTCATGGTGCTTGCATCGGCCCTCCACCAACCAAATTATGGCCATAGGAAATGCCAATGATCCCTGAAAAATGCTACAACAGCCTGCTTGTGCAAAGCAAGGAACATTAAGGAGAATGAATGTAAAACAAGAATAAAAGTGGGAAACAAACTCTTGCCTGACAAAGGTGGAATAAGGGGTTTCTGAGAATTTCCACCCGCATAGCCCAACAAAATAGCATTTCTCTTGGATTCTTGTGCAGCTTTATATTGCGTGGAGTAAATAAAAATAAATAAATAGCATGCTGATTCTGTTAGAGCATTAAAGGTGCCTGTTTCTGGAGTCTGCTCTCAATGGCATAGCATCAGAACTGTCATGAGGTGTTTTGATCGGAGGCAGAATAAACTGAAATTGTTTCAGTAGATTTAACGTAAATATTATATCAAAAGTGGTCCTTCACACAATTAATTTTCATTCTATCTGTGTTCATTTTAATCCTCAAAGTCTAAAAATGTTTTTTTTTAGTTATTAAATTCACCTGGAAAACTAAAGACCCCAAATGTCAGGCTATAGAATCCAGAGTCATGCACAGTATAAAACAATATGGAAAAAATGTGAGGTGGGTTAGAAAGTGCCTCACATAAGCAACCACCATAGAGCTGCTGGTAGGTACTCACCAGTTTGCTCACTTTATCATCATCGACACTTTCACGACCAAAAGAATAAGTGACCTAACTCAACTAAATGTGAATATTGAGAAAAGTGTGAAACCTATATATTGGTGCTAACTACCATTACACCCTCGTAATGTGTAACAAAGAGTCACCTGAACTCCCCATTAAAATAGCTTGTGAACACCTATCATATGTATTTAATCTTTGTCTAGTGTTCACACCCATTTAAAACCACGGCATGTTTAGACCATTTTAAGTTGAACGGCCGACATGTTTCATTGCCTTACAGTTTTGCGGCAATTTCATCAGGGCACGGGTAAATGTCTCCACCTCAATTATACTGGACCAGGTGGCTGCCAGGTGGACACCTACCAGATGTTCACCAGGAATGGCTTATCCCACATGTAGCCGTAAGGCAGCAGGAAAACGTCTGCACCGCCGGGACCGGGCGTCAACTCCACGCACCTCTCATCCTGGTGAACTGCTGGTAGGCGTCCACCTGGCAGCCCTGATGAAATTGCCACAAAACTGTAAGGCAATGAAACATGTTGGCCGTTCAACTTAAAATGGTCTAAACATGCCATGGATTGAAAGTGTTGATGATGCTAAAGTGAGCACACTGGTGAGTACCTACCAGCAGCTCTATGGTGGTTGCTTACGTGAGGCACTTTCTGACCCACCTCACATTTTTTCCATTTTGTTTTATACTGCGCATGACTAATGTGCCAGTATTATCTGCAATGCCTTTAGGAATACTTTGGCATGGCTGTGGTTGATTGTTTTATATATTGTTTTGAATAATCATACACATACAGGGGGTACGACTGAAACAGTATAAGCATATCCTTCCTAGGAGGTACAGTTGATACCCATGGATTTAAGAATAGAATAAGTTTCTGTGTATGCATCTAAATCAGACCTGTGTGTTGAGTAACTGTATGAGTGGAGGGCGGCCTGGTTTTGTAACCCTCTTATGCTCCTTATCTAATGAATTATAGAATCAAGAGGCCTAACCTTCATACTGGATGAGAACTCCAAAATGTTTAAATATATTATTACTCAATCCTGGCTATCAGAATGTATGCGGTCCCGAGCAGTGTGCTACGATCATAAGATTGGGTTATAGGATAGTCGGCCTTATAGTTAAACCCCTTTTTTGGAACTATGACAGGGGACACTCATTTGCCTTATTTTATCCTGTTTAACAGAGCAACAAGATGATTCGATCACCTATGGGTAGTGACATCTAGAGCAACACGGGGATGCCTACCACTCACTGATATATGTGGGCCTGAGCAATGCACTACGCACATTTGATTGTGAATTAGGTAAGCAGAGCTTCTGTTAGCCGCACTTGTAGTAGAAACCCGTTTACAATTTAAATAGGATACATTTTTTCCCTTTTATCTAGTCCAACAGAGAATCAAGGTGATATGTTCACCATTTTACCTACGGGCAGTGACATCTACATTAATACAGTGGTCACCCCTTCTATTGGACCCGGTGGGACACCAGACTCTGAGGTGATTTTTCATTTGGACAAAGTTGGACATCAAGCCATCTTTGACCCCTCGAGGATCCATAAGCGGTCAGAATGGACCTTTTTCTCTTCATAGAGAGAATTCCACCACCAGGGAGAGTCTATCTAATTATTTATTTTCACTTAATTTAGATTGCATCACTCATTTTCTTTGTCTTGAAGAAGACCCGCGAGCGGAGGTCTACACTAGCCCTCCACGCAAAAGTCGGGTCAAAATGTCAACACTACCTAATAGCTGGCCTGGACTGTGTAACCATTTGTCCCTCCTCTTGAATTGTGCATTTAGATTTTCCAATCACAAACCTACAAAATAGACTTTGAAGAATAGAGAATGCCCTATGAACAGGCCACGACACTCTGGTCTACATAATTTAAACACACATTAGCCAGTGTTCAAAGAAGATACAAATGTTTTCTCATTAGATATTCTTGATTCCTTCACTCTATTATTCAACTTGCACTTGAGCACCTTTTTTTACACCCTTTTCTTAAGCAGCCGTCAATTGCAAGATTACATGTATTTATGTATATTATTGATATTTTGCTCTCTCACAATAAGTGATGTGCTCAACTTGTTGTGACAAACTAGATGCGTGTTGGCTTCTCGGCATTTGCTGCTAATTGAGAAGTACCATTAGGACCACTTTGTGTTTTGTATCACGTTATACCCAGGTCCGTTGGCGTATCGTGGGTTACCACATTAGTTTATAATGGTTATCAGGATTTGGTGGCAAGCCTTACTTAGAAATTGTATGTGAAGACGAAGAGTTGTTCTGTAGGTTCAGCTATTTAAAGCACTACAAGGACAAATGGCTACTGACTGTGTTGGCTAAAATGGAAGTAGTATAAGTTTGTGCATTGATAAGAGGCATCTCATGTGTACCTCAGAATTTTAGCCAATGAAATTATTAGCAGAAAATATTCGACTCTGGATTCAATCAAATAGTCCAGCTGATACATCAAGGAATATTTTTCTCTTGGGACTGTAAGTACTTTTAATTTGTCCAGCTATCAATACTTTTCTGGAAAAAGGCTACAAAATATTAGCAATACGCAAATAGAGGAGAACATTCATCATGGTAAGGCGACATTGAAATGCCTTATACGATAATATCAAGTCTTTCAGTCTTGATTCCGTGAACCATGGTATGTGGAATGAGATGAAATGCTATACTCGGTCCGGAATGCTTCACTTCCCCTGCAGATGAACATAATACATTTTTCACTGTTTATCCACTGATTTACGTCTATGGTAGACTCAGTCAGTTTACTAACAAAAGAAGTCCCAAAGATACCAGTCTGAGCAAATCGATTTGGTGCACATTATTAGTGGCTCTTATTTCTTTGATAAACTCTAAAGCAGAATTAAAGAACATACTATCCAATAATCATTTACCGACAGATACAGGTAAAAATTGTTTACAGGCAAAGGCACAAGCCAACTCAACTACTGTGCTACAATTAGTAGTTTGTTTAAGGCAAATGCGAGGGGATAAATGAATACGGAACAACGTAGTTTTAAAGACTGGTGCGTAGTGTAATGTTATGGGGCCCTAGGCCCCCATGCATAAGTAAAGATGACACAGACACAACATTATACTTAGTGGAACTGGCCCAGGGCACGTGTCCCCGGCCCCTTTAACTAGCAGGGTCACATGTCCTGTGACGCCTGTGTTGGATGGGTGTGGGGTGGAGTTGAGCCAGCCCTCGAGGAGTGGTTGGTACAAGGAAAGACTAGAACAGTGACCAGCAGGTCACTACATGTAGAAGTATTCCACTCTATGCACCAGGAACTGTCTGAGAAAATATGACTGGCCAAAAGTCGAAATTACGATATTTGGTCATAATTTAGATATAATCTTCAGAAACAGGAATCAACGAAATTGTCTCCTGTCCCTACATAAACCATAAGATTTAAGGGTAATTAGCATTACATAGCCTAATGCAGGTACCCAATGATTATAGTCTGTCCTATACAAGAATGCCAGCACTCAATGCTACTATAAACTATTGAATGGCATGGTGTAAATGCTCATTAGGAGATAATTAGATATGTTAAACTTTCCGGAAAGTGTCAGTGTTTTTAGTTACTAGCAACTGATGAGTTTAAGATTTTTTATGGAATAAATACTCCTGGCTTTTACATTCCATAGGGGAGTTACGTGACATACAGAGGCACAGGGTTGTAGGTAAATAGTTTGTTAATGTTTTAGAACTCCTAGCTAATTAGCTAACGCCGTGTAACATACAGTTGGATGTATTTTATACCATCGCACGTGTTACAAGTACCACCCCCTTCCTTTTCTAATTTTCTGCTTGCTTTGCTTCCGTTTTCCTGCTATCTTTTCTACTGACCCCTTATAAAAGAATGTTTCCCTATGAAACCAAAACTGTCTGATGAGCATCATTTTAGTAAATCAACGAAGTTGACAGACGGTGTGTCTGAGATGAAGGTGTACAAAGGCATTATGACATCAGAAATCGCTGTCAATAAATGATTGAAAGCAACCTCTAAATTCATAGAGACAAGAGCATCATGCACAGGATGTTTATTGTCATCACAGTACTGCATGCATTATATTTAAAACAGGCATTGGCAAGTCAATAGCTGTGGTCCAGCGACCCCTGGGGGTCCCCGAGCCCGACTCAGGGGATCCTTGCCTGCTTAGAAAATTAAATATTAATAACAGGTTATACAAATAAAGAAACAAAATGTAACACTGACATTTTTAAAACTTTCTATAAATATGACGGATTTGAAATTAGAGGCTAAAAATTCAGTTGGTGTCCTCAGATTGATTCATGGGAGCAGTGCAAGTACATCAAACCGAATATAGTATGGGCACTGGGTGGCTTCAATTGAACTTGGAAAAGCTTCAACATTCCCTTTATTTTTTTTTATATTGGTTTGTGAATTAAACAAAATAGTTAATTTTTTGGTTATTGTTTTGCAATTCAAATCATCAGGACTGATTAGGCCGGAATATCAGGCTTCCAGTAATGACTCAGTGGAGGTCTCCAAATTCCAATAATGGCTCAGTGGAGGTCAACTTTCAGTAATGATTAAGTGGGGTCCACAGAAGTCAAAAGGGTAAAGAACCACTGTGCTAGCACGTGCTAACACAGACAAGCACAAATGTGTATAGACTATTTCTGCTGTGTCTCTGTGAAACCTGTCCCTTTCTACCTCTTTCTGTACCTCCAATGTCTCTCTGTGTGTGCATGACACCAGCATTTCAAAGTTAGGAATAGAATAAACAGCACAGTATTGCTAGCTTGCGGAATCACAACAGGGCAAAGACATTGGAGACACAATAGGAGATGAGTTGCACAGACACGACACACACTGCACGTTTGCGCATGTCTGTGTTTGCATATGTTAGCACATTAAAGCCTGATTGTTTGGCTTTGCCAGTGCTTTTGTGTCAATGTTTCTGATATCTCAAGATGTTACTATTTCTGTATTCTATTTAGCATGGAGAGCATGTATTAATGTCAGTATTTTCAAAGGACCGAAGAAGTGGTCTGAGGGTTAAAGATGTGTATGTGGTGTTTCTTCATGAAAATCAGTTTATTGGTAGAGCCCGTATAGTGGGTCGGGACAATACAATGTTGTTGTTTAATTGAAAGAAATAGAGCAGGGATGTATGGTCATCTTATTCTTTTGCCCAGCAGATTTTGAAATCTCCCAGGAAAATCTGATCACTTGAGGAGGTGAGATGATCGCTGCTATAATTAAGGAAGTCATCAATAAAATGTATTTTGCTGCATTATCCATAGTACAGGATTTGAGCTTCAGTAAATAGATGCAATATTTCAATATTTGTAATTCCCAGTGAGGCACTGGAACGAGGAGGAGTTATGGGGTAAAACAATTTGTATTTAAGGAACTCCTTTTGGATAAAGGCAACCCCGAATCTGTTTTTTTCTGTCGTATTGTGATTGAGAATGTTCTAGTGGTAATATAGTGAAATTAAGTATGTGCAGAACCACGTTTTGTGAGTGTTTAGCATGAAGGGCAAGGTCTTCAATCAAGGCAATTGTGGAAGTTACATTAGAGACTGAAGACCTACGGTTCAGGGAGGCATATGTGATGTGGTTTGTATGAGATGAGTCACTGGGTTTAGGAGAGGTCATTCTTCTAAGGTTGCTTGGGCAGATTGATCTTAGATTCTATTTAGGATGTCTAGCTCTGGCAATTGTTGCAATAGTATATGATGTGTTGTTGTGGGATCTGTTCAGAGAGTATTCAGTTAAGTGATGCATTAGAGATAATGCATGTGAATGATTATATGATTATTCAAAGCTTTGAAGTTGATGTGCATATTTGCCACTTCAGGACTAGGTGTTTCGCGGGTGTGGTAAAGTGAGTGCTTGTTGGAGAAAGATGCAACCATGTGGTTTGCCGAGGTTGTTCCATCTTGTGAGGGTGATACAACTTCAGTTTCATGTCAAGCAGTTAATTTTGGGAGTGGATAAGGATTTGTGCTCTCAATTGGCTCATGTGTGAATAACGTATTTAAGTGCTTGAAGCCTTCTGTAAATAGTCAGTTTGGATGTCATTGTGTTGATTAGCTTGACTGGACTAGGAAGTTGATTATCAAAGGGAGGTTTCTATTGAAGGGCAGTGGTGGCTAGCAGGATCACTGTGAATTTGGTCTTGGACAGGATTCCAGTCAGTATCAATGTTAGGAGAAGCTTTGGTCCATATAATGGTCCAGACTACATTGATTTATGCTGATATTATGCTGCCTGGTTCCACCCTTGACGGATGTGGTAGTAATGATGGGGATATAGTGAGATCAAGTGTTGTTGTAGTCAATATAGATGGCAGGCATGGTATCGGTATTAATGCCCCTACAAACCTTTAGGGCCTTCACAGTATCAAACAACGTGGTGAAGATGTGGAGGTTGATATCCAAGAGTTGGATTGTGACCTTCCTATTTTTACACGGAGTGCTGTGTAGCTCACATTTATGGGTATTGTAATCTGAGATAATGTTTTTTCCCTATAAGGGATGTGTGTGTTCTTTGAGTCTGAGAAAAAAGCATAGTGCGTCAGTCCACAAGGATATGTGCTTACAAAAAAAAGACTAGGCAGTTCTCATGGAGCCAAATTTAAATCTATGGTGTTTATCACTGATTAAAGTTTATAGGTTGGCAATCAAATCTAAGGGTTTATGGCAGTTTTAGAATGGCCCACTAAGGGAAATAAAATCTCTAAGGTGATATCACATGTATCTTGCAGTTTAATCCCATTTGAAGCTTTTTGTATTTCATAGTTGGTTGCTATAGTGAGATCATGAAAAAAACACGGTGACTATCGATATTGGGGGCAGTTGCCTTTTGGGACAGCTACAATATGCCATAAGTGGAGTAGCACACAATACAGAGTGAAATGCAGTAGTAAGATTTCATTATATATATATATATATATATATATATATATATATATATATATATATATATATATATATATGTATATATAGTGTGGTTCACTACAACTTCACATTTGGTTGACAGCACATCGGGGTGCAAAACCACCTTTTGGGCAACATCAGGATAAGTGTTTACAAGAGCGTATCACATTTATCTACAAAATCAACCTTGGCACAAAGTAAGCAGAATTGTGATATCACATTTTGGAGAAAAAACTAATTTTTGTCGAACCATGTGCAAAATCACATTTGGGTGCAAATATACTTTATTGCAACATTCTCAACCGTGTGATAAAGCACGTAAGAGCAAAAAACAAATGTAGGTTGAAAAACATGTTTAGGTACAAAATTACCCTTGGTACAACTGGAGAGTGTAGACACTTTTAGGCAAAAAAATAATTTAGGAGCAAAAGTAAATCAAGTTTTGGTGCACAAACTCAATACAAAGTCAACAGGAATATGGTAATTGGTTTTGATGCACATATCCTCACCACAGGGAGAAAAATGCAAGATGCCACATTAAGTGTAAAAAGTGTGCATAAGTATGACATCACTTTTGATTTACAGCACACTTAGGTGCTAAATCACACCTGACACAAAATCAGAATGGGTGTATAAAAAATGTAAATTTGTCATTTCATTTATGTCCAAACTTTCATTTCGGAGTTCAAACTCAACATGAGTGCAAAGTAAGGAGCATAGTGGTATCAGTTTGGAAGCAATATCACCACTGGTGTAACATCAGCAGAAGTGTGAAAACACTGTTAGGGGTAAATTTAAGGGAAAATGATATATAGGTGCAAAATCCTCATAGGTGAAAAATTTCTTTCAGACCAAAATTCGCATCACCTTTGAGGCAGCATCAACAGAATTGTTGAAACTCTTTTAGGAGCAAAATCACATTTAGGAACAAAACGCATTCCGATCCAAAATCATTGGTGCAGTATGAACACAAGTGTGGAAACACTTTTAGGTGTACAAAACATATATTAGCAAAAATCACATTTGACCCTCATTGCGAGTGGTATTCGGTGTTTATTACACCAGATAAAATCCAACAGGTTTGGAATTTATTGAGTACAATAAATCGCACCTGTTACATTAAGGTGGCAGGAGGGTGGAAGGGTCAAAGTAATAGAGACATCCAGCACCATGTTTTGCACACTGCTAAGGATGGGCTAAGGACAAGCGGGGGCAATGATGGAGTAGGAGGATCACAGGAGATCAGGGGCTGTTGGAGGAGGAGTTTATGGATAACTGTTGCGATGGGGCAGGAAAACAGATGCCATAGAACTTGAGGGCAGAAGAACAAGTTTCTCAGGAAGAGGGGGGGATTGAGAATTGGCAGGAAAATGAGGTTTTTTTTTTGTTGCATATTTATATAGCGCGAACTCGACCTGAAGGTATTGGAGCGCTTTACATGAGCACCGTATTTACATTACACATTCAGGTACGGGGAGATTAAGTGATTTGCCCAGAATCACAGGATGTGGACGCGACCCCGATGCTCGAACCCTGGTTTCCAGCACCAAAGTCGGCAGTCTAGCCGACGGACCACATCCTCTGCGGGATGGAAGAGTGCTCATGTTAATGTGTGCCACGAGGTGGTAGCAGGGAGGGGGACTTGACAGGGGAAAGGGGCAACGAGATCGACTGAAAAGAAAGCTTGGACGTTCAAGTACCTGCTGAGTCACAGTCTCCAGCAATATCTCCATCCTTGTACCAGTAGCATGTTTTGAGCTTCCTGGGTGCGTGTTCTGCCTCTACATGACACCTGTAGTGGAGTCACAGGCCATGCAGCATAGGAGTTGAGAGGAAGAATGCATCTCTCTGCTGCTAACCCTCCTATATTGGCCGAGTGTCAGTGCAGGGTTCAGTGGCGGCTGGTGACATTAGAAAGTGCTGAGATGTAAAAGTTCTGGATAAGTGCCCTGTGGCGAAGAGAGTGTAGCGACCGTCATAAGAGAGGTTCGGGGGGAGGGGGGTGGGAGAAAGTTTGAAAAAAAGAGTGTGCAAATGGTGCATTTTCAAGCAAATTTGAAAAAGCAAGAAGGTTAATAAGGCAATTGTCAAATGCGTAGTTATGACATCAATAAAGAGATTGTATATGATAATGATGCAAATAGCTGCAATTTCAGTATAACCACAGAACACCATTCCGGCCTTGGTGCCATCACCTCGAATCTGTTACCAGGCCCTGTGTTTTTGTTTATGTCCTGACAAATGACTTGAATTTTATTGCTTGCATTTGGAAGACCTGCAAGCCATTTGTCAGGCCATAAACAAACAGAGCACACAGGGTGGGCTGAAAAACTATGCTGAACTGGAGGACGAAATCCTTGCCTTGATGCGCAGGCATGACACAGTCACAGCTGTATCCACAGTGACATTTTCAGTTGTACAATACACATAAGGTGTCAGGCCAGCGAGGCTCTTTGAAAACAACATGCCCTTTCCTTTGAAAAAGGTTTGATGTGCATTGTGCAGCGGCCTGGATTTGAATGAATGCCCAGGTGAGGCACGGAGCCACCAGCAGCCGGCCAACAGAGAGCAGAATACCCCCCACGGTGAATCTTTAAACCATTTGTAGACGACGTGAGAAAATGAAAAATGTGCATTCTCTCGGTCTGCCTGCCAGGAAAAATATATTAACTTGTGCTTAACACATTGAGAGATGTGTCCATATTAGCCTTTAGCAGCTAGAAAAATGGTGCAAACTGCAAACAACCAGCTGAGTCAACTCCCATCTTCTTTACAAAGACAGTCCACAGCCAGGGACTAAAGGTCACCCAGTGACAAAAGCGGACTTGCCTCAAGGCACATGTTATTTGCATAGTGCCGGCCACCGGGTTCCCTATTTTCTTGGCCTCCTGGCACTGCTGTGGCGCTGGCTGTCATCTGCAGTCTCAGCTTTTAGACGCCTTGTCAGATGCGAGATGCTCAGCAGCAACATGTGGCACAGTGGCAGATAGAGGTGGGCGAGCCAGGAAATGTAAGGAAGGGAAGGGCCGCTTTGCTTGACTCTGGTGGGAGCCGAAATAGTAGGGAATATATTGAAAGCAAATAGGGGACATGACGTATTCAAGAGTTGCAGCCGTATCCCAGTTCACTGACTTCAGTATGGCTTTCTTTGCTTGATTTATGAGTTGACAAGTGTTGTGAACCTTTACAAACCTACAGACGTTGCAACACCAGTTCTTCCTCCTTCTCCATCCAATGTCTAGCTTTCTTGCCCTTTTCTCGCCCCTTCCTTCAGCTCCCCCTCACCCTTTTCACCTCTAATTTCTCTCTCCCAGTTTGCCTCCTCCTCTCCTCCCTGTTTTTTCTCCCCTCTCTCTTTGCACTCCATCTCGCCACTCTCTTTTTTATTGATCCTCCCTAGTCTGCATATCTCCCTCCCTCTCGCATCACCTTCCCTCCATTTTCTGCATTGTCTCGACTCTCATTTACTTGCCTCTCTCATCTTCCTCTCTCTCTCTTCTATTGCTACCCCTCCACCTCTTCCTACTATTAACCCCTTTCTTCTATCCTTTTATGTGTCTGGCTTCTCTCTGCCTGCTCTCTCAGTTCCCCAACTTTTCTCCTGCCCCTTTTCTCATTGTCTTTTTCCTCCTTCGCTAGCCACTCCTCTCTCCTTTTTATGCTCGCGGCTGTCTTTTATCTTACTTTCTTTAAGTCTCCCCTGTTCCATTCTCTCGTCTCCCTTTGTCTCCTCTCTCTTCCGTCTTTCCTTTCTCATCCGCTTCCAAATCAGCCTATTTCGTAGTTTCCTCTCTCTCTCCTCTCCTTTTTCTCTCTTACATTCTTTCTTCCTTTTTTCTTCCTTTCTTTCCCCCTCCTTTTTGCTTCATCGTCCCCTTTCTTCCCTCAAAAATCCCTCTTTTTGAGGTCGAGCCTGGAGTCAGTGCGCATGCGCTGCTCTGCGAGGCATGCTGTGTTTGATATGAGCAGTTTGGCCACCACTTTTGATTGGTTCCTTCCTGTGCCTTTCCAACTGCTTTACTTTTGTGTGGTCAATGTTGGCATTTGTCCCTCCTTTGTGTGTGTTTCTTACGCCCACTGCGACTGGCCCTTTTACATGGGTCATTTTGCTTCAGGCCATTTGATACTTGCAGTGCACTCTTTTTTTAATATGTGTCTTTGGATGGAACATGAGCGCTTGTATTTGGAGATGCTGCCCACATGTTTGGGCACAGAGTTCCCGAAGAGACCGGTGCTGCCCCTCTCACCCATTACATACCCCACGCTACACCAACACATTATCCCTCCCCGGTGGCTCACCCCGTCGGTACTTTTACATCCCCTAAACAGCTATCTGTATTTGCAGGGCGCCATGCGTGCTTTTACTTTACCACACGCTGTGTGGGGCTGCATCTAAAATAAGTGGCAGCCATTATTAAAGTGAAAGCGCGCATCGTACGCTGCCAATACAAATAAGAAGGGTGGCATTGCTACTATGCGCTATGTCGCCCCACAAAGCACTCGCGGGACGCCGGCTTCAGCAATGTCGGCCACTGGTTTGTATTTTCAGCGCGCCATGTGCCCTTTCACTTCAAGAATAGCTGCCTCCCCACACAGCACTCACGTCCAGTCAGTGCTGTGTGGTGCGGCAGCTAGTCTTAAAGTGAAAGCACGTATGGTGTGTTAAAAATACAAACAATTGAACAAGGGGGAAAATTGAGAAATTTCCCCGGCCGCTAATAACATGCAAAGTGCAACGCCCAAGTACACAGATGAATCGGCTTCCCCAGTGATGACGACACCCCTGACAGCGTCCTGGCCAAATCAGCACTCCGCCAGAGAATGGAAGAGGCGCGGCCTCTGAAAGGGGAGCAAACAATGGAGAATGTGGTGGCCTATGTCATCTGCGTGGCAGGGGTAAGGCCTTGTACTTTGACTGCGGACCCACCTAAGCAATAATACCCATGCACGCAGTATAATAGTGCCGGAAGTACGCCCCCGAGCGGGCCCTTCCCTTTTATTCACCCCGCAGGCCACGCCTGGCCCGCAGATGACGTGGGTGCATGTTTCCGGCTAGCGGAGTGGAACTACAGGATCGCTAACCATTACATCCCTCCTCAACTCGGTCCTTGAAAACGCAACTTTCAGAAAAGTCTCAAGAAATATGCAAAATCGGGGTGCATCAGTCTCTACAGCCTTAGCAGGCAAAATCCTGGAGCCGGTGGTTTGGGCACGGATTGGGCCGTAGGCTGTAACGATGCGGGCGGCTTCTTAGAGGTGGCTCTCCGGGTGTCGATCGGCTGGGAGGCAAACAGGGAGGCGGCGTGGTTGGGAGATCTGGCCCCACTGTGTTACCCTCATCTTCCGCTTCCCTGCCCGGGTCGCTTTGGTTTGGACTTTGAGAGAGACGGGGGTCACACTCCGACCGCTCGGCGGGGGCTTCAGCCGGGACTTCCTTGAACCAGGAGATGTTTCTCGAGACCTCCTCGCCCCCTCTCCTGGCAGTCACCATGGTTCCGTTGCTGGCAATTACCGTCCACGTGCCTGGCTCGTGGATGGTCCGAAACTTTCCCCCGGGGCGGCGGTCTTTAAGTATGACGGTGGCACCGGGCCGGAGTGTCCGCGGGCCAGCACGGCGTCGGGCACTGGCTCGGTTGTTTTGACGTTCCCTCCTCGCTTGGGTTCCTTGGGTGTCGAGAGGCGACGGTGCCCACCCTGGACACGTGGGGATCAGATCTCTCCTTGGGCCTCTCAGCATGAGGGACCACGGGCTCCGCAACGTGGTGCAGTGCGGGGTGCTCCTGCATTCCCTGAGGAATTCGTGGAGACGCTGTTCTGGATCGGCTTGCTCCACCGTGGCGATACGTAGCATCTTGTTTAAAGTTCGCATGAAGCGTTCGACATCGCCGTTCGCCTGGGGCCATTGAGGCGTTACACGGCGGTGGTGGATTCCCCGCTGTTGTAGGAATGTCGCGAACTCAGTACTGTGAAACGGTGGCCCGTTGTCGCGCCTGATCTCTTGGGGGAAACCAAACGTGGCAAATACTTTCTCTAGAATGGGGCCCACATGTGTGAAGGCGGTCGACACGACTGGTTCCACTATGGGATACTTCGAGAACGCGTCCACGAGGACGAGAGTGTGTTTCCCTCCTGGGAAACTCCCAAAGTCCATGCTCACCTTTGACCATGGGACGGTGCACGCTTCCGTGATTACTGGGGTCGGCTTTGCGGGAGCACTCGTCAGCTGGCAGGAGGAGCACCGGCGGACTAGGTCTTCGACCATTTTGTCAAGCTCAGGGAACCAGACCTTCTCTCTAATTCTCGCTTTCATTTTGGTCACGCCTTGATGTCCTCCGTGGGCTAGCTGGGTTGCTCGGCCTTTGAGCGTTTGGGGTATCACGAGTCTTGAGCCTCTCAGCAGGACTCCGTCTTCGGTGGCGCTCAGCTCATTCCTCACCCTCCATATTTTCGTTAGTCCTTCTTGGTCTTCGGGCGCCCAGGCATTTGTTTGGTGCAGGTAGATTCTCCACGACCCCTCTTGGACTGCTTGAAGGGTCCGCATGTACACCGCGTCCTTCTCGGCTGCTTCTTTGATCTCATCCAATGTCATGGCCTGGGGGCACGCCGCAGTGGAGATCCTGTTGACGTACTGTTCGGTATTTTCGCCGTCCTCGGCATCTTCCTGTGGCGCGGGATGTCTGGATAGAAAATCCGCGGGATTCTTTGCCCCGGGTCTGTACACGACTTCCATCTGATAGGACTACATTTGTACTGCCCATCGCTCGATCCGTGGGGGGTGGATGAGGGGCTGATCCTTTGAATAGAGGAACGAGGGGCTGGTGGTCGGTAACCACGGTGAATGGTTGGCCGGTCAGATACAAATGAAAGTGGTTGCAGGCCCATTTGATGGCGAGGGCCTCTCGCTCGATCTGGGCATACCTTGCTTCCGTAGGGGTGAGTGACTTGCTGGCGAACGACAAGGCTGCCCACTTGCCTGGCTCTTGATCCTGTGCCAGCACCGCTCCTAGACCCACCGGACTGGCGTCCACGAGTACTTCGGTTCGTTTCGCTGGATCGAAGTATGCGAGGGTGGCCTCTCCCAGAAGTGCATCTTTTATGCTCTGAAATGCGTCCTCTGCCTTCTGCCCCCATTGCCACTTCGTGTCTGTTCTCCTGAGAGCTCTCAGTGGTTCGGCCCGGGTCGCCAGATCCGGGATGAATCTCCCGCAATAAGTAGCCATACCTAGGAAACTCCTCACCTCGGTAGGTGTCGTTGGGGGCGGGAGCGTTCCTGATGGCGTGCGACTTCTTCGGATCTACTTGGATACCTTCCTAGTTGAATACGTATCCGAAGAATTCAAGGGAGGGTTGGAAGAAAAGACACTTGTCGTGGTGGAGCGTCGCCCCGTGCTCGCTCAGGCGTTTCAGCGTGTTTCGCAGATGTTTGTGGTGGGCAGCTGCCGTCGCCGAGTGGATCAGGATGTCATCGCTGACGTTGATTACCCCTGGCAGCCCAGACAGCATTTCCCGTATTGCGTTTTGGAACACCGCTGCCGCTGAGGATATTCCGAAGTTCAATCTTTTGTATCGGCGTAACCCCAGGTGGGTACTGAACGTTGTGATATAGCGGCTCTCTTCCGACAAGGGCAGTTGGTGGTACCCTGCGTTTAGGTCAATCTTAGAGAACCACCTTGACCCGTTGACGTCCGCAATTATGTCGTCCATGGTGGGTGATGGAGCAGAGAAAATAAAAAAAATTTTTAACCCCTAACAAATTTTATAAATAATTAATAAAATGTTCGTTTAAATGTATTAATCAACAATGTACGTGAGGGAAGGGTAACACGCAAGTATATGGGCTGAATAATCTATTAACAAATGTCTGTGTGTCTAATTATAACATAAAATAATTGCGTACTAAATAAATAATAAATGCATGATTTGTGCTTCATATAATATAAACGTGACGTTGCAAAAACAATAGTGATGGTAAGTAAGGAACAGCTTAAATGTTGCTTTCTGCTAGGTAATAACTAATTGGGGTACGTAGATGACGGGAGGGAAACGAAAAGGCTATGTTTCTCTATTTTAATTATGTTTTGTTTATTTCTAAATAGTGCTTCTAAGTCTAATCGAGTGGCGATATAAAATGGCTGCCGGTTATTAGAGTGCGCATGTGCTGGGAGAACGCGTGACAAGGGAGAAAAAGTTGGAGAAAGGCTAACCACGTGATGATGCTGAGAGGCTAGAATGCAAGAATGGTCAAGGCTGATGTGACCTAATTGAACTGATAGTGTGCCGTGGTGATCAGCAAAGAGTCGTGGGAAACCGTTTTAAGAGAAAGGACAATGCCTGCAGAGTTCTCGAATGTATCGAAAGAAGTTACAAATGTACTGATCGAAGCGGATGGAAACATGTCTTGAACTGTGAGAAAGGAAATGAACATATACATTCCAAAAGAACAAGCTGGATCCGGGAGAACTTGATTAAGAATGAATAGATGAAATGAGTGAACCAATGAAAGAAAAGCGCGTTATTAATGTTGCAACAATTTAGTTAGCAAAGTTAGAATTAGGGTATAAGAAGGCCTACTCTTAGTGGGAGGGGTAGTCGCAGTCAGGTCGGTGTTGAGTTGGTGGCTTCCAGTGCTTGGTGATCCAGATCGATCCATTTTACTGAGCGGGAGATGCTGAAAGACTGTTAGATGAGACGGGTTACGGTAGCTGATGCTGACGAGCTGAAGTTTCTGTTGCTGTCTTATTTTTCCAGTTGAGTATGAGAATCAGGTTATTTTTAATTCTTAAACTTAGGTTAGAAATCATTAGGCTAAATTAGGAAAGATAGGCAGGTAATTAGGGTTTTGCTTCATGACAAAATTTCCTTTCTGCAATAAAATTGATTTTGCTTAATAAATATTTGAATTAATAATGAATGAATAATTGAATAAAAAGTCTAAATTCTTTCTCATGCTTTTAAAATTATATAAAATTTAAGATTCTTAAATCAAACAACTCAGTGGTTATTTTACTAAATGATTGTGACACTGGTAAATGGTTATTGTGATTTAGCTGGTCTTAATCACTATAAACTGATTTCTTATTAGATGATCCATTGACAAAACAATGAGCAGGAATATCTTAAGAAATAACTAAGAAAGCGATAGGTTAAGGTAATAAGGTATCCCGGCTCCTTCCAGCGGTACATAAATGATGTTTTTCATTTAGTTCTCATGTTTCTCCTAGGAGTATAGAATTTCGTAAAGGTGTAGAGGAAATCTAGGTGTGTGTGTGTGTGATAGGCGATGTTAGGGGCCCCATCGTCATGTGGATGTGAGAAAATATAAGTCGCCCCTGGATGACCGATAAGTGACCTAGGAGGAAAATAGTTTTTATTGTACGCGCTGCATCAGATTTCTTGGTAGCAGAGTTATGGTTTCTATAGATTAGTTTAGTGATTATTGATTATTGATTATTGATTATTTTTGATGACTAATACTATATGTTGAGTCGTGTTATGTTATATGTGAGTTTTCACGCTTCTGGGATGTAGGAAGTGGAACACGTGTGGCAAGAGAAGTCACATGGAATTTGGTACATGGTCTGAATTCAAATTTTGGTAATAACACAGGTTGTGTTATGTTAGGGATTTCTGTATGAAAGGTGTGTAACTGAGATAGCAAATCACGTTTTCTTGTGAAACTCTGGCCTTAATTCTCAGGAGCATAGTCTCCACATGTGTCTTATCCCCAGAGAAACGGGTTAATTGTTTGCTTAAAAGAAGGGTAAGGTAGAGGGAAGTGCTACTTTATCGGCGAGAGTTAATAATTCTGTGGTAGGGTAGAGGTAAGCGCTGCCTACTGGAAATACAGGATTCTTGTGTAAAAGGACAAAGCTGTCACTTTGGTTTAGCGAATCAGACTATGGAATTGTTTTAATTGTTGTAACTAACGAAGAAACAGTGAAAAGAAAAATTGCCGATAATTTTTGTAAAGGAGGGGTAAAAGAGCAGGAGTGACATCGACAGTGCTGCGCTAGGATTGGATAGTGCGCTAGTCACGTGAACGCAAAAACAGAAGTGACGTAGAAAAGTGCCGCGCTAGGATTGGTTGGTCCGCGGACGAAGGGAATCGTTCTGATTGGTGTGTTGGTGTGAGTCGTGCTGTGATTGGTTGAAGTTCCGTAAACGGAACAGTGTTGGTTTGAAGAGAAAAACCAATCGAAAACATGCCGTATTACGAGTATGAAAGGGAGAGAACGTCATGGACGACAAAAATTAAGAATTTCTTTAAGAAAGATAAAAAGGTTGTGACTAGAGAGGGACAAGTAATTCCTCCACCGAAATCAGCAGCTTCACATATGATGCTGAAATATGGATATCATACATGCATATGGTTAGAAAATTGGGCAAAGTATACGAAGAATGATGGTGCATTAGCTTTCCCTGAGAATGGTTCATTTAGTGTAGCGGTTTTGCGAAATTTGTGAGAAAAGATGACAAATCTAGAACCTAGACCTAGACCGACACAGTTTGAAGCATTGACGGAATGGGAGGCTGAGATGTATGAGCGAGAGAGATTCAGAGGTTTAAGGGATCATGAGTTTATGCCTGGAAGAATGTGGGGAATAAATCATGAGGATAGAATAAAACGATGGAGATGTGCTAACATGACAGGAGGTTTGTTTCCGGCTTTTACAGTTGAGGAAGAGACTAAGAGAAAACGTACTGAGAAAAAGAAACATATGGAGAGGGAAAAATATATGCATGAGCGTGAAACGGATGATGAATTGCTGGAAGATATTTTAAATAGAAATCCCCCTCCGTATCAGCAGAGTTCTACAGTGGTGACACCAAATGCGCCGCTAATAGAGACTGTGCGAAATAAAAGTCTGGTAAAAAGAATTGAAATAAATAGGTCACAAGATCAAATAAGAACTTCACAAAATGAAGGAGTAGAAAGTGACAATGCAAGTGAATTAGCAAGGACAACAAAAGAACTGACTGAGAAAATTAGGGAATTAACGAAAAACATGGAAGCTGTGACTGTACCTGTAACAATAGGTCCAGTAATACCAGTTTTTGAGAATCAGAGAATTGATGAACGGTCCTTAGTGATTCCTATGAGTTCACAATTTCAGAGAGAAAAGAAAGGATGGAACCAAGTGCAAGTACAAGTAATTTGGCTAGTACTTACAGACCAAGTCCACCTACAAATTTGACTGTGAATGAGTGTAATGGTAGAAAAATGCATATGGTAACAGAATCTGCAACAGAGACTCCTGAAAAGAGTGGTAATTGGATAGAACTAAATAATACACCCATAGGTCCGACTCCTGATGAGTTAAATGAGTGGATGAAGGCATTTAAAATAAAAGAACCAGAAGAAAAACCATTAGATGTAATTAGGTTAAAGATTGACATGGAAGAATTAATTTTAGGGACGATTGGTACAGAAAAGCTAAAAAATTACCAGGATGATGAAATCATGTTTCTGTGCAAAAGTATTACATGGAGAGCTAAAAATTTACATGACAAACTAGAAGAGATAGCAAGTGAAATTGGAGTAGATTTTGCGAAAGTGAAAACATTGCAGAAACCGTACAGAGTAGACTTTTGTGAGAAAGATATTGAAAACTTGAACACAGCAGGAAGGCTGACACAGATAAAAGAGTTAATTGTTTTACTGAGAAAATGGGGTGATGTGGACAGATGGAAAGTTAGATGGACAAAAAGAATGAGAAAACTACAGACAAAGCTTCTTTGGCTTTTATGATAACTGAAAAAGAACCTGTTGCAAGAGAATACCCTATGAGAGAAACTCCAGGTGGTAGTTATGTGCATGTTCCATGGACTAGACAGGATATACTGTCATTTACAAATGAATTCCCGAAGCTGAGAGAGAAACCAGTTGAATGGTACCGACAAGTGGAGAGGTTTGTGAAGGTTTCAAAGGTGTTGTGGATAGATTTAGATGGATTGTTTGACATAGTGGTGCCAACTGATTTGTGGTCTGAGTGTAAAATTACAGTTGACTGGCCAACTACAGAATATCCAAGAGATCCTAAGACAGGAGCTCCAGGTCCTGAGGTGATGAGGAAGTACGATAAGGTGATTACCTTTTTGAAAAATAAGATTCCTCCTAAAGAAACAGATTGGGTAAAAATCGATAGAACTACACAGGAAAGTAAGGAGTCTGTACATGCCTATTATGAAAGGTTGTTGTTGGTTTTCAAGCAGTATAGTGGATATGAGGAGTTGAGTGAAAAAGATATGAGTCATTTCGTATACAGATTTGTGTTTGGGCTGAAACCAGAGATTAGTGAAATGATTAAACAACATATGATTAACTGGCAAAATGGCACGGTAGATGAGGTACTGAGGTATGCTAAGTATTGTAGTGATGATATTGAGAGTAGACAGCGTAAATTGAAAGAGAAGGCAATGTGGGCACAGGTGAAAGTGGCAGAAAAGCAAGAAGCTCAATTGGACAATAATAGTGGGAATGAAACAGGACAGAATAAATCGCGACCTAACATAGGTAAAGGGAAAGGTCAAGTGAGTCTAGAGGAGGCAAAGAAGAAATGGCCTTGTCATAATTGCGGGAAATTAGGGCATTGGAGGAACGAGTGTAAGTTCCCACCTAAACCTAATCCGGAAAATCAATCATTAACTCCACAGGTGCAGAATGAGGTAGTTGTTCAACAAGGTCAGGTGCCACAACCACCACTTCCCAACACTGTTAACCAGCAAAGATACAGTACAGAAACAGGATTCTACGGAGGAGAGCAGGTAACACAGTTGCCGCGAGCAGCTAACATTTCTCAGTATTGGTTGCGACAGAGTGAGGATGAGGCGGATGAAAGTTCCTGACGGTGCCTAGGAGAGGGAAAAGAGTGCGTACTTGGCGCAACTCTAGAGGTAGATCAGTCTGGTCCCTTTGTGGATGGAGAAGTGAATGGTGCAAATGTAACATTCCTTGTCGATACTGGAGCTACCCGTTCTACTGTTAGATCAGTGGAAATTCCAAACCTTCCTCTCTCAGGTGAATACATCCAAGTAGTAGGAGTAGCAAATCAGCAGATTAAAACACCACTTACTGAATTAGTGGAAGTAAAAATTGGTTCTTTTAGCAAAATGCATAGATTCGTAGTGTGCGATTGTAGTCCTGTAAATCTTTTAGGTCGTGACCTTTTGTGCAAAATGAATTGCACAATTTATTGTACGCCAGATGGAATTGGATTTCAGACCCCAGATGAAGATGTATTGTATAAAGTAACATTGATGAATCAGGAACCTGAAATGAATGGTTTGTTTCCTGCATTTGATGCAGAAAAACTTCCAAAAGAACTGAAAAATGCAGTGAAAGAAAATGTGTGGGATTTTACAGGGGAAGATATTGGATTGATGAAAGAAGTAGATCCCGTAAAAGTAACAGTAAAAGAAGGAACAACTTACCCAAATACGCCACAGTATAAATTGACTCCAGAAATAATTGAAGGAATAACTCCTGTAATAAATAAAATGATCGAACAGGGAATTCTAAAAGAAATAATGAGCAGTCCATGTAATTCACCTATTATGGGACTGAAAAAGCCAAACGGAACATATAGAATAGTACAGGATTTGAGAAAGATCAACAAAATAGTTGTGCCTTGTTGTCCAATAGTGCCAAACCCTGCAGTAATTCTATACCAAATTCCACATGAAGCTGAGTGGTACACAGTGATAGATTTGTGTCACGCATTTTCTCTATTCCTTTACATCCAGATAGCCAGCCATTATTTGCGTTCCGGTTCGGAGAGCGTATTTTGGCATGGTGCCGAATTCCTCAGGGGTATACAGAAAGCCCCTCAATCTTTAATCAGATTTTAAAGAAGTCCCTGGAAGATTTGAAAATGCCAGAAAAGTCAGTGATGGTGCAGTATATCGATGACCTGTTGGTGGCATCGAAAACAAAAGAAGCATGTGTAAGCGATACAATTGCTTTACTGAACCATCTAGAGAAAAGAGGACATAAAGTGTCCCCTTCGAAATTGCAATTTTGCCAAAAAGAAGTCCAATATTTAGGGCATAAAATTGAGAAAGGAGTGCGAAAGATAGCGACAGAAAGAGTAAAAATGATTCAAGGAATGAGAGCACCAATGACGCAAAGAGAGGTAAGAATGTTTCTGGGAATGGTTGGATATTGCAGACAAAGGATAAGTGGGTTTTCCTTGATTGCTAAACCATTACAAAAACTGACCAAGAAGGATGTAAAAGACCCTTTTGAGTTGAATGACAAAGAAATGAAATCTTTCAAAGAGTTGAAAAAGAAATTGTGTGAGGCCCCTGCTTTAGGAATGCCTGACTATGAAAAGGATTTTGAATTGTACTGCAGTGAAAGAGATGGATGTGCATTTTCAGTACTGGTACAAAAACATGGAACAATGAAGAGACCAATTGCTTATTTTTCAGCTGTTTTAGATCCTATAGCAAAAGCGTTGCCTGGATGTCTGAAAGCTGTTGCTGCTACTTGTGTAAGTCTGGAACAAAGTGAAGGTATAGTGATGGGGTATCCACTGAGAGTATATGTTCCCCATTCAGTAGAGATTCTGTTGACAAGAACAAAAACACAGTACATGACACATAGTCGGCTGACTAAGTACGAAAAAGTAATCTTGAGTGCAGAAAATGTGACCATAGATAGATGTATGAATGTGAATCCTTCGACATCATTGCCAGATGAAGAGAGTATAATTGAACAAGATGAAGTAGATCATGATTGTCTGAATGTGCTGGAATATTGCACAAAACCAAGAGCTGACATAAAAGATGAGCCTTTAAAGGAATCAGATTATGTCATGTTTGTGGATGGCTCATGCTTGAGAACGAAAGAAGGAGTTCTAAGCGCAGCTTACGTAGTGTGCACAGTGGCAACTGTGATGGAAGCGTCTTGTCTGAAAGGAATAAGGTCTGCCCAAGTTGCAGAACTGATTGCTTTGATTCAAGCATGTAAGTTGGGAAGAAATGTACGAGTTACGATTGTGACCGATAGCCAGTATGGTTTCGGTATCGTGCATGATTTTGGTCAGATTTGGTCACAAAGAGGTTTCTTGACGTCTGCAGGAACACCTATCAGAAATGGAGATTTTGTTAAGAAACTGCTTGAGGCGATACAGCTGCCTAAGCAGATAGCTGTAGTGAAATGCAAAGCACATAAGAAAAATGAAGATTACATAGCTGTTGGTAATAATTATGCGGATGAGATAGCCAAATATTGTGCAGAGAACATGGTATCCCTAAACAAGAATCGCGAAAGGGAGCATATCTCTTCTCCTTTGCTTTTTACTAACACTGTCGAGACATGGGATGAGGTGAGACAGTTACAGGAAGCTGCAAATGATGAGGAAAAAGATTACTGGATAAAAGCAGGATGTAGAAGACAAGAAAACAATGGTGTGTGGGTTTACAGAGATGAAAGACCAGTTATGCCTGATAGCATGATTGCAGACATGGCACGGATGTACCATGGACAAGCTCATATTGGGAGAGATGCAATGATCAGACTTTTTAGACAAACATGGTATAACCCAAAATTCAGAGCCATAGCTGAAAGTCTTTGTCAAAGATGTCTTATTTGTCAACAGTTTAATCCAGGAAGAAAGACAATAGTGAGTCTAGGAACAATAGGACGAGAAGGAGGTCCGTTCACTAGAATGCAATTAGACTTCATCGAAATGCCCCCTTGTAACAGACTAAAATATGTTCTAGTGGTCTGTCTGTTTGTTTTCTCGTTGGGTGGAGGCATACCCCACTAGAAGGAATGATGGAATAACGGTAGCAAAACTTATGCTGCGAGAGTTCATTCCAAGGTATGGTTTTCCAGTCACGGTTGAGACAGATAGAGGAACACATTTCAAAATTAGTTGATTCAATTAATTTGTGAAGCATTAAGTATTAAACAAAAACTACATTGTGCATACAGACCAGAGGCTTCTGGGGTAGTAGAGCAAATTAATGGAACAATTAAGAATAGGTTAGGAAAAATGTGTCAAGCTACAGGACTCAAATGGCCCGATGCACTGCCCCTTGTCCTGATGACCATCAGAAGCATCCCTGAAAAGAAAACTGGACTTAGTCCTCATGAGGTGATCATGGGACGAGCAATGAGACAAGCACAAGTACCTGTCAACAAGTTATTGACTATAACTGATGATCTAGTACTGGATTATTGCAAAGGACTGGCTGATGTGGTGCGTTCTGTGTTTCATCAGGTTGGACCGGATGCGACCACTCTTGAAAGAAAACCAGCCCACGACTTGAATCCAGGAGACTGGGTCCGCATAAAAATCCACAGGAGAAGAAACTGTCTAGTTCCTCGCTGGGACGAGCCACGACAGGTAATCCTAGTGACAACAACTGCAGTCAAGTGTGCAGGAGTGAAGAACTGGGTCCATGCCAGCCACACAATTAGAGTTCAAGAACCTGCAGATCGACATGTGAGTCGACGTCTGGAAGTGTGGGATAAGAGTTCAGCGACTGGGACAGAAAGAATAAGAGAAAGGGTGCCAGAACTTGAAGATCGACCTGAAAGTCGACATCTGGAAACCCCAACTGCAAGCACCTCTAAAGAGGAAGAGGAAGAAGAAGAAGAAGAAGGAAGAATTACAGAAATTCCAGAACCTGAAGATCGACCTGTAAGTCGACATCTGGAAATATCTGACACGAGTTCAGGATCTGATGATTCAGTTGAAAACTGTGAAGAATTTCGAAGGAGAACTTGGGGATTTAAACCAATTAGAGAAGAGAATGAACAAGAAAATGATCTAGATGAGCAACCAAGTACAAGTTATGGTGGAAATCCTTCAAAAGTAATATTAATAGACAAAGTAGGGAAAGAGACAAATAAAAAGTTAGAAAATCGAGAAGAACCCCGAGGAGCAATAGGGACAGATAGTGAAACAAAAGAACAGGGAAAATTAGAAGCAGAGAGTGAGAAAAATACCAATTCGGAAGAACATCGAGGAGGGACAGTAATAAGGGAACACAAGAAGGAGAAGACAGATCCACCAGTAAGAGAAGATGAGATCATAAGTTTCAAAATAAGAGACAATTGTGAAAAGGTTGAAACAGAATCTGAAGAAAGTGGAGAAGAAGAGAAAACAAAAACTGAATCAAGAAAAAGAAACTGGAAATCAGAAAGAGGAGAAAAAGAAGGTGAAGCCAAAAGGCCAAGAAAAGGAGACAATTGGCCCAGCAACTATATAAGAAAATTGAGATACAGAATAATCAGAACAGGAGAAAAAAGAGCTGAACAGGTGAATGAAATAACAAGTCAAAAGGAACAAGGAAAGCCAAGTGGAAAACGACTGCAAAAGTCTAAAAGAACAAAGAAAGTGAATTCGAAGTACAAGTCACCTGAGTGGTTGTACATTGCTCTAACGGATTACAAAGAAGAAGGAAACACTCACGAGAACCCGAGACTAAGAAACCGAATGGGTAAAGGTGAGATGCAACAAACCTGAAGTGAAGACTTAAAGTGCTTCTGCCGGATGTGACAATTTTACTGGATATGACAAATCACCGGATGTGACAACGAAAGAATTCTGGAAAGAATTAAAAGAAAGTACCAAGCAAAGACTTTTGAAAGCAGAGTGGCATCTAAGTCATTTCTGAGGTGTAGTGACACAATTTTCTGAAACTTAACAAAAGATAAAAGCAAAATGGAAAATACTAGAGATAGAAGGGATAAATGTGAGTTTGTAAAAAGATGGTGTAAAATGTGCTGCTTTTGTACAGGATTATTAATGACAGTATGGATAGTTTTAGCAATCACAATTCCTATTAGTATAGCTGTAATAGAAGCAAAGAATGATACTAAACCGGAAAAAGAAACTAATATTAAAGAACCAGTTATTTTAAGAAGTAGTGCAGAATTACATAAGGATAAGTCAGTAACAGACTTTTCTAAAAATGTTTTTACAAAATTGTTGTACGAATATGTAGAAACAATGGATGTGAGAGATTGTTATGTTTGTATGCAGTTGCCTGCATCAGTGTCAGAAGGTGTGACTTATCATCACCTACCTCTAACTTATGGAATAACATGTAGTGTTATAGCAAGTTTGTTTTATAAAACAGGTAGATTAGAGTTTTATTACACTGATATAGATAAGATTTTTGCAAATGTTCCTGTAGTTCCAGAACTTAACAAAGTAAAACAAGCAAAGGTTTTAGGAGAATTCTTTTTAGAGCATAAAATTTTAACATTAGAAGAAATAGCTAAAAACAACCTTACCTGTGAGTTAAAGAAAGAAGAAAAGGTATTTTTAGAAATGGTTGAAGAAAGGAGAATGAAATTTCAAAGAGAAGCAATAAAAGAGAAAGGAACACATCTATGGACGTTTGAGGAAGAAAATCATGAAGGGAAAAAGATAAATGCAGCAATGACATTAGATTGGCCGCAAACAGGAAAGTTGTGTATTAGGAGAAATAAGACAGTCTATGACAATTATTTTGTAGGTTCCAGTATCTGCCATGACAATTATCAAATTTTGGGAGGTTGGGGATTCAAAGGTGGAAAAGATCCAATATTTCCAGGTATCTATTATATTTGTGGGAATAGAGCTTATTACAGGTTACCGGACCATTGGTATGGAACTTGTTATGTAGGCCTGGTCTTTCCAAAAATCTTTCATATGGACAGAGAAGAAAAAGGAACATACAAGATGATTAATAGCTTTACACGTAGAAAGAGGGAAAGTTTTTCAGAAATTGTAGGTGATATTTTTGGAGCATTAATACCAGCAGTGGGAATATCTTTGAATGCATTTAAAATTCGGAAGTTATCCACAGTAGTAGATCGTTTGTCTACAGATACTGCGGGAGGGTTCTTGATGGTAAATACCGAAATGGTTGCCATGAGAGCTATGGTGATGCAAAATCGGCTTGCCCTTGATATTCTTTTGGCAAAAGAGGGTGGAGTTTGTGGAATGCTGAAAGTCCAACATTGTTGCACTTACATTCCTGATAAAAGTGAAAATATACAAAAGTATATTACAAATATTACAAATTTGCACAAAGAACTAGTTCCACTGGAGGTTGAAAGTGTCCTGGGAAAACTTGGTAGAGGGTTTTCTTCAGTAGCAAATTGGTTAACAAGAATGAGTAGACTAATGATAGGGAAAGTTATAATAATAGCAACTGTAGCAATATTGTTAGCCATGGTGTTGAAAATTGTAACAACGTGTATAAAAAGAAAAGTAAGACAAAATAAGATAAAAAGAAATAACAGAATAATTAAAGAAAGAGAGAGAGAAATGGGTGAAATTGAGTTAGAGAAAATGAAAGAAAGCATGTATAAAGAGACAAGAAGACAAGATGAAATGGAAACAGATGTATAACTAACAAAAAGCAAAAGGATGCAAGACATATGCTGCCTGAAAAAGAAGTATAACTTGGGTTTTATGTGGTGATTTAAAAATCACCAAAGGAAGGAGTTGATGGAGCAGAGAAAATAAAAAAATTTAACCCCTAACAAATTTTATAAATAATTAATAAAATGTTCGTTTAAATGTATTAATCAACAATGTACGTGAGGGAAGGGTAACACGCAAGTATATGGGCTGAATAATCTATCAACAAATGTCTGTGTGTCTAATTATAACATAAAATAATTGCGTACTAAATAAATAATAAATGCATGATTTGTGCTTCATAGAATATAAACGTGACGTTGCAAAAACAATAGTGATGGTAAGTAAGGAACAGCTTAAATGTTGCTTTCTGCTAGGTAATAACTAATTGGGGTACGTAGATGACGGGAGGGAAACAAAAAGGCTGTTTCTCTATTTTAATTATGTTTTGTTTATTTCTAAATAGTGCTTCTAAGTCTAATCGAGTGGCGATATAAAATGGCTGCCGGTTATTAGAGTGCGCATGTGCTGGGAGAACGCGTGACAAGGGAGAAAAAGTTGGAGAAAGGCTAACCACGTGATGATGCTGAGAGGCTAGGATGCAAGAATGGTCAAGGCTGATGTGACCTAATTGAACTGATAGTGTGCCGTGGTGATCAGCAGAGAGTCGTGGGAAACCGTTTTAAGAGAAAGGACAATGCCTGCAGAGTTCTCGAATGTATCGAAAGAAGTTACAAATGTACTGATCGAAGCGGATGGAAACATGTCTTGAACTGTGAGAAAGGAAATGAACATATACATTCCAAAAGAACAAGCTGGATCCGGGAGAACTTGATTAAGAATGAATAGATGAAATGAGTGAACCAATGAAAGAAAAGCGCGTTATTAATGTTGCAACAATTTAGTTAGCAAAGTTAGAATTAGGGTATAAGAAGGCCTACTCTTAGTGGGAGGGGTAGTCGCAGTCAGTTGGAGTTGGTGGCTTCCAGTGCTTGGTGATCCAGATCGATCCATTTTACTGAGCGGGAGATGCTGAAAGACTGTTAGATGAGACGGGTTACGGTAGCTGATGCTGACGAGCTGAAGTTTCTGTTGCTGTCTTATTTTTCCAGTTGAGTATGAGAATCAGGTTATTTTTAATTCTTAAACTTAGGTTAGAAATCATTAGGCTAAATTAGGAAAGATAGGCAGGTAATTAGGGTTTTGCTTCATGACAAAATTTCCTTTCTGCAATAAAATTGATTTTGCTTAATAAATATTTGAATTAATAATGAATGAATAATTGAATAAAAAGTCTAAATTCTTTCTCATGCTTTTAAAATTATATAAAATTTAAGATTCTTAAATCAAACGACTCCGTGGTTATTTTACTAAATGATTGTGACACTGGTAAATGGTTATTGTGATTTAGCTGGTCTTAATCACTATAAACTGATTTCTTACTAGATGATCCATTGACAAAACAATGAGCAGGAATATCTTAAGAAATAACTAAGAAAGCCATAGGTTAAGGTAATAAGGTATCCCGGCTCCTTCCAGCGGTACATAAATGATGTTTTTCATTTAGTTCTCATGTTTCTCCTAGGAGTATAGAATTTCGTAAAGGTGTAGAGGAAATCCAGGTGTGTGTGTGTGTGATAGGCGATGTTATGGGCCCCATCGTCATGTGGATGTGAGAAAATATAAGTCGCCCCTGGATGACCGATAAGTGACCTAGGAGGAAAATAGTTTTTATTGTACGCGCTGCATCATGGGTGTAAGGTGGCGTTCTCGTTTGATGGCCCGGTTGGGCAGCCGCATATCAATGCAAAGACGTATCGCCCCTGGCTGCTTTGATTTTTCCGCAATAACCATCGGGGATACCAAGGGCGTTGGTCCAGATACTTTCTCGATTACCCCTTGTTTTTCTAAGGCTTCCAGTTCTTTTTCCACCAACGGTCTCAGGTGGAAAGGGACTCGTCTGTGTCGCAGCGCGACGAGGGTGACGGTCTTGTCAATGTGTAGCTTGATGGGGTCACACTTGATGCGGCCAAGGCCTTGGAAGAGTTCCGGGAACTGATTAAGTAGTTCATCTACCTGGTGGGCTTGGACGCTCCTGGCAAAAGAAACCAGACCCAGGTCCTCCGCCGTGTGGCTGCTGAGTAAGGTGTCCGCCTCGGGGTCTATGACGTGGATGGTGGCTGTGACCTCTTGGTCGCTTGACCTGATGGGGACCGATATCTTCCCTTTCAATGGCAGAGGGGTTTGGCTCCCGTAGGCGAATATCTTGGTCCGGGACAAGGTGACTGGCGGCCGAGGTCGCAGGTGCCGATATTGTTGGAGGCCCATCACAATTACCGATGCTCCAGTATCCATGATCGCCTTTACTTCTGTGCCTGCGATTCTGACCACGCAGGTGGGTTGTGGTCTACGGCGCCGCTTGAGTTCTTGTGCAAACGATATCAGGTACGTTTCTCCCTCGTCCTCCTCTGTGGAGGAGTCCTCTAGGCCTTGGTACCGGTAGCTCGCCCTTGGTGTGTCCTCTTTCTGCGCTGCGTCGGTTAGGGATAGTTGTCGTACCGTTCGAGAAGGTGGCTTTTGTCCTCTGGTATCGCGGCCTCGGTTCTTTCTCCTGCATACCGCGGCAAAATGGTTGGGGATCCCGCAGTTGGCGCAGGTCTTCCCCTGCGCAGGGCAGTCTTTTGCTGCGTGTGGTTCATGCCCACAGTATCTGCACCGCGTCTTGGGTGCTTCGGACCGAGCTTTCCTGGGTGCGTCGGTCCGTGGTCTGGTTCGGAGGGCGTCCGCCCGCTCCGTCTTGATGTTTTCCGGCCGTCCTTGAGGTTTAGTGAGGGCCTGGTCCATCTCGTTGGCCCTGGCAGCCGATAGGTCATGGGACCTTGCCAGTATGAGTATGTCCTCTAGGGCAATCTTTGGCTGGCGTAGGTTGAGGCCTCTTAGTGTCTTGTCTCTGCAGCCTTGGATGATCTGGGCTCTGATCTCTTTTGGTTGATCATCTTCCGTGCACGTGCTGGCCAGTTAGCGCAGGCGGGCATAGAATGCGTCTATCGACTCCCCTTCCCTTTGGCGGGCTTGGCGTAATTTGAAACGTTTGAAGTCGGGGTTGAGTTGGGGGTCGAAGTGCGCGTCTAATGCCGCCACTGCAGCGTCGTAATCCGTGGCTGCGCCTGTGTTTGGCAGGTGTTTGAATAGTTTAAATATCTCATCTCCAGCATAGTGGAGAAGTAGCGACCTTTTCACCTCTCCGTCAGTCTCCCTGGTGGCAACGAAGTAGTTGTTCAGGCGTTCACTCCAGATCTTCCACCTCGGGGAGGCTGACGCCGGGTCTTCGAGTTCACTGAACGGTGGTAGTACTCCGGAAAGAGCATGCTGGTATGGAAGTTGGGGACGTGCCTGTGCTCCTGCTTCTTCACCCATCTCCCTGGTGGGCGTACATCTCCTTGCCCCTGTCTGAGCTGTCTCTGCCCTTCACCCTTTTTCCTTTTGTTTTTTCCCTTCTGCTGTGGCCTGTGGTCAAGCACTTCTAGAGTGGCCGGTGAGGCTATGTTGGGCAGTTGTGCTGTGTCTGCACACCTCTTTTCCTGTGTTGGCACTCGGTGTGCACGTGTGCTCCTATCCTGAGGGGTCTTCTGCCTTCTCCTACGCCTGCTCAGCACTGTTGCCTGTGTAGCTGCCTGCACGCGAGGTTGTCCCCAGTACCTGTGTTGTGGCCGAGGTCTGGACCTCGTGTCGATGCCCACATCAGTGTCTCCAGACGTCTCCTGTGGGCAGGGGCTCCACGCTCTCTCCGCTCCTCGCGTGTGCGCCAGACGGGGCCCGTTCCCTTGGTGGACGGGGAAACGACCGACACGCTGCAGCCCGCACCTCGCGCTGATGCCACGCCCACTCCTGTGCACGGGGCGGCTGCAAGCGGAGGCAGGCCAGAGCGGAGGCAGGCGCTGGTGTGTGGGGTCGTTGGGGCCTCGTAGCAGGATGCCGGGACCTCACAGCGGGGTAGCACTCACCCGCCAGGCGTGAGCGGCGTGTCTGCGCCGTGCTCGGCGATGCGGCAGCCGCGACTCTTTCGGCGCGTTGGGCGCCGCGCACCACTTCAGCGAGGCAGGTCGGGGCGGCAGTCGGCAGCGAGGGTCACGTCCACTCTCGTCGCCTGTGTGGTGGCCTATGTCGTCTGCGTGGCAGGGGTAAGGCCTTGTACTTTGACTGGGGACCCACCTAAGCAATGATACGCATGCACTCAGTATAATAGTGCCGGAAGTACGCCCCCGAGCGGGCCCTTCCCTTTTATTCACCCCGCAGGCCACGCCTGGCCCGCGGATGACGTGGGTGCATGTTTCCGGCTAGCGGAGTGTAACTACAGGACCGCTAACCATTACAGAGAACAGGCTCTGCAAATAATTTGAAATCAGCCAAAACTGATAATTATTACCACAAAAAAAACACCCATCCAGCAAAAAGCCTCTTCTAACAGGCGTTTTCCATTTGTTTTATAACTAAATTATAGAATACACCCGTGTTTAAATGTTCCGCACGCAGGGTGCCAAAGAACTTTAACCACCTCTACAAAAACTCACCTACTGCGGTTTAAGATGCGTTGTCCAATATAGCACTCCGATCAGAGACCGGCTGAGCATTACTAGTGGCTCACCTGGCTTTCACGGAGGCTCAAATATGTGTCTCCTTGGAAACCGAGATACCTAAAATAAATGCACTGCTACAGCTACCAGGTGGAGGGTGGGGATGGGAGTCCGTCAGTCAGGCAGCTATGCTGCTGAACAGAGCAGTGTCTGCTGCTTTAAGAAGGGGAAGCAGGTGGGGATGCGGGAGTCATCATTGCGGTTATGTCCAATTTTAGTATTAAGTGACTAGCCCCGTTATCTGCAACCCCTGTAACAACGCTCATTGAGTTTGCTTAACTTTCATCTGCAACTTGCAGCATGATCACTTGCACTCTTCAAAGGTGAGTAACTCCCCTGTCACTATATTCACTTAGGCTGAAGTGCTGCTTAAGAGTGGGCTGCCACTGAGCCCGTTGAGCTGGTGAACTAATACCCACTAGAACATGAATTAGTTCTTTATGTGTCTTTTCTGTCTGCCGGTAAAATACCTATAAATAACCTGCTAAGGAATACAAGGGAAAAGGGTCGTGTGCTACAGACTGGAACGCACACTAAAGGAAACAGAAATAATTAAAACACAGTGCGTGGGACACACAGAAAAGGTGAGCATGAAAAAGAAACGCAAGAAAGAACAAGCATTTGCTATGGAATAGATCACCGCTTGCAGGTTTTCAAAACACATAAATAAAAGGCATTGTCATTTACAATGCCAACAGCTCAAACTAAACTCTTGCAAATGCGAGACCTATTGCATTGCAAATGCTTGTTCTTTTCTCCCTGTCCTTCTGTTCTTAGCCTCTCCTCTCTCCCTCTTTTCTTCCTGTCTCCACTTGCTCATCATTTCTTCACCCTGGTCCTTTTTTACCTCCCTTCTCTCTCTCTCTCCTTCTTTTCTCTGTTTCCCATCTCTCATCCTATCCTATCCTCTCTTCACCTTCACCTTCTCGGTCTCTTCTCTCTTTCTCTTTATTCTCTATTCTCTACTTGGCCATCCACAACCTAATTTTCCCTCTTGTATAGCTGTATCCATCCATTCCCCTTCTCTCCTCTAACCTCCGATGCTGTAGACTCGGCACCCTGACAGGACATACAAGCCGAGCCAGCAAACTCATTGTCATGTGTAAGACAGGCTGAGGGGGGAGGGTGCAAAGGATGGAGGGGGTTGGGAGGCAGCAGCAGCCTGACCCATTGATGGCTAGTGCCTACAGACATTGTGTAACAGGCTGAAGGGGTAGGGAGCAGGAGAGGTGTAAGGGCTGGGGGCTGGAGGGGTTGGGAGCAGGAGAGGTGCAAGGGCTAATGTTAACTTTTTTAGGGAATTTTAAATTAGCAATGTAGGTCTTGGGACACAGCCCGGTAAATGCGTTCCGAGGCTACTGCAAGGTGGTATGCAGCGATTTTAAATCCCCCTCCCAAGTAAAATATAAACATTAAATCTGCCTGTGCGATTGTTAGCCAGTCAGGGAGATCAAGGGGAGCTAAACTGTAGACAGTGACACTTACCTAGTATTACTGGTCCCTGGAGATCCTTGATTTTCCTGTAGGCGAATCCCAGCTTAAAGCAGCAATATATCAGCTCGATATAGTGGAAGAGGTGCTGGTGGGGAAAGACGAGCCTGGGGGTCCGAGGCAGCAGTACGCACCCGGAGCCTGAAGGGGGTTGCTGTCCTCTAGCATGGCCAACTTGCGGTGCCCGCTGCTCCAGGGTTCACTCATGTGTAGGCACTGATGCCCTGGGTACCTCAGCAGCAAGTGCGGGTCCGCCCTGCCGAGGTCATTGTAGTTCACTCCAAGACCCATGTTGTCAGGGCCTTCCTGCGGCCCAGTGCCGGGCGGACACAGGGTCGTGTTTGGGGTACAGTGGCAGTGTCCAGGCCCCCTGGAGGAGGCAGAGCAGAGGGCAAGGACATGCAACATGGTGCAGCACAGAGGGCAGTGGGTGAAATGGCTGCGGTGCGCCCTTCCCTAAAAAGTCCTTTTCAGGTTCGCACAGACTCTCTGGCTGCTCGGGTGACATTCACTGGAGGAATCCTTTCTACGTCTGATGGTCTAAACTCCCCGAACAATGCGCTGCCCATGCTGCGATAGTCACTTCTATTTAAACACCCATCACATATGTAAATGACCGGCAGTGCCTCTGAGGGTGTGAAAAAAACAGAACTTAAGAGAATGAACACTCCCCTAACTAATCCCGACGCTTCTCTCATGCTTTTACCTAGCATGAGAGCAGTGCCGGGATTGGTTGGAGCGGGCTAGCTCACCGCTCATCCTGGCACTAGGGGCCTGTGCTGTCTATCCATTCGGTTGTATAGCAGCTCGGGCTGGAGAAGTTTAAACTGCGCATGTCAGCCTGGCCATCGCAAGACAGCCGGCCAAAGTGACATGCGCAGTTTAAACTGGTGTGGCCAGGCACCCCTCCTCCCTACTCCCTGGCTTCACTGCAGCAATGGAAACGCCCATCAATGCTCTATCACTCAGCTCCGGCGGCTGACAGAGTGAAAAATACAATGGTAAAAAAGTAATTTGATTGCCATTTAATTTTTTGCTTTTGCTGTGTCCACAGCAGGCGGAGGCGGCAACACTTCTCTGCCCAATTGGAGAAGCTGCCGCTGGCAGGGTTATTACATTGTATTAGCCCATAGTTTCATTAACAGACATACATGTCTCTGAGGTTACCCCATGGGATAACCTAGAACAGCAAGAGGACTGTGGTGGTGTAGGAAAGTAATTAATAGGGAAGTGGAGAAGAGAGGCTTAAGGGTACTAGGTCGTGAACAGTGGAAAGGGAAAGGTTTGTACACTGGGAACCCAATTTAAACAAGCATTTGCAATGCAATAGGTCTCGCATTTACGCGAGTTTAAGCTATTGGCATTGTAAATGACAATGCGTTTTATTTATGTTTCAAAAACCAAAACATAAATAAAAGGCATTGTCATTTACAATGCCAATAGCTCAAACTCATGTAAATGCGAGACCTGTTGCATTGCAAATGCTTGTTTTGGTAGGCACAGGGAAATTAAGGGATTGCCCAGAATCACAAGATGTTGAGCGTCCCTGCCGAGATCCGAACCCAGTTCCCCAGCTTCCAGGTCGACCGCTCTGCTGTTAGGCCACATTCTCTCATCTACTTCAAAGCTTTCTCGAAGTTGCAACAGAATGTTTCTAGCTATGGTACCATAAATGCCTGCTCAGCGCGGCTCCATGGAGCACCTACCAGCATGATATGCTTATATCCGTACGTCAACCTTGAAATGATTTTTGTAGCCGCCCATTGAGCCACAAAAGTACATTTTAATGGGCCCGACATGACAGGAACTATGAAGGGCGCGGATCATACCACCACCTACCGGTCATACTGATTCACCAGCGTGTAAAAATGTTAATTTGCAAATCGATTTTTGTAGCTCGATTTTAAAAAGCACCGTATTTAGCAAACAATATAAGTAACATATAAGGATATGGTAATTTTCATTGTATAGGGATTACCCTCATATCAGCTTGCAAGCGCCAATAAGCCGCAAAGCCAGCATTTACACATAAATAACAACCTACGATGCATTTCTTTTGTACGGTTCAAAAGTGCGCCAGATTAACAACCTCGGCTACAGGTTTCTGGTTTCATGCGGTCCAAGTTGGCCCTAATGTGGGCTATCCAGCTCGTCTCCAACCGCTACTGTCCAATGAACCCGCCACTGGCCTTGAAGTGTGAACAGCTGATGCAGCACTGCACATCACAAAAATATGAACATTGTGTGTGGACGAAAAGCCAGTCAGTGCTGCATTTTCAGCGAGGAAAAGGTGGCCTACTAAATAAAACCTTTAACTCCCTAGAAAAAGACACAAATTTACTACTAAAACAAACCTTGCAATAACTGTTCAGCTTGAGTGAAATGAAATAACGCCACAGCTGTAAGATTTGGCAGCGGCGCGCGTTGCTGGCTTGAGTCACGGGTGGGGTGTAGCAATGGCCCCCTAGAGTATCAATGCAGCCATGCTCTCGCCTGCATTCAGAGAAACATAAGCGATGCCTCTTATAAGCCCCGAGCCAGAGCCCTGGTGGCAATTAACGATGCACTCCAGGCCACAAGGAACTGGGCTAGAGGCGACAGATCCCAGTTTGCTATGGCCCTATTATGATGCCTAAAGTGAGCTCGGCGCTCGCCCCCTCATTCTGATAAGTGATGTTTGGTGGCTGCATATTGCAGAGAAGACCTGTATTAAAGTCTCCCTTCTGAATACAGAATTTGTTTTTAGCAAAGGATTGGTTTCTTTTCTGAAATTATTAACTATATATCCAGTAATTAGCTCTTGCTTTACTACACACAAAAAAAACACAAAAAAAAACAAATGGCACACTATTTTGCTTACATTTTCAATAAACATTTCCCCGTTTTAAAAAATAAACCTGTTTAAACTGTCCTAAAATAAACGTATAATACATACAAACCACTTGGCCGCCTGCCTTGTGGTTTCACCCAGCTTTAGGCCAAGAGCTTTATGTCGTCACACCATAAACACGCATAATAGACGTTAATGCCTTACAGTGATACTCATTTCAGTGACCACCATTCCCCACTAATGAAAGTGTTCCCAGGGATTTATAAATTAAGCGAGTGACCAAAAAAGCCAAAACATTTCTACAGCATGCAGAAAACGAGCTAAGCCATTTTTCCGACCTTCCTGCCCTCTGAACATGTTAAATCATTTGGAAAAAAATCCTTAGTGCCCATTTCATACCCCGAGGCATCTGGATGACTTGCTCACTTAGTTCAGAAGACAAAAATAACGTTCTGTGACTAATGTAAGTACCAACAGAGCTTACACACATTCACTGTTGCAAAACCCAGTAATTGGCGATGTTTTTTCCTTAGTCAAGATTGGAAGACATGAAAACAGTTTATGTAGCAATTTTATGGAACCTTTGCACAACACACATAAAATAAAAATAAAACGGATGAGAGCAAGGAACTGAGACAAGGATTCATTCAAGAACACACGAGCAGGCCATATGAATCACTCTGCAACTTCCCGAACCCACAAGTCCGACATTTTTCAGCGGCTGGGGCCACCGCAAAACTGCATCTAAAGGCAAAACTCCACCTAAAGTAGCCAGGGGCTCACGAAATATGCATATATTCCAAACAGAAACTGCGATTTCCTCACTCCAACGTATAGATAGATATGTTTTCAACAAGGCGACGTCACAACTCCGTCCTTTGAAATTAAGGTTAATTATCTTCATTGGTGCTGCACTTTAACAGAGCTGGGTCAAAGATGGGTCTCCCTGCAGAGGGTGAACTGGTAGGTGGGCGCAGGTGTGACAACGTGAGGGTGCAAACAATGTGAACATCCGGAAAAGGGAGGAGGGGCCAAAGGGGTCATGGCAGAGGGTGGCAGTGGTGTAGCGAATAGGGCGGTCGAGTGATGAAAATTGGTACAAGGGATGGGTGCAAGGTCACAAAGGGAATGACGGCTGGGTGGAATGACAGGTTGCAGGGTGGTGCAGACACAGCAGAGCAAGGTTTAAAAAAATGTAAAACTAAACTGGATGAACCCACTAGATGGCAGGCGTGTGCTAAGCAAATCAATCGACAGCGGGTTCATGCTGAAAAAGGTTTTGCGTAACATTTCAGAACTCAAAAACAGCATCACCAAAACAACGGACACGAGGAATAATAGAGATAAAAATAACTAAAAGAAATTCTATCCATTCTCTGTGCTGCACATCAAATCAAGCAAGAAGTGGCAATTTCGATAACAGGACATTAATTCTGGCTCAGGAGTTGCATGGAGGGGCAGATGGAGCTGTCGCCATTACGCACACAGCAGTGTGTTTATTTTAGCATTGCGCTTTCACTTTAAGTGAAAGCGCGATGTAAACACAAGTTACAGTTAAAACAAGCATCGATCTCTTGTCTTTATGGGGCCATGTGTTTCTAATTAGAAACACATGGCCCCATAAATATAAGAAAGTGCTTTGCGACAGCACCAAAGCAGGCGACCCAGTCCGGCTCGGAGGCCAAAGGGCGTCCACAAAAAACCCTCATTTCCAATGGCAGGCCACCGTTTAGCATAAACGGTGATGCCAGCCAATGGAAATGAGGGGCGGGGCTTAAAGCCCTTTTCTGCAAATCCCTCTCTCACAAAATCTCTCGCCGAGGCGAGCAGCGCTTAACGCTGCAACGCCACGCGAGACCTAAAAATTGATAAAGTTATTCTGTGCGTAGGGAAATTTCTAGGCTTCAGTTCCTTTAACCTTTAGAGGCTTTGTGTTTTTGCTGAAAAATACCTAAGATCATGGCATGTATGGAACCCTGTTATGCTGCAGGTCAGCCGTACGTTCCTTCTGATTTGCAGACCCCAGTCCTGGTTTGTGTTTGTTGACTCATTTACATGCTGTGGTGCACCCACGCTTGGGGTGCTGTTATTTTTATTACCTACATTTGCGAGGCTGGTACTGTGCAGCTGAGCTAGATTGAGAAATTAAAAAAAATAGGATACTGGCATAAGGACAGAAAAAGGGAGGTTGCACAGGGGCATGCTACAAATAGCCTGCACATTTATGTATATCTGTGTTTGTGTATTTTAACACATTGAAGTCACTTGTATTAACTTTGTCATTGGTTGTTTCATTAAAATATAGTGCCCTACCTTCAGCACGACAGTTATACTGCATAATCTTGGAGATGGTCAAGAACACAGTACACCAGACATACGTGAGGGCTCAGATCTATTGAATCTTTTAGAAAAGCCAACCAGTAGTCCAACCAGGACCCTGGCACAGAAAATAGATTCTGTAACTGTATGAGGGTGGTTAGCACTTGGATGAACAACAGCTGTTTGAAACTAAATGCAGAAAAAACAGAGGTTATTTTGTTTGGCAAGAACACCTCTTTCTGGACACCATCTTAGTGGCCTGGCGAATTAGGTTCTCTGCCAATGCCAGTAAGGAAAGCCAAAAACCCGGGAGTCCTTATGGACAACAAGCTCTCCTTTGGAGACCAGGTAAATGCAGTCACATCCTCCACATTTTTGACCCTTAGAGTGGTCAAAATAATTGTTCGATTTCTCCCTTTCGAGGCACAAAAGTAGTTGTGACCTCTTTATTGATGTCAAAGCTAGACTATTGTAACAGGCTTTACCTTAACATCCAGAAACAAAACCTAAAAAAATTGCAAACGCTGCAAAATGCTGTAGCCAGATTGCTTCTCGGAATACCTAGGTTCAAATCTCTCACAACCGAAATTCGGAAGCTACATTGGCTTCCGATTAGGCATCGTATTACCTTTAAAGCTCTGTGTACTGCCTTTAAAGCCCTTCACAATACCAGTCCTTACCATCTCAGACAGAGCATTAGATGGTATTCGCTGAAGAGAACACTCTGCTCCTCAAATGCAATGCAAAAACCTTAATGGTCCCCAAGTTCAAGAAAGTGAACTGGGGCGGTAAACGTTTTATCTTGGGCACGGTAAAAGCTTGGAATGCACTGCCTGTTTATATCAGATCCTCTCCCACTGTTTTCATCTTTAGAAAGGAACTAAAAACCTGGTTGTTCAACCACTAAGTATAGTCAGGGACTGTGCTGTTTGTCTAGGAGTCAGCACCAGGACACCTCATGGTATCCGTATGCTATATAAACTCATTTAACATAACACATCTAATGACAGACCGTGCTAATCGCCGAGTGTGTTAGCAATAGAATCGGCTGCGACCCATCCATATGGGCAAAGGGGCCACGCTGCCTCAACTTTTTCCAGAAAAGAAGAGTGTCTGTCAGGCTGAGCAAAGGTCACCTGGCTGCCTGAGCTGAACTTTGCCAGGATAAGGAATTCACAGCCCTGTGGGCGTGACCTCCTCAGACTGGCAAAAGTGCCTCGATGTCTTCCCCATCGTTACAAGGGGGAGAGTCACTGATTGCCTCAGACTTTCCGTTTAAATCCCTGAAGTGCCCAGGGCCAAGTGTCAGTCAGTGACACCTCGTCACAATATGGGGTGTGGTCATTAGTCCCACTGACTCCATCCCACTATGTGACAAGTGATTCACTGCTGCCTTCTCAGCCAATGAGAGAAGGCAGCAGTCCCAACCCTCCTTGGACCTGTGAGGATTTCCTTTCCAGGAGCTGCAGGGCAGGTAAGTTTTATGTTTTTGAATGCCTGGTGAGTGTGTGTATGTATAAGTGTATTTGTTGTGAGTGAGTGTTGTGAACAGCTGTGTGTGTGTGTGTGTGTGCATTTGTGAATGCATGGGTGCGAGTGAGTGATTATAAATGTGTGTGTGTTGCCTGCCCACCGCCCCCCTTCATTCCAAATTACCAGCTGCCACTGATTAGAATTACAGAATGTGGGGCCATAGAGACCTGCCTACATTTCTGGAGTCAGAACCTTTATGCTTTGCAGCAGTGATACACCTTTGATGTGCAATATGACAGTGTACCGTATTGTATCGCATACAATACCTGTCAGGTACACAGTTGAGGCTTTGCATATTCTTTAATACATCCTTAAGCATGCTTTTCACATGTACCACCGTAAGTCAAGTCCATCTTGCCTTTTAATAAAACGCCATTTCCTTCCTGGTAATTATTTTTCTCTTAAGTGTGGGCCTACAATTCTCAGTATGCACACTGCTGTTGGCTATAAAGCAACGTGTAGCAGGAGGCTTTGGTGACCCATGAGAAGGGTGCCACTTAGCAGCAATGGGTGCATATTAACACTTATAATGGTGCATATTTAACACTGACTTAGAAGCAGTTCTTCAAAAGAATCAAGTACATATGGTACTTTATCCAGTACAATTTTATATCTCCTGATTTTTTCCCATGTGTGTATCATGTTAAAATCTCTATGCATGTATACCTCTCATGTGTGCTCATGTATCTACATATTTATATTTTTTCCTCCTACTGAAGAGAAGAAAATAAATTGCTAATTCCCCCAAAACGTCATCAAATCACCACTAGGACTCATCTCATTCCTCTTCTAGAATATCCCCTACCTCCACTCTCTGTCTCATCCCAAACCTCTTTTAATACTACAAACTCCCAAACAACTCTTTTCAAACTCCTTCCTCCTCTATCAATCCTTTATCCTATTCATTCAACTAACAGACTCTCTGACTACGTCTTACTACTATGAACTCTCAAATAATCCTTTCTAAACTCTTCCATCCAGTATCCATCCTCATCGTATTCATCCAACTAACAGAATCACATCTACCACTTCCACCACTCCCAACAACAATTTCTATTTCCCCATACTAATCCACCATTAATCCACCTTTGGGTTCCGGAATAGTGTGCTACTCGCTGAAAAGCTCGTCAACGTCTTGTAAGTGGTAGTAAGAGCTATATAAATGCAATTGTAATTATCGGGCCTAAATTGAGCAGGTCGATGCAGAAATGATTACATCTGGTAATTACAGGCACCAGACAGTGCATGGCAATAATTAAATATCTCCTAGATTTACAAGAAAGAAGCTCAGATTTGGGGAGTTTCCCAGTTCCTGGAAGCAGTTTTGAGCCTTCACATAATGAAGAAAACGAATGACATCAGTGCGCTTGAAGGGGAAAATGATGCACATCGACTAATCAATTAGATAATTATCTTTGCTATCTAGTCTGCTGACAACCAGAACTCTTCTTTATGGTCTAGCTTGCCAGCGCATCTGTTGCCAGACAATTATGTGAGCACACTAGAGAGGGGCATTGGCTCCACCCCCATTTTGAGAGCCAGGAGTACATGTTTTGATTAGGCAGAAGTTGTGTGCTTACACAAATAAAGTGCGTGCCCTTCACACATCTATGATCATTTTGTTTGTTTATCAAGCTGCTTGAGCTTAACCTTTCAGGGGCACACCCAGGACACTGTAATGCAATTAAAGTGTCTTGGATAACGAGATAATTTATGGTGTTTTCTTTCCTGTGGCAGAAGCACAGATGGGAGGGGGCAGTCATTAACCTACATGGATGTTTGGGTCTGGCTCCACAGTGCAACTGTCACCGGACCTTTTACCCTACACCACTATTCTACAGTTCTCTCCTTCTGAACAAATACATCTGCATTCCTATGCTATTTACTTGTAATGCTTGACATTACCATACAACATTTCTTTAAAGCCAGACCTATTGGTATTGCCAGTGCTTATTTCTTTTATGTGTTTCTTTTCTGAGTGCAACTCTTCCTTACCTTTCCTGTGCCCTTTCCTGTTCTGCCAATTGTGTGTATTGCTTTTATGAGCTGTACCTTAAGAAACAGTTTGACCCTCATTACGAATGCCATGGTAATACCGATATAGCCAATAACAACAGTTACTGTCTCCATTGAAATTATACCGTTTTTTTTAGTTTCACACAGAGATTCCAACTGTTGAAAGCAGTTAAAATGTCTATGTTAAAGTCTGAGAAAAATGAGGAATTACCACAGGAATATGACTCAAAATGACTAATTCCACTAGTAATTTTCATTTCTTAGTGGCCCCTTATGGTACAAATCTTAATTTACTGGATGTACTACTATCCGTGGCATCAGTACCCCAAGGTTGAGAAAAATCTGGCCTATTTTTCAAACTCTATATATTTGTGGTGGTAATGATACGAGCTCTGATAGTGAGCTATGTCTGCCTATAGCAAGGCGTAATAAATGTATGATATATATGTAACCTAACAAAACAATTAACAATAATCATTGGAAATAGTTGCCTTCTTAGCAATGTTATTTGGTTCACTAACTACAGTTACTACTGACCTATAATTCTTATTGTTGCTTTATTTACTTTTCATCCCTAGAGACATGTGCTGTCAATAATGGTGGCTGCGACCGAACATGCAAGGATACAGCTACTGGAGTTCGTTGTAGTTGCCCGGTCGGATTTACCCTACAGCTGGATGGTAAAACCTGCAAAGGTCAGCTTCTGCTTGATTTTTCATGCATAATAAATTAAGGCAGACTTATTACTCCAAGTAAAGTCACTGATATGAAATCAGCCCAGTGCTTCAAACGACTTTTTAATTATGTTTCATAAAAAAAAAATATATATATATATATATATATGTATATATATATATATATATATATATATATGTATATATATATATATATATATATATATACGCAAAAATAGTGGCATCAGGCAGGATGAGGAATATCCAGAAGCTTCTGGGACAAAAAGTCAGCGTTGACCTATGGGTGACCTTTACATTTGTGCATAGTGGCTGGTTTATTGCACAGCACTTATTTATTAAGGGTGAGTAATGTTGCACAAATAAAAATAACTTGCTACTGATGTACAGTGTTGCAAATTTGCCTTTTTTTCGTGGTCACCCCGCATTTTCTGCATTTACTAGATCCCAATTTTGCTGGTAGTAAGTAGGACATTGCATTCTGTGACATTGCAAAATAGTGCCACAATAGTTGTGTGCAAAGGTGTTACTATGAAATTGGTTTCACTCAGTTGGTGTATTTAACTCTCCAGTAAGGCCATTGAAAATTGGCGCAGAAATTACACCAGTCCCGTGGAGATTAAATGTCATATGTGGGTTGGAGTGTGCATTAACACTACTCACATATACAGCAAAAATCTAAGGCTACAGGGAGCGCAGTTGTGCTTGGCAGAGTTGCAGTTTAAAAAGCACTGCCTTGTAACATGTCAGAGAAATGTGCATTCGCTATTTAGGAAAACCTATTTTACATATTATGTAACTCCGTCCTAAAGTGTGCCCATTACGCACACAGGGCTGCTTGCTTAAGATATAAAAATGCTACATGTTACTTATTGGAAATTATTTGCTGTCACAGTGAAGAATTTTCAAAAAGCTGTTTTCACTGTGCTCGGGGGAACACCACCCACTTATCCTCACCATGTGGCCATATGCAGCATGCTCTGATTGACCCTCAGAGCCAGCTGTGGCGTTATTGTGTTGCTGTTTTGCATTGTTGCTGTGTTGCATTGATTTGCATAGCGGTTGTTGTGTATGTGATGTGTGTTGTTTACTTTTATTGCTACTAAGTTGCCGTGTGGCGTTTTGTTGCATGGTGTATTCTTTTAGTTTTTATGTTACGTTATGTTGTATTTTGTTGTGTTTAGTTGTCCAGTGACATGTTTTTTCATTCGCTGTTTTGGGTTGGGTTGTTGTGTTGGTTTTTGTTGTGTTGTGGTGGTGGAGTAGTGTTGCCTTGTATTGTTATATTATTTGTTGTTGTTTTCTGCTGTTGCAGTCTGGTCAAAAGAGGTACTCGGAAGATTACTTGTTTGTGCATTTTGACTCTAAAGTTCGCAAACCAGTTAGCACATCGACTTAAGAACTGCAAATTTCGACCAAAAAAACTAACCAGACTGGTTCAGATGCATCTTCACGCCATGTTTGGTGCAATTCTGTTAAGTAGTATTTGCTATAGTGCAGAGAAAAGTTTCATACTGGGCTTAAATCTAAATTATTTTTCAATATTACTTTGTCTTCCCATGAGCAATTGCTTTGAAATGTGTAACAAAAAACTAAGTTGAAAGCACTCATCATCTACCAAGTTTCTTGCTGATGTCAGATAGTTCCAAAGCTATTTAGCCAAAAACATAGATTTACAAAAGATTGACCCTTTCAGCCCATTTGCTTTTTTTAATGCAAACATCTCAGAAACTACTGAATGGCTTTAGCCCAAACCACCAAAAGGACTTATTCTAGGTGATGCTCACCTAATGCGAGCCTTGGTGCAATTCCATTTAACAGTTTTTCGGTGGCAGAGAGTCTAAATGTATATGAAACTTAGGGCCAGATGTACTAACACATTTTCTTATGACAAACCCTGTAATTCGGTAAATCGCAGAGCTTGGGACAAGAAAATGTGGTTTTTGAATGTACAAAACCCAATTAGCGATTCTGTAACACATTACCAAATTGCTAAATGGGTTTAGTAAATCTTAAGGAATCGCTATTTGGAAGAATCGTGTTTAGGGCGTCCCTTCCAAATAGCGATTCCTTATAGTATGTATTATGTTTTATGACTGAAATGCGGTTGCAAAACATAAATATTTTACCAACACCACGAACGAGGTGGTTACCCATTTTCAAACTGTAAGGGGACCCTAGGGCATCCCTTCCCTTTTTTGAATGGTCTAAAACACATTTTTAGGAGTAGGCAGTGGTCCTGGGGCCACTACCTACTCTTAAAAAATAGTTTTACAAACGTTTCTCTTTTTTAAAAAACAAAATCCTGTTTTCCTTTGAGGAAAACAAGCTGCATTAAATAATAAAATTCATTATTTAAAAGCAAGCACAGACACGGTTGTTTGCTGACCCCAGCAGGCCACCATTCCTGTGATTACAGCGAATTGTAGTGGGGCGCATTTTGCGGCCTACCTCCTAATGATTCATGAGGTAGGTTGAATTGTCACCCATTATGATTCAGTGTTTTGTGAATTGACTTATTAGTACATTGGTCGGTTCCCACAATGCTGTAGGATTTTGTAAGAAATTGGGTTATTAGTTGAGAAGGGTGGAAGCCACACTCAAAAAGTAAACACAATCCTGTCATGGTGAACTACGAAAGTCAATAAATTAACCTGTGCTTAACCTTCTGGTAGCTTCTCACAAAGGCAGCCAGGCTTAACTTAGAGGCAATGTGTAAAGTATTTATGCAGCACTCAAACAGCAATAAAGTGAAAACACAACACAAGAAAAATCCTAAACCAATTCAGAAAAATTGAGTATATTGTCATAAATAAAATAATACCATAATGACAAAAATCAGTTGAACTGGTGATATTTATTTTTTCAAGTTTTAGGTAGAAATAACGCCAATAAGCACAAAGCGCCACTCGTGGTTATCTGGTCCTGTTAGACTAGGCGAAAGTCATAAGTTCAGGCTAACCGCGATAGAGTGTGAGTCAGATACAGCGACCTGGTTAGTCCAGCTGAAAAGTTACCTTCTCAAGTCTGGCGTAAAGAGTTCAATTCGTGTTGGAGTGGGCCACAAAATTTCATCTGATTTGAATGTGTACATAATTTCTTTATCTGCTCCCAATCTGAAGTTAGCACCTACTAAACCTAACAAGGCAACCCAGTGTTAGTCTTTGGGAGAGATAGGCCTTACAACAGTGAAAAATAGCTTTTTCACTGCCAGGGCATGTAAAACTTAAACCCATGTGTCCTACTTTTCAAATATCATGCACCCTGCCCCATGAGTCTTTAGGTCCTACCTTAGGGGTGGATTATAAGTATTAAAAAGGAAGATTTAGGCCAGAACAAAGTTTATTTTGCCAGGTTGAAATGGCAGTTTAAATCTGCACTAGAGGCAGCTGTGGCAGGCCTGAGATGTTTTAAAAGGCTACTTTAGTGGGTGGCAAAATGAGTGATGCAGCCCATTAGTAGCATTTAATTTACTGTCCCTGGGTACATGTGGTACCATTGTCTAGGGCCTTACAAGTAAATTAAATGTCTCAATTGAGTGTAAGCCAATTTTACCTTGTTTTAAGGAGGGAGCACAAGCACTTTAGCACCGGTTAGCAGGGGTAAAGAGCACCGTGTCCTAATGCTAACAAAAATGAGTTAAAAAACAACAGGGAGTAAAGGCAAAAGTTTGGGGAATACCACACCAAGTATGTCAGGTCCAACAGATTTGCTTAATGTCAGTGCGCAAATTGTGACCACTTTTAGGAAATCTGATGTACGTACAGCTGGCACTTTATAATTTAATTGTTGAGCAGCTCCTTACTCCCCCAATGCTTAGTCGCTTTTGGCATTGACATTTAAGACTTCATAACTCATGATACTAAGGGTCTATGATTAATGCTGGAGGGGTCTGAGAGAATAGCCAAAACATAGTTTTACCTTTTCTCCCCAAAAATGCAAAATGTGCTAGAATATGAGATCAGCTCAAGGACTTAGCTTAAAATACTTTTATTTTGCGTTATAGTCAACATACAGTCAGTGTAAAGACATAACATTCAGGACACATTTAAAAAATTTACAGTCTGTTGAGGTGGGAGTCCCACAGTATTCTTACAATAGCATTGTGTTAAGATGCTAACACTCCTAGATTTCCATACTCCATTTATTTGGAAGTAATCAAACCACCACCAACAGCACAGCCTGCCAGTCCAGCTCCCAGTCTCCAACTGACATCCAGTGGACACCACTTGCATGGAGGCTGCGAACATTCCTGGTATGAGCTGCTTGGATACATTTAAAGAGACTGTGCAACAAGCACCTACAACACAGTGCTAAGCATAGTATGCCAGAAATGTTTCAAAACAGTGCTTCTTCAGTAATTGCCAATAATATGAGAATGCCCCTCGCATCACCAGTCTCCACCTCAGGAAAAAGTACACAAAAAGGCTTTCAAAAAATCAGTGAAGCCCGCTTCGCCTTCACCTGGTGATCACCAAAAGAAGAGAAAATCTATGCCATCCCTGCCACCACCTGCATTTCCTCAGATAAAGAAAGATACGTTTACCTCATCATCAATGGCACCACTGCCGATGGCATCATCCGCTAACAACACCTGGATACAGGCCTGAGACTTTTATTCTAGCTCATTAAGCGCCACCGGCCCCTCCAACACTCCTTCTTATGGTTCAGCACTTTAGGGATATACCACCGAAGCGCATACTAGTGGACACATGGGATGATGACCAACACTCCTACATAAAGGAAGGAGAACTCAACGGTTGTGCGAAATTCATGTAATTTGCTTTTGAGTCATTATAGGAAATTCTTTAAAGATTTCAAAAAAATTATGTGAACTGCAATACAGACATTTAGCTTTATATTTTAGTGTAAAATGTGGATGCATGAGTGCATTTTGCACTAAAAGAAATAGTGCAAAAATTGAAGTGCTACAAACAACAGCCACTCGTATTCTGGTCTTTCCCATTGTTCCATTACTAAGATATTGCTACAGATACAATAGAATTATGCCATGTGGAGTAATAGCATAATTTCAGGAGCCTCACATGCGTTTAAAGTGAAGTTTGCAAAATTTCCCACGATTACAGCGTAATGGAAATTTTGGCTATGCCTATAGAACTCCCAGAGCCTTCTTGGCCCCGAGGAGGAGAATGGAATGACCTCCCAACAGCAGAACCACTCACACATCCTCCATCTGGTTACAGTGCCAGGCTTCATACCCTGGTCAAGAGAGCATCTAAAAGATATGACCTTCCAGTGTCAACCAGAGAAAAATGAATTGCTCTCTCTCTGACTTCAGTGAGACAGCCATGAGGTTGGTTAAGTTGATTCCAGTTGTAGACTGAGGGTGCAAAGTTAGTGCAATGCCATCAACTGTGTCAGCTGTAGTGCTCAGATTGGATAAAAAACATAAAGCACCAGACAACATGCCATCCCACATGATTGACAAACCCAACGTAGATTCGTTGGTAATGCAAGCTGGACAGCGAAGATCCAGAAACTCAAAACACCATATACTGCCCCACCCAACAAAGAAGAGTATAGAATGGATGCCTTACTGAAAGGGTTTCCCTTATGGCAGCATTAGCCATCAGGGAAATTAATGCTATGGCAATACTGGCCAGATATGACTGCCAGATGTTGTTGGTTATAGCTCCTATCTCAAACTCTTGCTTGAAGGCAGGAAGCAGGAAGTGAAGGCATATTGCATGAGTAAGAAAGAGTGTCAGTTGCACTAATTAACTCTGAAATAGATGTTGTTAATCTGTGCTTCTGCCAATTGGCGGGTGCAGCAGTGCTAAGAAGAAAAGGCTGGCTAATAGTGACCATGTTTAGACCAGAGGGACAGAACAGAATATTAGATATGCCCGTTGACGGAGAATCTCTCTTTGGGAAGCATGTTGATGATGTGTCCCAAAACATCAATGTCAGCAAGGGCATGGCCTAGTTTGTCAAGAGCCATAGTGAAGTGACGATCTCTGCACTTTCGGAGAGCTAGAGACAGAGTCTAATAATATTGAGGTGCTTATCAGAGTTATAGATATTCCTCCTACCAACAGCAGTCACAATACTGCCAGTACTATAGCTTTCAACAATACAACTGAATGGCGAGACACCCACCACAGCTTACATAAGCTTCCATCTAAACTTAAAGGTAGTGAACAATACCAGTCATCACTAACAGCTCCCTGGCACTAGCTGCCATACCCTCTACCTCTCATAGCTCTGGCTCCTTAGGCTGCAGAATTTCAGATTTCTGCAAGACATGGGTGAAAGTCGCAGTGAATAGATGAATTATTGATGTGATTGGGTTTGGAGGTACTCTAGAGTTTCCCCAGCACCTTCCTTGGACCCCATCTACATTTGCTGCAAACTGAAATCCCTATCATGCTGCAAAAGGGAGCTATTAAACCAGTCCTCAAGGAACATCAAAATGTAAACTTCTAGTCTGGATTTTTTCATTAAAAAAGAAGAGGTAGGAATGCGTGGAAGACGAAGGTTGGCGAGTCGGACAGCACGCACCTGCCAGTAATCGGTGGAGACTGTGCGTAGCGTGGGACGAGGCCTCCCACGTTTGCTTGGAGCGGGGTCACAGCAGTCCTCACGACCTACTCTGCAATCCCCTAAAGGGCACACACGGAGACGCTCACGGCGTGACCGGAGTCCTGACTCTAGCCCGTGGACCCCAAGCAGCCAGATGAGCGGATGAGACGAGGGGGGAGAATCGTGATGAGGACCTAATAGCGGAGGCCCTGCAGAGGAACGACGCAAGCGGCGTGTCAGCAGAGGGGGCCCGGAGGGCCGCGGGGGGTTCGGAGGCACTGGCACGGATGACAGTAAGTGAGCGGCCCCCTGTGGCTTTCCCGAGCCTGCGCCACCCCCCCCCACGCGGCGACGGCAGTATCATTGCGCCCCCAAGCCCTCTAGGGAGTGTGCTGATCTTCAGCAGCAGAGGCCGGTGACCAGGGGGTAAGAGCGGCCGGGGCGGGCCCCATTGCTCCTCTGCACGGAGGCAAGCGGCGCTCACCGTAGAGACCCCCCCCCTGAGAACCGCCAATACCCCGCAGCATCTGGATCCTTCCGGACCTGGGTCCTTGCCAGATTACATAGCGAGGTGCCCCGACGCGCTCTTCTGGCATGTCCTGATTACCCCCTGGCGGTCCTCTCGACGCATCACCAGTGCACTAGGGGCTCACTCGGAATGCAGGTGGGATAGACCCCTTTCCTGCCTTCCACCAAACAAGTTCTCTTGTCCAGGACGGCCACGGCCCCACTTGGTGGCACATTCACATGAGTACTGGGAGCCCTCCTATAGGCACGCGACCTCCGGGGTTGGAGCCGGTGGGGCCTGCTTGACCTCATGAGCCTCGCAGCACACTAGGGGCTCACTCAGACCGCGTGGGGAACCGGCCCAGCATTCTGCATCGAATGAATTTCCTTGCTCGGGTCTGGCCAGACCGCCGTCGGCGACTCACCCTTACGGGCATTAGGAGCCCCTCGTGTAGGACTGCGCGCGCATGCGCAGTCCTACCATGACGTACATCTGATGTAGGGGATTCTGCAGGACCACGGAGAGGAGGACAGCCCGGAGACGCCGCGATAAAGGTAAGTGTGTTTTATTTACCTTAATTAAAAAAAATATTTATTGGGGGTGTGGGGGGTGGAGGCGGGAGGGTCCGGGGCTGAACTCCGCTCCGCTGCGGAGTCGGAAGTTTTGCATGAACTTCGCGTTCTCCACGGAATGGGGAGTATACAAAAATCTGCCAGCGGAGCGGAATTCCTGCCCAGGGTTATTCCTGAACTGGATCCGTAGCATTTAGAAGTGCGCCTAGTGCAACAGTTCGGGTGAACGGGGTAAGTTCGGAGGGGTTGCGAGTGGAACGAGGCACCAGGCAAGGCTGCCCACTCTCCCCACTCCTGTTTGCCTTTTATATGGAACCCTTTGCTCAGAGGCTACGGGATAATCCCGGAGCAGTTGCCGTTAAATTTGGAGCGGACCAACATCTCATCAGCCTTTATGCTGATGACATTATTTTTTCCATCGCTCAGCCCCCTTCTTCGCTAGCGACGATCATCTCTAAAATTGAAGCTTTTTGGGCAGTGTCAGGCTTCAAGATGAACCTGTCCAAATCGCAAATCCTGAATCTCACCACCCTGCCGGACACGGAGCGTGCTCTCCGAGCACAATATGAATTTCAGTGGGTAGAGGCAGTGCTCCCGTATTTGGGCATAGTATTGGACCGGACCCTACCTAAAATGGCCAGGACTAACTTCTCCGTCCTCGTAGCAGCGATCCGTGGAGACCTAGACCGGTAGCAGCGGTTGCCCTTGTCGTGGTTGGGCAGGATTGCCACACAGTAAAAATGAATGTACTCCCGAGGGTCCTATATGTCTTCCAGGCACTTCCGCTCTCCCCTACGCCCGGGGAAATACGACAGCTCCAGCAGAACATAGACCGCTTCATCTGGGGTGGGACGAAACATAGGCTACAGAAACAACTATTACAACGCACAAAGCAGGAAGGGGGCTTGGCGGTTCCCAATGTCCTGCGGTACTACCAAGCCGCCCAACTCAGATTTCTGGTAGAATGGAACCGTCCCATGACCGAAAAGCACTGGGTCTTCATGGACCAAACGGTAGCGGGCTCCCAAATATGGAGGGAGGCCTGGCTCCCGCGAGCCCACAGAGCCTGGGGTCTATACTCGTCCCCGGCCCGGTCACGAGCACTACACTCAAGGTCTGGGACAGGGCGGTACACCCAGCTGGTCTTTCGACATTCCCCTCACCATTGACCCCACTGTTCGCCAATCCGGAATTCCCGCTTGGAGCGTCGCCACAGGTAGCGAAACGCTGGTTGGTGGGTGGCTGCAAGAGAGTGGGCTGCCTCTTTGACTGCACTGGTATCATTCCCTTCGACGAGTTCAAATCCCAATACTCATTGTCGGAACAAGATAGGTTCACACACACTCAACTCACTCACTGGGTACTGGGCTCTAATGTACTCCCCAACGCAGGCAGGCCCATGACCCCATTCCAGAAATGGTTGTTTCTAAAATCAGATGACAAGAAACTCATCTCGGAAATTTACCGCTTTTTAATGACAACACCACACACACAAAAGATGCCCGGTCAAAGACGGTGGGAGGCATAATTGGTACGCGACCTCTTCGATAAAGAGTGGGGGGACATATTCTACAGGGCCCACCATACAACATTCAACACAGGCCACACTGAAACAGCTTACAAAATCACCTCCCACTGATACTATGCCGCCACACGCATGCAAAAGTGGAATGCACTCTGTGATGGCCAATGTTGGAGGGGGTGTGGAAACCCCGGTTCACTAATTCACCTGCTTTGGAACTGCCCCAAGCTTACGAGATTCTGGGAACAAGTATTAGACGACCTGGACGGCGCATTCCAGACAGAAATCCCTTGCTTCCCTGCATACACACTATTGGGGCTTCCCAACGCTCTCACTTACCTACTTCGGTCCATTAGGGGCCGACAGATGGCGATGGCTCTCAATGCTGCTCATAGGATCCTGTTGGCACTTTGGGGCTCGAATAATATCCCGGAACATCGGCAATGGCTCCACCAACTCACGACACTTTTAGGCACGGAACGGCTGTCTGTGCCGGCTAGCACAGACCCCTCTACCTACACGAAAATATGGTCCCCTTTCATTACTATCCTGTCTAAGGAATTCAGAGAACTGAACTGCCCGGCATACTTATGTATCCTCAAATTGGTTTCGCTGGTTTAGGGAGTGGTTGAGGCATTCCGGGTTCCCTAACACACGCCCACACTCAGGTGGGCATTGTCGGAAGGAGAGAGGGTGGGGGGTGGGTAAGGCGGGGTTTCTTGTTTTTTTCCTGGCAGTTACTTTATGCTAATTTGTTTTTATTTTTAGTGCAACGCTATATACCTACTGCATTTAGCACAGCGAAGGCATAGGAATTGTTAAGACCCACTGGGTTCTTTGTTTTCTCGTTGACTGTCCCTCCCCTAGCAATGTCCCCTTACGCCGCCGGCCCAATTTGGGTTGTAGGCGACATGCTGTGTACTTCCCCATCACCCCGAGATCAGCTGACTTACATTACAGGGACAGTTCGCTACTATGCATTTGTTCTCTGTAGCCGGCCCAGTTGGGGTAGGCAATCTGCTGTGTAATCGGCGTGCACTACTTCATATTAATAAAAAGATTTAATCCAAAAAATAAGAAGAGGTAGGTCAAGACAATGGAACCACATTTTAGACCTGCACATGCTCAACGTCTTCCTAAGGAAACAATCATCCCAAACAGATACCTTCCAGGAGGTGCCACAGTTGCAAATAGAAAACAAATTTGTGGCATCCCTTGACCTCAAAGATGCCTACCTCCATATACTTATACTCTACAAACATCACCAAGTTCTCTGATTCAAGGTGGCTGGTTGCCATAATCAATTGACAGTGCTTCCCCTTTGGACTCACATCAGCTGCCAGGATATACAGTCCCAGTCGCAAATCATCTTAGACAATTAGGTTGTTAGTCATACCAGTATTTAGACAACTGGTTAGTTAAAGGCCCTTCAGTACAGTCCACATGAAACTCCGTCAGATCATGTGCCAGGCTATTTAGCAGGTCTCATGCTGATTAAGGACAAAACCTGCCTGAACAATCACAAAGATCCATTTTCTAATTTACGCACCCCCTTCAAATTACTATAAGTCGCGCACCACCATACACAGTTTTGTCAACTCGCTCGCCACACTATATTAACTATAACTCATGCCTTCTTCGTGGACTGCTTATACGCTTGCATATTACATCACTTATAGCATGTTAAGTTATAGCATTCCTAACAAGACTCATCACATGTCTAATTAAATCATTTATGACAACATATTAGAGTGCCAGGCTATAGTTAATGTAGTGTGGTGAGCGATTGGACAACACTGTGCACTGAGGTGCATAAGTTATAGTAATTTGAAGGGGATGCGTAAATTCTAGATGGAAGTTATAACTATAAGTTTAGAAATTCTAATATTTGTGTAGTTTGTTGGGTTTATATAGAAAGAGTAGATTATACATTTAAGTTATAACTATAACTTTAGGATTTGTAATGTTTCTGTAGTTTAAGCTGGTTTTATATAGAAAGAATAAAAAGTTTTCCTAACCAAAACTTCTCCTTTTTTCCATTGAATTCAATGTTTTTTACTTTTTAATAAAATTGTGCTTTAAATTGTAGAGTCGGGTGTCATTAAGTGGAGTGTCGTTAAGTGGAGTATCGTTGAGTACAGTGGAGGAGAGTGCCCTAGAGACTGGTGTCATAGAGTGGATTGTTGTAGAGTGGAGTGGCATAGCATACAGTGGAGTAAAGTGTTATAGAGTGGAGATGTGTGGTGTGTTGTATAGTGGAGGGGAGTATCGTAGAGTAGTGCCAAGTGTCCTACTGTGGAGTGTCGTGGAGAAGAGTGTTGTAGAGTGGAGGAGAGTGTCGTACAGTGGAGTGTGGTTGAGTGGACTTTTGTACAGTAGAGTGGTGGAGAGTCTTGTACAGTGTAATGTCATAGAGTGAAGTGTTGTAGAGTAGCTTGTCATACGGTGGACTGTGGTACAGTATTGTAGAGTGGAGTAGAGCCATGTAGAGGGGCATACAGTGGAGAAGAGTCTTTTAGAGTGAAGAGCGTGTTGTAGAGTGCAGTAGAGTGTCATAGTGTGGATTGAAGTATCATAGAATGGAGTGGAATGTCGTAGGTTGGAGTGGCATACAGTGGAATAGAGTGTTCTAGAGTGGAGTGGCGTAGAGTGAGGAGCCGTGTAATAGAGTACAGTCGAGTGTCATAGAGTGGAGTGGACTATGTACAGTGGAGTGTCATACAGTGGAGTGCTTAGTCGTTCAAAGGAGTGTCATCGAGTGGAGTGTTGTTGAGTAGAGTCGTAGACTGTCGTAGAGTGGAGCAGAGTGTGGTAGAGTGGAGTGTCAGAGTGGAGTGTTGTAGAGTACAGTTGATGAGAGTATTATACAATGGAGTGCCATGTTATATAGTGAAGTGGCGTGTCGTAGAGAGGAGTCGAGTGACATGTCCCAGAGTGTCATACAGTGTAGTAGAGTTTCTTACAGTGGAGTAGAGTGGCATAGAATGACACAAAGTGTAGTGGAGTGTTGTATAGTGGAGTTGCATACTGTGGAGTAGAGTGTCTTACAGTGGAGCGGCGTAGTGTGGAGTATCGTACAGGGGCATAGAGTTGGATAAAGTGTTGTATAGTGGAGTAGAGTGTAGTGGTGTAGAGTGCAGTGGGATGGCGTAGAGTGGAGTAAAGTGTCATAGAGTGGAGTGCCACAGAGTAGAGTGGCGTGGCATGTCGAAAGTGTTGGAAAGTGTAATAAAGTGGAGTGGTGTATAGCAGAGTGTTGTACAGTGTGGTAGAGTGGATTGCCATAGTATGTCAGAGTCGAATGGCATAAAGAGGCATAGACTGAAACAGCTTACGGTGGAGTAGTGGAGTATAATGGAGTACTGTGTCATATAGTAGAGGGGAGTAGCATACAGAGAGTTGCATACAGTGTGGTACAGTATCGTATAGGGGCATAGAGTGGATTAGAGTTTTGTACAGTGGAGTGTAGGGGCATAGAGTGGGTATAAAGTATAGTAGAGTCTTGTAGACTGGAGTGGTGACTAGAGTTGAGTAGTGTGTCGTAGAGTGGAGCGGTGGAGAATGGATTGTACAGTGGTGTAGGGTGAGGTAAAGTGTCGTTCACTGGAGTAGAGTGGAGCCAACTGGAGTGGCATGATGTAGTGTGAAGTAAAGTATCATTGAGTGCATTGGGGTCTTGTAGAGTGGCGTGGAATGGAGTACAGAGAAGTAGCGTATGATATAGTGGAGTAAAGTATTATAAAGTGGAGTAGCATGTCGTACAGTGGACTGGAGTGGCATGCCATGCAATGTCGGAAAGTGTCGTACAGAGGAGTAGAGTGGAGTGCCATAGACTAGATTAAAGTGTTGTGGAGTGGTGTGGAGTAGAGTGTGGTAGAGTCTGGTAGAGTGGATTGGCATAGAGTAGCTTAGAGTGGAGTAGTGGAGTACAGTGGAGTAAGGTGTCATGCAGCAGAGTGGAGGTGGAGTGGTGTAGAGGAAGTTGCATAGAGTATCATAGAGTGGAATATCGTGTCATAGAGTGGAGTACAGTGGATTGGCAAAGAGTGACATACACTGGAGTGGGGTAGATTGGATTGGCGTACAGTGGATTGGCGAAGAGTGTAACACCGTAGAGTGGATTAGCGCAGACTGGAGTTGGGTACAGTGGAGTGGAGTGGGGTACAGTGTATTGGCGTAGAGTGGAGTGGCATACAGTGGAATAGCATAGAGTAGAGTGGCGTAGAGTGCAGTAGCATGTCGTACAGTAGAGTGGAGTGGCACAGAATGGAGTGGCATGTTGTAGAGCAGAGTGGCGTAAACTGCAGTGGCGAACAGTGGATTAGCGTGTCGTAGAGTGGAGTGGCGTACAGTGGGATAGCATACAGGTGAGTGCTTAGAGTGGAATAGTGTACAGTGTTATGGCATTGAGTAGAGTGGTGTAGAATGGAGTGGCATGTCGTAGAATGGAGTGCAGTGTGGTAGAGTGGCATTGTCATGTGGCCGATAGAGACATTGTCGCCATCACTAAGTTAGCATGATGCAGCTTTTGGGCATGTTACTACATGGCTTTATTTTTTGCAAGACTCTATTTATGCCTTTCACATGAGAACTGTCTGCTGTGTTCGTTCTCTGCCTGTTCCTGGAGTTTAGTCTGAACATTGTGAGCAAGGTCGATAAACAATGCCCCTTGTTATTCTGTTCTGGTCAGGCCCTAGCACCTAGACAAAACATACTAATGCAACTGCTGCTGGAGACTCGTACTTTGATATTATGGGGATACATGTTTAGGTGGCACACACTTGGAGAGGGACCTTTCCAGGGAGAAGAGCAACATGCACCTACGATGTAGAAATACCATCTATAGTCTAAGGTATGGGGTCTGCTGACAAAGCCCAGAGATCTTCTATTATATAATAATACTTCTTCTTACCAAGGGGAGGGAGGTTAGGCACTATAGTCCTTTCTCCATTGTCTTTGTATGATGACATATCCCTTCATGATGTATGGTCTAGTTGCAATGCTAACTATATTAGTATGATGTATTTTTAGGTCGAGCCTAGACAGCGCATGCGCTGTCGCAAGACCTGAAGTATTCAGTAAATTGAGGTAGCTCCCGCCTGCTGCCCGCCTGCTGCTTACTATTTGTTCAGGGCAGTGTCGGTCTTCTTTGCTGCCGTGTAGGCAGCCAACGTCACTTCCATTTTTTTCTAAGTGCGGCACCGACCAAGTACACTTTCGTTACGCTTAGACAGCGTAACTGTTATTTGGCGACCTCTGTTTAGCTTCATTCTTGTGCCAGTGCTCAATGCATGTCCGTGTCGTCGTCCCCACCCCCACCCACCCTTGGTGTTGTCACCCCCCACCACCACCCGCCCCGCGCTCCTTGTTTGTTCTTTCCTCATCCATGTCCGCCCCCCGGGGTCCAAGCTTAATTTTGCAGCACAAGACCGCTTTCACTTTTAAAACACGGGCGCGCACATTTAACAATGGCGCCCGTGCAGCATCGCTCTTCTTGGCTTCCTCCCAATTGGTTCCGGCACCCGATAGATCAGTTCCGTTTCAAGCTGAGGAGCACCGCTCAAGTACAGATTAATTCAACTTGATTAGTGGTCCTTCGCTGACGCATGCACTATTTCTTCGACCCCGTTGTATTTTGCCCGTCTGTCCCTTCCGCCCTATTGCTCATTTTCTCCTCTTTCAGGAATTGCTTTTTCCTTTCATGTTTACTTGCTTGTTTTAACTTTTTATTTTAATAACTTTTGTACCCGTTCGCCGAAAGTATCGGAGCTCTGGCTCGAACCCGGTTCCTCAGCATCAAAGACAGCCGCTCCAGCCATTACCATATCATCCTCTTGCGGTCTTCTGCTTGCTCCGCCCTCCCTGGCACTAATAACAGGAGGGATGGGATCTGCGTTTCAGTGTTGACCACTATATCCACATTATGAATTTCAGCAATTCCTAAGATTTTCTGCCATACTTAGGAAAGGAGCGCGGCCACCGTTAAAGGGCCGCATGGGCGTTTTTATAAACAAGCATTTGTAATTCAATAGGTGTCGCATTTACAAAACTCTCGTAAATGCGAGACCTCTTGCATTAATAACTTTTGTACCCGTTCTCCGAAAGTATTGGAGCTCTGGCTCGAACCCGGTTCCTCAGCATCAAAGACAGCAGCTCAAGCCATTACCATATCATACTCATTGCGGTCTTTTGCTTGCTCCGCCCTCCCCGGCACTAATACCAGGAGCGATGGGATCTGCGTTTCAGTGATGGCCACTTTATCCATCTTGTGAATTTCAGCAATTCATAAGATTTTCTGCCATACTTATTTGTTTTAACTTTTTTTTTTAATAACTTTTGTACCCGTTCTCCGAAAGTATTGGAGCTCTGGCTCGAACCCGGTTCCTCAGCATCAAAGACAGCCGCTCAAGCCATTACCATATCATACTCATTGCGGTCTTTTGCTTGCTCCGCCCTCCCCAGCACTAATAACAGGAGCGATGGGATCTGCGTTTCAGTGATGGCCACTTTATCCATCTTGTGAATTTCAGCAATTCATAAGATTATCTGCCATACTTAGGAAAGGAGCGCGGCCACCGTTAAAGGGCCGCATGGGTGTTTTTATAAACAAGCATTTGTAATGCAATAGGTGTCGCATTTACGAAACTCTTGTAAATGGGAGACCTATTGCATTGCAAATGCTTGTTCTGCTTGTTGTGGCCCGTATACTGCATGTTAGAGAACGATAGTTAAAATAAACTTTATTCGTGTCTCGGTCAGATCTTATTGTGGACAGGTATGAGAGTGTGAGCGAAAAGGTGTGTCTTGTTACCGCGATTCCTGAGAGATCCGGGAGTGTTGTGTTCTGGGGTGTCTAATCATTTTCTTCTTCGTGAGTGTGTAGTAGAGCGAGTGAGACACTATAGCTAGTCATCCTGGGCTCATGGGCACTAAGGTGGTAGGAAGGCACAGTCCCTATACACCGAGGTCCCATAATCCTGCGTATAGTTCTGTGTATGTGCAGAATCCCTGCAACATGGCACCACCAACATCTGGTCTGGTACTTATACTCGAGACCCCTGAGTAGTGCTTGTGCTTGTCCACAATACCCTCTCACCAGTTTTGGAGACGTCCGTAGTGAGGGGGGTTTATCTCCTATATTAGAGTTTTTATAGGTTTTTCAAGCTTGAATTTGAAAAGGTTTAGTTTAATTTGTTGTTTGACCCAGTGTTGCACTACCGCTTTCCTTCCATACTTTCCAGTGTCTACAATGGCAATTAACATTGCTACGCCTAACCGCGCCGCAGTAACTGCTCATTTGACTCAATATGGGGTCCCGGTTGCAGGAGCAGATTTTATATTTGTGATAGAGGCAGACGCTGCTTTCCACTTCGAAGTTTTTTACTCTTGGGTTAAGTTACCAGCTATTGATGGAAACGATAAATTTCTTTCATGACTATGTTTACAAGTTTACCGTCGATATCGTTTACTTGAAGTTCCGTTATCAGCTTGGGAGCATACCATATGGTTTAATGGCACCCTTCCTCACCCTGTTTCTGTGGTCCGTCTCGGCCCCTTGTCGGTCAACAGGGCCACATGGCCTGTTTTGGCGGGATTTACACTTCATCCAAATTACCTTGGTGCTACACACGCAGAGCTACGAGCATTACACACATCTTTAATTCAGATACACAGAATATATGTCTCGTAATATACGGGTGGCTAAGGCTGGTGCCGCTCAGCCACCAGGGCATGGTGGTGGCGTGGTTATTAGTCCTATCATGATTAATTCAGTGATGGGGAAGCATCCTCAGAATAGGGATGATTTACCATTCTGGTTGGCCGAACAATTTGAGGAACTCGAAGCTGTTTTTCCACATACGTCTCCTGTGGATAAACACAGGATACTCACAATGAGCTTACCTAAAGGCATTATTCCCAGTCTGGCTGATTGCACGACTTGGGGGAAGGTGTTTGCAGCAGTTTATTTGCTGTGTTTTGGCACCCCCTCTTGACCGTACTTCCGACGGTTCTTGAAAAGGTTCAAGATGAACACGGGGCAGAGGCTGCCCTGGAGTTGGCGATGAGATTAGTGGGCATGTTCCATATTGTCTCCGACATGATTCTTGCTAACATAAAAGGGGAAGCAGTTAGCTTACAGGTGCTTCAGCATCTAGAGGCAGTTGCTAATGTGGATAACCAACGTGAACTGCCAAAGATTATTGCGTACGTATATAAATCCTTGGGACGCAATAATCTGGGAATTAGACCTTTTACTCAGACACAGAATAAGCCCCCGCCTGAAAAGGAGGGGCGTTCAGTCTTTCCTAAAAAGGCTTGGAATAGAAATCAGCGGCAGCAACAGCAGAAGCAAGGTTCGCGTGCAGGTTCACCGACACCTGATGCTTCTGAACGTAGATATGATTTGCGTCACGGCTCTAAAATTAACCCCGAGCGGAGCTGGCGGAGTGCAACAACACGGAGGTCCACGGAGTTGGGGGAAAACTCAGTGGAACTCCGCTCCACTCCGCCACCCGCCTCCACCCCCATATAAAATAATAGTAACAACATAATTTAAAAGAAATAAAAAGTCACTTACCTGTATTGCGGCGTCCCCGGGCTGCCCTCCTCCTCCTCGCCATAAAATACAGGTAAGTGACTTTATTTCTTTTAAATTAGGTTGTCACTATTATTTTATTAGTTGGAGTGGAGGCGGGGGGCCAATTTAGCGGGGGGCTGGCTAACTCCGCTCTGCTGCGGAGTCAGAGTTTTTTCCCCTACTCCGCGTTCTCAGCGGAAAGCGGAGTAGGGAAATCTCCCCACACTCTGCTGGCGGAGCGGAGTTCTTCGCCCGCACCTATCTAAAATTAAGACACCAGAGAGGTTTCAGGTTCCTGATTCGCGCTCTCCTTTCAGGAATCATCAGATCCACAGTTCGGTGGCGGAGAGCAACAGGATCGCAGACAAGGCGAGACCACTCAACAGCGACGTGATCCGCCATGCCAGTTTGACGTAAAAGCCAAACCTTAGGGACAACCTCCTTATCGTGCCCCGTTTCAGAAGAAGAAAGTTGCCACGTTTTAACTGCAAAGTATGCCTCGGACGGTGAGAACCCTGCTCCTCGATTGGAGATGGGCAGTGACACTCCTCGACAGCGCAGCGGAAGTTACCATAGTGCGGGAGACACTCTATCCTTGTCTGGAGGCGAGAACAACTGATACTTTCATTACAGTGGAAACAGCAGATACACGAGTTGCACCCCCTGATAGGCTTTATGAGATAGTCCTCCAAATTGAAGGTGATATAAAACGGACAATTAAGGCAGTCTTTTGGGACAACCTTACCTTCTCTTATGACATTTTGTTGGCAGAGGCCGCTTGGCCTCCTCCATTCGTTTTGGCTTCTTCCCGGGGGGAGGACATGATACTCCCGAGTTTTTCCCGCTACGTCTCTGAAGAGGCTAAACAAACTTACGATTCGGAATGGGCATTAGCCCTAGCGCCGGCTGTGTATCGTATTCAGGTGGGCTGGGATAAAGACTCACCGGCACATGAAATTCCTTTACGATCTATGCCACAGCCACAAGCACAATATCCGATCAAGCGAGATGCAAGAGCGTCTGTGAGTGAAATTTTGACCCAGTTGGAATATCAGGGTGTGATTGAACCCTGTGTTTCATCAATGAATAATCCTCTTTTTCCGATATTGAAACCGGACAGTTCATATCGCATAGTTTTGGGTTACAGAAATTTAAACAGTCATGTTCGTACGTTTGCAGTACAGAACACCCACAGCTCTGCATTGATAAGTAACATAGTACATAAAAAATATAAAACAACACTTGATATATCTAATGGATTTTATAGTCACAATTTGGCTCCTGGTAGCCGTGACTTGACCGCATTTACCGCGGTCAGCAATCAGAAACGGTTTACCCGTTTGACTATGGGCTATCAGAATAGTCCTGGGGCTTTTGCTGCGCGTATTGTCTCTTTTGCACGACATACACCCTGATGCTTTCTCATACGTCGATGACATTTATTTGACAAATGACGAATTAATACCACATCTTGTGCGTGTGGCTCGCATCATACTGTCTTTTGCCGACTTGGGGTACACATTTAATTTTGCTAAGTCACACATCGCCTATTTGGCGGTGCTCTTTTTGGGTTACGAGCTCAACAATGAAGGTAGGGGGTTAGCCCCTCACTTTTTGGAGAAATGTGCTCAGTTGCAACCTCCTTCTACTCTAAAGAAGTTACAATCTTTGCTGGGTTTTTTTAATTTCGGGAGGATATATATTCCTGACTATGCCCAGCGTATCAAACCACTTTACGCGTTGATACAACCCTCTTTTTCGTCTTCCAGCTGGCTTCCGGAACATACCACGATTCTTCGGTCTTTACAGTCTGATCTGCTTGAGACTAACTTTTTGCTAACTTGTGACGATTCCACAAATTTGGTCATACGGATTGTGCCAGGTACAGTGGGTTTCACTTACTTGACGTTCAATGAGGTAGACACAGTCCCCATTGCTTACAAATCACACTTGTACACATCGGCCGAGATTCGTTTTTCCACCATTGAGAAAATTCTTATGGCAGTCCAGATGGCGATTCTTAAAGAACGCTCTCTTGCTCAAGGTAAACGCATTCTTATGGTCTCGCCAGTGCCTGCTCTGGAAGCAGTCACGAAGGCGAGTGTTCCGAATTCTAAAGCTTTACATCCTTGTTGGATTCAGTGGGCCAGTTCATTGACATCGGCTGATGTCACTTTTATCTTTGACCCGTCGTTACAGACACAGGAGTTTTTACAATATGAACTAGTTCTTCCCCCTCCGTTGTCTTTGCTTCCTCTTGAGCGGTGCAAATGTATTATTTATACCGACGGTTCTGCTCAACTGCCCGTTGGATCTAAACATGGTTATTCGGCGGCCTGCGCTATTGTAGCAGGCGCTATGGTTGACGGTGATTTTAAGTCTTCCTTGGTGCACACACAGGCTCTTGGGGACTGTACAACTCAATTGGCTGAGCTATGTGCTTTAGTGTTGGCTCTAGAATTCGCTGATCCTGATGTATCCACTCTTATAGTGTGCAATTCCTTTTACTGTGTGCAATCCTTTAATGACAATCTTTTCTTTTGGTCTCAAAACGATTATCGAGATTCTAAAGTTAGCGCAATAAAGCATAAGACGCTTTGGGTTCCAGTCGCCGCTCTTGAAGAACATTTGCCACTCACGCATGTTATCCATACTCTTGGCCATCAGCGTGTGGGAGCACATGCTGTTGGTAATTCTTTGGCTGATGAGGCATCCAAATCTGCAGTAGCCACATGTTCAGTAGCAGCAATAACTAGGTCCATGACTAAAATTGATAATGATATTCTGGCGGCTATAGCTGCTACGAAGGGTGGGACGGAGTTTCCACAAGGTTTCCCTTCGAAGTATTCTTCTCATTTGTCACCTGAGCAAGTCCCATTTGCTACGATACCGTCCGTTGGGGATCGGCTGATTCCCAACGAGGACCGCAGACTATCATTGATCATTGCCGCTCATGAAGGCATGGCATCGGCACATGCTGGAGTTTCAGCAACAGTGTCACTCTTACATCAGCGTTATTGGTGGCGCGGCTTGTATAGACAAACTCGTAATTATGTCCTTTCTTGTGACATTTGTCAACAGATTAAACCATCTACAGTTGCACGTACTCCTCACACGCAGTTTTACAATTCAAATCATCCCTTTGGTTGTATTTACCTTGATCACTGCGGTCTTTAATGTCCATCACTGCATATAAACATATTTTGGTTGCAGTGGATTCGTGCACTAGACTCCTTTGGGTTTGGCCGCAATGTAGTGCTGATGCTCGAAATGTCATTAGAGATTTGCGTGTCTTTGTCGGGACATTTGCCTGCGGCACCTTCCATTCTGACCAAGGTCTGGCGTTTGCCTCTAAGTCTTACTCTAAGGCTTACAAGGACGCGATGACGTCACTGGGGGTGCTGGTGCAATTTTCGTCTCCATACAGGCCTGAGGACAATTCAATAGTGGAGCGAATGAACCGTGACTTAAAGCAATCTTTGACAGCTAGAGTCTTAGTTACTGGCAGGAGTTGGCTGACTCATTTGTATGGGGTTCAACATGCACTAAATAATCTCCCTAGAAGATCTCTGGGTAGGCGGACCCCATATGAAATGCTCTTTGGCATTAAAATGTTTGTGCCAGCCCTTGATCGTCTAGACGTTGCGTTGGCTGCCGCAACTTTTGATGTAGATAACCATTGCGCTATGTTACAGAATCTACAGAAGACTAGAGATGCTCCTGCAAAGGTTCATTTGCCCTCGTCCACGGATGCAGCGGTGTTGATTCCGGTAACGGGCTGGCTTCCGAAAGTTGGTTATCCAGTCCGAGAGAAGTGAGAGAACAAAAAATAATTTGGTCCATCTTATCGTGCACCCGTTCCAGTTCTTGAATTGCAGGGTACTCGTACTGTGATTTTGCCTCCACTGACTGGTCGTAAGGAGAAGATACACCATATGGCTGATGCTGAATAGTATGCCTCCAAGTTTTCCAAGTCGAGTTCATTCACTGATTCCGATGGCTTCAGCTTCTTCGACTACTCCCCGCGTAATGGAGGGGGAGTTGGAAACTTCTGTTGATTTCATGCCTGTTGTAAATTCTACTTCCAATTATGCAGACATCGAGTATGCTTCTCCGCTAGTTGAGGTCGTCATTGACATTCCTGACAGTACCCTACATAATCCGGCTGATTCTGCACAGCCTCCATTGTTTAGTTTTGGGGCGAGTGGTTATTATATGGATTGTACCAGTTTCTCGTCAGACTTATCTTCTTCGTCTTCATCTGTGGCAACCCTTCCGACACGTAGATGTCTTTTCATTGCCTGGTTTAAAGAGATTTGCCTGGTCCCACCCTGGACGTGCATCTGGATGGTGCTCACACTTATATTCCTTTTCATGTGGATTGGGTTTGTGACAGTGTTCTTCTTGCTCATTAATGGTCATTATTTGCCTGAACGCTCCGCTGTAAACTTTCTTGATGGAGTTCTGGCTCCCCATACATCATCCCATATAATGAAAAGAGATCAAGCCCTCGTGAACATTTCGGTTTTCCCTGTTGCTGATGGCATCGTTTGGGATAAGGTTTCATTCGATATTCATGGTCCGACGGAGGTCCTGAACATTCCATACGTGTTCCGCGTTTCATTAGGAGATGTGATGTCAAAGGACATGTACTCAGACAACTAGAATGTCCGGGCCGTTCATTCATTGTTTTCTGATTTGAAATGTTGTGCTGCATTTGATGCTGAGGATTTGTATTTGAATTCAGCCAATTATGCAGATTTGTTCTGTACCAACATTGTGGCTGTCATTTCTTGCACAAAGCGAACACTATAAGACCGATTTTTAATTTTACACAGTGGGAACATTGTCCGACTCCTTTACAGGGGAGTTCAAACACTCATAGGAGTAAGTTCACATGTTTTTCCAATTATAATATTTCCAATCCAGAGTCCTATTTCTACAAGTTAAAATTGTCTTATCAATCTAAATTCATATTGACGCCCACTAAATTGATTTATTCTAATTCCTTTAGAACAGATTTGGCCTTACACGGTTACGAACATTGGAAAGACACCATTGATTTGAGGTCCATTTGGGGTGCTAAAGATTGGCAGGTTCAGGGCACTGAAGCTATGCATCGTGCATGTCTAATTCCTACTCAAATTTTGTTTGTAAATGACACGGTGCAACAGACTACTTGTTTTGGTTTGGCGACAGCCAGAAATTTGAATGTTCCTTCTATTCCATCATTAGCTGAATATGATACATGGCTTACACACAGTCATACGATTGATGTATTGCTTGCCCTGTTCTAGAATGGTAGTATAAATTCTTCTGATGTTGACCCCGTGGGATGGTTATTGTGGCCAACAAGCTCCAATGCATGTCAACTGCGTTTTCTTAATGCAACAACAGGTTTCACACAAAGCAGACCTGATCCACTTTTCCCACATTCTCATTCAGTCACCATGTATTCGGTGGGGAAATTGTGTCAGCAATGGTTGGGGCACTCCACACTGTCGTCAGTGAAACAACACCTGTCCCTTTTGTCGAGTGACATAAATTTGGCTGACTTTATTTTAGGTCCAAAATCACCTAGTTCAAAACGATTTATCTATGAAGCTTATAATGAATTTTGGAAACTGTCGCAGATGGAAGCTGCGGTGCACCTGCGCCAAATTGACCAAGCTAGTTTGGAAAAGGTTCTTGCAGTGGTAGATAATAGCATTAATACATTGTCTTCCCGTATATATACATTGGATAACATTGTCTCATCTGTCATTGATATTGTGCAGCATGACGTGTCTGTTCTGTATCATGGTCAAATTCAATTACGTTCTGTAATGCAACTTGCATGGACATTACAAACGCTCAAAAATGAAAAGTTCCATGGGAATTTTTTTAATGCATCTGCACTGTTCTTACCGTTTAATTTGACTGATAAACAGACATTTATGTCGATGAAGGTCGCAACTTACACACTATTACATATAGAACAATTAGAACAGTTACCGTTTTCTGTAGCAGAGACTGATTCAGCTGTGTGGTTAACACATGGTGTTATATCACTACCCTTCTCACAATTTCAGTTTACATCTTGCATGAAACACTTTCCTGTTGGACGCTTTGAGCCCCTGGGAAGGGCATTTATTCATGAATTGTGGTCATTACCTTTCACCCACAGATGTCAGCGCGCGGATAAGGATGTTTTCCTAACAGGGGAGGATTGCGATTCCACAGTAGGACATTCCCTAGTCTGCAAACACGTTAAATTGCACGGCGCCTGTAACGTATCGGCCCTGTTATTATTCCCGCACTAACTATGCTTTCGAATGGCAGTTATTTTATTTTGAATAACCACGACTGCTGCGGCTTACAGGCCGGCATCCCATATATAGTAACGGTTTCGCAACATGTTACTTGTTGTAGCAATGTCCTTTTTCCACCCCCACATGGGATTGTAGATAGTTCGCTTTGGCCTTCCATTCCAACTTTAAAAACAGATTTCAGTAAACTAAGCAGACTCAAAGCGCTATTGTTTTAACAAGAAGTGGCTCTCACATCAGCGCGAGAGACCTTCGAATTACAGGTGGCGAGAACCGCCAGTGAGATACACTCACTGCTGAACACAAATCTCCCACTCCATTTTGGAGAATTAATACACCAGATATTTAATTTGTCTGATACTGAAGGCCTTACCCATTTTTTTAAACCTGTGGGATCCGGCCTTGTCTCCTCTTTACAGACGATTTTTTGAGTAATACCGGCTTTTATTCATTCTATTTTTTGCCAGCGCCTTCGGAGGGTTTCCATTGATCCTCTTGCTGGCGTGCGGCGTGCTGGTACTTCTGCTCCTGTTACGCAATGGTGGCCCGTCATGCGGTACTGCACAGACCCGGCCAGTCTCGACTGTACCGTGACCGAATGCAGCAACTTTTTGGATGCTTGCCATTGGCGACGCGTGGTGTGAGTTATGGACTTACCTTTCGCTTCGCCCATTTCACTTGCGTGCAACCTGTGTTTTATTGCCGACGGTGCCCTTTCTGTTGGTCCTTGGATATCTGCCTCTCCAATACATCATGCGCTGACCTGGATTATGATCTGTTGGTGGGTCTATTACTGGCCCATGACCAGGTCTGTTCTGGGGACGGTCATTTGATGCGTGCGGCTGCACTTGGAGTTTTGGCAGGCTGGAATACATGTGAGGCTGCACAGCGCCTCTTGCAACGGAGTTTCATCGAATATCATGCAAGTTGCCCGGATATGCTCCTTGTGGCATTGGATTATGAAGAGCACGTATGTTCCTTCGAACTGCTCAACTGGATGGCGTCCCTCTTTGCTATGAACGACAGGGATGACCTTTTGGAACAGTTTGCATTCCACGGTTCACATAATCTGGTGAATTTACCGGACTCGCCCTAGACTATTGGCTAAAATAAAAAGACGCTATACGAGTATTTTTTGGATTATTACTATTCCTTTTTTTAAAAAGGCTTTTATGAAGCTGCTTACTGTTGCATTCTGTTTTTCTATATGCTACAACCTGACAAAGGGGAGGATGTCACGTGGCCGATAGATACATTGTCACCATCACTAAGTTAGCATGAGCCCTGCAGCCATGATGCAGCTTTTGAGCATGTTACTACATGGCTTTATTTTTGCAAGACTCTGTTTATGCCTTTCACATGAGAACTGTCTGCTGTGTTCATTCTCTGCTTGTTCCTGGAGTTTAGTCTGAACATTGTGAGCAAGGTCGATAAACAATGCCCCTTGTTATTCTGTTCTGGTCAGGCCCTAGCACCTAGACAAAACATACTAATGCAGCTGCTGCTGGAGACTCATACTTTGATATTATGGGGATACATGTTTAGGTGGCACACACTTGGAGAGGGACCTTCCCAGGGAGAAGAGCAACACGCACCTACGATGTAGAAATACCATCTATAGATCTTCTATTATATAATAATACTTCTTCTTACCAACGGTAGGGAGGTTAGGCACTATAATCATTTCTCCATTGTCTTTGTATGATGACATCTCCCTTCAGGATGTATGGCCTAGCTGCAATGCTAACTATATTAGTGTCATGCATTTTTCTGCTTGTTGTGGCCTGTATACTGCATGTTAGAGCACGATAGTTAAAATAAACTATATTCGTGTCTCGGTCAGATCTTATTGTGGAAAGGTACGAGAGTGTCAGCGAAAAGGTGTGTCTTGTTACCACGATTCCTGAGAAATCCTGGAATGTTGTGTTCTGGGGTGTCTAATCATTTGCTTCTTCATGAGTGTGTAGGAGAGCGAGTGAGACACTATAACTAGTCGGTCCTGGGCTCGTGGGCACTAAGGTGGTAGGAAGGCACAGTCCCTATACACCGAGGGCCCATAATCCTGCGCATAGTTCTGTGTATGTGCAGAATCCCTGCAACAGCATGTTGTAGACTGGAGTGAACTGTCGTAGAGTGGAGTAGAGTGTTGTACAGTGGAGTGGTGTACAGTGGAGTGCGTGCCATAGAGTGATGTGTGGTACAGTGTCTTAGAGTGGAGGGGCATAGAGTGAATGGTATGTCATAGAGTGGAGTGGAATAGAGTCAAGTGGGGTGTAGTGGAACACCGTAGAGTGCAGTGGCATAGAGTGGAGTGGTGAACAGTGCAATAGCGTGTCGTAGAGTAAAGTGGAGTGGCATGTCGTGTCGTACAGTAGAGGGGAGTGGCATAGACTGGAATTGCGTAGAGTGGAGTAGTATATCATAGAGTAGAGTGGAATAGCGTAGAGTAGAGTGGCATAGAGCAAAGTGGCGTACAGTAGGGTTGTATACAGTGGAATAGCGCAGAGTGGTGTGCCGTACAATGGAGTGGCATATAGTGAAATAGCGCAGTATGGAGTGGCGTAGAGTGGAGTGGCATGTTGTAGGGTAGAGTGGAATAACAGAGTGGAGTGCGTAGAGTGGAGTGGCGTAGAGTGGAGTAGCATGTGGAAGAGTGGAGTGGAGTGGCGTGTCATAGAGTGGAGTGGTGTGGAGTGTCCTACAGTGGAGAGGAGTGGCATGTGGTAGACTGGAGCGGCGTGTTGTAGAGTGGAGTGGTGTGTCATAGAGTTTGGTAGTGAGAAGTGAACAGCTTTCACTTGGGTTGTTGTTATTGTTTGCATGGCAAACTGTGTTAAATGTCTGTATAGTCTAACTAAATTAGACCCTCCCACTCTTATACCATCTATCGCTTTATAGTATTCAACTTATAAAGTGCTCCCACATCTTCGTCGGTCACAGCACGCCCCGTCCCGCAGCGGGATGGGAACGACCCTATGATGAAGCATGCCACCATGGGAGATCTTGGTGGTTGAGGGTTATTTTAAGAAAACTTTCTGTTTTCCTAAACTATAAAGAATTGTGGAAAGATAGCCCATTTAGCACAGAGGGACTCTTCCTGGTTGTTATAAGCCAAAAAGGCAACAGTGCAGACTGATGTTGTAGCTGCAGTTACTCATTCCCATACAAGAGTGGATGGAGATATCATGGTAGCTGTCAGCGCTTCACGCTGTGGCACTCCATAACCTAAAAAATATCCATCAAAATACTCCTACCGACTGAGTGCGCAAAACATACCGTTTGCTCGTATTCCCGGAGTGGGGAATGAAGTGATACCAAATTCAGATCGCAGGCTAGAATTAATTATAGCTGCTCATGAGGGGTTAGCTTCTGCTCATGCAGATGTGGTGGCTACAGTTTCACTACTACATCGACGCTATTGGTGGCATAGTCTCTACAAACAGACTAAACAGTATGTCCTTACCTTTGACATTTGTCAGCAAATAAAAGCTTCCACCGCAGCACGCCCACTGCAGACACCTCTCTTAGTCTCAAACAAACCATTGGCTTGTGTATACCTCGACCACTGCAGACCTCTAAACTCAAATGGTTACTTTAAATACATTCTATTAGCATTGGTTTAATGTTCTAGATTCCTATGGGTATGGCCAAAGTGATCGGAAGATGCTCAAACTATTAGAAAAGATCTGTAAGTCTTCATTGAGACATATGCAGTAGCTGCATTCCGCTCGAACCAGGGGCCAGCATTTGCCTCTAGGGCTTAGCGAGATACCATGGGCACCCTGGGTGTGGCTGTGCATTATTCCTCCCCCATCATCCTGAGGGAAATTCGATAGTGGAGAGGAAAAACTGTGACTTAAAGCAGTCTTTAACAACTAGAGTATTAGGTTCAGGACATAGTTGGGTCTATTATCTGTATGGAGTCCAGACAACTTTAAATAATCTGCCTAGAAGATTCTTGGGTGGCCGGACTCCCTACGAAGTCCTGTTCGGTGTCCAGATGTTCATTCCAAACCTTGATAATCCAGGCACATATGCCTTTTGACATCAAGGAACGTTTAGCTGTCTTACAAGAACTCCAAGACTTCCAAAATGAACACTAATCAGCAATTCAAAAATTCTGCCACTGAAGAAGTGAAGGTGCAACCAGCAACTCCTGGCTGGATTCCAAAGATTGGGGATCTAGTGCGAGAGAAGATTATCGAGAAGAAGGAATTTGGCCCATCATACGGAGCACCTGTGCCAGTCCTGCCAGTTGAAGGTACAAACAAACAAAAGATTTGTATCAATTCATCTTTTAAAACCACACCATCTGACCTACACAGTAGGCCACAAGGGCTCTTGAGTAGTTATTTTCTCCTCTCAATACCATACAGGAAATCCCTCTACAAGCATTAAATAATACTGAAATTATCACTCACCGATAGGGGGATATCAGATACTGAAGTTTTACTACTTCCTGTTACTACTGCTAACACCGTCCACTCACCATATGTGAGCTCACAATCGTTGACTACCATTTCCAACAACTAAATTGTTTATTATGATTCACCTTTGGAGGTGTCTACCATTTCTACATTGCCTCGTGAGGTCCCTGTTTTGGCATAGACTGCCTCTGGCTATTTTGCTGACGCTGATGACTTTTCTTAGGATTCGTCAGACACACCATTGCATGGGATTTGTGCATTTATTTTTGGGCTAAAACAGACTTACCTGATTCCACCTTGGATTTATATTTGGATTGCCATTTCATTACTTTTCCTTTTCATTTTGATTGGATTTGTGACAGTTTTATTTTTGCTCTTGAATGGACATTATCCCCCAGAACGTTGTGCTGTGGAACTAGTAGCTGAGTTATTAAAGCCTCATTCTTCATCACATAAAATACGAAGAGACTTGTCCCTTGTGAACATTTCTGCATTTTTTGTCCCGGATGGCATTGTTTGGGATAAGGCCCCATTTAATATTTTTGGTCCTATTACAGCTCCCTTATGTATTTAAATTTTCAATGAGTGTCGTCATTACTCCTGGCAGCTTGTCTGATTATTGGGATGTAAACACAGTGAATTCTATGCTTTCTGAATTAGAATATTACAGTGTATTTGAAATTGAAGATATGTATAGTACATGCGCTAGTTATAGTGGAGTGTTCTGTTATCATTAATATGCCCATCACCATGTACACAGAGCTAGTACTCCACATGCAGTTTTTAATTTTATACAATGGGAACATTGCCTAACACCACCAGTGGGTAGCTCAAAAACATACCTGCAGAAGTTTGCATATTTTTCTGGCAACAGACTCTTGGAACCAATGTCTTATTATTTTAAACTTTCCCGTTCCCCAGCAAAGACAAACATGCCTACCGAAACTAAATTGGTTTCTTAGGCTTCCTTTTTTTTCCAATTGTGTGTTGAAGGTTAAGAATTTTGGAAAGGCAAAATCAGTTTGGGGGTCGCATGATTGGCAAGTCCAGGGCAATGAGGCTTTGTTTAGTTCGTGTCTAATACAAAGACAAAATATTTTTCTGAACAAAATAGTACAGCAAACAACATGCCTGGGTTTGACTAAAATTAAAGACATGAATACACCAAACATACCCTCTACTGCACGTTTCGATAATTGGCAACATTTTACAAAGTACACAGATGAACAGCTCAATAACAAGATACTGAATGGTACATACAATTCTACACTTTCTGGTTCAGACGGATGGTTAGTATGGCCATTAGACACTAATGGCAGTCATGCACGTTTTTGAACAACACAAAGGGTTTCAAAACAAATAGACCAGACCCACATTATGTGCAGACAAAACACTCAGGAGTGGTTACTGCATATAGTGTTGGAAAGTTATTCCAGCAATAGTTACAGCATTCCACTTTAGATGCAGTTAAGAAACACTTATCTCTCCTTTTTGATGGCATGATCACCACTTCATAAATGCTTTCTATATTCCCTATACAATGAATTTTGGAAAGTTACCCAGCAGAAAGCTGCTGGACTCATATGAAAAAATGCACAGGGCTAATTTGGAAAAGGCTTTTGCTGTTGTGGATAATGGCATGACCACATTATCAACTTGGATTTACTCTCTTTATAACGCTGTGTCCTCAGCAATCAACCTCATACAAAGTGACATGTCCCATTTGCAGCACGGGCAAGGTCGGCTTGAATCGATTTTGCAGTTAAGTTGGACGTTCCAAGTTTTTAAATCTGGTCGCGTGCCCTGGAAATATCTGAATGTGACTGCTTTATTTTTGCCTTATCATTTAACCCGCTTACAGAAAATAATGGAAAAAAGGACGCAACCTACACACAATGTTAAGCATTGAGCAATGGAGAAATTGCCATTCACAGTAGCTGAAACACCATAGTTAATCCATGGTTTATTTTGCGAGTAGGGGGGCGTGTTCTCGCCAGCGGCAAGATGGCTGCGCGCTGAGTGAGCTCTGCCGGGCGAGCCACCTAATCCGGCATAATCCGCCATCAACGGGAGGCATTTAGCCACCGAAATGCATCCCGACACCGTGCGCCTTTGCTGAGGCGCCGGGGGCCGTGGAGAGACGACACCGGTGGAGCCCGCTGCACTGTGGCCTAGCCAGCTGCCCGCCGCACTGTGGCCTAGCCAGCTGCCTGCCCATCCTGGGGCGCCCTAGGGCCTGCGCCGGCCCGTCCTGCCTGCTGGGGCGCCTTCCTGCTGAGATTGGCGGGCCCGCCCCCGGTGCGATTCCCTGTCCGGACCTGTGCGGCGACCCGCTGTGGGTGCTCTAGGCCCGGGACGGTGGTGTCCCCCATCTGCGGCTCCGACCTACTACCGGCGGATAGACTGCGGCCTTGGGGCTAGGTGCGGGCTGTTGCCACCCTGGCGCCTGGCGAGATCCTGAAAATCCTGCTGATCCGGCCCGCTGCCCCGGAATCCTACCCACGTGAGGGCTGCCTGGACCGGGCGGCGGCCGCATTGGGTTATCCAGCACTCCCCCAAGTATGGTTGCTGCGCTCACCGGGGGACCCGCCCTGCGGCCTAGCTGGCCTTCTCCCCTACACCGCATCGGTGTGGGCCTGTGCGCCGGCGGCTCCTCCGGACTTGGTGGCCTGTTTCTTCTGGTTGCCTCCTGGGACTTGATGCAGCGCGCTTAGGGTCCTGGCTCTCTCCTTGGCCTGCCCTGCGCTGGAGCCGTGCCGCTGCCTGTCCCTGGCCTACCATTGACTGCCGCCCCGGCCCGCCTGGACAGAGGAGACCCACGCCTGGGGGCTTCCTCCCTCTTCAACCCTGCTTCACCCCGCGCATACAACCGCTCTGGCAGCGGGGCACTCCGGAGGCTCACGCCTGATCGTACTATTGCGGCCACGCTATTGTGGCCGGCTGAGCCCTGCCATTGGAGCACCTATGACAGCATAACACAAGGTATCATCGCCCTACGCCTGTGGTCTTCTTTGCGGCTGGATCCAGACCTCCCTGCCCTATCATATCCTCCTACTACCTCGTTTGGCCGGACCAGCCTTTGAACTTGAGAGCCAACCTCATCACTGCGAAACCCGCTGCGCTACTCACTGCCCCCACTGCCTTTTCGTTGTGGGCCGCCATGAGGAAGACAGACACCAGACAGCCCAACATCACTTTCTCTGGGCGAGGTGCGGACAAGGGTGGTGAGCCCCTCCCCGATGCTGGTGAGCAATCTACTCAGACCGACCTTCCCGGCGAACAAGATGACAGCCTCAGAACCATCCTTCTAGAAGTAAAGTCCAGCCTAAAGGCCATCGATGCAAAAATAGACCACCTAACATCCCGTCTCGACCAGGTAAAACAGAGGGTGAACTCCCACGACGCACGCATTGACCAGCTCGAGGCGAGATTTTTGGATGCTGAGGACGCCAGAGCCTCCGGAGCGCAGAAGCTCCTTAAAATGGACAAAATCCTTGAAGTTATTTGCGCCAAGAACGAGGACTTAGAGGCGCCCTCACGAAGGAACAACATCTGGGTCGTTGGCCTGCCGGAATCCACCGCGACCGGGAAAATGGAGGACTATCTTGAAACCCTGCTCCGTGGTCTCTTCGGCCCGGTTCTGTCCACCCACTTCCTTGTTGAGCGGGTACACAGGTCACTTGAGCCTCAACCTCCTCCTCCTCCCCCCCCGGTGCCCTGGCGTGGCCCATCATCACCCGCTTGTTGAATTACCGGGGCTCCATTCTGCGCTGGGCCCGGGAGCTGGGTGAGGTCAATCATCAGTGAAACACGTTGTCCTTCTACCCCGACTTTACTCTGTCAGTCCAGGCGGCCCGCAGGGATTTTCTTCCCGCCAAGCATATCCTGCAACAGCTCCACATCACGTATGCGATGCTCTACCCCTCCAAACTCTGCATTGACTTTGGGGAGAAACCTACATTTTTCACTGACCCCAAGGCTGCCCTCACCTTCACGAAGCAACTGCAGAAATCCTCGCCACGAAGCCACCCCACTAATTCCGAGGACTGCCGCACAAGTGACAATGACTGCGGTGGCATGTGGGAAGAATCGCTCGTCGAAGGCTTTAAGGTGGTTTGATGGGGCCTGTTCCACGGCCCATATGGAACTTGTACAGGCCTTAAAAGCGATTCCCAGATCTGAACTGAACATTAGGGAAAAAAGAAAGGCCTATAAGACAGCAACTCAGAGTAGAAAGAAACAGTTAAAGGAACAGGCATGGGACGCTCTACAACAAGTGAGTGTCCTGAAAGATAGCTCTAAATTTTGGACAGTAGTCAATAGCCCTTTTCTTTCTGAAAGCCCAAACTTTAATACTGATTGCGTAATACCGGCGGAAAAATGGGTTTCACACTACAGCCAAATCTTCAGTGACGCAAATCTAGAAGAACCTAAAAATCATAGCGAAGCCAGGCAAAAAAGGATGGTGTTTCACTGTAGTGTTGAAGAGGTCGAAAAAGCAATCATATCTACATCTGGAGGAAAGGCCCCGGGCCCGATGGGGTCCCGGCAGACCTTTACAAAGCTGATCCCAAGGTTTGGGCTAATATCCTGACCAATGTTTTTAATGCTGCATGCTTATATGGGTACCCAGCATCCTGGGGAAAGGCAGTGATCGTCCCCATTTTTAAAAAGGGTGTCAGGGACGAACCCACTTGTTATAGACCAATTTCACTGCTAGATGCAGCAGCAAAGATATTGGGCAGGGTTGTCCTTAACCGTTTGACAGCTTGGTTGGATCAACGTAATGTAATTTCGGATCTACAGTACGGTTTTAGACCAAGAAAGGGAACTCTGGACCAGTGTTTAAATTTACATCTGGTGATAAACAAGTATACAGTTGCAAAAAAGGCCCAATATATTTAGCATTCATGGATTTGACACAAGCTTTCGATTGTGTGAACAGATCGAAATTATGGGCAATTTTAAAGGGTATGGGACTAGAAACAGAACTTGTGTCTTTCTTATATACTATCCACGAGAATAATACGGCGGCAGTGAGATATAATAGTGCAGGCGGTTTGACAACATCTTGGGATGTGAAAGAGAGGTGCGCCAGGGTTGTATCCTGGCCCCCTCTTATTCACACTATATATAAATAAGCTAGGAGATTTTTACAAGCTAGCTGCAAAGACATCCCGAGATTTGGTGAGGTAATGGTCCCGGCACTTTTATATGCGGATGATACCGTTTTATTAGCTAGAACTGCAGTGGGACTTCAATTACTTTTAGATAGTTTTATAACTTTTATGGATTCCTTAGACCTCTACAAATTTTAAGAAATCTCATACTATGTCGATTGGCCCTGGAAAACCCCAAAAGATACGTACATTTTATTGTAAAGGGGTGGAACTAACGAGAGTCCCGACCTTCCCTTATCTGGGGGTTCTTTTTGATGATAGGGGAACGTGGTGCCCACAACTGACACAAAAAAAGAACACTCTCATTAGGGCAACGAGGGCCACACTAAATTTCGCCAAGAGAGTAGGGACTAAACCAATTCCCGCTCTGATGAAGATATACAAAGAGAAATGTATCCCCATGGCAACTTATGGCAGTGATATTTGGGGGTATAAGGAAGGTAGGGACATGCAGCGTGAGGAAGATACGTTTTTACGTAAGATCTTGGCTGTTCCGCATTCCACCCCCGCTTACATTTTACATGAAGACCTGGGAGTGGGATATATATCTGATCAAATTGCGGTAGCTCCTCTCCTTCGCTGGTTAAGAGTTTGGGCTAACCCTACTACTAATCTGAATCAGAAAATAATTACTGACTGTTTGGCACTGGATAAAAGTTACAGTATTTCGTGGCTAAAATATATACAGGAGACGGTAAAATGGTTAGGAAGACCTGAGTTATTTATTAGCCTAAATTCCCTGGGTGAAACCGAAATCAGAAAGGTAAAATATCAATTTCTGTACAAACGCCAGGGACTCCGAGAAGAGAAGGAGCTGGTAAAATTTACAGTGAGAAGTTACATAACGTTATCCTCGGATAACCAAATCCAGCCGTATCTTCACATTGTCAGAAACCCCTTCCATCGATATGTCTTAACTAGATTTCGTTTGCATATGATTCCCTGGGTTTTGGCGGTTCCCCAAGGATTTTCAAAACCAGGATCTCTAAAACCTTGTCCTTGTGACAATTTCTCTGACAAAGATACTCTTCATTTCATCTTTTTTTGTGATCATTATGTGCTTTTACGAAAACGGTTCATATTCCCACTAATCAGAGACTGTCACTTTACCCAAGTTAGGCCAGCTTTACTGTACCTCCAAATGTTATCCTCGCCTATGGTTTGTTTTGGGGTTGCGAGCTTTTTAACAGGAGCCATTAGACATAGAAAAAAATTGGTCTTTTAATTTCTTAACTTTTATAGGATTTTTATATTTAGGATTTTCGTCCTTTTTAGCTGTTATGAAGGCCCGCTGTCCGGAAATCATTTTGTTTTCTAGCACATTGCATTTGCACTTTATATGATGTATTTGTTCTAAATGTATTTTAGAATGACAGTATAGAGGCCGTTTCTTTTAAATTGTGAGTTTTATTCCCAGGGTTTCTTAATCTTTTCATTGTTTTTATTTGTATATTGCATTTTGTACTTTATAAGATGTATTTGCACTAAAATGCACATTGCACTTCATCAGGGTTCTGATGTATTTGCATCATGAGTATTCTAGAAACTTGGCCGCTGATTGTTATCATGGATGTGGTGTTCGTTTTTCATTTTAATTTTAAGGCTCTCTCCTAAGGAAAAGGCAAATGAAATGTAAATGTATTTTCCTTGTCTTATATGTGCACTTTTATGGCATTAAGTTGCCGAATAAAGTTTTCTGACTGACTGATCCTTCCATGCACGGCTCTTCCTCACTGTTATGCATATTTCATGTTGTTCCCTCCATGCGCTCTGTTTGATGTAATGTCTCATGCTTCCTTTTATTGTACATAAAAACCTGTAATCTCTGTATGACATGGCGACCAGCAATGGGCTGACATGTGTTGCTCTTCAGGGCTCGTGGGTCCCTGGGACAGTTTAAATACCCTGCTCGTCTTGTTTGCAACCAAGAACATTTCTGTGATAGTAATGTTTCACCTTTAAGTCGCCTCCCTCTGAGTTACCCCATGCTCGGCCACCCTGCCTACATGGCAAGGGGAAAATGGCTGTGCCCACGCACCCCGCTGGGATGATTCCCATTCCCGTATCTAACTCTCCAAGTTTGGGTTCCCTGGGAGTGGGGGTTCAGATGCTCAACCTAATTGGGGAGTTGGAGTGGGTGGAGGGAGGGTTGTTTTTTTTCCGAAGGGTTCTGTAATTGGCGCCTTCTACAAGAGGCTTGCTTTGTTATTCTTTTTGTTCTGGTTTCGGCATGTCACTGTCTGTATACATTCCACAATGTGCTGTACCTTATTGCACCAGCTTTCGACGCTTTCTTCATGGACTGCAGGCACTACGCTACTCACCGCCCCTTAGTTGCTACATGACTGACACTACCTTTTGGACTTGGAACATTAGGGGTCTGAATGACCACCGTAAGGCACGTCTTATGCGTGCACAGCTTATCAGACACCAGGTAGATGTTTGTTTCCTCCAGGAGACGCATCTCCTTCCTGCTACCTCATCTAGGCTGCAATCTCGTCACTGGGGAGAATCCTACACCGCCTTCTACTCCAACTATTTACGTGGTGTCTCCATTCTTTTTAGGAGGGGCCTTCCTTGGCATGACACCCACTCCCTCATTGACACGGAGGGTCGCTATGTGATCCTTGCTGGCATGCTTTACAATCAGCCGCTGATACTAGCGGCGCTCTACGGCCCCCAACACTGACGACCCCTACTTCTTCACACACGTCTGGCAACTTATATCCTTTCTGGGGCCCCACTCCTTGATATGGGGGGGCGACTTTAACATAGCACCTTCGCAGGCACTGGACCGTTCGGGAGTCCGCATTTAACACCCATAGGCCATCGCCCTCCTCCATTCAATCATGGCTGATAACTCCTTTTGGGATGCCTGGCGGCATGCATGCCCTGGCAAGCGCGAGGGAACCTCCGTGGCCGGCTCACGTGGATCCTGGTCCCGCCTCGACCTCTGGAACACTACCCGTGATATTGCCTCTTGGACCACTTCCGTGGACCACATGGCCTGCACTTTGTCCGACCATGCCCCCGTACGTCTATGTTTGCGGCTCCCGCTCACACTTCGTCGCATGTTCGCTTGGCGCCTGCCTCCCAATGCCCTTCGTGATGCCGCCTTCCGCGAGGAAATCCGCAGTGCCATCATTGCCTATTTTGAGCGCAACGTGGGCTCTGTTGAGTCGCCCTCGACCCTCTGGGAGGCCTTCAAGGTTGTGATCCGGGGGGAGTGTATTGCCAAACAATATGGGGTGTTGAAGTCTATCAGGGGCACCCTTGAACGTCTGGAAAAAGATATCAAAGCTCTAGACCTTAAACAATCTCAAAACCCCAGTCCTGTTACACTTGCCTCTATTAGAGCCAAGCTTACTGAATTCCACGAGGAGACGGATATAGAGGTCACATTCCTTGGCAGAGAAGCCCGAGCTCAACGCTATGGCGAGGGCGATCGTCCCGGCAAGTTCCTTGCAAATCTCCTCCGACAGCCACATGCCTCTTCTTACATTACGATACCAAAGGGGATGATGGACGGAGCGTTAGAGCAAATCAAACACTCACCCCCAGTCAACTGATCTGGGTTTAATCCATCATCATTCTTTAGCTCACTCCACCACCCCAGTTCAGACATGGCCATATGCAAATCAGTCTGACCCTGTGCCTCATGGGAACAGTCCAGCCCGAACTGCAAGCCATGTCTTCCCTGGACCGGAAACAAGCATCCTGGGACCGGTTTCGGGTTCAAAACCCTCATCAGCCAGGCTATCTTGAATCCAGTGGCAAAGTGAGCAAGGGACCCACGTCTGGGCATACCCTGCCAACTTAGGGCGAACAAAGCGATACCAAAGGGGATGATGGACGGAGCGTTAGAGCAAATCAAACACTCACCCCCAGTCAACTGATCTGGGTTTAATCCATCATCATTCTTTCTCTGGGCGAGGTGCGGACAAGGGTGGTGAGCCCCTCCCCGATGCTGGTGAGCAATCTACTCAGACCGACCTTCCCGGCGAACAAGATGACAGCCTCAGAACCATCCTTCTAGAAGTAAAGTCCAGCCTAAAGGCCATCGATGCAAAAATAGACCACCTAACATCCCGTCTCGACCAGGTAAAACAGAGGGTGAACTCCCACGACGCACGCATTGACCAGCTCGAGGCGAGATTTTTGGATGCTGAGGACGCAGGAGCCTCCGGAGCGCAGAAGCTCCTTAAAATGGACAAAATCCTTGAAGTTATTTGCGCCAAGAACGAGGACTTAGAGGCGCCCTCACGAAGGAACAACATCTGGGTCGTTGGCCTGCCGGAATCCACCGCGACCGGGAAAATGGAGGACTATCTCGAAACCCTGCTCCGTGGTCTCTTTGGCCCGGTTCTGTCCACCCACTTCCTTGTTGAGCGGGTACACAGGTCACTTGAGCCTCAACCTCCTCCTCCCCCCCCCCGGTGCCCTGGCGTGGCCCATCATCGCCCGCTTGTTGAATTACCGGGGCTCCATTCTGCACTGGGCCCGGGAGCTGGGTGAGGTCAATCATCAGTGAAACACGTTGTCCTTCTACCCCGACTTTACTCTGTCAGTCCAGGCGGCCCGCAGGGATTTTCTTCCCGCCAAGCATATCCTGCAACAACTCCACATCACGTATGCGATGCTCTACCCCTCCAAACTCTGCATTGACTTTGGGGAGAAACCTACATTTTTCACTGACCCCAAGGCTGCCCTCACCTTCACGAAGCAACTGCAGAAATCCTCGCCACGAAGCCACCCCACTAATTCCGAGGACTGCCGCACAAGTGACAATGACTGCGGCGGCATGTGGGAAGAATCGCTCGTCGAAGGCTTTAAGGTGGTTTGATGGGGCCTGTTCCACGGCCCATATGGAACTTGTACAGGCCTTAAAAGCGATTCCCAGATCTGAACTGAACATTAGGGAAAAAAGAAAGGCCTATAAGACAGCAACTCAGAGTAGAAAGAAACAGTTAAAGGAACAGGCATGGGACGCTCTACAACAAGTGAGTGTCCTGAAAGATAGCTCTAAATTTTGGACAGTAGTCAATAGCCCTTTTCTTTCTGAAAGCCCAAACTTTAATACTGATTGCGTAATACCGGCGGAAAAATGGGTTTCACACTTCAGCCAAATATTCAGTGACGCAAATCTAGAAGAACCTAAAAATCATAGCGAAGCCAGGCAAAAAAGGATGGTGTTTCACTGTAGTGTTGAAGAGGTCGAAAAAGCAATCATATCTACATCTGGAGGAAAGGCCCCGGGCCCCGATGGGGTCCCGGCAGACCTTTACAAAGCTGATCCCAAGGTTTGGGCTAATATCCTGACCAATGTTTTTAATGCTGCATGCTTATGTGGGTACCCAGCATCCTGGGGAAAGGCAGTGATCGTCCCCATTTTTAAAAAGGGTGTCAGGGACGAACCCACTTGTTATAGACCAATTTCGCTGCTAGATGCAGCAGCAAAGATATTGGGCAGGGTTGTCCTTAACCGTTTGACAGCTTGGTTGGATCAACGTAATGTAATTTCGGATCTACAGTACGGTTTTAGACCAAGAAAGGGAACTCTGGACCAGTGTTTAAATTTACATCTGGTGATAAACAAGTATACAGTTGCAAAAAAAGGCCCAATATATTTAGCATTCATGGATTTGACACAAGCTTTCGATTGTGTGAACAGATCGAAATTATGGGCAATTTTAAAGGGTATGGGACTAGAAACAGAACTTGTGTCTTTCTTATATACTATCCACGAGAATAATACGGCGGCAGTGAGATATAATAGTGCAGGCGGTTTGACAACATCTTGGGATGTGAAAAGAGGGGTGCGCCAGGGTTGTATCCTGGCCCCCCTCTTATTCACACTATATATAAATAAGCTAGGAGATTTTTTACAAGCTAGCTGCAAAGACATCCCGAGATTTGGTGAGGTAATGGTCCCGGCACTTTTATATGCGGATGATACCGTTTTATTAGCTAGAACTGCAGTGGGACTTCAATTACTTTTAGATAGTTTTATAACTTTTATGGATTCCTTAGACCTCTACAAATTTTAAGAAATCTCATACTATGTCGATTGGCCCTGGAAAACCCCAAAAGATACGTGCATTTTATTGTAAAGGGGTGGAACTAACGAGAGTCCCGACCTTCCCTTATCTGGGGGTTCTTTTTGATGATAGGGGAACGTGGTGCCCACAACTGACACAAAAAAAGAACACTCTCATTAGGTCAACGAGGGCCACACTAAATTTCGCCAAGAGAGTAGGGACTAAACCAATTCCCGCTCTGATGAAGATATACAAAGAGAAATGTATCCCCATGGCAACTTATGGCAGTGATATTTGGGGGTATAAGGAAGGTAGGAACATGCAGCGTGAGGAAGATACGTTTTACGTAAGATCTTGGCTGTTCCGCATTCCACCCCGCTTACATTTTACATGAAGAGCTGGGAGTGGGATATATATCTGATCAAATTGCGGTAGCTCCTCTCCTTCGCTGGTTAAGAGTTTGGGCTAACCCTACTACTAATCTGAATCAGAAAATAATTACTGACTGTTTGGCACTGGATAAAGGTTACAGTATTTCGTGGCTAAAATATATAAAGGAGACGGTAAAATGGTTAGGAAGACCTGAGTTATTTATTAGCCTAAATTCCCTGGGTGAAACCGAAATCAGAAAGGTAAAATATCAATTTCTGTACAAACGCCAGGAACTCCGAGAAGAGAAGGAGCTGGCAAAATTTACAGTGAGAAGTTACATAACGTTATCCTCGGATAACCAAATCCAGCCGTATCTTCACATTGTCAGAAACCCCTTCCATCGATATGTCTTAACTAGATTTCGTTTGCATATGATTCCCTGGGTTTTGGCGGTTCCCCAAGGATTTTCAAAACCAGGATCTCTAAAACCTTGTCCTTGTGACAATTTCTCTGACCAAGATACTCTTCATTTCATCTTTTTTTGTGATCATTATGTGCTTTTACGAAAACGGTTCATATTCCCACTAATCAGAGACTGTCACTTTACCTAAGTTAGGCCAGCTTTACTGTACCTCCAAATGTTATCCTCGCCTATGGTTTGTTTTGGGGTTACGAGCTTTTTAACAGGAGCCATTAGACATAGAAAAAAATTGGTCTTTTAATTTCTTAACTTTTATAGGATTTTTATATTTAGGATTTTCGTCCTTTTTAGCTGTTATGAAGGCCCGCTGTCCGGAAATCATTTTGTTTTCTAGCACATTGCATTTGCACTTTATATGATGTATTTGTTCTAAATGTATTTTAGAATGACAGTATAGAGGCCGTTTCTTTTAAATTGTGAGTTTTATTCCCAGGGTTTCTTAATCTTTTCATTGTTTTTATTTGTATAATGCATTTTGTACTTTATAAGATGTATTTGCACTAAAATGCACATTGCACTTCATCAGGGTTCTGATGTATTTGCATCATGAGTATTCTAGAAACTTGGCCGCTGATTGTTATCATGGATGTGGTGTTCGTTTTTCATTTTAATTTTAAGGCTCTCTCCTAAGGAAAAGGCAAATGAAATGTAAATGTATTTTCCTTGTCTTATATGTGCACTTTTATGGCATTAAGTTGCCGAATAAAGTTTTCTGACTGACTGATCCTTCCATGCACGGCTCTTCCTCACTGTTATGCATATTTCATGTTGTTCCCTCCATGCGCTCTGTTTGATGTAATGTCTCATGCTTCCTTTTATTGTACATAAAAACCTGTAATCTCTGTATGACATGGCGACCAGCAATGGGCTGACATGTGTTGCTCTTCAGGGCTCGTGGGTCCCTGGGACAGTTTAAATACCCTGCTCGTCTTGTTTGCAACCAAGAACATTTCTGTGATAGTAATGTTTCACCTTTAAGTCGCCTCCCTCTGAGTTACCCCATGCTCGGCCACCCTGCCTACATGGCAAGGGGAAAATGGCTGTGCCCACGCACCCCGCTGGGATGATTCCCATTCCCGTATCTAACTCTCCAAGTTTGGGTTCCCTGGGAGTGGGGGGTTCAGATGCTCAACCTAATTGGGGAGTTGGAGTGGGTGGAGGGAGGGTTGTTTTTTTTCCGAAGGGTTCTGTAATTGGCGCCTTCTACAAGAGGCTTGCTTTGTTATTCTTTTTGTTCTGGTTTCGGCATGTCACTGTCTGTATACATTCCACAATGTGCTGTACCTTATTGCACCAGCTTTCGACGCTTTCTTCATGGACTGCAGGCACTACGCTACTCACCGCCCCTTAGTTGCTACATGACTGACACTACCTTTTGGACTTGGAACATTAGGGGTCTGAATGACCACCGTAAGGCACGTCTTATGCGTGCACAGCTTATCAGACACCAGGTAGATGTTTGTTTCCTCCAGGAGACGCATCTCCTTCCTGCTACCTCATCTAGGCTGCAATCTCGTCACTGGGGAGAATCCTACACCGCCTTCTACTCCAACTATTTACGTGGTGTCTCCATTCTTTTTAGGAGGGGCCTTCCTTGGCATGACACCCACTCCCTCATTGACACGGAGGGTCGCTATGTGATCCTTGCTGGCATGCTTTACAATCAGCCGCTGATACTAGCGGCGCTCTACGGCCCCAACACTGACGACCCCTACTTCTTCACACACGTCTGGCAACTTATATCCTTTCTGGGGCCCCACTCCTTGATATGGGGGGACGACTTTAACATAGCACCTTCGCAGGCACTGGACCGTTCGGGAGTCCGCATTTAACACCCACAGGCCATCGCCCTCCTCCATTCAATCATGGCTGATAACTCCTTTTGGGATGCCTGGCGGCATGCAAGCCCTGGCAAGCGCGAGGGAACCTCCGTGGCCGGCTCACGTGGATCCTGGTCCCGCCTCGACCTCTGGAACACTACCCGTGATATTGCCTCTTGGACCACTTCCGTGGACCACATGGCCTGCACTTTGTCCGACCATGCCCCCGTACGTCTATGTTTGCGGCTCCCGCTCACACTTCGTCGCATGTTCGCTTGGCGCCTGCCTCCCAATGCCCTTCGTGATGCCGCCTTCCGCGAGGAAATCCGCAGTGCCATCATTGCCTATTTTGAGCGCAACGTGGGCTCTGTTGAGTCGCCCTCGACCCTCTGGGAGGCCTTCAAGGTTGTGATCCGGGGGGAGTGTATTGCCAAACAATATGGGGTGTTGAAGTCTATCAGGGGCACCCTTGAACGTCTGGAAAAAGATATCAAAGCTCTAGACCTTAAACAATCTCAAAACCCCAGTCCTGTTACACTTGCCTCTATTAGAGCCAAGCTTACTGAATTCCACGAGGAGGCGGATAGAGAGGTCACATTCCTTGGCAGAGAAGCCCGAGCTCGACGCTATGGCGAGGGCGATCGTCCCGGCAAGATCCTTGCAAATCTCCTCCGACAGCCACATGCCTCTTCTTACATTACGATACCAAAGGGGATGATGGACGGAGCGTTAGAGCAAATCAAACACTCACCCCCAGTCAACTGATCTGGGTTTAATCCATCATCATTCTTTAGCTCACTCCACCACCCCAGTTCAGACATGGCCATATGCAAATCAGTCTGACCCTGTGCCTCATGGGAACAGTCCAGCCCGAACTGCCAAGCCATGTCTTCCCTGGACCGGAAACAAGCATCCTGGGACCGGTTTCGGGTTCAAAACCCTCATCAGCCAGGCTATCTTGAATCCAGTGGCAAAGTGAGCAAGGGACCCACGTCTGGGCATAGCCTGCCAACTTAGGGCGAACAAAGCGATACCAAAGGGGATGATGTACGGAGCGTTAGAGCAAATCAAACACTCACCCCCAGTCAACTGATCTGGGTTTAATCCATCATCATTCTTTAGCTCACTCCACCACCCCAGTTCAGACATGGCCATATGCAAATCAGTCTGACCCTGTGCCTCATGGGAACAGTCCAGCCCGAACTGCCAAGCCATGTCTTCCCTGGACCGGAAACAAGCATCCTGGGACCGGTTTCGGGTTCAAAACCCTCATCAGCCAGGCTATCTTGAATCCAGTGGCAAAGTGAGCAAGGGACCCACGTCTGGGCATACCCTGCCAACTTAGGGCGAACAAAGCGATACCAAAGGGGATGATGGACGGAGCGTTAGAGCAAATCAAACACTCACCCCCAGTCAACTGATCTGGGTTTAATCCATCATCATTCTTTAGCTCACTCCACCACCCCAGTTCAGACATGGCCATATGCAAACCAGTCTGACCCTGTGCCTCATGGGAACAGTCCAGCCCGAACTGCCAAGCCATGTCTTCCCTGGACCGGAAACAAGCATCCTGGGACCGGTTTCGGGTTCAAAACCCTCATCAGCCAGGCTATCTTGAATCCAGTGGCAAAGTGAGCAAGGGACCCACGTCTGGGCATACCCTGCCAACTTAGGGCGAACAAAGCGATACCAAAGGGGATGATGGACGGAGCGTTAGAGCAAATCAAACACTCACCCCCAGTCAACTGATCTGGGTTTAATCCATCATCATTCTTTAGCTCACTCCACCACCCCAGTTCAGACATGGCCATATGCAAATCAGTCTGACCCTGTGCCTCATGGGAACAGTCCAGCCCGAACTGCCAAGCCATGTCTTCCCTGGACAGGAAACAAGCATCCTGGGACCGGTTTCGGGTTCAAAACCCTCATCAGCCAGGCTATCTTGAATCCAGTGGCAAAGTGAGCAAGCGACCCACGTCTGGGCATACCCTGCCAACTTAGGGCGAACAAAGCGATACCAAAGGGGATGATGGACGGAGCGTTAGAGCAAATCAAACCCTCACCTCCAGTCAACTGATCTGGGTTTAATCCATCATCATTCTTTAGCTCACTCCACCACCCCAGTTCAGACATGGCCATATGCAAATCAGTCTGACCCTGTGCCTCATGGGAACAGTCCAGCCCGAACTGCCAAGCCATGTCTTCCCTGGACCGGAAACAAGCATCCTGGGACCGGTTTCGGGTTCAAAACCCTCATCAGCCAGGCTATCTTGAATCCAGTGGCAAAGTGAGCAAGGGACCCACGTCTGGGCATACCCTGCCAACTTAGGGCGAACAAAGCGATACCAAAGGGGATGATGGACGGAGCGTTAGAGCAAATCAAACACTCACCCCCAGTCAACTGATCTGGGTTTAATCCATCATCATTCTTTAGCTCACTCCACCACCCCAGTTCAGACATGGCCATATGCAAATCAGTCTGACCCTGTGCCTCATGGGAACAGTCCAGCCCGAACTGCCAAGCCATGTCTTCCCTGGACCGGAAACAAGCATCCTGGGACCGGTTTCGGGTTCAAAACCCTCATCAGCCAGGCTATCTTGAATCCAGTGGCAAAGTGAGCAAGGGACCCACGTCTGGGCATACCCTGCCAACTTAGGGCGAACAAAGCGATACCAAAGGGGATGATGGACGGAGCGTTAGAGCAAATCAAACACTCACCCCCAGTCAACTGATCTGGGTTTAATCCATCATCATTCTTTAGCTCACTCCACCACCCCAGTTCAGACATGGCCATATGCAAACCAGTCTGACCCTGTGCCTCATGGGAACAGTCCAGCCCGAACTGCCAAGCCATGTCTTCCCTGGACCGGAAACAAGCATCCTGGGACCGGTTTCGGGTTCAAAACCCTCATCAGCCAGGCTATCTTGAATCCAGTGGCAAAGTGAGCAAGGGACCCACGTCTGGGCTTACCCTGCCAACTTAGGGCGAACAAAGCGATACCAAAGGGGATGATGGACGGAGCGTTAGAGCAAATCAAACACTCACCCCCAGTCAACTGATCTGGGTTTAATCCATCATCATTCTTTAGCTCACTCCACCACCCCAGTTCAGACATGGCCATATGCAAATCAGTCTGACCCTGTGCCTCATGGGAACAGTCCAGCCCGAACTGCCAAGCCATGTCTTCCCTGGACAGGAAACAAGCATCCTGGGACCGGTTTCGGGTTCAAAACCCTCATCAGCCAGGCTATCTTGAATCCAGTGGCAAAGTGAGCAAGCGACCCACGTCTGGGCATACCCTGCCAACTTAGGGCGAACAAAGCGATACCAAAGGGGATGATGGACGGAGCGTTAGAGCAAATCAAACCCTCACCCCCAGTCAACTGATCTGGGTTTAATCCATCATCATTCTTTAGCTCACTCCACCACCCCAGTTCAGACATGGCCATATGCAAATCAGTCTGACCCTGTGCCTCATGGGAACAGTCCAGCCCGAACTGCCAAGCCATGTCTTCCCTGGACCGGAAACAAGCATCCTGGGACCGGTTTCGGGTTCAAAACCCTCATCAGACAGGCTATCTTGAATCCAGTGGCAAAGTGAGCAAGGGACCCACGTCTGGGCATACCCTGCCAACTTAGGGCGAACAAAGCGATACCAAAGGGGATGATGGACGGAGCGTTAGAGCAAATCAAACACTCACCCCCAGTCAACTGATCTGGGTTTAATCCATCATCATTCTTTAGCTCACTCCACCACCCCAGTTCAGACATGGCCATATGCAAATCAGTCTGACCCTGTGCCTCATGGGAACAGTCCAGCCCGAACTGCCAAGCCATGTCTTCCCTGGACCGGAAACAAGCATCCTGGGACCGGTTTCGGGTTCAAAACCCTCATCAGCCAGGCTATCTTGAATCCAGTGGCAAAGTGAGCAAGGGACCCACGTCTGGGCATACCCTGCCAACTTAGGGCGAACAAAGCGATACCAAAGGGGATGATGGACGGAGCGTTAGAGCAAATCAAACACTCACCCCCAGTCAACTGATCTGGGTTTAATCCATCATCATTCTTTAGCTCACTCCACCACCCCAGTTCAGACATGGCCATATGCAAATCAGCCTGACCCTGTGCCTCATGGGAACAGTCCAGCCCGAACTGCCAAGCCATGTCTTCCCTGGACCGGAAACAAGCATCCTGGGACCGGTTTCGGGTTCAAAACCCTCATCAGCCAGGCTATCTTGAATCCAGTGGCAAAGTGAGCAAGGGACCCACGTCTGGGCATACCCTGCCAACTTAGGGCGAACAAAGCGATACCAAAGGGGATGGTGGACGGAGCGTTAGAGCAAATCAAACACTCACCCCCAGTCAACTGATCTGGGTTTAATCCATCATCATTCTTTAGCTCACTCCACCACCCCAGTTCAGACATGGCCATATGCAAATCAGTCTGACCCTGTGCCTCATGGGAACAGTCCAGCCCGAACTGCCAAGCCATGTCTTCCCTGGACCGGAAACAAGCATCCTGGGACCGGTTTCGGGTTCAAAACCCTCATCAGCCAGGCTATCTTGAATCCAGTGGCAAAGTGAGCAAGGGACCCACGTCTGGGCATACCCTGCTAACTTAGGGCGAACAAAGCGATACCAAAGGGGATGATGGACAGAGCGTTAGAGCAAATCAAACACTCACCCCCAGTCAACTGATCTGGGTCTAATCCATCATCATTCTTTAGCTCACTCCACCACCCCAGTTCAGACATGGCCATATGCAAATCAGTCTGACCCTGTGCCTCATGGGAACAGTCCAGCCCGAACTGCCAAGCCATGTCTTCCCTGGATCGGAAACAAGCATCCTGGGACCGGTTTCGGGTTCAAAACCCTCATCAGCCAGGCTATCTTGAATCCAGTGGCAAAGTGAGCAAGGGACCCAGACGTGGGTCCCGTGCTCTCCATGCCACTGGAGTCAAGCTATCCTGGCTGAAGAGGGCTGAAAGCCCGAAACCGGTCCTAGGATGCTTGTTTCCAGTCCAGGGAGGACCTGGCCTGGCAGTTCCGGCTGGACTGTTCCCATTGGGCGCAGGGTCAAGACTGATTTGCATATGGCTGGGTCCAAACTGGAATGGCATGGTGAGCAAAAAAACGATGGATTTAGGCCCAGATCTCTGTACTGGGGTGAATGTACGACATTGTTCTGCATTCTGTCCATCAATTGTTTTTTTTTGCATTTGTCACCCCGAGTGGGACGGGTATGCCCAGACGTGGGTCCCGTGCTCTCCATGCCACTGGAGTCAAGCTATCCTGGCTGATGAGGGCTGAAAGCCCGAAACCGGTCCTAGGATGCTTGTTTCCAGTCCAGGGAGGACCTGGCCTGGCAGTTTGGGCTGGACTGTTCCCATTGGGCGCAGGGTCAAGACTGATTTGCATATGGCTGGGTCCAAACTGGAATGGCATGGTGAGCAAAAAAACGATGGATTTAGGCCCAGATCTCTGTACTGGGGTGAATGTACGACATTGTTCTGCATTCTGTCCATCAATTGTTTTTTTTGCAATTGTCACCCTGAGTGGGACGGGTATGCCCAGACGTGTGTCCCGTGCTCTCCATGCCACTGGAGTCAAGCTATCCTGGCTGATGAGGGCTGAAAGCCCGAAACCGGTCCTAGAATGGCATGGTGAGCAAAAAAACGATGGATTTAGGCCCAGATCTCTGTACTGGGGTGAATGTACGACATTGTTCTGCATTCTGTCCATCAATTGTTTTTTTGCATTCTTCTTACATTACGGCACTAAGTGACGAGGCCGCAGGGAGGACTACCTCTCCCACAGACATTATTGCTAGGATTTCCGCCTTCTATTCCCAACTATATACTGCTGGAACGGCTGCTTCCAGAGAGAGTATGGATCAATACTTTGACTCAATTGCACTGTTGTAGCTTGGCAGCAGTCATCGAGAATACCTGGACGAACCATGTACTCACGAGGAAATCTCTAAAGTTATTGCAGGACTCCTGGGTGACAAAGCCCCTGGCTCAGACGGGCTCACCCCCGCATTTTATAAGGAATACGCGCCCCTCCTCGTCCCCCATCTGGCTGAAATGTATAATGAATCTCTCGAACTGGGCAGATTCCCCCATCTCTTCGTGAGGCCTTGCTCACCCTCCTCTTGAAGCCGGACAAATCCCTCGAGAGTTGCGATTCATACCGCCCTTTATCGCTAATTAATACTGATAACAAAATTTACGCTAAATTGTTGGCCAACCGTCTCCTCCCGCTCATGACGTTAATTACTCGCTCTGACCAGTCGGGATTTATCCCGGGACGTGCTACCTCACACAATCTGCGTACTATCTTCTCGGTCATTCACCAGATTAACCCCTCTCTACCGGCCGTGGCCGCCCTTTTGGGTGCCACTAAGGCTTTCGACACTCTAGAGTGGCCTTTCCTTTTTTATCTCCTTCCTCGATTGGGCTTTAGTCCGAACTTTGTGCGCAAGATCCAATTACTATACACACCCCCGACGGCACGCATCAGTGTAAACGGGAAGGTTACCGACCCCATAACCATCTCGAGGGGCACCAGGCAGGGTTGCCCCCTGTCCCCCATGTTATTCGCCATTGCTATGGAGCCTCTGCAGCTGCGTCAACATCATACCCATCGGGGTATCCGTTTCTCGGCTCGTGCCCTGGTCACTTCAATGTACGCGGATGATGTCACAATATATATCTGTGAACCTCGGGAGAATCTCGCGCCCATGACCTGGGAGGTCGTCCGCTACGGCTGCCTCTCTGGAGTTCAGGTCAACTGGAGCAAATCCGTCCTTTTCCCACTTACCGATGCCACTAAGCCATTCACTGCAGACTATCCATTTATCTGGGCGACTGGCCCCACCAGGTACCTGGGCATCTGGTTGAGCAGAGATGTGGATGAATTATGGATAGACTTTACTGTTTTCAGTTTCTATTTTTGGTAAATTTTGGTTGGGTTTGTTCAGTGTTTTCAAGTGATTTCAATACCTTAAAAAAACAGTGGTTATCAGTGGTTACACATTTTCGTGCCATTAAAAACAACAGAAACAGTGTTTTTCCTGTGTTTATGGAACTTTTTGCTTTTATTATTGCTTGCTTTCTGCACTGATAGTGCATGGTATATAGACAGTGTATGTACAGTGTAAATGAGGTCCAAATACATTTTTACAAATCAAACTTATCGTAGTACACCATACAATACTTCTTCAGTGAGTCTTTGGTCATTCATGCTTGCTCTTTCCTTCCCATGTAAACTTTTATCTGTGAAAAGGCCCTCTCAACATTGGCACTTGAGACAGGCAACGCCAAAATAGCCAGTATAAAATTTGCTAACTCCGGCCACTGACCTAGCTTTCCATGCCAATACTGGTGCATCTGAAGATTGTGATTCTCTGCGACAGGTTCTAAAACATATGCATTGAACTGGGCGCATGCCCTCAGAGTTATTGAAGCGGTCAAAAATGAGGCAGCACTTTTGAAACTCCGGAGAAACTTTCCCTTTACGGAAGGGATCTATAACTTGTGCAGAGTACCATAGTGAGGCTTTATTGACTTCAAATGCCATGGTTGGCAAAGGGCTATTTCTCATACATTGTAAAATAAAAGTTCCTGAATTGCTCCTCAACATTTCTTTGCTTACCAAGTGGCAAGCACTCTAACATGGAATATGTTGCAGTGCCAAAGTCACTAAAAGCGTCACCCAGCCTACTCTCAAGGAGATGTTTCACATCTACACCAATTATGCTGAACACTTGGTAGATAAGGGTGTTTTCAAACTCTAGTTTTTTTATTATGTCCACTACAGCAGTCATGCTTTCCTGTACAAATCTAAGAATGCAGTAGAGTGTCCTTTTTTTTCAAATCACTATCAATATGTGACCAAAGATCCTCACATTTCTTGCCTTTGGCATCATCACTCAGCAGAAGTTCTGTAAACGGTTGCCACATGGATAATATAGCATTCATGACCTCTAGGACTGAGAACCACCAGCTAAGTGACAGAGTTGGGATGACTCTTTTGTTGATGCCACACAAAGCACAAAATGAGAAATATCTGCGTTTTAGTTTCCGTGCATAACAAAACAGTGCACCAGAATGGACTAAAAAGTCAATAGCATTCTTCATTAACTCTGAAGATTGTAAAGATGCTTTCAGCATACTATCTAACAAGTGGCAAGGATCTCTTACAGGGAAGCACTTCAGCTCATGTATCGATTTTGACAGGTCATCACACAACTTTTTCATATACGTAGCTGAATCACTGCAAATACAAACAAAATCACTCCAATATTTTTTGAATTTGGTAAGAACTTATTACAGCAGCATTCCAAGTGACACTGCGTTCCATGTTTTCCAAAAGTCTGGTGTCATGTTTTTACCAGTATTCCAGATGCTTTGTGACTGCACTCTTTTCACATATACCTGTCACTATACCTTGCATTGAATGTTTAAAGCCTGGGGTGTTTGGCAATTCACCTACTATCAATACTGACTCACTAGAAAAGGGGGCTGATGTATCAAGGGTTTTTACCCATTCTCTGTGGGTAATTGTGATGGTACATATTGGGAAAGATTCTTATGAAACCTATATTTTTCCTATCAGTGAAAGACTCAAACGTAGCCAAAAAATCAAATATGATTTTGATATTTCCTGATTCTCTACAGTTTATAAAACAAATGAACAACACCTAAAACATGCTTCTAACCTCTGTATCTTTAGACCAAAGACCACAAAACTGAAAAAAGGAAGAAGAAACAATATTTTTGTGACATCCCTAAACAACAAATCTCAAGCAGAATAATGTTATCCCAGTCTTTCTTACTGCTACCATATATAACAAAGTTACATTGTATTGGCCCCTTCAGGAAGAAATAAAAATGACTCTTTCACTCTCCTTTTCCTTTCTTTGAATGGCATTTAGTTTGTGGATGTGCAGGGGTTTTTTCAGTGTTTATATGTTTAAACTGGTGAGAGCTATTTCCCTTCCGGTGGGGTTTTATCAGTTATTATAGGTTTAAACCTAAAACCGGACAGCCTAATTATGGAGGTCCAATTTTGGCAGGACGATGGACTGGCTTGAAACCAAGCTGCGCGTGTGGCAAAAACTCCTCCTATCACTTGCCGGGCGTATCGCCATCGCCAAAATGGTCATACTCCCAAAATTCCTATACCTCTTTTTAAATATACCCATTCCTCTCATGTCACAATTCTTCCGAAAATTACGTTCTAGTATTATCACGTTGATTTAAGCAGGGCGCCGGCCCAGAATCACTTACGACATTCTAACACTTCCCTCGGTCAGGGGCGGTATCGGGCCCCCAATTTCAAACTCTGCGTGCTGTGTGCCCAAGCCAGCTTTCTCCATTTCTGGATTCATCCAACACCTTTCCAGACTCATGTGGCGGTCGAGGCGGATTTGGCCTCTGTGTGGCCACTGCAGACTGCACTATTCTTACCGCACAAAGCCCCCCGAGGTGAGATTGACACAGTCGAGTGTATGCGCTGGGCCGGGATGGGCTGCGCAGATCCATTGGCGCCAGTGTGCTCTACCTGCCATCCATGCAACTTGCCAGCAACCCGTCATTCCCCCCGCTGCAGACAGCGGGTATGGCTCGTCGCGCAGCTGACTTGGGTATTCGCACCATTGCAGACATCTACCCCAACAATAATTTCTTCACACTTAATGATAACGCAGCTCCACTTGACAAATTACTCTATTACCAGATCAGGGCAACGTGTAGAAGCGACAACCCCACCTTTCCACTTGCCCACCAGCCCAGCGCCGCGCTCGAATATGTCCACTCTTCCAACTCTCTGCGAAAAATGGTCACAAGACTATACGCTCTAACACTTGTGGCTTCCCCCACAAACACAGAGCACGCCCCCAACGCATGGGGTGCAGACCTGGAAAGAGAGCTTTCCCCCGAACCGTGGCAATACTGTTGCAACCAAATTAAGCTCCTCTCCTCCAACTACCGCCTGCGGCTCATTCATTTTAAATATTTACACAGTCTCTACCGCACCCCCACATCGCTACACAAGATGGGCCTGATAGTCAGTGACAGATGCGCGCGTTGCTCAGCACCCGGCGCGGACTTTGAGCACCTGGCCTGGCTGTGTCCCAGAGTCTCCTCTTTCTGGCTGGAGGTGTGCACCGTAATCAGCTAAATCACGCTTGAGCGCATTGCCCCTGATCCCCTACTGTGCCTCCTGGGTCATGTTAAACACATTTCAGACGCTAACTGTAAACTGACCCCGATGCTCCTGGTGCTTGCCAAGCGCCGGGTGGCCATTCACTGGGGTCGCAAGCCGGCACCCCAGGTCAGATGATGGTTGGACGATACAGCCCACTGTCAAACACTCCTAGGTGAATTCTGGGACTTGATGCCAGCGGCAGGCAGACCCCCAGACATTTGGGGCCTTTTCATTTCCTATCTCCACCGGTTGACCACCCCGGATGAACCTACGACAGACTCCCCTATCACTGACGCTCAGATTGCCATCGATGATCCCGTAGACTCGAGCCTTAATTCCTGACTGACTACCCACACCCCTCTCTAGCGTAACAATCAAAGCTCCTAAGTCAATGTGTAGCACCATGATGTCTCTTGATTTACAATTACTCTGTAGTGTTGATTCCATTTGTAAGTGCAACCGTTGTTATACTATCTGATGGAGTGACAACATGTAACATGCCGTAATTTTCAATAAAGGTTTTGAAAATAAAAAATAAAAAAAAACATGATTTTATCTCACTGCCAATTTCTACGTTTCATTTCGCATCTTGTTTAAAACATTTTTTAGGCAGATATGAGGCGTTGGGGGAGAGATTTGTATACGAGACATGGGTCCTGCTTTTTAATTATTGGTGTTAGAATAGAGAAACTGAAGTATTTCTCAGCGGAAGCTAATGTGAACCTTCGTTTGGCCATTCTCTCGTTTGTAAAGAGGTCACGCTTCACATCGCTTGTAATGCATCTGTGGCCAACTTAAAGTGTTATCTGAAAGGTGCCTTGATTCGGGTGGCACTCAGACTGCATTCAAATGGAACGTATTTGATGCTGAACGACTGGGGTTGTTGTGGGATGAAACTGGGAGTTCCCTATGTGGTGATGGTTTCCAGGGTCGTGACTTGCTGTAATAGTGTGTTATTTCTACCTGTGCGTACAGTCAGAGAAGTGACAGTATGGCCTTCAATAGCAATTTTTTAATGAGAACTTTGATAAGTTGAGTAGACTGAAAACTTTATTGTTTCAGAAGGAGGTGTTGTCAACATTTACTAAAGATATGTTTGCTCTCAAATTAGCAAGGTCTACCTCTGAAATACAATCTCTACTATGCACAAACCGCCCTCAACACTTTAGTCAACTTGTGCACCGCATATTTCATGCTTCAAATACTGCAGGAGCAGTACACTTTTAAAAGCGATTGGGTCTGGCTTTGTCAGCATGTTCCAGACTGTATTCGGCATGATTCCATCTTTTATACACTCCCAGTTTCCAGCGTTTTGGAGGCATACCACTAGTGTTAGTCCTGATTCTTGGGATTTTGGTCCTATTTTTGCTGCTCCGCAATGGACGTTCCACCTCGAGTCCAAATGGTGATAGAACTACCACATGTCCTGCTGTTTCATGATTGTATGATGCAGTTGTTTGGTGCATCTTTGTTTCAGTAACTAAATGACAACTGATCTTTGGCCTTTCGACCTATATGGTTACATTGCGTTCAGCCGGTCTTCCACTGTCTGCTGCGTACTTTCAAGTGTGCACTGGTTCTGTGTCTTGGAATGCGAGTGGTTTGATCTATAAATTTGGAACTGCAGGTGCGCCCGTTTAGAATTCATCTTCAAAGGTGTCCTATGAGATTACCTTTGCCGCAAGATGCATACTATGAGCCTTCAAAGGATGCTTCGGCTCCTGGAGTCCTGGATCCTGGCTCCTCCTGTGCGGTTACACTGCCGGCAGATACACCATCAGCGGCTGCTGATTGGGCTGGATAAGACCACGTTTATTCTTTGGAACTTGCGGCTCAGGACACAATGGAATCATTGTCTGCGGTAGCTAGTACTTTCATGGAATATAATGACTCTGGGAACATAGAAAACATTTCTGGAGCGGAGCTCCTGAATTTTAATTTGGCATCTTTTATTTTTTTTACATTTGGTTCTTAATCATTTATTAATTAATTACATGTTTTTAATTGGCATTTTTGAATGCAATTTGGCTTTCGTTTGCTTCAATATTAAAGTGCATTATTATATTCTTTTTATAATTGTAGGCCTACATGCATATCAAGTTACATTTGAGGATATACTTTTATATTTAGTTTGAAGTAATAGTCTCCCTCCGGCCAAGGAGTGGGTGTTTTGGGGTTCGACAGGGCCCGTGCACAAAAGCTTCCATTTTGCATATACACATTTAAACTTGACATTTTTTTAGACGATGACTTTTTACATGCTTTGCATGTACATGATAACATACTCATAAAGTGTTATGCTTGCAAGCACATTCTTTCGCAAGCATTTTATCACGACACTTGTACATTCTGTCCAACCTTACAAGAACACTGAACACGCTGCCCTTGCTTATTGTTGTCCGGTTAGAGAGAGCTGTGAATCATAAAGACAAACAATCACATCAGCATTGCACCCCTGACACAGTGCGAACGGAACCAGGGTTTCATTATAAAAACTGCCTCAGAGCTAAGTTCCTCAGAGGAGCAGGCCGAAGGATTATCTTGGAACGTTCGCCCGTGACTGAGATCCAGCTCTTCTGTCTCCAATACCTATCCTGCAAAGGACAGTGGGCGGCCTGTTCTATACTAGACTGGCATCCTGATGCATCTCACACAGGTATGGGGAGTTAGGTTGCTCAAAGTGATCTGGCAGAATGCATTCTCACTATGCTCTCTATAGTATAGGTAGTGTTAGGTAGGAGTATCAGTATGATATATATTCATATAATCTCTGCAAAGTTATGATGGTAAATTATTAATCTTTTTCACCATTCTTGTAATGCTGGTAACAATGCTTTATTTCTTTCTGCTAATAATTGCAGCTCATGTTTTTAAACACGAATACAATGCTTCAATAAATGTTTGAAAATGCCAATTCATGTATTTCTTGTGTCTCCCTTTGGCACGCCTAAGTAACAATGAAAGGGTAGATCGGTTTCCACGATTTCCTTGAGGGAATTAAAGTGGTCATGTTCTGAGGTTGCAGACACCATCCGATACCCTGTCAGATTATGAGTCCAGATGGCGCACTGTTAGCTAGCCAACATACACTGATGATATGAGAGGAGTCTGACACCTATGTTGTTCACATCCACAGTCCTACTTAATTAGTAGGAATCGTACGACAAAGAGTTCTTTTTGTTAGTAGATGTAAATAGTTTCATTAGTTGTAAATTTATAGGGCCTGATTCAGAAAGGTAAACTTACACTTTTGTGTAACTTACGATTGTTTGCTAGTCACAAAGGTATTTTACGAGTAGTATCTTTACAACTGCGAACTCTGCGCGCATAAAAATAGGACAGTCCTATATTTTGATGTGTGGAGACCCCACATTCGTAATAATACCTTTAAAATGCCTTTGTGAACCTTTGTGAATAGCAAACAATGGTACACTTACTCAAAAGTGTAAGTTTACCATTCTGAATGAGGCCCATAACACACAAAAACGAACTGATATATTAGGCTGAGGTATACAGCGGTAATTTTGTGGTATAAGAGCGGTACATGCTGACAACAAAACAGTATTTGATTGTCTAATGACTGCCCTTACAAAAGTAAACAGCAGCCATATTGTTTGCACCCCACTTTGACTGTATTCTGGCTTTTAAGTATAAATATAGTGTCCTACTGTTTTATAAGTGTATAGGAAAAGATGAGCTAGTTTATCTAAGTGTGTAAAGGTAAGTAAAAGTTGTTTTATTACTTTATATAGTTTGCGTGGTACTACCATATTGTTGAGACCATACTTAGGGCCTGATTTAGAGTTCGGCGAGCGGGTTACTCCATCACAACGGTGACGGATATCCTGTCCGCCGAAACTCTAAATCTCATAATATCCTATGGAATTTATATTTTGGCAGACGGGATATCTGTCACCGTTGTGACGGAGTAACCCGTCTGCGAAATCTAAATCAGGCCCTTAGTCTGCGTTCTGGGATTTAATGGTAAATAGTGTGTAGTAGTGTTTTTTACATTTTTTAAATATTTTTTCTGTAAATTGGTTTCTTTAGTACACTGTACTACAGTATATTTGCCCTTAACCCCTTCGCTGCTAGGCCTTTTCCCCCCTGTGCTAAGCCTTTTTTGGTATATTTGTAGTAGTACGTGCTTAGGCCCCTGTAACGTTTTGACCACATAAGGTATCCACGACAAATTTGCGTCCTTTTCCTCCAACATCATGGGGATTTTAAAGGTACCCAGGGTTTGTGGATTCCCTGGAGGGGACCCAGAAAGAAATTAGCCAAAATACAGCTAAATGTTTTTTTTTGGGGGAAAAATGGGAAAAAAGGGCTACAGATGAAAGCGTCTGGTTTCTTCCATGCAAATGGTATCAACAGAGGGTTTGTGGTGCTGAAATTACCATCTTCCCAGCTTTCAGGGACAAGAAGACTTTTGTCAGAAAACCCAAACTTTTTTACACAGTTTTTGCATTTTACTGGGACATAGCCTATTTTTGCTATTTTTTGTGCTTTCAAACTCCTTCCAGTTAATGGTAAAAATGGGTATGAAAGCAATGATGGATCCTGGACAGCTATACATTTCTAAACAGTAGACAAAATTCTGAATTTATCAAGGGGTCATTTGTGTAGATCCCTCAAGGTTTTGTCATAGAAACTAACAGTTGAAAATAGAAAAAATTGAAAATGAGTTAATAAAACACCCATGTGTGCCAACGTTTTCACCTGTAACTTCCTCTAAGTAGGACATATTTTTGAAAGCAATATACCGTTACATCCGATGGACCCTTCTGGTTGTGGGGATATGTAGGACTTGTAGGTTCACCAAGAACCCGAGGAACCCAGAGCCAATACCTGAGCAGCGTCTTGCAATGGTTTTTTATTGTGTACCGGGTATATAGCAATTCATTTTGGAAAATATAAACAGGGGAAAATCGGGATGAAAGACACCTATGTATTTATGAAATGGGAACAAAATATAGAGTTTAGAAACAGTAGCTATTTGCACATCTCTGAAATTGTGGGAACCCATACCAGCATGTGAATTATTGGACATTTTTCAAAGTGACTTCTTTTTTGCACATTGTCTTACATTTGGAAGACAGAAATGCATTAGGTAATAACAGTTGCTCTACAATTCTGTGTTTCCCTAAGTCTCCCGATAAAAATGGTACCTCACTTGTGTGGGTAGGTGTAGTGTCCGCGGCAGGAAACGGCCCAAAACGCACCATGGACACACCACATTTTCACAGTGAAAACTGACCCTTTTTTTGCAATGGGCCTAGTTGTAGATTTTGAACCTTAGCTCTGCCGGCACCTAGGGAAACCTAGCAAACCTATACATTTTTGAAAACTAGACACCCAGGGTAATCTAGGATGGGGTGACTTGTCTGGGTCTCACCAGGTTCTGTTACCCAGAATCCCTTGCACGCTTCAAACTTTGTCAAAAAACCCACATTTTCCTCACATTTCTGTGGTGGAAAGTTCTGGAATCTACGTGGATCCACAAAATTCCACCCACCCTCATTCCCCAAAGTCTTCTGAGAAAAATGGTACCTCACTTGTGTGGAAAGGCCTAGTGCCAGTGACAGGAAACGCCCCAAAACGCAACGTGGACACACCACATTTTCACAGTGAAAACTGACCCTTTTTTGCAAAGTGCGTAGCTGTAGATTTTGAACCCTAGCTCTGCCGGCACCTAGGGAAACCTAGCAAACCTATACATTTTTGAAAACTAGACACCCAGGGGAATCCAGGATGGGGTGACTTGTCTGGCTCTCACCAGGTTCTGTTACCCAGAATCCCTTGCAAACCTCAAACTTTGTCAAAAAAATACATTTTCCTCACATTTCTGTGGTGGAAAGTTCTAGAATCTGCGTAGATGCACAAAATTCCACCCACCCTGCATTCCCCAAGCCTTCCGAGAAAAATGGTACCTCACTTGTGTGGGTAGGCCTAGTGCCCGCGACAGGTAACGGCCCAAAACGCAACGTGGAAACACCACATTTTCTCAGTGAAAACGGACCCTTTTTTTGCAAAGTGCCTAGCTGTAGATTTTGACCCTACCTCTGCTGGCAGCTAGGGAAACCTAGCAAACGTATACATTTTTGAAAACTAGACACCCAGGGGAATCCAGGATGGGGTGACTTGTCTGGCTCTCACCAGGTTCTGTTACCCAGAATCTCTTGCAAACCTCAAACTTTGTCAAAAAAACACATTTTCCTCACATTTCTGTGGTGGAAAGTTCTGGAATCTGCGTGCATCCACAAAATTCCACCCACCCCGCATTCCCCAAAGTCTTCCAAGAAAAATGGTACCCCACTAGTGTGGGTAGGCCTAGTGCCCGCGACAGGAAACGGTCCAAAACGCAACATGGACACACCACATTTTCACAGTGAAAACTGACCCTTTTTTTGCAAAGTGCCTAGCTGTAGGTTTTGAGCCCTAGCTCTGCCGGCACCTAGGGAAACCTAGCAAACCTATACATTTTTCGAAAACTAGACACCAAGGGGAATCCAGGATAGGGGGACTTGTCTGGCTCTCACCAGGTTCTGTTACCCAGAATCCTTTGCAAACCTCAAACTTTGCCGACAAAAACACATTTTCCTCACATTTCTGTGGTGGAAAGTTCTGGAATCTGCATGGATCCACAAAATTCCACCCACCCCGCATTCCGCAAAGTCTTCCGAGAAAAATGGTACCTCACTTGTGTGTAGGGTGACCAACCGTCCGTAAATTTCATGGAGCGTCCGTAATTTGGACCTCACGTCCGTTGTCCGTGAGGATCCTTTTTATGGACGCCTTTTGTCTGTAATTTTGGGCCTTGCAGGGGAACAGAGCTGTTTTCCTGCGAGAGGCCTCAGCTCCCTGATGGGGCCACCTCACACTCATCTTAGGAGCATAAGAGTAGCCCCACCCCGCCCATTGTCATTCTGTCTGCGGCTGATTGCCACATACAGAATGACAAAGGGCCAGTTTAGGCTCTTACAGCATGTGGTGGCCTCCTCCTGCCAGGGTCTAGGGCAGGGCATTCTGTTAGGGTTAGATGGAAGAAATGTATAAAACAAACATACAAAGTTAAAAAGAAGAGGTTATAGTTTTTACACAGTCATCATTTCAGAGCTGAAGCATTTTTATTATTATATAAAACGAAGACATAGTTGCTGCTTTTTTATTTATTTTATGCAACTAACATCCATTGACAAAGCCAATAGTCCTGGCTTGTTGTAGGTCTAATGTTACTGGATACAATGACAGAAACAGCAAAATACCAGTCGGGCGGCACATTATGCTCAGCATATATTTTAAGGTGAGGTGTTTTAAGCCTCGCCCTTAATTACATCAGACACACCCCATGGAGAGACCCCCAGATTTTTCATCCCACTTAAAGCCCTGGAAACAACACCATGTCACAGTCACCTCGCGTCCTGGCACTGTGCATCATGCATGATTCATGACTTCCAAGTTTTCAAATTGCCTATATGCAGGGGCATAGTGAACCCTCCCCCACCCCACCCCTTGCTTTAGGAACTACAGCGTGTGTGAAGTTCTAGATGGGCCTCTTCGGTCTGCAACTGGATGGGTAGGTGGATGGGTGAAGGATAGGTGGCTAAGTGAAAGGGGAATGGAGAGAGAAAGGATGGATGGATGAATGATAGCATGGATGAATGATTGACAAAATGGATGGGCGAATGGGTGCATGGATGAGTGAAAAGAAGAATTTCAAGATGGATGAGTGAAAGAATGCGTACATGAGTAAAAGGGAGGGTGGAGAGCTGGAAGAAAGGATGGATGGATGAGTGAAAGGGTGAATGGGTGGACGGATGAGTGACTGGGTGGATGGATGAGTAAGTGAAAGGATGGGTGAAAGGGTAAATGATTGGATGGATGGATGAGTGAATGGATGGATGGGTGGAAGAGTGGATGGATGAGTGAAAGGATGGCTTGGGTGAAAGGGTAAATGGTTGGATGGATGAGTGAATGGATGGATGGGTGGAAGAGTGGATGGATGAGTGAAAGGATGGATTGGGTGAAAGGGTGGATGGATGGATCGATGAGTGAAATGATGGATGGAAGGATAGATGACGGATAGGTGTGCAAATGGTTGAAAAGCTTTGGATATGGATGGGCACATAGTTGGAAGGATAGAATGAATGGTGAAAGACTGAATGATGGATGAAAGAATTAATAGATGACATTTTGAGTGACACCCAACTGCTACTTGAATGTTACACTAGTAATTGTAAATGTTTGCATGTTTTGTTTTAGGTGTAAGATTTTAGGGAGAGTCTCATAGTGCCATCAGCCGTGCTTGAGATGTATATTGTGTTTGTAGCAATAGGCAAGGTGTCAAAAATAAACTATGTAATAGTGTATTGACAGTGCATTCTTTAAGAATGCGCAGGGAAAAGCACCTTTGTGACTTCCGTCAGCTTGTGCAACTCTCTGCGAAGCCCCCATAAGCAAAGTCAGAGTCCATATTTTAAGTTCCCCTTGCTGAAACACACATAATGCGTTCCCTATAGTGGGTTCATCACAGCAATCCTCCCTTTAATTCACCTATGTGTGCCGCTTTACATCTCATAATGGCACTCAGATATGAGATGTTAGTAACAAAGTCTATCCGAGCAGATCTTCCTGACCACTTCTCCCACCAAACATGCCTGCTCAGGACCATGAGTTGTAAACAAAATATCACACTGGACAACCCAGTGCAGTAACAATATAAATAGATTATTATCATATGAAATACCACAAAAAGACCTGCACAGTTGCTCAAAGCTGCACGCATACCGAAAAAACCGTGAAGTGCGCCATTTACGTACTTTCATACTATTGCGCAACGTCCTCTGATGTGTCTGTAAAACGTACCTTTTGTCCTGAATTTTTGTCCTGAATTTTGACCCTCTTTCCTGAATTTTTACACTTACCGTGAATTTGCACCCATGCCAGTTGGTCACCCTACTTGTGTGGGTAGGCCTAGTGCCCGCTACAGGAAACGGCCCAAAACGCAACGTGGACACACCACATTTTCACAGTGAAAACTGACCCTTTTTTTGCAAAGTGCCTAGCTGTAGATTTTAAACCCTAGCTCTGCCGGCACCTAGGGAAACCTAGCAAACCTATACATTTTTTAAAACTAGACACCCAGGGGAATCCAGGATGGGGTGACTTGTGTGGCTTTCACCAGGTTCTCTTACCCAGAATCCCTTGCAAACCTCAAACTTTGTCCAAAAAAAACACATTTCTGTGGTGGAAAGCTCTGAAATCTGCGTAGATCCACAAATTTCCTACCACCCAGCGTTCCCCCAGGTCTTCCGATAAAAATGGTACCTCACTCGCGTGGGTGGGTCAAGTACCCGCGACAGGCAAGGGCCCAAAACGTATTGAGGAGACATCAAAATTAGCTTTCACTAAACAACCTGGTTTTGCAAGGGGGGTCACCTGGGTTTTTGGCCCCGGGCTCGGCGGCCATCTTGGGAAACTACCAAACCCACACATTTCTGACAACTAGACACCCGGGGGAGTACAGCGAGGTATGGGTTGCGTGGACCCCCCAACGTTTTCCTACCCAGAATCCCCTGCAAACCTCAGATTTAGCTGAAAAAATCTAATTTTTCTCAATTTTCTGTGTGGGAAAGTTCTGGAACCTGCGTGGATCCACAAATTTCCTACCACCCAGCATTCCCCCAGATCTCCAGATAAAAATGGTACCTCACTTGCGTGGGTGGGTCAAGTACCCGCGACAGACAAGGGCCCAAAACGTATTGAGGAGACATCAAAATTAGCTATCACAAAACAACCTGGTTTTTCATGGGGGGTCACCTGTGTTTTTGGCCCCGGGCTCGGCGGCCATCTTGGGAAACTACCAAAACCACACATTTCTGAACACTAGACACCTTGGGGAGTCCAGCGAGGTATGGCTTGCGTGGATCCTCCAACGTTTTCCTACCCAGAATCCCCTGCAAACCTCAAATTTAGCTGAAAAAAACACATTTTCCACATATTTTTGGGTGGAATCACCGTGCCGGCACAAATGTCCTACCCCACAGCGTTCCCCTCAGTCTCCCGAGTAAAATGATACCGCACTTGTGCGGAATCCGTTCAAGGGCCAAGGCGCACCACAGTCGGGCGTGCCACTGGGTTAGGGAGGTGGCCTCCGGTTTCTTCCAGGCAGCAGCTACGGCCATCTTGGCTGCCCCCAAGCACAGCCACATAATGGAGCGGTCTCCCTGGGTTTGGTGTTTAAGGGCTGGGTCTCAGAGGTCTAAGAGTGCCTATTCAAGGGAATCGGAGATCGGGTAGCCCAGGATTGTTTTGATTTGGGATAGGATCTCCTTCCAGAAAGGTTGTATAGAGGGACAGTCCCACCAGATGTGGCGGAAGTCTCCCAGCTGTCCGCAACCCTGCCAGCATCTATCAGATGTGTTCGGAAAGATAGTATGTAATTTCTGGGGGTGGAGATACCACTCATACGTGACTTTATAGTGGGCTTCCCTCAAGTACATGGATCGATTGTATTTAGTAATATCTTTATAAAGGGAGCCCCATTGTTTCTCTGTAGGTGGAGTCTGTAAAGTGCTATCCCAGAATCTTCTGTGCCGAGGAGCCTGGAGTGGACTGAGAGAGAGCAAGAGGGCGTATAAGAAGGAGATGCAGCCCTTAGTTGTGATACTGGATTGAACAAATCTTTCCACCGGGAGCAAATCTCTGGTCGCCGCCTGGCGCAGCTGAGGCTGCTGTACCCTTTGTTTTATCTGACAATAGTGGAATTCCTCTGTGGGTGGGAGCTTAAACTTGTTTACACAATCTGCAAATGTCCGCACCTCCCCCCCTTGGAAGAGGTCCGATATCATGAGCGAACCAACCTCCCTCCATTTATCAAAGGGCCCTTCTTCGAGAGCAGGGGGAAAGGCCGGGTTGAAGTGAACCGGGGTGTAAGGGGACTGGAAAGTGGTCAGCGATAGGGCTTTAGTTACATTGTCCCATACCTTTAAGGTGGGCGCTGTAGGGATGCTCAAGTATGTGTTAATCGGTCTATCCATCTTCCGCCTCCAAGGCAAGTCCCAGATTGTTCTTCCTGCCACCTGTCTGTCCATATGAAGCCACAGTTTCTCTGAGGCCTTAAGGGACCACTCACCCAGGACCCGGAGTTGTGCGGCTCTATAATACAAAAGGAAGTCTGGGAGAGCAAGCCCCCCCTCCGAGCGTGGCCTTGCTAGCAGACGTTGGGACAGGCGTGCCCTCTGGCCTTGCCAGATGAATTTCGTAGACAGTTTGTAATTCTTTAAATAGGTCTTTGTCTAAAGTGATGGGGAGGCCCTGGAAGAGATAGAGAAGGCGAGGAAGGACATTCATTTTGATGGCATTTATTCGTCCTATCCACGTTAGATATACTGAGCTCAATCTCTTAAAATCGGTTTTGAGTTCACACAGCGGGGGGGAAAATTGGCCTTATATAGATCAGCCAGCTTGGGGGTAATGATGATGCCTAAATAAGTGATTTCCTTATGTGCACATCTATATGGAGATGTTCCCTCAATGTCCCTCTGCATGTCTGGAGGCATTGTCAAATTTAATAGAAAGGATTTGGAGAGGTTGACCTTGAACCCCGATACTCGGTCTAAATGTGCTAATTCAAGCTGTATCGCTGCCAGGGAGTCAGCGGGATTGGTGATTGGCAGGAGGACATCATCTCCAAAAAGTGAGATCTTGTGCTCGTCCGGGCCAATGTTGATGCCACTAATCTCGGAATTGGATCTAATCTTCGCTGCAAACGGTTCGATACCAAGGGCGAAGAGCATTGGGGATAAGGGGTAGCCCTATCTGGTGCCCCGTTCTAGCTCAAAGAACTCAGACGCGACCCCATTTACCAGCACCCGTGATCTTGGGCGTCTATAATTGGCTCTCACCATCCCCAGAAAGGCCTCACAGAACCCAAAATGGCATATGGTATGTATTAAGAAGGACCAATCGACTCGGTCCAAGGCCTTCTCTGCATCTAGAGAAAGCAGGGCAGCAGGAATACGTTTTTTCTGAACTTTATCTATGAGGTGGAACACCCTACGCAAATTGTCATGGGTCTGACACCCCTTGATAAAGCCCGATTGGTCGGGATGTATGAGCGTGGGCAAGACCTCTTCCAGTCTATTAGCTAGGACTTTAGAATAAAGTTTGGCATCTAAATTTAACAGGGCTATAGGCCTGTATGAGGCGCATGCCTGGGGATCCTTCCCCGCCTTAGGAATTACCGTGATTAGGGCTTCCCCCATGGAGGAGGATACCGGCTGGTTCGCCGCTATATCATTGAAGAGGTCAGTGAGTTGGGGTGTTAACTCGCTAGCAAATGTTCGATAGAACTGAGCTGTAAGACCATCAGGTCTTGGGGCCTTGTGCAGCTTAAGGTTAGCTATTGCACCTTGGACCTCTTCTTGCGTTATGGGGCGACCTAGCTCGTCATTGGTCATTGTGGTGACCTGGGGGAGCATCACAGAATCCAAATATTGGGTCTAGTCTCGTTCCAGAGGGGGCTCAGCCCTAAAGAGGGTTCGATAAAAAGCACAAAATGCCTCAGCTTTACCTGTCTCACTCAGCTGTAGAACCCTATCCCCATCTACGATCTGACATATTCCCTTTCCTGTTTTATCATTAGCTGTCGTGCTAGCAGTGAGCCAATCTTGTCCTTGCCCTCATACCCCCGAGCCTGAAGCCTCAAAATTGTTTTCTCGGCCCTATTAGTGTAAATAGCATTGAGCTTCCCTTTAAGGGCTGTAACTTTCCGCAAAAAGGGGGCGGACGGAGAGTCCTTATGTGCCCACTCCGCCTCCAGCAAATCCTTCTCAAGTGCCAATCTTTCTTTAGTCTGAAGTTTTTTCAGGAAAGAGGTGAGTGCGATACATTGCCTTCGTATAAAAGCATTGAAGGCCTCCCAGTTGTTCACGTAGGACGTGTCAGCGGGGTTATTGATAAGGAAGTAGTCCTTAATCGCTTAACGTAAGTCATCCCGGTGAAGCCTATCGCGGCGTAAAATATTAGGAAAATACCATCTAGCCAGTTTGGATCGCGGCGCCGGCCTATTGAGTAAGCAGGTCAAACGGGCGTGATCCGAGAGACTTATAGGATGAAATTAGAACCCCGTAACAGCCTGTGGAAGTGCCTGACTAACAAAGATGTGGTCAATTCTGGAATATGATCTGTGGGAGTGGGAGAAGAAGGAGTAATCCTGCGTTGAGGGGTTAAGGGCCCTCCAAACATCCAGCAGCCCTATTTAACTGTAGGGACGATTTCAGCGTCCCACTAAAGATTTCCCCCACTACCCTCTGTGGGTGAGAGGTGTCAACCTTCGGATCCCAGTTAAGATTAAACTCCCCCAATAGAATGATGTCCCCTGATGCGAATCCCTCCAATGATGCAAGAAATGTGAGAAGAAATTCTGCCTGGCTAGTATTGGAAGCGTAGACTATAGCTATGGTGCAGGGGTGACCCATCAACTCCCCCCGAACCATCAGGAACCTCCCCTCCTTATCTGTTTTGGTGTCACGGTGAAGAAATTGAATAGAGGAGTGAAACATCAGGGCTACTCTGTTCTGCTTTTTCACATTGGAGGAGCGAAAAATCATGAGGTAGTTCATATGCTTAAGCCTGTGGTCTTACCTTTTCTTAAGGTGAGTCTCCTGTAAGGCTACTAATTGCGCCTGTTGGTCCCCCAAAAACTTTCCACACTCGTTGTCTTTTGTTAGGGGAGTTGAGGCCCCTGACATTCCAGGACATCACATTCACTACCATTTATGATGGTACAGCAACCTGTCCCCATGTGATCCTTTGCTTCATGGTGATCTCCCCGTTGTCAGGGCCCCTAACCCCCTCTACCCCCTCCCCTCCTCATTAGACTTGCTATAAATTCTCCATGCTGGACATCTCCTTGCAAAACATATTAACGTTAAACAAAACCAAAAACAACGCTGGTTCCGGAAGTCCGCAAAGCCCATGTAGGGCTTCATTCCCTGGCGGCCTCTGGGGCAAGACCATTCCGCTCCCAGAGCCCCGTGAGTGTTCCTTTTCAGGATACTAAATCTAGAATGACCATAACCGTAGGCCATGTCGGAGCTGGCAGCCAGCGACCAAAAGCCAACCGATCCTTTAATAGCAGGAGGGCAAGGGGTTCTCCCCATCTCTGGATCCTCTTGACCGGGGTCATTCTTCGAATAGTTCCTCATTTAGTTTGGGCCCCAACCTTGCAGCAGGTCCCTCAACGAAAGAGTAGAGACTGTAGGTCCGCTCTTTTTTTACTTCTGTATAAGGGAGCTTTCTCACAATTAATGGTGCCCTGGCTGTCTGCCAGGGTCCTGGTGTCCCTCGGTCCATGGATTGTTCCGATATCCTGTTCCCTGTTGATGCTTTCTGTTGTGGGGTCGCTTTCCCGAGGTTGAGGAGGGCCGCCGCCCCCTCCACCTCCATGAAGTGGTGTTGCTTGTCGTTGAGAGAAAAGGCTATTCCGAAGGGGTAAGTCCAGCGGTATTTTATCTGACGCTCTCGTAGGGCCGCTGTGATCGGGCGGAATAGCTGGCGTCTAGCGAGTGTGGCCTGGGCCACGTCTTGAAAGAGTGCACATGTAGCTCCCTGGGATTCCATCGTGTCTCTGTTTCTAGCTTTTCGGAGGACCAATTCTTTAACTCTAAAGGAGCTGAATTTAGCTAGGCTATCCCTCAGACGTCTGTTCTCTCCTTGCGGTGTCGGCCCTACTCTGTGAACTCGCTCCAATCTCACCTCTGCTGAGTCCTCCCCCAGCACACTAGAGAAGAGGCCTACCATAAAGAAGGCCAAATCTGATCTTTCTTTCCCTTCCTCAAGGCCCCTCACTCTAATATTGTTCCTTCATGAGCGATTTTCCAAGTCTTCACATTTTAATAAGGCAGAGTTCAGGTGGGCAGTGAAAGATTCTGTGTACTCTTCTAAAGGTTGGAGTCGACCCTCCAGCTCCTGATATTTTGCCTCCAAGTCCAGCGTTTTTGTTCCCATCTCAGCCTTGAAGGAGTCGAAGTAGGCGTCTATGTCCGCTTTGATATCTTCTCCTAATTCCCTCTTGAACTCCCTCAAGGTCGCTAGCAAGTCTTCCCGTGTAAGCGCCATCTTCTCGGCTCGTGGGGTCCCGTCCTCTTCACCTCCACCCGGTTTAACTGAGCCAAAATAGCTGGAGACCTTGTTAGGTTGAGCTTTTTTCGGTGGCATAGGGACAGGTCTTACGGACTATGCTGCTCCACCCACCGCGCAAGCTTTGGGATCGGGCGTGAGAATATAGACGTCCAGGCCCACTCTCTCTCACCCCAGTGTATCGAGGGCAGGCAGGATCCCGGGTGTCTTCCGAGCAGATCAGGTGTTGCTCCTTCTAGGGACCCCCCTCGGCTGCCAGGATGCCTGAATTAGTGATTGGGGGCCACTTTATGACTCAGCATGGTGCTTGCATATTTCCCCTGTATCTGTTAGTGGCGGCCGCCATCTTAAGGTCAGGTATCCGCCCTCGTGATCTTCAGAAAACTGTGTGGGGCCATTCACCTTCCATATTGCGCAGCAGGGGCATCATTATTTAGCCATCCATGGTGTATGGGTGTTAGGAGCTGCCCCCCTATATCTTGGAGGTTGTGCGAGGGGCCACTCTTACCATCCCGCTTCCTCTCTTCATGCGCGTTGCTGATCCTCACTGCTAAAGCATCACAGACTGCTCACTCCCGCGGTGGGATCAGGGGCACCCTCTGGGTCCGGAATTCCGTATTTAGGCCCTGGTACTCTGCAGGATCAGGTCGCGGGGAAGTCACTCAGTCGGGCACCTAGCGGCCGCTCGACGCCACCGCCATCTTGGCTGCACTTCGCGGGTCCGCCGTTGCAGCTTAAAGACACACTCCACGCCTCCCCATTTGGCAAATTTCCTCCAGAAGTGTGTCCTCTTACTTTCGCTCGCTCAGCACCGGCATTCCAGGATGTTTCGGCCGGGTGTAGCGAAGCGAAACAATCCGAGTCACGGGGCTCATTGCGGAGTCGATCAGAGTCACGTCCTCGCGGCCATGATGGCTGGCCACGCCCCGTACAGTGTTTTTTAAATTGTTTACATATGTATTTTTTTATGCACACTGAACTACACAATAGTTCTCCTTAAAACCCAGAACACGGTCTACATGTAAAATAAATATGTACAAAAATAATAAAAACACAGTAGTACATTATATTTCCCCTCTATATAATGTGGTATTGCTTTTTTATAATTTGTTCCAAAATTAAAAAGAAAATGTTAAGTAGAGCAGTACTGGTTAGGTAGTACCGCTGTACCCTGTATACTTAAAAAAAAATTGAGTATGTTAAAAATTGCAAATACACTATAGTACACTATATTTATAAAATAAAGTGTAATACAGTGTAATTTCAATTTATTTTTTTGTTTTGTCCTCATTGTGCCTCAAAAACACCATTCCACTTGCACCTTGTGTGGAGTGTCCTGCCCTTTTGCTGGGAAATGTAAGAAATGTAAGAAAGAGGGTTCACACTGTACCACCCTCGGATTGTGAAGACCCCTTCTACAAAGCACAGATTCTGCGAGCAACCCTGCTCCTTAGAAAAAGTGCCAGTCAAGGCGGAGTAGGCTTAATCATTGGACCCCTAATCCGACCTGCCATCATGTAGCTCAATCCACCTTAATAAGGGTAACCAGAACTTATACCTTCTATGACCCTCCATCGACATGTCCAGCCTAGCGATGCTCTTTACTGAAAGTAGCCAATCCTTGTATCGCGGAGGGGACTGGGGCACCCATTGCTTGCAAATTTCTCTGCGTGCCAGTAATATTGAATAGAATATCAACTTCTCATAATTTTTGACAATTTTTAGTTGGGAGTCCAGACATCCAAAAATAATAAGCAAAATGCTTACCGTCATTTGGATCTTCAGAGAATCAGGCAAGACTCTACTCACGCCCTCCCAAAATGTCTGGATCTTTGGACAATGCAGAAACATATGCACGTCATCTTCTTTCATGCTACCGCATTTGGGGCACGCCACCTCACCTCCTTTTCCAAATTTCCAGAGCGTTTGTGGGGTCCAATACGCCCTATGGATGGTGAAAAGATGGTTTCTTCTTAAATAGGCAGGTTTTACTATTTTGTGCAACATAGACATAGATACTTGCCATTGGTACTCCAGCGAGGTCTCCGGCAAGCATCCGTCTTCCAACTCGATCATCAACAAGTACCAAACAGCCGTTTCTTTCTTCCTCACAGTTTCCGACATCAATCCCTCTTCAAATTCATTCCGATCACCTAAAGTTACACCACTAGATTGGTACCAGCTCTGTATCTGAAGGAACTTGAATCTGGAGACCTTATGATCCGTCTTTTGTTTGCACATCTCCCAAGTTATCAGGTGACCCTCATTGAGTAAATGTTCCCATCTTGTTATACCAGCCTCCCGCAATGCAATCGCCAACATATCCTTTGTCCATTCTGGAGAGCCCGGAGGGTCCCAAGTGGGGGCTAGATGACTGTAGTAGGGAAGTTTTAGTATTCTTTTAATCTTGTACCAAGTCTCAGCCGTACCCCTTAAAATGTTCAGCCTGACCTTCTTGAAGTATTTAGAGTGGGCATATTTATACATAAAGCCACAATCCCCTCCTTCTTCCTCCTCTCTGAGCTTGTGGGTCTGTTTAACAACATTTTCCCGTTCTTTAACAAGAATGCCCAAGAATAAAATAGCAGGTCTGGAAGTGCTAACCCCCTTTTTCCACCCTCCTTCTCAACTTCTTCCATGATATCCGCAGCTCTTTGGACGACCAAATAAAGCTACTAATCTGGCTTTGCAGCTTTGCAAACCACTCCTTCTTAAAAGGTAAAGGAATTGAGTCAAATAGGAAAGTAAAGTTAGGAAGGACCATCATCTTAACCAAGTTAACTCGGCCGATTAAAGTGAGCGGGAGATGTAACCAATTTCTCAACAATGCACTAACTTCCTTCCTAGTTTTTTCAAAGTTTTCCTTAGACAGCTTGGTGATATCTTGAGTGATCTTAATCCCTAAGTATCTCATTTCGCTCTTAACCTTCTCGTCCCCTACCTCTGTGTTCCAAGCCATTATCTCTGTCTTCCCTTCATTGATGTGATAGCCAGAGATCTTCCCAAAGTCAGCAGTTAATTCCAACACTCAACCCATAGTTCTTTGCAGATGAGTAGTGTAGATTAGAATGTCGTCCGCGTATAACCCTAGTTTCTTCCCCCAGCCTTCAAATTGGAATGGTGCAATTTCCGGGTCATTTCTAATTTTCCTTGCTAGTGGTTCGATATATAGGTCGAACAGTAGTGGCGACAGGGGGCATCCTTGCCTCGTGCCCCTGGTGATCCGAACGAAATCGGTCAGGAGGCCATTGACCAATACCCTGGCTTCTGGTTCGTCATAAATTCCCACCAGGGCCGTGCAAACATTTGACCCCAAATTGAGAGACTTTACCACAGCTTGTAAGAAGACCCAGTTCACTCGGTTGAATGCCTTAGAAGCATCTATAGGCACAACCGCAAGTGGGAGCTCATATGCTGTGGCTAGATCTATAGAGCCTATAAGGGTATAAGTTAGCTCCCTCAGCGATCAACCCCGTATAAACCCCTTTTGGTATTCATGCACGAGCTCGGACATAACCCCATTGAGTCTTCCAGCCATAATTTTCGCGAAGATCTTGTAATCGCAGTTTAAAAGCGAAATCGGCCTATAGGAGTCACAGTTCTTGGGGCATTTCCCTGGCTTTAAGATTAATGTTATAACAGCCTCTTTCCAAGATTGAGGCATTTTAGCTCCTGTCATAAACAGCTCATTGAAGATTTCGACTAGAATGGAAGTTAAAGTGCTAGCCAGAGCTTTGTAGACTTCATGAGGTAGGTCATCTGGTCCGGGTGCCTTCCCTTTCTTGCCCTCTCCAATAGCCTGTTCTACTTCCCTCAGATTTAACCTTTCATTCAGCTGCTTACTTTTATCATCCGTTAGGACTTCAACACAATCTTGCTTCAGCCAGGCCATCGCCTCTTCTTCTGATATTTTCAGCTCTTCCTGTTTTACCCTGTTTCTCACCTGATCGTTTTTGGCTTTCCATGTAAGTAACTTACTGCATCCTTCGCCATATTCAAAGTGGGCCAACCAACTGACCTCCCATCTCTTCCTAACCCTATCTTGTAGAACAGTGGTTAACTTTAATTTTGCTTCGGTTACTTCTTCTAGTAACACTTCCCGGTCCCCCTGGCTTATTCTTGGATTGAGCAATTCCTTCTCTAGTGTCCGCACCCGCTCTTCTAATATTCCAACTTCTTTGTGGTATTGCCTCCTTTTCGCCGCCGCTAGAGCACCTAATCTACCTCTCAGATAGGCCTTGTATGCATCCCAGACTATTCCTATCGAGGAGGAGCCCAGATTACTTTCAAAGAACTCTTTTGTTTCCTTATTTAAACCCTCTATGACTTCTTCCTCTAATAGAATCGTACGGTCCAAGGTCCCTCTAGATTGCCCAATCCCCTCACCTAAATTTAAGTGAAGTATCACCGCTGAGTGGTTTGACAGGTGTACCCCCACATGGTTAATTCCTTGTACCAGATCCTTAAGGCTATTATCAATTAGGAAATAGTCTATCCTTGACTGATGGCTGTATTTCTTATAATAAAATGTGTATCCTCTCTGAGAACCAGCCCTCTGACGCCAGATATCGCAGAGGCCCATCTGCTCCATTATAAGTCTAATCCTCTCTGACATTTTGGGATTGACTGCAGCCCTACTATTTGTAGTTCTATCCAAAGTTTTAGCCAGAACGGCATTGAAGTCCCCTGCCATAATAATTGGATCCCGGAAGTTCAACAGTTCAGAGAAGAGGTCCTCTAAGGGGGCCGTGTCATCCTGATTTGGGCCATAATACCCCACAAGCGTGAAATTGTGCCCAAAAATCCTCATTTTTACAATAAGCCACCTTCCCATTTTGTCAGAGACACTACCCTCAATAGAAATTCTTGCATCATGCTTCACCAAAACAGCCTCTCCCTTTGTCACAGCTGAGTGCCCTGTGCATAATGCATGTTAAATCCATCTCTTAGCTTTAAAAATCTCCCGGCCCTCTTCCCCTGTCAGGTGGGTTTCCTGTACAATGATGATCTGCGCGGGGCAGTCTTTTAGGTACTGCAGTAGCCTCTCGCATCTGCCCCGCAACCTTAGCCCGTTCACATTCCAAGATAATTTTTTTTATAGCATTTTCTTGTCTCTAACCCATCTCCCTTAATGTTTGAGTGCAAGTTCTGTGTAAAAGAGGCTTCTGAGGATTTTTTTTCTTTTTTCCCACATGCTCCCCACCCAGTGCCCCCTGTGCCCCCCCCCCCAGGAAAACCCATCCCTGTCTCTTCATGGCTTACGCCCTATGGGTGCCCCCCCGAAGTGTGCGTTCGTATTCTAGAAGTGATTAAAAGTGTGAAGGAAATAAAGAAAAAAAGAAAAAGGTACAATTATACCAAGGTGTTCGGGTTCCTACGCCATGATTGCTAACCACCTGGCTGCAGACTTTCAATAAACTCATCTAACTCCTTGACTGAACGGAAGGTTAGCATTTTATTATTCAACATTACTTTCAAGAACGCAGGGAACGTCAACTGCACAGATGCACCCAACCTCCTTAGTGGTTCGATCCTCTTCCCTAGTTCCCATTGCCTATTGGAGGTAACGCTTGACACGTCAGATCTGAATTCATATTTGACCCTGTCCACTTCGATTGAAGGCTTGCTCAAGGCTTTCGACAATATCTTCTCTTTTAGTGTGTACGTGAGGAAGCTCACTAATATTCTCCTAGGTTTAGTCCTATTTGTATTTAATCTGAAGGGGTCTCTATGAATCCTCTTAATGTCCTTAGCAATCTGCTGCTCTGACTCCTCCAATTGTAGTTCTCTTTTGATCACTTGAACTATGTAGGTCTTAATATCATCTCCTTCTTTGCCTTGCGGGACCCTTAAGATTTTTAAATTATTCCGTCTTTGGAAGTTTTCCAATCTTTCCATCCTTTCTTGTTGCTCTCTCTCTCTCAATGTTAATCCCTCTATCTCAACTCTGTTAATCTGTCCTGCCTCCCTGATCTCCCTTACTTCCCCTTCCAAGGTAGCAGTTCTATTGCTAAGATCGTCAATCTTCTTTTCCAGGGTTTCACAAGCAGACCTAATCTCCCTCCGATTGGTCTCTGAAACATCAAATCTAGTTTTTATCTCAGAGGTAAGAGCAGTTAGAAGAGCACCAATTGAGGGGTCCTCCTTGGCTATATTTTTAGAACCATTGGCGACTTCCTCGCCCTCCTCCCACCTTCTCTGAGGCCCTTCAGAACTCGTCTGATTTGTGCTAACACTAGGGGATTTTGATAATTCAGATTCTGGCTCCTCTGAATTAAGACACCCCTCTCCTGAGGCAGCAGGGAAATCTGAGGCGAGGACCTGGAACCGATTCGTACTCATATCCTTAGTCCAGTCCACTAAACAGCTTGCATCCGAGGGTTCTTCTCATGCCTCTTGCCCCATATTCACCAACTCCTTCCGCCCTTTATTGTTCGCCATGCTACTTTCACTCAGAATCAGTGTTTTTGGTAAAACCTTAAAAAAAAGTCCTGAGCGAAGGAGTAACCTTGATCCTCTGCGATGTGTTTTGTTTTTAGCACTTTTTTATTTTAAATTGCACCAACACGAGGCAATGTACTCTCTTTGGCTGGGGATTTTCCAAACTCAGGTTCTTTCCCTTTTCCCTCCACTTTCAATGCTGACCCTCCTAAACCCGGGGTAACAAGTCCTCTCCCTCCACTCCTTAGGGTGTATCTTGAGATCCCTCTATCCCCCTCCAGAAACACACTCCCACCTCCTGTTTTCTTTTTGCCCTTACCGGACCTGCTGCTTAGGGGAACCGTGGCTTCACACACCTCTTTAAGCTGAACCGGGCGTGAGAGAGGAGGTTTGTGATTTGTTCCTTCCTCCTTATGCGACTCAAGCTTCTCCCCGCACCAGACAGCGTCCCCCCTGCTGCCGCCTCCTCTGCCCCGGAAAGGAATCCTCGTGGCCGCGCGCCGCCCTCTACGGAGCTCCAGCACCGCCCTCACCCATGGCTGATCGGCTGCCCTGGTTGCTTGCCAGCCTTTCCTGCCACGATGCGCTCGTGCACTACTGTCTCGTAGTCTGCCCAGATGGAAGTTGCTTTCCGTATTCCGATATTTACCCCCGGTAAGCTGAGAAATAGCTATTTCAGACCTTTAACGCTTCAAAACCTCCATTGCACACTCCGGGCTCTCCCGCGACCTGCCTTAGCCGGCCGCCATGTTTTCCCCCGTGTTTGGTCATACCCCCCCACCACCTGTAATTTCAATTTCTTAACATATTTATTTTTAAGTATCGCTGTACTTTCTATGTAGTACCACAGTATTCTGTAAAACTTTTAAAAAATATTTAGAAAATTATAAATACTTTCCCCTAGCTATTACCACTTTAACAAAGTGGTAATAGGTAGGGAAAACAAATACAACCTAATACTTACCTTTATTTTAGGCCCTAACACAGCAAAAGTGTGCTTCAAACATTATGGCTACCTATACCTTTTGTAAAGACAGCGATTAGTCAATCACATAAAGCCTTGTCATCGGCATGTACCGTGGTAGTTTTGCAAAATTTTGCGAAACTACTGTGCCCTTCTATGTCACTAAGTTTAAACCCTTATAACTTTAAAAATACTTACACTACCTACCTGTACTACCAAAAAGGCTCATCTGCACACCATATTCTATAATCCTGCCGAATTTCATCAAAATCCAACTGGCTGTTTGGCTGCTAAGCGTGGGTACAGAGTCTGTGGAAAATGCATTAAAGGGAACAAAACATTTTGGGACTCCCCTTTTTTCTCTACACCCCCTTGACCAATCACCACAAAACTTTGCATCGTACGCCAATATAGAAAAAGTTATAGGTCTGCAAAGCTTTGTGGAGATTCATCATTCAGGTGCAAAGTTATCAGTCAAAAATCTGAGGAATTTGTATGTCTGGGAATACTAACTAACTGTAATATATATATACAATGGAGAAGTGACACCATTGTGAAACTTCTTCTTGTTCTACTATAGCCAAATGACCACGATTGGGTACTTTACCCCTTTTCTTTAGTAATTTTTGACTATTCACTACTGCGACCCACATCACTTATCTCTCCAGTCTGGGACCAACCAAGGGAGCACTTAGGAAGCAAACCAGGCTTGCGATCAAGGACGACCCTCGTCCTGTCGTAGACACACTTCTTAAGCGACATTCGGTTCCACCGTTGTCAAACAAGCATTGGGTACAGACCCTAATTATTGCCGGCACGGTTTACTAGGACCAGCCCATCAAATGCAACCATGCGGTACTGTGGACGACATTATGGGAGTTGAGGTCCGAGTGCCAATACCAAGGGGAGGTATGACACAGGTCCACATAGCACAAAGAGTTTCCCATTTTTATTTAAACACTTTATGTCACTGTAACTGTATCATGTATAAATGCACCCAACTTTTTATTTATTTATTGTTGATGTATAAATTTATAGATTTAACAAAGTGTGCGTGTGTGTGTGTGCGCGTGTGTGTGTCCCAGCATAAAGGGTACACTCAGACCAGTTATGTGATATGCAAAGCAATATTTTATTGCAAGTCAGGCTTCCCCCAAAGCATTTCTGCTGTAGCCTTATGCAAGCCATAGATGCTTGAGTGAAGTTCTGACCCCTTGTCTATGTTTGCTGAATGTATTTCCCTACGTGTGTTGGTGTCCTCCCGTGACTAAGGCTATGGCCGAAACGCGTTGGGGGAATCCTGACTTGCAATAAAATATTGCTTTGCACATTACAGAACTGGTCTGAGTGTGCCCTTAATGCTGGGGTATTGCGTTTAAAGATTACAGGCTCCGTGATGTCATCGGTGACGTCACTGACCATGTCATGGGTGATGTAATATGTGAGGTCATAAGCAGTGCATTGCGGGGGCGGAAGTTATAGTTAGCTCAGATAACTATAATTGCTGAATTTCTATGGTTTTGTGTGTGTAAAATTTGAACGTAACTATTACGTCCCTTTAAGCTTTGTTTTTTTCAGTGAGTTTCTAAGGTTTTTTTCATGCTATTTCCTAACTATAACGTCCCTGCAACCTTTGTTTTTTTCAGTGAATTTCTGTGTTTCTTAATGTTATTTCCCAACTGTAACCATTGCTTTTCTTAGTGAATATATATATCTTTTATTCTTTTATAGATTCACATGTGGGCCTCCCTTCTCGCCACATAGAGGTTCACCTGAAATCATTTTGATTATTAATATTATAACTTTGACACTTTTGCTTGAAATCTGAGGTGACATGGCTCTGGGTGAGGTGAGGCTAGGGGCAATCTCACCACATTGGCTGAAGTTTTGATCTTTTCCAGTGACAGTATTATGCTTTTAAAGTGGCACTGTGTTGAAGACTTTTAGGCCTCTGGAGATGTAGAGTCATTACACAGCACCCCTTTTGAATGCTGATATGGTGATATGGTGACTGCCTATCTGGATGTAAACACGTACGGTACTATGGATTACCTTAACAAAAAACAAGCAATACTGGAAAGGCTCAGGTTTGGTTAACATACTTATAGAGAAAACTACAGGAGCACCCCACCATCTTTAATTTAGGAGCAAAATCCTGGCCTGGTTGTAAACCACTATTGATACTAAAGAAGATATCTGGCTGAAACATTTCATCAATGACCTACCTCCCACTATGTAACATGGTAGTACTGAAAACCTACTTTAACAGTAGCTGCTGTAGATTTGGCAAGTGCATATCATCAAACATTCAGCAGAAAGCTTCTCCGGTATTGAATCTTTCATAGATTCACATGCTTGAATCTTTCCCGACGTCATGGTGGGGGTCCCACAGCAATAATCACAAACAGTACACAGAGAAGCAATAGGAAAAACTAAGTGACATTGTTAACCAATTCACATTGTTTTAGAAAAACTAAAACTCAGCTAATAAGAGTGCAGCCCCTGAAGCATTCTTCTCCTGCAGGGCCACTGTACCTCAGATTTCTAACCGCGCATCCTGTGTGAGGGAGTTACCCTGAGTTCTGCTCAGTTTTTTCAGTGTTTCTAGTCAACTTTTGACCTTTTCTTAAGGACTTTTTGTGGTTGATTCCTCAAGCAGGATATGGGCAACAACTGAGCTGTATTTTTTCCTGACTAAACCACATATCAGAAGGGTCAAAAGCAACTTTTTAGACCATGTAAATCTTGTGGAAGTTCATTATTGTCGCAGAGGTTCCCCAAAACGAATGTTTATATTGCTTACATCCTCTTCACAAGAATAAGGTCTGTAAACATTGCCGAACTTTGTCAGCTAAAACCTTAAATGATAGGGAAGTAAGGTTACTCCTGTTGCTATAGAAGAAAAAGGCCTTAGGGGATCCTAGACACTGGTGATGCAGGGCAGGAACCATCTTCTCTCTCCAGAAAGTAAAAATGTGAAGAGTCAGGCTCCTATGGAGAGTCTTCCAAGAAGATTAAATCACATTACAAATCATCAGAAGCTTGTAAATTGGCAAGAAAGGGAGACTTTACTTCTCCTCCCTCTCAAAAAGGCCTATGAAAAACAGGTCTGAACCAGCCACTCCTTTTAAGGATTCCCCCCAGGGAAAAATTAGATCGACGACGGATCATCTGTCGACAGGTGAAAAGTGAAACATCGATGAGAAACATTCCAACGAGACCTTCATCTACGAAACCGTCGACAGCACTATCACCGAAGGGTTTTTTACCGTCAACGGCAAAAACATTATCCTCGTTTCAGACAGGCAGAACTGCCAAGCAAACTAATACTTCTTCATCAATGATACTGTCGACGGGCCCATTGGTGGTGCCTAAAGACACTATTCTAATACCGGAGGACAATATTCCAGTTACCTTTCAGCTGGGTCAGACATCTCTAAGTAAGGTGCCTCCACTCCCACCTGCACACTTTTGGAGGTGCAAGAATCTGATAAGGAGGATGGGATTTTTGGACTGACCTACAGTTCCATGCAGCTTCATGTTAAGTGCCAAGATGATGATGAGGATGACCAGGATAATGGGGCCACTTCTTACATAGAAGGGGATTTTTCTTTTCAAGCTAGGTTGAGATCTAGATATCAACTATATGAATCCTTTCAGGATCAGTATGGTTATTGTATTGTACTGTAATTGCATTTATATAGCACTTACTACCCCTGATGGGGTGTTGAAGCGCTTTTTTGGCGAGTAGCACGCTACTCCGGGAACCCATAAAGGATTAGTGGTGAATTAGTATAGTGAAATATGAAAGTAATTTGAGTGGTGGATATTAGTCAGTTATTTGGATTGAGAAGGATAGCGGTGGGATAGAAGAGGGAAAAAGGTTTGCATTTATATAGCGCTTGTTACCCCGCTGTGGTGTTGAAGCGCTTTTTTGGTCAGTAGCACGCTACTCCAGAACCCATAAAGGATTAGTGTTGATTTAGTATAGTGAAATATGAAAGTAATTTGAGTGGTGGCTATTAGTCAGTTATTTGGATTGAGAAGGATAGCGGAGGGATAGAAGAAGGAAAAAAGGTTTGCATTTATATAGTGCTTGGTACCCCTGAGGGGGTTTTGAAGCTTTTTTTTGGCAAGTAGCACGCTACTCTGGAACCCATAAAGGATTAGTGGTGAGTTAGTATAGTGAAATATGAAAGTAATTTGAGTGGTGGATGTGTTAGTCAGTTAATTGGATTGAGAATGGTTGCGGAGGGATAGCAGAGGGAAAAGGTTATGCATTTATATAGCACTTGATACCCCTGATGAGGTGTTGAAGCGCTTTTTATTAGCACGCTACTCTGGAACCTATAAAAGTTTAGTATAGTGAAATATGAGTGGACATGTTAGTCTGTTATTTGGATTGAAAAGGATAGTGGAGGGGTAGAAGAGGGAAAGATTTAGACTTTGTTTTTGTTTGTTTTGGAGGTCATAGCGGTAGGAGGAGGCTTGGGATGAGTAAAAGGGATGTGGAGGGGAAGAGTCAGAGGGAAGGGTTTAGAAAGGCTTGTTTTGGGGGATTGGTATAGTAAAAGAGGTATGAGATGATGCAAGGAGGGGTAGAGTATGGAAGAGTCTAGAAAGGGTTATTTTGGGGATCATAGTAGTGGTATGGGGTTTGGGATGAATGAGAGAGTGGAGCTAGAGGATATATTGATAGAGGTATAGGGTGAGAAATAGGGAAGTGCATTGGATATGCTGAATTAGCAGAAAGTAACAAATATATAGATCCATAAGTACATGGAAAGTATATAGATGCATAAAGGAAGTAAGTATATGTAGATTAAAGATATTGATAGAGGTATAGGGTGAGAAATCGGGTAGTGCATTGGAAAGAGTAGTAGAAAGAAGTTTGAGATGAGTCAGAGAGTTGAGGTAGAGGATATATTGAGTGAGGTATAGGGTGAGAAATAGGGAAGTGCATTGGATATGCTGAATTAGCAGAAAAGTAATAAATATATAGATCCAAGTACATGAAAGGTATTTAGATGCATAAAGGAAGTAAGTATATGTAGGTTAAAGATGCATTAAATAAATTCCGGCTTTCAAGTGTTGTTGTACTTAAAAATTCATTTTATTTTTTAAAACATAATAATTCTACACATTTACACAAAGCAATACACATATATAGATACATATCTATAGTACAAATAAATGCTTATATACAGAGGGATATGCTGTATATTTCTGTTTGCGTATGGTGCCTATGTGGGGAAGAGCCAATTCTTGATTTGTTTTCTGAAGATAAGGTGGTTGTCCGTGGATCTTATGTTGGGGGGTAAGGAGTTCCATAGTTTGGCTGCTTGAACAGAGAAGGATGTGCCACCCATGGTTTTTTTCTTGTATCTTAGGATTGTGGAGTTGAGGTTCCTTTGTTGAATGTGTTTGGTGATTTTATTCTTGATGAAGAGCGGTCCCGTTCCATGTATCGCTTTGTGGGTGACACAAAGCAGCTTGAACATGGATCTTCTGGCAACCAGTAACCAACGCAGGGCTTTCAAGGCAGGGGAGATGTGGTCTTGCGGTTTGATATGTAGGAGTAGTCTGGCAGCCGAGTTCTGAATCCGGTACGGTATAGTCTTTTCATGGTCGTTAAAGGTGATCCGTGGTAGAGGCTATTGGCGTAATTAAGTTTGGACAGAACAAGGGAGGTGGTAGCTTTGACCTTGTATGGAAATCCCAAATGGGGGGAGATTCGTCGCAGAGTTTTTATAGTAACAAAGCTTGATCTTGCTAGTTTGTCCACTTGGGCATTCATCGATAGCTTGGAGTCCATGGTCATTCCGAGGTTTCTTACTTCCTTCGATACTTTTGGCGGTGATCCAAGTTCATCAAAACAGGTGGCGAGCTGGCCATACTGTTTCCAATCGCCACACGTGAGTATTTCCGTTTTGGAAGCATTCAATTTGAGATGGCTCCACGTCATCCATTGATCCACGTCTCTGAGACACCTGAAAATTGCTGAGTTTCCGATGTCTTTGGGGCATTCCAGTTGAAGGAGTATTTGCGTGTCATCTGCATAGTTATAGCATGTGAGGTGAAATTTATTGTTGATCAGTACCGGTAATGACTTCATGTAGATGTTGAAAAGCCTGGGTGAGATGATTGAGCCTTGAGGGACCCATGCTTTTGTGGAGTACAGTTTGGACAACAAAGGTGGGGTATGGATGACATTAGTTCTGTTACGAAGGTAGGATGTGATCCAGTCTACTGTTACAACCGTTAAGAATGAAAAGATCAGTTGATACTGGGTTGGCGGTTTGAATCGGTTACTAGCAACCGGACAGTACCTCAAGCATGAACATAAGCCTTAACAGATTGGCCTCCATAATGTAACCATCAGTGTTCTACAAGGAAGCAACAATAAAGACGCTTCAAAGTACAGGCTACTATAAATGATTGCACCCAATTATAGCTGCTTTTACATCGGAATTACCAAAGAATGACCATCTGAAGTTCACAAGAAAACCATTTTTCACCAAGACTAGTGAGGGCAAACGTCTACAAACTGAATATTTCATTCAACTACATGCGCAATATTTTACTCTACATTCTAGAAACAGGTAGGTTCATTAATGTGTTGAGAGGAAAACCTTTTGGCCTACTAAATCCACAAGGTTCTTCTGCAGAGGAGAAGTCCGATAAAATAAGTCTTAGATTATAGCATGTTTACAGAAACGCAGTCCTACCTCTAAACCATACATGTGATCCAGATGGATAGTGCCTTGAACATGGTAGAGCAAAAGAAGAAATCAACAATATTTGCACTGGCTACTCAGTTTCCAAGCCTTTTAGATGGCTTCTAGAGTAAACTGGTCTTGTTATAAATCAAGCAAAATTAATTACTGTATTGGACACGGAAGCCTAGTTATTTTGGGAATAACATCTGGGTATATCCCTAAGAATTGCAAAGAATCAAATGCAAAAAAAACTTAGGAAGAATAGAAACACTTGAGTCAACAATTCTTAATCACTAAAAAGTAGTGAACTGGTAGCTGCCTATTAGCATGAGGTGTTGCAGAAAGTGAGAGGACTGATGTGGATACTTTCCATCTTTTATAGTACCATTCTGTGTCATACAACTGTCTCATGGTAACAGCCAGGTTTAAGGCTCTCCAGAGATGTCCTTGTGGACTGAAAAAGAGCTACCACCAATGTGAGATTTTTTTGATGGATTGGTTAGCCTAGGGAATTGATAACTTTGAATGTACCAGATCTGGTTTGGCGACAGGTAAGGAGTATATGTTGAAGACGTAGCAACCTTAAGTGTCCAGCCAGAAAGCAGTGAGGGGGCGCTGGTGCTAAGGGGAGTCGTGGGGAGCAGGAGAAGACCTGTGAGGATCGAAAAGTGAAATTAGTAGATGTCGGAGCGGGTGAGGGGTAACAATGAGAAAGTGGGCATTACAGACAGAAATCATGAGATGCTACGATGGATGGACAAGACATACTCCAGGTACTGACAGGCTGCTTCCGATTCCTGCTCTATAATGTCTAGTGTGCGCTGTTGAACAGCTTGTCTCTAATAGATACATTTACCCGTTGACTTTCTGTCAGAAGGAGTGGGGAAGGTGCTTTTTGTTTCATACATACCAAGGATTCCTGATGGACGGACCGTAAATTTCAGGGAAGATCAATTCATAGAATGCAGGCCTGGTGCTAGCACTCAAGTCTAGATTTGCCTGGTCTGGGCCTTCAGAGATCAATACATCGATTTAAATTGCCTAACTGGCTGCTCTCTCTGCTCTGGCTGGACCTTGTGGTATAGCCAGACAATGCTCAAAGCTCATTTTAGGATATAGAGTGCACATTTCCCGACAGGATCTCTGCGCAACAATAAGCAGGACCCTGGCCTTAACGAATCGAGGGCTACAAGCACAACAGTGAAAAGGTATTTAGCAGCGGTGCACAATATTTGATTGGCATGGCAAATTTGATAAATTTTTGCAAAGTTTGTACTTATGGCACCTAGACTGAAAGAATGGTTGTATGCATTGCCTTTCGAGCCATTTCCAATGAAACGCTGACTTCTCTATATCTGCAATGTTACATCTGAAGTGATGTACGCAATCCTATGCTATTCTTTTCTAAAAGACATATGTAACATGTCCACAATAGATCAGAAACATAAATATATCACTGTCGTGGTAGTGCACCACTTTACCTATAATGCATGTCACATCCCTGTTGTCTATCAGACCTGCCATCTCTCGCAAATGTCTTGTTCAGTGTCCAGAGTGAGGGATTTATTGGTCGTGGGGAGGATGACGAGGTGGTAGGGATGTCCTTTGCAAAATGAAGGAAAAACAGCTTTTCTGTGGGGTAAAAAGGGAGGAGAAAGGATTGTGAATAGCTTTATAATTTCCGGAAAAGAAGCACAGAAAAGCACCACCTGGCAAAAACCTTCAATCAGCTCCAGCAAAAAGCAATTATCCTTCCGTTGCTGAATAAAAACACCATAGCCAGTTGGGACAATGGGGTTGCATTGTTCTGAAATCTGTCATAGCTTACATAGGAATGTTTTGATGCAGGTTACATAAAAGTGTGCTGGGCTTTTCTTTTGTTTGTAAGACTCGAGTCTACAGTATTGTGCACATGTACAGTCAAAGCTTTGCTGATTTCGCAAAAAATGAGAACCAGTCATGCTTTGTTATTTCGTCAAATAACACAATTGTGAGTGGCTTCCTGCTTGTGTTATTACAAACATGATAAAGGGAAAAGGAAAATTCTGTCCATTCAGTAACAGACGAAATAGATATAGTTTGTCTCTGTTTGGGTTTTCCAGGATAATCTCCCGATATGAAGGTAACAGCTAGTACAGCAGCTTGATGGGGAGAAAATTGTACCCCAAATACAAGCAATAAACCAACTACACAAGAATTAACCATTGTAAGGTTTCAGGGAGCAGTTTTTGATTTTCATGGGAGAATTGTTCTGTGATGCTGGGATCAGAAGGTTATGGATCCTTCAGAATGGGAACGGAGCAGACAATGGCAAGCAGTAGAGGAATAAAGGTAAGATCAGCATGAACTGCTGGGCAGAGACTACCTGCAACACTGTGCCAGATTAAGTGAATCAAAACACGTTTTGGAAGAAAAAATAATGAAAAACACTAGCGCAGTAAATGGCCTGCTAGATTCACTGACAGTTGCATCCAGTGCACCGTTACTCCAATAACAGAACGAGGAGATAACAAACTCTTTTGCTGCTTAGGTTGTGTCACCCTACTTTGTTCGCTCAGTGCCACTGAGGCTCTCTCTTCATCCCCATGACATTAAATTGGGCAGGCAGTCAGGCCAAAACTAGAAACAATAAAATGGAACATAAGGCATAGATAACGCAAGGGGTTAATAAATGCTGTATGAGGCCTTTCCATCCAATACCCTTTTTTTCCATCCATAGGTCAGTTTGTTCTGCTGCAGCAAAAACAACACACAGGAGGGCTGTGCATCAGCCCAAGACAAACAAGTTACTTACCTTTGGTAACTCTCTTTCTGGCATAGGCTCTGTCCAACCTTTTGAATATTACCCCAGGCAGTAGACCCTTTGTGCGCCGCCAGGTGCGCAGATGTGGCTCCGCATTGACGCGTTTCTGCTTCGGAAATGACGTGTGGAATCAATATAGGTGCGACTCAATCACGCAGACGTCAGTTGCTTTTGAGGCTGTCTGGGTCCCGACCCAGAGACACAGCAGGTAATTTGCTTCGACCAGTGCACAGATTCCTTGACTTGGGATCTTTTAAATGGACAGAGCCCATTTCACAGAACAGGGAGGTCGTGAAGAATAAGTGATTAGTTGGAGTCTGTACGAAAAAAGGTGTTACTGAAGATAAGTAACTTGTTCTTGTAATAGAAACATCTACTCGCAGACTTGCCACCTTTTGAACGGATGGAGGTGGATCTCTAAATTGGCTGGAACCAAAAAGTTCTGTAGGACCGAGCGGGAGGAGTGCCCCTCTTGGCGTACCTGGCTGTCCAAACTGTAGTACTTCAGGAACATATTGAAAGACAGAGTGCTTCATTTGTAGAAAAAAGAATAAGTGCCAGGGCCTTCGTGAGGAGGCTCTGTAGCTCCCACTACCTGTTGTCATGCCAGCGCTGTCGATGACAATATCACACTCCTACAAATGTGACAATTCTGACTATTACCAACACAATAAGAATGGCTTCGGCGGCAGGTATTAATCCCTTTTAATGTATATTGAATTAATATAGGTTTGTTGTTGCGCTCATTTCTAAATTAGACAGACAGCACCACCATGTGGCAGACTATCATAAGCGCCGGAAACTACTGGCTCAAATTAAGCACTGAGACACCGATGTATCTGCCTAACAAATGTTCAGGACGGGAACTGTGTGTGCTATTGCAGTGCTAGCCGTCTTGGCTCGTTAGAATGAGTCCATATCCTTTATGGGGCTGCTTCTTGGCCAATGCGTTGCAGATCTTGGTGACTTCCGCGTGAGATGGCCCTTCTCTGCACAGCTTTGCCCTAACTCGCTCCCAAGATTCCCACAAAGAGCTGATCGCCCACTCGGTGTTTTCTGGTACTATCGATGTAAAAGCTCAGTGCTCTTTTAAGGTCTCAGCGATGGAGTCTCTCCTCCTCAAAGGAGTGAGATGGAGTACAGAACGCCTTTTAGCTGATGGTTTGACAGACATGGAACAGCATCACTACTTTTAAAGAACAGATGCCTGAGTATGCAGAACTGGCTTATCTCGGAAGGAAGTGGTATACAGCGGGTTGACACAAAGAGCTTGGAGCTCACTCATCCTCCTTGCCGATGTTATTGAAACGAGAAGTACAGTCTTGAAGGTGAGGAGACGCAAAAAAAAGCTGTGCAGCGGCTCTAAGGAGTGCACATAAAATTTGTGAGGACCAGGTTAAAAACCTACTGCAGCATAATAAAGGGAGAAGGAGGAAATAAATGTTCACTATCAACAGGACACGATAAGAGTGCCAATCACAATAGTGACAGATCGTCATCACATGTCGGATGGCTATTATAGAAGGGTCCCTGAGGCAAATGCACCTGCAATATCAGACCTGCAGGCTACTCCGATGCATTCTAATACTGCATGTCGCAGGCTACTCCGATGCATTCTAATACTGCATGTCGCAGGCTACTCCGATGCATTCTAATACTGCATGGACCTCTAGACTTCTGCAGTAGAAAAATCAGACTGAGCATCAACCTTGTACGGAACCACAGGTTTTACCCCGATCACAATTTATGATGATTATGTGTACAGTGACGAGGAGGTGCAACAGCTAGAAGAGGGTGAGATACCTCAAGATCAGTCAGTCATGGGGCAGGAATGGGATGACTATATCTTTCCACTAACTGCATCACCCACACCACCACGTACTAGTTCCTTTCCAGAAGACATTTGAGGTTTTCACGTGCTTTGGACCAAGCTTTGAAACGATTTGACCTTCCTATACCTGTGAAGCAAACAGAATGTTTCCTATATGATTTCAAAGACTCTCGAAGAAAATCAGTCAAATACATCCCTATTGTATATCACATTTGGGAGGAAGGTCTGAAGCTAATCAGAAATCCAATTTTGGTCGCAAGAGTAATTCCTCGCCTTGATAAAAAAAATATAAGGCTCCGGGGAGCTCAACTACATGTCTAATCGGGCACCCATGCCCAGACATGGTAGTGATATGTTCGGAACAAACCATAACAACACCCTATTAACAAACCGTAACTCTGGCCCCGCCTTCGCTCATTCCCCCTTCTGTGAATGATCTGAAGTGGTGCTGGAATACTGTGTGCATGCCTGCTGTGGATAGTAATAGAGCTGCTGTACTAGATATTCGCCCTGTGCCATGCATATACCCCCCTATATAGGAGACTTAGATCTTGGCATTTAGAACTATTAGTGCCCTGCTAGTTAAAATTGTTATCTATATCACTTGTTGCAGATACATTAAGGAAAGAAGCAATGTCTCCTGTTCATGTTTACATTACTGTATGTGATATGCTAACGCATTGAGACATTGTGTATCAATGACTTGAATTATTGTACGGTGCTGCAATTGCCGTATATGTTATACTCATGCAAAAACTTAATAAAAACAAAACTAACTCTGCTCAGTGGTCGTGGAAAACATGGTGATGAAAGTATGGGCCATGGAAGGACATGAAGGGCAATACCAACAGAGAGGTCTGTAGGGCGATGGATTTACCCAATAATTGTACCATAAGGTTTTGACTGCACAGAATGAGATCATATATGCCGAAATTGTCCACCGAAGCCCAAGCTAGAATCTTTGCCATTGGTATAGTGGGAGTGAACTGTGGAACTATGGAGAGAAAACCTCTCACCCTTACAGCTATGGCATCTGACTCATAGGTTTTGTGGACAGAATGTGCCTCTATCCAAAAGGTAGCCTTACATAGCCAACAATGAGTAGGATATAGAGGTATCAATAATTTGTACATGAGGATACTAAAAGTTGTCATACAAAGCATATCATATGATTATCAAAGGATAGGACATTCCATTGATAGTAGAGGATCTCCAAAATCTTCCTGAGGGAAAGATTAGGGAAAGATGTACCCCAATTCTGAGATCTATTTTACAAGACCATGCTCTCTACACAACGATGAAGCAGCTGAATGGGCCTTACTGGGAAATAAGGTACAGAACACATGTAACCAAAAATGGACAATAGACATGCAGCATATGAAACCCTAGTGGTTTATAATCCTCCTGAAGGAGTTGCCTGGCATCTAAAAAATTGACAGACCTTCAGGGAAGCTCAGAAAAATTACCCTGTCCACAAGTATGCTGTGTTAGTTTATCTGGCTTAGCCTGATCATTCATGTGGAGTGTTGCAGTTTGTCAAAGATGGCCTTAGTGAGAACTATTGATATGTTTGCAAGAACTAAATAGGAGTCTGGGGAGGGGGTACATTTTAAGCATTAGCTCCTGCCCTACTAAACATAGGGACAAGATGATCTATCTACTATCCGATCTATCAATGACCGTGCCGAAATTGTCATTGATCATAGTTCCTACATCCCTTCTGATAGTAACCCCAAGTACTTGACTCCTTTTCCTCTACACGTGAGTGTGAATTTGAAGTCCCACTCAAATGTGGCGTATGACAATGGGAAACCGTATGACTTTCCTTAGTTTATTTTTAGGCTAGAAAATACATCAATTCCCTGAATAACATGGAGCGCTGGTGCCAGGTTCTGAACAGGATCTGTTGTATCTCACAATTTCATCTGGATAGAGGGGATCAGGAGATATTTGGTATGGAACATCAGCCAGTGGCTTGTGTGGTGTTCACCTAAAAAGTAGACCAGTGGTTCCACTGCAATAGCAAACGGCATTGATGAAAGCCAACTAATCTGTCTAGTCCCTCTGAAGATCAGTGATAATATTGGATACTTTCCCATTCATTTGAATCCTGGAACAAAGTGATGTGTGAAGCAACTTAATTATGATTTAAGGTGCATGACTCAATTCACATCCTCGTCAGCACTTGGTATAAGAGTGAACTCTTCAGTAAGTGATCTGCTTATTCAGCATTTAACAGCCCTACAAACGTTTGCAGATCAGGGTTTATCTCAGGTGAAAGGGCTATAATGTCTTCAGATTATTCATGGTGGATGAATGGGGAGGATAGGAGACTTGTGATATATATCTGAAAGAGACTGTTATTTATAGATTCCTTACCTTAGAATTACCCCCAGGTGTCAGACTGGATCCGAAGAATTTTTTCTTAGCAGTACCCCTGCGCTTCGGTTGACTACGCGTCCGTCATCGTCGTCACCCAGGATAACGTCGCGGTGCCTACATAGATGCTGCCCCTGCTTGCAGACGTCAGTTCTTTCTTTTTCCCCTCCAGCCTAGCGCAGATCCGGAGAGAGCTACCCCTTTGTTACTTTTTTGACGAACCTTTTTCGATGTTTTTGTCGACTTCTTTTCGAGTCCATCGACTCCTGGTACGCCTTTTTGCCTTGAGTTCTGAAAAAGATTAAGAATGACTGGGATCATCATAGTGGCTCCGGATCACAAACCAACCTCAGGCCCCCCCTCCCACTAGCCCCTCCCCACAGCCCAGCCCACCCTCCTGAACTCCCCACTCTCCGCTCCACATCAAGACCCCAGCAATCAGCCTGGATTTGCCCCAGCGTTGCATAATTCGATGTCAACCCTCTAATGGGGTATCTCGTTCAGAAGCTCTATCCCTGTCAGACTTATTGCCTTAGCTGCCAAGGTTTGAGATTGCTTATGTGTGACATTTTCATAATTTCAGTGTAATTATGAGTGACATTCAACGACTATGAGTGACACTTTCTCCCGAGCAAAAATCAAGCAATGAAGATGAGGGAAACATATATAATTATATATATATATATATATACATATATATATATATATATATATATAGTTATATATATAAAAAATTACAGCCATTTCAGCAACGAGAAACTCTACGAAGATCGTAAAACTATTGCAAGGCACCAGAAATGGATGGGGCGCTATTCGACATGAAACACAGACTGCATAGCTGCCACGTTTTAAGAGTGCTTATGTGTGACATTTTAAGGTTTCAGAGTACCTATGAATGACATTCAACTACTAAATGTATGACACTGAGAGTGACACTTTTTTGCAAGCAAAATCAAGAAATTAAGTTCATGGAAACAGATAAACATAAGAAATGACACTTATTTGAGCAAGGACAGCCATGAAAAGAACTTGAAACTGCTGCAAAGCACCTGATCCTACTGACAAACGATTGTATTCCTACAATCTACTCACATCCTACATGATTTTACACTTGTGATCACTACTGCTGCTTTCAGAAACACAGACAAACTGTATTGATGGTGTAAAATTGCCAGACCATGACTAGGGCAGAAAGGGCAAATGCTCTCAGCAGCAGTAGAATTTAAATTACGGTGTGCGCTATGTGTGTCTTTTAAAAACAGCTTCACTGTGACAGGAAACAAGTCAAGTAGTTAATTTTGCCTATGCCCTGCCAGGGTCGCAGCAATGTCTTCCTGGGGCCCGGCAGGACTTGTAAAACAAGCATTTGCAATGCAATAGGTCTCGCATTAACGAGAGTTTAAGCTATTGGCAATGTAATAGCTTAAACTCTAGCAAATGCGAGACCTATTGCATTGCAATTATTTGCCTTTTTACTAGCGCCCATGCAGGGCTTTCACATTTATAGAGGCCGCGCCCCTTTCTTTAGACAAGCCGCATCTAAAGAAAGGGGCGTATCCGACATTAAAGTGAAACCGCTGCATGGGGCTTTAAAAAAAATGTATGTTTGTCAAGTTGACGTGAAGACCGTAATACATTCTACTGATGTGAAACTACACAGAGCACCCTCTCAGGGGCAGAAACAGTGTTGCTAAAGGACAGTGTGGAGTGGCAGACAGCTGAGACAACAAGTGGTTTTACACTACCCCATGAAGACCACGCAGTCTCTCTCTCACACACACACACACACAGAGTTGAGATGTGGGGAAATGCGCACTCCAGCTGTGAGGCGGTGCAATGAGCACCTTCTTGTGTGTGGAAACAGTGATATAAAGCATGCTGACACAACCTAGGGGTTACACACTGCTCCCTGACCACCACGCAGTGTCTCTCACACACTTCAGATTTATTTACGGCAGGGTCAATTTTGTCAAAATGATTATTCTCCCTAAATTAACGTACCTTTGTAATGCCATCCCCCTTAATTTCCCCAAATTAGACATCAGTAAAATTCAGAGTAAGATTACGAGTTTTATCTGGGCCTATAAAGGTGCCAGACTGGCTTGGAAAAAGCTTAGGTGTAGGCTGATCAAAGGGGGGTTGGCCCTACTGGATATTAAGTGGTATTGTATCGCTTTTCAATTTAAAAATATCCGGATGCTGCTTATGAAACCAGACGGGCCATCTTGGGGCAGACTTTTGGCTGAAATGACAAGGCAGGATGGGGAGATGGTTTCATGTACAAATTCGGGCGCCTAAGTACTTTAAAAAGTACGATTGAAAGTACTGAAGGCTGCCCTTAGTCTGTGGTATAAGGTCAGATGCAGATGGGGGATAGGGTATTACTCCGAGTTTGCCCCAATCTGGGAATCCCCGGGGACCCCGGAATGCCTTAAGGATAGTCTTGCAACACCAATTAAAAGAGCAGGTATTATTACTTGGTCAGACTTGTTATCTTCTGAGGGGGTTCACCCATGGGAGGTTTTAAGAGACAGGATTGGAAGTGGCTTCTCCAGATTTAAATATATGCAATTGGTTTCTTGGTTTGCAGCGGAGAAGAGGGAAATGCATGGGATCTGGGAGATGGAGCAATCCCTCCAAGATGTAAATCTTAAAAGCAAGGAAATTTCAAAATGGTATAAGATGCTTATAGTGGCAGAGGAGAAGGAATATCCTGCACCACATCTTGTATGGAATCAGGTTCCCTTGGAATGTGATGTTGAAGAACTATATGAGCCCTCTCCGAAGCTGCTGTACAAGTATTTAAACCGGCAAATCTTAAGAAGAATCATTTCTTTGTTATTAATCGACTATACTACACCCCCGCTAAGATAGCAAAGTTTGCTCCACTCTCCAACCCCAAATGCCCAAGATGCGACCTTATCAAAGCCAACGACCTCCATATATTCTACGAGTGTCCTAGACTCTTCGCCTTCTGGAGGGGAGTAGAGGAAGCCCTTTGTGGTATTTTTGGAGAGAAAATCATCTTAAATGTGACTCTGGTTTTATTTGGGGATGATGGTACGTTAAGTAAGAAAATGAGACATACACATAGAGGCTTGTTGATATATCTTGTCTTAATAGCACGAAGGGAGATATATATCAAGTGGAGAGACCCTTTGCCCCCAAACCTGAAGACTGGGTTAAAGCTGCTTCTACAATGGCCCGACTCGACCAGGAAGGTGGAAATGAGAACTGTTTGAGTATCTGGCAGGCCTTTACAGTATGGGGTAGAGGTCTGGGGTTTGTGTAACACCTCTTGGTCCTATGATTACACCAAGCCACCAACAAAGGGGCAGGTCTGGCTCTGGGTATAGACCAAAGCGAATGCAGCAGCCGCGGGGCGCACAGATTGGAAGGGCGGCTATCAAAGAATTGCAGACCCATACTTGGTGAGATGAGGACAAAAAAAAAAGAGATGTGGGGAAATGCGCACTCCAGCTGTGAGGCGGTACAATGAGCACCTTCTTGTGTGTGGAAACAGTGATATAAAGCATGCTGACACAACCTAGGGGTTACACACTGCTCCCTGACCACCATGCAGTGTCTCTCACACACTTCAGATGTGGAATAACATGCACTCCAGATGTGAGACGGTTCAAAAAGCACCCTCTCGTGTATGGAAACAGTGATTTGAAGCATGCTGAGACAAATTAGGGGTTATACACTGTCCCCTTGAAAACGATGCAGTAACACACAGTTGAAATGTGGCATAACACGCACTCCAGATGTGAGGTGGTCCAAAGAGCACCCCTTCGTCTGTGGAAACAGTGATGCGAAGCATGCTGAGACAGCCTAGGGGTTATACACTGCTCCGTGAACACTATGCAATGTCTCTCACACACTTCAGATGTTGAGTTACAAGCACTCCAGATGCAAGGCAGTGCAAAGAGCACCCTCTCATGTGTGGAAACAGTGATGTAACGCATGCTGAGACAACTAAGGGGTTACACTTTGCCATGTGAACACCATGCAGTTTCTTTCTCTCGCACCCTCTTGAGATGTGGAGTAATTAGCACTCCAGATGTGAGACGGTACAAACAGCACCCTCTCGTGCGGAAACAGTGATGTTATGCTGTAATGAGACAGTTGGGACTACAAATGGGTTTTACTTTGTCATCTTGAGACTAGGCGTGTCTTTATTACAAACACACACAAATACAGCCTTCCATAGACCACCAATCCTGATGTGGAGTAACAGTCCAGATGTGCGCCATAGAGACCACTATCTTGTGCATTTTGGCACACGCTCAGCACAATATTGAAGGGGGAGGGGTACTCATGTCTAACTGTCTTATTATATGGCAATTCGGATTTTAAAAATTCTTGACTTCTGAAATGTGCGTTTTTACAAATATGAACGAAACCACAGATTGATTGTTGACGACGTATTCCTTCTGATATCTGAATTACAAAGAATCTGATGAATAAGATTACAAGAAATTATCAAATGTGGAAATAAACACACTGTCATTTTTAAACGTATTCATGCATCATGAACGAAACTGTTAGACCTGGTACCATTGGCGTGAGTCTCCCTTCCACTTTTTTCTGATTGCCTCCTCTGTTTTTGATCTGTTTGCTGGTTTTAGATGCTTTGGGCACTGTGCCACTGCTATTCAGTGCCACAGTGCAAGTGCTCCCTATGTTAAATTGATGTATTGATTAGTGACTCCATGATTGGATCATTTGATTTACTTGTCAGACCCTAGTATAGTGCACCAGGTGTGTCCAGGGCCTGTAGATCAAATGCTGCTGGTGGGCTTGCAGCACTGGTTGTGCCACCCACAGAAGCGGCTTGTAAAGTGTGTCTCAGGCCTGCCATTGCAGAGCCTGTGGGCAGTCTGTGACTGCCATGTCGACTTGGCAAGTGCACCCACTTGCCAGTCCCTAAACCTTCCCTTATCTTCATATCAGACACCCCTACGGTAGGCCCAAGGGCAGGGTGCATTGTAAGTATAAGGTAGGACATGCCCTGGTGTGTGTGGCATGTCCTAATAGTGAATTACAGCCATTTTCGTTTTCACTATTGCAAGGCTACCTGTCCCCATAGGCCAGAATGGGCAGTTTGATTATAACATCTTATAATCCTAACTGACCCAGGGAACATGGTAGAAATTCGAGTTTAGTATGCCTGAACTCAGAATGATAAAATACATCTTTCAATAAAGTTGGTTTTAACATTCTGTGTTTGAAAATACCACTTTTAGAAAGTAGGTCTTTTCTTGCCTAACTGTCCAAGCCTGCCTCTGCTAGGTTGTGTATTGTGTGTCTGGTTTTGTGAGTGACAGGGGCTGGGGGATTCCAGGAGACAGGGTGAGTCAGCACAGGGCTGAATAGACCTATCTGCATGTAGAGTGGTGGGAGGAGTTGCACCTGGGTCTGAATAGGGCTGTGCCTGCCTTCCACAATGCTGGCTCCACCTCCTGTGGTGCGTCTGATGTCCCTGGCCCACACTGTCAAAGGAAAGAAGGAGTCCTGTAAACAAAGTGCTCCAGGACTACACAGAACTGGTTTGGACCAGGTAAAGGCCCCTCTGCCTTCAGAGGACAAAGGATTTTGCAGTATAAATATGGGGACCCAGACCCCAAGACTTTAGATCACTTCTGGAACAACAAGACGAACCTCTGCCAAGGAGGAGAACCAAGGAAGCTGTAGGAGTTGGACTGCCCCCTGCCAGTGTGCTGTGTTGCTGGGTTGGCCTACAGTGGTGTCTTCAGTGCCAAGGAGAGGAGAAGGAACTTTCAAAGAACTTTCACCATCTTGCAGAATATTACTCCAAGGGCTTGATTTGAGCTTGCCTCCTGACCGAAGTCTCAGGGATACCAGACTTCACCCCCTTCTGTTTGCCTGCATCTGGAACTTGCTGTTCTAGCTGCTACAGAAGGAATTCTGCAACACCGACGCCGGCGAGCGACGCCGTAATCTGCAACGAAGCCGTGAGCGCCGCTCCGACTTGCAACGTGGACCCGCCGCCGGCCGCCGTGCCACATCGACGCCAGCGAACGACATTGTAAGCCTGCCATAGCCGTGAGAGCTGCTCCGACTTGCGACGCCGGCCCGACGCCTGCTGCTGTGCCGCATCGACTCCGAAGCCGACATCATCGCGGAGCCGATCGTCGACTTGGGTGGTCAAGAATCTATCGACATCGTGACATTGTACGGAACCGTGGTTTCGGCGCCATCGTGATGTCACCTCCTCTCCGGTCAGGAACCGACGCCTCCCCTGCCTGCGCAAGCATACAGGTCCCGACGCATCATCTCCCCCGAAGCAAGGAACCGACGCCGCAACGCGCCAACGACGCTGCATCTCCCCGACGCCGTGAGCTGTCTTTGTTTTCGCTTTTCCAAGGTACTGTTCTTCGTGGGTCTGTTTGGACTCCGGGCCCGACGCCGCAGACCTCGCTGTCGGCACTGTACTTTGGGATTTCTTTGACCTTGACGTCGTGATAACTCCAGTTGGGGTTATCTGTTGCTAAAGACTGTTTTTAAGTGAATAACCTATTTTTGAACTATTTCTACCATCTTGAAGAATTATTATTTATTACAGTATTGTGGATTTTTGTCGTTTATGGTCTTGTGATAAGTCTATATAAAGAATACTTATTTTTATAATACAACCTGTGTGGTGTCCATCTGTAGTGTTGTCACTGTATTACTGTATGTGGTCACAAATGCTTTACACACTGCCTCTGAGATAAGCATGTCTGCTCGTGCCAAGCTACCAAGGGGGTGAGCAGGGGTTATCCAGTAGTGTAGCTCCCTTGCCCTGACGTAGAAGCAAGGGTCCCTATTTGGTCAAAGGTACCTACCTCTGCCAACTAGAGACCCCCAGTTCTAACAGAAACCGTAAATTATAATAACAAAGGCCAGTCAGTTCTCAGTTGACCACAAGTTGGATAGGTAGAATATTTAATATTGAGGCGAATATTAAAACATGCGCTTAGGTACAATTACCCCCCTCTCCAACCCCAAGCACAATAGACAATATCAACAATCAAAAGAAAGATCTACTTAGCACGTAAACAGAGGCCAGACCAAACATACAGCATCCCCGTAAGCAGGGCCACAAATTAAAAGCAAAAGCCAGGGAATAACAAACGGAAAAGAAAGTGAAATAGCTGCTGGCGACGAGCAGGAAACCATTTTGAAAAACAAATATTTGCAATTCAATAGGTCTCGCATTTAAATGGAGACCTATGCCATTGGAAAGAAGTAGCCGCCATTGTCCCGGCTGCTTGAAAAGAAAAAGCGCGTATGGCGCGCTGACTGTAAGCAAAGCACGTCGTGCCTGCAGTAAGAGAAACTCGATAAAGAAAATAGTGCTTACAAGACTAAATAACACGTACCGTGTAACAACCGAAGTAAAAGAGCCAATTGGCATGGACGGTTACAAATGAAGACAAGACGGTACTAAGGAGGGACTAACAAGCCTCTTTATGAATCAGAATCCAGCATTTACAAAGGACAATGACACAAGCCAATGACAAATATGGGCAGAGAGTGGGCGGAGCTTCTATTCCATACTCCACTACAACAAGTCTCGCAGAGCAGCGCATGCACGCTGACTCTAGGCTCGACCTAATCTCTCAGAGCAGCGCATGCTTTCTGACTCTAGGCTCGAACTAAAAATGCCTGATGCTGTCTGGTGTTAGTCACGTGCCATCCACTGACAGAGCCAGCCAGGCTGTGGAGGCATGAGTACAGTGAAAGGAGCTTGCCCTTCCAACAATTACTGGCCGCAAATTTAAGTGACGTGATGTACAAAACAAAAGCGGAGAATACCTCACTTCACTTACTCTTTGCTGCAATTTAAAGCTGGTGAGTGCAGCAATTCATAAAGGGTCGCTCGTGGCCGCAATCACGAGTAGGACTCAGATTCTCCCGCAGGCTGCAGAATGACGGGCGGGCGGGCTGCATTCAGGGCGGCTCACCGTCCTCTGCACAGGCTGGATTGTGGTGTGCTGCTCTGATGGTAGGCTATCGATCCTGGATTCCACTCCAACCGGCAGTGCCGCGGTCGGTTCAGTCACTCTCAGCTGGCCGCCGCCGGTGGGGTGAAGGTCGGGTGGGTCTGGTCACGAGATGAGATTCATTTTAGATTTCTGATGAGCTGCCTGTGCTGCTGCATTGCTAGTAGCCAATGAACTTAAATTGACGCTCGCTCTGCACGTGCCGCGGACTGTAGGACATCCCACGGCCTATTAACGAGTGTGGCTGTCTGTGTCAAAACTGTTATATTGTTACCATAGCAGCTAGAGCTGCCTGCGAGCAGCCTGAGCCAACCCCCATGCCTACCGGGAACACCGTGCCTCACACTGCCATTCCAGATTTTAGTAATGGTGCATAAGCAGCGCTATGGCTTGATACCTCAGAAGGCGCTATAATGCGTAACTTTGCATTTCAGTGCGGTGATGCGGACCACCACTCTGAAATGCGTAAGTCTAACGCCTGATGCGTGGTACTTGGCAAGACTATTATTGCTCTCTTTTCACTGAACTCGCTTCTGCCGGTATGTTTTTGGTGTGATGACTCTTCTGTTGTCAGAATGGCTGGTGTGTGACCTACAGACGGCCTTCTGCTCAAATGATCTAATTCCCCCGTATTGGGGTATTATATCCATACATTGTACAGCTGTAATATTGGTCTTTGTTTCCCAATAAAACTGTTTGAAAATGAAAAAAAACAACCAATCACGTCATCTGACCTACCTGTCTTTTTCTGTTTTTCTCCCAGACATTGACGAGTGTTTAGTGAATAATGGCGGTTGTGACCATTTTTGTAGAAACACTGTGGGCAGTTTTGAGTGCAGCTGTCAGAAAGGGTATAAACTTCTCACTGATGAACGCACCTGCCAAGGTAAACGTGTTTTTACATGTTGCATTTTCCACAAAGTACATTCAGAAATGACTGCACAGATATACCAGTATGACTGATGTTGTTACTTCCGGTGGCTGGGCGATGAGCCTTAGCAGCACATATTTATTTGATTAAAAAGGTGATTAATGTTAGACAAAAATCTTTGTTTTATTTGATAAGATTATTCAGAGTAGCAGTTGATGGAAGCAGTTTTCTTCACAAGATTGATTTATCCACCGTAGAATGATGTTTCAAGTGAAGAAAGCTTTTTTTCTTACACTATTATCCCAAATCTTGTAGGTTTACCAAATATATCATAAATACACCATGTAGAAAAACGTTTAGCTGTATATAATGCACCCCTAGGAACACTAGCAAACAGATTAATGAAATAGATTATTTAACCCAGATTAAAAAACATAAGAACATTCCTGTCATAGCCTTAAAAAGAAGCATTGGCAAAGCTAATTGGTCTAGTAGTGAAACAAGAATGTGAAAAAAGAAAGAAATTATTCTAACCTGCAGAAATGGTGAAGCCAATTAGTTTCTTGAAGTAAAGGTTTGATAAAGTATGCACTTTTAATGTTTGTGAGATCTGTTTTAAAACTGTCTCCCTTCACAGGAATGTCGGAGGAGGGTGGGAAGAGATAAACAGAACAGTAGCAGTGGACAGTCATCTAAAGTATGTCATTGTTGTACTGTTCCAAGATGGCCGTCACATTTAGAAGCAATCCGATGGCTCTCTTGGAAAAGTACAATAATGATAGACCATGAAGAGTACCATTCCATGATGGCTGAAGCAGTTTGCAAGCATTTGCTAACCAAATAGCGGTGGTGGGACATTTTGGAATGATATTGTATATAGTCTTGTCATTGTTGCAGTATTCCAAAAGGGTCTCTGCATTTAGTAGCAACACAATAGGCAAACGTGATTCACTCAATGAATGCATTGCACATTGGATTAGGAAATGCAGTCATTTTTAGATATTTTCACTTCACTAACAATTTTTCAAGAGCTGTTATTTTTTTGCTTACATGCCACAGCATTCAAAAGACATCTTGTAACTTGGCACATTTCACCAGCCACTGGTGCATTTTACCATCAATTGGTGCATTTACCATCCACCGATGCATTTAAACATCCGTTCTTATGTTTACTTATATCTTGGGGGTTTACTGTGGCAAGGGCACTTGGTGTTCGTTTGATTAACGCTGCAAAGTTACTACTTTGAGTTCTACTCTGAATTTCCATGGTCACTCGTCTGACACACTGTTGCATGCTCACACTTTTTCACATTAAGTCAGTATGCATATATGTAATGTACTCATAAGTAAATCACATTACACATACAAAATATCCCCTGTAACATGGATACATTGTCATGTGCACTTTACTTGTGTATGCATTATGATTCTTTTTAGTCTTAGGTCTATCTCATGCTAGGAAAACATTTTGTGAATAGAGTCCTGACTGAGCACCAGAAGAAAACTCAAGGGTCTGCAGTTCAATGAATTTCACCTTACTTGATGGATAGAGTCAGTCATTGGAGATGAAAATGTGAAAGTTGAGATGGAAATACAGGTGTTCCTAAGCAATACATATCACACTTTTCAGAACTTTGATTGCATAGGTCCGCCATGTTAAATGGCATGCATCTTAAAAGTCACAACTGTTGGGGCATGGCCAAGCAGGCCAACATGGCAGGTGCACTTTAGTGCCGCTCCGCCACTAACCCCTCAATCCGCCACATACCTGACCACGTATCCGCCATCCATCTCCCCCTGCCATACCGTGTGGCCCGCACTGCAGCGATGTCGCCTCTCCCGCCTCCTGTGGCCCTCGGTGGGTCCAGGCGACCAGCGGCACCATGCGGCCTGGGACAGGCCCTTGCGGCTGAGCAGAGAATATCACAGCGGCCCACAAACTTGCCTCGCCTTGCCCTGCCTCGCGCCCCCCAGGGGGGGCTTCGGCTGCATCGGATCAATCAGCGGGGCGCCCGGGGCTGGAGGATGCTGGAGCCTGTCATCGCTGTGGAGTCGGCTGCAGGTGTAACTGAGCACCGTGCCGCGAGGGCTGAGTGGGGAAGGCCCGCCATGCTCCTACCTGCCTGCCGGTCATCGCAACTGCGGGCCTAAGTTTCGGCTCACCTCCACGGTGGCTGTACAACGGACCGGTGTGGACTCCAGGCCTGAGGAGACACACTACTCCCATGCCGCCGCGAAGGGTGGGTCATTGCGGCCTGTGGACTTTCCTGGGCCTCGCCGCCCCGAAGCCACTGCAGAGGAGTCACGGCCAGGAACACCTTGGAGGGAGCACCCGTAACCCAAGGGGCCCGGTTACCCATGGGCGTCACACACTGACATCTCCTCACCTGCAACCCAGGAATAAGCCTGCATTAAGCATTAAGAGGCCTTTCTGATGAGCTGCCTGTGCTGCTGCATTGCTAGTAGCCAATGAACTTAAATTGGCGCTCGCTCTGCACGTGCCGCGGACTGTAGGACATCCCACGGCCTATTAACGAGTGTGGCTGTCTGTGTCAAAACTGTTATATTGTTACCATAGCAGCTAGAGCTGCCTGCGAGCAGCCTGAGCCAACCCCCATGCCTACCGGGAACACCGTGCCTCACACTGCCATTCCAGATTTTAGTAATGGTGCATAAGCAGCGCTATGGCTTGATACCTCAGAAGGCGCACCCAGAGAGTGGGAGAATCCTCTCTACTAGAGACCTCGCGCCTGCAGCCCAATGCCCCGGCCTAGATGCTGCTGTGCGACCCCAGTGTTGACCCGGAGGGTGGCGCAGTGCTGCCCCCAATGTTGACTCCTGGACCGGCCGCTGCTGGGATCGCTGCTGCCATTCCTGGATCCGCCGGTGGGGGGGCTTAACCTTGTTTGGGCGGCACTGAGATAGACGCGGATTCTACAGCGGCACCTCGCTGACTGCGCCACTTGCCTCCCGTGGGTGGAGGCTCACCGCAGTGGTGACATGAGGTCTTGATGTACGCCATACGCTGCACACTGCGCGGAATCAGTTGGGCCCGCCGGGGAACCCTGGTTGGTGCCACATCACCTGGTCCCTCAGGAGCACTGCTCTGGGACTTTAGACGTCGTCACTCTCTTATCACCGCCATTCCTCGTGACAGTGGCACCTCTACCTGCACACTGTAGATGCTGTTCCCCACCTCTGATCAAAGGGTGCCTCCCCTGTTGACGCCTCCTCCGTCCCAGCCCGACACACCACCAGTCTTCGTGGCACATCCTACCCACCACCTGCCTGGGACCAGTTATTCCCCCTACTGTGCTCCTGGCCTTGTGGCTGCTGCTCAGCCACAATGGAGAAGGATAGAGCAGCTCGCACCGCCCACACCCAGACAAAAATAGACCAGTATACGACCGGCTCATCTGGCGACACCGTGGGTCCTCCGGATGGTGGCAGGCCCACCAACTGATCAAAGGGTGCCTCCCCTGTTGACGCCTCCTCCGTCCCAGCCGGACACACCACCAGTCTTCGTGGCACATCCTACCCACCACCTGCCTGGGACCAGTTATTCCCCCTACTGTGCTACTGGCCTTGCGGCTGCTGCTCAGCCACAACAGGGAAGGATAGAGCAACTCGCACCGCCCAAACCTAGACGAAAATAGACCAATATACGACCCGCTCATCTGGCGACACCATGGGTCCTCCGGATGGTGGCAGGCCCACCTCCTCCACCCCCGACCTTACGGTGATTCTGCAGGCCATCCTGGCCTCGCAAGCGGCTGTGGAGACCAAGATCGGCGAGGTTAGAATGGACGTTGCGCTGCTGCACCAGGAACTCCGCAACGCCACGGCACGAATCACGGAGGCCGAGTCCTGGATCTCTTCAGCCGAGGACGACATCTCAACCCTTAAAAACCAGGTCTCCACCTTGCTCACTCGAACGGCGGAGCTTCACAGGCGTGCCGAGGATGCAGAGAACCGCTCACGTCGCAACAACATTTGCTTGATTGGTGTTCCAGGAGGAGTGGAGGGGGCCGATCCACAGCGGATGGTAGAGTACGTGGAGCACTGGATCAAGTCCTGGATGCCAGCCGACTGCCTGTCCTCATGGTTTGCTATCGAAAGAGCACACCGGGAACTGACCCTCAGGCCGCTGCCTGGAGCCCCGCCTCGGCCCAGAATAGCTCGCGTTCTCAACTATCAAGACAGGGATGCCATTCTCAATTTGTCCATTTCCTTGGGTATGAACTCCGGGACTACTTTCACAACAATGGAGGCTCGGTTACACACATGGGCAACCTGTGGGCCGCGAGTAAAGCGACCGCACGAGGTGCCACCAGGAGCTATGTCAAAGTCTGGGACCGTGACCGCTCTGCCCTTATCACTTGATTGGAGGCTCAGGCACTCCTTGAACATCAATTGGAATCCGACCCCCAAACACGGATCTCTCTGCAGCTACGTCTCGTCCGTGAAGATATCCGACTGCACTCTCTCGAGGCAGCTAAGCACCTCTGGCGGGTCATGACGTCACAGATCTATGGCAAGGGAGACAAAAATGGGAAATTGCCTTACTGGCTGGTTTCCCGTCACCAAGCCAAAAAGATTGTCCCCGAGGTCCTAGTTGACACTGGCTGTCCTCAACAAACCCTTGTTGGGATAGCACAAATCTATGCCCATTACTATCGTACAATGTATGCCTGCCTGCAGATGCTCGTCTGCTAGATGAACCCTTCACGGCGGAGGAAATTAGAGAGGCATTGTCTGGCATGACACCTGGGAAAACCCTGGGCCTGGATGGTTATCCCATGGAATATTATACTGTGTTCCGGTAGACCCTTATTCCCTATCCCCTATTGCTATACAAGGAAGCCTGCCACGTCTGGTGCTTCCCACTGGAATTTACATCAGCCACCATCGTCGTAATACCTAAGATGCAGCATCCGTCCACATCATGTGCGGCCTATAGACCGATCTCACTCCTCAACAGTCAGGTCATAATCTTTGCGTCCGTATTAGCCAACAGGCTCAGGCGTGTTATACACGAGCTGGTGCAAACAGACCAATGCGGCTTCATGCCATCCCGCAGCACAAGACACTTGATCGGCCGGCTCCACGTGGCCCTGACCCGCCGTCACCGACTCCCACCCGATCTAGCCCTGCTTTTCATCGATTTCGAGAAGGCTTTCGATGTGGTCGTCTGGGACTACCTCCACTTGGTGCTGGCTCATGCAGGCCTCGGGCTGAAGTTTCGGAACATGGTCTGAGTTTTATACTCCAATTTCACCGATCGAGTCCGGGTCAACGGGGCCCTCTCTGATGCCTTCGCCATAGAGCTAGGAACTCGACAGGATTGCCCCCTGTCTTCCCTCCTCTTCACCCTGGCGATAGAACCTCTTGCTCAGCTTTACCATACGGCTCCCCAATGCGCGGCTGGGCTTGGGACCGGGGCGCACTGTACGCGGACGATGTACTGCTTTACATTGCCCGCCCGGCGATGAGTGGACCCACATGCCTCTGACTGCTGGACCGTTTCAGGGAAGCATCCAGCCAGCAGATGAACCCTTCTAAGTTGGTGTTGGTTTCCTTGGCGACGTCCAGAGACTGCTTCGACTAGCAGATGAACATCCCTCTCTGCCGTCTCAGTTTTAAATACCTAGGCATATGGGTCGCCCTACACCCAGAGCTCACTTGGGCTCTCAACCTCCAACCTTTGGTTGAATAAGCGAAGTCAGACCTCGTCAGGTGACGGGCCCTCCCCCTCAATGTCCCAGGGCGCATTGCCCTTTTCAAGATTATGATCCTCCCCCGTTTTCTCTAGGTCTTTCAAAACCTACAGATCCACTTGACTGAAACGTGGTTCTCCACCCTGGACGGCGCCATCAAGACATTGCTGTGGCGGGGCTCGCGAGCGCGTATGGCCTTCACACATTGTCAGCGGGGGCCATACAGCAGCGACTTGGGGATGACCAATCTCCACCTCTACTACCTCACCTCCCACCTCCTCGTCCTACACACTTGGTTCAACGGGGGATGGTCTGACCCACCTACCGGTAACTCGGGTGGTGTTTTTTGCATGGAGCACAGCTCTTCAGCATGTAAGATGGGAGGCCAGATTCACACAACAGACACCGCTCTGGCACAGTACTGGTTAAACGAGGTGGCCTCGCTCCGCGGTTCCACTCTTGGGATCTCATTGGCATTACACGACTTGGGGACGTCTGGTCTGGGACACACATGCGCTCCTTCCAAGACCTCCAACACAGCCATAGCCTTACATGTGGCTGATTCTACAAATATCTTCAACTCAGACACGCTCTCCAAGCGCATTCCCTGCCCACCGATACATTCCCGGAGTTTAGCCCCCTGGAAGCTAAGCTACTTATGGGCAGTTTAGGCCGCGGCGGAATATCCCAGATCTATTGCACGCTCATCATCAACTCCACTGGCTCTTTTGACCACCTCAGAACCCGCTGGGAGATTTGGAAAGGGCCCGTAGATGACGAGGACTGACGAGACGCACTGATGGCCCCCCCGAGAACTTACCACCTCCTCCAGACTCCAACTTGTTCAATCCTACTACCTCTATTTTGCATACCTATCCCCAGCATGTCTGTACCGGGCGGGCCTACGCCCCACCCCTGCATGCCCTCGATGCAGAGTCAGCCCTGCAGGTTTTTACCACATGGTATGGTCATGTACAGAGATACTTCAATACTGGACCGAGCTGACCCGTGAGCTGTCAGGAGTGCTGGGATGGCAAGTCCCCTTCTCTCCCCTATTGATTCTTCTGGGGGTGTTCGAGGGCTCCGGGGGAACAAGGGCAGAAAGGGCATTTTTAGGCACACCCTCCTGGTGGTGAAAAGAGATATCGCGGCGCACTGGTTGTCCCCTGGACCCCCACCTTGTCGAAGTGGAAAAGGGGAGTAGACTGGTGTGCGCAGCAGGAGCGAGTGGTGTTTGAAGCTCGCGGCTGCACCCAGAAATATGGGAGGGTGTGGGGAAAGTGGCTGGGTCAATTTGCCTAACTATTTATGGAACTGTAACCGCGGTCATTCTCCTTGTGCATTACAGTATATCTGCGAGATGTCTTCGCCCTGCGTGGCGCATAAACCATATTCTTTCATGTCTCATGTGTGTGTGCTATGTGTTCGCTTAGGCCTGTTCGGTTGGCCAAAACTCAATAAAGTTCGTTATCAAAAAAATAGTCACAACTGTGTTTTGTCATTGACTTGAAATAGAAACCTATCTCCCTATTTTTCACTGTGGTAGTTTGGAACATTGTGACTAATAAAACATAGCAAATCAGGAATAATTGCCCAAAAAGATTAGGAAGGAACAGATGACTGAATTTGTACCTTTCCCCATGCCGGAGGCCCATTCTCCTCAAGTCTGTGTTAATACATGAGCTAATAATACATACAGTATGTTGACAAAAGCTGTACCCCCACCCCACCCCATGCCTGTCTTTCTAGTGCTGCCCCAGAGCCGAATAATGCAATGGCATCCCAACCCTGTTAGTTTACGTGTTAGTTCACATTGTGCTAATTTAGCTTGTCTAATGCATCAACATCTGTGCCCTGCTGATGGTCTGCGTTGAGGTGAGAATGCAACCATGTCCTTTTTCGTCTCCTCTGACATTCAGAGAAAAGAAAATGCATGCCTCGTCGGCTTGCTAAACACACTCACATAGCCAATATTCGGCATGAACAATAACTTGTCAACTTCCTCACTGTAAAATGTTTAACAGATTGAAACTTTTTTTCTTCAACTTTTCAAACAGGCACAGCTTGAAAAGTCTGCAAAACTACGGTCATCTTGAATTAAGACCTCTAACAAGTTAGGCAGGATCTGCTTATGATGGAGTGTTCGGTTACAGTTAAACAGAACAGGCTCTGGGAGCTGGCAGAGCTCTGCACACATCGTTCAGCACCCAGGAACCCTGCATAAGCTTACATATCCCTCTCCTCACATCAGGCCCGGTTCTAGAGGGTGGGCTGGGTGGGCCAGGCCCACCCAAAGAAGATGCTGGCCCACCCAAGGCCATTCAGAAGTGGAAAACCAGGTGCGCGTATCTGGGCAGGCTTTGCTGCTGGCGCACAACCCGAAAGGCTGCTACAGCTCGAGTGGGACTCTCTGCAAGTCACAGACTCTATCCAGGCCATTGTCATGGGCAGAATGACAATGGGCCGGCAGAGGAGGCACAGCATGGCGCCTCTCCACCCATCCCAGGCCTCAGCAGGTGACTTTGATTCCTCAGGGAGCTGCTGATGCTTTTGAGCAGCACAATTAACAAGTCATAGGCAGGGGACGTTGCCTTTAGTCCCTGCTCCAGGCCTCAACGATCGGCTAGAAATGCTACGGGGGTTGGAGGGGGGGGGGGCTTGTGCCAGCATTCTTGGTTTGAAAACTGTGCATTGACAAACCAGATTGAGATTGGAAGTTTCATTCTAATGAAATTCTAGCCATTTATAGATTGGGGAGGGTGCTGTACACACCTAAGAGTGATAGAACTTCAGAAAAAAAACACTAAGGACTCAAATAACTTTACATTTAAAGACAAGCATTTGCAATGCAATAGGTCTCGCATTTGCGAGAGTTTGAGCTATTGACATTGTAAATGACACTGCCTTTTATTTACGTGTTTTGAAAACCTGCAAGCGGTGCGTGAACACGCACTTTGTACTTTGCAGGTTTTCTTAACTCATAAAAAGGCATTGTCATCTACAATGCCATATTGCATTGTAAATGCTTTTCGCAGTGTTGTTTGTTCTACAAACTATCCCTTCTGTTTCTTCCTTCTCACGCCTTTTACGTCATTCTCTCCGTTTCCACCGTTCCTCCCTGAGCCTCCCTTCCTGCATTACTTATACAGTTTAAACGGCAATGTAGTTAAATAAAGCAAATCAATGCAGCTGTACATACGCTTTTTGGTGTTTGGATCTTTCACAGAAACAACAGGCTGCAGCTAGTGAATAAATAATTCACGGTCCTGGAAAGCACTTTTGAGTGTGACATCACAAATGACGTCTTGGATAATGGTTCTCATGACTGGCTAGGCTGAGCGAGTAATGCTCCTGGAAATACAGTAATGCTGGTGAAAATCACAAGCGGCTCTTCCTACAGGGAAATGAAAGAATAACTGGGACTTAATCCTATGTTACATTCAAGTTGCAGATGCCTGGTGCGCAGAATGGCTGCTGTCGTGAAGCACAGTAAAACTGGCTGGTCGGCGTTAGCACGAAAAGCACTCTATTACGTCACCAATTTTCTTACTGTCATTAACATGGTAGTCCCGACTCCTCCTTAGAAGAAAGACTGCTGTGAATGGCGATAGCTTAGAGTCGCATAGCAACTCACCTGACAACTCAATACTAGCAGTTCAAGCATGTTGTTACTTCTTCCATTAAGTGGGAGATGTGAATGCTGGAAGTGTTACCACTACAGGAAAGACTGCCAGAGGTTAGAATGACCAATGTGGAATATCTCAGAAAAAGCTTGGATGGCCTCTAAACAGATGGGAGAAAACCCCAGTCCCGGTTGAGAAAGGGTTTTGAGCATGAATGGCAACATGAGATATGGCCTGTATTGTGTGCGTTGGTTACCATAACTGGTGGGTTTCCTTGGTTCTGCACTTTTGTCAAAACCATAACTTAGTTTTTAACTGTGTTTTTTAATGAACATGTGCATAGAAAGGGAGGATAAATAATTGTAAAGCCTGCATTCTTTTATTAGGTAGGGGTGTGCAAAGTTGTCAGAGGGCTTACTATGGTGCATTTTTAAACTTCAGTGCTTTGCAAACTGCAAAGCTGACAATTTTCTTTTTTAAACCTGATAAGCTGCAAAGAGATGTGTGGCAGCAGGAATGTTTCTACTGGTGCACATGACCAGGAGCAGGCTGCAGCTAATCTATATGCTGCGTCCCTCCCCTTCCACAAAGCCAGAAGCGAAGCATGGAAAGCAAAGTAGGTACCTCGTTGGATGGTGTTTATGGTGTTAAAATGGCAAAAGTTGACAATGTAAGTACCTAAAATATTAGATTTCAGCAATACTTTGTATCACTGCCCATTCATCTTCGTGGCCCACCCATCCTTGTTCATGGCCCTTCCTGAGCAAGAATCCTAGAGCCGGGCCTGCCTCACATTAATGGTATTCCACATTGAAGGTTAGAAAACAGTCCGGGGGGGGGGTGCGAGGGGCTGTGGCCTGCAGCCAAGTGGGTATGGCGCTCGCCTGGTGAGGTCTGGCACCAAGCCGTCCGTCGGGGCTCCCTGCCACATATAGGCAGCGCAGAGGTAACCGGTGACAATACTGTAGATGATGGGAGTGGCACTGGTGCCCGTTGACGAGCAATTTCCGATAGACTGCGCTGCATTCAGCTAGGAAAACACGGTAGTGAGCCCAGAGCAAAGAGTGGGTGACAGTGGCCATCTTGGGCTTGCTTAAACAACGCAGGTGCCAGATCAAGGCTGTGCTCAAGTACCATGGGCGGCCGAAGGGCGTGAGAAGCAAACAAAGGACACAGCTTACCTGACCTCTGGAATGGGTGCAGCTCTATCCGCGGACACGGAAGAATAAAGTCAGATTGCACGCACCCTCAAAGATTGGTAGGAGAGACTGCTTGCGAGCTGAGAGATGTATGAACCATAGCTTCGCAGTCCTGATCGAAGGGACTCATCTGCTGGCCCAGGCTTTCTCTGCGGCAGGCCCTCCACCTATGAACTCCATTGTGTATCACTGTGGTCCCACCTATAAGCTCGCTCCTAGTTGACTTTTGAGCAACAGAGCCTGGAGATAGCCTGCAATTTGCCATCTGCTTATTGGAAAGTATAAGCTTGATCTCCTACGCTTCTATACACTTAGAGACTGACGCTGAGAGCCTGGCCTATGAAAGGGCAGCCCAGACACCAAAAAAAGAATGTTAACTGCTGGTGACCTGCCACCCAGGACAAGCAAATAAAGCCCCTTACAAAGGAACATCTCCCCTTACAAAGGAACACCTCCAAATGCTTCTAAATGATCTTCACAACAAACTGAAATATGATAACTCCCCAAATGCAGGTCTTGAAGTCTCACCTGACCTCTGGACTGGCTCATGTAATGAGGCGATAGAGGCACTTAGTGAGTGTATTGCAACCCATTAGGATGATATTATAAATATGAGGCAGGACATCGAAAAACTACAAGACTCAGCGGCGAAGGTCGAAACTGAAATTGTGCAACTATGAGAGAAGTGGACTGATCTAGAGGACAGATCGCAACGGGACAACATCCTAATTCTCCACGTCTATGAAAGGGAGGATGGAGGTGATATTTTACGCTTTTGCATAGAACCATTTCGTGCAATACTCAATGATGTCCAGGAGGGAATTATACCAATCATAAGAGTGCACAAAGCTGGGGCCCCTAGGCAAACAGCAAACTCGAGACCTGTGCGAGAGCTGATGACTGATGAGCGTGGAATAAGGAATGAGGTAAGAAGGATAAGGAGTAAAGGATGAGTAGAGACAAAATAAAAATGAGGAGTGGGTGCTGTGGAATGCAGAATAAGAAATGGGAGATGCAAAATGAGGGATATGATATGAGGGATGAATACTGTTTAATGAGGAAGTAATTCATGGATCATAAATGAGGGCATTTAGGAGTGAGGGATGATGAGTTCTTGATTTGGGGTGATGGATGATAAGTGTGGAAGGAGGAGTGAGGGACAAGGACTGGTTAGTAAGACACAAGGAATAAGAGATGAAGCTTGTGGAGTGAGAGATGGGAAATGAGGAGTAAAAGATGATGAATGAGAAAATTAGGTTGTAGGGTAAGAAATAACAAATCAGAGATACAGAATAAGATATCGAGCCTACTAGGTCAAAGGTGGCAACCCTGCCATGCTCCGAATTCGGCGCCCTGACCTGGAAGAGGAGCGTTGGTGATGGCGGTGCAGCCACTGCGATCTCAGTTGGTGTGGCCTGCCCTAGCCCGGATTTTGGGCGGGATTCCATGTAAAAAGGCTGGGTGTCCCTACTTTGTCGCCTCTGTAGTGACGGCAGGCAGCTGTTCCTGGACAGCAGGCACTGAGGAGAATATATAAGCGGGCCCATGGAGACCGGTGAGTGCCCTGGGGGTCGGAGAGGTGCCTGCTTGAGCTTCCCAGTATTGCGGGGTATGCAGGGAAGGCAAGGCTACCCTTGAAGGTACCGATCACTAGTGACTCGATCTTGCGGAGCTCCCCGGTGTCTTGGGTCAGGATGGGCCGCCCTCATCCAGGCCTTTTGCTGAAGCTCATCCCTGAGGCCCATACGTACTGTTGAAGTCCGAGTGACCCATGTGCTATGTACAGGCACTATACAGCACAGCTTGTCCCCACTGCAAATGCTTGGCGTGGGATGGGCTCCTGTGTGGCATTTCCCCCACCCCCGGTACCCTACAGCAAATTGACTGACTGCTGTGCCGCGCTACTGGGACTAACCTCAGGGGTAGCTGGCTGGATTTCGAGTGCCAGGAGCAAAAGTGGGCATGGACCCCAATGCCTTCATTGTGTAACATTTTCCTGGGTGTCCAGTCCCTCGCCCTAGCGACGTGTGGGTGATCTGGAGAGGAGTGGACCACGTTCAGAACATTGAGATCTTCGGCATATATACTGTAGGGCGTGCACCCTCTATTCATAACTGAGCTCCCCCAGCAGCCACATCATATCCCAATGGTTATACATCCTAACCCTACAGTCCATCGAGGAGCTTCAGGCACTGCCCAACTGCCTACACCCTTGTATGCATGATAGTTAAGGGTGACACCATGCAAGCTAAATTGCACTTTGAAGCCAGGAAAACTGTGCCAAGCTGGAATACACAATGCAATGCTGTATCCGGAACGCCTTAAGATCATGCACTACAACAAGCCCTACCTTTTCCTTACTCCTCAAATTGCTGCGCCTTGAAATGCATCAAAAACTCAAAGGCTGTCTATGTCTCCTATCCCAGAGGAGGATTCGAGCGACGTAGACTGAGCTAACCAACATTTGCCCTACGAGCTTAGAAGTTTAATATGCTTTCTCTACATGAAATATTGTATAACCTCTGATTGAGGCAGGCACTTGACAATTGTACCTGATGGCATCCGGCCTTGTTTGCACCAGGAAAACTGATATTTAGACTGGAGCTACCCAGCCTAATACGAGGGTGAGGGATGGGGGAGCGCCACTCTCGGCCATGCAGGGTGCTTGTCATGACATCTTGCTACTGGGAACTAGGGAGACTGCAGCTCCTTCTCTTCCTCCCTTCCTACCCCTAATGCTCAGGCAACTAAGTGGGAGCTTGTAGATGATCTTTTTCTGGACAGATGCAGGGATCCAGTAAAACAAAATTGTTATTGGTATACCCCGGGTATTTACCCCTACACAGGAAGGTAGAGAAGCCCAGATGAAAGCTGAATGACCCATATGCCCATACATTTTCGTCTGAAACATGTCCGCAATATAGGATGTTGAAATCATTGGATTTTCACTGAAGATTTCAACCTTTTATTTTTAATTATGGTATGGGTACCCAGTAAATAAAAGCAGATATTTCCTCATGAAATCTGATAGTGTCTCTCTATGCTGATGATATCACGCTGTACCTATCCAACCCAAAACAAAACATCAGCCCACTCACCTGAGAGTCCCCCTTATTTAAAGCACTATTGGCTATTGCAATCAATTGGAATAAATGCACAATTCTCCCATTAACACAAGCAACGCAGCTACGAGAATTAGATTTTCCCCTCTTTTGGAGTACAACCTCCATCACATATTTAGCTGTATGGATCAACCAAGATGATCATGGCTAACTGTAGGGAAGCTATAACACACATCAAAGAGCATGCTCGCTATTGGATGCAACTCCCGCTATCGCTGTTAGGCAGAATTGCCTTTATTAAGATTGTCATCTTACCCTACCTAATTTACCTCTTTGACAATGTTCCTATGCTATTGAATCAACAGTTTTTTTAAACACTCAAATCACATATGATCACCCTGACCTGGGCGGGCTAACAAACTCATGTTCGATGGGATTCTCTGACTTTACCTTGCGAACAGGATGGACTCGCAGCGGTAGACTTTGAGTTTAATAACCATTGCGTTCAAGCACACTTTCCACACTACTGCATCTGGCTGCACTCCTCCCCCCCCCGGCACATATGGCAATTGAACATGACATAGCTGTGAGAAAGTCATCCTTTTTGCCCTGATCACCCAAATTGGTTGACTGATACTGGCAGTACTGACTCTTATTGTGCCCTGGGCTCTGCTAACCAGGCCCAGGGCCAGAGCTCTGACTAAAAGGTGTGGGGACAATCTACCTGTAAGCCCCTAGTATATGGTAGGGCATGTAGGTTTAGAGGCCTAGCAGATTTAATGCACTTAAGTGTGCACTGCTGTCATTTTAAAAGCCAGCCCTGCCTTCCCGGCTCCTTTTAAATTAAAACTATGCCCTATTTTGAGTTTGGAATTTATGGGTACTTCCAAAGTCCTAAATGACCTTATTTTTACATATAAGTCACCCCTAAGGTCTACCCTAGGTGCCGCAGGGGTAGAGTGCCATTTAGTAATAAACATGGACATGTTAAAATATGTTTTAGAAGCCCTGGTGAGGATAAACTGCCAATTTAGTTTTTCCCCATTGTAGTACATTAGCTCCATAGGCTAACATGGGACAACTTTATTAAACTTTAGTGAAGCCTAACTATTGACAGGAGTAATCTCACAATATAAGTCGAATTCTGAAAATGAACGAATAAATATAACAACTTGCCAAGGTTATATTTTTTATAACTATTGCAGAAAATAAGTTATAGAACTTGCTTTTCTGATGTGCCAGAATCCAGCCTTCTAGCAGTCCCTCCTGACTGGCCAGCCTTTTATAAGCTGAGCCAAACTGCTCTGATGAGGAGGGAAGTGTCCTACATTGAGACAAAGGGACACCTGGTGTGAGGAGATCTGTGGCTGCAGTGCAAAAGGCAGGAAGGGGGCTGGGTAGCCAAACTGGAATTCAAATAGAGAAAAACACAGTAAATACAGAAACCAGGCTCACCCCCACTTCCTGCACCCCAAGCCAGAAAGGAGCCCCAATACTTGAATTATCAGAGGGGCTGGACGGGACGTGTTAGGGAAACTTAGCCATACCAGTGGGTTGGGTTAGTCACACCTGAACCTCCAGGAGAGATTTTCTCCATTTTAGATTTTGGTAAACAGTGCTTTCTGGGACACAAATATGCCACACTTTGAAGGGAGTTGTCATACCTGAGGGTGGCAACCTGTAGCCCATTGATCAGGGGTTCCCACCTGCTTGTCATCCCTGAAGCCTAGATAAATATGGGAGAGCTGCCCAGCAACTCAGATCCCTGCTTGAAGAAACAGGAGGAAGGACTGCCCTGCTGAACCCACGGCCTGGACCAAGAGGACTGCACTCTGAATGACTCCTCCTGCTGCACACTTTGGGGCTTCACCAAAAGAAGGACTTTGCCTTGCACTAAAAGGTTAAGGAGTGGACTCCCTGAAAGCAGCAGGTTAAAAGAGCTCCACCTGCATCATCTCCACCAAGAAGAAACCATCTGAGCACCTTCAACTGCACTGTAAAGGATTTGGCCCGGTGCATTGTGGGTGTTGTAGTCCCAACTTCCCAAGGAGCAACTCATAGCTTCTGGAACCTTGGATTGTTTTTGTGGACCCTTTAACTCCCAAAAGGACCTTCTGGAAGAAGATATAGAGGTTTGAGATCATCTGGAGCATTTTTGTTAAAAAGCTCCATACCTTGACTGACCCGTCGTCGACAGCCAAGCTGTCCTGAAATCCAGATTCGTCCCGCTGAAATTCCGGAGCTCTGCATCATCAACAAGACCTCCAGGAGTTCACTAAGGTGCCCCGCTGGACCAAGCCGCTATTTTCGACTCGAAGCCTGGCCTGCTGAAGAGAACCGCTCGACGTCGAGAGAATAAGAACGAAAAAAGTGACTAAGTCGGAAGGTAAAATTTTGACCGGCCCAAACCCCCAAGTACATCAGACCCGCTCTCCATCACTGTGGACCTGAAACTTTGACTTGGTCCCGGTCTGGTGTGTCCAGATAGCTGAGGTTTGCGCTTTTAAAATGTTGGCACTTTTTGGCGCTAGAAAGCACAATTTTATATTTAATCTTTAAAAATGTATTTCTCCGGTTCCCTACATTGACCTTTATAATTTTGGTGTCATTTTAATCATAAAAATATATCCTATTTTTATAAATTGGTGTTGGATTTTTATTGTGTGTTGTGTCTTACTTATTTAGTGCAATGGTGTTTTTAAATGCTTTACACACCTGTCTCCTAAGTTAAGCCTGCCTTCTCGCAGCCAGCTACCAAGGGTTGAGCAGGGGAATAACTTATTGAGACATTGACTGGGCCTTAATTTGTGATTGTGGTGTTGATACTAGCTGTAGGCACCCACCTACTCCTACTACCAAACCACCTTCCAACTATAGCACAACCCAATTCACTGAGGGACCTGCTGGGCAGGCCCCATGCTGCAGCCAAGTAGAGATAATCTTTGACATGCACACAGTTGGCATGGGAGGCGATCTGTAGATGGCTGGGTTGTCCAGTACTCTATCCCCCTGAACAATCCTTGCGTCACTTCCCTTTAATACTGCTGACTAAAAATAAAGTTGTCCTGCAGAGGTTGACTAAATGGGGGATCCACTCGCTGAGTAAGCTATTCCCTACCATCCAATTTTTGTGTTGCTCAAAAGCTGATTTGTCCCTGATGGACACATTAATCTGCTTTTGCCTTCAGGCATTGAGCAGGGAGCACTTCCATCTGTTTCCTGAGGAGCTGCTGAAGCCAAGATAGTAACCATGTTCTTAAATCAGGCGTGCAACGTCCATAGGGCTAAAAGGGCTTTAGCCCCCCGTTGTGTGTCTCAGCTCGGGTTGCTGCAGCTCCAGCTGCTGTGGCATCGGCTGGGCAGTGTCTGGATTTTTATCTTAGCTTCACCCGAGTTTCAGACAGGTCTTTAAAATACCATTTACATGCCTTTTGTGAACTGGTGAACAAGGCTTTGTTTTATTTTTTTAATGGTTGCAGTGTCCCTTGGGTCCCCACTCTGCCTATTCCTTACATTTGTATTTTATTTTTACTGCCACAGTGGGAGAAAGCAGCATTTAGTGAAAAGGCATCTCATGAGTAGGGATGCCACCTTTACAAAAGAAAAATACCAGCCATTTGTTTTTGTTTAAAGAGTTTGCAACTGGTATCTTACACCCTCCCGACTACACAAAAGTGACCCCGACCGTTCCCCCACTTGTTGGAGAGGTTGCGACGCTGACGGCACACTATTACATTTGTTATGGGAATGCCCTACTCTCACAGCTTATTAGACGCAAGTATTGGACAAGATCAACCACCACTTTGACACCACACTACTACGCTTCCCTGAATATGTCATCTTGGGCATTTCTGATAGGCTCACATTTCCCCTCAAGTCCCATAAAGGCAAGCAGATGGGAATAGCTTTAGGGGCGGCGCTACAGAATATATTGTCACATTGGGGCACAGACAGAATTTCCACGGTGCAGGGATGGTTCCACCGGCTATGGTATGTGCTTGGCATGGTGCGCATTTCTTTCTCGCTTTAGGGAGATGGGGCTTCTTTCGCCAACTTGTGGCGACCCTTTATTGCATTGCTGTGCTCCGAATTCCGCGAGCTCTCCTGCCCCAGATATCTGCGGCTATTGCGCCTTCCCGCGCTGATCCAAGACATGACCCAACTGCTACCACGCTGATCAGCCACGCGCCAGGTTTGATTTCCCCCTTTTTCTGACGAGGCAGCTTGGGTGGGGAGAGGGGGTGGGAGGGGGGAAGGGTGGGTTGGGGGAGGGACGGGGGCAAAGGGGTTCATCTTATTTTATTTTGATGCTCTGCGTACCACTATGATGGAACTTTGGCCCACGATTGGGGCTTCATTGTTTGCTGCATCTTGTTTGTTTATCAAATCAATAAAAAGATTTCAACCTAAAGATTTTGCAAAGGCCTTTCCTTGACACTAAATAGGGCTGTAAATAATATGGTATGTATTCATTTGTAACATGATTTTATTGTCTTTGTTTCCTTTAATTATTAGTTATGGATCATTTATGCAGCCCTAGAACACATTTAAAAGTGCTTTTTATTAATATTTGCTGTTTGAAGAATGCACAGATAAGTGTAAAAAATACCGGCTTTAGGGGACTTTGCTTATTTTTGTACTGGCTGGGACATCAAAATACCGGTGGTGTTAGTAGAAATCTGGTCAGCTGGCAATCCTAATCACAAAACTGAAAGTTTGTTGCAGGATCAGCAAACTATGTATTTCCTCCACCCTCCATCCGTGATTGATGCCATAATAGCAATAGTTTAACTTATATCTGAAACCCTACGCCAGCCGTCAATACAACGCGGAGAGTTACTCCAGGTGTCTATGAATACATCCTGCATTCAGACAACTCACTCCTCCTTTCTCACCACTCACCCATCACTTTCACGCTCACCCTGAACTCACAGCGATCACACTGCACTTCCACTGCTCACCATGCACTTACGCCATTCACCCTCTTCCTACCCTGCACTCAGGCTTGCACACCACTCACCCTGAACGCACATGGCACTCCACTCACTTGTAACATTCACTACTCACCCTACGCTCACAGTGATCACACTGTTACTCTGCACTCATATCGTTCATCCTCCTCTTACCCTGCACTCACACGAGCACACCGCTCACCCTGCACACACAGCAACCACACTGCACTCATGCTCCTCGCCATGAACTCACGCTGTTCTCCCTCCACTTACCCTACGGTCACATGAGCACACTGCTCACCCTGCACTCACAGTGATCACACTGCACTCAAACCACTCACCATGCACTCATGCTTTTCACCCTGCACTTACACAAGCACACTACTCATCCTGCACTCGTGTGACACTTCACTCACCTGCCCCTCTCACTGCTCACTCTGCAATCTCACTCAAACAAGCACATCAATCACTATGCATTCATTCCTCCCACTCTGCACTTTCACCCGCACCCATACTCATCTGTCACATCACTCACCCTGCACTCACTCTTCTCACCCTACTCTCACACTGACCCATTGCTCACCATGCACTCCCATAGGCACTCCTGTCACTCACACAGCTCACCATTCACTTACATGGGCACAGCATTCACCCTGCACTCACACCACACAAACAAGCACAGCACTCCACCTGTAGTCACACCACTCACTCTGCACTTCCTCCTCTCACCCTGCACTTCTGCCTCTCACCCTGCACTCACACGGACAAACCTGTCAGCCTGCATTCATATAGGCACTATGTTTATCCTGCCTGCACACAGGCACAATAGTCTGCCAAAACTCATAGGGACACACCACTTACCCTGCTCTAACTTCTCTCACCATGCACTCACCAGTCACTCCCACAGGTCACCCTTCACTCTCTCTGCTCACCCTGATCCACACACAGGCACACTACTCACCATTCATTTAAACCACTCACACCACCCGGCACTCACTCCTCTCAATGTACACGCACTCCTCTCACATTGCATTCATGCAGCTCACCCAACACTCATATCGGCACATTTTTCACCCTGCACTCACACCACTCATGCTGCACTCACTCACACTCTTCACCATTACCTAGCACTTATATGAGCACACCTCTTACTCTGCACATATAAAAATGACACAAGCCTCATTAATATACACATATTTCTACAAAGTCCCCCACAGAATACCGGGTCTTTCCATAGTAATAAATGCCTACTAAATGCCATCTGCAAAACCGGGGCTGGTGCAAGAGGAGAGAGTGGACTGAGAATGTGGGATGGCACAAGGGGATGGCACATGATCCTCAATCCTGCACCATACCCCAAAGCTTAATTAAAATAAAGGTTGTTAAAATATGTTATAAATAAATAATAAATAAAAGTAGATTTGAGATACTATGTTAATATTAAATTACATTTATTTATATTTTTAGCTATTTAACATTATTGAATTTAATTATTTTCTTTGCGATTTTATTTAAAGTCCCTATTTCCATTATTTTGTATTAGAGGCTGTTGCTTCACCAAGGATTGATGATGTGTGGGGCTGGACTTACCAGTACCATGGCAATAGTAACTTACACTCACAAATTTTTCTCTACACACTTTTTGAGTAAATTAGACTCAGATGTTGCATAGCGCCCCCTTTCGTTACTATGGTTCGGGTAGGCGTTACATGGGTGGAGGATGAGTGTTCCCATGCATCCACCCATGTATTTTGACGCAAACCCTACTTCACAAATACTTGTAAACCTGAGTTTGCACCAAAATGGTGAGCCGACCTAACAAAGACAAGGAGAAATATTGTTATTTCTCCTTGTTAATTCCTCTTTCCATTTGTGCTGCATTATTCAGCACACATAGAAAGAGGAATATTCTGCTTTGGGGCAGGAAGATATTCCTTCCCGCCCATAATGCAGGCTCCCTTGCTCTATGGTGCAATGGTGGCAGCATTGTTGCTAGGCTGCACACAGTGCACCATTGCAAGGAGAGAGCAGAAATGCTCCATATCTTTGTAAATAAGGAGCATTTTTGGTTTCTCCCGTTTGCACAACTCAGTGCAGCAAATTGTCTTTGTGTCAGTGTTGTGTGCTAAAAAGAAAAATCTAGGCCCCAGTGTACAGCCAGTCCTCAAAACCCAAATGCCTACTGGAAATTGCTTTCAACCTTGTGTTTCCAGGAGTGGTGCCTTTGTCCAGACCCATACATTTGGATAATCTCAAAATATAAAAACAATTGGACCACACAAGAACACAGTGAAAACTAGCAACACATCAGAAAACAACTAAAGCTCTAGAGGGCACAAAAACACACAATAACAGCAAACATAACAACACAGCAACACTACACCGAACAAAACTACATCAACACAACAGAAAACAATAATAGTACAAGATTCAATACTGTTAAACAACATTAAACACAGCCATGTGCAATAAGTTTGGAGGAGCCTAGAGATTACTATATAGAGCTGAAGGCTGTGGTCAATGGATTCTAGGGGCACATAGCCTCGATGCAAAATCTCTGGATACAGTGCATGGTCTGAAGCTCAGAGTTGTTGCTGATGGGCAAAGAGTTTGGGTAGCTTTTTCTAGCTTTTGGCCTAAATAACTCACTTATCAAACATTGTTAAAGTGAACCATTGACACTCGTGGAGAAAGAAGTAACCTATTCATGATAGATCGATAGATAGATCGATAGATAGATAGATAGATAGATAGATGGATAGACTATTTCTCACTCTCTATCTTTCAATTCTTAGTCCTATACTTCTCAAGCTTCCACATACATAACTGTCTCCAGAATCAGGCATTGAACTTAGAATGTTATAATTTGTTGATCAAGCTCTGCATCACTTATATTGGTAAATCTATTTTCAGAAGATGTGCACAAACCCATTACTACTAAACGTGATGCAATCAATGCCCACGAAAATCCAATCTCCCATAGGTGTTTTCTTTTGAAACAAGAAACCTGCAGAAACAGAATTAAAATAGACTGTAGGAAGCCAGTTGCAAAACAGTGTGACTGAAATAATAAAATTGAACTGACCTTGGTCTTCCTACATCTTGATTTGCGGCAAGTGTATGGAAAGTACTTGCAGAAACAGTTGACAAACTGGTGATCTTGTTTTCAATGTTTGTAATGGAAACACAAGTGAATCTACATAACTCTTCTAAAATGAAGCTCACAGTGATGGTCGCAATTCCAGAAAGATTGTAGGCCGTTAATATGGCAATTAGAATTTCCAAATGGCTCTCCAGTTTTCTCTGCATGTGTTCCAAACAGTTAATATCAACAAACAACAAAGCTGTATCTAAAGCAAAAAAGCATGATTTTAAAGAAGTGAGATAGTCCACAAGATCATCTGATAATGCTTCAGTAAAGAAACAAACAAGCAAGACGAGCATAAAACAAAATCTAGAGGCACTTGTTAAAGAAATGCTCACTAAGGCCTAAAATCTCAAGGACTGATCATTTTCAGAAGTTGGTTTTCCTGTTTGACTTGCCCTGCGATTTGATTGGGCCACTATGCCATCTGCTTTCTGTTCGTCCTGAATCAGCCATCTCAGTAATATTTATTTATCTAGGCGGTAGTTGGTTCACTGTAGTAGTCCCTTTTCTATTATGTGCATATCATAAGACGTTATTGTAAAGTAGAGACGCTGAGGCAAGGTGTTAGAAACGGGGTAGCGTGGTGCGGAGCGGGTAGGCAAACTCCGGAGGATTGTGTAAAGCATCTGCGCAGCACACACTCACAGGCAACACCCTGGGCATACTACAAAAGAGACTCCACACCAGGTTGTGTAAAAGTAGCTTTTTGTATTAAGAACACACATTAGACTCGTAGTCACAGGCACATATAACAGGGTACCAACTGGCACCAGGTAGCACTTTTACAGGGGAATTCTTTACAGGGCAGGGCCAATCGGGCCGCTGCCAGAACCATCATGAGTACACAGAATAAATGAAAGTCCATTAGCAATAAAGGTGTGACGGCCAGTAATCCTGGCAAAATCCTGAACTTAGAAACATCCTGTTAGCATGAGAGCAGTAGACCTAACATGTGGGCATAACATCAGCATAGGTACATTAGGTATGAAATAAACGATGCCCACCTCAGGGAAAAGCATTAGGCCTAACCATGTTAGCATTGGGCATCAACATAAGGCATCCCCACAATAGTCATAGGCCCTGAAAACGTACTCCGGCATAGACCTGGAACATCCTAGGAAGCATTAGGTCCGGCAAAGAAATGCAATATGCATAATCACAGTAGTATCTTATGGGCCTAAACAGCACCGTAGGCATAACATTAGGCGTAAGAACCTCTTTGGCATGAGTCCCGTCTGTGGTAGGCATCCACCTGTGGGCATAACCTCATTAGCACGTAGGCAACATCATGCGTAAGTGGAAAAGCATTATGCGTAGCATCAGCAGTATAAGCATTAGGGGAGAAAGCATTATCAGCATAAAGGCAACATCATTAGGGTGAAGGCATAACCTTAGGCCTGGGAGCGTTCAGCATAAAACATGAGCAACACATTAGGCATACCCCCAATAGGCATGAATCACCTTCTGCATTAGGGGAAAAGCATGGGCATGCGGCCTCTCAGGGACATGAAAACAGTAGGCATGAAAACCCTTAGGCTCTGAAACACCTTACGCATTTCATCAGCATGCGCCACATGGGGCCTAAACACATGAGATTTCTCATCTGGCATAAAAGCATTACACCAACATAAGTACATGGCCCACCAACGTTGTAGTTGCCCGCTGTCAGACGGGGCAGCTGTAAAATCAGCACAGGCACCGGGGGTGGGCACCGGCAATGTGCCCCAACACACCCCCAACCACGGGAAGATTGAGCCCCAAAACGGTGCAGCGGCCCGCACCCGCGGTGCCGCTGTGCAGTCACCAGAACACTGGCCGGTTGGAGCCCCCTCCTGGGCTCTAGACTCCAATAATGCCCCCCGTTACAGCTGCCCACTACCAGGTGGGGCAGCTGTGACGTCACTCGCACACGGGCACTTCGGGTGCCGCCTGGGCCCCAATTCCGCTCTCCTACCGGCTCCCCACTCACCGGCAGTTCGGGGTCTCTCTTGTGGGGCAGCCGATTCCTCTGGGCGGGGGGAAGGCACCAGCGACTTCCCCACTCGCCGGGACTCTTCTCCTTCGGCCTCCGGGCAGCGGCCTCAGCACACGGGGCTCCCCTCAGCTCCTGGGAGCCCCGACCACGGCAGCACCTCTCCTGGCTTCACCCGGGCCCCCTCCCGCCTTCCAATAAAGACAATCGCGGGGTGGGCATCCGCTGTTCAAACATGCAAAAATCCGGCCATAACGCGGGGTGGGCTCTTGCTCTTCTGCAGGCGGCCCCAGGGGGGGTATCCCACACACCAGACGTCAGCTGCAGGATCCACGATCCTCCTCTCTCTGGGGATGGAGATATAGCGCTATGACAGCACCGCGCTGCAGGGGTCAGCTCCTCCTCTGGCAATCAGGAAAGTAGTGCCTCCCAGGCGCTAGGGAGCTGGCGATAATCCAGAGTCCCACACAAGGAAGTAGTGCCCACACTCCTCACCTCCTTGGAATACAGGCAGTCAAAGTATAGTGCTCACGAGGCGCTAGGGCAGCAGAGCAGGCAGGCAAGGCTGGGCAAGATCAGCAGACAGTGGGCACTCATCAGTACAGAACAGCAGCTCCTAGAAGCAGTCATCTCCCATAAAGTGGCACTCCTCCTGACATATTAGTCTTCACTCCAGCAAAGGTTCTCACTGACCCTGTGGACAGCCGAGGGGTACAGATGGGCTCAGGGGCCAGCACACAGGCCCTTGCGGCGGTACCTCCTGGCAGAGTGTCCCCTCTCAATCAAGTCCACGTTCAGTCTGTCTCATGGGGGCACACCCCCCCTATATATACACCCCTCACCCCACCTACCAGAAAGGGCCAGAACCTTCTAGAAGGCTCTCTGGGGAAACCGGTCCCAACTGTTTTTGGGGGAGGTGTAGGGCACCCTGTCTGCCAGGCTTCCCGCCAAGAGCTGGGGGTGTGTGAGACGGACACACCCCAGGGGGTGGAGCCAGCCTTGGTCACTTCGAGCACTAGACCTGCAAACCACTTCAGGCAGGCACAAAGCAGACAGAAATGGTGACTTCTAAAAGTGACATTTCTAAAGCATTGAAAAATAAACCTGCGTACACCATTGCGCAGCATTCATCATTTTCATCTCACACCACACATGGCCTACATCTTCTACCATGGGGGAGATATCCCCTAACGGGGGGGTTCCTAATATAAGGCTATGGAAGGCAGACAACACTCGCACTTTGCACTGCTGACCAGCGCTAAAGTGTCCAGAACCCTGAAACCCACCAATACCATACAGCAAAAAACTAGGGGGAAGGCAAAAAGTTTCGGGATGACCCTGCAAGCCGGGCCAAGTCCAACACGACCCCCTCCCAGCCAAAAGCCAGGGTAGACCAATCAATGCCTTGATGGGCTTCCCTGCTTAGGGCGAGAAAACATGGACGTGGGCCCGCAACTGCAGGGGCACCCGCAGGTTCTCCGCCACTCTGGACCCAGGTGGTTCCCTCTGTCACAACTCCCTGGACCAGCTAAGCCACCCCACTGGTACTCTCTATTCGGTTGCGGCCAGGACCAGCCCCTAGGCCATCCAGATGTCTCGGGTCCTTGCCGCCTCACAGAGCGGGGGGCAGTAGCCCCAGGCACGTAGTACCCTTTGGCCACTCCACTTCTCCTCCGTGCAGTTCCAAACTGCCACTGGTCCTCCCACCTGGGGTCCGCACCCTCAGGCTGACCAGCCGTCAGGGGCGAGGCTCTCCTCCCCCTACCTCTCCTTCTGGGGTTCCGCACTCTCCTCCTATGCGAAGCACCCTCAGAACACAACTCCCTCCCCAGTCCAGGGCCTTGACCCTGCGACCGATCCACCAACCTAGGGTCTAAACCCTTAGGCTGAACCGGTGCCAGAGGCGAGTCCTCTCTCCCTCTGCACCCCCTCCCAGAGTTCCGCACCCTCCCAACTGGAGTGGTACCCCTGGAAGCCAACTCCGGGGGGACACTGCTTACAGACGTCCCTCCCGCCAGGTCAGGGAATACCTGAACCGGGCCTCCCAACCCAGGATCGGAGCCCTGTGGTTGAGCCGGTGCCAGAGGCGAGTCCTTTCTCCCTATGCACCCCCTTCCAGAGTTCCGCACCCTCCCACCTGGAGAAGCACCCCTGGAAGTCAACTTGGTAGGGACACTGACTACAGGTGTCCCACCCTCCAGGTCAGGCGGACCCTGAACCTGGCATCCCAGCCCAGGATCTAAACCCTGTGACTGAGCAGACCCCGGAACCCCTGGAGCTCTGATTACAGACGCCCCTGGTTCTCCTGACACTAGGGGATCCCTCTCAATGGACGGCCCATCAGGACAGCCTAGGCTCCCAACCTGGGGTTCCCTAATGGAACTCTCCAGGCCCTGAGACTGTGGTTGGGGCACCTCGGGACACCTCCCCGTCTCACTCCTTCTTGTAGATAGGACGTGAGGCCCTACAACCCTCTCACTACCCTGGAACCTAGCTGGGCTACTCTGCACCTCTCCCCCCTTCCTGGGTGGGAAGATCCCTGAGCCACTCCCTTCAGGATCACTCCCCAATGCTTCCTCAGACTCTCCGGCACTCACCCAAAGGTCTGCCTCCCTTGCAAGCTCCCTGGGATCAGAGAGCCCACAGTCAAACAGGTGTTGGCGCAACCTTGTGAAACAATTCTTGAGCATATGCTCCCTGATAATTAAATGGAACAGCCCTTCCCAATCGTTCACCGCGCTACACACCATCCAATCCTCCAGTGCCGTCCAACACACATCCACAAACTCCTCCCAGGACTGGTGGGACAGTTTCTTGCTGCCCCTAAATTTCAACCCGTACCCCTCTTCCTGGGAATCAGGCATCCTATACTGAGATCTGGGGGTGGGACTTCCTGCACTGGATGTACTCTCGCTGCCACCACTGGATCCCACCCTCACTGGTGAATCCAGACCACAGAAACCACTCTCAGGGGACAACCTACCCTCCTGAGCTAGTCTCTCCCTGGTGAAGGCCCTCTCTGCCTCAGCCATCCTTTCCTGCGCTAGGACCTTTTCGGTCTCTAACCTTTTTTCTTCCACCCTCAGCTGCGCTATCTCCTTGGCGTGCTCTAACCGGAGCTTCTCCAAAGCCAGCTGATGTTCCCTTTCTTCCCTCCTATCTACCCACTCTTCTGGGGACAGGGAAAGGGATGGGGCATTACCCCTGACACTGGACCCAGCACGGGACTCCCTGTCTATGGTGTCCTCATTAGCTACTGGCGTCTCCGCCCTGTCATCTTCTTCCTCCTCTTCAGAGCCACCACCCTCCAGTGTTATGGACTGGGAACCCTCGCTCTCAGAGTCCTCCTCACACTCGAGGTCCTCCTCCGGGTCTCCACCAAATCCACCACTTAAATATGCGGAGGGGTAATCTGAAAGGTCCCCACAGCGCTCTAAGGCTACTCCCCTTTTGAGGGCTTCATAGAGATACAATTTCCTGCGGATGTTGCCTACTGTGGGTATCCCCCTTTCTCTACAGAGAGTCATTGCCTCCTCCTCAGTGTACTCCAAAAGGTCATCCTCATTGTAGGTTATCCCCATCCTGGCGAGATACACCCGGGATACACCACCCACAGTGCAACAGGGGAACAATTCCAAAATGACACTTTCAGGAGGAACGATAATCAGAAAAACAATCCCAAAATCTGTGATTATTCTCAATGCACCGTTTGTAGTGCAACCAGTTGTCGCTGTGGTAGTGCGCAAACACAAGTCCTATCCCACTGCTGAACACCAATGTTAGAAACGGGGTAGCGTGGTGCGGAGCGGGTAGGCTAAACTCCGGAGGATTGTGTAAAGCATCTGCGCAGCACACACTCACAGGCAACACCCTGGGCATACTACAAAAGAGACTCCACACCAGGTTGTGTAAAAGTAGCTTTTTGTATTAAGAACACACAGACTCGTAGTCACAGGCACATATAACACGGTGCCAACTGGCACTTTTACAGGGGAATTCTTTACAGGGCAGGGCCAATCGGGCCGCTGCCAGAACCATCATGAGTACACAGAATAAATGAAAGTCCATTAGCAATAAAGGTGTGACGGCCAGTAATCCTGGCAAAATCCTGAACTTAGAAACATCCTGTTAGCATGAGAGCAGTAGACCTAACATGTGGGCATAACATCAGCATAGGTACATTAGGTATGAAATAAACAATGCCCACCTCAGGGAAAAGCATTAGGCCTAACCATGTTAGCATTGGGCATCAACATAAGGCATCCCCACAATAGTCATAGGCCCTGAAAACGTACTCCGGCATAGACCTGGAACATCCTAGGAAGCATTAGGTCCGGCAAAGAAATGCAATATGCATAATCACAGTAGTATCTTATGGGCCTAAACAGCACCGTAGGCATAACATTAGGCGTAAGAACCTCTTTGGCATGAGTACCGTCTGTGGTAGGCATCCACCTGTGGGCATAACCTCATTAGCACGTAGGCATCATCATGCGTAAGTGGAAAAGCATTATGCGTAACATCAGCAGTATAAGCATTAGGGGAGAAAGCATTATCAGCATAAAGGCAACATCATTAGGGTGAAGGCATAACCTTAGGCCTGGGAGCGTTCAGCATAAAACATGAGCAACACATTAGGCATACCCCCAATAGGCATGAATCACCTTCTGCATTAGGGGAAAAGCATGGGCATGCGGCCTCTCAGGGACATGAAAACAGTAGGCATGAAAACCCTTAGGCTCTGAAACACCTTACGCATTTCATCAGCATGCGCCACATGGGGCCTAAACACATGAGGTTTCTCATCTGGCATAAAAGCATTACACCAACATAAGTACATGGCCCACCAACGTTGTAGCTGCCCGCTCTCAGACGGGGCAGCTGTAAAATCAGCACAGGCACCGGGGGCGGGCACCGGCAATGTGCCCCGACACACCCCCAACCACGGGAAGATTGAGCCCCAAAACGGTGCAGCGGCCCGCACCCGCGGCGCTGCTGTGCAGTCACCAGAACACTGGCCGGTTGGAGCCCCCTACTGGGCTCTAGACTCCAATAATGCCCCCCGTTACAGCTGCCCACTACCAGGCGGGGCAGCTGTGACGTCATCCGCACACGGGCACTTCGGGTGCCGCCTGGGCCCCAATTCCGCTCTCCTACCGGCTCCCCACTCACCGGCAGTCCGGGGTCTCTCCTGTGGGGCAGCCGATTCCTCTGGGCGGGGGGAAGGCACCAGCGACTTCCCCACTCGCCGGGAATCTTCTCCTTCGGCCTCCGGGCAGCGGCCTCAGCACACGGGGCTCCCCTCAGCTCCTGGGAGCCCCGACCACGGCAGCACCTCTTCTGGCTTCACCCGGGCCCCCTCCTGGGGCCCGGGACTTGAATGGGGAGCTCGCGAGGCTCCGGACGGCTTCCCCCAGGCAGGGGGGAGGCGGAAATGGAGCCCGCGAGGCTCCGACTCAGCAGGCCCCGCCCACAGGGAGGCGCGGGGGCCTGTCTTCCGCCCACTTCTCTCGGGCGCTCCTCTCTCTGTGAACACGGGCTGCGGCGGTGATCCTGGGCAGTTTAGAAGTGCGGGGTGGGCTCCCGCCTTTCAATAAAGACAATCGCAGGGTGGGCACCCGCTGTTCAAACATGCAAAAATCCGGCCATAACGCGGGGTGGGCTCTTGCTCTTCTGCAGGCGGCCCCAGGGGGGGTATCCCACACACCAGACGTCAGCTGCAGGATCCACGCTCCTCCTCTCTCTGGGGATGGAGATATAGCGCTATGACAGCACCGCGCTGCAGGCGTCAGCTCCTCCTCTGGCAATCAGGAAAGTAGTGCCTCCCAGGCGCTAGGGAGCTGGCGAGGATCCAGAGTTCCACACAAGGAAGTAGTGCCCACACTCCTCACCTCCTTGGAATACAGGCAGTCAAAGTATAGCGCTCACGAGGCGCTAGGGCAGCAGAGCAGGCAGGCAAGGCTGGGCAAGATCAGCAGACAGTGGGCACTCATCAGTACAGAACAGCAGCTCCTTGAAGCAGTCATCTCCCATAAAGTGGCACTCCTCCTGACATAGCAGTCTTCACTCCAGCAAAGGCTCTCACTGACCCTGTGGACAGCCGAGGGGTACAGATGGGCTCAGGGGCCAGCACACAGGCCCTTGCGGCGGTACCTCCTGGCAGAGTGTCCCCTCTCAATCAAGTCCACGTTCAGTCTGTCTCATGGGGGCACAGCCCCCCTATATATACACCCCTCACCCCACCTACCAGAAAGGGCCAGAACCTTCTAGAAGGCTCTCTGGTGAAACCGGTCCCAACTGGTTTTGGGGGAGGTGTAGGGCACCCTGTCTGCCAGGCTTCCCGCCAAGAGCTGGGGGTGTGTGAGACGGACACACCCCAGGGGGCGGAGCCAGCCTTGGTCACTTCGAGCACTAGACCTGCAACCCACTTCAGGCAGGCACAAAGCAGACAGAAATGGTGACTTCTAAAAGTGACATTTCTAAAGCATTGAAAAATAAACCTGCGTACACCATTGCGCAGCATTCATCATTTTCATCTCACACCACACATGGCCTACATCTTCTACCATGGGGGAGATATCCCCTAAGGGGGGGGGGTTCCTAATATAAGCCTATGGAAGGCAGAAAACACTCGCACTTTGCACTGTTGACCAGCGCTAAAGTGTCCAGAACCCTGAAACCCATACAGCAAAAAACTAGGGGAAAGGCAAAAAGTTTTGGGATGACCCTGCAAGCCGGGCCAAGTCCAACACAAGGTATTTCAAGAGCGTCTTTATTCTCAGTCATCCGGTCTCTGCAACTGATCAACGCCACCAGGAGCGTTCTAAGGTAAGCTCTAGAGGAACTTTCCAAAGAAGAGAGGGGGAAAGGAATGTACCAAGGGAGGAAAGGAAAAGGAGGGAATGAGGGGAAGAAGGAAGATTACAACACATCTCCCTACGGCCTATGGAAAACATAGTTAATATGGATAACAAAACTTTTACAAAGTTATCACGCTCTAGATTGACATTGTAACCTGAATAACATTTTAGATAAGGAAAACAAGGTTACTTAGATGGCATCAACTTTTACAAGGTTATCACCACTCCATGTTTGGCCATTGTCAGTCTGAACAACATTTTTGTTAACCTTCGTCAACTGATGTGTTGGGTAGAACTTGCTGTGATTTATCTTTTCTCTGGTTGGTATTTTGACTAATACAGAGTCACCAACTTTCCAATTATGATCCTTGACACCATGTTTACTGTCATATTGACTTTTATACTTGAGTTGATGTTTTTGTATTTTTGCACTGATTTCCTGTGTATTGGTGGAAACTGGCTTCCCTCCACCCAACCATAGAGGATTTATTTTAGTGCTAGGCTCTCTTCCCCTGATGGAGACAAAAGGAGATATTCCTGTTATTAAGTTGGGAGAAGTGTGATACGACCAAATGCAGTCACGTAAAGATTTGTCCACGTCATGACCATTTACAATAGCCAATTGAATGTGTTCTTTAATCAATTGATTTGTCCTTTCAACTAGGCCATTGGCCTTTGGACAATATAGCGCAGTTTTTTCTTGTTTGATGCCTAGTTCTTTTAGGAATTCTTTCATTTCCAACAAATTGAATTGGACACCATTGTCCGTAACTAATGTTTCCGGAATTCCTTCATTGCTGAACAACTCTCTCAAAAATTCGATGAGAACATTTGTAGTAGTGCGTGAAACAAACTTATACTTTATCTAGTGGGAAGTGTAGTCAATAAGTACAATCATGAATCTCTTTTGGACACCCAAGTATTCCATTGGACCAATTATGTCCATGGCCAGTTTGCTCCATGGTACACTTGGAACTTCTACTGGGGATAATGGCACTTTATGCAATATCTTGGTTTTATCGCTCTTAGCACAGATCATGCAATTTTTTACTTTGTGCTCGACCATAGAATCCATGTTTCGGAACCAAAAATTATTTCTTATTCTGTTTTTCGTTATACTCCTCCCCAGGTGTCCTTCATGAGCTAGATCTATGATTTTGTCTCTAAGACCCACAGGTGGCACAACTTTACCATTTCTACATATCTTATCATTGAGTACAGTCAGCTCATGTCTTACTTCCCAGAATTTTTTCAATTCTTCTGCAATGTCTTTGCAATTTTCTGGCCAACCATTGATGATCAGATCTTTGAGCATACACAGATTGTTATCATTGCACATACAATTATTCCATTCACTTTGAGTTATGGCTGGTAATTGTACAGCAAAAATGGGAATATCCAGGGGTTCGTCCTGTACATCCACATCTAAGGGTGCTCTGGAAAGATAATCAGCAATTATATTTTCTCCACCCGGTAGGTACTCAATTTTGAAGGAATAACTTTCCAAACCTAATATCCATTTGGATATTCTGGGGGAACCACAATGTGTTTTTTTAACAGAAAACATGAATGTGAGGGGTTTGTGGTCAGTACGAATTGTGAATTTTATGCCCCAAAGATAAAACTTAAAATGTAGGACAGCCCAGAAACAGGCGAGGGCCTCTCTCTCGACTACAGAGTAGATACGTTCTGCAATAGTTAAGCAACGTGAAGCAAAGGCAATAATGGTTTCGCCATTCTCCCCTTTTTGTGACAATGTGGCTCCCAATCCTTTGTTAGAGGCATCTGTAGTAAGGATAGTCTTTTTTGTAGGATCAAAAGAACCTAATGCAGGTGACCGTATTATTTCATCTTTTAATTTGTTTTTAATATCACTGTGCTTTGTCTGCCATACAAAGTCATTGTCTTTTCTTAAGAGATCACGAAGGCATTCACACTTTTCAGAGAAGTTTTTCACATACTTAGCCATGTATTCAATTAAACCCAAAAATGATTTTAGTTCCTCTTTGTTTTTTGGGTAAGGCGCATCCTTTACAGATTGAATGAGGCTGTATTTAGGCCTGAATCCTTCATGTGATATGGTGTGCCCCAGGTAATCTACAAAACTGACTTTAATCTTGCATTTGTTTTGTTTTACAGTCAAACCGGAATCCATCAATTTTTTAAACACTGCTCTTAAAATGTGATCATGTTCCTCTACAGATGACCCATGAACTAAGATGTCATCCTGGAAGCAAAAGGATTTGTCTATACCATTTAAAATCTTGTGCATTATTTTCTGAAAAACTGCCGCAGCAGAGGCCAGGCCAAAAGGCATTCTTGTGAGCATGTAAGCCCCAAAGGGAGTGGTAAACGCAGTAAGGGGTCTGGACTCGGGATGAAACTCTACCTGATGATATGCCATGGATAAGTCAATAACCGAGAATATTTTGGCATCGCCCATGGTACTTAGCATCTCATTTATGTGGGGAAGAGGAAGTCTCTCCACCCATATATTGTCATTTAGGCTGCGCAAATCCACACACAAACGGATTCCATCTCCCCTGGCCTTAGTCGCTAAAACAATGGGGGCTAACCATTCAGAGGCCTCTATTGGTTGTATGACTCCCAATTCACAAAGTTTACTTAACTCCTGCTTCAAGGGCTCCCTCAACATAAGGGGAACTGGGCGAGGTTTGTGTACAATAGGTTTGGCACCTTGTTTAACTTTTATACGATGCTGGAACTCTTTCAACAACCCAAGTTTATCTGAGAATAATTCTGGGTATTCTTTACAAATATCATTTGTCTCCTTATCACGCTCAATAAGGAGTACTTGATCCTTTTTATTAGGATCTAGAATGATCCCTAACTCCTTCTGATGATGCCAACCTAAAAGATTTGATCCTTTTTTTACAATATACACTTTGCCACATGTGGATCTGCCCTTGAAGTCTATAAGCATCCTCACCATCCCAACCAAAGGTATGGTTTCTCTGGTGTACCCTTCGGCTAGAGATGTCAATAAGTTATTGAAATCTTCTTGGTTAATCAAGGTGAAAGGGGAACACGAATCAGCAAACATGACTACTGGCTTATTGTTCAAATAAATGGCACACTTAGGATATCTAGGAGCAGTGTCACACTCAGTATCCTTCACTTGAAATACATACTTAGGTAATTGGTCCCCTTCACTGCAAATAACTTTTACCTGGTTATTCTCTCCATCTCTGCAAACTCTAGCAAAGTGCCCTCTCCTATTGCACTTTTTAAATGTCACATTACGAGCAGTACAAAGAACATTGTTCGCTAGGTGATTGCTGCTGCCACACCTGAAACATTTTAAACCATTACTTTCTTTAATGGGTCTTGTAATTCTGACATCTTTTGTTCTGACTTTAAGCACTATCATGTGCACCATTGGGGTTGTGGATGTTTGCGATTTCTTCATTTGGTGTTTTCATCTCTTTGATGCACTTTGCTGTGTGTTCTATGGATTGGGCTATGCTAATTGCCTCCCTTAGTGTAGGATTTTTTGCCAGTAATTTCTCTTGGATGCGACTATTGTTAGTGCATCTAACTAACTGATCCCTGATCAGAGAATCATTGAGTTCACCAAAATCGCATAACTTCGTTAGACCTCTTAGAACTGCTACATAATTAGTGACAGATTCTTGTTTCCCTTGGATACGACTAAAAAATGTATGCGGTTCTAAAACTACATTTACTTTGTCACCAAAATGCATTTCTAATTTTAAGAGTGTAACATTGAAAACATCTTGTTCTTCATCTTCTTCTAACTCTGGTTCAGGTAATGTTTTGTAAATTTTTCTACCTTGGATATCTAAATTATGCAGTAATACATGTTGTTTGCGAACAGCAGAAAATCTTTCGCCACCTATGGCAATTAAATACGAATCAAACAACTTTATCCAGTCCTTCCAATGAACTTCCGGTTCCCCAATTTCGTTAAGAAATGAAGGTGGTTGACTCATAGCTGGTACAGCCATTGTAAAGATAAGTAACGAGTACCTAGAGGAATAACAGCTATGACTAGAAAATGTAACAATAAATACTGTGATGCAGAATACGTGCGTTTCACTGGCAACAAAGTAGAGTCATCAGGAATTAACAGGTATGTCTAAACTAACGAATTTTGGTAATAGCACATGTTGTGCCCCCCTGTGTTTTTGCACCCCCTGTTCCTCCACGGGAAGAAATGCACAACATTGTGAATTTCTTCTCATGCAGGACCGGCTGAGCTGGTCTCATGACAGTGCATGTCTAAGGCACACCTATGTGCCTTAGAAACGCACCGCTATAGGACCGCCGCAGCAGGACCGCCCGGCCTGTATTAACTCGTAATCTGGTGGACCGTCTGACTATGGATTTGGCAGTCTTGCAGCACGGTGCTGGCATGACGGCCCGCTGTGAGACTGCCAAACTCGTAATAAGGCCCTTAATATCTCAGTTGTCATATTCTTTTGAAAGTGTGTATATTTGAATCCAATGAATATGTTACGTGTCAACATATGTCATGTATCTTTCAACATGTCAGAATTATTTGAAGATGGGCAATATTCATTTAATGGATGTTGTATTTAATTCAAAGCTTCTTATATTCATTTAAGTGTGCGCCATATTCCTTTTAAGGCATGTCAACTTAATTTTAGCTGCAATCAGCTTCATGAACATATGTCATATTTAGTTCAGGGTAGGTCATGTTCATTTTGACACTAGTCAATTTAAACTTATCTTACATTTGTTTGAACATGTGCCATATTCATTTGAACATGGCTTGTATTTATTGCTGATTGTCTGACATTAATTTCATTTGTGTCACAGTCATTTGAAAAAGTGTCACATTCCATTTAATATGTGTCATATCGATTCCAATTGATGTTGTATTCAGTTCGAAGCTTCTCATATTTCAGTGTGGACCATATTCATTTTAATGCACACCAAATTCATTTCAACTGCAATCATATTCATATTAATATGTGTCATATTCAGTTCAGAATTAGTCATATTCATTTTGACACTAGTCATATTTATTTCAACGTATCATATTCATTTAAACATGTGTCCTATTCATTTAAACATGGCTTGTATTCAATGCTGTATGTCTGACATTCATTCCTTGTGTGTCAGTCATTTGAAAAATTGTCAAATTCAATTTAATATGTTCCATATTCGTTCCAATGTGGGTCATATTCATTTCAGCACCAGTCTATATCATTTCAATAAGGTTTATGTTCACTTGAGTTCTTGTTGTATTCTTTTCAGCAACAGTCATATTTCTTTCAGTGTAGTTGCTATACATCTCTGTATATCTTTTATCCAATTCAGAGTGTGTGTTATTCCTGTTGTCCACTAGGTAGTATATTCATTCTGCCATGTTTCATATTTCTTTTGACACATGTAACATTCATTCTGGTATGTGTCATATTCATTTTGCAGCCCTCCATGCATTTCAGGAGGTGTCTTATATGGGGATCTATAATCTTGATGTGAACGGCTTCTCATTGCAATGTGGCTTTGACGAAGTCTATGATGAAGCCTACAAAATCTATTTTTCTAGCAAGCAGATCCGTCTTTCTGTTGTTTATAAAGAGCCCACCACCTGTAAAAATGAAAATGTCATCTGAAGCTAATGAATTAAAGCTCTGTGGTCATGGGTCATGAAAAATATGTTGAGCAGCTAGACAATGATTCTGACCATTGTACTCTGATATGGGCTACTACTGGTTGCAGAAGCTTTTTGAAGCATCAACGGGTCGAATGCAGATGAAAGAGAAAGGACTTTGAACTTCTAAATCTGTCCCTGCCAGGTAAACTGGAGGAAACACCAACGTTTCTCAAGATTTCAACCGAAAGATAAACACCCTAACCGTTCATATTGACCATCCAATCCCCTTCTGTCAAAACATACCTCAGAAAATGCACACTTTCAATTTTGATATGCATGTAAAACATCCAGGTTTTGTGCACCTGAAGATTTATAATTTAAAAATGATAGATTTATAATAGTATGGAGGCCTTTTTCTTTTTCATGTACAAGAATTATATTGCTCCAAAAACCTGAACGGTGAAGAAAACATACTGAAGCGTTCTCTTGTGAAAGAGAACCTTCTTCTCATGGTCCACAAGCTCTTCCTCTTGGGCTAAACATACATTTGGTTATGTTGGCTGTATCGGGCCCCCATAAATCTCTATTCTGAACCTTTATACAGTCTGTAACCCAGGCATCAGAGAGTGTCTCAACATCTGGTTAAGAAGATGCCATCCTCCCTCCTGTTAGAGAGCGGTGCAGAGAAGTGGCCTTCAGCCCAGCATTGCTTATTATTCCAATGTAAGGGCTGTGATCGAGAATCACTAAATAGTTGTACTGTACAATCCATCTTAAGAAACTAAAATGAATAAGCTTGGTATTTCATGTTTCTGCTAAATTTTAGCATAGTGCTTAGAAGTAGCGATAGGGTGTTAGGATGCTAGGAACATTCTAACTATGTTATGACTGTACATATTTTATTTGCCTGCCGTGTCAGGCATGTCTGCATTTATTTCCTCATTCTTTGTGTTTACCATTCATATTTTATGCACTAGACTTGGGTTTTAGCAAATAAATGTTTTAAAGTGTTACCTCGTGTTCCTTAGTGCTATTTTGAGTGTGTTATTCAATAATGAAAGAGGGGTTGGAGTTCCGGTTTGTCCCTGAACTAATCTAGCAGGACTAATCATGACCAGAAAATACCACCGTACAGTATTGCATAGTGGGTTGTGTGCGTGTCATAATCCAACTGGATTTAAATTCGTGTTGGTGCATTGAAGTAAGTTCTTACACCGGGGTTAGAATTCTGACCCCTACATCTCTGAAGGGACCCCCCCCAGATTGTGACACTCCCACCTTTACTCAGGAAGAAGGGGCGAGGACCACCTACACCATTTTCAGTGTCTCAACCAATGCCTTTCGCAAATCTTATGCATCCTCTTCTGCCTCTTCTTTGGAAAACTAGGTTAAATCTATTTTTCTTTAGGCCGTCCTCTACTGCATCCTACCCCCAGAAAAACTCTGAGCTTTGCCTACTACTCTTAATATTTGTACAAAAGTCGCCAGCTGTTTTACAAATGGGTCATTGAAGAGCAAAGCTTTTACCAATGAACCTGCCCCACTTTAAGGTACACGAAACTGGGACCGGGCCTGATTAAGGCTAAAGAGGGCACTTTGGACCTGGGAAACTTATATAAGAAAAAAGGCCATCAAACAATTGATATGAAATATTTTTTTCCTTACAAGGAACATAGATTAGTTGTTTCCTAATTTGTAACACTTAAACACTTATTAAATGTATTTTAACCACATAAAATGCATTGTCAACATAAAAGCATTCTAGAGGTTATTTAAAAAAAAATATAGAGACGTTTTGTTATTTGATAAGTGGCGCTTGTGAAAACACACTCCTACATCATGATAAATGTACACACACGTGATATACTTTAGTGATAGAGAAGGTTGTGTATTTGTTCGAAACCACTTAAAAGTTCATATATAATGATGGGCAGTATGGTTCCAGATATAACAGAAGTGTACTGAAAAGGTAAGCCCTATAGAGATTATAGCGGTAGTTTCCTAAATCCTCAAAGATTAGTAATAAGTCACTTATAGTCAGTTCTGGAAGGGGGCCTCTGGAAAGTAGAAATAGCAGAACAGTATTGAATTTCCATAAATTCATCTGTAAATCCAATATATGGTGAAACAGTGGGTCTTTCTTTAGTACATCTATACACTTCAACCATGGGGCCATGTATATTGGTCCTCATCAGGACACGGTGTGCATAATTATCTGTTGGTGGACCATAAATGAGGTAAAAGTACAGTTACAATTTTTTGGTCATGGTGGAAAAAGTGCTGGATGGTTTAAAAATATACCTAAACAGGCGTGTTCCTGGAGTTTAATGTGGGCAAAAGAGGTGGCAGGACATGGCCCTTCTGAGTTAGAAATGAATGTTGTTCACCAGTGAAAAGGTGAACTGGTTCTGAAAAAGTGGGAAGTTACATTGCTCATGGTTTGGAATAGCATTGAGAAAAACCAAAGAAATGCCATTGGCTTTTACCTTACTCTTGTAAGCATTCTGAAGGTCATCAAAAGCTTTTTCAGTCTTGAATGTCTGCATGGGTGTCTCCGAGCGCTGACTGGCGAGACAGTGTAGTGCTTGCTGTTGGCTTGGTGGTAATTGCCGCTAACTGTTCATAGTTAGCAGGGCGAGAGTCGAGTTACGGGAATCTTTGCGAGAATGAGTCTGTTAGATCAGTGGTGTGTAGTCTAACCTCATAGTATGGGAAGTTTGGCATATGTTATTTTGTGTTGGTTCCTCAGTTTATGTAGTACAGACAATTGAGCATAATCCTTGCCTCCAGTCCTGCCATGGAATTTGTGTGAAAAGATTCACCAAGGGCCTGTTTTAAGAAGCGCAATTGAACCATTTAGCCATGGCCTGGATGGTGTGGTCCTCATGCATAACGAATCCAGATGAATAGTGTGATCCACTGTCTCAAATTATAGAAGAAGAAAAGGTTGCCAATCGCACTTCTCATTATACGCTATTATTTCAATTTGTCTTTTGATGGGTGCTTGTGGGTATCACCTCCTGATCAAGGAGTTAATAGCTAGCCACTGTCTCAAATGCCACTGCAAGCTCCAGCATGATCAATAGTCAGCAAATACCTGCAGAGCATCATCCATAAATTTAAATGGCGCTGCCTCATTTCAGTGTCTATGTTGATACCCTGATTACATAGGGTAGATGTAGCTGTTGGCATCCGAATACTAATGGAAATGCACACCACATTCGCCGCCAAGACTGATGCCAGAACTGCAAGGCTGAAATACGTCACAAAATACAGAGCAATGATTGATACAGATTTTATTTTTTATACATATATATATATATACATATATATATATATCTATACATATATATATAAATATATATGTATATATATCCAAACCACAAAGTTTGCCTGCAGTGAGGAGCCCACACTGGTAAGTTCATAGCCAACTTCTTTAATGAAGAAACTGCATAACAGACAGCAAAGGTGCTTCGCCTTATTCCAGTCCCGCCCGACGCGTTTCGTGCGTGAGCACTTCCTCATGGGCTGCGGGCTTTCAATTAGGCACATGTCACGGCAGTTTTCTCAGCATACTTTAAAGTCAAATATCTCCGCCCATGTGGGCGTGGCCATCCTGTGGCCTGATGGTTATTGTAGTGCTGTAGATTTTCCTCAAGTGAGTCTCCGTGCAAGGACTCTCGTTTTCAATGGTATTTCCACAGTGGGTTGCGAACTAACAACTTCACCCGCCTGTAATGCACGTAATCATTTCTCCATTGGGCATACCAGGTCCCAAAGCTGCCACGCCGGTTGACGAAACTGCAGGACTATACCGACGGTACAGCGGGGCTTACCTCGCGGCTCAGGCTGTGCCGCTATTATCCAAACCACAAAGTTTGCCTGCAGTGAGGAGCCCACACTGGTAAGTTCAGCGGGAGGCTGATACAACTGCAAGTCTTCAATTAAAAGGTGATTACTCCCCGTGAGTGGCGTCTTCATGCAAGGGCAACCTTTTCTGTTTGATGTTTACGCCCCGCTGCCTTCAGTGCAGATCTTTGGCGACTTGATAACAAGGCACTGTAGGAACGGGGGGCCCAGTTGGAATGACATTGAATGGGCAGTGTAATCAGTTTCTCCTGCTTCAAATCAACCCACTGGGGAGAGACATTGAATAATTTGAGAGGCACGGCAGCACCCACTTGGGAGTGATTGACTGTGGAACCACAAGTACCAGCATGCAATTTTGCACACGCCCACTGGGGCGGGCCTTGAGAGACGTTATCAGGTGTTTCACAATGCGGTTGCTAGTCCTCTTTTCTTCAGCCTGTGAACAAGGACAGTTGTATCTGAAACGCGTCGGGCTCTTTTGAAAACGATATGCTGTGGGAGGCTGATACAACTGCAAATCTTCAATTAAAAGGTGATTACTCCCCGTGAGTGGCGTCTTCATGCAAGGGCAACCTTTTCTGTTTGATGTTTAGCGGCTGGTCCAGCCGCGAAGACGCCCCGCTGCCTTCAGTGCGGATCCGTGGCGACTTGATAACAAGGCGCTGTAGGAACGGGGGGCCCAGTTTGAATGACATCGAATGGGCAATGTAATCAGTTTCTCCTGCTTCAAATCAACCCACTGGGGAGAGACATTGAATAATTTGAGAGGCACAGCAGCACCCACTTGGGAGTGATTGACTGTGGAACCACAAGTACCAGCATGCAATTTTGCACACGTCCACTGGGGCGGGCCTTGAGAGACATTATCAGGTGTTCCACAATGCGGTTGCTGGTACTCTTTTCTTCAGCCTGTGAACAAGGACAGTTGTGTCTGAAACATGTCAGGCTCTTTTGAAAACGATATGCTGTGGGAGGCTGATACAACTGCAAGTCTTCAATTAAAAGGTGATTACTCCCCGTGAGTGGCGTCTTCATGCAATATCCTTTGTCCTTTATGTTTTTTCTACTATGGCAATAAAATAATATAAATAAATATGATATCCCTAATTCTTTAGTCTGTTGTACTATTAATGTGAAAGTTACCCTACTTAGGACTGTTTTTCATATATCAGTGACGTATTGCACTATAAAAAGAAGTAGTTAGGCAGAGTGTTTTCTTTGATTGTCTCTTGATTGCTCCCCTGCTCACTCTGCCTTATATCTGTATCAGGGGCCCCCTTCCTTGTGAGTGGTTACTTTACTCATTTGCACATCTCACATTTATATGAGACCTATACATTTCCCTTCATCAGCTCCACACAGAGTACAACGTAACCCGGAATTAATATAATAATTATTTTATCACATTTCAAAGCTACTAATTGTACATATGGGCATAGCTATTTGAATGTACTCGTTGTACTGTCTTGCATGCAATTCATTATGGGTAGGGTGGATTTACCATATCTTCTGCAGGGTGCAGTACCATATGTGATCAAAAGAGGTCCCATGGGACCTCTATTGGCCACATATGGTACTGCACCCTGCAACATGGCTAGGTTAAAAACTTTGGCATTTATATGGGCAATTTTTCCACTCCAACAAATGCAAGACTGTTGGCATTGAAAATGACAATGTTTTTCACTTTTGCTTTTTTATTCCATTGGCATTAGTGCTATGCAAATATAATAACTACACTGCAAATAAAACAAGAGTAAACTTTCTGCCCATCTTTTTAATTGGCTCCTGTCCCTGTCCTTTGTAAATGGTGGCTTTTCATTGGTCAATAGGCTTGGTAGTCCCTCCTTAGAACCGCCTTGTCTTTTCTTGCTACCTCCCATGAAGACACCCTCTGTTGCATGCGTTGTTACTCTCTAGGTTTTAAGAACCTCAGAGCACTATTTTCTTAAAGGGCTTCAGGCAGGACACTGGCTCAGTCCTAACCTAGGCTGGCAGTGGTTACTTTACTCACTAGCACATCTCACATTTATATGAGACCTTCTTGAAATTTCCCTTCATCAGCTCCACACAGGGTACAACCTAACCATGAATTGCTATAATAATTATTTTGTCCCATTTCAAAGTCCCATTGTATATATGGACATAGCTATTTGAATGTACTCGTGGTACTGTCTTGCATGCATTGCATTATGGGTAGAGTGGATTTACCATAGCTTCTGCAGTGTGCAGTACCATATGTGGCCAAAAGAGGTCCCATGGGACCTCTTTTGGCCACATATGGTACTGCACCCTGCAACATGGCTACATAAAAAACATTGGCATTTATATTGCCAATGACTCCCACAAATGCAAAACTGTTGGCGTTGAAAATGACCATGTTTTTTACCTTTGCTTTTTTATACCATTAGCAATAGTGCTATGCAAATATAATTACTCCAATGCAAATAAAACAAAAGTAAACTTTCCGCCCATCTTTTTAAGTGGCTCCTGTCTCTGTCCTTTGTAAATGGTGGCCTTTCGTTGGTCAATAGGCTTACTAGTCCCTCCTTAGTACCACCATGTCTCTTCTTGTAATCTCCCATGAAGACACCCCCTGTTACATGTGCTGTTACTCCCAGGTTTTAATTACAGCCTCAGGGCACTAGTGTCTTAAAGGATTTCAGGTAGGACACAAACTTGGTCCTAAACAAAGCTGACAGTGGTTACTTTACTAACTAGCACAACTCACATTTATATGAGACCTTCTATAAAGTTCCCTTCATCAGCTCCACACAGAGTGCAACCTAATCCGGAATTAATATAATAATTCTTTTGTCACATTTCAAAGCTACTAATTATATATATGGACATAGCTATTTGAATGTACTCGTGGTACTCTCTTGCATTCAATGCATTATGGGTAGGGTGGATTTACCATATCTTCATGTAGGGTGCAGTACCCAAGAGACCTCTTTTGGCCACATATGGTACTGCACCCTGAAACACAATAAAAACATTGGCATTTATAATGGCAATAACTCAAACTCCAACAAATGCAAGACTGTTGGCATTGAAAATGACGATGTTTTTTACTTTTGCTTTTTAGGTCAAGCCTAGAGTCAGCGCGCATGCGCTGCCCTGCGAGGCATGCTGTTTTGCAGTATGTACTTGTGGACCCGCTCACTCTCCGCCCATATTTGTCATTGGCTTGTGTTATTGTCCTTCGTAAATGCTGGCTTCTGATTGGTCATTAGGCTTGTTAGTCCCTCCTTAGTACCGTCTTGTCTTCATTTGTAACCTCCCATGACGACTGGCCCTTTTACTCTGGTTGTCACACGTATGCTTTAATTAGAGCCTGGGTGCCCTATGTTCTTAATTGCCTTTCTTCTGCCTGCAGGAAGGGCATGCTCGCACTCTCTCACAACACTTTTTTTAAATTTAAGCAGCATGGCCGCCTCAGATGGGATAATCATTCTAGAAATGGGGTTACCCAATGATGGTCGTAGACCTGGGTTCAATACGATACAAAAAACAATGGTCCTTGACCCTTCTTGTGGAAAATGATGCGTATCACACAACACAGTTATTGTTTAGAATTATTTTTGAGCATATGACCAGTTGGCTCGAAGTAATCAATACAATAGTTAATTCGTACAAAGGTTTATACAGAAGTGCAACAACCAAGGCGTATTCAACAAGGTTTTATTCACATCATTGTTAAATCAACATTACTAAATAAGGACAATTAAGGAAGAGGGGAAAGGGGTGGGAGGTAGCTCCAGTGGAACGTGCGAGAAAAGAGGGGGTGCTCTGGTGTACAGAAGATAAGAAAGGAAATGTCTGACAGTATAATAAGGGATTGAAGGTCATTCAAAAAGAGAGAGGACTGATAAATCATTCACAGTCAGCGGTAACCTGGCCACATTTAAAACAATCAAAAATCTTTTTATATTCAATTATAAGCACATAAATGTGTCCTTATACAGCATGTTGGATTTGGGGCTTGTGATCCAGGTTGGTTTTGTGGGTGGGCGTCGACGTTTCGACCCGACTAGGGGCTCAGAGGGTAATTTGGAACCTCGGCCTGCGGGTCTTCTTCAGGACAAAGTGGAGCAACCTGAGTTAAGTGTGTGGTCCTTGTTGCACACCCGCAGGGTTAACTGGTGGGGTGCGGGGATTCTCTCCCGTCTAGTAAGTCATGGTGGGCGTACTCATCCGTGAGTGAAGGGTAACGCACTCCAAGCAGTAAGGCTTGATTCTTATTATTAGGTAACCAAAACGGGCGTCCGCAGTCCGCACGCCTCTAGCAACTCATGCGGACTGCGGACGCCCGTTTTGGTTACCTAATAATAAGAATCAAGCCTTACTGCTTGGAGTGCGTTACCCTTCACTCACGGATGAGGACGCCCACCATGACTTACTAGACGGGAGAGAATCCCCGCACCCCGCCAGTTAACCCTGCGGGTGTACAACAAGGACCACACACTTAACTCAGGTTGGTCCACTTTGTCCTGAAGAAGACCCGCTGGCCGAGGTTCCAAATTACCCTCTGAGCCCCTAGTCGGGTCGAAACGTCGACGCCCACCAACAAAACCAACCTGGATCACAAGCCCCAAATCCAACGTGCTGTATAAGGACACATTTATGTGCTTATAATTGAATATAAAAAGATTTTTGATTGTTTTAAATGTGGCCAGGTTACCGCTCACTGTGAATGATTTATCAGTCCTCTCTCTTTTTGAATGACCTTCAATCCCTTATTATACTGTCAGAAATTTCCTTTCTTATCTTCTGTACACCAGAGCACCCCTCTTTCTCGCACGTTCCACTGGAGCTACCTCCCACCCCTTTCCCTCTTCCTTAATTGTCCTTATTTAGTAATGTTGATTTAACAATGATGTGAATAAAACCTTGTTGAATACGCCTTGGTTGTTGCACTTCTGTATAAACCTTTGTACGAATTAACTATTGTATTGATTACTTCGAGCCAGCTGGTCATATGCTCAAAAATAATTCTAAACAATAACTGTGTTGTGTGATACGCATCATTTTCTGCAAGAAGGGTCAAGGACCATTGTTTTTTGTATCAGATGGGATAATGGCGGGCGTGCATTTGTTTTACCTGAACATGGGCGTGCTTGTTTTGTTATAGTGGATCGTCAGCTGTCCATTGATGTCACCACGGCCATACGACTTTAAACCTATAATTGCTCATATTTCAAGCAGCTGTGTACTGTTTCGCTTAGGTAGTTTATGATGCTCACTAGGGACCTCTAGGAGCAGCTTGCAGTACTGCACCTAGACATGCAGTGCTGGTGTCTTGCTCACTAGGGACCTCTAGGAGCAACTTGCGGTACTGCACCTAGACATGCAGTGCTAGTGCCTTGCTCACTAGGGACCCCTAGGAGCAGCTTTCGGTACTGCAACGAGACATGCAGTCCTGGTGCCTTGCTCACCAGGGACCTCTAGGAGCAGCTTGCGGTACTGCACCTAGACATGCAGTGCTGGTGCCATGCTCACTAGGGACCTCTAGGAGCAGCTTGCGGTACTGGACTGAGACATACAATGCTGGTTCCTGGCTCACTACGCAAGCATTTATCGATGCACTAGGTCTCGCATTGCTGAAAGTATGAGCTATTGGCATTGCATTATTCTTTGCAACGCCAATACCTCAAACTATCAGTAATGCGAGACCTTTTGCATTGCAAATGCTTGTCCATGATACTCCTGCGGAGGTGAATCAGGTGAGAACCTGGACAGCCCCACAATCCAGACTCCTGGGGTCGAGGGGCAAGGTTCAATAAGCAATGTAGTATACTACATTCCAGTGTCGAAGTTTAACTACCAGCCCTTGCCAGTAATCAAGCAGAATGGCACAGCTCCATGTCATATGGAGCAGATCAGCTTTCCCCTCCCCGTTCCTGAGGCACTCTGGCGATCTAGCTGGAAATATTCTGTGCAGTCATGAAGGTATAGTATAATTGATGCACTATGTGGAAATGCACTAACTTGAACCTGACATTGCTAGATATGGATTGTACCTGGCTGCAGGCTGATTCCCACTCCGTGTCTGTGAGTGGTGCATCTGAGTCAGTATCCCATCCATACCTTGCCCTAAAGGGCAGTTTGATTCTGCCCTTTTTTCAGTGTACTGTAAAGGTTCGATACAACATGCACAGTATGTCCCAATTGGGGCAGGCTTTCCAGTACTGTGGTCGTCTGAGGTTCGTTTGTGAAGTCTGTTCAGACTTCCCTGACAGTGTTGCTATTTTGGCATATTGTGGAAAATGTCCAGACCCCACTCCAAAGTTAGATTGGGCTTCCTCAAGCATTAAAAAAGACTCCCCAGGGTAGAGATTACCCAGTATAGTGCAACAACCCTCCCTCCACCGAGTCACATACATCGCATTCTGGATAACTTGGAACGGCTGCAGCCACCATATATTCAGAGATCTAGAGAAGAGGGGTAATTCGGTATCTTCTTGATTGTGACATCCCATTCTATGGCGAGATTCTTAGTTATGAACGGGCATTGTACGGGTCAGACGCTACCTCTCATCAATGTGATATAATGGTTCCTCATCCCAATAGCCCATCAGTAATCATTGTTCGCAGTTATTATCCTACTCGCACCACTGTGCGGCATACTGCAGTTGCGCTGCTAAGTAGTACAACTTCAGATGTGGCAGTCTTAGACCTCCCTGCTCAGTGTCAAGCTTGAGCACCTCTAGGTTCATTTTAGCAATTTTCCCCACCCACACCAATGTAGTAAGGAGTGTGTCCAGAGTCTTAAATGTATGTCTGGGAACTGTACATAACGCATTCCGCAAGTGATAAAGACGTGATGGCAGAAAGATCATCTTTGCGACTGCTATGGGCCAGCCAGGGAGAGAAGTGTTGTCCAGAAATCGAAGGAGTTACGTAAACCTAGCAATATCATGATGAAGAGCTATTAGTGCAGTGCTCTCCACATAAAGCATTTTTATGGCAGTGGAATAACAGGCAACTGTGGTTTGCATCTTTGGCACAGGTATTATTAATCCACCTCCTTGTTACCCAGACAAGTCCAGTGTAGGTTTTAATTAAAGAGGAAGCTGGGCAGAGACTTCTGATATCCCAATATCATGGAGACCGTTGCATGATTATTAAGCCACAGTCTCTTCACAGGGCGTCAAACATGGCTGAAGTGACAGTTTCATCCCTCCACCAAGATGTAAGCAACAGCCTGAATGTATTGAAATGCTATATTATTTGGTCACTGCTTCACACAGGAAATAGGTCTCCTAAGGATATGTTTGTGGGTAGAATTGTTTTTCAAACAGCGTTCTTTAATCAAGAATTTATTGCAGTTACCTTATTATATTGTGTTAATGTATGTTATGTGACGACTTTTTACCCAAGCTTTGTAACTTTTTCCAATGAGATCCCAATATTTTTATTATACTTCTCTTCCAATTTAGATATTGATGAATGTTCATTTGAACGAACCTGTGACCATATCTGCATCAATTACCCTGGGAGTTTTGAATGTCTTTGTCACAAAGGCTATACCTTGTTTGGAATGACACACTGTGGAGGTTTGGAGCCTTTTATCTATTTTGTTTTATTGTTTAAGTTATTATATTTGAGGAAATAGTGGCAGAAAATGTTTTGGAAACAAAATATTTTGCCTGCTCATAGAAATGTTGTGTTAAGTGTTACTTGCACGAAATATAAATCTAATTATATTTTTAAAAGGCTGCAACATAATGAAAGTAGATATTTTACTTTTCCGCATACACAATATCTCTACATGTGTAACAATGTTTACAGTTTTTTTCAGTGCATCACTGTGTACTTTACTTTTGAAGTATTGTGACACTATTAGGGTAGATCCATGTCACGTTTCTATTTATTTTGAATTAAATAAACATGTCAAAGAGCATCAACAACCTTGAACTTTACGATGTTCTTCTTTTATTGACATGGCAGATTAGAGTATGAAAAACGTTAAATCAAAAAATTCTAGTGCATACAATAACGAAGTCCATTTTAGATCATACTGTATCTCAAGGGAAATCTTTAGTGTAGTAATCAATGTGCTAGTGTCCTTCATGAGAACAATTTTAGTGAGCTAATAAGTGCTTCATTATCAATCAATCAATCAATCAGGGGGGCTTATAAAGCGCGCTACTCACCCGTGGGGGTCTCAAGGCGCTGGGGGGAGAGGGTGCAGCTCCAGGTCAGCCGAAGAGCCAGGTCTTGAGGCTCTTCCTGAAGGTGCCCAGGGTAGGGGAGCATCTGATGTTGACTGGGAGCTCGTTCCAGGCCTTGGCTGGTATGTAGGAGACGGCTCTTCCACCTGCTCTGGTTCTGAGGATGCGCAGGGTCTCTGCTAGGGCGAGGTCGGCAGAGGTTTCTTTTGGGTACATGGAAAGAGATTCTTTCGTTGAGGTATTTGGGTCCGATGTTGTGGAGGGATTTGTAGGCGTGGGTGAGTAGCTTGAAGGTTACTCTCTTCTCGACGGGGAGCCAGTGTAGGTCTCACAGGTGTTGGGTCATGTGCTCATGTCATGGGGTGCCGAGGACCAGTCTGGCTGCTGTGTTCTGGATGGTCTGGAGTTTGTGTAGCAGGGATTTGTTGATTCCAGCATAGAGGGTGTTTTCATAGTCCAGTCTGCTATTTATGAGTGCGTGGGTGACGGTCTTTCTGGATTCGGGGGGATCCTCTTGAAGGTCTTGCGGAGGACGCGGAGGAAGTTGAAACAGGTGGAGGCGACGGCGTTGATCTGGTGGGTCATGGTGAGGGAGGAGTCTAGGATGATGCCGAGGTTCCGGGCGTGGTCCGTCGGGGTGGGTTTCTGAGGGTGTTGTCCCATACGGAGGGGGAGGGTCCAAGGACGAGGACCTCTGTCTTCTCCGAGTTGAGCTTTAGGCAGCTGTTGCTCATCCAGGCTGCGACGTCTTTCATCCCTTGCTGGAAGCTGAGTTTGGTGTCTTTGGGGTTCTTTGTGTAGGGGGGAGAGGATGAGCAGGGTGGCGTCAGCGTAGGATACTATGCTGAACCCGTGCTGTCTGACGATGGCGGCAAGGGGGGCCATGTAGATGTTGAAGAGCGTGGGGCTGAGCGATGATCCTTTGGGTACTCCGCAGTTGATCTCTGTGGGTTCGGAGAGGAAGGGTGGGAGTCTGATCCTTTGGGTTCTGCCTGCAAGAAAGGAGCGGATCCAGTCGAGGGCGGTTCCCCGTATGCCGGCGTCGTGGAGTCTGTTTACAAGAGTGCGGTGGGAGACGGTGTTGAAGGCTGAAGAGAGGTCTAGCAGGAACAGGGCTGTGGTGTTGCCCTGGTCGAGTAACCTGCGGATGTCGTCTGTGGCGGCGAGGAGGGCGGTCTGGGTGCTGTGGTTGCTGCGGAATCCGGCCTGGGAGCGGTCTAGGATGGCGTTCTCTTCGATGAAGGTGGTCAGCTGGGCGTTGACAAATTTCTCTGTGACTTTGGCTGCGAAGGGAAAGAGAGAGATGGGCCGGTAGTTTTTCAGGTCCGTCGGGTCCCTCTAGGGTTTCTTGAGGAGGGGCTTGACCTCAGCCTGCTTCCAGCCGCCGGAGAAGATGCCGGATTCGAAGGTGGCGTTGATGGTGCAGCGTAGTTCGGGTGCAATGGCGGCGGCGGCTCTGTGGAAGATATGAGGCGGGCAGGGGTCCGTGGGGGCACCTGAATGGGTGCTCTTCATGGTCGTGGTGGTGTCTTCTGTGGTGACAGGTGTCCAGGTGGTGATGGTGGGCTGCCTGTTATTGCTGGAGGGGATGGTGGTTTCTGGAGTCTGTTCGTTGAAGTTGTCATAGAGGGCCTTGATTTTCAGGTGGAAGTAGGAGCCGAGCTTGTTGTAGAGGTCCTGGGACGGTGTGATGTCCGTGGCTTCGGAGGGGGGTTTGGTGAAGTGCTGGATGATGTTGAAGAGTTCCTGCAGGTTGCTGGTGTTGGCGAGGATTTTATTCTGGATGAAGGTCCTCTTGGTGGCTCCTATGAGTTGGTGGTATTGTGTTGTGGCGTGCTTGTAGGTGGTCTGGTTTTCTGTGGTTTTGCTGTTTTTCCATTGTTTCTCGAGATGTCTGCAGGAGCGTCTGGCTTCTTGGAGGTCGGTGGTGAACCAGGCGGCCTTCAGGGGGCGTTGTCTGTCAGTGTGGCAGAGGGATGCGAGTTTGACTGCGCAGCTGGTGATCCAACGGTGTAATTCCGTGGCTGCAGAGGTGGCATCGGTCGTTGCGGAGGGGGGGTCGAGGGTGAGGGTGGAGTTGAGGTTCTCCTTGTGGCCTTGCTCCAGTTCCTTCGTGACAGCCACGGGGGGGCTTGTGTGCGGTGGTGGTGCTGAAAGAGAAGTGTACGCATTGGTGGTCTGCCTAGAGGGGCTGCGAGGTGTGGCTGAAGTGGAAGCTGGTCCCTCCTGCGAAGATGGGGTCGCGGATGTGTCCAGCCTTGTGGGTGGGGGTGGTGACGAGCTGCTTCAGTCCAAGGTTGGTGCGGTTGTCCAGGAAGGCGATGGAGTCGGGGTCGCTGCGGTTGTCGAGGTGCAAGTTCAGGTCACCAATGAGTATGTAGTCCGTGGAGGCGATGGCATGCAGTGCGATGAGAACGACAATGGTGGTGGTGAAAGAAGCGCGAGGCCAGGGGGGTCTGTAAGCGAGTGTGCCGCGTAGCGTGGTTCTGGGGCTGGTCCGGATCTGGAAGTGAGGGTATTCCGTGTTGGAAACATATGCTGAAATCCATACCATTCATACCGAAATAAAAAAGAGTCCTCACTGAAAAGTATATAGTAAATCCAGAAGTGAATGTCTTATTAAAATGCAAATGACATTCACTAATATGACTTACGTGCACTCAAGAGAAATGTGACAAATTTTGAAATGAATAATTTGCTAAAATCCCTCATTTAAATGAATGATGTCTTAAAAAATGAATAGACTGTATATTTCAAATTAAAAATGAATTCACTATATTTTTATAATGAAGGTAAGATACACTGAAAAGAATAGGACTCACCTTGAAATGAACATAGTATATGTGGTATTATATATGACATTGTTTGAAATGAACATGATCTTGATTAAAATAAGCATGAAATATATTGAAATGAATATGAGACACTTTAAATCATATGACACAACATGGACATGAATATAGGGCATGTTGACATTAATATTAATCACTCTGAGATGAGTAAGACACATATTTAAATACATATGAGGTGTACTGGAATGAATGCAATTGCTGGAATTAATGTGACCTATGAGAAAATTAATATGACATGCATTGAAATTAATATGACATGCATTGAAAGGAATATAACAAAAGGAATTTAATATAGTGTGTTTAGAAATTAATTTGAAGAATTGAAATTATTGTGAAAAACATTTAATAAGTACAAAATTATTCAAAATCATTATTACACATGTTAAAAAAGAATGTGTTGAAATGAATGCAGCCCACATTAAAATTAATACAACACTTGTTGGAATGATTATGGCATATGTTGAAGTGAATATGATCCATCTTGAAATGACTGACACATGTTAAATTTAATATGGCCTAAGGTGATATGAATCTGACATGCACTGAATTGAAAATGGCATGCATTGAATGAAATATTTGACACACATTGCATATCTGTTGAAAGCAATTTGATGAAAATGTTGTACATTGTAATGAAAAATAAATTTGTTTACAAAAATACGCAACGCATTTCAATGAATATAACACAAATTGAAGTGATTTTGATTTGATTTTGATTATTATATAGTGTGACAGATACCACAATGGTTTGTTGGCACTGAAGAACCACCTCATCCAAAGGAACAGGAAAAGTGCAATGAAGCTATTTAGTGAAAAACACAAGTCTTAAAAACCTTTTTAAATATAAAGAAATGTTCAAGATGTCTCAGATTGAGTGGTAGCTGATTACATAATTTGATGGCAAGAAGTATATATATAGTTATATCTAAATTGTAAAGGTATGTATATGTGGTGTTAGGTACAGTACATCTATACATCTCAGCAGAGCTTCACTAAATTGTCCCCAGTTGTTTGGTGTGGTGACTCACAGGCAAAAGCCATCCATTGAACTCATGGGTTTAATTTCACCAATTGTCAAGTAACAGGCGGAGCAAAGACTAAGTCTAATTTATTTATTTATTTGGGAGTTTTGTAAAGCGTGTGCCACTGCCTACTAAAAAGGTGTCTTGGCACTAGAAAAACCGAATTGGACAAGAACAAGAAGAAAACAGGGGGAAGCTATACATGAGGAGTAAGGACAGAGAAAACAATATTTGGTGAGTAAACATCTATGTTTAAGGGTTCTTCGAAACAGCATTTGCTGATCATGAGCCCCAAAATGAGTGCGGAGAGGGTTCCAATGTATGGCTGCCACAACAACAAAGTTGTGACCGCCCGCATGGGACTGGTGACCTTTGGGACAAATAGCACCAAGCATTAGAAGACCAACGATAACGCCCAAGTACATAACAAACCAGTATCAGCTGAAGGTAAGCTGGACCAGTACAGTGAAAAACTTTAACAGTAATGTACACAGATTTATAAAGGATGCATTTGGAGATGTTCTAGTTCTTCATTTGGAGGTCCTATTATAATAGTTTTATATGATGTACAATGGAACCAGTGTGTGGTGTGTGAAATGATCATTACATGCAGTGCTATGAATGAGGTTTCATGTATAAAACTATTATTATGAGTATACTAGTGAATTCAAATATAAACGTGTATGAAATAAAACACACATCAATATCAAAAAACACAACTGGAAAACCGCAATATATTTGGAAAGCATGAAAAAATGTGTGTGTAATAATTGGTAGGAATGGAATGCTATTTGACTCACGGGAAAATAGCAAGAACCAATGATATATGAAACAATCAAATGTAATAACTGTCCACTGTCTCATACAAGATTTCAACTTTTCTCTTCCTTTACTTTTACTCTTATCCACATCCCTTTTTCTCTTTTCCTTGTCTTTCTTTTTTTGTTCTGTCTTTTTTCATTTTTATTTTCTTTTTTCATCTATGTTACTTTGTCTTCTCTTTTTCCCCTCTCTCTTTCACCTATCCTCTGATCTGTTCTTTAAGGGTTTTGGGCTGTGTCCAGTCCTTTTCTTATTTCCTTGATATATCTTCTACTTTCTGTCTTCTAATTTTTTCTTCAAATTTTTCTAATTTCTCTCTGTTCTCTTTTTCTTGTTTTCCATATTTTTCTCTATCATTCTCTTTTCTTGTTTCTCCCTTGTTCTCTGTCTCTTTTATTTTTTCTTTTACTTTTTTCTTTTCTCTCTTTCGCCTTTTCTTTCCTTCTTTTTTCTTCTTATCTCTTTCTTCTTTTCTTTCTCTGTGATTGTTATAAACTTTGCAAACATTATAAAATAGAAGTATGAATATCATGTAAAAAAAGTGTGTGAACAAGTAGAAATTGTGAAGTGCATTCTTCATTTGACTATATACCTTGCAATATGTAGAAGAATTAATATGAATTGCTGTAAATCTTGCAGATGAATGAGTTATATTCTCAATATAGTTTGTATCTTATATTGAAAGATTTTGTATGAAGTGAAACATGGATTGTTGTGGTTCTATAAATAAGGAATAAATTAACATACAGTTGGATGTATCAAGTACAAATTTCTTCTCACAATATAAGTAATGGGTAAATGGACCTCTTAATGAAGAAATAAAATTACTAACATACCAGTGGGAACTAACATTGGAGGAACAGGCGCCAGATTGTATGCAGGGGATTCTGCGTAGGAAAAGGTTGGGGGATCCATGCAAGCCATACCTCCCTGGACTCCCCCGGATGTCTAATGTTCCGAAATGTCTAGGTTTGGTAGGTTTCCCTAGATGGCCGCTGAGCCCGGGGCCAAAAACCCTGGTGGCCCCCCTTGCAAAACCAGGTCGTTTTGTGATAGGTAATTTTGATGTCTCCACAATACGTTTTGGGCCCTCCCCTGCCGCTGGTACTTGGCCCACCCACACAAGTGAGGTACCATTTTTATCGGGAGATCTGGGGAAACGCTGGGTGGTAGGAAATTTGTGTCAGCCCGGTGATCCCTCAACTTTTCCACACAGAAATGTGAGAAAAATTTGATTTTTTTCAGCTAAATTTGAGGTTTGCAAGGGATTCTGGGTAGGAAAAGGTTGTGGGATCCACGCAAGCCATACCTCCCTGGACTTCCCTGGGTGTCTAGTGTTCATAAATGTGTGGGTTTGGTAGGTTTCCCTAGATGGCCGCCAAGCCCGGGACCAAAAACCCAAGTGACCCCCCCCTTGCAAAACAAGGTCGTTTTGTGAAGGTAATTTAGATGTCTCCACAATACTTTTTTGGCCTTTCCATGTCGCAAGTACTTGGGCCACCCACACAAGTGAGGTACCTTTTTTATCTGGAGACCTGGGGGAACGCTTGGTGGTAGGAAAATTGTGATTTTTCTGATACCAGAAGATTATGGCACGGTAATGCAAGGAAAATGTGTGACTAGATTCACATTTTGAGGTTTGCAGGGCATTGTGGGTAAGAAAAGTTGTTGGGATCCATGAGAGGCACACTACCCCATTGTTTTTAGTTTACAAAAATATCTAAAGTTGGTAGATTTTCCCTAGAGACAAACTACACCTTGGCAGAGAAACAAAGACAAGACAAATATTGCTGCCGATCCATATGTTCCTCAAGTACACACACATACTGGTTGGATTTGTCACGAGGGTGAGTGAAAGGATCAAAATGTTTTGTTAACAAGAGATATCACAAAAAGGAAATGCACTGTTAATAATTAAAAGGTTACAAACTTGAACCAATGACTCACAGCTCATGAGCTGTAAACCCACGTCAAAGCACCAACCTCTTTACAGGCCAATTCACACACCTTTCGTACTTGACACGCACGTTCACACCACAAGCCGCGGGCCCAGCCCATTACACCACTCACATCAACAGACTATGTAGAGACAATGTACACCCTGGCAGAGAAAGACAGAAAAGACAAATATTACTTCACAATTAACTATTCCTTAAGTACACACACATACTGGTTCGATTTGGCACGAGGGTGAGTGAAGGTTCAGAGCATAAAAGTTTATTAACAAGAGATTTCACAAAAAGGAAATGCACTGTTAATAAATAAAAGGTTAAAAACCTCAACCAATGACTCACAGCTCGTGAGCTGTAAAGCCACGACAACGCACCAACCTATTTACAGGCCATTCACACACCTTTCAAACGTGACACACACACAAGACCATTCACACCACCAGCCACGGGCCCAGCACATTACAACATTCACAACAACAGACAGCACCATTCAAGGGCCCATCACTTTCATACACCCACATGACTGAAACAGCCATCACACTGGCTGGCGGTTGATGTAGTGTGTGTGCATTGATGTTTGGCTAGCAGTGAGTGTAATGACCAGCAGCAAGTCACTACTCGCTAAGCCTGGGCGTAGTTTGCGTAGTAGCACTTCACGTAGCTACGTGAAGTACATTTTGAACTACACGTAGCTATGCAAATTGCGTAGTGCGTAGCTGTGTGCTTGACTGCACTGTACAATAATTGCCAAAGGCATCTTGCACAGTGCAAGTTAAGATAAAATAAATATCTCTGTCTTTATATGCTAAAAATGCATATAGTCATTTCACAAAAGTGAAAACAATAAATTAACAAGCAGTGAGAGAGGTGATGATTTTGGGATCCTTCCTAACCTAGGGAGAGAACCAAGCAGATGCCTTGAAAACAAAAAGCACATCTTTTGAACGATTCAGTGGTGGTCCCATCCTCTTAGGACCACCCCAAGCACAGTTATTGGCAAAAATACAATCCCAACCAATGGCCCTGCAAAGCATTATGGGACGAGATTAGCAGTGGGCAGTGAATATTATAGTATCCAATATCAAAATAATTCTACAAAGAGCTGCAGTTCCACTAGTCGTTACTAGATGTCCTCACGAGTCAAATGCAAAAGCTTCATGAAAGGGTTTCAATGCTTTTGCATTTGACTCGTGAGGGACATCTAGTAACGACTAGTGGAACTGCAGCTTGATGTATTAATAATTTCAATGCTTTTGCATTTGACTCGTGAGGGACATCTAGTAACGACTAGTGGAACTGCAGCTCTTTGTAGAATTATTTTGATATTGGATACTATAATATTCACTGCCCACTGCTAATCTCGTCCCATAATGCTTTGCAGGGCCTTTGGTTGGGATTGTATTTTTGCCCATAACTGTGCTTGGGGTGGTCCTAGAAGGAAGGGACCACCACTGAATCGTTCACATGATATGCTTTTTGTGTTCAAGGCATCTGCTTGGTCCTCCCCCTAGGTTAGGGGGGACCCCAAAATCATCACCTCTCTCATTACTTGATATTTTATTGTCAAAGTTCACTTTTGTGAATTTGTTATATGCTTTTTAGCTTAGAAAATTGCTTTATCAAAGCATTTCTGGGTGTTTAGTATACTGCTGCTACGCTACGTCAATTAGCACAGTTTTTAACTCTGCTATGTGCAATTTGCGTAGTGCGTAGTAGCACACACTTTGCATGCTCCGTGAGCGTAGCGAAGTATTATGCCCAGGGTTACTACTCGCACACTGCCAGCCAAACGCCAGTCCACGCACACTGCCAGCCAAGCGCCAACCCACGCACACCGCCAGTCAAGCACCAGTCCACGCACACAGCTAACCTAACGCCACTCCAGGGACACTGCCAGCCAAACGCCAGTACACACACCGCCAGCCAGGCGCCAGACCACGCACACCGCCAGCCAGGCGCCAGTACACACACACCGCCAGCCAAGCGCCAGTCCATGCACACCGCCAGTCAAGCGTCAGTCCATGCACACCGCCATGCCAAACGTCAATCCACACACACCGTCATCAAATTTTTTTTTTAACAAGAAACAAAACACAAACCAATTGGAACTAGATACAAAACTGTAACTACAAACACAACAGCGGTAACTAAATACATCATTCTAATGCCAACCGTGAAACAGAACTACAAATATAAAACAATACAGACCAGGCAGTTCCCTATTAGATTCACGGTTGCTCCCAAAAACTCTTTTGTGTGATACAATCTGAAACATGTGGGCACACACAGCCCAGGATTAGAAGGACAATCAGCACACTGCATACGAGTCTCCTTCTGCATACCTCTTCGCAAACAGACTCTACATCTCTTACAGGGATTGGGTTTTTTGGGCGTTGGAGGAATTAAATCAGGAAAGTGGTGATCTTTTAATCTAGCCACCACCTCCACCACTCCAACTCTAGGAACTCTTGCCTGTTCCACTACAACAAGGCTGCCTATCACAGACTCCTGAAACTGAACAAAAGTCATCCTTGATGCTGGAGAACACTCCTTGAAAAACAACAAAAGACTTAAAAGTTGCTAAGTTGAAGAGATGAATGGCCAACTTCTTATATCAAATGTAAGCCTTATGAACAGCAGTGTAAGGTTCCAACCTCTGATCTATCTTATCTACACCACTCATGTGCTTTTTCTAGTCTACAATGCACACAGGTTTGCGCACTTCAGCAACCTGACCCCAAACAGTCACAGCTGAAGCACTTTCATCATGGATGGTAGTCAGCATGTAGACATCCCTCCTGTCCACAAATTTCACAGCTAGCTTTTTGCAAACAAGCTCTTTTGGGTAACCTTTACGGTTAGAGCGGATTGTGCCACAAGCAAGAGTGTCCACTTTGAACAATTCCTTAAACAATTGCACAGCAGTGTTGAAGTTATCTAGGTACAAATGGTGACCTTTGTTAAAAAGTCTTCTACCAAGTTCCCACACAATTTTCTCTGAAACTCCTAAAGTGGACTGACAACCAGGGGCATCAATAGTGGAATCCCTACCAGTGTACACCCGGAAATTATAGACATATCCTGTCCTACTCTCAGACAACATATACATCTTAATTCCATAACGTGCCCGTTTGCTAGGAATGTACTGCCTAAAAAGCAAACGGCCCTTGAACAGGACCAAAGACTCATCAACAGCTATTTCTTTCCCTGTAGTATAGATCTCCGAAAATCGATCTACAAAGTGATCAAGGACAGGCCGAATCTTAAAAAGGTGGTCACTGTCAGGGTGATCTAGTGGCAACGGCCAAGCATTATCAACAAAATGCAGCATTCGAAGCAAAAGTAAATACAGATCACGACTCATAATTGCAGGAAATATGGCTGTTGCCATCAAGGGACTGGTAGACCAATATGAAGACAGGGACGGCTTCCTTATCAAGCCCATCAAAAAAGTTAAACCCAAAAACTTCTGCATCTCACCGGGTAGCTCTAGAGTGGGGCCTAAGTCTGGCACTGTTGTTCCTCAAATACTGTTCAGCATACAAATTAGTCTGCTCAACAATCTCAGCCAAAAATACATCATCCATAAACAACTGAAAAAACTGTATAGGCAACACATTTTCACAATTCACTCAACACCCTGCATCACCACTAAAGGCAGGTAACACCGGCTGCACCATGTTTGGATCAACCCAGAGTCCAGCACTTCCAATGGAAATCCTTGCAGCCCCAGTCTGCAATCCAGATGCCTCTTGCTGCACCATTGACACATCAGTGTCCTCCTCTAAAACAGGCACTTCGTCCGCACTGCGAGTAGCTTCATCCACACTGAGAGTAGATTCATCAACAGATGATTCCGTGTGGACAGAAAACTCACTTCCAGAAACTTGCAATTCCTCCTCTGCCTCAGATGCACTGTCAGTCTCATAATCATGGTCAGAGGAAGATTCAAAAAGCATACCAACCACCTGCTGAGCAGTAATCCTGCGGCTAGCCATAATCCTTACTAATAAAGGTAACTTGACAAACAAGTCAGCAACAACAAACACTTTGTAAAAGAAGTAATAAATAAAATGTGGCTTTATCACAAAGAACTATATACTCCAAAACAATACCACTCACTTGCCAGAAACACCACCTACTCTGTACAGACACAGCAAGGACCAACAATATCCCACTAAATAAGAAAAAGAAAAGAAAATTACACATGAGACAACGCAGTACACATCGTGCATAAATCCAAAAAGAATTTCACACTCAAAACATAAACTAAATATGCTGCTATTATGACACCACTTACAAAAAATTCATTCATGCATGACAATAATTCTCATTTTGAGTAAACACAACAAAAATGTTTTTCTTACCAAACACATGCAACTACGCAAACTACAGATCAACTACTGCCGAAACCGCAAACAGGAATCAAAAGCTTTGCACTAGAATAAAAAGGATAAATAAAACATTACAATCACATATGCAAATAATGCACCAGTCCACACACAATCCACCAGCCAAGCTGGGGGGGAGGTGGGCCTAACAGCATAAGGCCAATCTGCCCCCAAGGGGGGCAGAAATAGCCAAAATAATCACCCCCTAAAAGGGGAGCGACCCTTGCTTAAGAGGCTGCTCCCCAACAACAACATTGAAAAAATACCCTGGTGTCTAGTGGCTTCTGGGCCTAAAAACATAAGGCTAGAAAAACAAGGGGGGCAGAACCAGCCAACATAATTGCTCCCCAAAGGGGAGCGACCCTTCCCCAAGGGGCCTCTCCCCCACATTGCTAAAATGTATCAAAATAAAAAAAATCCCTGCTGTCTAGTGACTTCTGCCCCCTTGGGGGCAGATGGGCCTAAAAATATTAGGCCAATCTGTTCGCAAGGGGATGCAAAAACAGGCAACATAATTGCGACCCTTCCACAACGGGCTGCTCCCCCACATTGCTGAAATGAAATCCCTGTGTCTAGTGGCTTCTGTCTCCCTTGGGGGCAGATGGGCCTAAAAACATAAGGCCGATCTGCCCCCAAGGGGGGGCAGAAAAAGGCAAAACATTCACCCCAATGAAGGGGAGCGACCCTTGCCCAAGGGGCTGCCCCTCCCCCCCTCCCCCCCAACTTCCCAAAAATTCCCTGGTGGCCTAGTGGCAAATAAAAAAAATAAAAAATCAGCCCCAAGAGTGGCGGGTGGTCAGAATCGGCCTGCAGAAATGCTCCCCAAAAGGGCCGCTCCCCGCCAAAATGAAACTGATGGGGAAAAAAATGAAAATGAAACTGATGGAAAAAAAAATCCTGCATAATTACTCAAAATGTCAGCAAAATTATGTGAAATTATGCTAAATGCAAATCTGTCATTTCACGCTCTATTTTAGTGTGAAATGCATCCTCATGTCAATTTTTGACACAAGGAAGCATTTCATGCAAAAAACAGAAGCTCAGCTTCCGTTCTGTCGTTTACGTCCATTCTCTGTACATTTTTACAGTGAATGGTGCATTTCACTATAAATTAATTCATGCCTCAAATGGTGCGTAAATACACAAAGCGGCATAATAGCATAATTCTTGAAATTACATAAATTAATCGGGCATAAATTACATTTTGCCCAGTCCTAGTGCTTTGGTCAACTGAAAAAGCTCTGTCCGCACTGGGTGTCAACTGCTGAATGGAATTTGTAAAATAGAACTACCAAGGCGCTGTATGATATAATTGGCTAATCGAGTTACCCCAAGTGACTTTGAGTAGCAAAAGAGCTAGACCTCACAGTAGATTCAAAGAGGCACATGTACGACCACTGGATTTTGCAACTTCCTAATTGCGACATTTTGTGACTAGCAATTAGAAAGTCGCAAACTGTAATGTACAACAGTGTCTCAGGCACTGTTTGCGATTCCCATTGGGTCGCAAATGAACCTGCCTCATCAATATTCATGAGGCAGGTCACAAATTACAGCCCATTGGAGTGGCCTTTAATCACAGTGATGGTGGCCTGCTGGGGTCAGCAGACCAGCATGTCTGTGATTGCTTTTTAAATAGAGCATTTTTTTTGTTTGTTTGGAAATGCAGCCATTTTTCCTTAAAGGAAAACGGGATGCATAAAAAAGAAAAATTAAAAGTTTCCTTTTCATTTTTTAAGAATAGGCAGTGGTCCGTGGGACCACTGCCTGCCCCTAAAAAATGTTGGCACCCCCATTCACAAAGGAAAAGGGGTCCCTTGAGCACCCCTTCCTGTTTATAAATGGGTTACCACCTCCTTCACGGAGTTGGTAAAATCAGAATGTTTTGCGACTGCATTCCGGTCACAAAACATTGATACATCCCCCTGCGACTCGCTATTAGGAAGGGATGCCCTCAACACTCCCCTTCCTAATACCGACTCGCAAACCCTATTTTGCGAGTCAGTAATACGTTACCGACTCGCAAAATAGGGTTAGTATATTTGAAAAGGCTATTTAACAGTCGCAAACGGCCCAATTCTCCATTTGCGACCACTAAAACCTTTTGTACATCTTGCCCATAGTGTATTAAAAAACAAGCGCTATATTGAAATAATGACAAGTTAATAAATGGTAGTAATGCAAGAATACCCATAAAAGAAGGCAGGAGTGGTATTAATTTGTTTGCAGAGAAGCATCAAATGACTAGGACGCTGAAAATGGCAAGACCTTTCCCTGAAAAATAAGAGTCAGGCAGAACAATATCGTTCAATTGCATATGCAGTTATTAAAATATCTTTGCACATATTAGGTTAAATATCTGTAAACATTGAAACATGCAAGACATATGGAACATATGCTACAAAAAACAAGTCAAATCCATTTTTTCATTCATTCTCTTTGGGCCTCTGGTACCTAGTTTGTTGATCCAAAATACCTCCCTTTGGGGCAATTTTGTCGCTCTGTCTACTCCTTGCAGTGTTTTGAAAATGGTATTCAACACTTAAAAGTGTAATTGAGACATTCCATGGCCCTTCTCTGTGAAGTGTTCCAAGACTGCTGTGCTAGTACCTCTATTTGCGATTGTAGTTTTATGTTCTGTATTCCGTGTTTTGATCTTTTGGTCTGGTTTCCCCACATACCCTAATCTGCAGAGACACTTAAAAAAAGCAAATGCTGTATCTTGCAGAAAAATTTAGTTTCATCTTTTGTCCTGTATTATCCTGGCGAATGACGTTGCAATTTGTGCAGCTGCAACATGGAATGATCCCTATTTCATGGTTTGCTTCTCCTGTTCCTTTTTTGCTGGTGCATATTTCCTTCACATTTTTACTTCTTTCATAAGGAAACATGGGTCAGCCCCCCCCCCAGTGCTGTACTTAGAATTGGCATTTTTTTCTAACATTTTCCAATTCTTAAGAATGATGCTTGTTTTTCAACTTTGTTGAGACTATTTGGTAACATAACTTGATCTAGAATTTTTGAATTTGGTCTTTTCACTTAGGAGAGGTTTCCTGTAAATTTTGTTGATTCTTTTGCTCACTTTATTAATGCATACTTTGGTATAGCCTCTCTGTTCAAACTTCTCTGTTATTTAAAAAAAAAAAAACATTGATTGAGGTGTCATTTTCTTTAGATTCAATTAATTCTGAACAGGAGACGTAATACTCACTGGGGACTTTGATTTAGTGAGGAACAGCCAGCAAAACAGAATCCTTTATCGGAAGTGGACAGTTTGTAGCATTCTCCAAGAAATGGATAGGTACCCTACAGGAAATGGGTACATGTACATAGCTCCTACTACCTTATCACCTACCTTCTGATTAGCAATGCGTTGAAGCCCTTGGTGCGCAATGCAGAGTGTGGCCTGCTGGTGATCTCTGATCATGCTCCAACGTTGCTTGCTATAGATATAGGAAAGCTTCACCTCAAAATGGGCTTGTGAAAGCTACACCAAGCCGTAATGAGGGAACTGATCTTTCGGAATGAGATTGGGAAACAGATTGATCAGTACTCCTTCCTGAATGCGGGTCAAGAGGCCTCCCTGGAGACCAAAGATGCCTTTAAGGCGGTAGTGTGGGGAAAATAGATTGTCTTCTTGTCACACCTTAATTGGTTTAGAGCAATAGAGACCAAGAAATTAGAAGATGAATTAAAAAACATGGACATGTATTATAAGGACCAAACATCTCTGATGCAAGCTAACTCCAGTTAAGGCAGAGATGGCACTGCTTTAATGTGAAACAATGCTCCTATATTTTTAGAGAAAGATGGGCGTGCACCTAGTGCATCAATTGTTTCGCAAAAGGGAGAGGCAGTATATAAGGGCTACACAGAGATTGAGCAGGCAAAGAAAGGAAGATAAGCTGAAAGCGTTTCAAAGATGCTATGCCTCATTGTAAGACAATGTAAATTAGAGACTGAGAGACTTAGAGGCATTGGGCCCTCAACCTCCATGAATAACAAGTGGCCACTACAAGTAAAATACACCCGCTACCCATGTCTACTTGGGCACTCGAGACAGCATGTCTGAGTAATCACATCCTGCCATGTTAGTGGAAAATTTGGTAACAATAGGCATAGAATCATTTCAGGTGTCAGGAATCATGAAGTACCTTACAAAATTCTCTATGGTTGGCATTATATACTGGCACGGCTCCATCATAAGTGTCTCACTCCTAGTCATGAATGTTGGAGGGGTGCATCATGAGGAGGTTGTAGCTCAAGAACATGAAGCATAAGCTTCATGTACTAAGCATAAGAGTATGTGTATTTGCCAAATATTTAAATAAATATGGTGTGTTGACATAAGGATAGGATGCTACGAAAGAAATGTGACATGTAATTAATAATACTTACACTACAACAAATATGGTATGCACTGAAACTAATGTAATGCTGTCACAATACACTAACCTTGCAACTCAGATCCAACAGGAGCATCATGTTTATCCACTCTTCTCCATAACATCTGCTACTGATAATATGTTGGTTGTAAGTAGACCTGGGAAAAGGAGGATTGGATGAGAGACAAATGGGTACACTGGATATCATCATTCCATCTGGCAGCTTATGAGTTGCGCTGCAGTGGCATTGATAGCTAAAGACAAGAGGAAAGCTTTAGTGGTGTTTTAGTTCTGACTTCACATCTGATCCCTAGTACCACATAGGTTTCCACCAGAATATCAAGGGCACATTTTTTTGGGGCCAAAATATAGTGGCCAAAATGTTAAAATGTCGACAATTTAAGTATATATAGGTGCGTATAGGTTACTATACTGAACCTCACATATATGTACCTTGACGTTATATATTTATTCAAGGCACATAGATGCAGAGGTAAGAAAAGTAAATCTACACTGTATATGTATAATATATATTTACTGAAAAGACAGAGGGTGAAGTGACTTTACAGTTAAGTACAAATTTCAATGACAACGTAACATTTTAAATCTAAAAAACACTGAAATTTACCAGTTATAGTTATCTGTTGTAACTATAACTCGTGCCCTAAGGTAACTATAACTTGCGCCTCCGGTGGCCAGACCCAGCTGTAGCCAACCCCATGCCAACCATAGCCTTCGTCGTGCACACCGTGGGATTGGCCGCAAGCCGTGCCCTACCTCCAACCCATAGAGATTAATTAAGGGGATGGGGGAGCATGGCCCCCCTTACCAAGCCACTTTGGACCCAGGGAAACCTATCCCCTGGGCCCTTTGTTATTTTCTTTAAGGGGAGGGGGCATGCGGCTCCCCTCTGCAAGCCTTCTATGGTCCTGGGGACACCATCCCTGGGGCTTTTCTTTTTTTTATGGGAAGGGCAACACTGGGTCCCCTTCCGAGCCAACACTTACTCGGGGAACCCCATCTCCCAGGGCCTCAAATGGGTTCTTCAGTTTTGTGAAGATTCATCAAACGGCACCAAAGTTATTAGCAAACTAAAAGCACTCTTCCTAGGGAAACACAGACCGCCACTGGGTAATTATATACCTGGGGCACAGAGGCACAGATACTTTTTCTTAATTAGGGATCGGGGTGCCCCAAGGCCCCCGCCAGCACCCTAGTCTTGCTGGGGGGAGCCAGCGATTTTCTTTTTTTACTGCCAGAGGCACCCACAATATGTTAATAGATGGGGGAGCCCCAAGGCCCCTCACAACTCTGACCAGCTCCCCAGCCATAGCTATAGTGGGAGCCGGACATTTTTAATTTATTTTTAAATGGGTGCCCCAGTACCCACCTGGAGCACCCATATGTAGACAAAATGTTGGGAGCAGTGGGAATCCCAAGGCTCTGCAGCTCCTGCCGGCTACCCAGCAACTCCCCATTGTGGTCCTGGCAGGAACCCACTCCATTGGACGGTAACAGCATTTTTATCTGCTCCTGCCTGGGCGGGAACAAAGAGAGAGAGTGCGGGAAGGATATGCCCACACTCTGCCAGGCAGCAAACAGCAGTGTCCCAGGGGAGGGAGTCGATGGGACACTGCTTGGTACTGGCCCCAAGGATTGGAGTCCCTGGGTCTGATCTATAGCTCGGGAGGAGGGGCCCGATGCCCACACTCTCCTGTAAAAAACTGTCTCCATGGGATGGGGTGCTTGGGCGTCATAGAGACTGAGGTGAGAGGGGCAGCATGACCCCCACTTGATTTTAAAATGGTCCCAGGGATGGGGAACTGCGGCCTGATAGAGGCTTGGGGAGGGTTGTCACATTCCTCCTTCTTATTATTATAAAAAACAGCTCCAAGAGATGGGATAGCTGGCTCTGGGAGGGGCCGCACAATTTCCTTCCCTAAAAATAAAATAACCCTTCCCCTCCCCCCCGCTCCTCCCCCCCTAGGCCCTGGCCCTTTCCGGAGGGGCTTATTTTTAAAAAGGCAGTAGACTGCCATTTTATTTTTTTATCGGAGCCATGGATACGCTGCACCAAAAAAAAATTGTTTCCCCGCGGGACACCTATAAATATATATATATATATATATATATATATATATATATATATATTATTTTTTTTAGTTTTTGTGCAGGACAAGGTACTGAGTCCCCGAGTCCTAAAACGGCTTCCACCACATCTTTTTTAATGTGGTTGCAGTCAATCAGATCTCATCCTGAGGTCGGCTGGCGCAGTGGATCCTCCATGGCATGAAGTATACAACATTTTTTAACCTTCATTTCTCCAAAACTACTGGCCGGATTTACACCAAACCATAAAAGCACGCTTTCTGGATCACGATCTAGCTTTCTGCCAAATTCGGTGCAATTCCGTTCAGCATTTCTTGCGGTATTGCTGTCAATTTTCTTATGGCATTTTGTGATCTCCCACCCCCCCTTTTCTCAATCCCCCCCTTTTAACAGATCTCCCCGAAACTTTCCAAGAAGGATCTGTGGTGAATGAGTTATAAGCAAACGAAAAAAGCTTTTCCTTTGGAAACGTGTATCTAACTATAACTACCCAGTGGCAACTGCCACTGGGGTCATGTATACATCTCTATCTCTCTCTCTCTATATATATATATATATATATATATATATATATATATATATATATATATATATATATATATATATATATATATATATATATATATATATATGCACTTGCCTTCATGATATTTTGATTCTCTGTAGTTTAGCCCTCAGTATTTTTTTCTTCTATATTTTGACATACAAACTATCATATATGTTTGACTTTTTGACAATCTCTGTATTTCAAGCCCTGCATGGTCTGGTGAAACTCTGTGTATTCCTAGAAATGAAACATATATATTGCTGAAACATTCTGAAGTATTATGTGTTTCTTGCTATAGACATAATTACCTTCAGTATTAAACGAATATGTACTGAGGTTTGAGTTGCTTTCAGCATGACAGGTTCATAAAGTGTAACAGTGTAACACAAGAATTGCACATTAGCATTCTAGAGTTCATATAATAACACTTGACGTAATACCTTTATACCACATGGGGCTCTTTGCGAAAGTTTATCAAAGTCTGTGGAAAGATGAGGATCCATTTTGTTCCTCTGGTGGAAACTACAAGAGTTCATAAACATGTTCATAAATCTCTTCACAGTAGTGTTCAAATATAAGTGTAAATCCTTAAATGCAGGTGTGGTCCTAAAATATATCTCTTTATCAAGCTCAGTCTTTCATCAACTTTAGAAGATATTAACAGTGTGTAAGAGTTCCAAAGCTCTAACAAAAATGTCCCAGCAACAACAACTATGTACCCTGGTTGCCTTGCAAGGAGGCTCTGGACACGAAGATCTAGGAACCATACTATTGCATGTTTTATAGAATCTTAATTTATGATTCTTAATAAATTGCAATTTGTGATTCGGTACTTGAAATGTACTATTGTGTATATGTTCCTAAAAGCAATTTCTTACGATTCGGCTTCCTAAAAATACTGAAACGCTAAAAGCGATTTGTATGCGTTCTCAAATTGCAAACGGCAGTCAGAAACATACTTACATCACAATCTGGAAATACATTCTAGCATTGCCATTCTGAAGCACAGGAGCTTGCAATGAGGACCTGTTTGAACTCCCAGCTATACCTTTTTGTCAAAATGACAACTCAGGAAGGGCAGGCAGAGAACTCCACAAGAAAGTGCAAGCAAAAGTTCTCTGATGAAGAGATTGCTATACTGGTATGTAGAAATAATGACCACCATTTTGGTAAAGCCACCCTAACTGTCTATGAGGCCACCAAAAAGAGGATATGGAGCCTGTATCCAAGAAAGCATAAATGATATGGGGGTAACAATATGCAGAATTACTGACATTAAAAAGCATGGCACAACCTTTGTTCATGCACAAAGAAAGAGCCGGCCAGTAGGAGGTAGGAAGCTATTGGCACTGGAGGAGACCTTCTACCCAGCTAGCAGCAACAGCACTGAATGACACCCTTGAAAGCACCCTCACAATCAGACTTTATCTGACACAGAAGCACCTCCTCACCAGCTCAGTTTTTTTACATTTAATATAGATATTGGATCTTAAAATATTTGTACTATAACTGTGATTTAATTAAGTGTAAACCGATTACATTTGATTTAGACTCATTTTACAGGTCAGTCCATTGACTTTTCTTACGTTCTAAATATTGCATTTCAGTGAAAATGTTAGAGATTTTAGGAGTCAAAAATAATGCACAGTTTACAATTGTGTTTTAAGGGAATTACTTTAATAAATAGAATAATTTAAATGCTTAGTATCATGATCATGGAAAGAAAAAAATAAGACTGAAAAAATTAAATTTTAGTGCATCATAGATTTGAGAGGTTTATACTTCAACATAGTCTTTTATGTGACATACTAAAGAAAATACATATTAATGAATCATATTACACTTGATATACAGAGACAGAAGACAAATATTACAGAAGAATATAATGCTCAAAATGTGGATGATGTAGTGGAACAGGAGTCTAACAGCAATGATAATGCTTCAAGCAATGGACATCATACCACCTAAATATTGTCTCAAATAACTTTGCCTACAAGAACACACACCTAGATTTACTAGAATGTACGGGCACCTCATTAAATGAGGTAGAACAAACATTTATATCCACAGACTCAGGAGTCAAAGATTCTTCCCACTATGACTACTGTTTCAAACCAGATCTGCTGAGATGTGTTTTACACCATCTAGATCAGAATTTGTGCAAATAGAAAAATCAATGTTTGAAATTCAAACCAAACAATTGGAAGCCATTAATATGCTACCAAGAAACATGGATGAAAGCATGTGTCCTATGATTAATAGCATTGACAAATTAAATAAAACAATGAAGTCATTATGTGATCCCATTGTTGAGACAGTAATGAAATAAAAGACACTGATGTGTTGTATTTAAAATGCAACATTTTAGAAAAAGTACAGTTTAGGGCAGATTAAATCATGTCTTGAATTTTTTACAAAGTACGCAAACAAAGTCTAGGGGTCTGGCTATCAGTGCTCTACAATGTGAGTAGGCTTCTAGCCACAATAGTATTTCTGTCTGATGTCATAAGATCTACACAGACATGCAGTTAGGCTGCTGATTTAGAAGTAGATGTGTTGCTAACTGACATAGAGAGGCCCACTCTCAGCAAACAAAACAAGAGGCATTAAATGTATGTTTGGTGAAATACAAAAGAGAAATGTATTATTTAACAATAGTGTGCATTTCAAAATGTTATGAAAAAAAATATGCAGTCCATGTTGTAATTGTTCATATTTCCTGTGAATAAACATGGGGAAAAAATTACTTTTCAGCATTTTGACTGTGACTATCTAATTATACATTGCATGATGTAATTTGAATACAATTACGTTAGACATAATTGCTGGTAATGTAACTGCGTCTCCCTTACAACTGCTGCTCTGCTGGTATCTTGAAATGTGTTTGGGGGATGGGCTTCCTCTTCATCAGAGCTGTCCTGCTCAGGCTGCATTGGAAGTCAATTACCTGTAGCTAAATTGTACAACATAGCAAACACTAACATAATCTTGCATGCCAATTGAGGTCAAAACTGAGGGGCTCCCCTACTCTTATGAAGGCATCGAAACCTCGCCTTAAGCAGATCAAAAGAGCTCTTTATAACTTCCCTTGTCTGCTTGTGGGCAATATCTTAACAGCTTTCACTCCTTGCATTGAGATATGGGGTCAAAATCCATGTGGATAGTGCATAAGCACTGTCACATAACACAAATGAAAAATACAATGAAAACCACAATTATATAGTATGCATTTATGAAATATAAATTTTAAATGTAGAAATACCTAAAAGAAATTCATCCTGAAAGTCTCCTATTGCAAGTCGGCTGTATTAGGCACAGTGCCGAAAGATATAGGCATTGGTGGAACCAGGAAATTTAGCCACAAGGTCAGTTATTAGCGAGTCAGAATTACAAACTATTTGAATGTTTAAGGAGTGTTGACTCTTCCAATTCCTATACAATAATTAAGGAGCACTAGAAGGGCAAAATAAGACGTCTCACGGTGCTATACATGATTTCTCCACCTGCAAACCCCGGGCCTGGACGGCCTACCTATAAAATGTTATAAAACATATTAAACCCTATTGATCCCTAAACTCACCAAATTATATTCCGCTGCCCTCTTTACTGGCCACCTACCCCCTTCCATGAGGGTGGTGCTACTGGTTTTTCTCCCAAAGTCGGGATGTGATCCAGTAGATGTCTCTTCCTACAGACTGCTGTCCATGATGGGTAGTGATTTCAAGATACTTAGCAAACTACTGGTGACACAGTTGCTGGAACATATGCCGATGCTGGTCCACCCTCACCACAATGGATTCATACCAGATAGATCCATGACTCTCAATATCAGCCTACTGCACAGGTTGCTTATAAAAGCTCCACCTCACTGGCCCCACTCTTCCTGTCTGGTTCTAGACCTCAAAAAATCATTCAATACCGTAGACTGGGACTACATGTTTGCAGGCTTATAAACAAAATGGGCATTGGTGGCAGGATGCTAACAATGTTTCGGCTCCTTTACGCAGAGCCCGTGGCGAGAGTTAAAATAGGCCGACAAATTTTAAAGTCCTTCTCAATTGGCAGAGGTACACACAAGAGATGCCCCCTCTCTCCACGGTTGTTTGGCCTGGCGATGGAGCCCCTTGCAGAGTGCCTTTGTTAATTCAGACACGCTTGGGGTATATCATTCAATGGCGAGATACACACCATCTCCATGTATGTCCATGACGTCCTTGTGTACATAAAAGAAATACAGAACTGCACAGCTGATATAGCGCATATCCTGGATGCCCTTTGAAAGAACCTTGGAGCTGGCGGTAAACTGGGGTAAGTCCTGTCTGTTCCAGCTACACCCCGATTGACCCCCACATGGATGTATGACAGAACTCTGCATGCATTCACCACGTATGCCTTTACAACGCAGTCGCTACCCTGACTGCGAAGTTACCACACATTCCTTGACCATGCAAGTCATTACAACGACTTGCCTTAGGGGGGCGCTTGACTTTGGAATAGTATAACTTACTATTCTAACTCCAGTCCGCGCAACAGTAGGGAAGGTGTTGGACTTAAAATGATACACATAAGGAGATGCTGGCTGGTAACAAGTAGTCGAAATGGTGTATAAATACATAACCATGAGAATAAGAACAGAACTGTGAGCCTGGCTTTCTATAATACTTGCAGTCATTGCAGGTGTGGTGTGACCGTACCTGTAGGCTGCCTGAAATGGAGGGCAGTAGTACTGACTTGTCACGTATGTGTTGTCATACACAAGCAGCGTAGAAGGTCTATTGTCACTCCCTGTCTTCTTGGAGGGTAGGGCAATTGACACTCGGAGAGGGATTAAGGTTAAGGTGGGGTGTGCAGGGTCGATCTATGTGTAGCTGGCATAGTCATCGAGGGCTCTCTGAAAGGCAAAGAGTAGTTCATCCCCTGATGCTGCAATTGGGTGCTTCCTTAACCCTCATATTTCAGTGTGGTGGAGCATAGCAGAGTCTGTCTTGCCCCACTGGATGGTCGTGTTCTGCCACCACGCTGCACTCAGCAGCATCTGAACCTTCCAATGGATGTCAGTCACTCGTCAGGCAATCAGCAAGGCCAGGTCGATTAAGTGGTTGGATGAACCATCCGCCCTTCTGCACTTGTAGAGGCCCAGAAAGCAGCTGGGCATGCAATGAAGGTCCTGCCAGTCGGTGACATGTGTAAGGCCTGTACAGACTTCTGTCCAAAGCGTACATACAGTGGAGCAGTCCCAGAACATATGTATTATGTCTACCATAGTGGCGCGCCATTGGGGGCAATCTGGTGATGATGTAGGGTATTTTTTGTGTAATTTGGCCGGTGTTATATAGGCTCGATGCAGTATATTATACTGTATGTATTAGAATTGTGCATTGTGGTAGAACTCTTATGGGAATACTAGCACTCTACTCCATTCTTTAGGGGTGACTGCTCAGCCAATGTTGTGTTCTCAAGTTTCTCGCTCCAAATCATCAGTGAGATGCCTGTATGTCAGGAACTGATCCGCTGGGAGTCCTGTTTGTTCCGTCAACAGGTCGAAGGGGTGATGAGGACTCCATCATGGAATAAGTCACCCAGGATTCCCACTCTGTTAGAAAATTTTGAGTAAATGTTAAACACCTTATCATGAAAACAGCCTGATGAATTATCAGCGAATTCCTGTGAAGCAGCTATAGATTGATTTTGTACTGAGGGCTTTATCAAGGAGATAACAATTTTAGAAATTGTGCAAGGTGGGTATTCTACATTATTAATTTGTTTACTAAATAAGGAGGCTTTGGCTTTTTAAAATATATTTTCTGAACTGTTTGAGAGCGGAGTTATACCTAAGCTTGTCTTCATCCAGGAAGTTGTGTTACCATTTCCTCACTAGGGCTTTACACTTTTGTTTTTCAGCTTTAAGTGAATCAGAGAACCAGAGCACAGAGGTAGCAGTACTTCTGTTTTTTCTCACTCTCAGAGGTATTACTTCATCACGAGTAGTCTTGAAATTTTAATTAAAGGAATAGACAGCCGACTTGATGTCTACAAAGTGGTCAACCACTATGTGAGAGCATGCCATGTTTAAAGTGGAATCATTAATGGAATGCCATGGGCGATAGAAAGATGGCTTCAGTTGTTTAGAAGCCCGACCGATAGGTAACTCTAAACTAAAAGGGATTAGAAACTGGTCAGTCCAAGCTAAAGGGACTATAGAAGTAACTTCAAGTGCGGGAATATTAAAAAAATAAGTGTGTGCCCCCCTTATGAGTAGGGCCCTTAACTCTCTGCACAAGGTTAAGATCAGACAGAGTTTCAATGAGCTGTTCTGCAGCTTTACATCTATGATAATCAACATGTGGTTGCAGTCACCTAAAATCACAAAGTTATAATGTTGAAGACAAAGGGGTATGGTTGCCGTGGAAAGTAGATCACCAAACCTTATTTACAGAGAACTGCGCTAGTACCTACAATGTACTGCAGTAGTACCATTTTTTAACAAATTAAAAAAAAATTAAGTAGCGCCATAATTAGTAGATATTAACGCAGTACTCTGTTTTTAAAATAATGAAATATGTAAACAATTGTAAATATACTGTATTACACTTTATTTGACAAATATAGTGTAGTACAGTGTATTCATTTATTTACATGTTTAGTAAAAAAAATCCTAGGAAGTACCGCGTGTACTCAGTACATTTAAGAAAAATATAGAAACTTAAAAATAATTTTCTATACCTATTAACACGTTAGTAAAGTGGTACTCGGTAGGGAAAAAATATAAAGCCTAATACCTATATCTAAGGCCCTAATCCAGAGCACTGCCAAAGTGTACTTAAAACAACAAGGCAGCCTTTAATGTTTGTAAAGGCAGTCATTAGCCAATCACATAATGCCTTGTACAGCGGTACTTTAGCAAAATTTTGCAAAACTACTGCGGTCACTGATATCACGAAGCTGAAATGCCTTATCACTTAAAAAATACTTACCCTACATACCTGTAGTACCAAAAAGGATCCTCTGCATACCATAATCTATAACCCTGCCAAACTTCATGGAAATCCGTTCAGTCATTGTCATGCTAATTCTAACACAAAAGTCTATGGAAAATGCATTTCTTCTTTGTACCCCTTTGACCAGTCACTACAAAACTTTGCATCCTCTGCCAATGTAGAAAAAGCTATGAGTCTGTAAAGGTTTGTGGAGCTTCAACAAACAGGTACAAAGTTATTAGCGAGCAAAAATTCAAGGAATTTCCATACCTGGGAATCCTAACTATAACTGGCAGAGTGGATATCGCCACTCTGTATGTCACTGACCATGCCATGAGTGATGTAATATACGAGGTCATTAGCAGTGCATTGCGGAAGCGTAAGTTATAGTTATCTCGGGTAACTATAACTCCTGAATTTCACTGGTTTTGTACAAGCGAAATCCGAGCCTAACCATAACGTACCTGTTACCTTTGTTTTTTTTCAGTGAATTTCTAAGGTTTTTTACATGTGATTTCCTAACTATAACGCCCCTGTAACCTTTGATTTTTTTCAGTGAATATATATATATATTCACTGAAAAAAACGACTACAGGGACTTTATTGTTATATATGTTCCCTTTCCTCTCCCTTTTTCTTTCCTTTCCACATTGACTTACATACAATTTTAAAATGCTAGTGATATAATATATACCCAAATTATCTTTATTATTACAGGTTTAGTCAAACTTTGACCTATATAAATTGAGTTCTTATTTAATCCGCATAACTGTGGTAATGATTTTCATATGTATATTTTACTAATTAATACAAGTTACATTTTGTGCATGTTTTGATACTTGGTATGTTACATATATAACTAAAAATAAAGTATTTTAATCTAGAAAACAGATGTTGGCAGTAATCACCTTTAGCCATGTTAAGGCCACTGGCCAAAATCTTTGCTAGCCTTTTTTTAGAGGATCTCACATCATGAATGTAAGCTGCATAATTTCATAAACTCAGACAGGTGATAAATTAAATGTGGTATTCTGTAAAACTCCTGACTTTAGTAGATGTAATTGCAATATATTTTACTCATACTAACTTTAAACGATGCACCGATCTCTGAGGCAAGATATGCTATACCTTGGGACCCGGAGTGAGTTTTTTTAGCATTCAACTTCCAATCAATCAATTAGTAATTTTATGTAGCGCAACTACTCAACCTGTGAGGGTCTCAAGGTGCTAAGTGGGGGGTCAGAGGGGTGGGTCTGTGGTTCAGGTTTTGAGGTCCTTCCTGAATTGCGGAAGCAATGGTGAGTGTCTGAGGTGGAAAGGCAGGGAGTTCCAGGTCCTCGCAGCAGGTAGGAGAAGGATCGTCTTCCAGCCGTGATCTTGCTGCTCTGTGGGATGGTGGCCAGGGCCAGTTGAGCAGAGTGGAAATGTATGGTGGGAGTGTAGAAAGAGAGGCGGTGGTTGAGGTATGCAGGTCCGGCGTTGTGGAGGGCTTTGTAGATGTGCATGAGGAGCTTGAATGTGATTCTTTTGTTGACAAGTAGCCAGTGTAGGCCTCTAAGGTGGCCGGTGATATGATCGAGGCGTGGGATGTTCAGGATGAGTCTGGTGAAGGCGTCCTGGATGTTCTGGGTGGTGCCGGTGTAAAGTGCATTGCCATAGTAGAGTCTGCTGCTGATGAGCGCATGGGTGACTGTTTTCCTGGACTTGGTGGGGATCCACTTGAAGATCTTATGAAGCAGGCAGAGCGTGTGAAAGCAGGAGGACGAGACGGTGTTGATTTCGTGGTTGATAGAGAGCGAGGAGTTCAGGATGATGCTGAGGTTTCATGCGTGGTCTGTGGGGGCGGTTCCAAGTGCTGCGGGCCACCAAGAGTCGTCCCAGGGGGAGGAGCCCAGGATGAGGACTTCGGTCTTGTCTGAGTTAAGCTTGAGGCAGCTGTCCTTCATCCAGGTGGTGGCTGCCTTCATCCCATTGTGGAAGTTGCTCTTGGTGGCTGTGGGTTCGTCTGTGAGGGAGAGAATCAGCTGGGTGTTGTCGGCGTAGGAGACGATGTTGAGTCTGTGGTTTCTAACGATGGCTGCAAGCAGGGCCATGTAGATGTTGAAGAGGGTGGGGCTCAGGGGGGATCCCTGAGGCACTCCGCAGCTGATCTCTGTGGGTTCTGAGTTGAATGGTGGAAGTCTGACTTTCTGCATTTGGCCGGTGAGAAAGGAGCGGATCCATTCTAGGGCTTTGTCACAGATGCTGGTTTCATGGAGTCTTGTGCAGAGGGTGTGGTGGGAGACGGTGTTGAAGGCGGCTGAGAGGTCCAGCAGGATGAGGGCTGTAGTCTCACCTCGGTTGAGAAGGGTGTGGATGTAGTCTGTTGCAGCAAGGAGAGCGGTCTCGGTGCTGTGGTTGCTTCTGAAGCCCAATTGGGAGAGGCCCAGGATGTTGTTCATTTCTATGAACTCGGAGAGTTGGGCGTTGATGGCTTTCTCTATGGCTTTGGCTGGGAAGGGGAGCAGAGAGATGGGTCTGTAGTTCTTGAGGTCCGTCGGGTCGGCAGAGGGCTTCTTCAGCAGGGGGTTTATCTCTGCGTGCTTCCAGTCTACCGGGAAGGTTGCGGACTCGATGGAGCAGTTGATGGTGCAGCAGAGTTTGGGTGTGATTGGGGTGCAGGGTCTGTTGAAGATGTGGTGAGAGTAGGGATAAGAGGGGGCTCCGGAGTGGATGCTCTTCATGATTCTGAGGATGTCGTCAGAGGTGAGGGTAGTCCAGCTGGTCAAGGTCTGTTAGGGTTTGGAGCCATTGGGTGCGGTGGTTGCGGTTGGGGCGGGTGGGTCTTGGGTTGCGAAGCGGTCGTAGATCTCCTTCATCTTGTGGTGGAAGAAGGTGGGGAGGTTGTCGCAGAGGTCTTGAGACGGGGGAATGTCTGCTGTCTCTGTGCTGGGTTTAGCAAAATCTTTGACCACGGTGAAGAGTTCTTTGCTGCTGTTTGTGTTGGCGTTGATGCGTTCCTGGATGGCTGCTTTCTTTGTTGTTCTGATGAGGCGGTGTTGTGCGGTGATTGAGGCTTTCAAGCCTGCGTGGTCTGCCATGATCTTGCTGCTCCTCCATCTTTTCTCGAACCGTCTGCAGGTGTGCCTGGACTCTTGGAGGGTGGGGGAGAATTCACTGACTTTCTTGGAGGGCTGTTTGCCTGAAATTTTCCTGAGGGGGTCAGTGTGTTGGCGCAGTCAGAGATCCAGTGGAGGAGGTTTTGTGCTGAGGTGTTGGTGTCCGGGGATGTCGGTGGTAGGGTCTTGCTGAGGGAGGTGGTGAGCTGCTCTTCGGTGACCTTGTTCCAGGTTCTGCAAGGTTGCGGTGGGTGTGGTGGCGTACAGTGGGTTTGGTAAAGGAGAAGTGGACGCAGTGGTGGTCGGTCCAGTGTGGCTTGGAGATGTGGCTGACGGAGATGTTGTTGTTTGCGGAGAAGATGGGTTTGAGCGTCCTAGTGGATAATTTTGTAGCTGTAGATGCCGGTTGTGATGTCTGGGGCAAAGCTGGAGTTCATTCAGGTTTCTGTGAAGAAGGCGACGACGGGAGAGATGGAGTCAAGCAGGTTCTAGATCTCCACAGCGTGTCTTTTGAGGGAGCTGGTGTTGAGTAAGATGCTTCTGAGGTGGTCAGGTCCTTTTCTTGAGGGTTGTGCGGTGGGTGGGTCTGGTGTGCAGATGCCGTCGAAGGTGCAGGTGCAGCAGGTGAACAGGCCTTGGGTGCTCTTCGGCAACATGAGGTGGCAGGTGGTAGAACGTCCGGTGCTGAGGGCGTGGAGGGTGCTTGAGTCATAGCCGTGGATGGTCTGGGGATCAGGGTCTGTGGCGCTGGGGGCGGTCCAGGTGTGGACAGGCACAGACAGGCTTGCCATTGGCACGCCTTCGGTACGCAAGCAGCACGCCCGCTGTGTGCGGCCGCGATTAAATAGTGTTGGGGAAGGGCTGGACAGCTGGGAAGCATGGAAAACGGTGCTGGAGGGGGGCCGGGCTGCGGGGGACGAGCAGAGCCATGGGAATGGGGAAAAAAGGCTCAAATAAGGAAAAAAGAGAGAAAGGGACAAGAAAGCAGAAATACAAAAAAGGAAAGTGAAAAAAAAGCAGAGGAGCAAAAAAGGCAGAAAGCAGAAGACAGTGAGCAGAGCAGCAGCAGAGCAGAGATGTTCCCCACTGGACCGCCAGGGATGAGGCGCAGGCGGGTGCTGCGGGTGGAGGAGGGCCTCGAACTAAGGACCTGGAAGAGTCAGGGAGCAAAAGCTACCATGCGGAGCTGTGCGGTGAGGGGAGCAACTTACTAACAACTTCCACAGCCAAACTGTGCAATAGTGTTGTTACTTTTCGAAAGATTTCATATCCTGTTCTCACCCATGCACCTACTTGTATCTTTGTGACAACTTATTCATGTGACCTATCCTAGAAACGTTTGCAACAGGTTAAATGTGTTATACATATGGAGCTTTTCTCCATTGCAGGTGTTAGGAAGTTACCCTTGTCGTTCTGCTCTGTGATTCATAGATCCTTTTTGCAATACATTTTCTTTACAGCCTCAACCTAACCTTGAAGTGGGAGTTTCTTCAACACATGATTCAGTAAACAAGCATTTTTTCTTGTATGTAATGCACAGGGCTCTGCGCTGCTTACTAGTCGCACATCCAAGTAAGGTGCTTGGTGGCTGCATTGCACGTTTATTGATTTTAGAAAGACAATTCATTGCATGAACATAACTTTATTTCATCATGATAGTCATCACAAAAAGATGTACTGTCATTCTGGTGTTCGCCAAAGTGCGTTCTTGCACTTATTTGTTTGATATCTGCCAGAGTGACCTCAACTTGATTGCTGGGACATCTCTGAATTTTCTTGCACTCTGAAACACATAGTGACTTATTACGATGTTGGTCAGAAAGACCGTCCAACCGACACAGCTGTGGTGACATTCCACCTGACTAATCAGCGATTTCTTCTAGCGCCATATTACGATGTTTACCAGGCAAATCTCCGACCGCGTCAGTTGGAGACGATTCCAACCCGACCGTGTGGGACGGAAACGAGTCCGATCCGACTGTGTTGGTCGAAAAGTCTGTCCCATATTGATTCCGAATACGCACATGCATCGGTTGTTCCACCTAGCCTTTTATGATCCATCTGACGCGGTTGCGGACCCATGGCGGTTTGTGTGCCACATGGCAAGTGTAAATCAGAAAAACTCAGGCCAAATAACACAACACCAAGCATAGTCGGCGCCAAAAAAGAAAATCACAGCTCATTTCAATTGACACCCACCAAATCCAAGCAGCCCTTCTACCCCTAGCTGTTGTGTATACACAAAGTAAAGCAATTGCACGTTTGACTCCTTAGGGGGATGTAATCCAGGATCATGAGTTGAAAACAATAAGAAATTCACTCACACCATGATTAAAACATTTTAGAGAATTAAACAGAATGTGAGTGTGTAGGCTGGCACACCAATGTGACTGCTGATACATAGACTATGCACAGTACACAGGACAGACAAACTCAAACATTTTGATTGTAAGAGTACATATGTCATTGTCATTCTACAGATGTGGTGCACACTAATCCACCAGTGTCAACTACAGAGTGTCTGGTGCAAGACGATGTCGATGGACATGTCAAAAGAAAATAAGAGAACATGCTCATTTCTGCACACAGGTGGAGCTGGTCACCAATACACATCTTGTAAAAGTAGCATTATTCATGCCAAACATAGGCTACCATCATGGATAAAGAAGGCACATGATTCCTCTTAAACTGTTTGTTGGTCCAGTCATTTACGTAATGGGTACCATTTGAGGTGCAGTGAACATTCACATAATTGACGGTGTTATTTCTGTACCCACAGGGCGAGCAGGGAACACCTCCATGGCCAATGAAGAAGACAGCCAGGCTCAGACTCAAGCCGAAATGAGCTCCCAGGCGTTGAGGACTCTCCTGTACTTTCGGATGAGGAGGAGCAACCAGGCCCATCAGGTTTGGGTCGGCAGACAGCACCAGCATATACAGCAGGGTTCACAGAGACAGCTCCCGCCTCAGCTAGCAACACCCAGCTGACCCCTACCCTGACAGACACATCAGCCACGGGCAACAACACCAGCCCAGCAACACTGAACACTCTGGAGTTGACAGACACCCACCCAGTCAATGAGGAAGGAGGTTCATGTTTGACTGGGCCAGCACAAACCGTGCATGCCTGTGGGGCTGAGGGTGGTGAGAGGGGTCGTGTGGATCCACGGTGTCAATCAGCTGGTGCCACAGATGTCCACCCAAACCTCTCCCAGGTACTCAATGCCTATGAGAGGTACCAGGGGGCAATGGGCCAGGTTGCATAATACCTCCAGAACTTGAATAGCTGCAGACCAACCAAGAGCAAAGACTAGAATGGTTCAACCAACAAATGGACGAGGTCATAGGGGTGCTGAGGGTTATCACTACCACCCTCCGCCAGGCATTTCATCATCAAAGTACCCCTCCCTGTGTGCCTAGTCCATCTGTGCCAACAACATCTGCACAAGCCACAGGGAGGAACGTTGAGTCAGGCTGAGATTCCCCAGTAACCCAGGAGGCTGCAGTTGTGGTTCCCCCACCCATACGTGGGAAGGGTTGTCCGCGGAAAGATAAAGGAGAGTCAGATGGCAATGCACAACTCCCAGGCATTAAAAAAAGATGCACATGATATCATCTGTTGTGTGCTGAGCGTTCACTTTGTTGACTGTCTATACAAGCTGTTCCACATCTGATGGAGGTACAAAGTTGGACCTTGGACTCGGATAACTGTGTCTAGGATCTTTTGGATTTCATCGGAAAACACTGTCCACTCTAATCATCACATTTTTGTTTTATGAGCATATCACTATTGTGTGTCATCACCTATGCACCATGTATGTTAAAATAAACCACTTTACACATCAATACTAGCTCATGTTGTGACTTTGACATCAAACTCAAAATGTGGTCATCCTCTTTTATCACAATGATGAAAGTGTTACCAACCTAGGTAATCAAGTACTTGTAAGTTTTAACTTAAGTGCCACTAAGTTAATAAACGTTTGCACAGCAAGATAAATATACACAATCAGAGTATCATACAAACTGTAGTCCACGGTACATATTCACAGAAAGTCAATTGTATACATAATCATCAATAGTTGCCATCCCAATCAACAATCATTGTTAGTCAACTATTTCATCATGTTCAAATTTAGAACATAACTTGTTTGGATGTGTGATATCAGACAATGTACACTTCAATGTGTTACACATATGTTTATTGTTCATGTACAACCTGGTACCTGACAACAAACTACATTAATATCACACAGTAGTGAAAAGCAATAATAACAAAAATACTAGACTATTATGTCTGAAGAAAGTGCGTGCCAGCTATTTCATCAATATTTCCAGGTCCATGTTGGTGTTTGTCGCAGCATCATATGTCTGGTGATGTCACAACTCAGTAAGTCCACTCTGTAGATGACATGGTAAAGTAAACTGGAACAAAATTAGGAAAAACATAGTTTAGCTCATTAATAATGTCTCAGAAGTCAGAGAAGTATGACACATCAGCCACAACAATGTCACTGTTAACACTAGATAGGCTTCATTGTACATGTAAATTTAACCATTTCCAAAACAAGTCTTCCACAAACTTCAGGACACTTATCCTAAACTAATAAGTATACCTACACATTGTCCACACAGCTACACAACAACAAGCACTGGTGTTTTGTAACATCATCTCATTGCATACTTTCAGTCATGTGAAAAAGTTGTTGATAAGCTGTTGTCTCAAGTCCACTCCATCAATATCACCACTGTCATCATTGGCCAGTCCTTGATCCTCCGTTGGTGGCACCTGCTGGTCTGCTTCGTCCTCAATTAGAGGTATGTTCTTATTAATTGATACGTTGTGTAGCATGCAGCAAGCCATGATTATCTGGCCCACCTTCCCTGGGGCATATTGGAGGTCTCCTCCCGACTTATCCAGACAGCAGAATCTTGCCTTCAGGAGGCCGAAAGTCCGCTCCACTATCCGCCTGATCCAGCCATGGGCCTCATTAAAGCGTCCTTCTGATGGGGTGACTGGGTTGCGCAGTGGTGTCAGTAACCATGGCTGGTTGGGGTATCCAGACTCTCCTACATTGAAGATAGAAAATAGTCAAACAACATATTCCTATCTGACTTACAAACAACACACACTACAACATTCATATACAACATCACCTAGCAACAAGTCAGGCCCCGTTGAGGTTGCAGTTGAATCATCAAATGTGAGATGATGCTGTTACGCAGGATATATGCGATATGTGCAGACCCTGGAAATCTGGCACAGACATGTGAAATGCGCATGTCAGGCAAACACACCACCTGGGCATTGATGGAGTGTAAGTGCTTCCTGTTGCGATAGGCCTGTTCATTGACATGTGGTGGTACCAAAGCAACATGAGTGCCATCAATTGCTCCAATGACATGGGGTATTCATACCAAACCATAAAAATCATCCTTGATGACGGCCAAATCTCCAGGTTTAGGAAACGTTATATAGTGGTCCATGTATCGGGTCAATGCCTGCAACACATCCTGAAGAACGTTACTAAACATGGGCTGGGACATTCCACCAGATGTTGCCACTGTATATTGGAATGTTCCTGTGGCAAAGAAATGCAGTGCTGCCATCAACTTCACCTTAAGGGTTAGTGCTCTTGGATAGGTGGGTTGAGGCCGCAAATAAGGTGCCAACTGCTGGCACAAATCATTGATTGATGCCCATGTGAGACAGTATTTTTTGATTACGTCTCTCTCTTCCATTGTTTGTAGGTCTGTAAAAGGCCGGTACACAGGAGGCTGTCTTCCGTCTCCTCTGCGATACCTATGTGTAGAGTGTATACACAGTTGGTGTCAGTTTACAATGTACCAAGCAACATGCACTAAGACAAACAGCAAAGAGCAATTAACCACACATAACACTCCATGTCAGTGAAAATCACATTTTACAGATCAATATTATTATTAGATACACATCCCAGCATACATGTCATTGCTAAACATGTATAAGATGTTTGGTGACACAGCAATGATAGTGCAGTAGTGTATTTTTCACTAGTGTCAGTTGTTGTTCATGCAAAATCAAGCAGGGCAGAGTCCTAAACTCACAAGCCAAGAACACTAGACTTAGGTTTGTGGTAATAAGTATATAGTTCATCTGTACCCACATTAGGATCATGTAATGCATAACATCTGGGACACCACATACATCTAGCGTATCACAATGTAATATATGCACACTAATGTCTCATGGTAGACACAGTCATGTTGTCATGTCTGCAGTCCACAAACAATTACATACACAAACCATTTACAATGTAGAAGTTTCATATAATGCTGTTGTACACTTAAGCGTAGCACACAAAGATGTCCTAACTTACATATCAGAGCAAAGCGTCTGTAGGCTGTTTTATGTTAGAGTGTAGTCACTCCTCTGGGAATGTAGTATCCAGGACTTCAAACACACACCCCCTATCCACCTGCACATCACACAAATTGCACACCGGGTCACACTGTATTGTAATGCAGTAACTAGGTGTCATTTGTACTGCAAATGCACCTGCGACGCATATTGACTGATACAAACCCTAAAGACCAAAATGGCGTTGGCTTTTTCCTGTTGGTATTAGCCTCCCAATCAGTGTGTCATGTGCCTCTCAAGGTTAGGTCATCATGGGAGTGTGTGTGGTACAGTTAGATGCCCCTTTCACAAGAAATATGCTGCATCCAGTCAGAAACTCACAACATTGTCAAAATTGTTTGCACCGCCGAAACATTTTTTAAAGGTTGTGGTAGGCGGTTCTGAACCGGTTCGGACACAGCCATAGACTGTTACTTTTTATGGTGACAGTTGCTGGTCTTTGATTGTGTTCGCCTCCCGTGTTAACCGACGTGGTAAACTTCCATTAGTTATGTTTCAAAGTTACTCGCAGACCGCAGATATTTTTTGAACCGCGTGGTGTCAGTAAGCAATGGATGGATTGGATGACTTCGTAAAATGCGACCAATGCAGACCTATCGCTTTGCCCGCTTGGATTGAAGACTGCCTATGCGGTCTAGAGATAAATCTGTGGTTTCAGAGAGAGTTCACTTGCCTTCACAAACTGCAATTTGTTTTGATCTCCCCATCTCTCTGCTCCTGTCCACATCCTCTGGGAGCTACAATGTTTCGCTGTACAGGGCGCAAGGCCCCGGCCTTTACAGCTGAAGAACTGAAGATGCTGGTAGACACGGTCCTTCTCCTGTACAAGCATCTATATGGCACACCAGAGGAGCAGCTGAGTGATGATCAGACAGCATTGTTAGCTTCATTGTACAGTAACCATGCACATCTGGCATTAGTAATCATTGAGACATCCATCTAAATCTGTTTCTAAACATTGAAAAGCATGTATGTAACTGTTCTGGGCAAGTACATTGTTGTAGATGTGTATAAACTGGTTGTAACATTATATCACTGTTCTCATGGGAAAGAGTCCTCATTGACCACAGGTGCAGTGCTGAGAATACCATTATGCTAACTTTTACATTGTTTGAGCAAGCTGTTCTTGACCTATGTGTAAAAGTATTTGGATATGTACATGTTGCATGTGAACTAAGGGCCTGTTACCATGTCATCCTTTCAGGTCAACACCCATCAGAAGGTCTTCCTGTGGAGGACCATCGCCCAGAAGGTGCGGTCCCTGGGGGTCACACGTCGGCGCAGTGCCCACTGCAGAAAATGGTGGCAGGACTTGAGAGGTTGGACCAAGAAGATCGCTAGAGTCCAGCTGGGCCTGTCACCTCCAGGCAGGAGGGATGCACGCCGCACACTGACCCCCCCCTAATGCAACGCGTCCTGGCGGTGGTCTACCCAGACCTAGATGGGTAGTTGAGAGCCAGACAGCAGCAAGGAGAGGTTGAGTATGTGCCTTGTTGCACATCATATTAATCTATGCATGTGCAAGTATTGCAGCCTGTGTTTCACTTTTAAGATTGGGAGATGCACAAACCCCCTGATTAGTGTTAAAAGATACATATGCAACAATATTAGTAGATACATGGTTATGTCCCTTTCATCTAGGGCATGTGAGGCTAAAATAGCATCTGGGATATGTGAGGCTAAAATAGTCAGGCTATTGCCAGTAGTGCCTTTCAATTGTAATATGAACACATGAGAACACCATGTGCAAGGCGATATCCTTCACTTCTTTTGTTAATGATCAACATGTGTCAGCACATTTGTTCTCTGTGTGGCCACAACAACAATGTAAAATAAATTGATGTTGGATCACTTAACTGGGAAATGCCATGCTATACATCCAGGTAGCAGGTAATGTCTATGTTGAGGTCTTGGTGAGTAGTGATTGTTCAGTGTGCCAATGTTAGGTCCCAGCACTGGTGCTCAGTGTACTCCAATGTATCCGCAGGCAAAATGACATTTTTGGTTACTCATGTCACATTTCATACTGACCATTCCCATGATTATTTATTTATTTATAAAGTTTTGTATAGCGTGAACATGACCCTAGTGGGTATCAGAGCACTTTACATGACGAGAAGAAGAGTAACAATTGGTCTGGTAAACAGGAAACATATGCGTGAGAGCTGAACATATCCTAAAGTAAAATAGGATAACAGGGATTGGTCTTGATTAAAGTCAGTACTAGGAAGGCCAATCATCATAAGAGTTTGGTATCTATACCTTTTCAATGTCACCGATATATTGACTTAGGGTAAAAACTTAGTCAGTAGATACGATTTGGCTTCTTTTTTGAAGGAGGAGGTAGTGGAAATTAGGCGAATGTCCGGTGGTACAGAGTTCCATATCTTGGGTGCAATAACCGAGAATGCTCTGGCCCCTGTTTTCTTTTTGTGGGTTCGTTGGGGTTTCAGAAGCAAGGTGAGCGCACTTCGTGAGGATCTGCTGCCCCCTGATTTTTCTAGCTTTTGAGCCAGGTAACTGGGGGTATTGAAGTGTAACGCTTTATGCGTCATGCAAGCAATTTTCAGTTGGATTCTTGCTTCGTATGGTAGCCAGTTTAAGGATTTTAGGACTGGTGAGATGTGCGCATTTCTTTGAGTTCCGAGGACAAGTCTTGCTGCTGCATTGAGGGAGGCTCTTAGAGGGGCTAGTTTGTATCTAGGTAAGCCACATAGTGTGGCACTACCATAATCCAGTCTGGGCAATACTAGAGCTTGGACCGCTTGTTTTAGGTCTTCGTGTGGTAGGTAGGGTTTAAGTTTCCGCAGAATGCTCAGTTGGTAGTTCACACCTTTGGTGGCTGCACTAATGTGATCCTGCATATTAAGGTGTTTGTCTAATGTAATACTTAAGGATCTGGCAGAGTCTATGATGTGGGACGAGCATTTTAGGGCTGTAAGATGTTTCAACCACAGATCAATCTTGGGGTTGTTATTCAGCGGAGAGATGAGAAAATTCGGTTTTAGCAGCGTTGAGTTTGAGATGGTTAACCGTGAGCCAGAGGTGCGTATTTTGTAGGATGGAATTGAGGGATATAATGTCCTCTAGGGAGGCAATTTTGAGATTCAGCTGAGTGTCATCCACGTACATATAGTAGTGGATGTTAGAAGATTTTAGGAGGTTTGCCAGTGGTTACAGGACTAGGTTAAAGAGAATGGGTGAGAGAGAAGATCCTTGAGGAACGCCAAGAGTGATCGCGTGGGACTTAGAGAGAGATCGATTCATTTTGACTCTTAAGGATCTGTTTTGGAGGAATGGAGAGAACCATTATAATACGACCCCTGATTAGCCCATCCTTTGTTCAAGTAAGTTCAGTAGGTTATCGTGTTTGACGGTGTCAAAGGCAGCCGATAAATCAAGCAATATTAGAAGGCATGATTCATTTTGATCCAGCATTTTTAGTATGTCATCCACTATATGAGTAAGGGCAGATTCCGTGCTGTGATCTTGACGGAAGCCTGATTGGTGTTGATCAATGAGTTGAAAGTTGTCTATGTGATTGCAGAGTTGCTTCTGTACACATTTTTCTAAGAGCTTTGCCAGCGTGGGGATGTTGGAGATGGGCCGGAAGTTGTTAGGATCAGAGCAGTCTACCATAGTTTTTTTTTAAAATGGGTGTTACTTGTCCTACTTTTAGGCAGTCAGGGATAGTGCCTTGACGTAGTGAGGCATTTCCAATCTTGGTCCATAGTGGGAGAATACAGGTTTTGATGTCTTTGAATATGCTGGAAGGTAGAGGGTCCGTGAAGTGGTTAGATGGGTTTAAAGAAAAAAGAATGTTGTACATTTCATGTTCGCTGATTGTGGAGAAGGGTTTCCAAGTGGCATTGTTTTTGGAGGGGGGCCAGGGTGGTTCCTTCCCTTCCGTAAATTGGGAGGTGTATGAGAAACTGACTGGGGTAGCAGGTAGTAGTTCCTTCGCTAGTTGAAGTTCGTTCTCTATCTTTGTGGTTTTACCTTGAAGAAGGTGGCCAGTTCTTCGCAATTTGGAAGAGTGCTGGATCCGGAGTCTAACGGGTTTGATGTGTTGCGTGATTGCTGCTTGACCATTTTGAATAGTTTTTGGGGCTTATTTCTGGCTTGGTTGAGCTGTGCTCTGAAAAAATTAGCTTTCAATTGTCTTATTCTTCTACTGTATGTGTTCCTCATTGATCTTAAGTGTTTTAGCCATTCCACGGATGGGGAGTATCTCCAAGCTCTTTCTGCTGTTCTTAGATTGCGTCTTTCTGTGATCAAGTTATCGTTGAACCATGGCTTTGAGTTTTTATTGGAAATATTTTTCTGTCGATTGGGTGCGACGGAGTCTATGACTTCCCGTATAGAAGTACTGTAGTAGTCTGTGAGGTCCTTGACATCCTCCATGTTGGTCTGTGGGATCATGATTGAGTGTCAGATTTCATCATATCTATTCCAAAGCTGAGTTCATGTTTCTGACTATGTAAATGTGACAACATATGTCGTTGAGTGGCTAACAAAGTAGGTCTTTGGTGGTAACATGGGGTTAAGTAAAGGGATGAATAACAAAACACATTGCCAAAGGTTTGTATGTGTGTAAATGGTCTATATTGGTCAATCATTATGCTTTGTAAACCATGGTTTAGTTTAATTACTGGTAGATTTGGAAATGTCACATGACCATCATTTGCAAATACCTAATATATTGAGGTGAAAACCAATATCTAAGCTCTAGATTGTGTGCATGATGCAATGAATAAGGGAGGGATATGCTGACTTGGCCTTTTAAAATTGTGGACAACTGCAGTATTGACACAATGGTAAGAAGTTTTGAATACACGGTTTCAAGTAAGATGTTCAGGACTACTATTTTGTACAGACAATGCATCAAGATATATAGTGATCCACATGAAGTGGTATAGTGATCCACATGAAGCATAAGTAAGATGCAGTCATTGTAATTGGCAGTGTGCTAAGCTGTGTTTACATGGCAAACTGGTATAAGGTTTGCAATCTGAAAAACAACCAGATTCATCTTTTTAACACTGTGCATAAATGGCACAAGACTTGGGGTCAAATACCTTTCACCCTAGCTATCCATATTTCCTATGTGTATCCACAATAAGAGAAACATATGTTAACTTCAAACAACTACATCTGCTACTGGACATATGAGTAACTTCAATGTGATCTGTGTGATATGGCCCCTTCCATGACTACAACATATTGATGTATAATAATCAAGATATGTAACCTGTAACACTAGATCTGCTGTTCCATAAATTGTGGATTAGAGATAGCATGTTGTAAACTATGTCTAAAATCTGGTGTGTGACTCCTGTTCTCATTATAAAGTCTAAATTCCCTTGGATTAGATGAGACAAGTATGTTATGACACAAGGCCATCAGTAGTGAGAGACAATACATCAGCTTGTACATAGATATGGCGAAGATATTGTGAATGAGGAAGTAGACGTTGCAGCACACACTGTTGCTGACATTATTATGTGTGAGCGCGCACAGGTTTTCTTGCTTTCAAACATGTAGTATTTACGAAAAAGTATTACGTTTTTACATACAAGTTCTAATAATGTTGTTGGGTAATCTTGGAAGAGTTGTAATGAAACCTATGTGGCAAGTCCATATGAACAACTCATGTGATTCATTTTACCTCTTGTTTACAGCATCAGACCAGAGCAATGAAAGAGACAGCACCACGGATGTTGGGAAAGAAGCTAGCCACAGTGGTTCTTGTGCTACCAGTGAGCAAGAGGGAACCAGTGGCACAGAGGGTGACAGGAGCATCATTGAGGAGCCGACCAATGTAACATCTGTAACTTCAACATCAGAGTCCAGCTCCAGTGATGACTCCCAGGTGCTGGTGGATCCTCCTGGACCTGTGTCCACTCCATCTGAGTCCACCACCACCCCTACCATGTCCACCCTCCCAGCTGCTCCCCAGCCACATGTCTGTGGCCACTCCCCTAAAAGGGGAGGCGTCTTCTTCGCGCCAGGCAACTCACCCCCTGCCTCTGTCTCCCCTGCTGCCCTGAGTGTGGAGGCCATTGACCTCCTGAGGCAGATCTCTGTGGGGCAGACGGCAGTGCCAAATGTCCTCCAGGTGCATACCAATCACCTTACCCAGATGGTATCTTTCCTGCAGTGCATTAACTCTGACATGTCTTCCCTACAGAGATCTAGTCAAGCCCTAGCCTCCACACTCACGGCAGCATTATCCCAAATCCAGCTTCCCCCCCTGTGAGAAGCTGGCTTGGTATATGGCGCACACTTATGTACGTGGGCACCCTGCACCAATCCAGACAACCCTTATGGTGATTTTAGTGGTCTTAGACAACCTTAGAAAGCTCTCTAAGTGGTAGCTGTGGAGAGCAGCCTTCAGGCCTAGTCCAGAAGGAGTGTAAAGCAGCTTGTTTTACCAGAACATAATCTTATAGGTTTAGATTAAGTGAAAAAGAACCTCGCAGTGTATTTATTATAAGACACTCACTAACACATACAGTTATCTCCTAGCCGGAGATATACCCAATGCACACAATACTTTTCAATAGAAACAGGTAAGTAGCACGAAATACATAGTGGTCACCAGGGGGAGACCAAACCATATACTAAAATAGTGGTATGGGACCCACGACTCGAGTCAAGACTATACCCAGAAGACGTAGAAGTGCCGGGGACCCAAGGAACCACCCGAGGTAAGTAACCAGGAGCCCCACGGAGGCTGTGTGCAGTGTGGGAACACGACCGCGACATCAATGCAAGTCAATGTGTAAGTCGCGGTTGCAATTTTAAAGAAGAAGGACCCTTCCCAGTGGACCCTGAAGAATCCCCGTGGAATACAGAAGGTTGGAGAGCCACCCCACCTGTGGATACCCTAGGAACCAGGATACCTACACCAGGGAAGCCGGGCGCATAGGTGTGAAGTGGCGTCTGAAACTGCCGTCGAACTCAATGAGAGACTTCAGGAAGATGCCGCTGCTGGAGAAGGTGAAAGTGTCTGGTGGAACCAAAAGGTGGATTCAAGTCGAGAAGTACCTGCAAGCAGAGGGGACAGAGTCTAGGCCAGTTGGAAGTGACCAGGAGGCCCGGAAGACGAATGCCCACTGATGTAGAGTGTTGCAGGAGAGTTGACGGTGACCTTGGAGCTGCAGCTGTGAGGACCAGGCAATGCTGTGGAAGACCAGAAGCCATTCACAAGCTGTCCCACGTTGGATCTCGAGAGTTGAGGGATCGGTGTCCGTCAAGAGCACCACCAAGCCTTGGCAACTGCAAACAACGTGGAAAGCAAAGAAGGTGCAGTGTCGGGAACAGCAAAATCCAGGTGACTCACCACAAGCAGGGGAGTCAGGGCAGGCCCAAGCAATCAGGGGAGCCCACAGAAATCAAAGAAGACCCTCAAGAGGACCCACAGGCCGGAGGCACTGGAGTCCCGAGAGGACCCCGAGCAGCTCACCAAAGATGCAGGCCCACGGTGCAAGTGATGCGGTGAGGATGAGGTCACAGGAGATGCTTGAGGTGGGGGCTACTTGGAATCCGAAGATCTTGATGGAAGCAAGCCAACAAGCCTTTGCAACAGCAAGTCAACACGGTGCAAAGGGTTCGGTTCCTGCGGCTCTGACGAGGGATACTGGCCTCAAACTTGGTGAGAGGACAGGGCAGGCCTTCCGGGATGTGAAGAACCACCACCTGTGTTGCTGAGCCTATCGGAGTCCATGGGAGCCCAGGATCAGCAGAACGGTCAGCTTAGTTGCGGTGCATGCAGATGCAGGGAAGTGACTCCTTCACTTCAAGGGAGATTCCTTCAGGTGTCTTGGATGCCCACAGGCCTTGGAAGATTCCTGTATGGACGTTGCAGCAGACGAGCAGGGCAACGAGATCAAGAGCAGCTGGAGTCTTCCAAGTTGCAGCTTTGATCCCGAGAGCGAAGTCCAGAGTGCCCAGACGGTCGAAGTAGAAGTGGTGTCTTGAAATGGATCTTGTCCCATGACGAATCTAGGGACCCACCCTCAGGTAAGCCCTTTAGTACCCTAAGGTAAGGGTTGGGACTATTCAGGGTTCCCTCCCAGGGGAGGGGTCGGACAGTGGGGAGGATACTTCCATGTCCTTTGTCCAGTTTTGCGCCAGAGCTGGAGCCAACGGCTCCCTGAGCTGGTTTGAACTGGACTATGCAAGGAGCGCACCAAATGTGCCCTTCAAGCAGACTGAGTGGCGCTGGCAAGCGCTCCCACCTGGCCCCAATACACTAAACCCTGTCTGGGAGGTGGTCACACCTCCTTGTGACAGAATGCCTATTGTTCTGCCTTCCCCTGCTTGAGCTTGGCTCAGCAGCAGGAGGGCAAAATCGTGTCTGTGGTCGGCAGCATCCATGTTGTGCTGTCCGGGTCTAGAAAACTGGTACCGGGAGCACTGAGGGCCTCCCGGAGGAGCTTTACAGTGCATGGAATCATACTCCCACACCGTTTACGGTGTGGGGGTATGATTCCAACATGTTTGATACCAAACTTGATAGGGTTAGTTACAGCCAGTTTAGAGATGGTCATCGCGTAATGACGCATGGCCACTCTATATAACATAATGACTAATGCACTTACAGCCCGGGAGAATGGACTCCGAAGGCTGTAGGGGTGTCCTGCTCATGCAGGGGCACCCTCACACTTGGAACTGAGCACCCTGCCTTCAGGATTGAAAGACCTGCTTTAGGGGTGACTTATAGGTTTTAAGTGTAGTGACCTTAGATATAGGGAAACCTATATCTTTCATAAGTGGTGCTAGCACCAGCTTACACAGGCTGCAATGGCAGGCCTGTAGTTACAGTTTGAGTGGTCCCTCATGGGTGGCATAATACATGCTTCAGCGCATGGGGGACCCCTGGTGTACCTATGCCCAGGGTACCTCAGTACCATATACTAGGGACTGATAAGAGTACACCAGTGTCCAATCTGGGATGTACCTAAGTACTTACCATAACCAATTTAGGGGAGAAAGCACGGAGACTGGGGTCCTGATTAGCAGGATCCCAGTCAGACTAGTCCGAAACAGCATAGCACCAGGCAAAAAGTGGGGGTAAGCATGCAGAAGGATCCTACCTTCCTACACCCCCCCCTCCTGCCTCTTCCCCATCCACAGAGTCCAATTCCCCAACCTGACCAAAGCACACGCAAACATAAACATGCATCCACATCAACAACCACACGCAGCATACAAACACATAGACAGAAGGGCAAACCCTCACACACTCAGCAGACAGACATCACACTCACTTCCACAGAGATTCCGACAGACACAACACCCACTGCACCACATGTCTCACATACAGGAAAACAGTCAGACAGCACACCATCACACACAGACATGCCACAAACTTCCCAACCCTCTGCCTCCACAGCCCCCAGCCTTGCCTCTCCTCATACCCACTCTGCCCTAACACTCGACCTCTTCCCTACCAAAACAGACCAACCCCCTCCCAAACATAAAAAGAAGACTATGCTGCCCCTGCCATACCCTTCTCCATCACCCCCAAAAAAAACAACCCAGCTCCCTACAAAAAGCAAAACTACACCCCCGGTCCCTGGAAGAGGAAAGCTCCCTATTCTGCAAAGTCCCCACCCCCTCCTGAAACCCAAAGTTCACCTTCCTCTTCCCACACCAGTACCTCAAAAGGGAAAAATTCAAAGGCTAAAAAACCCACCCCGTCCCTATTCCCTTCCATACCCTTCACAGTTGCAAAATCCCTAAAATCAGGAAGCCCTCCCTCCATCTAGCACTCCCACTGACGTCGTCCCTCCCCCCTCCTGATCCTAGCCCTCCCAAAGACCTACCCAGTCCACCTTAGTTTTGTCATTTTGGTGCCTGGCATGCCCCCAAGATGCCCCTCCCAGGGTAGGTATCCCTTTGCAGGACAAGTGTAGGCAAGTGTTTATGGGCAACAATTTGGTGGCCCACATTGTGAAGACATTTGGACTGGCCATTGGCCTATGATTTATTGAGAGCATCATGTATGCTGAATAAAGCATGTTTTTTTTTCTTTTGGTATTCCTGTGTCCAAAAAATGGAATTGTTTTTAAGTGTCATTCATGTGTAATTTGTGATGTAAGTCTACAATGATGTTAGTATGACATAGATTGCATATGGTCGATGGAGTATGAGCACTCTCTTATGATCAATCAATCAATCAATCAATCATTATATTTGTAAAGCGCGCTACTTACCCGTGAGGGTTTCAAGGCGCTGAGGGGAGGGGGGGGAGCTGCTACTGTTCGAATAACCAGGTCTTGAGGAGTCTCCTGAAGGTCAGTAGGTCCTGTGTCTGCCGTAGGTGGAGGGGGTGGGTGTTCCATGTCTTGGCGGCGAGGTGGGAGAAGGATCTGCCGCCGGTGGTTGCTCTTCTGATGCGGGGGACGGTGGCGAGGGCGTGGTCGGCGGAGCTGGCGGGTGGGGGTGTAGAAGTTGAGGCAGCAGTTGAGGTACGCTGGTCCGGTGTTGTGGAGTGCTTTGTGTGCGTGGGTGAGGAGCTTGAAGGTTATCCTCTTGTTGACGGGGAGCCAGTGCAGGTCTTTCAGGCGGGGTGTGATGTTGCTGCGGCGCGGGATGTCGAGGATCAGACGTGCTGAAGCGTTCTGGATGCGTTGGAGCCGTTTGAGGAGTTTCGCCGAGGCTCCGGCGTAGAGGGCGTTTCCGTAATCCAGTCTGCTGCTGACGAGAGCCTGGGTGACCGTCCTTCTGGTTTCGGTGGGGATCCACTTGTAGATCCTGCGAAGCATACGGAGGGTGTTGAAGCAGGAGGAGGAGACGGCGTTGACCTGCTTCGTCATGGAGAGGGTGGAATCGAGGATGACCCCTAGGTTGCGTGCGTGGTCGGTGGGTGTGGGGGCCGTTCCTAACGCGGAGGGCCACCAGGAGTCGTCCCAAGCCAAGGGGGTGGACCCGAGGATGAGGACCTCCGTTTTGTCTGAGTTCAGCTTCAGCCGGCTGTTTCTCATCCAGTCGGCGACGGCCGTCATTCCCTCGTGGAGGTTGGTTTTGGCTGTGTGAGGGTCTCTGGTGAGGGAGAGGATCAGCTGGGTGTCGTCGGCGTAGGAGATGATGTTGAGGTTGTGCAGTCGGGCGATGCGGGTGAGCGGGGCCATGTAGACGTTGAACAGCGTGGGGCTGAGGGATGAGCCCTGGGGTACGCCGCAGATGATCTCGGTGGCTTTGGAGCGGAAGGGAGGAAGGCGGACGCTCTGTGTTCTACCGGAGAGGAAGGAGGTGGTCCAGTCCAGGGCCTTCTCTTGAATCCCTGCGTCGTGGAGGCGTGCGCGTAGGGTGGGCTGGCCATGTTGGCTTCCAGGACTCCCCTTAAATTAGATATTCTTTTTATACAAGGTGTCTTTGGTCTGTATCCTTCAGTGCAGTCACATTTTGATGTTAGTCATTCCATTAAAATTATTTGGCTACATCATGACATGGCTCACTTAGTTATACTGTGTTTCTGTCCTTACAAATACACTATTGTTGTATGTGTTAGTTGCATGTGGACCCAGCGTATAGTACATGAATGCTTGGCATACAATTTGAATGCTAGTTATAACATGGTGGGATTGTAGAATTGTACAGTGAGTTGTAATGTACCTATCCTTCTGGGCTTATGCCACAGAAAGAGTCTGAGAGTCTGGGCATTTACATAATCTATAAACTGGACATAGGCCACATCATGCTTATGTGATGTCCCTTTAGAATCTGTGCTGGTGCACACAGGGCCCTGCGTTTGCTCCTGCACCCTGAAATATGAGGCACTATCCTAGAGAATGGTAAGCAGCATGATAGGGGATGAATGGCCTATCCGAGGGTCATTTTAGTTGTTATGTTTTGTTCAAGGTTTTCAAAGAGTGTTTGTGTGATAAGTGAAGTTGAGTGTGTCTATATGCCCAGAGAGGATGTGTGACGTGCAAACTGTCACCAAGACACAAGGCTTAGGACTTCTGGCTTGTGGCTTAGTGGAAAGAGTCAAGGCGAACCACTCTCTCTCCCAGCCCTCGCCAGTATCCATGGGGGTCCCCCAAGGGTCCGCCCTATCTCCTATACTCTTCAACTTGTTCCTGGAACCATTAGCTAATGCACTAAATTCCACGAACATTCTCTTCCATATGTATGCGGACAATACGCAACTTTATTTGAAAATCTCCTCCCCGGATAACCTCATTTCACTCAACACTACTCTAACATCTACTCAAAACTGGTTAACCGAGAACCACCTCCTGCTCAACACCTCCAAAACAGAATTCCTTCTCATTTCTTCTCCGAACCACATCCCCAAACTAGACCTTTGGATGAATCACCTCACTGCCTTCAACTGCACCCCCCTCATTATTGACTCAGCCAAATCTCTCGGAATCACCCTGGACAAGCATCTGAACATGAAGAATCATATCAGCAATGTATGTAAGGGAGCTAATCACCTGATGAGGATACTCAGAAATATCAAACCATTCCAACCACAAGCTGATTTCAAGCAGGTGGTCCAAGCGCTTGTTTTGCCGAGACTAGACTATGGCAGTGCTACGCTCTGTGGCCTCCCCAAATATACCTGGGCCCCACTAAGGGCATCATTGAACGCTGCGGCCAGATTGGTTACGGGTACCAAAAGAAATGCGCACATATCCCCAGTCCTAAAATCCCTTAAGTGGTTGCCCTACGAAGCATGAATTCAGCTAAAGATTGCCTGTCTGTTGCACAAAGCCCTCCATTTCAAAAACCCCAGTTACCTAGCGGATAAGCTTGAATTATCCGGAGGTGGTAGACCCTCAAGAAGTGCTAACACTTTCCTCTTGAAACCACAGATCTTTCGCAAAAAGAGAACTTACCACAGAGCCTTCTCCGGCGCTGCCCCGAAGATCTGGAACTCTCTTCCACCGGAAGTACGCAGAATCTCCTCCATGCTTGCTTTCAAATTGGAAGCCAAAAGATTCCTTATGAACAAGTTCTTACCTTAAATGGGTTAGGATCATCTGCTCTAAGTCACTGATCCTACAACCTTAAGACCTTCATTGGATGCTACTCTTCTTTAACCTATCTTTTGCTCCCCTCTTAGCTCGATATGTACCAGTTATTGTATTATTCTCCTTTGATCCCTTTATCTTGTAATTGTTTCTGTTTGGTATTCTTATCTGATGCCGTTATTGCATTTATTACCTTCCCTCCATCCAATTGTAAAGCGCTCTGATATCCTTCGGGATCTTGTTTGCGCTATATAAAACTTTATAAATAAAAATAAATAAATAAATAAATAAGTCTAGTGTTTTTTCCTTGTGAGGGTTTTGTTGTGTAGAGTCATAGGGATGTATATTAGGTGTATGTGGCCACCTTTTTCCACCAACTGAGCAACTTGATAGTGCATTTCACATATAGGCACAAGTTAGAAATGTTGTAATTTCAAGCATATGATGATTTGGGGATTGGATATTACACACCAAACATTGTACCTAAGATGCCTGACAGTTTGTCTTTGGCAAAGGCTGTGATAGTCAAATCAGTTATGTGGAACACATGTGACTTTGCTCCATAGGGATTTGTAGTTGACACAATACTGACAGGAGTGGATTGTGCTTGTTGTCTTCAAGATATTTCATCTTGTTCTGGGCCACTGGTGAGTGCTGCATGGGCTAAGTGTGTTATTTTTTTCCCCAACATTTAGCTGAATTCTATTTCAAATGGTATTTTTATGAACATAAAATTGACATGTTGGTAATGCTAGGCAATATCAAGTCCTATTAGTATTTTAGGGGTGATCTTCATTTGTCAGTGCTTTGTCATCAAATGCCCCTTCTAGACCCCTCAAGTGATACAGCTGAAGGTATACCTTTTCTGGGTGACACTGCACAGCAACACCCTCCTTCTTGGCTCAGTTTAGGCGAGCAGATGGAACCTCACTCTTTGGTAACAGCAGTGGTATATAGGATATTGAGTTCAGGGTGGATGCTGTGTGCCAGTCCGGGCCGGCGCTGGTCGTGGACAGCTGCCCATGTCCTCACAAATGCAAAAAACTACAGGGCCCGGTGCCAGAGCACTGCCTTTAGGAGGCCGTCAGTGTTACAAGCTACAGGTGGTCAGCCCCTTCCCTTGGGTTTTGCAGTCATGGTGCAGCAATGTGAGGCACAATTAACGCACATCACCCCTCGCCTGGACTCCTTAGGAATGGGCTGAAATGGCGAAATGTTTGGCCCAAACACCCTGTTGGATACAAACTGTAATGAGTTTGTTTAATTTGAGTTTTTTTTTCTGCCAGACTTGCCTTGCTGTCACTCCTCCCTCTGCCTAAACACTGCATCTGCATGATGACAGCGAATAGCCACTCCACTTGAGGGTGCTATAGATGAGATCTGCCCCTGCCTGAATGTAAAGCAGGGGATCCTACGGGACACCCAAAAAACTAAAGTCTGACATCCATTGTGCCATCATATCACAATGGGCACTGCTCACCAGGTATGACGGGCCGGCAAAGGGAGACGAGTGGAGAATGTATGGGAGTGGCGTTTTGTGAACATAATTTCAATACAAATGTTTTGTTTGTAAAAGCAAACACTAGACATATTTACACACACCTCAGTTGGAGCTGAGCATATGATAGCTGTGTATTTAGTAATTTGTGTATTTTACAAAAACAAAGGGATGAAAAATGCTTGATGCTGGAACTGAGCAAACAGAGATGGACTTGAAGGGTTGGTAATGGAAGTGGATTGCCCTGTGCTACATATGGTCAGCCTAGTGGACTGGGAGTCCACAGAAGTGTTGGGGGCCCGTCTGCTGTGCAGGGGCTACAGGGGCCTGTGTTACACCCATTCACTAAATTGAGAGACAAGGTAAGAGGTGGGGTTTGAACTATGAAGCAGAGCAGCACACGTTGGGGGAGAGGTAAATGTTTTAGGGGCAGAGCTAGCTAAACAAGGGTAGAGGTGAGAGATGTGATAACATTTTGAGCATGGAGGGGAGAGAGAGACGTAAAGAGGACAGAACCAGTGAAAATAAGATGAGACTGAAAGGAAGGAGTAAAGGTAAAAGGCAGTGCTTAGATAGGATACGTAAAGTATCCTAAAAATTAAAATGGGGATTGGAGGAAATCCTGGGGTGTGGATATCGGAGTGTAGGACCTGGAAAAACTGGTAAAAGCCTAGGCGAGGTATGCTAGAAAGAGGTAGATGTGAAAAAGGTAGACCCAGCTAGAAAAGGTTAGAGGTTAGCAATAGATGAGAGATGAAAGGTGGATGTAATAGAGGCAGATTCAGTGAGAAAGGTAGTTGTTGATATGAGAAATATTTAGAGGTATGGAGCATGGAACTGAGATGTGGATGTAAGAGAGCCACAGTGAGACAAGGTAACAGGTTATTGTGGTACAATGTGGATAGGTGGATGTCAAAGGGATATACCAGCTGTGAAAGTTAGGATGCTGGATGGAGAGATGATAGGTGTTAGCCAGTAGATGGATGGTGTGTTTAATATATGGAAGCTCTAGTTTGTCAAATGACTATTAGTAGACCTTAAGCCGAGTGAGTGAATGGTGAGCGGCTAATGAATAAGGCCAGATTTAGTGAGAAAAGTAAGGGTCAGGGTGAGAGATGTGGTGCGGTGAACGTAAGAAGTGGATATAAGAGTGCATCATTGAAAAAAATGAGTGCAATAAAGCCGGGGGAAAAGGGAGAGATGGGGATGAGAGGGGTACATTACACATGATATGGTTAGCGGCTGCTGAGGAGGTGACAAGTACAGTACATTGAGGGTACAGCATGAAGGGGAGAGGTGTTGTGTACATAGAGGTGAAGAGTAGTGCAGGGAATGTAGGTGTGGATGTAAGAGAGGCAGGACCAGAATGAGAAGGTGAGAGTCTGGGTGGAATGGTAAGAGTTCAAGAGTAGAGCATAGAGGCAAAAGTTGGATTTAAGAGTGGCTGTACCAAAGAGTGATTGTAAGGAGCTTGTGAATAAGGAGAGGTTGAGAGATGAGCATGTAGGTTGATGTGGATGTAAGAGGGGTCAAACCAGCAAAAGTAGGAAATAGACAGGTCAAGAGGTAATGTGGAACGGTGCTGAAAGAGAGGAGAGGTAGATGTAAGTATGCAAATTTTGTTACCAGATGAAAGTAAGAGATGTAGTTAGGGGTCGTTGCTGCTTGCTGCCCACCACTGATTTTTCAGTTCATATAGTATAAATTGCCGCTAGGAGACCACGAGCATAGGCAATATCTATTAGCGTGAGAAGGCACATTCCCCCCCCCCCCGCATGCCTTGGCAGAGTTGTGTGTGGGCATAACTGGTAAGTTCCCCTTTGTAGGTAATTTTGTTCACTGTTTGGGCCGTCTTTCCCTTGGATATTGCCCTGGGATGGGGGTATTGATTGTTCATGTTTTGGTTGCTGATGCAGATCCATTTGTAGCGGGCCATCGATTAGGGGTGATAGCCCCCCAAGGTAGACTCCAGGATTGGTGTTGCTGGGCCGCCTTGGGGAGACTACTCCCGAACCCCCTCCTCACAATTCCAAGTACACTACACACAAATAGGGTAGTATTGGCATTATGACTTGGAATGTCAGAGGTATGGGGACGACATGGAAGAGACACGCAGTCTAACGATATATCAGGAAGAGCGGGGCACAAATAGCACTGTTTCAAGAGACCCACGAGGTACTGGGGCAGGAGACCCAATTCCAAAAGAGCTGGCAGGGTCAGTGTTTTAGCACCATCTACTCTATTTTTGTGAGGGGAGCCCTTGTGTGGGTCCGTCCGAGGGTCCCATTTAGCCCATTAGATACTGACATAGACCCTGAAGGCCGATATGTCTTTGTAGAGGGGCTCCTTGACGGCAGGCCAATATTATTGGGCAGTGTTTATGGGCTGAATGTCGCCCAACTGGCCTTTCTTCTGCGCCTATCCCTCGTCCTCACTGGGTGGGCCCATATCCCTTGGGTTGTGGTGGCAATTTCAATTGTGTCCAAGAGTTGCGGCTTGACCGTTCTCACCCCCTCTACCATCCTCTCCGGTGTTGGCAGGGGCAGTGTGTCTTACACAATGGGTTGCGCACTGGTCCCTCCAAGACTGTTGGTGAACCCTACATCCGGAGACCCAAGAGTACTCCTATTACTCTGCAGTACATAATCTACACGTTAGACTAGATTATATTTTTTATCACCACACACTACAGCCAGAGGTGAATACCTGGGGAGGACCTTTTCGGACAATAACCCTATGCACATACACATTGGGTGTGTGGCACCCCCACCCCCAATCCCCATGGAAACTGCAGCCTACGTTGTTGTTGGGCCATGCATTTCAGGAATAACTGAGGGAATCCATCTCCAATTACTTCACTGACAACTGGGACATAGCCACTTCTAGTATGGTGGAGTGGGAAGCACTGAAAGCAGTACTTAGTGGTGGGAACATGGGGGCTTTAGTGGGAGCTAGGTCCACTATCCACAGGGCTTTGATGCAAACGGAGGCACTACTAGGTCAGCAGGAGTCTGCGGTCCGGTTGCAGTCCAGGATGTTACCCAGGCTGACGGATACTCAAACAGACCATGCCCATCTCATTGACCAACTGCGTTTCATTGATTTTAAAACATACCAAGCTAAGATGCACACGGAGGGCAATAAGTCGGGGCAACTCCTGGCCTGCCTCCTCCACGGCGTAACACCAACCCAGCCCATTACGATGATTAGGGATCGCCTGAACCAGATGCACACTAGTCAGGCAGCCATCCATGAGGCCTTCACGGTGTATTATCGTGGCCGGTACAATCCCCTGCAGTTGGCGCGCCAGATAGATATTATCAATTTCCTGACTGGATTGAATCTGCCTGTATTTGATCCTGCAGCACGTGCGGAGATTAACATCCCGTTGGTGGAACTAGAGATACATGGAGTGATTATGAGCGCTCCCACGTTAAAAACTCCATGTTGGACCACCTCCCAGCTGAGCTCTACAAGGCCTATGAGCCTTTACTTGCCCCCAGGTTACTGGAGGTCTATCAGTCCACCTTGAGTGAGTGGAGACAACTGCAATCCATGCAAGAGTCCTTGTTGGGATCACTGGTAAAACCCAACAGGGACTCGACGGAACTGACGTCCTACCATCCATTGTCCATGCTAGGTATGGATTATGAAAACCTTAGTAAGATAGTGGTGATCCGCCTGCTGGAACACATGCCGCATCTAGTGCATACGGTCCAAAATGGTTTTATCCCTGATAGATCCATCACACTCAATATTTGGAGGCTATATAGGGTGATGGAGGTGGCCCTACACAGCCTGTCTAGTGCTGGGCTCAGAGAAGGCATTCGCTATGGCTGATTGGGACTACCTGTTTACCACTATGTCAAAACTGGGCATGGAGAGGCAGCTGCAACCATACATACACCTTTTTCATACTGAGCTGACTGCCCAGGTCAGGATTGGAAAATACATATCACCCTCGTTTACAGTGAGCAGGGGCACTCCTCAGGGCTGTCCCCTTTCCCCACTGCTCCTTGCCCTGGCAATGGAGCCGCTGACCCAGCGACTTCGCCAGGTTGGGGGGGGGGCATGGGAAGTACCACTAGGCGATGAGGTACATGTAGTATCTATTTATGCAGATGATGTGCTGCACGTATATTCGGGATATCCGCAGGGGAGTTCCAGATATGTCTGAGATACTAGCGGATTTCCAGAGGGTGTGGGGTTTGGGTGTTAACTGGGCCAAGTCTTGTTTTTTTCCCCTCTGTGCGGACTATCCTCAACAAGAGGTTATGGCAGGAGACCAGATGATGAGGTGGGAGCCTCGGGTGTTTCGGTACTTAGGGATCCGTAACTATCATAATGCAAACAATCTCATTGGGAAAATGTGACCAGGGCCATATCCTCCTTACGTCCACAGATGGCTTTTTGGAGCACTCTCCCACTTACAGTCCAAGGACAAATATCACTTTACAAGATGGTAATGCTCCCCTTCCTCTTGTATTTTTTCCATCACCTACCGGTAGCCGTGCCTCGTGCCACCTTCACGGAGTTGCACGCCATGCTGGGAGGGTTCAGCTGGAATAGGGGCAGGAGAAGGGTGGCTCCGTTATGCCTGCAGCTGCTGGTGGGGAAGGTTGCCTGGGTGTGCCGAATTTTGAAAATTATTATGTGGCAGCACAGCTGCAATGACCGACGTGATGGTTGGCTGGGAGGCAGTTGGACGAAGTGGGCAGGTTACCAACATGCAAGGCACAGGAAATGGCGGGATCGATGTTGCTCCCTGAACCGCAGCTCCCCCGTGGAGCAAACAGCCTGGTGAAAGTGGCTTATTGGAGCTATAAGGAGGGCCTGAGGCTACTGCCGGACATGATCCCTTACTCTCCGGCTGTTAGTCTGCACTTCATCCCACTGTTCCATACAAACATTATTAGGGAAGGACTGACGATCTGTAGAGACCGGAATTGACCTCAGTGGGGGGGCCTATTCAGGGCATGGGAGCTCATACCCTTTGGCCAGTTGAAGGAAGATCATGACATTCTGGTGGGCCATTTCCTGGCGCATGGAACACTAATAGCTGTGGAGGGTCACGGACACTGAACCTGAGCATCACCCACTAACCCACGCCCTGCACGTCATGGGTTCTGGTCGGAAACTAGTGACCTGGTTCGTTAATGCCTTGGTGCACACGGTGACTGACCCTCTGTCGCCTGTTCGCCGGCTATGGGACACTGATATAGGATGAGCCCTCACGCCCAAGGAGTGGGAATGCACTATACACTACCCACGTAAAGTTTCTTGTAATGCCAAACTCCAGTACATTCAATTCAACATACTGCACGGGGCATATCTCACACCAGCTGTCCTACACAGAATGTTTGTGTCCACCCCTCTCTGCCCACGATGTCATACAACTAATTCGGATTTAATATATTTGTTCTGGTCATGGGTGGATGCAGATGTACTTGCCGCAGTGAGGGGTTGTGCCAACCTACTTACATTGGCGGGGACGCTGCTAGGGATATTCAGGCAGAAGAAGGCTCAAAAGGTATCCAGTCAAATCATAGATTTGGCAATGCTCATTGCCCGCCAGGCCATTTCTATGCACTGGAAGTCCACTGCACTCCCAACACTACAACTCTGGCGTGCAGTGACTCTCAAGTGGGGTAGGGCCGAGGCAGCGGCGCTGCGCAGGGAGGAAGTCATGGGGCTCCACTGGGTTGCAATTGCTGACCTGTGGTACAACTTGTTACAGGACTTACAGGATACACAGGAAGACCCACTGGATGGGTGTAGGACTTGGAAGCCCCGAGCTCACGGACACGTGGTGATAGACCTATCAGAGGTGGTCCTGACCTGGCTAGATAAAGCTGCTGCTCCGTCATGTGAGGCAGACTGGCTGCCTGACATCTCCTCCTTCGATCATGGGGAGGGGAGGGTCTTCGAATCCACATATGCTAGAATGGCAAACGTTAGGAATGGCTGTTGTACTAGAGGCCACGGTCTCACCCCTCATGTCTGGATTGTGAGGCATCTGGGATGCTGAGCCTCTAAATGTCCAGGATACCTCTGTGATCTGCTATCTTGTTATGGTTATCGAGTTTTTTTAGTTAATCAATATCGAACCATATGCTCCTGTTGTGGTATTCTTGACTCAATGACGAATGTGTGTTATGCACGGCCAACCGGATCTGCATTGTCTGCTTAATGAAATATGATTTGAATCAATAAAAATTGCTTCAAAATAAATAATAATAAGATGAAAGTAAGAGATTGGAGGTGATGTTGTAATGTCTTGGAATTTGTGTGCAGCTACATACATTGACCCATATGCCACCAAATGCAATTCCTTGTCTCTTCATTTTCCATGTGATAAATTGTCTTAGTTTTGAGATGTGTGTCTTCCTTTCCAAAGATTTTGGATCATGAAGCATCCTTTATGTGCCTGCAGAATTCAAGCCTGCTCCGTGTGGACTCTTATTACTCTAAACCTTTTTTAGAAATGTAGCTCCAAGTGGGACATTTTAAGACCATGTCCTGACTGCACAAATAGAGATCATAGATCATGCCCTGCTGCCTGACCTCGGTAAACAGTGGTGGTGGAATACCACAGGTCCACAAGGGGACAAGTGAACCTGGCCTGATAAAGCATACTGGCCCAAAAGATAGTGTGGCCCTATATATTGGAGTAAGTTCTGTGTGGAAGCAGACCTGGGTGCATAATAGGGATTATATGGAAGGGAACCAGATGCCTCAGGCCTGCTTTTGAAATGGTCTGGATCCTTGAACCTTTTTTGGTATTGACACATACATCATACCATGCTGGTTCTGCCTCCCTATACTGACCTAGCTACCTGCCCTGTGGTGAGGCTGAGATCATGAAGAGTAGAGGCTCTGGTGGATGCCTGCTCTGACACTGCTAAACTCATCTGTACACAGGATCTGAGACTGCGCGATTGGACTGATGGGGGAGTGGCAGGCCAGGCTGGACAATATCAGTCAGTTTAGTGTTTTGAATCATGTATTAATCTGTCAACAATTAGTGCATCAGATTAAGATAATTGTAAGATTAAAAATGACCTAGGCCTAGCTTTTTCATCCAATTGGGTGGATGTATTTTATTAACACTTGACAGATGTGCCATATATTTTTACATCATTTGAATGTGGTGTTTATATGTATTGTTGGCCAATTTACCAATATCCAGACTAGATAAAGTGCTTCTTGCAAAGCTGTTTCAACAATGACAGGGAATGAATGGTAACTTGAAGACACTTCCTGTAATGTGACTTCCTATGACATGACATCTTATGGAATTTATAGGTGGTTTATATATTCTGGTTCTGCCCGGGGCACTACTAATCCTAGGGCTGGACCTGATGCCAGTGCATGCGTTTCTCTGGACAAACTTTTGTGTGTGCTTGATGTTCTGTTGCCATGATGTGGCATTTTGCGCTGTGGTGTACTCATCCTTACATTTTTGTATGCATACATATATTTGTACCTATGGCCATTTCTAATCATACCTTAAAGTTGGGTTTGTCGCTGTATTTCAAGGTCAGACTGTGGATACCTGATGATGACATTCCCTCATTTACCATGCTCAACATGCTACAGGACACTTTAAACTCAATTGACATTCGCTTGGTAGTTACGTTAATGTGTAGGGGTAGGTATGTATCTTACTGGTGGCCACGTCCGCGATGGTTCAGATTCTCATATTCATCGATGATGTATAGCAGAGGGATGACATGCGATATAGGTGCCATAGCTGCACAGCAGATGTTGTGCAAAGTGTGTTGTGCAGTTTTTCGGCCATGAATACCTCCCCTTCCGCCTGCTCTGATGAGGTGGTTGGACCGACACAGGAGGCGTGTTGGAAATACGCATCATAATAGGGCGGGCGGTTCCAGGGCCAGAACTTGCTCTGATTGGCTCCATTCGACCTTTCCGAGAGCTTCGTGGGTGGAATTTCCTGTCGGACTTGGAGGAACCGCGTCTATCGGTAAGCCATGTCTTTTTGAGCATCATAATACAGCGGTCGGAGTGACCGCTTCCGGCCCTACATGGGTCGGTCAGACCGACCCCGACAAGACCTCGGAGGCACTTCCGACCGACATTGTAATCGGCCCCAAAGTGTTCACTGTTATGCAGATGACTTGCTAATAGTCAACTGCATCATAGGAAATGGAAGTACGGGTGCTGGGTATGCTGCAGCAAGGTGAATGAGCAATAAAGATGCCTTTAAATTTTGTTTTTATCTTGTTTCCTTTGTTGAGCATTTAAAGGTCGGGTTGTATCTTCTGACAAGTTGCTGATTATTCTTTTAGCATTGCGATTAGCTGAAAATTGAGACAAGTTTGTAAAGTAAACAATCTGACAATCTTGCTGGTGTGCACAGCATGTGAAACAAAGATTTCTGGGATGTCAGCTTGTTTCTAACACAATAAAATTTAAATATTAACTATACACATATTTCAGAATATATCAGCAGTTAGGAAAGCACAATTGAAGCATATTCTTTGGTAATTCTGAAGTATGGTGGAAACAGTTTTTTATAGGATCAAAACAAATTCGGACACTTTTCTTGGTCATGTTCAAATGGCAAATATTTGCTAAAACTCGATTTTCGCACATTATCGTTTGTGTGCAATATATCAGAAAAACTGCACATCAGTGCAAATGTTATGCCCATTTCAATGGAAAATGTGCTGTTTGTAAATGATTACTGCACAGTTCTTTAGTAATATATTTGCACCACTGTGCTCCAAAATGCATTACCGGCTACATACCACACCCCTACCACTCTTTTGCTGAATAGGTGTGGCTCATTTGCTATACTTGATTTCAGTGTGACTCTTAGATTTTTCACAAACTCCTAATGACTTCAGTGATGTAACTTTGACGGCAACACCCCCACTCTTAAAATTGTTTCAGCATTACTGGACCATAATGCTGTAAAAATGAGATACGACTTTAATGTACTAGATATTGACGCTTGCCAAAACATGCTACACAGGATTTTGGTTTCTACCTTTTCATGGTGAAGTTTTACGTTACTTGGGTATTTTCTTTGACAACTTTTCATGGAATTTGATGTTTGTAAGTAAGAAATGTTTGTTGCGTAACCTATCCAAGACCTTGTCGAGATGTGAAAACAAACTTTTGCAGCTATCACTGATGTATATCTCCAAAGTGATTCATGCTGTTTCATGCTGTAACATACTTTATTGCACGCTGTATGTAAGCAGAATAAAACTTGTACTGGACTCACTGTTCACTCTCTTTTGTATCTGTTACAGTTCTTTTAATTGACAGTTACTGTCTCGTACTGAGTACTGCCACTTTAACTTGAAAGGAAGTGTACTAGCCCTCCTTAGTAGCTGGTGAGAATGCTCTGGGCTGGTCCTTCCAATTTTATTCTGGTCAATAGACCTTTTTAGTAGCCTAAGAGGAAAAGAAGTTAACAATTTAGATCGCAATGTCCAGTGTGATCATTAGGACCAAATAATAAAAGTCTGAATCAGTAACTTGAAGTTTAACGGTTTATGAAAAACTCAAAGCCCGACTTATATACAACCATCTCAAAAACATAGGGCCTGATTATGAGTTTGGCGGTGTGGGAGCGGGCCGCCATGCCACTGCCCTGCTCCCACGCCACCAAAATCGAACGCACACCTATCGCCAGATTACATGTTAATTCTTGGTCTGGTGGGTGGTGCTTTAGCGGTCCCACGGCAGTGCCTCTAAGAAAGGCACTGCAATGGGAGCACCTAAGCACGTTCCTGCTGTGCAGGAACTGGGGGTTCATGCACACAGGGGGGCACACCATTTCCCCCGCTGCATGCATCCCTTGTCCCAGAGGCAACAGGGGGCCCTGTATGAAAACTATGGCTGTGAGGAAGCTCAAAATGTGCTCCTGTTTGGCCAGACCGCCGCGCCACAGCCGAGGGATCACAGATCTGCAGCGGTTGCAGCCATCCTGTGGGGGTGGGACGATGCACTCATAATGCAGCGGTTGGACCGCCAGTGTGGCGTTTGCTGCCTCGCCACTGCGAGTTTGGCGGTCCGATGTTACTCCAGTGTGCGCTACTTTTATTGGGAGAGGACTGGCACTACTTGGTAGCAAACATGCACTCTGGGGCAGTGAGTGCTGGCACTTCTGTGTTTCCAGTGCAAGCACAGGCTTGTTGATTAGAAACACATAGGATGAGACAAACTTCAAATGACTCCAGTCGCAGTCACAGTCAATGGGATCAAACAAAAATTAAGGAGTCACACCAACTTCTCAGTATGACAATACACAATCAGCTACATGATCATTTTAAAAATAGTCCTAAGAAACAGATGGTCTTGTGAAGTAGGCTGGGCTGTGTACATACATCTATTTTGTGGTTTACACAAATAAAACATAAAGTATGTGCTAGTCAGTTGTGAGATGCTTCATGTGTGACTTTCCTCACAAATTCAAGACAACGAATTGCTAGAAACTCTTTGATATTTTTTTATTAAATGTAATAATTTTTGCGTAAAGTCTAAGAAAAGAAAACAAAATCAAAATTGTCACTACCATCACAGCTCTGGTTTCCAAGTCTTTATTTTGAATACATATTTTATTTGTAAAAAAAGGGATAACATTTTTAAAAGGTTTTGTGCATCTACATACATTTAAATGTTTTAATAATCATAACCATATTGTAATGTAAAATATAGGAACCCATACTTATATCTTATACTTGTTTGTATGTTTTACACATTTTACATAATTATTTTTTCACATATGCATTTTTTCAAAGTATATTGGACTTGAACATGTTTACATAATATATATATATATATATACATATATATATATATTATGTAATAATTTGTGCTATTGATTAATAATATTTTGTAGTATTTATTAATATTTATTTTACAGACATTTTGGTATTTGATTTTTACATTTTCTAACATTATCACAAACTTTTTACACATTTTTAAACATGCACATTTAATATTTTTCATATATTTTTACATATTGATTTGTATAGGAGCTTAGCCTTTGTTTAATTTCATTTAATGGCCATTTTTGTACCGATAACTATATTTTTTAATCTATCTACATCATTGTTAGATGCTTTCCTTTCCTATTGATTGTGGTTCCCTGCTGCCACTATACATATAAGGTAAGTCCAATTTTAAGTTATTATTTAAAGCTTTGGGGGTAGGGAGAAGTGGGTAGTTGTAGTAAGTGTAGAGTAGTGTTTAACTTTGTACTGGTTGTGTGGTTTAGTATTAGGTTTTTTACAGTGTTATGTAGTGTAGTAGGCCTTAACTTTTAATAGTTATTATGTGAGTAATATTTGTAGACCATTGTAATATTTGTATTATATTTGGAGTGTATGCAAGGGTGGATATCTTATGTTTTTACAGGTATTTCAGTTGGAGTTAAAGGTTTGTCAGATTTTAGGATGTATTATCTTTTTTAAAGGAAATCGTTGTGGTTATATTTTAACCAACATGCTTTTTAGTTCCCTTCTATTGTTCACTTTTTCAGGAGCGTTATTTTTTTTTTTGTTCTTTATAGTTGCATAGGAATATGGATTATTTCTGTGGATGGATATTTTTGGATATTTCAATATTACTTTTTTTGCCTACTTTTGTAAAAAAAAAATCGGGAGTGGAGGAGGTTCATGGGCATCAGCTACAAAACTGTAAGTTGAGAGTATTTTTTCAAATTTGGGTTGGTTAAGCTTGCTATTCTGAAAATTATTTTTTTATGTTTATATAAATTAAATGTTGCATTTTGTATGTATGTGCTGTAAAATGTATTTTTAAATAAATTTTAAAATAAATTATTTTTATCAGTCTTTTATTTAGCTTATAGTATTGTTTTTTGCTATGGTTTTGAGGTAGTGTAGCCATTTGTCATTTCATTTGAATTGTGGCGTTTTGTACATTTATTTGGTCTTTTTAGAGATTTTAGGTGTGAGTTGGTTTACAGATTGTTCAATTCTAAGTTCTTGGTAGCTTTGCACTTTTTGGAGGATTTCTATGAATTTGTATAGGGTAGAGTGTCTTTGGCCTAATGTGGCTTGGGAGGCTTTGTGCCATCCTTCTACTGGGTTGATGGTGTTTGCTTGCTGAGCCCTGGTGCTGTTGTATACTTCAAACCATGGTATTTGAAACTTGGGTTGGCATCTGTGGCCAGAATGGTGCAGTCTGCCAACCTAAGTGTCTTCAAAATAGGCTATATGGGGACTTTGCTTTTGTTTGTGTGTTTGATAGAAGGGGGATAATATCAGGATGTTGTAGTTAGTGGTTAGCTACTTCTGTGAGTGGTGCATAACCTGGGGCTTTTAATTCTTTTATTTAAAAAAATTGACTGCTTGTTGCAAATTCTACACTGGCTGCAGAATTCATGAGGTGCCTCCAAATGGTTTGGTTAAAATGGTAATAGCAGCCTTGCATTACTTGACTTTTAACATTGTTTGTATCGTTGCCTGCTCAAAGTCTATAATTATTTCTTGTGGAGATTTGTTATATTGATGTGGCTTATTAGTTCATAGTATGTAGCACTTTGCTTGTTAGGAATGAGTGCGTCACTTAGGAGTGTGTTACTTTTATGATTTTCACCATGCATGGTGTAAATCTGTGTAAATTGTGGAAGGCAAGATTTTAAAATTCCATTCAAATTTGACATTGGGTTGGTCTAAGGTTATTTTCTGTTGCATAGATTATTATTATTCGTCCATAATTATTATCGTGCAGGAGGAAGGTTTCTTCATTATGTGTTGTAGTTAGGTTTTCTAAAATATGTATGTTTTGGTACTTTCTGGGAGCATCAGAGATGCTGGCATTTGCCCTGTGATGTACTCGGGAATTTGAAGCAGTATATTTTTTAAAAGATTCCTGTAGCTTCCTGGGAGCTAGTGCTTGCTTCTTTGAGATCTTGCAAAACATGCCTTCTATCTCTGTCACTTTTAGGGGGTGGTTGTGTTCTCTATCATTAATAACATTATTATAATTATTTATTGCATCTTTCTCATAAAAAGCAATGTCGTGTAATTTTTGTCTACATTTCCAATTTATATTCTCTGTGCTTTTGCTCTCCTGGCTCTATGTGTATCCCATGTGAGCTAAGAATTGTTTGCCTTTCTGGGAGGTGATATAAGTAGCATACATGTTTGATGTATACGTGTATTAATTTATATTAAAAATATATTTTTTTTTATTATTTTCTTTTTTATGTACATTTTAACTTTTTAAACTTCATCCTTCCATATTTTCTGTCCTTTTAATGTGCTATTTCTTTTTCTCGGTTTCTGGTTGAATTACTGGAGATGTGGTTCAGGTGGACCATCTTTCCCTGTTGGATATAGAATGTTTAATTTTCTTATATGTCTAAAAATACAGTTTTACTTAGTTTGGTTGTTACTTTTAATTTTAGCATCTAGGAGTTGTTTGTTTATCTTTTTATTACATTTGCTTATTTTAAAGGGTCTTTGAGTTTGAAACAGGTCCATGTCAAGTTTGACATTTGGTCAGCAGAATGGCATTCTCCTTTGTAATCTTCAAATTGCCCCTAAAGTTTGGCGATATTAATACAAAGATAGATTTTAGATGTTTTAAGTTAAGTGGTCAGCAATTATTTTAGGGTATTTTTATGTTTGTGGGATTATAATACTTGCTTTTGCAAGTGGCTGAGAGGTTTTGGTAATGGTTGCTGCTGGTTTGACTCTCTGGAATCCAGCAGACTGTTGCTTTCTTGTAGGTGTAGCATTTTTGCTGCAAAATTTACCTGCTTTTTCTGCTCTTTTTTATAATGTTCATTTAATTAGTTAAAGAGTTTCATTGGTTACTTTGTTTTACGTTAAATTTTATTTGTTTCTTTGTGTATAGTTTGATTTTTGTTCAGTTTTCTCCTTATTTGAAGGATGCTTATTACGTTTTATTATTAAAGGTTTATTCATATTTTAGCATACCAAAATTAACATCTTATATAATGTACTTAGCAGTACTTATGTTTCAAGTGTATACAGCATGTTTTAATGTACAATATGTATTCTTAATCACTAATACACTTCATATTATTTTTACCAGATTACACATCCAATTGTCCATGATGCACGTTGTATTCAATATTGTGTATTATAGATATTTTTCAGTGCAATATTTTTGCTATCGATATTTGTGTATTTCTTGTTGAAACATAGGGTGGCAATATTATAGTATTTTGATATTGTAGTGATTGATTTTGTGTCATAAAACCCCCAGTGACTACCTACAGGTAGTGCTTGGTGAACAATAGAGTAAATGGATGCTACAAAAAAGAAGGCACATTTGAGTTAAAGGCATCATGAGACACTGCCGAGATACAGGCACCACACACTATAATGATGTGTGTGTTCTGATTATGCTGGAAAGAACTGTAATCATTGGTTTGTTAGCATGCCAAGTGTGAAAGAAATTTCGTACTGTGAGTAGTGATGTCAGCTCAAGTGTTCCTGATGCTGATGCTTACATTTGTATAAAGCTGTCCTGCGTAGAACGTTTTTCGTTGCTAGGATTTCCCTTAAATCTAAAGTGTGAGATCTCTGTGGCACAGGTGAACATTTATAGGTCGCTAGAATGTTTATGGGTAGCTATTGAGCTAGTTTAGTGACTTAAAATCCAGCTGAGCCCGAGGTTTTATGTTTTCAATATATTAAGACTTAGATTCATTGATGTGCAGATTGAGGCACTTTGAGTGTAGTACCTGGTTAGGTCTAAGCTATATAGGGCTAGATGTACTGGTCTCAAAATACTGGTAGCAATTTACGACCAATAGTTTTGAGATTAGTGTAGTAATTTGTAAACTGACCTATATACTGATAGGTCCGTTTGCAAATTACTGATTCCTTCTTGGTCGCAATTTGACCTCCCTCATGAACAATAATGAGACGGGTCACAAATTGCGACCCATTAGGAATTCCAGCCATCACAGGGTTGGTGGCTTGCTAAGGTCAGCAGACCATCAAGTCTGTGATTGCCGAAGGGGTGCCAAAGGCAAGCCCGTCGGCGCCCGTCCGCGCTTGCACCGTGCCCAACGCCAGGAACACTGGCTTTTCCACCATGCGCAGTTACACCGCTGCAGATCTCCTAGCCCTAGATCCCAGGGGCATCGACAACAACTGCATCTGCATGCACCACCAAAGGACCATTCTGCTGCTAGCACTGCTGCTTCACCTGCAACACCAAAGCAACCAACAATGCCGGAGACACTGCAAATACGACTGCGTCCACCACGGCGACCGAGACCACCACAGCACAACTCCAGTGCATTCTACTCAATGCATGATCGCTCAGCAAACATACCACAGAGATCTGGGACACGACCTCATCCCTCACCCCGGATATCATCTTCCTCACAGAGACCTGGCTGAACCCTTCCTCTACTCCAGATGTCACCTTCACCACCCCCAAAGGCTACTAGATAACACACTGGGACCGAACCAACAAACACGGAGGTGGAATTGGCATCATCTACAAGGACATTATCTGCTGCATGACCTCCCGAGACAACTCAACCCCAATAATGGAGCATCTCAACTTCCAATTCCACACAGATGGAAAAAGCACCATCAGAGGCATCCTCGCCTACAGACCACCAGCTTCTGCAATGCCATCCCTGACTTCATCGCCTGATCCACATCACTCCGAGCACTACATCTTCCTAGGGGATCTTAACTTCCATCTTGACGACCCCAGCGACACCAATACAACTGAGCTCCTGGAAAGCATGAGCAACATCAGCCTCAAGCAACTTGTCACCGACCTTACCCACATCTCAGGACACTTGCTCAACCCCATTTTCACATCCAGCAACAGAGTCAAGTACAGCCACGTCCCACAGCGTACTCCGACCGACCACTACAGCATCCACTTTACCATTTCAGGACCTACCAACACCAGGGGGCACCATGTCCCCGAGCTCAGATATCAGAAAAACAGTGGAACAACACTCTCAACTCCCACCTCCAAGACACCACATCCAACCCAGAACAGGCTGTGAAAAACGTCTCCCAGTGGATCACAGAATGCGCAGACACAATTGCCCCCGCCAAGCCAGACAAATCCAAAGGACCTGCCAGGAGGGCCAGCTGATTCACCATGGTGCTGAAATCCACCAAATCCAACTGCCGGCAACTAGAAAGGAAGTAGCGCACCAGCAATGAGACAGGAGACCATACAACCTTCAAGATAGCACTCAACCAGTACCACTGCCTCCTGAAAGAAACAAAGAACAACGCCCTAGCAGACCACATAGAAGCCAGCACAAACCGCAGCAAGGAGCTCTTCTCCATTGTGAAGGAGTTCTCCAACCCCGCAGCCACTGAGAATGGCATCACCCCTTCCCAAGAACTGTGTGACACACTGGTGGACTTCTTCCATGATAAGATCTCAGTCATCTATGAAAATTTCAAACTCCAACCATACCACAAACATCGAACATGTGCTCACAATCTCCATCATGAACTCTGTGCATTCTGGAGCACCCACGGACCCCTGTCCCCACCACATCTTCAACGTTGGGAGAAAGACAATTGGCGACAAGCTCAAGAAAGTCCTGAACACCTCCATCACCTCAGCCTCCTTCCCTGAGGACTGGAAACATGCTGAAGTGAGGCCCTTCTGAAGAAACCATGTGCCACCCGAGCAAATCCGAAGAGCTACCGGCAACTTCCCAGCTCCCATTTCCAGTGAAAGTTTTCGATAAGATAATCAACCAGCAACTCACTGAACACCTGGAACACAGCAACCTCCTGGACCCCTCTCAATCTGGATTCAGAGCCAGCCACAGCACCGAGACAGCCATGATCGCAGCCACCGACAACCTACCCAGATGGATCCACATCCCACCCCTCCTCAAGAAGCTACACTGGCTCCCGATCCAGAAGAGATGCCAGTTCAGGATGCTGACCCACGCATACAAAGCCCTGCACAACAAAGGACCAGCATACAGAAAGTGAGTGGTCTGGTTGTTTTGCTGGAGGCAAAGATGGCTATTTGAACAGCAACCTGCCGTGACCACGCACGTTGTGCCTGTAATGCTAAGAATCTACCTATTTTGTACAGTTTTTGGGGGAACTTGTTTTTATAAGTCGGGGTATTGTTTTACTGTGTTTACAAATCATTTTACTGTTCACAGAGTGTTTTCTAAATACTTTGGAAACCACTGCCATCTCTGTTTTTTCGAAACCGCTTGACGGCTGCCATCTCAGGCACCAAAAGTGCGCAGTCTAGTTGTTTTGCTGGAGGCAAGGAGGGCTATTAAACAGCAACCTGGCGCGACCGCGCCAAAGGCAAGCCCGTCTGCGCCCGTCAGCATTCCATAAGCGGCCAGCATCAGCCATGCTGCCACTTTTGATTCAGAAAGGCAGCGGCAAGCCCCCAGACGAACGTATTCTAGTAAGTAACTTTTGAAGCTTAGGCCCAATTTAACTAAGGAAAGCGGTGGGACAGAGAACCAGAAAGAAAAAACTGTGTTTGTTCTGAACCCTTCCAAGGGGGATGATAAGGAGGGGAAGACGGGAGCCGAAGCACTTGAGTGTGGGTTAATTAATGCACACTCTCTGGTGAAACATGCACCGGAACTAAACCTCCTGTTGTATTCCAAAGATTGGGATATTCTTTTTGTAACAGAAACCTGGATCCCCGGACTCAGGAGTAGACTTGGGCTTCACATCCCTGCTGGGGTATAAAGCAATCCACCAATCCAGAACAGGTAAAAGAGGAGGAGGGGTGGCGATTATTTTTAAAGAAAAGTGGTAATTTGTGATTCTCCAAGTTGATAAACTTCCATGGGTGGAACTGCTTGGCGTCCCCCCAAAGGAAAGAAATGGGAAGACCCTATCAGGAATTCTATGCTACAGGCCTCCAGAGACTTTACAGGATTTTACTCAACCATTTTTGAAACTGGTTTCAAATTTGACCATGACCCACTCTAATTTTTTGGTGTTAAGAGATTTTAACACCTGGGCTGAGGATAGTTCACATAATCAAAGCAGAGACTTCTTAACCGCTTCGCCGCGATCGGAATTCCGCCCAGGTGCTGGACATTCCGATCGCGGGTGTGGTCGTGACGAGCTCAGCTCGTCATGCGCACAGCCCGACCGCGCAGCATGACGAGCTGAGCTCGTCATGGGCATCGAAGGGGTTAAGCTCATGTGGAATTTTAGGAGTACAGCAACAGATAAAGGGTCCAGCACATCAAGGAGGTCACACCCTTGATATAATACTTGCGCCACCAGACCTGATTGTAGGCAGGGACCTGATCCCAGTAAGCTGGCCTGATCACTCACTAGTGACTTTCGAATTAGTTCGGCCCAAATTTTACAGGCAGATGGAAAAGCTTTGAGGAAAGCAGTACAAGGAAGAGCATGGGCTAAACTAAAGAAGATGAAAGGGGGAAGAATATTTGGCACCTCAAACTTTTATCATGAGAAACAGTACAGTGGACGTAAACTATGAACGTTTAGAAAAGTCAATTATAGATACATTGGATAAAATAATATCTGTGAAATCACTGACACTGAAGTTAAGACCTTCAGCGCCCTGGTTTACAGAAATCTTGAAGGAAAGAAAAAACAACTGTAGGAAGTTGGATAGGCAATGGCGCAGTACCTATTCAGAAAAAGATAAGTTACAGTTAAAAACTGCACTAAACAATCATAAAAAGGAAGTTAGGAAAGCTAAAGAAAGCTATTATACTAGAACCATCCCTGAAGCTGCTAACGGATCAAACAAAGTATTTGATTTAGTGAAAGAGCTGGCGAACACAGATTTTGTAAAACAAATGGTAGAATCGTCACAAGAACTGTGCAATAACTTATCTGACTTTTTAAATAATAAAATCGATTTGATCATAAATTATATAAAAAAAGACCGCAATCCTAAGTTTGGAAATGACGCTCTGACTGATGGTAAACCAACTAGTATCACCCTACCATCCAGTGGATTTGCACAACTGGAGGGGATCTGCAGTAAACAAGATAATATGGAAATTCTAAAAGAAGAAGAGTTCAGAACATTGGCTATGTCGGTCTCATCAGGCTCACTGTTAGATCCAATTCCTCCCATGCTATGGAAAGATAGAGTGGCCAAACTTTACCCAGACTTGTTAAAGGTTTGTAATCAATCCCTGCCAATGGGCAAGGTACAATCTGCTTGGAAAAAAGCTTTAGTCACCCCTCTACTGAGAAAGCCACTGGTGAATGTTAATGACCCTAGTACCTACCACCCAATTTCTCAGCTTCATTACCCGGTAAAGATTGTTGAGAAATATGTCAGTAAAATATTAGCTAGCTATCTAGAAAACCATATTCTGCTAGAATCAGAGGAAATAGGCTTGAGACCAGACCATGGTACAGAAACAGCGCTAATCCTGGCAATAGATGAGCTGAGGATGATATTTGACAGAGGTCAGGTTGCAGTTCTGATATTACTAGATCTATCAGTTGCATTAGATACCGTCAACCACCAAATACTACTTAGCAGACTGAAAGAGATAGGAGTGGAAGGCCCCTTTCTGAATTGGGTCAAGTCATACTTGTCAGGTAGATATCAAGCAATCTCCCTTCCTCACTTTTGGTTAGAGTTTAAGGAAATTGCGCAAGGGGTACCTCAAGGTTCGGCTTTGAGTCCTGTCCTTTTAAATGTTTATCTTCGCCCTCTGCTAAGTCTGATTAAATCATTTGGGATATCATTTATAAATTATGCAGATGACTCCCTGTTAAGACTGTCCCAGGACAACAACAGCACAACCCAGATAGGCAGACTACACTCCTGCCTAGCGGAGATGGCAAATTTGCTCTGGAGGAATACATTAAAATGTAATTGAAGCAAAACTGAGTTTCTGTGCTGCTCCCCTTCCAAAGTGCTGTATTTTTTCCAGAATAACTTTTGGCCCTGGACCAGTGCTGAGGATCTATTAACAGTTCAGACAGTCCGAAAGGTAGGGGTCTCTATTGATGAGAAACTATCTATGGAAACCTACATTAACAAAACGGGGGCTACTTGCCATGGACTGATGAGAAATTTAAAAACAATTGTTCCACTATTACCACAGCCAGTGAGAAAACTGGTAGTACAATATACAGTTCTAAGCTGAATCGACTATTGCAATGCACTTATGCTTGGAGCGCCAGATAATTTACTTAAGGCTACACAGGCTGCCACTGTCACTGAACAAATCTAGATTTTAATCTGCTTCAAGTGCCTTGAGGGAGCTTAAATGGCTACCAGTCAGAGAAGTATCTTCAAAGCCATGTGTGTGGTTTATAAAGCTGTGAATGGAACAGGGTGGGTCCTACTACCAAGGAAATTCTGTGATTATAGACCCCGGAGGCTCCTACTATCTTCATCAGCTAACCTTGTTTGTGTGCCAAGCTTTAGGAAAACAAGTTTGGGCAGGAGATCCTTTCAGTTCAAGACAGCTCTGCTATGGAATAGTCTGCGAAACTCCCTCAAAGCTAACTGAAATTTGATGAGTCTTAGGAAGAACCTAAAAACTTGACTCTTCCCTAAGTAGAGGTTTCTAAGTCAGCAAACCCTCTGTTGCAAATTTAAGGAAGGATTTAATGCATTCAGGTGGTTTGCTACCATGAAACCTGTCAGGTAAACGATGCGCTTTACAAATTGATAATAATAATAATAATCCTGCATACACCAGCCAAGGTAAGTCCACCCCGTTTTACTTACTTCACATAACATAATGTTTGCAATTACCCAAATAAAACATCACAGCATAAATATCTCCATTGAGATGCTTGACCTACCTTGGCAATGCATCATTGGAGTTGTAGTACACTAAAGTTGCATGCTGTACTGTGTGTTGATGATTACATCACACATATTTGTACATCACAAACATGTCTCAAACACATGATGCACAGTTACAACAATGTAGTGAATAGGTTTGTTTCCAGTCCAGGGAGAACCTGGCCTGGCAGTTCAGGCTGGACTGTTACCATGGAGAGCAGGGTCAAGACTGATTTGCATATGGCTGGGTCCAAACTGGGGTGGCATGGTGAGCAGAAGAATGATGGATTTAACCCAGATCTCTTGACTGGGGTTGAGAGTTTGAAAAGTTTCTGCACTCCATTCATGATCTTGCTGTGTTTGCTATGTTCACCCTAAGAGGCCAAGGGTATGCCTAGATGTGAGTCTCTTGCTCGCGGTGCCACTAAATTCGAGCTAGCCTGCCTGATGAGGGGTGATACCCCGAAACTGGTCCCAGGATGCTTGCTTCAGGTCCAGGGAGGGCCTGGCAGTTCGAGCTGGACTGTTCCCATGGGGAGCTGGGTCGAGAGTGATTTGCATATGGCTGGGTCCAAAGTGGTGTGTCATTGTGAGCAGAAAAACAATGGATTTAACCTAAATCTCTTGACTGGGGGAGGAGGGGGTGTTTGAAAAGTTTCATCGCTCCATCCATCATCTTGTGTTTGATGTGAACAGACATTAACCATTTATTTAACCATTTATTTACACTAACTATATACATGCATTTCCACAGATCATACCCAGGACATGTCAAACAATTGAGGCTGAAGAAGCCACTGCCACACATGTGGAAATGAAGGACAGCACATTACCAACTCCTATGCCCATCTCTCCAACTCCAACTGCTAGTAGAGCAACCGTTGCATGACTACCAGACTTTGTGGATGGGGATAAGGAACAATCCCAAAGCTGGGACATTACAACATCTGTGGGCAGGACACATAGACAGTGTAGAGGCCAACCAGCAACAGTCCACAATGAGAATGTGTCAGACGAAATGGCAGAGAGTTCTCCTGTGTTTGGTGGCCTGGAGAAGTTCATCATCTCTATACAGAGCCTGCAAATGAAACAAATCAGGACTGCCAATAGGTATCTGCTAAGAATTTCAAGCTCAATACAGCGATTGTAGAAAGGGCAAGACCGGTAGATTGCTGTCATGGAGAAGGAGCACCGTGTGCAGAGACAGAGGCACAGGCAGTACCTGGCATGCTTTGATGCCTTCACCTGTTCCATGAACCGATTGACAGTAGCCACAACCACTCTAGCAAGGAGAACTGTAAATATACAGACTGTCATGGGGCACTGCTGTCAGGATGTTGCGCGTGGGCTAGTTCAAGTGGCGACAGCCCTTGAAAATATATAGACCGACAACCTCTGTGTCCCCAACATTCTGCCTCCACCTGACAGCAAAGAGGGCTCTAGCCTCAGTGGCACATCTATGCAGGAGGCATGCAGTACCAGGCATCCATGCCGGAACACTTCTGGGTCTGACATTTCCACACTTCCAAAGTGCCAGTGTTGCTGACAAGGCACCCAACCCCAGAGGCTGGTGAAGAAGTGAATTCACTGAAAACTCAAAGTCATGAGTCTACTGTTTGTTTTGCTTGTAACTACATACTTTGTTAGTTGACACAATATTACATTCGCAATGGATACTGTTGATTTAGGACAGACACATTATTGTCGCAACCTGACTAAAGGTGATCTTTCAGTTATGCACTATGCATTACCATCATGTGTGATGTCCTTTTCTTAGATGTTGTAATCTCTCTTACCTCAAAAATAGTTGTTGGTGATCTCTGTGCATCATACACAATCCTCTGCTGCACGTGTCCCATCTTGCCTCATCTGTAGTGGTGGCAATTCATCATCTGAGTCAGATTCTTCCTCAAAGGTGATGTTTTGCAGACTCTTCCTCATGATGATATTGTGTAGTATGGCACATGTGGCGATGATCTTTAGCATGTCTCAGGTCTGTACAGTAGTGCTTCGCCGGTCTAGTGGGGGCAGCGGAACCTGGACTTCTGTATCCCAAAGGTCCTCTCAATGATGAGACACATTGTCCTGTGTGCCATGTTGTACTGCCTTTCACTTCTTATCCTTGGAGTTAGGTATGGTGTGAGTATCCAGGGACACAAGGCATAGCACTGTCTCCTTAGCAGCATGAGAAGGAAACCCATTAGGTCACATTACCCAAACAGTTCTGGCCACTGTATTCATTGAGTCAGCAATTCTCTTGCCTAGTAAAAGAAACATTGCCAAATTCACCCTGTGACAGTCTGTTTTGTATTCCACTGTGATGGAACATGAAGGACTCATGGGTGCTGCCTGGGAGTTTGGCCAAAAGGTCTGTTATGATACAGGGGGCATCCCACACTACCTGCACATTGAGTGAGCTGTTCCTATTTCTGTACATGAATTCATTTGCTGAGGGGGACACATGGCAATATTTGTGCCATCAACACAGCCTATGACATTAGGGAACTGTGCTACCTTTTAAAACAATAATTTGGTCTGTTGCAATAATTGGGGGGGAATATAGGAAGTAAATGTTTTGGTTGACTTTGCTAACCATGATGTCCAGAAACCTGTAAAAGAACCTGGAAAAGGCACTTTGTGACACCCCCGCCACTGCTATTTCCCCCTGGTAACTGCCAGTGGCTAAGTGGTATATGTAACAAAATACCTGTACATGTGGTGGGATCGGTTCACCGACAGAATATCAACACCTAATATATCCCCATACCACAACATCGAGTTATAAATTTCGATGTAAAAAATATCGACATCCTATATTTATAATGTTAAGTACAAAAATATCGGGAAAAAATATCGATGTCATAAATATAGTTGTACAAAATATCGTTTTTATATATATAAAATAAAATAATAAATATTAAATATATTAAATAATAAAATTAATTAAAAAAGAAATTAGATTTAATATACATTTTAACAAATATAACAAATAAACTTAATTTAAAAAAGTGAAACACACATATATAATAATTAATATATGTATATATATATTTACTTTAAAACAATTAATAAACTATTAATTTTAATTTATTATATAATTTTAAAATTATATAAAAGTTTAACAAATAAATATATATATACATATGCAAATAACATAAAATCTATTAAAAAAAAATCCTATTCTAAATTAAATCATTAAACTATTTAAAAATCTTTAAACTTGCATTTCCCACTCCAGTCAGTGCAACAGTAGGGAAAGTGTTGGATAGCGGAGGGGTAAAAACTACTATTCCCACTCCAGTGAGTGCAACAGTAGGGAAAGTGTTAGATAGTGGAGGGATAAAATGTACGATTCCCACTCCAGTGAGTGCAACAGTAGGGAAAGTCTTGGATAGCGGAGGGGTAAAAATTGCTATTCCCACTTCAATGAGTGCAACAGTAGGGAAAGTGTTGGATAGCGGAGGAGTAAAAATTACTATTCCCACTCCAGTGAGTGCAACAGTAGGGAAACTGTTAGACAGTGGAGGGATAAAATTTACTATTCCCACTCCAGTCAGTGCAACAATAGGGAAACTGTTGAGGATAGTGGGGGGGTAAAAATTACTATTCCCACTCCAATGAGTGCAACAGTAGGATAAGTGTTGGATAGTGGATGGATAAAATGTACTATTCCCACTCCAATGAGTGCAACAGTAGGGAAAGTGTTGGATAGGGGAGGGGTACAAATTAATATTCCCACACCAGTGAGTGCAACAGTAGGGAAAGTGTTGGATAGCGGAGGGATCAAATATACTATTCCCACTCCAGTCAGTGCAACAGCAGGGAAAGGGTTGGATTGTGGAGGAGTTAGTATTCTCACTCTAGTCAGTTCAAAATTAAAAACAAACAAAATATCAACAATGTTTTAAAAATGAATAAATGGGGGGCGGGGTCTTGCTGTGAATGGCGTGAGACGCACGCTGTGGGAGCTCCGGCCGTCCGCTACCTTCACAAGTCTCTAAAGCGGTTTTGGGGCTTCAGCACCGATCCCTTCTTGTCTGCCAGGCTGGCGGAGCGGACGGGGCATCTCCTGGCGAGGGGACACCTCTCCGGGCCATTCCGGTGCGGCGCCGGGACCGGCTTTCCTCCGCCGCATTGCTTGGACATAGGCGGCCGTCATCTTGCCCACACCGGGCCCTGGGCCTTCCTCGCCGGAGGGGAACGCGGGGACTTGCGGCCATCATCCCCGCCCACCGAGCACCTCCTTTAAGGTTCTCTGCCGAGGCGCGGGTGGTTGAGGCCCCCGGGACGTTGCTGCTCGGTGGGGGGCCCCGCCGGTCGCGGCTCTGACACCTGCCGTTTTGGGCCTTGCCCACACCCAGATCCTGGGCTCTCTTCGCTGGAGGGGGCCGCGGGGGCCTGTGATCATCGTCCAGGCTCGCCGGACGCCACCGCTGAAGAATTCCACCGAGGTGCGGGTGGCTGAGACTCCCGGGGCGCTGCTTCTTGGTGGGGGATCCCTCCGGTTGCGGCTCTGACGCCCGCCATCTTGAGCCCCTGAGCACTGCCTGCAGCCGCGGAGCGGCCGATCCTGCCTGGTGTCGCGACAGCCCCCCTGGGACATTGAAGCATCTGGAGGCCGGAGGGGAGTCTGCTTGCCCGGCGACAAGCCTGGAAGGTGAGCGGGGGCGCCATACGCGTGGAAGGGCCGGCCCCTGTTTGGTGGTGCCGTGGCATGTGCTTGGCGACATCCCGGACCCGTTGGGCCCTGCATTGGGCGGGAGCCCCCCGCTTTTCTCTCCGGCTTTGCTGCAGGGGTGCGCTGCCCTTCTGTGGGACCCCATCGAACCAGAGATTCTACAGCGCGATCATCTGAGGTGGGCCTGTGTGGTGGCGAGGACCCCCGTGATCTTAACACCTGGTGGGGACGTCCACTGGGATTGCACATTATCTTCTGGCAACACCGCTGGAAACCCCTCTCTCTGGGCTGTCTCCCTCCTGCTGGATATTTCCTCTAGGGCGGCCTCAACACCGCGCCACCAGCGCCTGTGGGGGATCCACACTATTCGTTGAGGGTGGTGGCGCGAGCTCTAGACGGACAGGTGGTTTGCGGGTGTAGGGGGGCCCCCACGGCTGCGCTCTTTGCTTCAACCAATCTCCACATCTCCTCTTGATCCTCGGCCCTTGAGGCCTTACCTGGGGGCGTCTCCTCTCACTGTTTGACCACTTGTCCCCCTCGTGTGACTCCCTCTGAGTCCTGGACAGACAGCAACCATACACTGGACCTAGCGCTGGGGTCCCTCTGGATTGTACACCCCCCGGGCGGGTGCTCTCATTGCGCCCACTGAGGGCCTTTGGCTGTTGTGGTTCGGAGCACGTCTCTCTCCCACCCTCCTAGCTATCAGAGAACCCTTGCCAGCACCATCGTCGAAACTTGTGCGACCCAGCCTATAGACCCTCGTCTTAGCCTAGCGACTGGCCACGCAGCCCTTCGCGGGGACATGACTCGCACAAAATCCGGGAAGGACACGGCTGCGCCCCCGAAAACCAACCCTGTCACCACCCTCTGGAACAAGCCGGGCTCTGTTACCTCTGGAGACATGGCATCGTCAGCAGGGGAGGCTTCCGAACCTGTCACACAATCCTTCATGGCCAGTTTCATGCAGGAACTTAAATCTGAAATCGGCTCACTGCGCTCTGAGGTCCATTCCTGCGTCAAGGAACTCAGGAGGGAAGTTACAGAAATTGGAGAGAGAGGGGACAGCCTCGAAAAAACTGTCGACGCCCGCACAGAAGATCAGGAACAACTCTGGCAGAGTCTGGCTACGCTAGAAGAACAGCACATTGATCTTCAGCTAAAGCAGGAGGACTTGGAAAATCGGAGCCGCCGGAATAACCTGCGCATTTGGGGGGTCCCTCTTGGCGCTGAAGGGACGGACATTATAACCTTCGTCGCGGAATTACTTCAGGACGTGCGGGAAGATGAAGACACCTCCCCACCACCTCTTGATCGCGCGCATCGTGTGGCGGGCTCCCCTAATCGACCTGGCTTTGTTCCAGACATCCTGGCTCGGGTCCACTTTTTTACCGAAAAGGAGGCGATCCTCAAAGCAGCACGAGCCAAATCAGAATTCACTTACAAGGGCGCCACCATTCAACTGTTCCAAGATCTCGCGCCCACCACGCTTCGGCGTCGCCGGGACTTCAAACCGGTCACAGACAAGCTGAGAACCTTGGATATCCCGTACCAATGGGGTCACCCATTTGCGCTTATCTTTCAATGGGAGTCCAAACGCCGAGTGGTGAGGTCTTTTCAGGAGGCTGCCCACTTGCTCCACCTTTCCCTCATGCCACCGCCAAGCCCCACACGGCTGCCCTCCCTTAATCGTAAATCTGCAAAGCCTCAATGGACAAGAATACGTCGACAGCGCAGACTATCCCACCCAGGAGAACAGACCTTTCAGCAGGCCAAACATGACGTTATCCAGCATATTCGGTCGATGGAGGAGGGTCGCTCCCTATCGGGCTCCCAACCCTCAACGCCCTAGAGTGTAACCTTACATCGCTCCTTGCAGTAGTCTCTAGTGCTGCTTCAGCAGCCTGGTCGCGGAACACACGCTCGAAATTGGCCCTTCTGGTGGACCTTTCCCCAACTCTGCATACGTCATGGTGGTGGCACTGGAGCCCCCGCTTTGCTGGATAAACCGACATTTGGAGACCCACCCCCGCGCCTGTTCCTTGGAGAGTGACTTATCTGGGATGACTTGTGCTGACGAGCCTGGTCTACCCCTGAACTGGAACGGGTCATTGTGGCCCTGTTGGCTGCTGTTGACTTGGTTTGTTTGTTTATATATTTTCTCTTTAGTATTTTCCATTTTTTCCTCTCTCCTCTCTTTTCTGTCTTTCGGGTGGGAACTTCTGCTCACTACGGGCGTTTCCTTCTTCACACGAGGGTGGCTGCTCCCGATCTTTCCCCTCCATTGCATAGCTCTGCCCTTATTGCTGGCTTGGGAGCTCGTAGCCACCCCTGATCCACCCTGGCCTCTATACCTGGTCTGAAATTTCTCTCCCTTAATGTGAAGGGGCTCAACTCCCCCACCAAGCGACGTCAGATATGGCGTTACCTCCTGCAGCAAAACCCCGATGTCATCTTCCTGCAAGAGACTCATCTGGTGGCATGGCACATCCCCGCTACCCGCTTCAATTCTGGGCGTCGGCCCCTTCAAAAACTGCTGGGGTGGCGATTCTCTGTAGACAGGGTATTCATCAGGGGGAAGCCAAAGCCATTTGCTGCCACGATGGTAGATTCCTTAAGGTGGTGGTCAAGATAGGCCAGCAGACCTACACTCTCTGCAATATCCTTGCCCCCAACCAAGCACAGGATCTTTATATTCGGGACATGCTACAGGAGCACATACCGCACGCGGAGCCCGCACTCATCCTAGGGGGTGACTTCAACTTGGTATGGGACGCGAGCGTGGACCGTAGCGCAGGCTATCTCCTCCACTCTGAAAAGGCAATTGACGGATTTAGGCCTAATAGATATCTTGCGCTACCATTCCCCGGACACTCGAGACTATTCACATTACTCCCACGTACATCGATCCTATTCACTAGGCCTGGGCGGTAAATTCCGTTCCGCTCGCGGAATTTGCGGAATTTGGGTAATTTCGCGTTCCGTGGAGAACGCGGAATTACCAAAAATTCCGCGATGCGCAGCTTCGCGGAATTTTTTGCTTGTTCGCGCTTTAAAAATGCGTGTTCGTGAGATATTTCTCCCCGAGCATGCAAACAGCGTTCGCGAACAGGAAAAAAGCATTGCGAACAGGCGAAACAAGCAATTCCGCGTGTTCGCGGAACTTTTGCGTGCTCGCGGAGATTTTTTACCGTTTCGCGGAGCTTTGCATAGCGCGACTACGCAAATTCCGCCCACCCCTACTATTCACGCATCGATCATATCTTTGTCTCGCATTCCTTGATTGGCGAGACACTGTCAGCCTCCATGTCTGATATCTCTATCTCCGATCACGCACACGTCGACTTTCTACTGAGAGATCAGTCTACTCGCCCGCGCTGTCCGCCACGTTGGCAACTCCCCCCTCATATACTCCGAGATCCTGTGGATGTTGCGGAACTCCGAGCTGCCATCGGGTCTTACTTTGAAATCAACAATCTTTCTGAAACTTCCTTCCCCGTGGTTTGGGATGCTTTCAAGGCTACGATCCGCGGTCACATCACATCCATCGCGATTGCTCGGGCGCGGGAGGCACGACTCTTCGAAAACAACCTAGCCAGGGACATAAAGGCACTCCAGAAGCTCGACCAAGAGCGCCCCTCTATTGTGCATAAACGACGCCTAGCCATGCTCAGAGGCCAGCTCCGAGCCCACCGAACCAATATAGCGGAACGGGCCCTCCTAGCTCTCAAGCAGCGCTACTACGAGGGGGGCGACAAGGTTGGCACGATCCTCGCCCGACGCTTACGGGCCCGAGCGGCTAAGGCACATATAGCTAATATCAAATGTAGCGACGGCACGAGAGTTACCTCCGAAGCCGCCAAACTGAACACGTTTCAAGCTTACTACTCGACCCTCTATGCCGAAGAGACACCTCCTCCAGATCAAGTGCAGGCACTGTTAGGAAAATGCGCCTGGTCTCCGATAAGTCAGTATCATGCCCAACAACTCGAGGACCCGCTAACTCGGGAAGAGATCGCTGGCGCCCTGAAAGATCTCCCCCTCGGCAAATCGCCGGGGCCAGACGGACTCCCGATCTCTTTTTATCGCATTTTTCTCCCGCAACTTCAACCACATCTCCTCCGTCTTTTTAACTCTTTCACAGATACTGTTGGGCCGTCATCAACTATGGGGCTGGCCGAAATTGCCCTAATTCCGAAACCGGGTAAGGATACTACGCTTTGCTCCTCCTTCCGCCCGATAGCGCTCCTCAATACTGATCTTAAAATGTATACTAAGATATTAGCCAAGCGCCTCGTCCCACACCTACCCGGCCTCGTTGAGCCCGATCAGGTTGGCTTCATCCGCCACCGTCAGGGGCGGATAACGTAAGACGGATTGCCCATCTAGTTGGAAAGGCCCATCATTGGAACATCCCTGCATGCTTATTGTCGCTTGACGCGGAGAAAGCGTTCGACCGGGTGGATTGGACCTTTCTCCGTGCAGTCCTACACAAAATAGGGCTCAGCCCCCTGATGATTGCCCGGATCATGGCTCCCTACATCTCTCCAATGGCTCAGGTCCGGGTCAACGGCCATCTTACAAACCCTTTCTCAATACACAGAGGCACCCGTCAGGGTTGCCCCCTCTCCCCACTTTTATTTGCTCTTGTTGTTGAACCCCTGGCTATTATGATCCGTCAGGCTCCCGATATCCATGGCATCCCTCTGGGCGGCCAGCAACACAAAGTAGCTCTATTCGCGGATGACCTCCTTCTTACACTCACCTGCCCACACGTTTCCCTGCCCGCCCTCCTTAGCCTACTGCGTTCCTTTGAGCAGGCGTCTGGTCTCAAAATCAACCATGAGAAATCTTGGGCCTTAAACCTTACGATCCCCGAAGATGAGATCCCCTCCCTCAGGTCCCTCGTCCCCTATCAATGGGCTACCCGCTTGATTCGTTATCTTGGGCTCGAGATAACTCCTACACTCAGCACCTGGTCACAAACTAATTGGCAGGATTGTAAAAAAACTGTGTTAGATGACCTGCGAACGTGGAGGCCCCTCTCTCTTTCATGGTTGGGTCGCCTGCATGCCGTCAAATTTCGATCCTTCCCAAAGTTTTATACCTTTTTCAATCACTCCCTACGCCTATTCCGCAACACCAGATCCAGACCCTGCAGCAAGAGATCACCAGGTTCATCTGGGGTGGGTGTAAACCGCGCTTCTCTAACAAAATCCTTATGTTGCCCCGCGACAGGGGGGGCCTTGCTTGCCCCAACTTACTAGAATATTACTGGGCCTCCCGTCTCCGCTTCATCTCGGAATGGATGGCATGGGAAAGCGAGAAGCTATGGTTCCATATGGATAGGGCGGTGACCGGGCGATCGCTCTGGGACCTTCCTTGGCTGCACCGGACCTCACGCTCGCGCAGCGCCTACATTGCTCTTCCCACCAAGACAGTACTCAACATCTGGGACAAGTTAGCAATACCCAAAGGCCTTACTTTCTTTCCATCCCCGCACACTCCCATCGCCGGCAACTCCCATTTCCCGCCCGCTATGCACCCCCACGCGTTCTCCGATTGGCTTGAGGGTGGGTGCAGGACGCTCAGAGATCTTTTCATTTAATGACACTTTTAAATCCTTTGATCAGTGCAAGCAAGAGTTTCAACTCTCGGAGGGGGCTCGACTACAATATTTACAACTCCGACATTGGGTGCATACGTCGTCTTTGGCGCAGGCGGCTACTAGAGCCCTCACTCCTTTTGAACAGTTGGTCCGCTCTTTTGACGATTCTAAAGGACTAATATCGCGCACTTATCGTGTCCTTCAACATCCTCCGTGGATTACTCCTCACCCCTACCAATCACAATGGCAGTCCGACGCCGCTATTGACATTACACCCACACAATGGGGTCGCTTGTGGCGTGACATTCCGAAAGTCTTCCGCTGCATCTCTCAGCGGGAAACTGCCTATAAGGTGATGACACAATGGTACTACACCCCCCTCAGGCTCCACAAGATGTTCCCTTCATCCTCCCCCCTTTGCTGGCGCTGCGCAAAATCCCCGGGAGACTTTCTCCACATTTGGTGGACTTGCCCACTCCTGGCCACATACTGGAAAGAAATCCTTAGTCATATCAAATCGGTGCTTGGCTTCCCTCTGCCTGAAACCCCCACTACAATAATATTAGGTCTTAAACCTGACAACCTACGCGCGCTAACGCAAAGAGAATGGTATATATGCCTTCATATGCTAGGCGCGGCTAAACAACTTATAGCTTTATACTGGAAAAAAACAGAGACCCCCCCTGTCAACCTCTGGTTCACCCGCTTATGGCACACTATGGCAATGGAGTTGCTCACTGCCCGCCTGCAATCATGAGACACTAAATTCACCAAACTCTGTCAACCACTAATTTCACACTTCTGTAAACTGGAGCACGCTCGTCTCCAACCCCCGAAACTCCGAGCTCTCTGTCTTTTTGAAGACGCTGTATACCCTCCTGACCCCGAGAAGTCCCCTGGGCATGGACAGCGCTCCTCCCCTGAGCAAATCCCCACCCAGTACATTAGGTGAGCTTCTTCATGTGTGCCCTTGATCCCTCAATTCCCCCCCTCCCTGAGGATGGCCTCGCCTTCCGATCTGAGAACACAGCGATTCCTACCCTCTCACTTATATCTGCACTCTCTCTATGATCTTTTCCTTCCCCTCTTCCTCTCTCTCGCTCTTACTCTTCGCCCTTCTTCGGGTCTTTCACTCTCCCCTTTCCCTTTTTGTTTTCCTTCTCGATTTTCTTCATCTTTTTTCTTTTCCCTCATGATAGCTATATGCATATTGGTTATAAAGTTCGAAGGTTCTTCATGTCTGCATCTAAACCATATAATTGCCATGTTACGCGGCCGGCCCGAGCTGGGTTGTAGGCGACTTGCTGTGTAATTGCTTTTCTTTTGCTCCTTGATTCGCTTCTTGATCGAACCTGTGACATACGCAGCCGGCCCTCTTGAGGGTTGTAGGCGACTTGCTGTGTAAGAGATGAATACCCGTCTTCTTGGTTTTCAAATAAAAAGTTTAAACCGAAAAAAAAAAATGAATAAAGAAATAAAAATATATATATATATGTTAAAAATTAAAATACAAATATATTTAATATTAAAAATTAAAACATATAATGTTAAATAACTACAAGTATTATATTGAATAAAATAAAAAATAATTTTCAAACAAATAAATATTTTTTGTTAGAAAATATTTATAAACAAAAACATTAATTATTACATAAATTTAGTTTAATTACTTCCTACCCTATAACACCACACAATTCACAACCCACATCTTAATAAAAAAAATTTACTTCCATAAATAACATAATTAATGATCAATTCAAGAAATATTAATTTAAAAACAAATTAAAACACATAAAAATTAAATTCCCACCCTTTACCCCTATAATCCCCACACTCCACACCTAAAGTTAAACTGTAAAAAAATATATTACACAATTAACATGTATTTTCAATAAAAAAACTAATAGTATTTAACAACTAATTATGAAGTATATAAAATTAATTTACTTCCCACCCTATACCCATAAAAAACCAAAACCCACACAACACAAAAAAAATTAAACAATTACCCTAATTAATTATCAATTAATTAATATATATTAATTATCAACTAATTAATTAAACATAAATTACTTCCCACTCTTTACCCCTATAAACCCCACAACCCACACTAAAATTAATTACACAATTTCCATATTTAATTTTCAATTAATTAATATTAATTAACTAATTATTAATTAATTCATTAAAAATAAATTACTTCCCACCCTTTACCCCTATAAACCTCAAAACCGGCACCTACATAAAACTTACACAATTACCATAATTAAATACCAATTAATTAATAATATTAATTAACAACCGATTAATAATTAATTAAAAATAAATTACTTCCCACACTTAACACTATAAAATCTCAATTAAATAACTATTTGTAAATAAAAAATAGTAATTAATGTATTATCATTAAATGACTTCCCAACCTATTACCCTATAAACCCACAACACGCTACGGAACTAAAAAGCACAAAATGTAATTAAAATATAATCGATAACTACAAAAAATTTAGCACATATATTAAAAAAACATAAACAATACTTATACAAAAAAATACAGCACATACATTTAAAATATATACTAAAATACATAACTAATTAAAAAATCGATATTTTAAACAACTATATTTTTGCAAACGATATTAATGACCTATATTTTTAAAAACTGTATTTCTTACCTTAAAATCTATATTTTTGACCACGATATTCTTGCTGTCGATATTTCTGTGTCACGATATTTACAACTCGATATTTTCTAACTCGATATTTTGTCTAAATACCGGTGGGATCGCATTACTCCTGAGTGTTGGGGTCTGAAGCTGAGGTTGTACTTCAGCAATTGAGTCCAGGATTACCTCACTACTGAATCTGTACTTCTCAAAAATCTCCTCCTCTGTCTGTTCAAACAGGGTGACCCTCACCCTACATATCCTCTCCTGTCTCCTCTTCCTTCTCAGCCTGCCAGCCAAAATCCTCATCCTCCTCGTCAAAACATGCAGGGTTGCCAGTCTGAAAGAGCCAGATGCATTTTGGCGCCTTTTTATAGTTTACACGTGGTTACCACCTGATCCAGATTGATGGTAATTGCATTTTGCGACTATCTGCAATTAGGAAATGCGGTTAGCCATTCGCTATTTGGAAATCCCTATTAGCGTTTTCTTGTTTAGCGATTTCCTAAATGCGATTTCTACTAGATAGAAATCGCATTTTGCACCACCTCAAATGCCTATCGTACATACCAAAATGGCATTTTGCATTTCCTAATGGCCCAAAATTGCGATTTGCACCGTTAGGAAAAACAAATTGCCTTCATACATATGTTCTCTACATTAGTGGAGACATGAGAGTCTCACAGTCTCTCTTTACAATTCCATGCACCAATCAAGCAGGCGTAGAAATCAGACAAATAATCACACTTCTCCAGCAAGGGATCCCCTTCTGATTTATAGCCTTTGAATAATTCCCATCCACCAGACAGAATCTTGGAATATACCCAAATTTAAATTCCCTAAAATTTCTCCTACTCGCAAAAACGTTTTTTGTATTTCACAATTAAGAATCATTTTTCAGGGCGGGGCCAAGGAGCGGAACATGGCGGACGCGACTCTGTAGAGCTCCGCAGTTCACTCCCTCTTTGGGCCGTAATCCGCCAAAGATCCTTGACCCAGTGACGGAATAGGAGGGGTCCCTGGTTGCGGTGCCGGTCGCGACCCGGCAGTCGAGTTTTGCGGACAGCGGCGGGTCCGGTCCGCATTGGGAGGCTTCCCGGCCGGCAGCCGCCGTGCCCGGGGAGGAGGACGTGACACTCGAGGCCGCGGCTGCGGCTGCGGAGGGCCTTGCACCTGAGAGGCGGCTGTCAATCCTGCCCTATTGGAGACCGCAGCGGAGCGGTGTCGTCGTGGTGGTGCAGCCCCGCGGGACGTTCGGTGGGAGCCCGGGAGCCGCGAGATCCCACGGCGATGATATTGCAGGCGCCCCTCCCCCATTGCCTGCATAGCGGCCTGGTCGACCTGACGCGGATCCTACGGCCCCGGGACGGGGCGCGGGTGAGTCCTGCCATCGGGAGTCTGGGGGAGTGCGGCGGACCTCTGGCTTGGTGGCCCACCCTCTGGACGATCAGTGTTCCTTGCTTGGGTGCGGGTGTGGCGGGGCGGCACCGCCGGGGATCCTATCACTGACGCTGCGAGGTGCCCGGTGCCCGCTGGGCTCTGGTGAAGGGTGCCAGGAAACCGGTGAATCATCCGACCAGCATTGATCTGCGGGGTGGCTGCCCGGTCCTGGAGCCTTGGTGTGGAGCTGGGCTGCGTCTTTGGGGGTCTCCGTCCCTATCTGGCAGTTGCCCCATAGTACATGGATGCTCCTGTGAGGGGGCCCCCCGCATCGTAGGCGCGGCTGCTAGTGAGCCCCTATAAGACTATCTACTGTGGGGGTGCTCGGAGTTGCGACGCCGCCCTGCGTGGGAGTCTGGCTTGGGCTGCCCCCTTGTCTGTGTCTGCTGCGTCTTGCAGTTGCCTACTACATCGTCGGCCAGGCTGTTCCTGGTAGCCATGGGCAAGGATAAACAGGGCGCGGCGGCCCCCAAGCAGCATACTGTGGACCGCTTTACCACCCATGCCAGCCCTCCCTGGGGGGAGTCTGCGGAAGGGTTATCCTCGGATGCGATGAAGCTGCTGGAGGCGATCACACAATCGCGGACGGCCCTCGAGGCCCAGATCGGGGCCGTGGGCGCGGAGGTGTCTTTCCTTCGTCAAGATTTGCGGAAGGCGGTCGACCGCATCACGGAGGCAGAGACCAGGGTATCCACAGTCGAGGACTCTGTCGCGGGACTACAGCGCAAAGTGGACACATTGACCAAGCAATCGCAGGAGCTGGCGGCGCGGGTCGAGGATGCGGAGGGGCGGGCCCGCCGCCATAATCTGCGCCTGGTGGGCTTTCCGGAGGGATGCGAGGGGGCCTCCATGGACAAGTTCATTTCAGATTGGCTAAAGTCACTGCTGCCCCAGGAAGACATGTCCTCCTGTTTCGTGGTTGAGAGGGCCCACCGTGCACTGGTTAAGAAACCGCCATCGGGGGAACGCCCGAGGCCAGTGATAGCCCGAATCCTTAACTACGCGGATCGAGACGCCGTACTTCGATATGCCAGGCTCCATAAAGATAAAATGGTCTTCGACTCGCGCCCCATCATGGTTTTCCCTGATTACACCAAGCTGGTGCAGCAACAGCGTCAATCATTTGCGGCTGCCAAGAGAAGGCTACGTGAACTTGATCTATCCTATGCCTTGCTGTTTCCGGCCCGGATGAAAGTGATGTTCAATGCAAAAACATTTTTCTTTGACACCCCGGAGGAAGTCTTCGTGTGGACGGACGAGAGACAGATCCTTAAACCTCACACACCGCCTCCGGCAGACTCTGATTCCTCCCAGGGCTCGCATCGGAGTGGTCGGCAGGGCGGGGGTGCGACATCTCGGCGGCATCGATCCCGCTCCAACTGGCGTGTCCCGGAGCCGACGGGCACTGGAGACTGAACTGTGCTGGGTTACTTTCCCTGTTTTCCCTATATTCCCTTCGGGGGGCGGGTTTGCCTGGGGGTGGTGGCCGCTCATTAATATGACTGGGTCATAGAGATGGGGTCTTCTACAGGCCCTAGAGGGATCTGAACATGGCTCGCCCTGGACGTTTTGGGTGATGTTGGGTAAGTTGGGGGGGGGATCCATTGGAGGGACCGCTTGGGTCATCCTGTTGGGGGCCTGGGGTGGGTTTCTACCGCGACAGATACTCCGTGTTACAGGAAGTATGGGGGTTGGGGGCAGGGGGGGGAGGAGGGCCAGTTTTTTCTTAAAGGGGGGTTTTCTTTATTGAATGTTTTCGCACCATGCACCACTCACATTGCTTCGCCTTGCACGCCTCAGATGCAGTTATCTTGTAGGACACTTAGGGATGGCGCACACGACTGGTGACACACCTCCGGGGAGCTCAACGTTCTTGCCTGGAATGTGCGAGGCTTGCTGAGTAAAGTTAAACGTGGGGCAGTGCTCCACCAGGCAAAGCGGTATGCAGCAGATGTCCTACTGCTCCAGGAAACTCATCTCCTGGGCACGAAGGCCCCATGCCTCGCCCGTTACGGTTACTCCACAGTTTATCATTCTGGCTTCACGCGGGGGCCCGGGGTACAGCCATACTCATTCATCGAAGGGTGCCCCTACAGATCACACGACATTGGCTGGATCCAGGGGTCGCTACACTGTGGTCTCGGGTACCTTGGCCGGCGAACACATCACACTGGGTAGCATATACGCCCCCGCCTCTCGGCCAGACGTTTATTGATAAAATAACGCAGTTGTGGGGGGATCTCCCGGGTGGCCTTGTGGTGTTGGGGGTGATTGGAACGATACTATGGGCCCATTAGATAGGTGGCGAGCCCGACAGCCTGCTACAACCCCCACTACATCCAAATTGAATGTACTTGCACATACACTGGGTTGGGGGGACACGTGGGGTGCCTTACACCCGACGGACGCAGGATTCTCATACGCGTCTTCGGTTCATCTCACTCTTTCACGCCTTGATTATTTATTCCTTCCACATAGCTATATGCACAGGGTGGCACAAGCATCCATTCTGCCCCGTGGCTTGTCGGACCACTCGCCGATCCAACTTAAATTGCGACTGCTAACTAACAGGGCCCCCTATCGGTGGCGCATGTCCCCCTGGCTGCTCCGTGATGAGGCATACAGAGAGATGCTTAGTCAAGCAATCACCGACTACTTCAGATACAATGCCGGCACTTGCCAGTCCCCAGTTATCTTATGGGAAGCGTTTAAGCCCACACTCCGGGGTGCAGATATAAGTTATCGCACCGGGGAAAAGCGTCGCCGCCTGGCCCAGGTATGTGACCTGGAGGATAGGCAGGAAGAACTTCAATCCCTTGTGGTGGGAGGCTCGGACCCCGTGGCCCGCCGGAATCTGCTGCACGTGCAACAAATGCTCCATCAAACCCACATAGACTACGCCAAAGAAGCTTGGCTGGCCACCCAGCATAGAATTTACCAGTGGGGCGATAAGTCCAGCCAAATGCTTCATAGACTCTGCCAGGCTAGGTTGGCCCCGACACAGGTACCCCTTTTGCGGTCTCCCGCGGGGGTTGCCTGTACATCCCCTGAGGCGGTGGTACAGGCCTTCGCTGATTTTTACGCGGCGTTGTACGATAAACGGGAGGTCATCTCCGAATCCCTCATAGATGCCTTCTTAGTAGATATTCCTCCCCGCCGCCTATCGGATGAGCGACGTGGTGCCCTGGAGGAGCCAATTACAATGGCGGAACTGCGGTCGGCCCTCTCCAACATCCACCCTGGCCGCGCGCCGGGCCCGAACGGGTTCCCATGTGACTTCCTGAGGCCCCATCTGGAGACTTTGGGACCGCATTTGCTCGAGGTGAATTACATGACGCCTCGGAGCAGCAAATTCTCCCTTCGGACTGGAGACACGCGGAGGTCGTGGTATTTCTCAAACCAGGACGCCCACCGGACGACCCGGGGTCCTACCGCCCCATCTCATTAATAAATTTTGAGCCCAAACTGCTGGGAAAGATCCTGGCGGATCGCCTCCGTACCTGTATTGAGGAGCTGGTACATCCGGACCAGTCAGGCTTTATGCCACAACGCTCTACCAGACATAATATTAGGCGAGCTCACAACGCGGTGGCGGAGGCTCACCGTATGGGACGTCCCGCGGCAGTCTTGCTGGCTGATATTGACAAGGCGTTCGATTCCTTAAGCTGGACGTACCTCTTTAAGTTATTGGAAGCGGTTAATTTGGGCCCCCAATTCCGGGCATATGCGAAATTACTGTACACAGACCTCACTGCATCGGTCCGAGTAGCTGGCCGATGCTCAGCTCCCTTCCCCATTCGGAGGGGCACTCGACAGGGTTGCCCGCTCTCCCCATTGCTGTTCGCACTGGCCATTGAACCTCTGGCGGCGTGGGTCCGTCTGGACTCTTGCCTGCGGGGTTTGGAGTGGTCTCCGGAGTGCTCGGATAGGATAGCGCTTTACGCTGATGACGCCCTGTTTTTTATGTCGGACCCGTGGGTTTCTGGGCCCCGGGTGCTGCAGATTCTGAGGGTCTTCGGGGAGACCTCTGGCCTCTGCGCTAACCCATCCAAATCCATATTATTTCCGATCTGTGGAGACCAGCGGTCCCAAGTTTGGGCCTCCCAGCTGGTGATTGCGGAGTCAGGCTTCCGATACCTTGGGGTGGTTCTTACAGGGTGCCAGACTGAGGCATGGTCACGGAATATTGCGCCGCTGCTGACTGCAGTTCGAGATGAGACGACGGTATGGTCCCAACTTCCCCTTTCGTTATATGGGAGATCGGCCATTTTTAAAATGGTGTCTCTGCCTCGCCTGCTCTATAGGCTGCAGAATTACCCCTTTCCAATTCCCCGTCCTGGTTCCGTCAAATTAATACATTACTCAATAGATTCCTCTGGGGGAGGAGCGGTTCGGGTGGCGCTTGCGACCTGTATCCAATCCACTTATTGCGGTGGGATAGCGGCGCCGGATGTACAGGCGTATTACCAGGCATCGCATCTTCTGGTGATAAATGACTGGTGGTACTGCTCACAATCGGACCCAGCCTACGCTGTGGAACGACTCTTTATGGCCGAAACCCCATTATTCCACTTTCTGTATAGCTCCTCGTCTCTGACGGAACTCCCCCCGGCATGTAGGACGGCCATTCAGATATGGAGGCGAGTGGTCCGACAGATGGGCTGGTGGGGCAAACTCACCGGTGCTACGCCTCTCTGGTGCGGCACATATCTTCGGCCAGTCGCAGCTCTGGCGGGCTTCCGTAGGTGGGATGACATCGGGATTTCTGTGTTGGGGGATATGATACGGGGTCCACACTCAAATCCTTTCAGCAGCTTCAAGCTGACTTCGGTCTCCATAAAACGCAATTTCACAGATACTTGCAGCTCCGACACGCTATATCCCCTTTGATACGGGGCCTCACGGGTCTCCCGGAGTTCCACCCGTTGGAAGGCCGGTTGCTCATGGGGGACCTGGGTGCCCACAAGATTCGTCAAATTTACCAAACACTGATTACACATTCCACAACCACCATACACCGGACCCGGGCGGCATGGGAGGCAGATGTGCCCACACTGACGGATGATGACTGGGCGGAGGCACTGGCTAGCCCCCGGTACTCTGCGGTTTCCACCCGATATCGATTGATCCAGTTCAAATATCTCCATAGGATCTACTATACACGTCTGCGCCTTTGCAAGATGGGGGCCATTCAGTCACCTATGTGTCTCCGATGTGATTCGGAGGAGGGGTCGTTCCTCCACACTGTGTGGACCTGTGCGGCGCTGCAACATTTCTGGGCGGGCATAAGGTCCTGCTTAGGGCAAGTGCTGGCTTGGCGTATTCCTGCAGACCCTCGATTGATATTCCTACACAGCACCGAGGACATTGGGGAAACAGATACAAAAGGCATTTACTGTTCCTTGGGCTTACACTAGCTAAGCGCGACATTGCTCAACATTGGAAGGCGACACTCCCACCTAGTATAGGTCCCTGGAAGAAGGCAATGGATAGGTGCATGTCCGCTGAAGTGGCAGTATTTCAGGCTCGGGGATGTCCGCACAAACACAAAAAGATTTGGGCCCGGTGGGCTATGTACCGTGGCATAGACTTGTCACTCCTGGAGTCAGAGGTTCCCCGAGATCCAATTGATAGGCTGGTGGTGAGCAGCTCACCGATATAGGCTAATGGGGTTGTGTAGAGGTCTAGAAGCAAGATTACACTACCATTGTATAATTGTATAAGGGATGTATGGTGCGTGGTTGGGGGCGGGGGGTGGGGGTGTGGGTTTGCAGTTTTGCAGTCGCCATAGGAATGTTATATGGTGCCTTGCTAGTGTATTTTGTATTTATATATGCCTCAAAGCTCGCTGGGCTTGCCCATCGGGTAACTTAAAAAATCAATAAAGTTTGTTGTTAAAAAAAAGAATCATTTTTCAAAATGAGAAATCAGAGCAAAAATGATTTTTAACTGTGTGAGCCACAGAAATGGGTGACTATTTCTTTATACTTTGTTTCTAGGGTAATTGAAGCCTACAGCTGCTTAAAAAGCACAGCCTTTGAGGAACCATTTTGCCTTGGTTCTCTTTTTTTCCGACCTGCTGGGAGAGAATATCTTGGACCAACAGTGGGCATTTACAGGCTGTGCTTCATTTTTCCTCTTTTATTCACAAAGTTTTCCATATTGTTCCCTTTTAATGATTTCCCAAAGTTATAATTTCCTCTTTGTTCCATAGTCTCATGTGAATGTCCTAGTAAAGGGCTCCTCAATGCTGTCTAAGGGGCTGTTGAAGAAGGGTGAAAGATTTGTTTTGCCTTTCTTACTGCCAGTTAGCAATCCAGATTGGAAACCCTTCTGGAACTTTAAGACTCACTGTCGTGTTTTTAAATGGTATTTAAATGGTATTCCTCAGTTTCTGGGAGGGTGGACAAGATGCCTGTTGCCCCTTCTTTAGAGAAATTAAATACATGCAACAGAAGTAAAATTCAAGGTGCTTGGAGGGAAACACTTCTCTCTTTGATGCCTCGGGTGTAGCCTCCACACTTCTCAGAATGGTGCCTGAAAAGACTTTAACCTCTGGTCTCATCCTGGTACCATGGATCTTGGCTCTTATCTATGTCTTGGCTTATGAGCAAAGTAGGTTCTGAGGATGTATTTTGCCATCATGGTCCCAAATAGATCCTCTTAGCAGAATACATACCTCTGTTGCCTGATACAGATTTTAATTTACGCTATGTTGGTGTCAGCCTTTATAGGGTGGTAACTTGATGAACTGCTCTTTCTGTTATTGTGTCTTTGTTAAATAGATAGTTTTCTGTCTTTTTCAAAGTCCATAAATTCAGCTATGTTTGCCTGCCTTGGTACTTTCATTGAACATTCCTTAAGAGGATGACTGAACTAGGTGATGCGTTCCGTACTTATGGTATAAGAATTATGGATATATTTTCAATGTAATAATGTTAAAGATACCTATTGTGCCCTTAAAATCATATTACACTAATGCTTGAGGACTTCGTTATTACACACCTGCGTTTGTGTGCAAGACTTGGTTGGGAGCATGTTTACTTAGAATAGGACCTTGTTTCATGCCGTTCACATGCGTGTAGGGAGTTTGTTCTTTATGTTTCTCTTTTTGGCTCCTGGGAGCAGGTTTTTCTATGGCTTTGGTCATAGTTTTGCTGCATTTCAATGATGCTACAAAGTCACTGCTCACCCCCCAAGGATTTGGGTGCAGGGTCAAACTGTCATCTGGCCATCCCCTGCTGATCACAGCTAGGCCATAAAATAAACACTAACTGATACATAGACATAAATACACAATTAAATACAAAAATTACACTAATTTTTAATCTCTTGTTATGCCATTAGAGTGGAATGAAATGCACTGAAATCACCCAAGGATGTACATAATCAGACACCTTCATACAATGCAGAAAGATGAAGGAGGAGAGGAAACGGTTCTACCAGATGTGCTAAAAGCTGCAATGAAGAAAATAATTTAAGATTGCAGATGTTTGTATACTACTGCAACAAGTGCAAGAAAATTAGATGTTGTGGTAAAGCGAACAAAGGTGTTGTCTCTTTCTTGATGAAGCACCAACTTGGAAAATACCAAAAAACCATCCTCACCAGTTTGAAAAAATAAATTTCAAGGTAAAACAAATGTGTAAAAGTACGCAATATCAAAATTGTATAACAATTTTTATACTTGTTATTAAAAAAAGACTGACAGTTAAAAAAAAATCTTACAAATAAGATTCCGTATGTGAGCACCGAAATATAATAAAGCAGTGAAAAAAAGAATTAAGGGCCTGATTAGGATGGCGGGCGGACTCACTTCTGCCCGCCAACCTAAAGGAGATGGGGACCGCCCGACATAGTGTCGGGGGTCACACAGGCCAAATTACAATGCGACCGCCACCGTAGCGGTCGCATTGTACAGGTTTTCCATTGCGGCGGGTGCTGCTGGCTGCAGCACCCGCCGGAATGGAAAAAAGGGATGTGTACACTTGGTACAGGGTTCTGTTGGGTAAAGGGCCCAGGATGAAGGGGGGCCGCTACGGGCCCCCAATGTCCATCCCCGCCAGCCTTTCCGTGGCGGGTGAACCGCCATGGAAAGGCTGGCGGGGAGGGACCATCCTAATCCCTACGGCGGTGCCTGGTAGGCACTGCCACCATTGTAGGGACTGGGAGGCCCTCTACATCACCGGCAGGCTCAAGGAGCCCGTCAGATGCGTGGCAGTCAGGCTTTCCCCTGCCTGCACACCGCCCACTATCAAAATCTGGCGGGCGGAAAAGCTGCTTAGGATGGCAGGGAGACCGCCACCAACAGCCTGTCGGTGGCGGTCTCCCCGTTATCCTAATCAGCCCCTAATTTCTGACCCCCAAAAAAAGGTTCAGTGCAAACGCCAAAAAAAGTTTCCATACAAGACCCAAAAAACTAAGCAACACAAATACATTAACACTACCAGCATACTTAAAGCCATTAACAGCCTACCCATAGCAGATTGGGCGTAGGGCTTGGCTGTGGCTCACCTCCCCAGTGGCTTGGGTATAGAGACCTCTTGGATGTGTTATGATATAAAAAAAATAAAAAAAGTTAAAATGGAATTATGGTTATCTTTGGTTACAAGGCCTTAACTTATGTTTAAGAAAGTATCAGAAAAACACAATCTAAAATCCAATGAAAGTTGCCAGTTAAGGTTAGGTAAACTTACCATAAGTCACACCCTTGTCACATGTAGTTTATAACCTCCAATATGGCATCACTCATGCCATGGTAAATTACATCATTGATGACATTTCAAATGACACCATTGATAGCATTAATGATGACTTAATCCAATGGTACAAATGTTCTGCTCATTTCCCTTTAGACATTTATTTTGAAGTAAATTAATATTTACTAGGTGGCTTGCCTAAAATACTGTTATGACTAATAGCAGTAGTAGTAAGCTTATTGTACAGTTATTTAAAACCATTACAAAGAATAAATCAAAATAATCATGCTAATAAAATGGCTGCCCTATTTAAAAAATGCGATGAGTTAAATGTCAGTTTTCAATAGGTCTAACAAAAAAAATTACCATAGGCGATATAAATGACATCGCAGGAAATTGCTTGCATAACAATAGGACAAGTGGGTAAAGTGATGGTGCATAACAATTCTACTTTTAGATACAAAAAAGAAAGGGCCATAAAATGGTTGAGCTCTATAGTTTTTAGACTAGTGTACTGCACAGAGGACCCACTATTCTCCAGTCTCAGCCGCCTTTTCCGAGATAAAAACTATCCTAGGGAGTACAGTAAAGTGACAGTGCTCAACAATTCTGCAGTTCAATGCAAGATTGCTTATAAAATGATTGAGCTCTAGAGTTCTTCTACTCCTATGCTATACGACGGCCCCACTGTTTCCCAATCTCTGCATCACCGTCCAGGATAAAAATGATCATAGATAATAATAATTGCATCACAGAGGAGTGCTTACATAGCAATAGCTAAAACGGACAAGGTGACAGTGCATAACGAAGCTAAAGCTCAAACCAAGCATGCTTATAAAATTATTATGCTCTACAGGTGTTAGGCTAGCATGCTACACAGAAAACTGGATACAGGCACCTAATAAAGGAGTTTTAAATTTAGCATCACAATCGTTTTCCAGGTCCCACCTATTTTGATTCTACTTCTGCTAACGTTGGGGATAGCGAGAACTCTTGCCTCACAACGTGATCAGATATACTGTAATCCTTAATTTTGTTCCGGCAAATGAATGGAAAAGCATCAACATTGACCTGTTTTGATCTAAAGCCACCTCCGGCATCTTCACTGCATGTTGCAAAGCACTCCACAACTCCGGACCAGCCTACCTCAACAGACGACTCAGCTTCTACACCCCCACCCGCCAGCTCCGCTCGACCAGCCTCGCCCTCGCCACAGTCCCCCGCATCCGGAAAACGACCGGCGGTGGCAGATCCTTCTCCCACCTCGCCGCCAAGACCTGGAACACCCTCCCCACCAACCTCCGACAGACCCAAGACCTACTGGCCTTCAGAAGACTCCTCAAGACCTGGCTCTTCGATCAGTAGCAGCACCACCCCCCTCTTCCCCCAGCGCCTTGAGACCCTCGCGAGTATGTAGTGCGCTTTATAAGTGACATGATTGATTGATTGATTGATTGATTGCATGAATTTCAAGACTCTAGCTGCGAACTGCGGTGATTGCGGGGTTAGACAGGCTGTAATTGCTTCCTGGCATGATCTTATATGCAGCTGTAGAAAAACTGGGCGTGGCACCTTTGGTGGCTCACAAATGCAAATAATGTGCAATAAGGACTCCGATGCAGACCCGCAAAGCCTGCAGACCTGCTCTGTCATTCCAGTTATCCTGCCAAAATGATACTCTTTAAGAGGAATTATGCTGCTTCTTAATCATACTAATTCTTTTTTTCTATGACGTTTCAGCGGATAGTCCAGAAACTTTATGATGCTGCCTGCCTTATATTGGAGTGGGGTTCTGCTTATAAATGCAAGGTTGTTCACAGCTTCAATGTAGAGATCACACAAAATTAATTTTGCCTGTTTCGTCAAGATTCTACCTAACATTTTAGGTGGTAGGGAGCTTTCCCAGAGATCCTTTGCCTTCACGATTTCAATCGTGGGCCTAAAATATTTGTGCCACTTTAATTTTTTGTCAGAGATGATTTGCCAAATTGTATGTTTCAGTGTGCCGTTAGTTGCATTCTTCACTTTTAAACATATGCCAAGAAGAACGCTTTTAGTATCAAGCTTTGCCTAGGAAAATTAAATGATACGCTCATTACAGAAGTATTAATCCACACTATTTTCCAATGACTACACCAATTAATAATATTGTAACCACCACTATAAAATCCTAAGTCTACTGCACACATTACCCAAATAAAATCATTTAACAAATGTAGTTATAAAGAAAACAGCATAAACAAAGCTACCCATTATCTCACTACCACACAAGCACCATTAGAACCTGAAACAATCACCATATTATGACACAACTGTTGTAGAAAGTAAAACATGCTGGGGCTTATTCACATATTTAATTTTGTAGTACTTTAGTAGTACTCAATAGTACTACTGAATTCTAGCAAAAAAGGTATTCACAAGCCTACGAGTTGAATTATCAGCTTCACCTCTCCTATCTTTTCCATAGGGAGATCCTCAGCATGCAGATTTACCGCTTAGGGGTCGATTCCGATCCCGGAAGGAAGGCCTTCTCAGAGCCGTCTGGAGCTGGAGCCTTCGACCGACTCGTACTGGAAGCCAAAGTACGATGCTCAAAATCCCTTACTTACCGAACGACTCGGTCACTTAGAATCCGTCTCCATTTTCCCAATGAGAAGCCTCCGTAAACTCTGAATGGAGTTGTACAGAGGCAAATTCCCAGCCCGATTCAGAATGCCCAAGAACGATGCATACTTCCGATGCGCCAAATCCGTCGCCACTAACCAGACGTCAGAGCATCCTGAAGGGTAGTATTTCAGCACCAATTCGCGCCACAACATGATCCTTGCGAACGAGACGGTGCAGCCATGTATCCTATCGCTCACGTCATACCCATACTCTACGTGTACGGCCAATACTACATCCTAACCGACACGTTCGTCACAGACGGTAAGTCAGACACCTACCACACACAAAAACGCCACTACCCCGCAAAAGGCAACATTTCATACAGCTTGTGAGAAACCACAGTCACCATTGTGGTGGGTGGAAATCTTGCAGCATTGACTACCCCATGGGGGGAGGGGGGTTGGATGGCTAACACTACCAGCACTGTCTACCCTATAGGGGGGTGGATGGCTAACACTCCCAGCACTCCAATGCCTATAGGGGGGTAGATGGTTAACACTACCAGCTTTGTCTACCCTATAGGGGGGTGGATGGCTAACAGTCCCAGCAATCTAATGCCCATGGGGGGTGGATGGCTAACACTACCAGCAATCTAATGCCCATAGGGGGGTGGATGGCTAACACCACCAGCATTGTCTACCCTATAGGGGGGTGGATGGCTAACACTACCAGCAATCTAATGCCCATTGGGGGGGTGGATGGCTAACACTTCCAGCAATCTAATGCCCATAGAGGGGGGGGATGGCTAACACTCCCAGCAATCTAATGCCCATAGGGGGGTGGATGGCTAACACTACCAGCAATCTAATGCCCATAGGGGGGGTGCATGGGTAACACTACCAGCAATCTAATGCTCATGGTAGGGGTGGGTAACACTACCAGCAATCTAATGCCCATAGGGGGGTGGATGGCTAACACTACCAGCATTGTCAACCCCATAGGGGGTGGATGGCTAACACTCACAGCAATTTAATGCCCATAGGGAGGGATGGCTAACACTACAAGCAATCTAATGCCTATAGGGGGGTGAATGGCTAACACTACCAGCAATCTAACGCCCATAGGTGGGTGGATGGCTAACACTTCCAGCATTGTCTACCCTGTAGGGGGTGGATGGCTATCACTACCAGCAATCTAATGCCCATCGGGGGGGTGGATGGCTAACACTCCCAGCAATATAATGCCCATAGGGGGGTGGATGGCTAACACTACCAGCAATCTAATGCCCATAGGGGGGTGGATGGCTAACACTACCAGCAATCTAATGCCCATGGGGGAGTGGGTAGCTAACACTACCAGCATTGTCTACCCCATAGGGGGGTGGATGGCTAACACTCCCAGCAATCTAATGCTCATAGGGGGCTGGATGGCTAACACTACCAGCAATCTCATGCCCATAGGGGGGGGGATGGCTAACACTACCAGCAATCTCATGCCCATAGTGGGGGTGGATGGCTAACACTCCCAGCAATCTAATGCCCATAGGGGTGTGGATGGCTAACACTACCAGCATTGTCTACCCTATAGGGGGGGTGGGGTGGATGGCAAACACTACCACCAATCTAATGCCCATAGGGGGTGGATGTCTAACACTACCAGCATTGTCTACCCTATAGGGGGGTGGATGGCTAACACTACCAGCAATGTGGAGACAATATGGGGATTTGGGGGGTAACCCCCCAGCAATGTGTAGACAAGATGGTGTTTGGGTGGTACCCCCCAGCAATCTGGAGACAAGATGGTGTTTGGGGGTAACTCCCCCAGCAATCTGTAGACAAGATGGTGTTTGGGGGGTAACCCCCCAGCAATCTGGAGATAATATGGTGTTTGGGGGGGTAACCTCCCCAGCAATCTGGAGACAATATGGGGTTTGGGGTTAACCCCGTGCAATGTAGAGGCAAATCTGAGGATTGTGTGGGTCAAATACCCTTAGCATGGTTTAATCAGAATGGCTGGGGGGGCAAACCCACACACGCAAGTTAGATATTAGTTGTGTGTTGGTGGCCAAATACCCACAGCAACGTACAGCCAAGCATTGTTGTGAGGGGGTAACATACACACAGATATGTTAAGTCAATCTATCTGGTGTTTGGGGGGTTAGCACTCCCAGCAATGTGTAATTGGACAGTGTATTATTTTACACTCAGAAATGCATCCATACACACAATTGGAGAACAAGCTGCTGCTGCAAAAAATATTCTAAGCCAATTCTCACTTTTAATGAAACGCAGTCACACACTGTGGCTTTAATGTTGACTGGCAAGCTTAAAGAATGGCCAGAGTGGAGATGTTAAAGGCCCAGGGCCAGGAGAAAAAAAGAAAACAGAGCAACATCAACTCTATGTCCCTTAAATGCAGGTGAAATACACGGGTGCTGATGCACAAAGGCAACAGGCCAGCCACACACATAAGATCAATTTCAACGTGTGTGTGTGTAAGCTGTGTCAGCCTGGCATGACAACATGACGTGGGTGCTGAACTCCACTGAGCCATACGTGTGTTGAGTCCAATCCGGAAGTGGCCTGGCTAGGCCTTGGATTGGCAATCTGGGCAATCAGGCATTTGTAGATGAGCGGTTGCACCAGGGTCACCAGCAGCCCAAACTGTGGGTGGCCTCCAACAACCACAACAAGAAACTGAATCACTTCCCAAGTCCCCACCAGGCCACAGCACTGTGGTGACAGTATCTGGTCCGCTGTGCTGCTGTGCTGCAAATTGATGATGTGGGCCACACTTCAGAGCAGACACTCTGTTGCGCCCTGTGTCACGTGCCTTGCAAGTAGCAATGTCTTCTCACACACCCAAACATGACTTTCAGAACATGGCCGGTGCGGGGAGGCTATATTGGAGGTAGGGGCCTTGCAGGGAGCAAACTCATTATTGGACAGTCTAACCCCCACCCCCCTTGATCAGCAGCATTGTGCCTCATTGAAAACAAGATCGACAGGTGACATTGCAGAGGCCACCATGACAGCGAAGATCAGGTAATGTATGGCAAGAACTACATGAGTGCCTAGGCATCATTGTGCTTCAAATCTGACCATGGGTCCATAGCATGTTGAGTATGAGCAATGAGGGAATGTCCGCATCAGGTAGGTAAGCCTAGCACGCTACATACTAGGAGAAACACACATTTGACGGTGGTTCAGGAAGTGCCAGACCTACAACTATGTATGTGACACATTGTCCAAGCATCCGTCTAACACAACACACACTCAAACATCGCAGGGCAACAGGAGTACACATACTCAAAGAAGGCGGACATTATGATGAGTCTCTGTACACTGAAGCACAGAGGATACCAGACCCAACAGCACACAAGTATACAAACTATCAAAAATAAATTATGAGCTACCACTACAACAAACCAGAAGTGTTTGTGTCACAGTTGTCAGAGCCACATCTGTAGACTACATTCCTACTTGAAATTGGGAAAATCATAGGAGCAACAACAATGTTGGAGACAGTCACCATGTGTGTCCTGGTGGTGCTGCACACAAGTGTTATTCAGAACATGTACACTGTCAACTTTGTTGCATGTCATTCTCAGTAAGTTGGCACAAAACTACAAAAGCTGATGTATGTGCAGCTAATGACTAATGCCATTTCGAAGATGCAGATTGTGTACTGCAAAAACCTTGGATGACTACTGAGTCACCGGACAGAGGATACACCAACAGGCTTTGGAGGCTCCAACTCACAGCCAAATGTATAAGAGAATCTGACAGCACGGGTGACTACGCCGGGGGGGGGAGCAATCTGTGGGTCACATACACAATCCACATAGCTATCTGCAAGATAGTGTAAATTGCTACATCTTGTGAGGATGGTGGACATATGCAGAATGAAATCTGTCTTGCCCCCAATTTGTACTTTATCGCTGTATAAAAATCCATTAATCCGTAAAGGAGACCCACAACAAAGACATATGTACCTCAAGCTCCAGGGCAGGGAGCAAAGTTCTGATTGTGAGCCCTCATGAACACCTACAAGTCCCACCCTTGCCATACCAGATGATACCTACCAAGAAACTGACAATGCCAACACCTATGGAAATGTGTGAACTGTTCCACTGTCACTTGTGAGTTTGCTCACAGTGCAGACTGTTGTCATCAGCACAACCGTAGATGTCATCACAATGAGTCCACTCCCCTGGTGCCCCAACATCTTGGCTATTCAAAGTCAGAATGCCAGGAATATCCACGCATGTGTAGTATACTGGCAAGTGTGGGGATGCGTGTCTGGACTAGTCTGAGCACAGGTAGCATAACTACACACATCCCTGCACATTCAAAACAATGCAACAATTGACAGTGAAACCCTGCAGCAGCTAGCACCTAACCTGCTATCCCCAAAGTGATAAAAGAGGGAAGTACCCCAAATTTGTGTGCACACAGTCTTAAGCACCCACTGTCAAGGTGCGGTCCTCAACTGCACTTGACAATGTTGAACATAAAAGAGCAATCGGTGCATCACCACATAAACAGTAAAACAAATTACAAGGTCTGTATCAAGATTTGTATTCTTCAAATCCTCTTTTTTATTTGTTATTAATCACAATTTGATTTGAACGTAACATGCAACATGTAGAGTAGACAAGCCAACGCGTTTCGTCCAATACAATGGACTTCTTCAGGGCATATGCGGAGTCATCATCCATAAAGAGTCATTATATCTGTGGCAAATGCAAATAGTCAGCGTGTTATATGTAACTGGAAACGGGACAGATGAATCACTCTGTATATGATATAAAACAATTGTAAGCAGCTATGTCCTAATATCAAAATGCCGATAATATGCGGTGCATCAAGGGTCACACACAATTAAGGCGGCCCAAGACAGACAGAACCATCAGCTCAGCACCATAATACGCGCTGGAGCAGTGTGTTCATAGGAATTCTCCTTTCCTGGTATGTAAACGAAGAAGCTTCTTACAATTGCCACCATGACAGCTGCTTACAATTGTTTTATATCATATACAGAGTGATTCATCTGTCCCGTTTTCAGTTACCTATAACACGCTGACTATTTGCATTTGCCACAGATATAATGGCGCTTTATGGATGTTGACTCCGCATATGCCCTGAAGAAGTCCATTGTATTGGACGAAACGCATTGGCTGGTCTACTCTACATGTTGCATGTTACGTTCAAATCAAATTGTGATTAATAACAAATAAAAAAGAGGATTTGAAGAATACAACTTTGGATACAGACCTTGTAATTTGTTTTGCTGTTTATGCGGTGGTGCACCGATTGCTCTTTTATGTTCATCCCTGCACATTCACTTGAGGTGCCAATAACACCCTAAGCAATGGAATGATAGCCAATGTTCCAGCATCATGACTAAACATCAGAAGCAAGCACCACCTTCATCCCAGGGCATCATACAAGGGCATTGTTGACCAATCAGTGACCACTACTCGCTACAAAGAGTAACTTGCCACTCATGCCCACACACGACTCACACAAGCCAAGGCTAGGTGGAGGCTACTACTCTTGTGATGCCAATCAATTTAGCACACACCAGTGTCCTCAAAGAGGCCATCACAACAATAATCCATGTCAATAAATTGGCAAATAGCAAGCTTCAGCAAACACATAACACATCTACAAATTCACTCTGGCTACTGTTTCTGCACACTCACATACACATAATCAACACATATGCACATGTCACCTTCAACACAAGGCCTGCAGCAACTCAAAATATGCAGGTATCACCCCTCCAACATACAGGTCACAGTACATGCTCAACTCTCATTACTAACAGACACACAAGCATGTCACGTGCACCCTCTGTTTAATCTAAATGTAAAAGCATGTCTGTCACACAAGCTCTGGCCCACTACACAAACCATTACAATCGGAGTCGTCCTCACTCACATGTGCGCTGCCCTCATCTCATCCACATATACACTGGCAGCACCACTCTCCATCAGCATGGGCACAACACCTCTCACATGCATGACATGCACACAATGTACAGTACACATCCCCTCCTCAGCAGACGTCAAATGTAGCATAACAAACACAAGGAGATGATGGACAGAGCGCTGAAACTTTTCAGACACCCACCCCCAATCACAGATCTGGGTTGAATCCATCATTTTTCTTTAGCTCACTTCACCACCCCAGTTCAGACATAGCTATATGCAAATCAGTCTTGACCCTGTGCCTCATAGGAACAGTCCAGCCCGAACTGCCAAGCTATGTCTTCCCTGGACCGGAAACAAGCATCCTGGGACCGGTTTCGGGGTAACACCCCTCATCAGCCAGGCTAGCTTGAATCCAGTGGCAAAGTGAGCAAGGGACCCACGTCTGGGCATACCCTGCCAACTTAGGGCGAACAAAACAAACACAAGGAGATGATGGACGGAGCGCTGAAACTTTTCAGACACTCACCCCCAGTCACAGATCTGGGTTGAATCCATCATCGTTCTTTAGCTCACTTCACCACCCCAGTTCAGACACAGCTATATGCAAATCAGTCTTGACCCTGTGCCTCATGGGAACAGTCCAGCCCGACCTGCCAAGCCAGGTCTTCCCTGGACCGGAAACAAGCCTCCTGGGACATTTGTCAACCTCTCCCACTTCCATTACCTCTAAAATGCCAGCTACTGGTAGTACTATAACAGGTCTGATTGATTCTGCTGCTCGTACTACTAGTTCAGATATTCCACTACTGTGACTACTATTCCAACTACTTTTAACATTTCAACCTAGCCTGTGAATCTTAGTAGCACTACTGGTATTACTGCTAAAACTAGTAGTAGACTATAACTACTCCAAATGCTATTGGTACTACTACCTTCACTACCTCAGTACTACCACCAGTGGCATCATTACTATTATTGCTGCTAGTCTAAGTAGTGCAGTCTTATTGTTACAATTCTAGTTATTAAAAGTGATGTTACTATTGACACTTCTAGTACTACTACTGCTCGAACTACTGATACACCTACTACCACTACTAATGATACTACCATTACATGCTTCTCAGCTAGAACTAATATTAATATTGAACGGCGAGTGGTGGTACAGCCACTGCTGTCTCTAGTGCCACTGATCGTACCACTGCTATTGTTGCTTGTCCCACATGATTAAATCTGAAAACTAAAATTGGAAAGTAAAACATTGTCAAAAACCCATTAGAACTCAAAAACTTTCGAAACAAAGCAGGAAGGGGAAGAGAGGTAAGCAAAGGGGTAAAACATAATGGATAGGTTGAGGGAATGGTTAAAAACGAGATGAGGGGTGGGGAAGTACAGAATAATGCAAAAGCGAAACGAGCGATAACCCTCTGTAAAATATGTGATCCATGATTACTGTCGACACATAAAAAAACAGGAACCCGAAATTAATCTCCCAAAATTAATGCCAGGGGTGATTAATACTCCCATAAAATCACATGGACCCATTCAAGCGTAGTACTAGAAGCATTTTTTTTTTAAATTTGTAATATTGCTGCTCGAATAAATCTTCAGATGTAAGGCTCTACACCCTGATGTCATTTTTAGGTCTCGCCTAGCGATGCAGCGCAAAGCGCTGCTCGCTATGCGAGATCTATTGTTGCCGACTTTTGGTCGGAAGCGGGACAGGACATGTGCACGCGCACAAAGGACTGCAGTTGTGCACGCGTACGGCGGCGTTAGCACAACTCCAAGGACATGAGATGTGCACGCGTACAGGTCACGGCGTTTCTTTCTAAGCGCGTCTGGGGCAGACACATGCTGCACACAGGGTGCATTCACTCTACCCCCTTGCACCCGGCACGTAATGCACTGCATCGCGGCGTTTAAGCAGAATGCTCCCATGGCCCGCTTCGCTTTCTCTCCCGTCATGTGTTGACGTCCAGTTCTCGCCCTCCTCCCGATGTCCGCGTGCCTTCTAAGCGCGTCTGGGGCAGACACATGCTGCACACATGCTGCACAGGGTGCATTCACTCTACCCCCTTGCACCCGGCACGTAATGCACTGCACTTACAACAGCGCGTGTGCATACTCACCTCCTCCAGCGCCCCTTAGCACTGTATTCCCAGTAGGCGCTTTACAGCACTGCGCGCTCTATCGCACTTTGCTCCAGCGGCACTACCCGTACTGCACCCCCACTGTCACGAGACCATGGACGGACTCACCTAGGGTGTCAGCCAGCACGCAGTGCAGAGGCAGCACGCCCAGCACCAAGCAGGAGCCCCGGCCGGCTTCCTGGCTACCCCGGAGCAGAAGCATGTTCCTCAAGCGCCGGTCCCTTCCTCCTCTCCCAGGCTCCTCCAGTGCTAACTTTCAGCCAGCCCTCCGCTCCTGCTCCAGTCAGTGTCCACCCTTGCCCGCTGCTGCCTCCTTCCAAGTGAGACTGTCGGGCGGCCGAGGTGGCAGCGGGGCAGGCCAGTCCCGCCTCGCACCGGGTGCTGCCGGAGTTCCTCTCTGGGCTCCCGTTTGCTGTCACCCAGGAGTAGCGCAGACTTCCAGCACTTTCTGTGGCTCCTCCTATCGCACAGTGGGCGGGAAACAGAAACACAGAGGCCGGCTCTTTTCATGGCGCATGCTCCTCGCAGGGATTTCGCGGCCTTGTAGCGCGCGCACCACTCGCGGGCTTGTGTGCGCACCACTAGCGGGACTGTGCTTTCTGATGGCGCCCGCTCCTCACAGGCATCTTGCGGCCCAGGAGATGTGCACACCCGGACAGGAGATGTGCACGCGTACGGCGTCTTGTGCCAAGAGACACGCGTGCAAGCCACAGCAACAGAGATAGCTCACGGGGACACATACCTGCGGCAGGACTGTGGCCACGCTGGGACATCCGGCGGTGAGTTTGTTTCAATTTTCTTAATTGTTTTTTTTTTGCGGAGCATGTGCGCAGTGCGCATCCCCACCCGGCTACCATGGCTTAAAGTCGGGGTTGCATCCACATCCTGTGATTCTGGGCAAATCACTTAATCTCCCGTGCCTGAATGTGTAATGTAAATACGGTGCTCATGTAAAGCGCTCCAATACCTTCGGGTCGAGTTCGCGCTATATAAATATGCAATAAAAAAAAAAAATACGTGGTTTTCTGGTGCCAGCAATCGGTTTGTTGAAAGAGGTGTGCAGGTGTTACGATATTTTGAGAGAAAAGTAGTGTGCTTTTACGAGGCATATTGCACAGTAATGGACATTCGCAGCATTGCCTGAGTATTTTTTATGCAACACGTTGGTGGAAAGGAAAGTGTCAGGCATTATATACAAAAGGCGGAACAGTGCCCAAATTATGGCTTTGATTCTCTGAAAGAATAATACATCTGAACAATCGTTCTATCAGGGTAAAAGGCACAAGCCCACAACAGTACCACATCAGTTTCCTGCACTTGAGAAGTGGCCAAAAGGGTTAATGTAGGGCACTCGCCTAATGTTATGTGCCCCCCTAAAAATAATGTTTGGAACAGGGAGTGTACACTATGTTCTGTTTAGGCAGCGCGTAGAATAATTAAAAGGACGTCTTCAAATCGGGATGAAAATAACTTTGGTTGAGCATTAGAGATTTTTTTTTTTTTAAGAGGTCAGTATGGCCAAACAAAATGAAATTCGGATCGGATGGCTGTGACAATCCAATGAGATTTTCAACATGGTAAATATATTTTTTATATTACAAGGAAACGATCTTAGAAAATGCCTATTTCTCCTCACGTTTACTAAAGCATAGCATGAGTACATCAACACAAAGCTCTCTCTAGGAAGCTAAGTATCTTTTTTTCTTTTTTTTTTTTATATTTTTTTTTAATTAAAAGGGCACAGTTGGCACTGCTCCGAACTAGAACTTTCTTGCTGCTTCCTAAAAGACTGCCCTGCGCCGTAGTCAAAGATATAAAGGGATTAATGTGGCTTGCGCATTTTCAAGTGTACTTCCGGACACCATCCAGCGTTCTTTGATTGTTTCTGGAGCTTTAGAGAGCGCTCATTTGTGACCTTTAGGGACACTTTAGGGCACTAAGCTGCCGCAGGAGAGGTACGGGTTGTGGTTAAGTGCCAGTGTTTAGGGACATGCTGGGCTGCCAGCTTGAAGTGCTATAAAGAAATAAGCCATTTTCTAGCTGTGTGAAACTCCTCCCAGGCATTTGCTAGTCCATGTTTCTTTGCTCCTTCCCAGTCAGCTCACTGCAGCTTCCCATGGCAGGCGAGAGGGGTGCCGGGGTTGGTGCCAACTGTGCCCACCAGTAATCACTTGCTTTCTCAATCTTAGCTCTCAAACATCGTACTACCTTTAAAGCACACGTTCTGCAGACAGGTGTGTGAAGCAAACTTTTCACAAGGTTGCCCTGAATAATTACATATTTCGGTAATTGGTTAGCTGTTGGTGTGAAATTCACAACAGTCTTTTAAATGTTTCACACTTTTGGCTTCTATGAACTGTTACCTTCCTGTTCCTCCTCACGCTATGCACTGGTCCACCTCTACCACCCCCCACTCCCCCGGGTGCTCTTCCCACTCGCCCTCTCTCTCGTACCATATCTTACACCTTCTCTCGCTCTCTCACACACACTTTCCACCTCTCATGTGGTTCACTTCAGGTCTTCGAGCACAGCTTCTTTCCTGTGCCTTTTCAAGGTTTACCTCCTTGAAACCCGCCCTCTCCTCCTCTTCTTGTGGTGTCTACTGCATTCACAGGCGCTCCCTCTTTATGCGTCTGTGGCCTGCTCTCCACCTCTTTATTTCTTTCTTACACTCTTTCTGCGCCTCCATCTGCAGTTCATTCACCACTTCATGCGCAAACTACCTATCCCTCTCTATCTTCCTTTCTAACTATTCTGTGCAGCTCTCACCCCTATCTATTCACCATGCCACATAATTCCACTACACAAATCCACTACTCACAACACAATTCCATCACACTCAATTCCACAACTAACAATTCAAATCCAACACACATAATTCCACTCCACTCCAAACCAAAATACATAGGTGTAAGGCATTGTCATTTACAACGCCAATAGCTCAAACTTTCATAAATGCGAGACCTATTGCATTGCAAATGCTTGTTTTGTTTGAGTTAAAATAGGCTGTACTGGAAGATTTCGTAGGGAGATCTAGCACAGGTTAAAACGGTAATCGTGAGAAGCAACATATGTTTTTAAGCGATGGTTAACTGTAAGCATACTATCAAATATATGCCACGGTAATGCATTTTTTTGTTGTTTCTTCAGTTGTATCAGTGACCTGCTATACTGACCTGCGGTTTTTTGTCGTTTCTAGATGTGGATGAATGCAGCATAGACAATGGTAGCTGTGAGCACGACTGCATTAACACAGCAGGGAGCTATGAGTGCGTTTGTCCATCTGGGAAGGGGCTGCACTGGAACAAAAAGGACTGTGTTGGTAAGTGCATTGCTACAGTGTCCATTTCCTTATTTTCAATTTGTCATAAATATACTCAAATGTCAGGAAACCAGTGAGAACTCAACAGGGATTTTTGTTTGGAGTGTTTGTCACAGTTCAGACAAATCCCCTGAGAATTAAATAATATAGTGAAATAATTGATAGTTGCTGTTGCTAATTAAGCAATATTGACCAAAAGATTTCTTAATAGTTAATGCCCGAGTAAAGGAGTCGAGGGGCTAGCTAGTGTATTAACAAAAAGGAAATTTCCACATCAGTGGTCATGCAAAACGCAAGTATTGCACGTGTTTGTGGTGTTTTCATAAATCATTTAGTTAGAGCTATTCAAGTACTTTTAAGTCTGTTTACATGCACATTAAAGATTAATCTGAAAATCATATTTTTAGCACGGTTGCACATCATACACTATACAAGTCAAGCAAAACTCATAGCTAACAGTTAGTTTACTTAGCAAAAGCGGCATGGCATTTTTACCAGAGATATCTTACAAAAGAGTAGCGGCAGAACACAGTTTAGCAGACATGAAGGATACCATAAATCAGAGTGGTGGTTGAGATTTTGAACAAAGAAGATAGTTAATGGAGAAGAGACAGTAAAGCACCAACAAAGAAACAACAACATAGAGAGAACTAAACACAAAATATATGAATATGTGTTATTTTCATCTGTAACGCTTGAGGACGACTAATGTATCTCATTGAAATTGTTTTGTGAAGAGCTGATGAATTGCCACTTTGTAGTGTTTGTGTTAGTGTAAAAACAGCAGGTTTCGTTGACTATTTTCCCCTTTCTTGAACAATAGTGAACCAAAGTAGTAGGCAGGAAATGCACAAAAGATACGATCTTCGGCTGTAGTATTCTAGGTAGATGCGGACAGTGTTTTTGAGTGGGGTGTGTGTGTGTGTGTGTGTGTGTGTGTGTGTGTGTAGCAGGGCCGGACTGGGAACCAAAACCGGCCCTGACAAAGTGCTCGGCCGATCCCCCGGGGGTTGGAGTGCGGCCGAGCTCTTTGCCACGGCCGGTTTTCGGCCGATTTTGTTACAGGGCCGATTTTGCAGCTATGCTGCAAAAACGGCCCTGTAACAAAACGGCCCCCAGGGGCCCAAAACCGGCCCCCACCCGTGCGGCGCACCGGGGGATTGCCCGGTGCCCGCTACGGCCAGTCCGGCCCTGGTGTGTAGGATCCACTGTACATGACTGGAATAGAATGAGACGAGCACTTGTGCCAGCAAAATTGAGTGGTGCAGTCCGATGGTATATTGAAAGATGGGCGGTTGGAGAAGAGAAACTCTGGAAGAGCATTTGAGGAATGCAGCGTCACCCTGCTCCTGTGGTTGGAACCCAATAAAAGTCTTATCTGACAGCTCCAGTGGTTATCCATCATTACAACACTGGTGACGAGCTGCGGAGGTGTGGCGCTTGAAGGCAGCTGCTGCATGTTGATAGCACGATTCGGGCAGTGGGGAGACAATTGTTCACGCCGTGAGTAGAGGGTCATGTCTTTGTGGATTCCTTAGTGATGGCATCCCAAAGGACTCTGGCTGTAGAGAACACGAAAGGAGAAGAGGAATCCAGTGTGACAGTTTGGGAAGTGTACCGGTGGTACTGTTAATGGTAGTTTATAGGGCAAAGCTGCCATTGTTACATCACGTCACTTGGTCACTTGACTGGCCAAGCAGGTCAGACTCAGACACCAGCAAGTAGGAGCACACTCATGATCATAGAATATGGGTCATCACACGTCCAGATGCAACATCATGGGAAAGCTCCCTGCTTGACCATTCTTTGTCTCAAATCTGGTAGTAAGTGCACATGTTAAGCATTCACTGATCGCCAAGTCGTGAGGTGGTTACTGGCATTGACATTCACTGATAACGCATGTCAGGTATATGAATCACATTGGGACTGCAATTAACCCCTTAACTGCTGACATATTTCTTTTTTTTTCTCCTAAAAATGGCATGATTAAATGTTTTGCTGTGCTAAAGTCGCCATCTTTCCAGTTTTCAGAAACATGCAGAGCTGAATACAAAAATCTAATTTTTTTACCATATTTTTGCTATTTGTCAAAGAGGTTGCCCATTTTTCCTATTTTTGTGCTTTCAATCTACTTCCAGTTTGTTGTGGAAACCAGTTTGAAACCCTTGGTGGCGTATCGAGGAAAGCTATAGATTAGATCAGCAAGGGGTTATATGTGTAGATTCCTCAAGGTTTTCCCAATGAAACTAACTGCTGATAAAGAAATATTAAAATGAGCAGGAAAAAACATCAATTTTTGACAATGTTTTTTTGTCACAATGACAGATTTACAAAAGCATTATGCCATTATGTCCACTAGACCCTTATGGTTGCGGGGATATATAAGGTGTGTAGGTTCTCCAAGAACCAGAGGTACCCAGAGCCAACAACTGAGCTTCACCGTACAATGGTTTTTCATTGTGTACTGAGTATAGATCAATGCATATGATAAAAATATGTAGAGAGAAAAATGGATATCAAGGAAACCTATGTATTTCTGAAATGGGCACAAGATAATCGAGTTTTGGAACAGTGGTTATTTACACATCTCTGAGTACCCATACTAGCATATGATTCAGATGGCTTTTTTAAAAATGTCTTTGTTCTTACACACTGGCTTTCATTTGGAAGGCACAAATGCAGCGCAATCCACTTGGTAATAACAAATATTCTATTATTCTATGTTTCCCCAAGTCTCTCTATAAAAATGGTACCTCACTTACGTGGGTAGGCCTAGTGCCTGCTACAGGAAACAGCCCAAAACGCAACATGGACACATCTTTCTATGGAAAACTGGCCATTTTTTTTTTTTTACAAAATGGGTAGTGGTACAATTTGGGCCCTAGCTCAGCAAGCACATAGGGAAACCTAGCAAACTGGTCATTTTCGAAAACTAGACACCAGCAGGAATCCAGGGTGGGGTGGGTGCGTGGCTCTCATCAGGTTTTCTCACTTAGAAGCCTTTGCAAACCTCAAACTTTGACTAAAAACACACATTTCCTCACATTTCTGTGCAGGAACGTTCTGGAATCTGTGGGGATCCACAAATTGTATACCACCCAGTTCCCACATGTTTCTCAATAACAACAATGCGGGCGGGCCAAGAGAAAACCACATAAAATGCCCTAAAGCTCTATGTGGAGAGATCAGTGATGGGGGTAGCTGCTGTATTTTGGGCTGTGCTAGGCCACCACTCATGGATCCTACCAACTACAGACATTTATGAAAATTATACATGTATGGAATTTCACAAGAGTGTGCCTTACATTTATTCCACAAGGTTTTCTTACCCACAGTGGCCTGCAAACCTCAAACTTTGGCTTAAATCACTCATTTTCTTTACATTTGTGTAATGGAAACTTCTGGAATCTGGAGGAATCTACAAAATTCCTACCACCCAGCGTTCCCCACTTAGCCCGATAAAACGCTGCCCCACTTGTGAGCTGGGCTTAGTACTCACAATACAAATGGATCAAACCAAGGTCAATGGTAGTTCCACTGTGGGACTTCCATTGAGCCAGGTTTGATCCGTTCCCGTCGCGATCACTAGAACCAGCAACACAAGTAGGGTAGCATTTTCATCGGGAAAAGTGGGTGAACGCTGGGTGGCAGGAAGTTCGTGGATTCCTGTGGATTCCTGAAGATTACACCACATAAATCCAAGGAAAATTTGTGATTCCCCAATTGAGACAAGCCTCCTATCTGCCCCAAGAGGGGGGCAGAAAGACACTATTGCCCCCACTGGGGCAGGGGTATTGTTCAATGACAAAGCTGGCCGCCCATCCTTTTGTTTATTTTGGCACAATTTTGAAATCCCTGGTGTCTAGTGGGTGTTCTGCCTCCCCTTCCCCCCACCTCTGGGAGAACAGATTGGGGTGAATACCTCTACCCTCCATGCAAAGGGAGGGCAGAAGGTTTGTCGGACCTGAAGTGAGCAGGGACCCATGCCCAGGGAGGCTGCACCCCTCCCCCCCAAAAAATCTATTGCATGATTGCAGTCTCTGGTGTCTAGTGGCCTTTCTGCCCACCCCTAGGGGGCAGATTTGGGTTATTGCCCCATCCGCCCCCAGGAGAGACAGAAAGACTGTTGGCACATTTATTTCAGGTGGGAGCATGGCCATACCCATGGTGCACAGCCCACATCCCGATATTTTTAAAAACAAAAGTTTCCTGGTGTCTAGTGGCCTTTCTGCCCCAAGGGGGGCAGATTAGGGGTAATCACCCCCATCCACGCCCCCAGGGGGCAGAAAGACTGTCTACCTTGTCTGTGGGGTGGGAGCATGGCCATGCCCATGGTGGGCAACTCCCATCCCTATTTTTCTTTTATTTCAGTGTTGTCTAATGGGCTTTCTGCCACCCCTGGGAGGAGACACAGATTGGGGTTATCACCCTCATCCACCCCCTAGGGAGGGCCGAAAGACTGTTGGCACAATTATCTAGGGTGGGGGCATGGCTACGCCCATGGTAGGCAGCCCCACCCGAATATTTTTCTTTATAAGGCTTCCCCGGTGTCTATTGGACTTTCTGCCCCCGTGGAGCGGGGGAGGCTGATTGGGGTAATCACCACCATTAGCCCCACAGGTGGACGGAAAGACTGTTGCTACATTTATTTAGGTTATGGGCATGCCCATGCCCATGGTAAGCAGCCTCCACCCCTATATCTTTTTTAATTTCCCTGGTGTTTAGTGGGCTTTCTGCCCCCGGGGGAAAATTGGGGGTGGGGGTATGGCTACGCCCATGGTGAGAATCACCACTCCTATATTTTTCTTTAGAAGGTTTTCAAGGTGTCTATTTTGATTTCTGACCCCAGGGGGCAGATTGAGGGTAATAACCCACATACGCCCCATGGTGGGCAGTCCCCACCCGTATATTAAAATGTTCCCTGGTGTTTAGTGAGTTTTTTGCCCCACTGGGGGAGAGATTTGAGGTAACCCCCTCTTCCACCCTCCCAGGGGGTCATGAAGACTATTGCTACATGTCTTTGGGGTGGGGGCATGGCATTTCTCATGGTGGGCAGTCCCTACCCCTGCTTTTTTTTCTATAATTTTCTCTTTTGTCTAGTGTGCTTTCTGTGCCCCGGGAGGGCAGATTGGGGATAATCGTCCCTATTCGTCCCCCCAAGGGGGACAGAACGCCTGAAAGTGGTTCACACTTAGAAACCAGCTTACCAATCCTCAAAAAGGCAGGTCTGACAAGAAATCTAAGAAGCTCACACACCCTACTCCTCATTCCGCCGAAAGCCCACAAACAAAAACCCCAGGCACATTCCTTCTCGAGCAATGCCCCAAAAATCTGGAACTCCATTCCGGTACACATCAGGACAAACCCTCCTTCTTGAGCTTCAAAAGACAGCTCAGAGGTTTACATTGACTCCCTATTAAGAAAAGAATCTTGTTCAAGGTGCTTATTTTCATCCATCCGGCCTTTGTTAAGTGCAGGCCTATATATTTGATATACCAGGATGGTACACTACAATCTTTCTAGAAGCCTCTGCTCCTCTGCAATGCTGCTTGTAGAAGTACCCAGGTTTTGTCTTGGGCCTGGACCAGCGAAAATTCCTTCTCAGTACTGGCCAGCAAAGGATGGAATCAGCTTCGGTTATCACTTTGTGCTATTTCTCAAGAATCGTTATTCAGGAAAGCTCTTAAAACTCACCTCTTTTCTTTTAGTTTATAGGCTGTGTGATAGGCTGGCCTGTGAGTTTGCTTGTACATGTGTAGCACAGGGACACTCTTTTGAGTAGCTGTGCGCTTTAGAAATGTCCTTGTCCTTTAATTAATGAATTCATTCATTCATTTAGTGCTGATATAAACTGCACTCAAAACAATAGTATAAACAAAATTGTTCTGCGAAACATAAATCTTATTTTTGAGTGGGGTACAGAATTGAGAAGTCATTGAAGGTCAGTGTTTGAAAAATTTACTGAATATGCCCAAGTCTTTGGTGACCCATCTGCATCACATAGTGACTCATCTGATCGGTGAAGACCGGTGTGGCTTTATGCCAGGTACGTGAACATTTATGAATTTGCGTAGACTACCTCATGTAATGCATATGATTCAGGGGGAAGAAATTGAAGGTGCCCTGGTGGCACTAGACATTGAGAAATAATTTGATACCCTAAATTGGGAATACCTGTGGATGGTCCTGGGTCAGATGGGCTTTCGGCATCAGTTCATGAAGTGGATGAAATTGTTGTATACTAGGCTTGTGTCCACACTGGCGGTTTAGTGTCAGAAAGAATTGATATAGCAAGAGGCACAAAGGAAAAGAGATAATTAAGTGGAGTGGTAGAGGAGTCAAAGCTCTCTGAATGATTTATAAGTGGCTTGTATGTACCGGGGGACTATCCCTTTATAGTACAACAGGTAGCTGGAGCATGGGAGTTAGGCATCAAGCAAGTCCTACATAGATCACCATATGCTAGACTACTGATAATGTGGTGGCTGTGATCCCTTTAGCAGATACAAAGCACTATGAATGTGCGAGAATGGATGGAAGGAGGATGACGCTCATTGGAGGATCTGTACCCAGACAGCATATTTGTCGACTTTGAAGAGACATAATGGATGTTCAGTCTGGGTCTGGGACAGTTCCTACAGTTTGCTTTGCAAAAATATCCCTGACTGTTCGTGAGATATGGACCGACTTCCTGACAGAACCAGTGGAGTCCCAAATGCTGAAGCTAATATTTGACACAGGGTCCAGTAGAGTCATGATCTTGCACCTATACTTTGCACTGAAGGGTGACATGCATAGTGAACCACTTAAGTTATGTAGTCAGTGGGACTCTGATTGATCGGAGCTGCTCACAGACAGGGAATGGACGTGTGCCTGGACACAAGTGCAGGAAGTAGCAAGTAATGGCAGTTTTAAGATTGTCCAATTTCAAAACCTAAATTGCACCTATCTTATACCCCAGAGACTTCAAGGAATCTTTCTACGTGATCTGAGACATGCCCGCGCTATTGGACTAGGCCGGCGACCTTTCTCCATATGACCTGGGGCTGCACCAGCCTGAGAAACCTTTGGGTCACGGTGGTTGAAAAATTTAAGGCAGTGACAAGGATACAACTGACACTAACAAATAGGCATTGCCTGCTGAGACTGACACCACTACCAAAAGAGGCACCGAAATCTGTAACAGATTTATATCCCTAGGACTGCTGTTGACAATACATTGACTCCTACTAGCTCTCCCTCAACTACACAAGTGGAGGGCTGTTTTGGAGGAATGGGCTATAGCTGAGGAAGGTCTTCTGCACAAGATGAGATTGGACAAGAATGCAGAAAGAGACTTGGGAATCTGGGAAGAGATGATAGATCGTCCATTGGACCTCCCAGAGGCCCCAGAGACTCAGTTGACCCCTAAACAGAGCGTGCCCCACCGACTGGGATTTGCCTGTAATTAGCCATTAAATCCTGCTGCGAGACAGTATGAATCGCATCCTGTGGGACATAATTGGTTTGTCCATTGATGGTTGCATGTTGGGAAAGCAATAGGACTAGTGTACTCTAGTCTGCAGGCCTCTTGCTAAACACATAAACCACAATGTTAATATTGACATATTTGATTGGATTGACCTTTGGTCTTGCACTCACAGATTCATGACATGAAAATACTTCTGAGCTGTGATAAGTGAATATGCAGAGCTGATGGTGCTCATTTTCATTATTGTTGAAAACAATAAATATAGTTTAAAAAAATATGTTCAAGTCTTCTATGATACAGGCTATAAGGATGGAGGCAAGACTTACCTCCTGATATTGTAAGTCCTTGCAGTCAACCATTACGATTTTGGAATCAACTATTAGCATGAGGAGGTGATAAAATAGCATTTTACTGTAGAAAGGAGGTTCAAAGAAATGAATTAAAATGGGCTGCAGATTAAGAGCTCAATTGAAAACTCTCTCCCTAAACTCTCCCTTTTTAACGTCCCCGGTAAAGCTTTCTTGAAACTTGAAATAAGAACTAAGGCTGAGGAAGCATCCAGAGAAATTAATGTTAGTTATTTATTATTAAAAGAATCCACTCCGCTGTTTTGGGACTCATGGACAAGTGGAATAGTCTTCCCTTATATCTCAGCTCTACCCAATACGGAAATGAGGCAAGCGATTCTAAAATTTAGAAAAGGTCTAAATCCATATAATGCCCGACCAGAGATGGTACAATGGTTAAAATGAATGGGGGATTTGTAAATGCAAATAAGAATCAAATGCTCTAGTTGCCATATTTATTAGATTGCTTACTTTTATTTGGGAAAAAGCTACGTTTTTTCCTGCAAATGGTAATGAAATATGGGCTTAATAATTGATGGAAAACAATAAAGTTTTTATTTTCAATGCAGTTTTTAGATGTTGTGCAGTAGGACGATTTTTAATAATGGTTAAGAACTGTACTAATATATAGATTGTTCATACTGCGAGTCTATGTTCATATCACATATATAAGGTATTTTATTGTTTTATGTTTTCAGAACTAAGGTCTTAATAAACTTATGTTTGAATTGAAACAAAACAAAAAATTATGGTAAATGTGCACAGATTCTCATTAAAGATTGATTTGCTAAGGGAACTGTCAAGGTGAAATGCAAAATTTGTATGGACATAGGAGGCTTTTGGGAGATTAAAAAACAAAATTGCATTTGCTACTTGATTAAAGTTATTTGTGGTGGGCAAGGAGTGTATTATTAGAGTTGATGCAAGGAGCTGTGGCATAGGACCAGTGCTGATGCAAGAGATGCTAAAGGAGAATGGATTGCATTTTATGATTCACGCATGCTGAGGGAGCGGAAATAATCTATTTGGTTGTGGAAATGGAGTTGTTACAGTGCATACGGGCAGCTGAACAATATAGGATGTTTGTATGGAGAAAAAAAAATCCTGTTTAGTACAACTAACAACCTGTTGGTAAACATTCTTTCTACCAGTGGGGAAAGAACATTAACATCATGGTTGGCCAGGCTTGCAGCAAAGTTGCAAGTATACCAATTTTCCATAGAGTATGTACCTGGGAGTATCAATGTGCACACAGATTGCAAAGATTGACCTTGCAAGATGAACAAGAAGTGTGGGGTGAAGAGGTAGAGTGCTTATTGGGTCCATGCTTATTTGTGGGTCACCACGGGTACGTATACACAACTAAAATGCATGTGCTATATTCCTTGTGGGCCAGACCCACTAGAAGATGCAGTGGCTATTTTTGTTTGGCACAAACTTGGCACGTCATCCATTCAAATTCCCAGGGTGGACAATGATGTTTATGTTCCAGGCCTTGCTTGGAGATATTGCAACCATTTTTGTTTGATTCGAAAATGGCGCGCCACGCATTTGGATCCACCAATGGACAGTGATGGTCACCTACCTTTTTGTCCAGCTGATGTGAGGTTCAGACCACTTCTTTTGGACCGGGGAGAAGACTCTTTTCCCCTACCGTACCTGAAAATAAAGCACCGCACAACAATTTTTTGGGTACGTTTATGTGCCTCCTCTTAGACATGCATACACTACAAAGGTTTCTCATTGCCATTACAGTTGGATAATACTCACAATGTATTCCTTTTTTCATTGCATAACAATTTCTCAACATTCAACTTAATTCCAGCTACACAAATGAGTACGCTATTTTTCCCCTCCTTGTGCCTCATAGGGTGTCTAACTGTTACTGATATTAAATACTTTATTATTTCTTCTCTATTGTAAGACACCCACCTTGCTTCAGTTGAAAAATGTTGGGATTCGTAGTCACCACCCATGTAAGTGTTTTTCTAATCCACAAGGCTAACCTAAAGGTTTCTGATTCAGTTCTTTAGTCCATAAAGGTGTCCTTTAATTTTATGGTTCTGATGAAGACCCCTCTCAAAGCAACTGAGGAGGTCGAAAGATCATCAACATTACAACTGAAAGACTTGCTCCTTTTGCATTGATATATGGACTCTGCTTACATATATGATTTCCTAACCCAGTTATCTTGATTGGACCATTGCTGTTTGTTGTTTTCTTTTTATACACACATTCACCTTCTCTGAAATTACGTTCTTTTTCTGTGTTATCACAGGTGACACTAAACATCTGTATGTATTTAATATCCTTTGTGATAACCAGTATGCATTTTATCTACAATTAAATACAATACTTAATATAAGAAGGCTAGCTACTACTCCTTGAGTCTCATTAGATATTGCAGCAATCCAGCTGGTGCTTGAAATACTGAAGCTTTCTGCATTGAATGCATTTAGTAATTCAAGTGCTACTTATACACTAACATCACACTAAGTCCTACCGAACCATTGTTTCTTATAACCAGGAATGTTTTGGACAGCAAGCGCAGATATATTGACCACCTGGTTGCACTGTAGAGCAGCGTCATACAAGCATGAGGAGAGCTACACTCATAGGGGTTGTAGTGGTCGGGATCGACAGCTCTGGTTGCTATGAAAGAGGAGTGTGCAGGCACTCCGTGCTGGTAGCAATTGTGATGCAGGAATGGAGAGGGTCAGGTTTGTAGCATTTATGGTCAGTTGCTCCATATATCACCAATAAAGCCAGCTGTGAGGAGGCTACGCTCCTGGTCACACCACATCGAAAGAAATTGGCCAGCTACAGTGGGGACAAAGAATTCCTCTGACGAGCCTCATCTTTACAGCTCTCTGTGCCGAAGATTTTTTAAAGCCTGTCCGCGCTGACTTGTTGTCCAGGTGGAATGTCAGTTCTTGACCTCTCGCTGGGAGACGGGGTGAGGTTGATGAGAGCTCTGCTCTAGCCAGTTGCATTCTTTATATTGGATTTGGTAGTGTCCAAGAGTCCAGAACTAAACACGCAAAAACCCCACTGCACCACTGAAGCTGCCCACTAGCTCATAACCACAGGGCTTAGCCTTTTCCTAAGAATCTTTAAGTACCCTGCAGCGAGTGAACATGAAACACCTGAGCTACCTATCTGCTCTCCAATCCTGGATCCTCCTGAAAAGTCATATGACTTCTAGAACTATCCAACTGATCATCATGGCTGGGGTGTAACAAGAGAGACTCAAATATCAATGACTGTATCCAGAATAGAATTCTCACAACAATGTCTCCAAGGGGCGTCATTTGAAATGACCAGTTCTCACTCAATATATTGCATGTGTAAGTGAATTATAGGATAAAATATGGCCATCTGTAATTCAAAATGTAATATTTTTAAATATATCATTATATAATAACTTATTTATTGGCCGCATCAAGTGTAAATGCAAAGTGAACACACAATGCTCGTGAAATTGAAGTGGACGGCGCAGGGTGAAACACGTAAAAAACAATGTCCACTTTAATTTCACAAGCGCTGTGTGTTCACTTTACACACTGAGCACTTTGCATTTACACTTGATGCTGCCAATAAATATATTGCACGAATAATGGAAACCGGGCATTTCAAAAGATTCCCCTTGTTGTGAAATTTCAATAATAGCCCTGTCCTTCATGCTATTGAAATTAGACTGCAAGGAAAACATCAATGCATATTCCCCATCAGGAAAGTAGATGGGGTCCCTCAGGGAAAAATGGCAGAGAGTATCCAGATGGTGATCAGCAGAGATTACTGAGGGGAAAGAAAAAGTAATTCAGCATCCACAGAAGATAAGCAGACATCTGAGCCAAGAACGCTAAGATAACTAATACTGTTAATATGTAGGGGCAAGAAGACTAAATAGGGGACTCAGAATGGTCCAGTGGTGGTCGGAGGCTGAAGAATAGTAATAGGTCGGCTTGGGGGTGGGGGCTGGCAATGGGAGGCTGGTTGGGAGCAGCATACAGGGCCTATTACCCAACAGTGGGTGCCACTTTCGTACTGAGAAGAGGTAGTTCTAAAAGCTTGATGTTGCTCACAGGATATAGGAACAATAGTGCAATATTCTACACATTTATATTTATACTCAGGCTTCCACATTTTTGATTATTGTTTCCAATGTTAGGGTGAGAAGAGTTGGTGTAAGGTCCATAACCAAACCCTTGAATACCAGACTCAGGCAGGACATGTTGCCTAAACTAGGGCTCTGGTCTAGTTCTACAAGGTTTGGCTTTCTCACCCATGGGTGCTTAAACTTAGTTCAGTGTACCAATGCTTGAACATGAAAGTCCAGGTTGTTGCAAGCCCACACATCCCCACTTGACATGTGTCGGTGTGGTGTCCATGCTTTCTAACAATCCCGTAAAGGGGTCAGGGATGCTGTAGTAATTTAAGCCCAATTTTGTTCTTTAGAATAGCACACACAAGTACTGCACTAAGCAAAGACACCATCTAGTTAAAAGTGTTTATTTCAACAGGCTCCTTCTATTTCATAATACATGAACAATAACCACACAGAGTATGATTAAAACAACACTAATGCATTTCACTAACAGTGAGAATAATATGAACATTTCTAACATGGTTAGAATGTTCTTGGCAACCTAACTCCCTAAAGACTACTTCTATGCGCTACAATATGAGTGCATGGAGTAGCTAACTTCCCTCTAGAGTATCTTGGGATTCAGAGCACTGCCTAGTGTTCACAGTGGAGAAGCTGTGGTTATCAGACTGCAGCCGGGAGAGAGTGTTCCCTGAAAAGGAAAACACACATCAGCTGGGCTCAGCTCCTCTTCTCCAGTTCTCAGCATAGGAATGGATGCTACGGCAGTCTGTCAGGAATTCTTGCGATAACCTGGGGTGAAGACAGCTATGATTCGATGGTCACTTTATGCAGCTTTTATAGGGTTGACCACTGACCTTTTATTGGGGGACTTTCCACTTAATCCAAGACATACTCTGTATTAACCAGTATGATGAAAATACGTCAATTCAGACTACATGTTTATTTTGCACATTCACTGTCAGACCTTGAAATGTAGATAACAGTGAACTTATAGCAGACTTGTATCACCTTACCAAACCTTACCTCACCTTATCAAAGTCATTGTTTGGATGATTTGACACTTTCACGAGTTCTCTGAAAGATCATGATGTGGCATATGGGCCAAAAAATGCCAGGCTAACTTAACATGCTTAAAATGAAGTCTGGCTTTAGAATCTTTATGACAGACACATAAGAAATCACTACAAGGGGTGCCCAGCACCTTAGCTCCAACATACAACAGTGATATTGAAAGTCATGTCATATAATATTCAGGGCTTGAATAGCCCTGTAAAGCGCTTAAGTATCTTGAGAGTTAGCGGACCTAGGGGATAATATGTGTTGCCTATAAAAGAGACACAGACCAAATAAGAATGAGATTACAACTCTTCCTCCTACAATACTTTGCCTCAGGCCAGAGGAAAACAGTGGGAGTAGGGATTTTAATAGGATCACAGCACACCTTTAGAGAAATGGGAGTAAAGAGAGACGGAGAGGGGCAATGGCTGGTGAATCAGTGCCTATGGCATGGACAGCTGTTATCTTTTGCATCAGTATATGCCCCAAACCAAGGGCTAAAAAAGTTCCTTGGACCAGCCATATGAGAAGGTGTTGACTTTGCTTCGGGTGTAAACTTAGTAAGGAATGTCCAGCTAGGTATATCCTAATACAGACTAGGGGGATCCCTGGACTATCATTAGAAGGGAAGTTGGGACTAATTGACATCTGGTGGCATTGTCAACCCTTGGGTATTGATTACTCTGATTTCTCCCCGGCACACTACACATATGCAAGAATAGATTATGTTTTATCTATTAGGCTTCTGAATGTCCTGGAGGCAGTAGGCCAGGTCCAGATGACGCTGTCAGACCATGGGCTGATAATAGGGACAATAAATTGGCCTTCCATGGATGGGTGGAGGTCCTGGAGGCTGAATGACTCAATGTTGCAAGACCTAGTTATACTCAGCACAGTAAAGGAAAGCATATCGGAATATACCACTCTCATTGACAGAGGTGAGCTGGATACAAGTCTGATACAGAATACCATGTGCCTGAAAAAGATGAGGGAATCACAGGCATTGAGCAACACCTTAAAAGCATGCAGAGACAAACACATAGACAAAATAAAGTCAACTATATTCTCACTTAAATGGAAGCAAGATTTCATAAGGGTGGAAACAAAGCCAGCAAACTGCTGGTGAGTTAAATAAGAGCTTATCTAATGGGTCACTATATAGCGGAAGTTAAAGATGAAATAGGTGTAATACAGAGGATGGGAAACCTAAGGCCTTCGACACATTCTGTTATGCCGACCCTTACCTTAGATAACGGTACTTGGAAACCGTGACCCTCCCTAAGCAATATGCCCTAGAAGCTGAGATGCTTAACTCTCTACACACAAAGGACTTAACCTTGAAAGCCATAGGAAGTTTAAATCTGCCTAAAGTCCTAGGGACAGATTGCCGTCAATGACAGAAACAGCGATTTCTGTCATTCTAAAATCTAGTCTTACAGACCCTCCCTCTACTGATGAAGCAAAAGGATCGATTAAATTTTAAGCACTACGTAATAACTTTATTTGGTCTTATAAGCCCCAAGATTAAGCTAGAAACAATGAAACAATGCACCAAACATCAGACAGGAGAGTCTTTCATGTAGTACACTATTTTCAAGCATCCAAACTTGGATATATGGTATAATGATTGCGAGGGGCAACCAATACACTCTGGTGCCATATAAACTAGAACCTGGCCAATTGGCTTCTTGGTAGGCGGTGCCCTAGATCCCCCATAAGCAACAATGGCAGAATTTATATATATCAGTCAATCAATCAATAAGTGGTTTGTTTAGCGCAGCTACTCACCTGTGAGGGTCTCCCAGCTGTTATGAGGGTTACAGTAACAATCTGAGAACAACTGACTCAGAATGCAGTTGATGACCGATCCATCGCCCCTCACCCCACCATTTCGTAATGTGAACTTTTATCTCCTCCTATATCAAGTTTGGGATATTTGCAGCATACAGTCTTGTTACAGCGGAAGTCATATTTATTACCAAGTATTTAATTAAGGACATTATTAAGATCCTCAATCTCCCTCTCAGTAATATTGATGGGTTTTACCTCTGATTTATTGCTGTCAATATTGTATCTTAATCTGTATCCATATTCTTGTAGCACATTGATCAAGAGTGGGAGAGACACCATTAGGTCCTCCATAGAGAGCATTACATCATCCACAATGAGTGTAACCTTGTGTTTAGTCTCACCAAAGGTGATGCCCTTAATGCCGCATTCATATACACCTTCCTAGCCAAAGGCTATATTACCAGCACTAAAAGTAGGGGGATAGTGAGCATCACTGCCAGTCTCCCCAGTGGAAGTCTATTAATCCCAAAATACTGCCATCGATCAGCACTTTATCACTCAGTGTTTTGTAGCTTGCTGGATGTAGACTTAACTACGGCAATGCACTCTACATGGGAATCACAAAATAGCTCCTGAACATGCTCCAAATCATCCAAATGCTGCAGCAAAACTCATCCTCAACCTACCTCTTCTCACCCATATCACCCCAAGGAACTTCACCAGCTCCCCATAGACAAAGGCACCCAGTTCAATCTCCTCCCAGACACATACAAAGCACTACACAACATGGGCCCACCTAGCTCAACAACCGCATGCACTGCCACCAACCTACCAGGCACCTTTGCTCAGCATGACTCTCATTAGCGCATGTACCCTGCATACACATAAATAGAGCTGGAGGTCATGCCTTCTCATACACTTCACCCAAAGCATGGAACAACCCCGCTGTTAGACCTGTCAGCCTTAGGGTGGTCTTCCCCCCCCAGCGTTGTTCCTGCTTACCTCCTGTTTTTGCTGATTCTTTTTTTGTTTGCCTTAGGTCTCTGAGCACTTTACCAATGCTAAACATGGTAAAAAAATTGGTGTATACACAATGAACATATTTAGTTTACTTGTAAGTCCCTTGCAAAGTAGTATACCATATACCCAAGGCCTGTAACCTAAATGCTACTAATGGGCCTGCCTTACTGATTGTGCCACCCATACAAGTAGCCTTTCAAACATGTCTCAGGCCTGCCATTGCAGGGCCTGTGTGTGCAGTTTACTTCCACTTCAATTTGGCATTTAAAACCTTTTGCAAAGCCTTAAAATCCCCTTTTATTACACATAAGTCACCCCTATGGTAGACACAAGGTAGCCCATTGTGCAAGGTGCTGTTTAAGTAAAAGGGAGGACATGTACTTTTAGGTGTTGCATGTCCTAGTAGTTACAAACACCCAAATTCGTTTTTCACTATGAGTCCTACTCCTCTCATAGGTTAACATTGGGAATTCCTTAAAACACTTTAAAGCTGTAATTCCTGATCAGAAAGGAGTAGCTTCATCATGTTTTATATCTTTGGAATGGTAAAAATAAATCCTCTTTACTGGTAAAGTTCAATCAATCAATCAGGGATTTTTGAAGTGCGCTACTCACCCGTGAGGGTCTCAAGGCGCTGAAGGGTGGGTTACAAGCAGCTCCGTAGGTCATTTGAAGAGCCAGGTCTTGAGATTCTTTCTGAATTGGTGCAGTGTCGGGCTTCGTCTGATGCGGTGGGGGAGTTCGTTCCAGGTCTTGACCACGATGTAGGAGAAGGATCTGCCACCCGCTCTGGCCCTGTGGATGCGGGGACCATGGCTAGGTCGGCAGAGCGGAGGTTTTTCTTGGGGGCGTGGAAGGAGATTCATTTGTTGAGGTATTGGGGTCCTGTGGTGGGCTTTGTAGGCGTGTGTGAGCAGTTGGAAGGTTATTCTTTTGTTGACGGGGAGCCAGTGGACGTCAAGGAGGTGTTGGGTGATGTGGTTATGTTGTGGGATGTCGAGGATGAATCTGTCTGCGGTGTTCTGGACGGTCTGAAGTTTGCGGAGGAGTTTTTTGTTGATTCCAGCGTAGAGGGTGTTTCCGTAGTCCAGTCTGTTGTTGATGAGGTGTGGTTGATGGTCTTCCTGGCATCAGGGTGGATCCATTGGAAGGTCTTGCGAAGTATGTAGAGGGTGTTGAAGCAAGTGGAGGACACAACGTTGATCTGGCGGTTCATGGTGAGTGAAGAGTCGAGAATGATGCCGAGGTTGTGAGCGTGGTCCGTAGTTGGATTTAACATTACTGTTTTAGAAATTACACTTTTGGAAAGTAGACTTTCTCTGCTCTTATTGCTCTGTGTGCCGGCAGCCCGCCTCCAATACACGTCTGGGGTGGGTGACAGCTACCCTTGGTGCATTCCCTCTAGACAGCCACAAACACAGGAAGGTTAGGTGTGTCTGAGTGCTCATCTACATTGATTTGCATTCTGATGGCTCTTTCTGGGAAGGGAGGGAGGGGCTGACACATCTGAATGGGTAGTGGCCTCACCCCACACAAAGGGCTGATTGCCCCCCACAGATAGTCTGGAGCCAGGAATGAGAAAAAAAGGATACTTGTGCATTTCAAAGATCCTTCTTTGAAGTCGCCCCCACTTCAAAGCACATTTGGGTATAAGTACTGGGTCTCTGACCCCACCAAATCAGACACTTCTGGATCTATGACTAGACTCTGTCAGAAGAACTGCTGTGCTGCAGCAAGGACTGAAACTTTGCTGGACTGCTGACCTGGAAGGCTTGCTTTTCTGCTGTGCTGCCTTGCTGCCTGATGCTCTCTGTCCCTGCTGAGAAGAGCTGGACTCTGCCATGCAACTGAAGTGATCTCCAAGGGTTTGTTGGCTTGCCTCCTGTTGCTTGAGACTGAGGGATATCAATGTCTCTACCCCGCTCCTGTGCCTAGTTCACTGGAAGTGGATCCAGATACTTGCACAAAAGAGAGAAATCGATGCATCTCCAGTCTGCGTGTAGCAGAACCGGCGCATCGACCATGTTGCAGGAGCAGAACCCGGCGCAATGCACTTAGAGCACTGCATCGCATCCAGAACCACTACTCCAGAACCAACGCATCACTGCCACTATGTGGAGATCGACGCATCGCCCTCCAGCGCGGATTGAACTGTTGACATTTTCCCGGACCAGCGCTACCAGATAACCCCCATTGGCGCTTATTGCTTCTAAGCTCCAGAACTCTATTTATTCTTTAAAAACTCAATTTCTGCGTATTGGATTTTTGCCGGTTTGGTCTTGAATTATTTATAAAATCATAATCTATTTTTTTAAACCTGCGTGGTGTCTTTTTGTGGTGTTTTCATTGTGTTACTGTGTGTGTGTGTTGTCCAAATACTTTACACATTGCCTCCTTAGATAAGCCTGGCTGCTTTGTGCCAAGCTAGCAGAGGGTGAGCACAGGTTATCTTTTAGTGTGTATCTGACTTACTCTGACTAGAGTAGTGGTCCCTACTTGGACAGGGTGCATACCTCTGACAACTAGAAACCCTATTTCTAAAACCACCCACATCATACCAGAGCCTCCTCATCGCTTTTTGAGTTCTGCAAGAAGCTGAAGACCTGGCTTTTCAAATAATCGCAGGGGCGGCTCATCCATTAGGGCGGAGGAGCGTCGCCCAACTGCTTTCTCGCAGTGCGAGAAGCAGAAACATAAAATGGTATTTTAAATACCATTTTATGTTTCTGCTTCTCGCACTGCGAGAAAGCAGAAGTGTATGCCTGGTTGGGGGCGGGAGGGTGGGTGGGTCGGGGAGGAGTGGCTTGCCCAATGCTGTGGTCTGTGACTGTTTGGTCGGCCCTCTGGGGCCGACCAAACCAGTCATGCGCACTCTGGATTTTCTCTATGTAGGCTGCATGCAGCCTACATAGAGAAAATTGCCTCCCTATAGGCACTGGCTGGGCGCCGTCCTCACCAATCACAATGCTGCCATGGCAGCGTTGTGATTGACTTAGGGGAGGGGAGGGAGGCTGCCTTCTTCCTGTTCCTGCAGGAGAGCAGGAAAGCAGCAGGAAAAAGCGGGACCCGGCCAGGAGTGGAGGTGGCGCAGGACCCAGTAAGGTAAGTTTTATTTTTTATTTTTAAATCCCCCCCGCGTGCGAACCCCTGCGGGACCCCCCGCGCAACCCTCACACCCGCCCCTTCACCCGCGAGCCATGCCAACCACGACTGAATAATCGCACCAGGGACACAGCTGCCTACACACCTGCAGAGTGCCTGGATACCCTCGCGGGTGATTAACGCGCTATACAAAAAGTCATTACATAACATTCATATCTATCAAGGCCTTTGGCAGACAAAACATCTGCATTACCTCTGCAAGGAATTACCAGTTTACCCTCTCAAAGGCTTTCTCTGTGTCCAACTTGATTAGTCCTGACTTTATCTATTTCCATTCGGTCTTTTTGACAAAGTGAGCCTGGTAGCAAATATTATCAAATGTTCATCTGTCCTGTATGAATCCTGCTTTATCAGCATATATAAGAGAAGTACCAACAATATAGTAGCCCAAACCTTGATGAATAATTTTTGAATTTACATTCACTTTCCCAATGGGCTTGTGGGCTGCACACTGAGGACCTGATTATCAGTTGGTCGGTGTATTCCAACCGATGCGTAAATCCCTGTTTACTCACAGGTCAGAATTAAGAGTTGAGTGTTATTTAAATACTTCAACCTTCATTACATTTTGGCAGGTCAAACCTTCAGAAATTTAACAGGGGAAAACCATACGGTAGTTATCATATCATGCAGAATTTGGTGTGTTAAGCATGTTATTCCCCAGAAACTTAAAATAGTTGCTATTTATCGCACCAAATAAATAACGAACCCCAGGGTATCGTTATTTACGAGGTGCAATAAATTATACTTGTAATCAGGCCCTGTGTGTGTGTTCTGTCTCAGGTTTTAGTTTTACTACAATATGTGCTTCCTCCATAGATGATGTTACTATGTCGGTCCTAGAGAAAGAATGAAACACATCCATCATCATTGAGGCAAGTCTGGGTAAAAATATAACTAAACCCATCTAGTCCAAGGCTTTATTTGATCTCATTCTTTTTATAGCTGTGTTGATTTCTTCTACTTCTGACAGAGCATCTAGTTCCTCTGACTGACTTTGTGTAAAAGTGAGTAACTGTAACATATACAGGAATGATGTGCTTTGACTTGCACTCCTATCTCCCTTAGTGTCAAGTTGTTAGTAGAAGGAGCGAAACAATTCTGCTTTTTTGTGTATATCGAAGGTTAAAACGTGTTCCCCTTGCCCTTGGCTCTGGATCCCGAAGCGTTTGTGTTTGCTCTCGGCGTCTTTCGAATCAGCCTCCAGTCAACACTGCATCAGTACTCTTTCCCTCTTGGCAACTGTTTCAAATGCCATCAATTTCCCTCTCAGGGCTGCTTTCAGCAGATCCCAAACCACCTTCCTAGGTACATCTGTCTTATCTTTAAACTCTATGTATGCATCTATGTGATCCCTGCTCTGTTTACAGCGTATTGCAGCAGGTATCTGCCAAGTCTATAATGTCACTGTTTTACCCATCTCCCAGTTTGCACCAATGCTGGAATATGATTTCTGACAGTATATGCTCCTATTGCTTCCTCTCTAACTCTTGCTGCAGTTTTGTCCACAAAGAAGATCATGTCCGGTGTTGAATGTTTATGGTATACTGATCAGTAAAAATGAGAAATTTCTCTTACTGGTGGTTCATCCTCCATATGTATACCAAACCAAGTTCCTGCAGAAGCTCCAGCACCTCTCCTTAGATGGTTCCAGTTGGGTGCGTAGTCTTGGTGGATCTATCATCCTCCCCATGAATCACCCGGGTAAAGTAATCTGCTAAAATTAAAGTACCTTCAATAAAGCCCTGTGCCTTTTGTAGGACTTTCTCCAGAAATCAGTTTTAGCCCTGTTTGGGTGCATTTAGTAGCAACTCCAGTCCCCATCTCCTTGTCCAACTTTCCCTTCATCATAGCATATATTCTGGCCCTATTTAACATTGCTTCTACTATCACATAGTTATGGAAATCGGAGAGCAAGATGCCTACCCCGCATGTTTTGGTTTGTGCTGTCACCATGCCCCCTGTGCTATACCTTTATTATTGAAATCTGCTGGATTCACCAACGTGTATTTGGTTCTCTTGCAAAACGTCAAAACTCTAAGCATGCAACTTTCCCATGTTATTGTGTCTTGGTGCCCTTGACCCCTTTTTTCTCCTTTTTCATTCCAACCAAAAATAAGAAAATTGCTTCTCGAACATTGCATCTATGGGTTCAAAGGAAAATTGGGAGAGAAAAAAGAAGACAAATAATTAACAGTTGCAAACTAGCCCTCCTACGGACCCAGCTTCTACTGTTCTGCCTTGTGCAATAGTCTAGTTTCCTGTAGTCATCCTGCACCAGGACCTTTCATAGATTATATACTAGCAATGGCGATGCCTACCTTAGCAGTACTGTAACCATGGTCTCCCATTTCTGTTTGGGGTTGAGCAACAAGGTGTTCTGTAATACATTCTTTATATCCTGCGTGTTGCTTCTCGGGGTGCGTGTAGGTCGGAGAGGCAGTGCTTCTTACCCCACTATTTAGCTGACAATCATTGGAAATACTTTCTGCCACTTGTTGTGGTCCCTAGATTAGCCGCACCTAGTACAACAGTCTTTGTTCCAAAAGTTCTTTGTCCACATTGCTGGAGCCTGATCTCAGTTCTGTGGAATTATCTTCCTCGCTCTTTAGTAAGGCAAGGGCTGCGAGGCCATTTTGGACTGTTTGCACATTGTTGTATTTGTCACTCATTCGAAAGTTAAAAGCACAAGAGAATGCCCATCCAACACTAGCTCCTTTTTTTGTTCAACAGGTACGCTATTAGTTTAATAGCTTTTTGCTTTGTCATTGTGGACTGTGAAGTCATGCAAGAGAATTAGCCTGTCCTCACCAAACACGAGAGGAAAGATCTTTCTCGAGTGTTGTAGTATTTAATCCTTTTGGGGTAATGACATTAGCTTCACCAGTATATCCTTTGGTTGACTAATTTAACACCATTTGGTGGGGCCCACCTTTTTTACTCTTTCTACACTTACTAGTTCCCATTCTTTGAGTTGTAGTAACCGAACAAACATAGATTGAACACAGCTCTTAATATGTAATCCCACTGCATCTTCTGATACATTTCAAACTCTGTTGTTGTCTCTTTATGCTCTATTTTCTAAATCGCGACACTTTAACAGTGTCAAGTGTCACTTTAACAGTGTCAAGTATCAATTGTGTTGAGCCTGTTCCTAAACTCAGCCTGTTTGTCTCTTTATCTTTCATTGTGTCTTAACTGCAACCATTCTTGTATTGATTTCAAATGGAGTGATTTGCTTCAGACAGGCTCGTTTTTACTTCTTCCTTTTCCTGGTGCAGCTCTTTATTCTTTGTGCATGTCTTGTAATAGGACTTGTGATCTCCTTTCGTGAGTCCAACCTCTTCCTTTTCTGCTGCAATAGTCCTCTGTCCAGAAGTGGTCATGTTGTTGGAGTGGGGTACTCACTCTAACAACATTTGTCTTGTGGCTCATACCTGTTTAGCCCTTGATTAGCTCCTGATGGAGTGCCTGTAAGTCTCCTGAATGTGCATCCCTCAGTTTGTAAAAAGATCCATTTGTCCCTCACCAGGAGCTGACAAACACTTATGTACTGTTTCTATTGGGGTGTCACATTTATTTTTAGGCCCCTTTGTTTCTTCTTTAATTCAATGTGCTTTCTCCCTCCAGGTATCTCATTTCCTTTATAGTGATGAGAGGATTGCCAGATTATCACTTGTGGTCCGTAGGCTTGATTTCAAGGTGTTAGTATCCAAGTTGCATGTGTGGACCAATAAGTTTTATGTTTCTTTGCTCTGGCTTGCTTTTGCAGTCAATTACGCTCATGCCTGTCTATTTAATCCTTTCACTGCCCTATTGACATACATATATACATCATGGAAGGGTGCCCACAGAATACCTTTATAAAAATCCTCTTTGTGGGGCTTTTTTTGTTCCCCCTACATTCCCTTAATGGAGGACATCCCCCTTCAGTGCCTAGGGGTAAAGGGAGGGTGTTTTGCTGGTGCCCAATCCTTTCTGGGCACTAGCAAGCTCCCAGATGAGGCAGCCCAATGCTCACTTTCAGGTTACCCCATTCATATGTGTGTAACATCAAATGCATATCCGATGGGCCTGGGAGGGATCCCCTAGGTTGCGAGTTACATCCAAGAATCGAACTGGCAGATGGGGCTACTGGAGGTGGTAAAAGCAGTTATTACTTTACCAGCTCTGACTTAGCCATGTCCACCAGCTCAAGCCACTTCTTTGTATTGGTTTGAGGGAAGGAAGCCAGAGATAGGCCAGGAGCAGCATTCCATCTTCTATCACCCTACATCCCACCATCCTTCCCACCCCTTCAACAGAATAAATGAACCAGGAGATGGGGAATAGAAGCATTGTCACTAGTCCCTCCTCCTCCCATCCCTACTTTCTGATTCAGTTTCACACCGCTCCTTCATCTCCCAATACTTCTCTGTACATTTAGAGAGGAAGGAGCTTTGTGACTCTACCCCGAGCAAGGAATGTCTGACTCCTTTCTGGAGCACTGACACAGCTTGTTCCGCAGTCAGGAGTCAGACACTGTTTATATTTTTTCTTAGCCTCAGAAATATCCACACAGCATCCAACTCTTTTCCCGGGGAACAGACACACTGTTCTGCACCCCATGTAGAAGCTGGATGTTATTTTTGGAATTTTTCTTACTTCAGTAAAACTTGAAACAGGCATGTGGCTCTTTGTTTGGGCACACTCTCACACACAACTCTGCACCCCATCGAGGATCCTAGGTGCACTTTGGATTTTTTTCTTATCCTCGAAAAAAATTCACACTGAACTCAGCTCATTACTGGGGCACAGATACACACCTCAGCACCCAAGCGAGTAGCCCAGACACTGTGTGGCTTTTTTCTAAGAAAATATCCTCACTGCATCCGGCTCCATGCTAGGGCACAGAAATGCACATCTTGGCCTTGGATCATCTGGCACTTAGGTAAACCTGTCAACCCCAGATATTTCTGAACCTTATTCACCTGGAATTATCTGAATAGGACAAGCATTGATTAATAAAAAAAATTCTCATATTGCAGTGACAGGTAATTCTGTAGCCATTCTCTGATCTCTTTACTGCTAAGCATATGGGTAATGCCACAACTAGCCACATATAAAGAGGGCCTTCAAGAGTTGTTGAGGCTGGACCCCAGAGGCACTTTACCATGGTTACGCCATGTCAAAGGCTGGCTGACACTTCTGGGGCTGAAATCCTGGTGGCTGGATCGAGGCACGGTTACCAGAACTTCTAAACCTAAATTAAAGCAACGTTTATCGGATTACATTGTAGGCCTGAAGGACAGTCTATCAACCTACTATCTAGAAATAATTTCTGTGATTTGAACCTTACTTTGACGAAATCTATCTGATTCAGGCCAAAATGCTTTTTATGATGTTACTTTTTGGTACTTCAGGACTGAGGAGTTTCTCAAGTAAGTTGGAAAAATCCATTGAGCATAGCACCATCTGTACTATGTGCACTGAGGGTGTTGCAGAAACTATAGATCATGTTTTGTTCTTTTGTTGTGCATACCTCTTGACTAGGAAAATATGGGTTCGCCCGGTATGCCTTTCTTTGTGTTTTAGAAATTTAAGACCCGCCTTAGAAATATTACAAACAGACAGTTCACCCATCATTGTGTGTGCCCTGAGTAAATTTTTATATTGCGTGTGGACTAGGAGGAAAAGTGTAGGCATGGATTGGTGATATTATATATAATTAGTAGTTTTAGTAGACCTTGTACTGTATTAATTGTACTTATTGATTTCATCCTGTATGTAAAGTATTAATCTGTTGATGTTTCAAATTTTTAATGTAGACTGTCTTATGGTGTGTTTTTATGGGTCTTGGCCCCAAATAAAACAAAATTGATTGATTGATAGATAATTCCGGAATGTGTGGAAATCAGCAAAGCCCTTGAAACCCACTGTTCCCAAACTTCTACAAATAAAAACAGTACCTTACATTTATGGATGGACCTGTTGTAATTAACGGAAACAGGCCAATTATGTGACAATGTGAAGAAAATATAGTGTCAATGTGGTCTTCAGGTGGGCTTAATTTTGGCCTATTCTTGTCCCCTGCAGTATGCCCACCCACACATATAGAGTACTGTTTTTATTTTGAGATGTGTGTAAGGTATCATACGATCTTTGTCAGTTGCCTGAAGTTCGGGATTTGTCTGTCACAGAAAAGGGAAGACAATATTTTGCTAATACTTTGGACATTTGCAGGGATTCTGGGTAATTAAATGTACTGGGATTCATGTTTTCATTTTTTTATTGACACATATTATATATACCATCACATACATTGTCATATAATCACTGACCGTAAACAACACTCACATGTTTAGAAGTCACATCTTCTAGTCAGTTACCTGTTACAAGTGTGTGTGTCGTTTTCTACTCTTTCCAATCCATCATTTTTTGATGTGAAATTAAACCTATAACTCCCATCCAACATCCTCCCACCAGGCCGACCCATGAAATAAACAATTTATTAAAAGATTTTTATAATGTAACCTTTTATACAGAGCACCATTTCCAAGCCCTCAGATGGATAAACCTCTAATATAGGCATCAAGGAACGAGTACCTTTTATACGACAGCTAAATCATAGTGTTGTCAGGGGGAAACTATGGAGAGAGTTAATCATTCTTGATAATGGACGTTAAAAGTTCTAATAATAATTCCAATGTTTGTGCTATTAAGTGCTTCCTCAGGCATTCTTTATCCTCTCTATAACGTTGTGTACTTTACTGCAAGCTACAACTGTTGGGAAGAGACAAATTCTTCTAATTAATCTAATAATATTCCTTCTAGTCGAGAGCATAGCTTAATCAATAAGCTTAGTTAAACCTTTATTGTTTTTAGGATGGGGAGAGGCTTAAAATCACAAAATATAAACTATTAACCAGTATATAACCTGTTACCTGGAAAAAGATTTCCATGATTTCTTCAAGTAAGAATGTAAAGGGCCACAAGATCACAGCATACATGGTAAATCAGCATCTAGTGTAAGGCATTGGGGACAACGTGAATCAGCAGCAGGATACATTTTGAATTGAATATATTTAAAAGTGTATTACTTAAGATTTTATGAGGGTATTTCAAGACCGCTTTCCACTCAGTATTATGGAGTGGGTGTTGTAGATCTAACTCCCATTCCCTGTGCAAGGAAGTCTTAGATTAATCCCAATAGTGTTGGTGTGCTCTATATAGCCATTTAATCAATTTAGTATCATATTGCATATTATATAGCACCTGTTACACTTCATGTGTGGGAAGTTCCTGTAAATGGCCTTGAGACAAGTCTGCAGGTTTCGTTTTACTTGTAGAGTGAGAACGTGTCCTGGAGAAATCTCGTAATCGTTCATAAGAGTTGTACAGTCTAACAATTCTCCATTTATGAACAGGCCAGACTGTGTCTTCAAACCCTCTTTGCCCAAGAACTGATCTGGGCCAGGCGGATCCAATCAGTATGGGTAGGAAGACCAAAGAGAGGATTGAGGGGGCATAAGGGGTTGCGTGAGCATCCTGGATCATAGAACACACGCTACATCTGGTGGGGAATATTAGTGAATGCAAAAATCCAGTTTTGAAGCTCACTGAATTAATACCCCTCTGTTAGATATAATGACCTGCCAGACATTTAGCTTCCCACTGTAGTTGCTTGAAGTCCAGGAGTCTGAGTCCTTCACTACCACTGGGAGTTTGAATGTGGCTACAGCAACTCGGCAATTGCCTCCTTTCCAAATAAATTCCCAGAGTAACTTATCCAGGTCCTTAAAAAAAGGATGAGAGAGAATCAAAGGCAATTTAATGAAAAATTATCATGAGCATGGCAGCGCCAACATTTTAATCACTGCCACTCGGCCTATGACTGCCAGGGGTAATGAGGACAAAAAAGCAAATTAGGCCCTGAGCTCTGGAACCACTCTTCCCAGATTGCCATCATGGAGATCATCTATTAAATGATAAATGTTTGATCCCAAGTATAGAAACATAGTGGGTTCATAGACACTCTAGTATCTAATTGTATGGGTAAAGGAAGAGTTTATCCTGAGAGAAGCATCAAAATACAGGATTTGGCAAGTTGACACAAAGCCTGAATATACTAGCAAAGTCTTACAACAAATATATGATTAGGGATAGGTATACATGCATATCTCTGATATACAGCAAAATGCCACCTGCATAGAAGGATGCTATATGTAGTGAACCACGGATCTGAATCCTCCATTGTTCACCTAAGGGGTGCAACTTGGCTGTCAGTGGTCCAATGGCGAGTACAAATAAGAATGGTGATAAAGGGCAGCCGTGGTGCGTGTCCCTTCTCACTTTAAAAGAATCGGAAATACATTGCACAGTTTTTACCCTGTAAATTGGGTTTAAGTATAGAATTTGTACCCAATTATGCCAGACCACGCCTATGCCTAATCGTTCCAGTACCACATTCATGTAGTCCCAATGGAGAGAGTCAAAAGCTTTTCCGGGTCTAGGGTGACAAATTTTGGAAACCATGGCCCTGAACCATCTATGACATCCCAAAGTCTTCTCAGATTAAGCTAAGTATTACGACTGAGAATAAAACTGGATTGACTAGTATGTATAAATCACTGTAGCTCTGGGATAGATAGCAGGTGGTAGGATGACATGTCCACAGGGTCTTTATGAGGGTTTGAACATTTTGGAGATAATTGCTTCGTTCAATGACAAGGAAAGGGAACTCAAAGTGAAGGAGGAAGTATATAGTGTAAGAAGGTGTGGCGCCAATTGCAGAGAAAAAAAGTGTAAAATTCAGATAAAATCCAATCTAAACCAGGAGACCTCTCTCATGGGAGGTTTTGTAAAACTTTATAAAACGATATATGTTTGTGGTATGCTTCCATTCAGCCCAGGGATGATATATGTGACCAAAAGACACTTAATTTAAACCACCAGTTCATTTGCAGCTGCTTTCAAATTTCCAAAATGGACTGCACTCAGTTTATCACCTGTGGGTGAACCCATAGAAAATCCATACATGTCTAGTATCCTCATGTTCAAGAGACTCAGAAGATCTTGGCAGGGCTGTATTACCTCGCAAGGGAGACTATAAGGTATTATCATGCTTTATAAAACAAATGCTAAATATCTGACAAATGTCATGTTGCATGTGATTTTTCACCCAACCAATAAGCGTGAGGGAAATCAGGAATCCTCAAAAATATATGGTTGTGATAAGTTCCGTACAGCCCTGATGTGATATCTACAACCAAGTCAGGTAGCCCTTTCAGTCACTTTTCAGATTTCCAGAATGCACTGCACCTGGTATATTGCCTGTGGGTTCCCTGTACCATAGAAAACCATTACATTCCATTGCCTCCATTCTTAGTAGACCCAAAGGAGCAAAGTTGGGATTCAAGTCTTGGCCGGCATACGCTCCTCCGTGAGGGAATCTGGCGGGAATTACCATATTTTGGAAAACAAATTGCTAAAAATCTGAAAAAGGTAATGTTTAGAATATTCTACTAGCCAGCCAGTCAGGGCAAGTGAGGTCTGGCTTGCAACAATTGATTTCTTAGGTTCTAGGGAATTAGGAAATATATAGGACCAGATGTTCTAGTTACTATTTGCCAATTGTGGCAAGTAAATTTTTCCGACAAACCAACTTATGTACCAGTAGGTCATTTTGAAAAAACATAGAATTGGATTGAGTTGCCACCCAACCTACCTAAATAATATTCATAACGTATGTCTCAAACTGAGACTCAGTCCGATTGGCTCCATTTATAGAGACTGTGGTCTGCAAAGATCAGCAGGCCACCATTACTGTGATTGATTTTCAATACAGTAAACTTTTTTTAAGTACAGCCCATTTTCCTTATAGGAAACTGGCTGCATTGAGAAAAAAGTAGGAATTTTTAAAAAGTTTTTTTAACAGTTGTCAGTGGTCTCCTGGACCACTCCAAACTCTTCAACACTTTTTTTACATTCACAAAGGGAAAAGGGTTGATGCGAATGAGTTACATTTTCAATGTTTTGCGACTGATTCAGTTCACAAAACGTTTATACATAATATGCCAATTTGGTGTATGGAAAGGACACTTGCAGCATGCCCCTTTCTAGTATAAAATCAGTATCTATTTGGAATCCCATTTTAGGGGTGGGACACGCTTTACCAACTCTTGAAATTGGATTAGCACAAAAAAAGGCATTTTAATGGTTGTGAACACTGAATTAGACCATTTGTGACTATTAAAATGCTTAGTACATCTCTGACCCCTATTCTTTATGTTTTCTGTGGAAATCAAATTCCTTTAGTCTCCAGCTTACAAACAAAGAGGCCAGTAGTCGGAGGTCTGCCAGAGTATCTCGTATTTATTATTGACGCGCGGGTGCACATATTCCGAGCGCAAGGATAGCTATGAAAAGAGTGGGCGATGTACAAATATCTGCACAGTTATTTATACATGTGGCACAAGCTGGGAATGTGCAAAATATTTACAGAAGGAACAATCCATGGTTAGGTAACAAGGATATGACTTGTTTTCTTCAAGTTTCATCTTATCCTGACAGACAATCGAACAAACAAGTATAACACATTACAAGTGGACATTGCTTGTTCCTTCTCATACATTGGCAGACAATCGAACAAACAAGTATAGCACATTACAAGTGGACATTGCTTGTTCCTTCTCATAAATTTTTTTTTTCAAAGTCTTAAATAGCATGAACTTGACCCGAAATCGGGTATCCGAGCCCGTTACATGAGCACCAGTTGCGTTACATGAGGACACATTCATTTTTTTGTTAGGCACGGGGAGATTAAGTGATTCGCCCAGACAATCGAATAATCAATTATAAACATTGCAAGTGGACATTGCTTGTTCCTTCTCATTCATTGGCAGACAATTGAACAAACAAGTATAAACATTGCAAGTGGATCACGGACCAGCCTCACACGGGCAAAGAGCAAGTATGTCAACACCAGAGGCCGCATTACACATGCGGCGCACTTTCCTTCATTGCGCCGGGTGCACCTTTAAAAAGGAAATATTTAGTATCCATTGTCTACAGAATGAGACCATGCCTAAAAAGGTACGTACGTCTTTTTGTGTGGTAGGTTGAGGTATGTTTTGAATCACCTTAATGCGGTCAGGTGACAGTCTTCTCCCCCCTTTCAACAGGAGGTGACCTAAGTAGGTGACCTCCTGTTGACAATATTGCAATTTTGATAGAGACACCTAATGTCCGTGTGAAGCCAAAAAGGACAGTACTTTATATGAAGTGTTCTTGCAAACCTCTTCACATTCTGCTGTTATTAATAGGTCACTTACATACTGTAACAACGTTGTTCCTGCTGGCAGTATACAATTATCTAGCTGTTTCTTAAAAGCTTGACTATAGATGCTCTGACTTTCTGTATACCCTTGTGGTGCATGAAAATATTGGTTGTCTTAATGAATGGGAATGTTGAAAAACACATTTTAGAGATCTATTACTGTAAACCATTTTGCATTAGCTGGGATAGAAGAAAACATTGCAGTAATATCTGGGTCCACTGGGGTTGAACTATTTGTTAATTGCCCGCAAACCAATTACCATACGTTATTTATTTTTTCCTATACCATCATCTCATTTGACCACAGGTAAAATAGGGCTGTTACATACATTTACAGACACACCTCGTATTATTCCCTTATCCAATAAGTCCAGTATAATCTCTTTAAACCTTGTTAACCTTCCTTTGATATCTTGTATTTTGGTATGCGAGGCAGCACAGCAATTTTGTTCACTTGTATATGGACTGGGTCTATTTGCATATAACCAGTGTCATTTGGTCCTTGGGCCCATAATTTTGGATCTATGGACAACAATTTTTGGGGCAAACCATTTCTCCCTGTCACCATATAGCTCTTATTTAGTGCATCTTTTTTTACATATCAGGTGAACGCCATCCGGTGACAATATATGGTAGCATACATCATTTTTAATGCTTTTAATCCCAGCAAATTTAAGGAGCATTTGTCTGCTAATTCAAATGGCATGTGTCCTGTTAAAAGACCAATAGTAAAATCAAGCGGTTTTGATACGGGGCTTGTCACAACAATATTAATAAATCCCACTGACTTATCTACTTTTCTCAAGAGAGATGCATGAGAGAGCGAGCGTTGAGAAATAGAGGTATTAGTAGCGCCTGTATCTATTAGAAACTTATGCTCTTCACCATCAACTGTCATCTTGACAATGGACCAGACTAGTCCACAGGTAGTGATACTCATTCCTCTCTCTCTCTTGGGCCTCCCTATTCGGTCCATTCACAATGATCATCATCATCCAAGTAATCTTGTGAGTGAAAAGCGTTATTACGTCCATCAAAACAATTAGCACTTGGACCGTGTCCTACATTTTCTGTCTTTGTATGTCCTCTGCCTCTACCCCTGCCCCTGCCTCTCATTAATTCTGTTTGTAACCCTAATCCTACTCCCTGAAGAGAAGGACATTCACTCTTCCAGTGCCCTTCTTGAAAGCAATAGGCGCAAGTATTATAGCCCATCCCAGTTCTCTGCGGTGGTGGAGTTGATTGCACTCGGCCCCTCCCTCTACTACGTCCTCTTACATTCACATTACTTCCACATCCCTACCATCTACCTCTTTCTGGATATGTCTCCTGCATCAATGCTTTTGTTTTTAACTCTTTGATTTTCTTATCTGTTTTCCCCTTTCACTATTTTCTTTATTCTCGTAATAACAAGCCAACGTTAATAACTCTGCAGGACTCATTGTTGTCCATGTACTCTCATATGTTTTTATACTATCTCCTAAATTAGTCAACAAATTATTAAGAAACTCATTCGCAAATATGCGTTGCCCTGCTACTGTTGTTAGATCCTGTCCACTGTGAGCCTTGAACGTTTCTTCACGTCTACTAAAGAAAACTGTTACTTCCTTGCTCTCCTTTTGTTTACATACTGTTAATTTATCCCAATCAACCTTTTCTCGAGGCAAAATCAATTGCAATCACAATACTTTGTGGGGGCAGATCTCCTGCGTGTCTATATCTATCATCTTGTTCTAAGTTAGCCCAAACTATGTTCAGTTGTGCGTGGTCATTCCGTCTCACCTCATCCCATATTTCCTGAGGCACGACATAGCCAAAAAACATATCGAGATCTTTAAGGGCCATGGGTGCAATATTAGTTGCTTGTTCCAAATTGCCATAGAATCCCTTGGGGTCTTTTCTAGGATCAAGGAGATCCTTTTTTTTTTATAGCCATTAATTTTGTCTTTGTCCAGTGGGGCTAGCTGTCCAAACGGATGCCCGTTGGCATTTATTATGCGTAACAGGCGACACCAAGTGGCCCAAGTATGCTACATTATGGCTGATGTTGGCAGGTATGGTAGCAAAACGAAACATTGCCAGAGCTTGGGGGACGTCGCAGCCACCAATAGTGAGAGAGTGGAAACAAGACCTGGACTGGTGCTGTGCAGCGGAGAAGATAATCTATCAGAGCCGGGGATGTCCCCAGAAGTGGGAGAAAGTGTGGGGAAAGTGGGTTCAATATAGAGGGTTGTAGCTGTCGGGACGTTGCTGAGTCGCAAAATGCAGAAAGGTCTGGTTGCCGGGGTAGGCATAACGAAGGATCGACTATCACCTGATCCAGAATTGAGATATGTGGTGGGAGGGAAGCGATAACTGTAACAAGAGGGTCAAAATGTATAAATGGCCTAATGTATGTGTTGGAGATATGGTATTATGCATGAATATATTTAATAAAATAAAAAGAAATGTAAAAAAACAAAAAATTCTGTCTTTGTCCAAGTGGTATGAACAAACTGTGGGACAGGGTTTACTTGTCCAGCCGGAGGGGGCACAGGATGTATTTCCCTCATTGGCAACATTTTCCCCGCACTGACATCTTCCTCCTCACTAGCATAGTCTAAGTCTGAAATTTCCAAAAGTTGACTGGAGACATGTGCGTGCCACAGATAACACTGCTCAAACCAATCTTCACATTCACGCTCGGACAAAGTGGAAACATCACTGTTCCTCCATAATTGTCTTAATTCCTGTGGGGTCGCTTCACTACCTCAGGTTTGTGTCTCTAATTTTCAAAATAATTCAATTAGGTGATGTGCCATACATTGAAGAACATAATTTTTTGTTATTGGAGACATTGGGTGGAATGTATTAATTGCATTTTCCTACTTTACTACCCCTTTTTCCATCCGTTCATGGAGCATTTTCCTAATCATTTTCTTTTTTTGTTTATCCAATTGTGTACGTGTACTCATTAGTGTGCCTGCATCCCACGAGGAACGTTTCATGGGTGTCTTATATTTACTTGATGACCACTGTAAAAAGGGTGACCATTGAGTAAAGTCACCAGACTGGGAGGCAACAGACCCTCCAACTGTCTGTAATACAGGGGTATTAACAATATCAGACCCTATCTGTGGACTCGCCGGTATCCCAGTATTAGGTGCACTCTGAATAACATTGGGCACTGTGGAAATAGGTGGAGGAGGCGCTGGGGGCGTGGTAGAAGCGACCCGCCCCGGTGGAGTAATTCTTTGTTGGGGTCCTGGGGGTACAGGTTGTTGGGCCATATGATAGGGAGGTGGGTTATCCAAAAGCTCTGTTAAAAAGGGGTCTTCTTCATTTTGGCCCATTTTCTCTGTTTGTAATACAAAACACTTCTCTGTCTTCATTTGAAATTCCCTTTTTATTTGGTCTATGTTTTCCTGTATTCTCCTTGCATCGAATTCAGATGCTTTAGTTTGTTCTAGCTTTTTGTGTTCTCTCTCTCTCTATCCATTTTTTCCTTCATTGTAGGGTGCGCACATAATACTCCCATATTTTAAAAACGTCTAACATTGCAGGACGTACTTTTCTTTGCAACAAGTATTCTTGTAAGTACTGCAATTTTGCAAGATCAAAAGTTCCATTATGAGGGAACATCAATTTCTCATTCTCCTTAGTATACTTAGTCCATATTTTGTTGTATAAATTCATGGACACTCCTTTCTTTACCATTAATATCCAACCTGGGCTATCTTCAAATGGAGTGGGGAGCTCTTCCTCTAAGCTATTCCCTGAATTTATACAACAACAACACTTTGAAATACATTTCTTCATCTTAGTACAACTAGTACCCATATTTGTCAACAATACCAACCAGTACCAATAAGACCGGTCTATACCAATACCAATAATATCAGTCAATCAATGATATCAATCAATGCAACAGAACAATCTCACCAATTGTTTCAGTCTGTTGATGATGTTCGGCCACTAGTCTTTTAGACAAAAGGCCTACTCCAAAAAGATCAGTCCAGGGACCTCTGCCCGGGAAATCCTGTTGTCAGGAGGCCTGTTTGGGACCTCAGATGGCAACTGCTTGAGAATCTTTGTCTCCTTAATTGCAGGACGCCCCACGATCAGTCAATTCCAGGTTGCACCTCCATGACCACAGTCTTTAAACCTGTTCGATGTCTCTCGGCAAGGCCCTTTTCGTGGTCAGCAATTGTGGAAATTGAATTCCTTTAGTCGCCACCTTACAAACAAAGAGGCCAGTATTCGGAGGCTTGCCAAAGTATCTTGTATTTATTATTGACGAACGGGTGCACAGATTCACAGCACAAGGATGGCTATGAAAAGAGTGGACGAAGTACAAATATCTGTGAGGTTATTTATGCATGTGGTGAGAGCTGGGGATGTGCAAAATATTTACAGAAGGAACAATCCCTGTTTAGGTAACAAGGATATGACTTGTTTTCTTCAAGTTTCTTCATATTCTGACAGACAATTGAACAAACGAGTATAAACATCTGAAAGAGACACGTTAGTGATAGATTCCTTACCTTAGAATATCCCCAGGCGTCAGGCTGGATCCGGAAAGTTTTGCGTAGCAGTACCCTTGCGCGTCGGTAGGCGGCGTCGTGCGGCTCCGCGTCCGTCGTCGGCGTCGTGATCGCCGGGATGACGTCGCGGGCAGTACCTAGGCGCCGCCCCTGCGCGCTGACGTCAGTTCTTCTTTTTCCGCGCCAGTAAGCGCAGATCCGGGAAGAGCAGTGCCCTGGTCAATTTTTGACCATACTTTTTGGTGATTTTTTCACTGTTTTTTCCATCTTTAAGGTGTCGTAGGGATGCCCGGCTTCAAGCGATGCGGCGCCTGTGCGCGGATGATGTCCGTCACCGACCCGCATTGGGAGTGTCTCTTCTGCCTCGGCCGAGGCCACGACACCGAGTCTTGTCCCGAATGCCAGGCCCTCAACCCGAAAGCTTTGCGAGAGCGGTCTCGAAAGCTCCTCGAGGCCCGGCATTCGGCTCCGCGGAAGCCCCGGTCGCGTGAGAGGTCCAGGGGTCGCTCGCGGAGTGCACACCGGTCGTCGGCGTCGAAGTCTTCTTCGTCCGGTAAGTCCAGGCACAAGAAGTCCAAGAAGCATCGTCGCTCTCGGACTTCGCCTCGCCGGTCTCGCGACTCGGCTGAGGCCCTCCCGGCACCGTCCCCGCCCCCGCGGCCCCGGACTTGCCTGTGGAGTCGCCCCGTCATACCCGCCCTTCCCGGGTTCGGGGGCGGATCCGGCCAAGGTACAGGAGTTCCTGTCGGCCATGGCCCGCCTCTTCGGGCCTTCAGGCCCCTCCGGTGCGCCTTCGGGCCCCGCGGGCCCTGATGGGGTTGCTCCGGCGTCGCCGGCGGCTCCGGCCCCGGCGTCGCCCGGGCCTCCAGCCTCGATCCCGGCTCCGGCTCGGCCCCGGCCTCGATCCCGGCTCCACAACCCCCATCGACGCCGGTCGACCTCACGAGACCTCCGCCGGCGCCGATGTCTCCGGTGCCGTTCTCGACGCCGCCCTGGGCTCCGGGCGGCGTCGTCCCCAGTTCCTTCCGGCTCCGGACATGGACCCGGAGCGACGTCGCTCGACGCCGGCTCCGGCGCCGATGGGACCTTGGGTCCCAAATGTCCCTCCTCCTCCTTATTTTGAACCAGAGGAGGACCAGGAGGACTGGGAGGGGTCTGATGACCCTCTGACACGCAACTGTCAGTATGATGAGGACTGGACAGAGAGTCTAGGGGAGGCCAGTGGTCTGGATACTTCTCCTGACACTGGCATGCTGTCTCCTCCCGTGGCTACGGAGGAGGGGGCCAATTTTGGTACGGTGTTGCGTAGGGCTGCTGGGGCCTTACGTCTCCAGCTCCCTACTTTGACGGTCAAGCCTAACATCTTGACAGAGGTGCTTCAGCCGGCAGCCTCCTCTGCGGAGACTGTGCTGCCGTTTAACGACGCCCTCACGGACGTTCTTTTGGGCGCCTGGTCCAAGCCCAACACAGGGGCTCCTGTGGATCGGAACGTGTCACGACGCCATCGCCCCGCTCCGGGCGACCCCTGTTTCTTTCTGTCCACCCCACTCCTGAGAGCTTGGTTGTCCAAGCCTCCGCTTCCCAAACCGCCTTCCCTACCGCTCCTCCGGATAGGGAATCCAAACGCCTGGATCAGTTTGGGAAGAAAGGTTTTTCTTCCTCCAGTGCTGGCTTGCGGTCCGTTAACACCGCTTGTCTTTTGGGCCGATATACCCACTCCCTGTGGGATTCGGTGGCGGATGTTTTGCCCCAGTGCCCTGAGGAGGTCCAGGCACTGCTTTCCCGCGCCATTGCGGAAGGAAGGGATGCGGCCAAATACACTATCCGTTGTGGCCTTGACACCGCCGACTCGCTGGGCAGGTCGATTGCAACGACGGTGGCGCTCCGACGCCACGCCTGGCTGAGAACCACTGGTTTTTCAGGGGATGTCCAGAATACTCTCATGGACATGCCCTTTGATGGAGTCGGTCTTTTTGGGTCCAAAGCAGACCATGCGTTGGAGCGCTTTAAGGACTCACGGGCTACTGCCAAGTCCCTGGGCCTTTCTGCTACACGCCCTCCGCTGCCTTCTGCTTTTCGCCCCTATCGTGGCCACGGTAGGGGCGCCTTCACGTCAGCAGCCCAGCCACCGGCCCGCGCAGCAGGCGTCTTCGCGTGGCCGAGGACGTGGATTCCGCCGTGGCGGATCGGGCAACCAGCGTGCGGGTCAGGCCACCACCTCCAACCCGTCCGCGGCCTCCAAGCCCTCCTAGTCCCTCCTTTCAGGTGCACGGCACGCCAGTAGGGGGCAGGGTCCGCCATCACCTTCCCCACTGGCGCACCATTACCTCGGACAGGTGGGTCTTGGACATTGTCCGAAGGGGCTACTCCCTCCCCTTCGAGACCACCCCCCAGCCATGCCACCTCAATTCCACCGCATGTCAGGGGATCACTTGGTGCTTCTACAGAAGGAAGTCACGGCCCTCTTGACCAAGAGGGCCATCGAGCATGTTCCGACCCCAGAAGTAGGGCGTGGTTGCTACTTCCACTACTTTCTGGTGCCCAAAAAGGACAAGGAGGACATGCGTCCTATCTTGGACCTCCGGAACGTCAATCGCTTCCTCCGGAAGGAGAAGTTCAAGATGCTCACCCTAGCTCAGGTCTTGACTGCCCTCGACCCAGGAGACTGGTTGGTAGCGTTGGACTTGCAGGACGCGTATTTCCACATCCCCGTCCTGCCGGCCCACCGGCGTTACCTTCGGTTCACGGTAGGCCCCGAGCATTTTCAGTTCACCGTGCTCCCCTTTGGCCTTACCAGTGCCCCTCGGGTGTTCACGAAAGTGATGGCGGTGGTCGCAGCTCATCTGCGCCGGGCAGGGGTTTCAGTCTTCCCCTACCTCGACGACTGGCTGCTGAAGGCGGGCTCGTCCCAGGCAGTCGTCTCCCACCTCCAGACTACGGCCGAACTCCTGCACTCGCTGGGGTTCTCCATCAATGTGCCGAAGTCGCATCTGATTCCTTCTCCACAGCTCCTTTTCATCGGAGCAGTTCTGGACACGACGCAGTTTCGGGCCTATCCTCCCGAACGGCGAGTCCGGGATATTCAGGCTCTGATTCCGATCTTTCGGCCTTTATCCTGGGTTTCGGTAAGGATGACCCTGAGGCTGCTGGGCCTCATGGCCTCCTGCATCCTGCTGGTCAATCATGCCAGATGGCATATGCGGGCTCTGCAGTGGGACCTGAAGTTCCAGTGGGCGCAGCACCAGGGCAACCTGTCCGATCACGTCCAGATCTCGGAGGGGACTGCAAAACAGTTGCAGTGGTGGCTCTCGAACCGGCAATGGGTCATGGGCAGATCCCTCTCCCTTCCCCAGCCAGAGCATACAGTTGTGACGGACGCGTCCCTTCTGGGATGGGGCGGTCACATGGGAGAGGCGGAGATCAGAGGCCTCTGGTCTCCGGCGGAGTCCCGGCTCCATATCAACCTTCTGGAGCTCCGGGCGATCCGGCTTGCACTCAAGGCATTCCTTCCCTCTGTCAAAGGGAAGGTAGTGCAGGTGTTCACAGACAACACCACCGCCATGTGGTACTGCAACAAACAGGGCGGGGTGGGGTCTTGGACCCTTTGTCAGGAGGCTCTGCGCCTCTGGACATGGCTGGAACATCAGGGCATGTTCCTGATGGTTCAACACCTGGCAGGTTCTCTGAACGCCAGGGCGGACGAACTCAGCCGCAGGTGCATGATGGATCACGAATGGCGTCTTCACTCGGAAGTGGCGCAAGGACTCTTTCTACAGTGGGGAGAGCCTTGGTTAGATCTATTCGCCACCGAAGAGAACGCGCAATGTCATCAGTTCTGCGCGTTGGAATTTCCAAGGCGGCACTCGCTCGGCGACGCTTTTCGTCGCGAGTGGAGTTGCGGTCTGTTGTACGCCTTTCCGCCTATACCACTTCTACCCAGAGTGTTGAAGAAGATTCGGCACGTCCGGGCCCAAGTCATTCTTGTGGCTCCGGACTGGGCTCGAAGAGTTTGGTATCCCGAGCTACTCAATATGAGCATAGATCCCCGATCCGTCTGCCTCTTCGGGAGGATCTTCTGTCGCAGCAGCAGGGGACGGTCCTCCACCCGAACCTGTCCAGTCTACACCTGCTTGCGTGGAGATTGAGCGGCGGCAGTTGATTCCTTTCGACTTGCCTCCCGAGGTTTGTGATGTGATTCTGGCAGCCAGGCGTCCCTCCACTAAGGTGGTATACGCCTGCAGGTGGAACAAATTTGTGGCATGGTGCACAGCAAAGGCTGTGGATCCCCTTTCTGCCCCTCTTTCTGAGGTCCTTCTGTTCCTTCTCTCTCTGGCCCAACAGGGTTCTGCCCTGGGTACCATCAAGGGTTATCTTTGTGCTATCTCGGCCTTCCTCAGGCTCCCTGATCAGCCCTCCCTTTTCAAGTCCCCTGTTGTTAACAGGTTCTTAAAAGGCATTACTCACCTCTTCCCTCCTGTTCCGTTTGTAATGCCTCAGTGGGACTTGAACTTGGTTCTTACCTTTTTAATGTGCGCTCCCTTTGAGCCTCTGCATAACTGTCCTCTTCGTCTTCTGACTCTAAAGGCAGCCTTTCTGGTGGCCATCACCTCCGCTCGGCGGGTGAGTGAGCTCCAGGCTCTTTCTTGCAAACCTCCCTTTCTGTCTGTTCATCCAGACAAGGTTGTTCTTCGGACGCGTCCGTCCTTCTTGCCAAAGGTGGTTACTGCTTTCCACATTGGGCAGACCATCACTTTGCCCACCTTCTTTCCGCCTCCGCATCCTTCCAGAGAGGAAGAGAGGCTCCACCGTCTGGACCCAAAACGTGCGCTCTCCTTCTATATCGACCGCACAAAACACTTCCGGGTGGATGACCAGCTCTTTGTTGGCTACGTGGGCGCCAAAAAGGTCGGGCGGTGCACAAGAGGACCATCTCCCGCTGGGTTACCTTGTGCATCAAGACCTGCTATTCTTTGGCTAAGAAGGAGCCTCCTGTTGGGCTGCGTGCCCATTCCACCAGGGCAACGGCTGCTACCACGGCCTTGGGCCGCGGTGTTCCGCTGCCGGTTATCTGTCAGGCAGCTACGTGGGCCTCGCTGCACACGTTTACTAAGCATTACTGCCTTGACAGTCAGGTCCGGAGGACGGCTTCTTTGGCCGTTCTGTCCTCCAGGACTTCCTTGTCTGATCTTTGTTCGCAGACCCACCACCGGGGTTGGTATTGCTGGGGTATCTATTCTAAGGTAAGGAATCTATCACTAACGTGTCTCTTTCAGATGCACAAGTTACTAACTTGTGTAACGATATATCTGTAAGAGACAGTAGTTAGTGATAGATTCCTTACCGCCCACCCATCCTCCCCGTTCTGCGAACTGATTTCTAGGGTTAAGGACATCCCTTTCAGGGCCCTAGTATTTTTCAGACACCTGTGTCAGCTTCTTGCATGGCTCTGCGTTCCTGGCGCGGAAAGTCGTGTACAGAACTGACGTCAGCGCGCAGGGGCGGCGCCTAAGTACTGCCCGCGACGTCATCCCGGCAATCACGACGCCGACGACGGACGCGGAGCCGCACGACGCCGCCTACCGACGCGCAAGGGTACTGCTACGCAAAACTTTCCGGATCCAGCCTGACGCCTGGGGATATTCTAAGGTAAGGAATCTATCACTAACTACTGTCTCTTACAGATATATCGTTACACAAGTTAGTAACTTGTGCATTACAAGCGGACATTGCTTGTTCCTTCTCATTCATTGGCAGACAATCAAACAATCAAGTATAAACATTGCAAGTGTTCATTCGGGCAACAAGCAGGCATTTCAACACCAGGTGTGTAAAGATACGCGCAAAACAAGTCTGTTTGTGCTGACTTGAGACAATAGTAGAAAGGCACCAAAGTTCACCATTCAACATCTTGGAAAAATGGAAGAACTGATGCTCAAAAAGATAATATTGAAATGCGTTTTTCACATTTCCATATACTCCTGAGACTGCTATCAGTCATCAAATGAACATTGAACAAAAAACTGTGATTATGGCACAATTATGTGCCATAATCTGTGCTAATATTACATAAATGATTATGCAGACTACATTCCCTAGGAAAAACCGCCCACATATTTGGTATTACCAGACTGTAGGTATCCTGGGCAACATGTCCTCGGTTTGCGTTCCGGTATTTATGTTTGCCCATTTGACAAATGTAATAAAATATTGAGCAAATGTGTTAAAAGAAAATGGAAATATCCCCACATTTTTCATTATATTGGAAGGTTGCAATGAGATATTGATTCAGGGTTTGCACCAATACATAGCCCTGAATGTGCCAAGAAAACATAGTTTGTATGGATGCACAAAGAGAAACAATCTAATTTTGAATTCTTACCAAAAAACTCCGGCACAGAGGTGCGTAAACACCCCCGGGAGTGAAGGCTTAAAAATAACATAGAGGCATGGTCTGTTTAAATTTTTTACAGCACCTCACATGTCCGAAAATAGATTAATCTTTGGTGTTCACCTCCATAGGCTTTACCGTTGCTGATGGCTTCTCCTCTCCCCAGGCCTTTGCTCACGTGACCCTCTCCAGACACCGTAGCAGGTGTCAAGGCTGCGACGTCACTACCTCCATCTCTCCTCTTCCTTTCAGTCCTTCTACATAGCCAACCATCTCAGCAGGCTCTCTCCACCTCGCTGTTGGCCCTGCACAGGTTTATTTACTTTCTCCACATTAGGTTGTTCACCTATGTTTCCCCTGTTTCACTTTCAACCGTTCTTGTCAGCCTCTTCAGCTGAAGACCGCATCATGACAAGCAATCCACCCTTCGTGATCTGGGCCATGTTGGACCGCCCTAGAACATCTTCCTTAGCACAGCCTGACACCACTGTGGTTTTCACCTCGTCAGTAGTTCCTCCTTTCCAATATTGATGGCATTGAACCTTTTGTGTCCCATATGTTGGCAATCCTAGTGAGGCCCCCTAGATGTTACTTCTCTGCCAGAAACTAACCAGGGCCTGCAGCAAGTAGTTATGAGAATGTGGCACGTCCCCAGTAGCCACACTCCACTTGTGGTGAGGCAGCTGAGCTTTAGGGAAAGCAGCTCTCTCTTTTGGAAAAACTAAGTCATGATTCGAGTAATAATATTGAAGATGACCCTTTCCATAAAACAAGCTCAGAAATAAACTACAGGTAACTCCATATGTCAAGGGAAGATGATGATATGTAAATCCCTCAGCAGCTGAAGCAGGAAATGCATGCAGACATGACAATCCCTAGCATCCATAGTGTCAACATACTTAGAAAGCAATCTGAAGTAAGCATTCAATGAATAGTCCCCTCTAGATGCATCTACATGTAAATCTTTCTCATCTATTGCAGGGAAACTACTGTCAGTAGGAAGTGGTGTGTGAGGCCCGGGGTACTTGTAGATCTAAACTCCTCTACAGGAAAAGGGTGGTGCAAACTCAACATTAGAAGCAAAGTAATGAGTAATAATGTCACAACGGCGAATACTGCTCCCCATAAGCCGCTACGACTAACATTATTAGGTATAGGCTCCATGAGTTCTCTGAGGTTAGACCATTATGTGGAAGATTTCAGCACAGTCTTCTTGGATTGTTTCCACATGCACAAACAACAAAGCAAAGTTCAAGTGTCTTTCAGCAAAGTATATACAAATGACCTTCGTGAGACTTCCATAGCCCTACTCCATGTCCTTCTAAGTGACTACATTACTCTCCTTCAGCAGATTCGGGCCTTGGTACTTTTCTTAGGAGTTTGGGCAAAATCTATTGATTTCTATCTAATAAATGCTCAGTTCAAACTCACTTTTGATCGCATCCAGGATAAATTTACTCTGCTCCAGTCGATGCGGTAAGTAGGCAAGATTGTACCAACTTCAACCACACAAACGTCCACAGCCAACTAGACCAACAGGAACTAAAAGGTCTAGACCATAAAGGGGGCGGTTTGGGCAATGGCGATACTCGCCCCATTAATACGCTAGGGAACCGAGATCCCCTGACAATAACTAGCCTAGACTACCTGAGGGCCTTGAAATCTATCATCCCAAAAAAGCCCTGGGCCCAGACTGTATTACATCTGACCTCTATGCAGCTGAAACTGATGTCTGGGCAACCTATCTAAACCTCCTAATGAGGGTGATTATCGAAGGGGGTGCTATTCCAGAATCCTGGCACATAGCTGAAATCGTCCCTATTTATAAAAAAGGGCATCTCGATAAGGCTGCGAATTACAGGCCAATTCGATGGGCGCCAGAAGCTTTTGTGCTGGCAAGTGTTAGAGAAACTAACTGACTGAGTCCATTGAAATTACACGTTCTCAGACTTACAAGCAGGTTGTAGGCCAGAAAACTAGCACCAATGAGCAAATTGCAAGATTTTTAACAATATACTGGAAAAATGTAGTCCTGGGTAAAGGATGTCTTTATGTCATCTTCGTAGACTTAAAATTTGCTTTCGATATGGTCCCACTAAGGAAACTTTGGGAAGTCTTAGAAAACATGGGAGTCCCGGCTAATATTTTAGATATCCTTATTAGGATCCACAAGAATAATACGGCACAAGTTAGATACGGCAAGAATGGGGAATTAACGGATGCATTTGGTATAGAAAGGGGAGTACGCCAGGGGTGCATGCTAGCTCCGACTCTCTTTGCACTAGTTGTAAATAATGTAGCTGACTTTTAAACTTCCCCAAAAATGACATCCCAAAAATTGGTTCTATAAAAATTCCGGTACTATTATTCGCAGATGACACACTGTTAATTTCCAAAACCCCAAGCGGCCTGCAAGCTATTTTGAATCGCTTCCTTCAGTCCTGTTGTTAGAAATGGAGGTCTCTAGTTGGCAATGGTTTGCACCTTTGTCCAAATAGGGACCCTTCATTCTAGTCAGGATAAGGGGGATACACTACTGAAATAACCTCTGCTCACATGGTAGCTTGGCACGAGCAGTCAGGCTTATTTCAGGGGCAGGGTGTAAAGCATTTGCACATAACCAACAGTAATACAGTGAAAACACTACAAAAGGACACCACACCAGTTTAAAAAAAAATAATCAATATTTTATCTGTGCAAACAAGACCAAAAACTGTAAAAATCCACCATATAGTCTCAGAAATATCAATACTCAAAAATAGACTTGAAATACAGTTCCTACCTGGGAGTGCCCCGGGATTCGTGCATTTTTGGGTGAGGTGTTCATTGTTTTGAAGGAAATGCTGGATCTGGTAATATCAGAGACACCGCTGGTTGCCCTTTTTAGGTCGAGCCTAGAGCAGCGCATGCGCTGCTTGCTCGACTTTTAGTAAGGGGTTTTTAAAGTGCTACCAAGCCGGCCACCAGCTTGTTGTTACCCGCACAAGCACGCGCGACGTTCACAGCAGCTGCTGCCATCTGGCTTTCAGTGCGCGCGACGTGCACAATCCCCTCCCCTACCCTCTCCCACTCCCTCCTCGTCAGCTTAATTTCTTCAGTGCGTGCGACGTGCACAATCCCCTCCCACTCCCTCCTCGTCAGCTTAATTTCTTTGCTTAATATTTTGTTATTATAAAGGTTTTGTTTCTCAGTGTTAAACAGATTTGAGGGCGATCCGTTACCACTCGTGTGGGGCTTCACTCAAAACACGGTTTTAAATATGAAATGAAAAAACTGTTGTCCTCAGTCACAGTATAAAGCTGCGATTTTCTACGAAAACCTCCATTTATGCCAAACGCGCGCAACCTAAACAAATAAAAATGTCTACAATTAGGAACTAGAAATTCCATTGCTTATCAACACAGTATTTTTACAGTGAATTGATATACAGAAGAACAGATACATCTGCACAATACAGTAACACTGCCCTCTGCCCCGGTCTGTAGTATGAATTACTCTCCTCGGTTTATCGAGACCACGGTTCAAAACCCGCCTCTGGCACTTGACGTGGGCATATATCTTTTAATCACCGGTTTGCTAAATTGTGCCATTGGGTAACGCAAAACTAATAGTGCAGTATGCTCTATAGTACTTTTCAAATTACAAAAACACAAAGCATTATTTTTGTAAACCAGCCTCATTCGGCCCCCTTCACCCTTTTGTTCCACATACAGCACAATCGGTTTCATTTGAGAAGCTTGTGCTACAGTAAAATATTCTGTTTTCAGATGAAAACCTCATTCACACCCATTGTCTAGTTATTGGGTGCTTATATTTATTTGTACCTAAATAAGTTACATTTAAAATATGTTCACTGTAAAACGCTCAGTAGAGCTAGGCAGCGCTATATCAAATATACTAATGGAAGATGAAAGCAATGTGTACATACTCTGAGAGCTTACTAATGGCAGAACGTGTGCTGAATAAATCTCCATAACATTAAAAAAATGCATATCCACTTCATGCACATGTTTATTCTGACATATGCAGCTGTAACTACATGCATTTGTATAATTGTATATATTTTGAAAGGAGTGCGATAGCTCAGTGCACGCTACTGATTACTTTGTTAATTCTAGAGGCCGCGGACTAGATTCCTAGGAGGACTGGCTAACTCAGTTATTTTTCCGAGGTTGATAAATCGCACACCTTTGGCTGGGTGATAAGAGAAGTGGAAAACACACACTACATAACAAGTTTCATTATTAACTGGTTGGTTTGCATGTTTGCTGGGTGCCTATAAGAGAATGGTGTAAACAGGACAAACACACAATAAACAAGCATTGGCATAGCCAATAGGTCTCGCCTTTGGGACCTTATAAGTGTTTAGTTATCCAGCACAATATCCTTGGTGCAACAACATCAAGTGTTGCATGGCTAAACACTTATAAGGTCCCAAAGGCGAGACCTATTGGCTATGCCAATGCTTGTTGGGTTTGATAAGGATATTCCCAAGGGGGTGCGCAAGTTGGCCTCTATCAGCCTATTGCTTGCGAAGGGTCGCGATGAGGTGGATGAGGGCCCCGTACCCAAACTGTCAGACTGGCACACATACCTTGCCTATTGTTCCACACAATCAGAGAACTATAATGCCTTACTGCCCGCTAAATCCCAACCCAAAGACATATGGGAGCCATACAAAGCGTATTTGCTGAAAAAAGCTGCAGAAGATACCACTCAAGCAGGACAAGATAGAGTGGGAGTTGGCTGAATAAAACTAATGGCAATATGCAGTAGACTGACAAACATGTTTGGGGGAGGTGTCGGATTTGGATAGAGTGCTAGCTTTTATATACTGGTACTATATGTTGTTTTAAAAAAATAAGGAAATACTATAAGGCCCTCTGAATTAAGCAATGAGTCTGTGTATAAGACGTGGACTATCGATTGTATGTTAAAAATACTGCTTGCATTGTCACCATGGTACTATGCTAATGCAAAGTGAATACAAAAGAGACTGTAATTGTTATATGTTGTATGCACTGCTGATATGTTTCTTCTTTTTCTTACTGAAAGTCAAAAATAAAGTTTAAAAAAAAATAAAAATACAGTTCCTTGAGGTTGATAGCTCCGCCCGGGGCTATCACGGTGTCGTTAACAAAAAATCGAAACAAGTTCTGGCTGACCGCGACACCACTGGCCAGCTACTGCATCTGGAAGACCTGTAAAAACAGTACCTTTAGAATGCAGGGTGTTGGCGACCTCTCGTTGAGCCCCAAAGAGCCGGCGTCCGCAGGCATCGGTTCCGGAGGTCAGTGCAGATGTCGTTGGGCTCTTAAAGTCACACGCGTTCCAGAGCGAACTCATCGCGGTTGAAGTCGGGAGCACCGGCGTCGGCAGGCGTCGGGGCTGCAGTACGAAGTGCATCGAGGCAGTGTGCAGTGCCCTCAGGTCACGGTGCAGCCGGCGGCTCAGTGGTGGTTTTCCAGGGGCATCAGTGAGACCAGGTCTGCGGTGCGAAGTGATGCGGTACTCCTCGGGGTGCCGGCAGGTCACGGTGCAAGCAGCGGCGTCATTGTTACTAAAGCGCTGTCGTCGGCTGACGAACTGGAGTCGATGGCGCCGGCGTCGGTAGGCCAAGGCTGCGGTGCAGGATGAGGGTGGTGCGTTGGGTAACTTACGAGTGGTACCCTTGAACCACAGTGCCAGCAGCGGCGTTGATGTCAGCGTGGAGCGGCGGCGTCGGTGATACCAGGGCGGTGGCGTGAAGCAAGGCAGTGCGGTGCCCACAGGTTGCGGTGCAAGCTGCGGCTCGGTGGCGTCATAGAGTGGCATCATCGGTGAGACCAAGGTTGTGTGTGCAAAGTGCGGCGGTGCCTTCTGCGGTGTCTTCAGGACAAGGAGTCGGCAGCTGCGTCGTTGACTGAGTCAGGTTGCTTTTTCTTCTGTAGCAGCACAAAACACATAGTTCCCAGTGCTGGTAGCAAATGAACTTGAAGTCTTTGCGGTTCCTGAGACTTCTTGAACAGAGGACAAGCTCTACCTCAAGCCCTTGGAGAAACTCACACAAAGAAGTTGAAGAAAGTTCAGTCCAGTCCTTTCACTGCCCAAGACAGAAGCAGCTCTGCAGGCCAACACAGGAAAGCACACAGCAAAGAGGTAGTTCCTCCTCACAGCTTCTCCAGCTCTTGTTCTTGGCAGTCTTCTTGGTTCCAAAAGAGTTCTAAAGTTCTGGGGTCTATACAGCCCAGCCCTGGCTCATCCAGAAAAGGCAGGACACACCTCGACCCCCCTACCTAAAGCCCCCCAGTGGCTGTCTGAAGAGAATGCACATCCCCAGGCCCTGTCACTTCAAAGCCAGACAGTCAATCCACAACCCAGCAGAGGCACACAGGATGGCTAAGCAAGAAAACAACCACTTTCTAAAAGTGGTATTTTCAAACACACACTATAAAAATCATCTTTACTAAAAGATGCATTTTTATATTCTGAGTTCAGGCATACTAAACTCCATCTTCCTATCTTGTCCTAATGGGAAGTTCTACTTATAAGATGTTATAAGTACACTCTCATTCTATCCTATGGGACAGATACCCTTTCAATAGTGAAAAACGAAATACACTGTATTTCACTATCAGGACATGTCACAAACACCAGGACACATCCTACCTTTCACATACACTGCACCCTGCCCATAGGGGTAGTTTGGGCCCACCTTAGGGGTGACCTACATGCAATAAAAGGGAAGGTTAGGGCTTGGCAAGTGGGGGCACTTGCCAAGTCGACATGGCAGTAAAAACTGTGCGCAGACACTGCAGTGGCAGGTCTGAGAACCCTTTGAATGGCTGCTCATGTGGGTGGCACAATCAGTGCTGCAGGCCCACTAGCAGCATTTGATTTACAGGCCCTGGCACTCTCAGTGCACTTTACTAGGGACTTACCAGTAGATCAAATATGCCAATCATGGAGACATCAATCCATAATATAATTTACAATAGGAGCACTTGCACTTTAACACTGAACAGCAGTGAGAAAGTGTGCAGAGACACTAAACCAGCAAAAACAGAGTCAAAACCAGGAGGTCAGAAAGCAAAAAGGCAGGGGAAACACACCAAAAGAGCCCAAGTCTAACACCTTCACTGACTGGGGTCTAGAGATAAAAGTAAAACAAAATATATGATATTAAACTGCCATGAAACTTCCCAAACAAGCTTATTGGTAAACAACTCCGCCCTTGAGCATTTTTTTGAATTTGTTTACCTGGGGATAACCCTGTCCCACAAATTAAGCTGGAAGCCTGAGGTTAGCAAGTGTGCTCTTAAACTCCAACAACAGTCTGGGGCAATTCTCAAGCTGGCCAAAAGACTGAAATCCAGAAACCTAACCCCAGATTTAGAACTATATAAAATCAGGGCAAAGAGTGCAGCCTTCTACGGAGCGGAACTGTGGGGTCATTCAAACATAAAGGAATTAACTGTGGCCGAGAATCGTTTTGCTAAGCAGTTACTTAATCTCCCGCAGAGTACCTCAATACTTTCCCTATTGATGGACCTGGGTCTGTATCCCATTTCTTTTATGGTAGAATTGAGGCCCTTATTGTTCTGGTATAGACTCTGGACAACCCCTGAATTGGAGCCTTATAGACTACCCTTCAGTGATCTTTTGAACACACCAGACCATTTGAGGATATCGTGGCTGTTATACCTAAAAAGGAAGTTTAAAGCTCTTGACCTGGTTTCACTGTGGGACAAACCAGAAGATGTCCTTAAGATATCAAAAAGCCTGATAAAAGAGCGGTGCAGAGACTACCTATGGGGTGAAACGATTAAAAACTGTACCTCGAGTAGTCTAACAGACAACTTTCTAGATCATAAGATCAGCCCTAATTATGAGACATGCCCAGACGTGATACAAGTAACGCTGGGCGTAGTTCGTGAAGTAGCGCTACGCAAAGCTACGCGAAGTGCACTTCGCACTACGCGAGCTATGCGTAGCACTACGCGAACTGTGTAGTGCGCTGTTCGCGATGATTGCACAGTGCCGGATGCTTGTCCGCACTGTGCAATCATTGAAAACGGCATCTTGCACAGTGCGAGCTGTCTTTTACTGCCGCTCGAGTAGATTTTTACTCGAGCGGCAGCTTTCTCAACGCAGACTGGTAGTTTCTCATCGCGAGCGGTCGCATGCATACGCGACCACTCGCAATGAGAAACCTGACCTCCCCGCGTTGAGAATCTCGCCGGGATGTCATTTTGCTTGCTCGCGGTCGCCAACTTGACGTTGAGGACCGCGAGCAAGCAAAAAATGACCGCTGCACTACGCTACGCTACGCTATGCTACGCTACGCGTGTTTGCACTGTGCTACGTGCAATTCGCGTAGTGCGAAGTAGCGCAAACTTCGCAAACTACGCGAGCGTAGCGTAGTGCTTTGCCCAGGGTTAGATACAAGGCTCTTTCCCTAGGGTACTCTACTTGAAGTTTAGATATGGTACTCACCGCATAGCAGAGTTTACTGAGAGATGGGGGACCAATACTGGTTCTAGTAAATTCTGTCCAGTGTCCCGTCACCATTACTCATTTTGTATTCTTCAGCTATGCTCTGCCTACAACAACCCCGTAAGAAGTGGATTATTCCTTACAGGTGTAAGAGCAATTGGGGTAGCCTTAAGGATATTGAAACCTGACTCAAGGGAAGTGGTTATGGTTTCCATGGCTAAATTTCCACATGCAGCTTGGCTTAGACGCATGTAGACAGGAAGCACCGCTTTGCAACATGAGAATGTGTTGTAATTTTTACATCAAGAGAAGGGGTGTATAAAGAAAACTAAATGAACTAAAGGCTACCAAAAAGACTTGGGGTGTGGCTAGTATACTTTAAAAGGTGGGTAGTATTCTTAAAGACAGCATATATGAGAGGAGCATAGTTGTGGTTGACCTTATTCAGGATGATTTACAATCCAGAGGGGAATTGTAACAACATTCGTCCCGTAGAAAGAGGATATACATTCGAAGGGTCATTAATCCTCCCCCCTTATTTTTTTTTCATTTTAGTTGCCTCTTATGTGGTTTTAAATTTTTAATTTAAAAATATTTTTATTGCAAAAAAAAAAAAAATTCGCGAACATATACAGCCCTTCGCCTACAACCCAGGGGTCGGCGGTTCAAACCAAAGATATAAGGTACACAGCTTTAAGGCCAACAACCCCAGGGGGGCAGGCAGCGTCACATATCCATTGCTGACCACAAAGCACACATCAATCCTATCCATGCTACACCCAGTACTAACCCTAATACAATCAGCACGTTGTACTGCAAATAGGAGCGCTTCCGCATTTGCGAAAGTTGGGCGGATATGTGTAAAAGTTGTGACCCACTAATATGATGTCTCATTTTCTATCTATCTCCGGGCCCTTCAGGTCTCGTGGCGTAACCTGCAGCATTTTCCACGGGGATAAACGTCTCTCTAATCATGCTGCGGGGGGGGTCCCGCCCCTTGCTGACTACCGACTAGGTTCGGGGATGCTGGAGTTATGGAACAGGGTCCTCCGGTGCAGCCGTCGTTTCGTTTTCGGGCTCCACCGACTTATTTAGTCTATATGCCGTATATAGCCCCCAGAAGTTTTTGGGTCTGCTACGAGGCGGAAGTAGTTCACTAAAGTTTTCCGACTGCGTACAACAATAAAGCATATCATGAGCCCATTGATCTACAGTGGGGACGGGGCCTCTCATCCAGCTCATAGATACTCTGCGCTTTGCCAGAAGTAAACCCATGTCTACAAGTCTACGTATTGCTTTAGGTATTTTCTTAGAATAACCCAAAAGTGCGACTACAGGGTCAGGGATAAGTTCTGTCTCCAGTATTTCCCCCAATTCTCTGAAGATGGCCTCCCAATAAGTAAACACTCCCAGGCACTGCCAAGCTAAGTGCATAAAATCCGCGGAGATGGCATGGCATCTTTCGCAGCCCGCATCTTCTCTCAACCCATATCTATACAGTCTCTCTGGAGTGTAGTACGCCCTGTTGATGTACTTAAAATGTATGAGTCTGTGCCTGCCGTGTAGTGAGATTCGCCTAGTATTAGTGCAGCAGTAATTCCACATAGGATCGTCTATTGCTAGTTGTAGGTCCCGTTGCCAGGCCAGGCGGGCCGCAGTGTAGTGGTTCTCTCTGTGCGACATAGCCAATTTGTATATAGTAGCGACCATCTACGGGGAGATTTCGTTTTTACAATATAGGCTAGCTCTGGCACCTCCGGGGGCTCAGCCATATCTTCCCCCAACACGTCTCGTAAAGCCCTGCGGACTGAAAGCGCTGTAACAGTGTGCCTGCGTTCGCTGCGGTCGTTACCTGGTCCCACGTCTTAACCACCCCATCTTGAAATAAGTCTCCCGTCGTTGCTATATTCAATGTATGTAGTGCACGCGCCACCCCGCCATCCCTACAGGGGCCCAACCAGCGTGTCCATTCGATCGGCATTGTTGGGGCGTACAGCAGAGCCCCCGCCTGCAGACTCAGTAAGCAATGCCAGGCGTGTCGTGTCGTATTAATGGAGTCTATTATCCCTGTTCTCCGATCTACGGTTTCCAGTATCATGGCTGGAAGTGGGAGTGGCTCAGCAAACAATGTTTCCATACGTAGAAACGGTATGTCCGATGCACCATGGATCCAATAATGCGCGTGTGCCCCTTGTGCCGCCCTATAATAAAGATCGAGGTCTGGTGCGCCTAGTCCCCCCATGTGGTACGGTAATGTGAGCACCCGCCATTGGACCCGAGCTGATTTACCCGCCCAAGCCAATTTAACCATCGATTTGTTGAGTCTGTGGAAGAAAGAGCTTGGCAACACTATGGGGATATTCGTAAAGAGGAATAGGAGTCTGGGCAATATCACCATTTTCATAATGAAGATTCGGCCAATTAGAGACAGCGGAAGCCTTATCCAGTTCTCAACATCGTCCTCCAATTTATCTATTGCGGTGCCATAGTTATCTCTAAACACTGTCTCTGAGTCTGTATGTAAACGAATGCCCAGATATCGAATAGAGTCCGTAGTCCATTGTAGGGGATAGTCCATTTCAAAATTTACCGTGATCGGGGTAAGGGGGAAGACTAGTGATTTAGCCCAATTGACTCATAAACCCGATAATGCACCAAAGTGCACTACCTCCCTAAGAACTGTGGAAAGATTGTTGACCGGGTCCCGGACGTACAACAGAGTGTCGTCCGCATATGTCGACACAATTATCCTATAGGACGGGAACCTGATACCTCTGTGTCCATGATATTCTCTGAGTGCACATGCCAGCGGCTCAGCCACCAAGGCATACAGCATGGGAGATAATGGGCACCCCTGTCTAGTCCCTCTGGATATAGCAAAGGAGTCTGTGACCAGACTGCCCAACCGGATCCTCGCTGTGGGTGCATTGTACAAAACTCCGATCAAGTGAAGGAAAACTGACCCCAGTCCCATCCTGGTCAACACCTGTCGCATGAATGCCCATTCGACAGAGTCGAAGGCCTTTTCCATATCCAGGAAGACCGCCACCGCCCTAGTGTCTTGTTTGACATGCTGCATAGTTCCAAACACCGTGCGTATGTTATAAGTAAGGTTCCGGTCCGGTATGAACCCCGCCTGTTCCGGAGCTACTAGCGCCGAGGATAGGGGGGCTAGGCGGCTAGCCAAAATTTTGGCAAAGATCTTGGTATCGACATTGAGCAATGAGAGGGGTCGGTAAGACCCGCATTCGTCTGGTGGCTTACCTGGTTTTGGGATAGCGACAATAATCGCCTCTCTCATCGTCCGAGGCATCGTACCTGATACACACAGATCGTCAAATAGCGTTGAAAGATGGGGAAGTAGAATGGCAAGAAAGGCTTTATAAAATCCGACAGTTAATCCGTCCGCCCCTGGGGCGCTGTTAGTTTTCATGCCCGTCAGTGCCTCTATTATTTCATCCTTTTCAATGGGGCGCATCAGGAACTCTCTGTGTGTGTTGGTGAGGAATGGTAGCTTGATACATTCTAAGTAATCACGTATTTCCTCATCCGTGCCTGATGAGCGGGAAGTATACAAATCCGAATAGAATTTCCTAAATCTATCTGCAATGTCTGCTTCTTCGGTCAGCAGGGTTTCTTCAGACGACCTGATTTCTGTTATCATTGTTTTGCTACGCTTGGTCTTCAGAATTTGTGCGAGGACCGAGCCAGGCCTGTCCCCCTCCCCGTACGTGCGGGCTGTGGCGTACTTGCCCAGGTGTTTGACTTCCCTGTCGGCCGTTTCGTGGTATTCACCTAGTGTGTCTTTAATTTCTTTTTTGAGTTCCTCGCCCCCCTCTGCAACCTGACGCGACTCCAAGTTCCCCAATTTCTGTTCTAGGTCCGCTAGTCTCTGCCGGATCGCTCTTAGAACTCCCGAGTGCTTTGCCATTGCTACACCTCTTATATATGCTTTAAACGCCTCCCACACAGTCTGGAAGCTCTCAACTGAACCAACATTGGTAGCGAAAAACGTGTCTATGGCTTCTGCAAGTTCTTCTTTGAAGAGGGGGTCCAATAGTGAATATGGGGGAAAACGCCATGTGAACGGTGGTATAAATTTCCTAGGTGTGTCTAATACCAGCAACAGTGGCGAGTGATCCGAGAGTGTACGCGGGAGTACCAGGCAATTACGAACCTGCTCAAATAATGACGTAGTGGCGAACCAATAATCTATACGAGTGTGTATATTGTGGTAGGCAGAATAGTGCGTGTAGCCCCCCTTCTCCGGGTGTCGCATACGCCAGACATCGCTCAGGGCCATACTGGCCATGACACTCTCCATCTTTCGCGCCGCTGCAACAGGCCTTCTCGCGGGACCTGTTGACCTATCTAGCTGCGGGTTCCTAACCAAATTGAAATCCCCACCCCAGATAAACTGTGCTCCCCGATACCTGTTCGCCGCATTCGCTATTGACGTGAAGAACTCAGGACAGTCGTAATTGGGACCATATATGTTAACAATAATCAAGTCCAAGCCCTTGCCTTGACATCTAGAGAACACAAATCGCCCTTCACTATCCGACCTCAACTGTTGAAGCGTGTATGCAGATCTGGGGTTTACCCAGGTCAGTACCCCCCGGGCGTGTGTCGTAAACCCTGAGGTATTGATATTACCCAGCAATCCTCTACTGCGGAGCATCACGCTTGTTTGTGGGAGGTGTGTCTCTTGGAGTAAAGCTATATCGATGTTTTGCCTAGTCAGGTAGCTCAGCACTTTCCGAAGTTTACGGTAGTCATTAAGCCCCCGAACGTTCCATGACAGTGCCCGAAGGGAGTCTACCAACTTCGGGGCAGTGTGCTCATTAGGTGTCGTCATCCTGAATTTCGATTCTTCTGTGTACTCCTGGCCAGCAATTCGTGTGTGCAGTGTGTACAGCATTTGTGAAGGCACATAAATTCGCGAACAACCTAAACAATCTAACAACAACCCTTCCCCTCCCTCCCCCCAGCCACAGCAGACCTCCCCCAACTTGGTCGCGCAGCTCCCTTTGAATACCCCCATACAACCCTTCTTCCCCTTCCCCACCCAACCATTACAGTGCTAGTGTGTTTCACTCGTGGGCGGAGGTCGCACAGAGCACTAGAGTTATAATGCAAAGACACTGTAGCTCCGTCTCACGTATGTCGACAATATTAAATACAGCATTTTCTACTAAACAATTCTGGCCTAGTGTGACCAGTGTCGGGCCATTTATGCTGTCCCACATCCCCTACTAATGTCTGCACTCCATTTAGCCATCGCTAGAGCTCTCAGTCCAATTGTGTCCAGAGTTCCGCGCTATTCGCAGAGACCCGTACTGCCCGCTTGTTGTAACCCGTGGCAGAATGTCCCAGACAAAGCACAACTCTAATTGAACGATAATTATACAATCCTGCAATCATCCTGCGGTAGACCCTCCCCCATCCTGACCACTGAAGTTCGAATCACACAGTGCTTATCATTGATACTCATCGTTAAACTGTTATCCAACTGTATCAGTCCTGGTCCACCATTGATCCGCCAGCCGCTTCTTCGAGCAGAGGTCGCTCTGGGGTTCCACGTTGCCCTGTAGACCAGCTCTTCAGCGCCTTCTGTAGAGCCTTCGGGTCTGTGAAGATGTGTGATCGCCCTTGCCTATTGACTCGTAGCTTGGCGGGGTACAGCATGGCGTAGTCTAGGCCCAGGTCCCTCAGTTGCTTCTTCATAGGGGCAAAGTGTCTACGCGCCTCCTGTACCCGTATGGTGAAATCTGGGTAAAGCGATATAGTAGAGCCTTCGTACATCAAAGTGTGTTTTTCGCGTGCAAGACGCAGCGCAGCAACTCTGTCTCTGTAATTGAGCAGTTTTGCGATGATTGGCCTCGGTGGGGCCCCCGGAGGAGGTCGCGGACCCAAGGACCGATGGGCTCTCTCCACCACGAACATGTTAGAAAAAACACCGTCCCCCACAAGAGCAACCAAGAGCCTCTCAATGAATTGCTCCATGTTGCCTGTGGCAGTTGTCTCCGGCAGGCCGGTGATTCTTAGATTGCAGCGACGCGAGCGCGCCTCCAAATCCTCTGTCTTATCCTGTAGAATGCGTAGGACCTTTCCAAGTTGCTTGTGGTCCGAGTCCAACGTGGTGTGGCCCTCTTCCACCTCGGTAAGCCTCCTTTCAGACATGTCCAAACGCTCCGCATGCTTGTCCAGGCGTTCCGCCATCCTGTCCATCCTGTAGGAGAGTGCATCCATTTTCGTGCCCAGGGAGGTAATGCCACTTTGCAAACTTTTTTCCATGGACAGAAGCATGCTCCGGATATCCATGTCTGGATCCTCGTCCGTGGGAGTGCGCGTTCTAGATGTTTCTTCCGTAGTGGCGTCGTGCGCTTTTGCTCAAAGGTTAGTTTAGATTGTGCTCTGTCCACTTTGCCCATGTTGAGAGCCGGGCGGAGAGGCCAGCCAGGAGTGTATTGGCACCCTGCGTCAATCGTTCAGGGGACCCTGGTCGCGTTCTTCAACTGTCTACACAGTTCTTGTTCAGCGATGAGCACCACTGTTTTGTCCTGTTAGGGCAGCTCCTCACCCCGGTTCTCTTTTCGCAATCCGCAGAGCGAGGTAGTCTGGTGCGAAACCCCCACGATCTCACCTTGTCCAGGGTTTGTACACTTATTGATAAGTACGGCGCTGCTCCGAATCACTCCTTGCGTACTTTGTAGTTGGCGTCGTGTCACCGGGTTCAGAATCCACCAGTGCACCCTCTACCAGGTCCGGGTAGTCCTCCTGCTATGCCCGTTGCAGTCCTCAGGTCCCCGCGTTATATCCTCAGGAAGGGCGCCGGGTCAGAGTGTGCCCTTGTTATGCTTCTGTGCCGCCCCCCTACTCGTAGCGTCACCAACGGGTGAAAGCTCTTACCGGTCCCCGGGTGTCGCTTCACCACCGGGGCGCCGCCGCCACGGAGTTTCCAGGCACCTCACTGCGCTTCAGGTCCCAGTGCCACTGCGGGGACCATCCAGCGGAGCCCAGCTCAGGCTGTCCAGTCAGCACTTTCCGCAGTCCTCGGGTCTTGCCCTGTCCTCCAGCACCACCATTTAGGATCTCACAGTCATGCCCTGTTCCCCTGCTCCCCGCAGTCTGTGGCTCGCCTGTTATTATTTCTCACACCCGTGACTGCTGCTGCTCTCTGTCGGCGCTCCCAGAGCACCGCGGCTCCGGATCCACGCTTTAAAAGATGGCGGCCGCTCTCCGAGTCGGGACTCCTCCAGCGCCCGCCTCCTCAAAAGACAGCAGACGCGAGTGTTTGCAGCCGCCTGGGGATTCCGCCGCTCACCTCAATGCGGCGTTCAGCGAGGGCCGCGCCCGTCTCCACGTTGCTGCCTGCGCTGATATCCTCGCAGTCAGGGGTGTCTGCAGCATCGAGGCACACCGGTCAGGCCGCAATCAGTTCTCCTCCGCTTCTCCCGTGCCCAACCGCAGCGATCCCCCCAGCTCCGCACCGGGCCTGGGATCCCGCCGCGGACCACAGCTGTCGTCAGGTCCTCAAGTCCCCCAGCACCGGCGGGGGCACGGGTGAATCTGCCGCCCGTCTATCGCCTCAGCTCCGTCTGCTGCTCCACTCGAGGACGGGGATTCCGGGCCCAGTCGCTGCTCACCCTCCGGTGGCCTGAACTCCGGAGCAGTTGTCCGAAGAATGCTAAAGCGGGGCTGGAAGGTCGGCGCCGCACTCGGTTGCCCAGTTTCAGGTGGGTAAAGCTTATTTTATAAAAATGCTGTCAAATACTTGACGGATAGTGTGTCAACGATACGGAGCTCCGGGCTCAAGCGGCCATCTCTGTCTCGAGCAAGCTCCGCCCCCCATGTGGTTTTAAATTTTTAATTGACAGAAATGTTAAAAGTGACCCTTGTATATAGGAAATGCTATTTTTAATTGTTAGGTGTCTTATGGATTTTTAATCCAAAATAAACAAATATTGCTACTCCCTCCGAGCGCTCCTCCCCTGCGCTCCCCCTCCCACGTTGCCTTTAGCCGCCACACCAGCCTTTGTTTGTGGCAGCTGCCACTGAAAGCAGCAGCTACAGGATCAATTGTGGCTGAAAAATATGCTACACATCTGCGAGCATTTGCATCTGAGTTATCACTGAGAGAGCGCAACCCCCCCTCTCACTGCAAAACAAAGCAAAACTTTTATTATAATCAGGCATTCCCAGTGCTAGGTCATGGCAGAGACATTCTCTCAGGTATGAGAAGGCACGCTTACAGCTGTCATCCCATTATACCTGATCTGACACATCTCGGTGTGTCATCCTTTGTAAAGGCTTGGCCACTAGGGAAAAGTTGGGACTCCACTGTCAACAGTAGCCCACCATTCCCAAAAACATCCTGACTTCTTTCTGGGTAGATGGCGGATTAATTTTCAGAATTGCCGAGATTCCCTCTTGTGACACCTTCCTCGCTCCTTTCTCAATGTAATGTTCTAGGTACAGAACTTTTTTCTGACAGTACTGCAACTTGGCGGGGACACTTTATGTCCATTCTCAGCTAAGTTGTTCAACAGAGCAATTGTGTCTCGTTTGCAAACCTCCTGTGTATTTGATGCTACCAATGGGTCATCAATATATTTGACCAGGACTGAGTGATAGGGCATCACCAAAGACTCCAGATTCTTCTTAAGTATCTGGTTTAAGATAGTCGGATCCTCCGTATGCCATCGTGGCACTCAGCACCATATCAAAACATGGCTGCTGAACCGAAATGCAAAGAGGAATTGGCTATCCTCATGAGAAGAAGGCTTGGCATAAATCAATATTGGAAAACCACTCGGCCACTCATGGAATCTGAAACAAAATCACAGCTGGAGGCGGTACCACAGGACATGGGACAACAATGTTGTTGATCTTCCTCAAATCTTGGACAGTCCTATTCTTTCCACTGGGTTTCTGCAAACCCATAACAGGTGAATTACATAGACTCCCCATAATCTCTTTCAGAATGCCTTGCTCAAACATTAGGTTAACTACAGGAGTAATCCCAGCAACTGTTTCAGGGCTCAGATTGTATTGTGGGATTCTCGGATACTCAGCATTTGGTTTCATTGTTAAGAAGACTGGTTCTACACCCTTTATGAGACCTATATCTTTCCCTGAAAAGTCCCAGACTTCAGGTAACACGGTGTCTCTAAGCTCTGGGGGCAAATCATCTTTTGTCAACATGGGGTAAAGTTCAATCCCTGTTTTCTGATTGGAAAGTTTAAAGACAATGTCTCGGAGTATGAAACTCAGTGCCATTTGGGATACAGTAAATGGAACAATTCAGTTTGCACAAAAGGTCTTGTTCAAGTAGATTTACAGGACTCGAATCACTCATCCCAAATCAGTGAGTCTCCTAGAAGGGCCCTATTTTGACATGTACTGCTTCTGATACGGGGCTAGTCATTTGTTTGTGTGCAGCTCCTACAATTTGGATTCTTTTTCCCGAGAGGGGTAGGTTGGGCACCTCTGCTGTTCTTACTGTAGAGCGGGTAGCACCAGAGTCGAACGAGAATGATATGGGATAACCCTTCACCTCACAATCCACGAATTGACCACTCTAGCCTACCTCTAAGGTTGTGCCAAGCACGCAATCCTCCTCCCCTCTCAGGGCCCGTCATTGAGACAGGTCTTTGCTGCAATCCTCGGCTGTTTTTATCATAGAGTACTGTTGAGACGTACCCTGATTCACAAAGGATTGGTGTTTACATTGGGAACTTGATTTGTTTTATATCTTTGAACATTTTCATTTTGTTGTGGCATTGGGGCTTGTGGAACCATGTTACTTGAGCTTCGGTCACATTAAAATTCTGGACTCTGTCTCTGTACTTGCTGTGTCTGAGCCATGTTATTACCTTGAGACTGCACAAATCCACCATTCTGAACCTGATTACCACTTGCCATGTTACCAGTATTGAAACGACATTCCCGCTTGCAATGCCCCAACTTGCATCATACGTGGCAAGAATTAGACTTTTTCAAAGTCGCCACATCAATTCCAGTACCCTGCGGTTGAAACCCATTTCCACCTTGCATCAAAGGAACTCCCTGCTGACATACTCCCTGCATGGGGCCAGCATTTCCAACAAACTTGATTCAGACCTGTGCAGCTTTCATCTCAGCCATCATCAACTTTTCTTTAAATTTCTTATGTATCATTGCTGCAATATTTGGCATTTCTCAATATCTCGTGAATGGGCTTACTCTGCCAACAAATCAAGTGCTGTTGAATCATCAAGATAATCTCAGGTTTTAACCCATGCACAAACCTATACACTGAATATCCCATGTCTTTAGTCTCAATCGTTTCTGTCCCACAATGCTGCTTAAATGCCTGCAACAGTCTCTCATAATAGGCATGTATTGTTTCTTTGGACTCTTGTGTCGTTCTGTCAATCTTGACCCAATCAATATCTTTAGGAGATATTTTCGATTTTAAGAATGTAATCACCTGATGATACTTTTTCATCACCACTGGTGATGGCACATGTAACATAGGATGGCTCATCGTCTCCCTCCTGGGCCAATCCATAACAACTTTGCATTCAACCCACAAATCACCTGAAACCACAATTTCAAATAATGTATTCATTTCATTCCACAGAACCTTTAATATCTTTACAAACCAATCAACCTGTTTGTTCAATTCCACTGGGTTCTTTCAGTTTTGGAAAATCGTTTGTGAATGACAGAAGGTCAGTCCTGCTCCAGGATATGTGGACATAACATCCACCAGGCACTTCTCTCATTGGAAGCATGTGTATATCCTCATCCCCTTCCTCCACTCCAGGAGGTAGTTCTAATCTTACTTTCTTATGTACCTTTTTCTTTGCCCATCTACCTACTGTTCTATCCAACTCACTCCATTTTCAAACATAGACAATTCATTCTTTGATCTGTAACTTTATTCCTGACGGTCTCATGCTAGCAAGATCACGGTCATTAAAGCTTAACTGTAACTTCTCTGTAAGGCTTTAGATTTCTGCAAATCAGTTTCATATATGGGAGCCAATTCAGACAATCTTTTGTGAGCTTGTCCAGCATGGTAAGTAATGTCTTTACACATGAACAATAGCTCATCATACTGGTAGACATTTAATTGGTACATGTCAAGAGTTCCCAGTATCATTTCTTCCAATTCTATTTTCAGTTTAGCCACATCTGGGGCTACTGCTGTTAACGGTTGGAAGCACATTCATTATAAGCATGAAAAAGGGTGGCGACCTTTGGGAAAACCTTCCAGTCGGGTGTGAAACCCTGTCTGGTTTAATGTAGGGTCTTAACTCGCAGCACATGGGTCTGCACTCACAGCACATTGGGTATTCCCTTGTGTCAGAACCAAAGGAGTTTGAGGAATTGGTCTCATTGTCAAGCCCACAGGATTGCTACCCAGGGGTACTCATCCCAGTACGAACAGTCAAAGTATGTGTAGCATTTCCTATCACTCTAGGTTTATACAAAGGAACCACAGGTCCAATTGTAACAGTAACGGTCAGTGCATCTGGGCATTTAGAGCAAGTGAATTTGAAGGGACTATCATTCCTGAGCTCTCTCCCATTGGATGAGAATCGACATTTACTGGTGCCGTAGGCACATCAAAAGTTTCACCAGTATGTACAGTATTCGCTCCTCCAGTTTGGGTCACATTATATGGGGGTGGACGGTTAAACAATAGTTCGGTTATAAAATCCTCATTCAAATTGCTATCACTGTCCTCAGCTACATTCTCTGTGCCATCTGCTTCTTTCTTCTTATTCTTATCTTCTCATTTACCTTTCCCTTCTTCCTCACTCATTAATGCAGGATATACGCTAGCTCCCTCAATCATATCAGTTCTCCAAGTTTCTTGTTCTGGATCCCATCTAGCATCCACACTAGTGCGTATGGCTTTCTTGACCCTTCCTTGAAATCTCTCCCTCTGCCTAAGATGAGCTGTATATTCGCAGGCATTAAGTGGTTCGTATTTTGTAGGTCTTGGAGGTGGTTTCATGTCATACAACATCCTCCTTAAATGTTCAATGATTTTCAAATTAAATGTCCCATAATGAGGAAATGTAACAGGACCGTCCTTCTCCGTGATCTTATGCAATTGTTGGAGCCAAATACACATGTGAAGACCCATGCCTATTGCCATAATATGACCTGACGTACCTTTCTAACAGGTACAGTCACATCTCCCTTCATTAGACTTTGTAGTGCTTTAAAATATTTCATTTTTGATCACAATATGCGAGATTCACAAATCACTTCATTTAAACCAGAAATTAGTTTTTCACCCACAATTCTCTGTTCAGCAACCACAACTAATACCAGTGCAGCTCTCTATGACATATCCAACCAATACCAGAACTGCTCGACACCAACCGACCAATACCGGCGCAGCACACTGTGACGTCAATGTCACTCCTTGAAGCAGCTCACCCTCCTTTACAATCTCACGAGTGCGTTCTTTCAGCAATTTACGCATCATACTAATGCAAGGAATTTCAACAACTAACTTTGTGTGCTGCTCTATTAAAATTAAAGATTTCCATACACATAAGAACCAGTTTGGAGCAACACTGTCCGACCCACTCTGACATTCACTTCAAAATAAACCTCAACCAGCGGGGTCTCACCCGGATTGATACAGTTTCAATAATGCTGTCAACGACGTCTCACTCCCAGCACTGTAACACAGCAGACAACTACACCCAGTGTCTCCTACACTGATAACTTATTTCCATATATCTCTCAGGGGATCTTAGGCCATGATGGACCCGATAACCACTTCAACTTATCTGCATCAAGCATCACTTTCATACATCAACTTAAAACATCTCCTCAGAACACCACACAGCCACTGCAAAAAATACTCACAACCCTCCACTGCTTCAAATCGTTTCCGAACCAATGGAACTGCATCAATCCTCTAACCGAACCATGGGCTTTAGGGTTTTGGACTGGGCTTGGACAATTTCTGAATGGGACACCCTGACTCCCTCAGGTCAGTGAGAAACCATCCGACAACCTACCAAGTTGCTCCTGCGCTCTGGACCAACCCTCTTACCATTTGCCCTCCGATGAATCTTTCTTTTCCCGCATGAGAGGTGATGGAAGTTAACATTACATTAATAAATTTCAATTAACTGTGTAGCCCATTTTGCTACACAGTAAAGATTTGGAATCAGTGACTACAGTTAAGAAGGTTTATTACAAGTTAGCAGTCAAGTTAAGTTGCACACATCTTAGCACCATGCCACAAAGATACAGAATAACAACTGGGAAACTCAACCTCCTAAAGAAGTTTAGGCGTACCAGTAATGAGACAAACAAGAAGTTCAGTCACAGCAATACAAGGATCAATAACATGACTTGGTGTTCAGAGAAGAGTTTCTGGTTCTCTCTTCTATACATGCGTAAAATCTAGAATCATCTAGGTTAAAGTCCAAACTAAAAGGATGGTTCAATAGTCTAACGAGATCTCAAAATTCAGGGAAATGCAGAAAAATAGGATAGTTCAGGAAGTAAGGGAAGGTGTCAGCATCTCAGAAGCTCGGTCGGAGTCTTCTTGGGTCAGGGGAATTTGAATGTTAGCCTAAGCGCACTGTTCAAGAGTCAAAGGGAATAAGTATAGAGGTCTAAACCTCTCAAAGTCCAAGGAAAAGTGCTGGTTATCTCAGACACTGTAGACTCCAGTAATTTGCACCAGAATCTCTCAGGTAACACCAATCTCTTCGCATCATCAGGGGTTCCATTGTCCTTTTCCATTCTCACGTTGTAAGCTGCAACATTTACAAAATGTCCCACAGTGAACATGGGAACGACATTGTCTTTGGTCGTCTAAACCAGGTTGCAACATATCTGAATATGACTCTTCAGTTAACAGTCTGGCTCTCCATGTTCCGAGTCAAGGTCTTCTTCTCAGGCACTCTATCGCTCGTACAGTGTTGAATCTATTCTCAAACTAACAAACTATGGGAAAGCACCTACAAGGGAAAAGTCATGCAAGCAGAAATGGGAAAACAGTATTTTATGCAGAATGGAAAACAGGCCTAGTCAGGACAACTTTAAAGTATAAGATCAATGTTGCACCTTTAATATCCGTGTGCACTTTCAAACACAAATGAATATAAAACTGTCAGTACATTGGAGTCATGTTAAAGATCATAAAGGTAAAATAACTTTGAATATATGTCATTTAATGTCACTAAGACCTACATTCAAATACAAAGGTGAAACATTAGTGCACACATTTCATAAAGCTATTGTTGTTTCTAAATTAAACAAATTCTTATATTGTGAGGATGGTTTCCATTCAATCATGTAAACAGTAAATATCGTTTCATGAAGTAAGGCACACTGTGTACATTAATTCTCTAATTCTACAGTGAATGCACTTCAGTAATGATGTCAAGTGAAACACTTTGCATCAATGTCATTAGACCACAAAGGAAACATGCGCTAAGTGCACGTTTATGTTAAGTATTTGTTATGTGTACAGGTGGAGCCAAAATTATGCTGCTCCACACTTTTGTTTCAAATTTCATTGTGCTTTCTTATATGGTATAAGTGGGTCTAACCTGTTTTGTTTCCTCAGCTTTTAAGCCTCTATCATGTAAGGCTTATTCTCCTGTCATGATTTCCCTTCATTTTAATCCTTTTATATTTCTGAGGCCTCTGATGGTTTTGGTGCTGACGTGCGTCTGAGCTCTTGCTCCATATCTCTCTCTCAGTTGGAGCGTGGCCTCCTCAGACAGTGTGACACTTCGTCTTCAGTGTATTCGGCTTTATGCATTCTCCCTTTTTTTTTAAAAATACTTTGACTTTCAGGTTTTTACTTGTATTGCTGTTAGCTGACCTTTTTTGACAAATATATTTGTGCTTATTAGCAGATTTATAGCTCTCTGTTATTTCCTCATAGTATTTCCCTCCTGTTCTCTGTTAATTGTCAGACCATGAACTGAATGTTTAACTAAAAGATTTGTAATAAAATATATACAATTACGAAGAGGTTTTTAAAACAAACCTCAGTTATTTTATTGATCAATCTGTGTTAACGTCTGTGAAAAAGCTGTCACCAATTGTATGCAAGCTACAGTTCTGGATATAGGCAAAAATTCCAGACCCTGCCTACTGGTGATAGCAGTCCCTGGGTTTCTCCTATCGGGAATCCGGGTTCAAGTTTCAACCACTGTATAGATGTTTAAACTAAGCATACATCTCTTAACCATTTAACTAAGAAAAAGCATAATGCTGAAGTGCCCCCTAATTGTCATTCCTGATGGAGGAATATTTTATGACTGACAGTATTTACTGTATGTTTCCATGTAATATTTCTATAGCACAATCATAGCCAAAATGCAGCGGACAGCAGATATCACTCCAGAAATGACACCCTCTAGTCTTGAAGTTTGATATAAAGCTCATAAATGATCCCATTCAAAATATTTTAATTATTTTTCTGATACGGACAGAGATGTTAAGGAATACTGTCTAGACACTGATTCTGATTTGGCAGATGGTTCAGCATCTCTAAACTAGTAAGGACCTATCAAGAAATGGGTCACAAGGCATCCTGATTTGAGAATAAGAATTGCCTTACAACCAAAAGATCAAACATTTTCGATTCTGTGGGAGTGTCTGTTTGACCTTGTATTGTTGGTTCATCCTCTAGCTTCTCAATGGACACCTTTGTCACATTTTGCTGAATGTATAATACTCCATATTCGTTCAGCTTCAGACAAACAAATTCACAATAGGCTTAAGGTGAAATTCTCTCACCCTACAACTCCTATCAATTTTTTACCACTCCATTTTGAAACCCAAATTAGTCACTTCTTTTCCACGTCAGGCAGAGATTTAAAAAACATCTATATGAGGCATGGGTACATGCCTGGATAAGCTGCTGGACAGGTTGAGATCTGTTATAAAGATAAATGATATGGTGGAATCCACCAAATAATCTAACAGTACAATTGATCCCATTTAATTGTCACACTGGGCCCAAACAGTGATATGTTTTGGTAAATGCACTAAAGTGGCAATAACACTAAAAAGTAGGAAGGGTCTGTTACTTAAAAAAGATCTAAAAGTAACTGAGTAGGCTTCTATTGTAACCGGTCCGGAGGCTCAGGTTTTTCTCTTTGGCGATGTTGTTTATTAAGGAAATAGCTACATATGTTTCAATTTTTGTATTCACTGATAAAGCTCGGGCATCTGTAAGAAATATTTTCATCCCTAGCTTTTTGAAAGGGCTGGCTGAGGCAGCACCATTCTACCAGCTGCTTCTCTTTCTACATTAACTTCTACAACAGGCTCGACTCTTCTTTCCACTGGGACACAGATGTTTCTGTAACTAACAACAAACCAGAGCTCATCTCAGAATTCAAAGCAGTTATGTTAACTGTTCAGTCAGTTCCACCTATTCTTGCTCATATATTAAAAAACAGGACTTCTCTTCCCTCAGATCCTTGGATATTCCAAGATGTTCAAGAGTATCAAATTTAATTAGATGAATTGTATCAAAGCCCAGTTCAAACGTCATGGCCATTTCATCTATCCAGTCGCAGCTGCTACCTAGAAGCAGTGGGGCGGGTGGGGGCGAAGGGGCGGGGGGGAGGGGAAAATAAAATCACTTGCCGCCCACCGCCGCCTCTCCTATGTCCCATCCCGTCCTCTTCCTGGCTTCTTGTGTGAAAGCAGGAAGCACCAGGGCTCCCACGCTCCCCGCAGCCAATCACAACGCTGCACTGCAGCATTGTGATTGGTCTGAGCGCAGTGACACAGCTATCAGCCAGGGGCTGGAGGTGTGGGCATAATCTCCATGCAGGCTGTAATGCAGCCTGCATGGAGAACAGGGAAAGTGTGCATGACCGTTTTGGGCGTCCCGAGAAGGCCGGCCAAACAGTCATTGTTCACTTAGGAGGGTTTTACCACTCCTCCCCTTCTCTGCAGCCCTGCCCCAGCCCCCTCACGCAAAGCTGCTGCAGCAGGAAGACAAAATACAATGATAATAACATAATGTTATTATCATTTTATTTTTTCCTTTCCTTTGCTGCTTCATGGCAGTGGGACGACGCTCCTCCGCCTTAGCCGCTATAGAAATGGCCTACTGTCACCCAAAGGGATTTTTAAGCAACATCTTTCTTTAAAGAAGAAAAACAAAACTTATATCTCTCATAAATTTGCCCAGTTTCAATTCATTCATAGTTTACCATAATTTCAAGACGGAGACTATTGTTGAGCCACTGCGTTGGTTGCTGCATTTGGTTTTGAAAGATGCTTACCTTACAGTTCCAGTCTTTTTCCAGTCTTCAGTTTCTTTGGCGAGTTGTTTATTATCAGCTCAGGTCTCTTCCATTTGGCCTATTGCCCGCTCTTTGATGTTTCACCAAGCTGCTCGAACCTGTTGTATCCTTTATGAGACCTCTGGGCATCAGACTTATAATGAACTTAAACGACATCCTGACTGCACAGAACAAAACAATCTTTCTTCTCTTCTTCAAGTCACCATAACCCATTTGGAAGATTAAAGCTTTGTAATCAATCAAGACAAATCTTTCCTAATCTTCCTTCAATCCCTCAAATGTCTGGGTTTCCAGATAAATTCTTCAACAGCTGCCCTCCAGTTAGCAGAGGCAAAAATCTCTGTTATCATTTTCTAACTCTTTCTCATATTTCGCTCCAGACATCTAGTGAGAATAGTCAGACTTTTTTCGTCTTCTATTCAGGTGAATTTTTGCGACATCTTCTATCTCGGGCTCTCCAAAGACTGACGAGTCAACATCTGAGAAAAGGGCTTTATTATTTATATAAGATACCCAAAGATTTGGAAAGAAAAGAAGAGGCTCTCTGATGGCTGCAACACATTCACGCTTGGGTTGCTAAATTTCGAAATTTCAAATCCAGCATTATCATAGTTAATTAATTGATTTTTATATCACAGCAGCATAAATGCGTAGATCCCAAGAGGCTGATTGTTTGGACATGTTCGCCACATGCTTTGTATTACTACATTACTGGGATGTGGTGTTGTACCAAATTTCATTTGCAACAGGATTACTGCTGATTTATGATCCTGTGCCGATTATGAAAGGGTATAATAAGGAAATATATTTATTTAATAACTGATATTACATTTGTTTTTATGGCCATGCACGCCTATACATCACCTGGCAATGGAGCAGTACCATGCACGCAGATATCAATTTGTAATTTCATGAGATTTTAGACATTTATAACTTTGCAAAACAGATGACTTTAAATAGACCTTCAAAAAGATGTAAACGCCTCAGGGGCCATGGCTGGGTACATAAATTGTATGGGATCAATTAATAAAGAGAGATTAGTTAGTGCCAGGTTAGGAATTGCAATTCATTAGCCTTATGGTTTTAATGCATTGTTCCTATTTTGAAATATATTTTGGCCTCTGTATTTCATTGTGTTTTGTGCACTGTTTCCACGCAACTTAATACAAATAAAAAAAAGTTAATAAGCTTGTTTACTTCCGTAAGATATTGACGACTAGTGCTTAATTTATAAAAGAGTAACTGCTGGGGTCTAGAGTTTTGCTCAGAAGTCTGCTGCCGGCACTATTGAAAGTCAGAGATGCTGAATACCATGTTTGCATTGTCTTGATTCATTGTATGCCCCTTTCATCCACCCCTAGACACGCCCTGCCCCTCTAGTTCTTTTTCATCCCTACATTTTTTCTATTTCACTATTTTCCGCATTTCTCTTTGTCTTTTTGTCCCCCTTTTGTGTTTTTCTCACTCTTGCTCTGGGTCAAAGTCTGCTGACGAAAAATAAGTGCTGATTCCCAAAAATGAGTGCCGGTGGGCCCCTCCTCAAACCATCAGCTCAAATTAAGCACTGTTGATGACTCATCTGTTCTATGGTGCCTAGTTGGGATATTGTGTCTTTACTAGTGCATGGTTGCATTTTTAGCTATATGTGTCTAATTCATTCTGTTTTCTCTAAACCAGGGTTTAACAACACAGTCAGTCTGCCTCCAATATACCTCGGAAAAGTAGGATATGCCTTGAATTGAATTAAGTGTGGACATGTTTTCACCACAAGTTTAATTGATCATTTTAAAAGCACAAGGACTGTTAACAAAATAGCCCAAGTATTATATATACACCAACATTTTAAAAGCACAAGGACTGTTAACAAAATAACCCAAGTATTATATATACACCAGGAAAATGTATGAGTGTGCTGCCCACAGTCACATGAGCCAGTGTGATGATCACTGTGTGTCACACAGGACACACACAAAAGAATGCCAAAAATGTTGCCACAACAGCATTTCTAATGATTTGCTTTATGTCTGTCTCTCATATCTGCAGATATATCCAAAGGAGGGCATTTATCCTTTAGGTTTGGAATGCATGCTTAAGTGAATGTTGAATTACTGCTCACCAAATAGCACCAAGTAGTGCAGGTTAACTGAAAAGTAGAAGTAGAGGGATCTAGCTTTGTGGTCCTGATGAAAGCTAGTAGATGGTTTGGCATGACTGGCTGAAACATGTAAACTAATAGATGTTGGAGCAAACAAAAGCATTCCTAGGACATCACCTTTGTTGTTTTTTAATCTAACCTAAGGATTCAGGAATCAAACCAAAATTCAGATGGATACTTAAAAACAATTTTAATCATTGATCCCCCAATATGAACATTAAAGAGCTCCTTTGCAATTCAAAGTAGACCCCATCTAGATACATTAGGTTCATAGGCGAGAACTCAATGATGAAGCATGCCACTCGGACGTCCAGTGGGTGAGATTTCTTATTAAAAACATAGAATTTCCCTCCTCCATCTGCCCTCCGTCAGGGTGTGAGATACAACTACCTAGTGTGTTCTATCTGGACGTGTATCATAACTATACATGTCATAGACAATAATAGGAACTACATAAACAGTGAGCAGTTCAAACTGCAGCCATTTAAGAGAGCTCCAAAGGCACTATCCCTTCCTGGGCACTTCTTGGAGGTGAACTGGATGCTGTCAAGGACTGTAAAAGGTTCCCTGCGCAGTAACTGAAAATGTGCAAATATTGTGCAATAGCAAATGCGGACAACTGCAGGCAGGCTGAGAGTATTGATAGCAGGAATAAATAAGAATGGTATTTGCACAACACAATCTTGGCTCAATTTCGGAAATCCACTATCTCTAGTAGGATGACCATTTTCTCTAACTGAGCCTGAAATCACAAATTCAGTAGCATAGGAATGACAGTGAAGCAGATTTTACCCCACAGTAATGAAAGAGAGAAATAGGTTTGCAAACTATAAAGGTTTATTACCAAATTAGTAAAGTTACAATAGCAGTCAAATCAATTTGTCATAAATCAAAATTCACCTGAATGCAGCAGACATGAATTTGATCCAATTAAGCCAATGTAGTAACTGAGAATATTGCATTATTAAAGAAAACATATGCAAATCAAAGCAAAGTCTTGCTTCCATAAAGAAATTGCCTAATTCTAAGCTAAGATTGTGGGCAGGTCGATGAAATTCAAAAGCAAGTAGATGCCAGCAAATATAGCATAGAATGAAGAACCAAATAAATGGCGCAATTAGAATGAGAAGGAATGTGTTTGCTATCAAGAAGCAGACAAATATGGGGCATTGGTCTCAAGAGAAGGGGAAGGACATACGCCTGCTAAGGTGGAAAGGGAAAAATGGTCCAACAAGCTTCACAGAGTTTTAGTACAGTCCCAGTGATATATTCTTCAGGTTCCCGCTGTGTGAGAACCAATCAAAACCCAGTGTTCTTTCTGTACTTGGTGTCAGCCTCCTTCTCACACATAATACAATGCCAACTTTTTCCATCGGCCTTCGCAATATTTCACAAAGGAGTGTTCTCCTCTTCTCCTGTCCTAGGCAGGTGCAGAAAATCACTATCCAAATTGATTAATTGCTAATCTATGACCTTCAAACTGTAAGCTAACAAAGAGGGAAGTGTGAAACAGGAAGAGTGTTATACCCAAACAGAAATACAGCATTTATTTCAAAATGAGTCGATGCCCTTCAAACAGAAATGCAGCATTTATTTCAAAATGGGAGTCGAACACCTTGGACCACTCTTATCTGCTTTAAGATACACATTTCCTAGCTATAGTAAAAAAATCATTTAAATCACTTGTTTCTCACAATTTACAATCAAAATGTACAATTACGTGTGAAAGAATATACAATTAATGTGGGCGCACATGTATATAGTGGTTAGGCGTGTTACAGGTTAACATTTTATTAGGCAAAAATAAATGAGGATGGCTTTGCATCACCAGTATTAGTAGCCTGGCATAGACTTTAGCTGCAGGACTGGGTAGTCTACAAACCAGCCTTTGGAGTGGAAGCCCTCATCGGTCGCCATACCTAAAGATGGCCAATAAAATCCCTTATGCAATTCAAACTGCAGTTCCTTTAGAGTTCTATTTGCACCAAAGACTTCCTGCACCCTTTCCAGATATGAAATTGCTGCTGCCTTGGGGAATAAAAAACACCCTCTTATGCCACATGATTGAAAGTAATAGTACTGTTGGCAGGCTGGCCAGAAGCAGTAACTGCAGCAGCCTGGCTGTGGGACTTGGACACTGCACAGTCTACAAATCAGCCTCTGACGAGGGAGTGCCCAGGTGGCTGTGATCACAAAGTCTTGTTGTAGCCAACGGCTGTGGGGGAAGAAATGAAGTGAATTGATCCTCTTCATTTTAGAATGGAAATTTTCACCAAGATACCAAATTTCCACCTGAGTCTATGTTGACTAGATAGGATGGTAACTAACGTAAACAACTTTCTCAGAGATCTGCATTTAGATATTAGAAAAGTACACTTGTTAAGTTATCCAATCACTTAATCATAAGCAAGCAGTTGGTCTCTTGCCATTATTTGTGAGTGGTGACAGTAAAATATCAGTGATTCATTTTTATATTTCTATACATTTATACTTTTATATAATAATTATATATAACATTTCTAAATATCCCACCTCATTAGCCAAAACTAATATTTGACTTCATTATAGTATTTGATAGTAATTCAGATCTGATTCATTCGCGCCTTTCATACAGTGCTTTGCCCTTTGTATTAAAGGGGCTACCATTTACTTGACAAGAATGGCCTTAATGAAAGATCAACTGTCCACAAATTTGGTGTTAACATTTTTCTTCTGAGAGGTTAAAAATGATTCCAACATGAATGTCACTGACCAATTGATTTTTGCGTGGGAGATATTTCATAATCTACTTTACTTCAAGGGTAGGAATTTTGCATTCAGTGTGATTTTCCTAAGACATATTTCAGATGCCAGCTATTTTCTGTTCATGCAACAAGGCATAAGACACATTAATTATATGAGCCTGGGGATGTGACTCCACTCTGGTGCAACACGGTTTTCAGTTGGATTCATTATCCTCTCATACGATCCTCCTCTTCCCAATAATTACAGAGTGAGGGCAGCCCCGCCCTCGACAGGCCCATACCACATAGTATTTTTTTATGTCCATTTATTGGACAAAAACTCCTCCCTCCTCCTGTTTCATTTCCTGTCACTTCAATGGTTAAGGTACTGCATTTTGTATTTTTAGGTCGAGTCTAGGCAGCGCGCATGAGCTGTCTGGAAGACCTGCTGTAATCACTGTACGGAGTGGAATACCGCCTGCTGCTTGTCATTGGTTCACTCCTGCTTTTCTCTTTTTTCCTGGCTCCATATTGGTTGGTGCCCCAGGTACATCGTTTCTGTTTTATGCCGAGGTGCACCGGTCAACTACAGTTTAGTTACGCAGTAGGTGGCTATGTGGTCCTTTAGGGACTACTTGTTTTATTTCCTTCTAATCATTCTCTATGGCGCCCGCTTACGGGCTGCCACGCGCATTTCTTTTATATAGACCAGTGCATCGCTTTGTTTCAGCATGGCGCCCGTTTTTATGTTTGCAAAATGGGCGATGCACTTTATATTTCAGCACGGTGCCCGCTTTTATGTTTACCATCCCAAAAGCTCTGTCTCGCAAATACAAGACCTATTGCATTGCAAATGCTTGTTTAAAAGATACTTTTGGCGCGGATGTTGTGAAGCGCATTGTTTTAATGTGGGTTTCTACTTACGGAGCTCTTGTTCGTGCCCATTGCCATGCGACATGCTGATGTCTTGGACTCATTTACGAGTACTGTGCCCTGCTCGCGGCGTGCTCTCTATTCAGGTGCTGAGCTGGGGCAGGAAGCTGTTTCAGCACTGCGAGCAGGCCTTCCAGTCCAGAGTCTTCTAGTGGGGCTCTGGGGCTTTTCGCGACACGCTTGCACGCATATCAGGAAATGCTAGGCTGCATTACTGGTTTCTATGCAGCCAAGTCTCGTTCTGTGAAAGACTTGGTTGCTGGGCAACCAGTGTACAAAGTTGTGCTCTGTGTCCTGTGTCTTTGGCCATTTTGATTGCTATCATGGTGGCTGCAATGGGTGTTGGTGGCAAGTGTGCTCAAAAGGCACACCATAGTGAAGAGGTAGAATGGGAGGATCTCCTTCAGATTTCAAAAGCCCAACTCCAGCAGATGATTGATCAGGCTGTAGAGGCAAGACGTGCCAGAATTGACTTGGATGAGGAGGTGGACACTTCTCCAAAGGGAATATATATAAGGGAAGGATTTTCAAGACATGCTGGTTCACTTTAGGGAGGCTTGGGTTTTGATCAGAAGTCTTCCTCTGCTGATGAATTTTATGCACAGTACTGTGGTTGCTTCTGATGATTTGCCACTCCATGACGTTATCAAGAACATTGTTCTCAAAGAGTGGAAATACATTGATAAGCAGAATGTTCCCCGCTTTCTGAATAAACGTTACCTTCTGGATGGATTTGAGATTACTTTTCCATCAGTCCCAAAGTTAATTCTATCCTCTCTTCCATGGTGTCTGGTTCTTCCTTGTCTTCTGAAGAGGCCGCGCCGTCAGACCCAGTGGAAAGAAAAGTGGAAGGGGCATTGAAGTGTTCCTAACCAGCAGCTAGTTTTGGTCTCAGGGGTGCGAGAACCTACACTGCTTATGCTTCACAGTTTCTGCTAAAAGACTTTGAAAAGTTGTACGATGTTATCCAAGAAAGGGAGGATCCAACGGTGATGCAGGTTCATATGGAGATCCTGTAGCAGTTTCTGTCGTCTGCCACCTTCGACAATGTATGACTTCCGCGTCTTCTGCTGGAGCTTCCGTGGCTGGACGTCATGCTATGTGGCTCAAACCCTGGAAGCTGGAGGTGAGTCAGAAAGGAAGGTGCCGTTTCTGGGTCCCAAGCTTTTTGGCGATGAGTTGAATGACTTGGTGCAACGTTCCGCCGATGAGAAGATTCTCCAGCTTCTTAAACATAGTCCTTGGAAGAAGTATTTTTTTCCATAAGCAGTCATTTCAAGCACAGGATGCCAAACATCCCTTTCGTGGCCGGGCCAATGGCCAGTGGGCCGTGTTTGGTAATAACAAATCCCAACCACATACTCAGTCTGGTCAACCCACTTTCTAGCCTTCCTTCCAGTGGCAACCAAGTGGAAAATTACTATATGGCAGCAGGGGTTCATTGACTTTGTTTCCCGAGCAGTGGATGTGTTTTAAGTTGGACCACTGGGTTATATCCATTGTTTTGAAGGGGTACAGGATTCCTTTTTGCCATCATCCTCCTCAGATGTTTTGTGCTACACCATTATCAAGAAATGTAGACAAAAGAGCTGCTCTCCTAGAAGGAGTGGAAAAGTTACTTCTTAAGGAGGCTGTGGTCATAGTCCCTCCAGGCCAGGAGGATCTCGGTCTAAGTTCCATTCTGTTTTTAGTCCAGAAGGGGGATGGTTCATTCTGGACTGTTCTGGACCTAAGATTCCTGAACAAGTTTGTACAGTTGGACTCTTTCAGGATGATCTCTCTGCAGGGGATCCTCCCCCTGATTCACCAGGGCAATTACTTAGCAATGCTCGACCTGGAAGATGCCTATTTTCACATCCCAATTCATTCCATCAGCCAGCAGTTTCTTCGGTTCTCGGTGCAAGAGAAGTACTTCCAGTTTAAGGCTTTGCCACGCGGTCTGCCAACAGTGCCCTTTGTTGCATCTTAAAGGATTTTCTTTATTCCCTTATATCGATGATTGGCTAATTTGTGGTTCTTCTTTCATGAAGGAACAAGAGGCAGTGTCTGCGACAAGGCCTTTTTTGCAGTTTTCGGGTTTCAAGATCCACTTTGGCAAGTCCCGTCTGATGCCCTCTCAACAGAGAGTTTATTGACGCTCTTTTTCGACATGCTACAGACCAAGGTATTTCTTCCTGCAGACAGGATTTGTGTTCTTCAGTCCACTGTTCGGACAGTGATGACTCCATCCTCTGATCCAGCCCATTTCTGGTTTCGGCTTCAGTGGATGCTAGCAGCAACCACGGCTGTAGGGCCTTGGGCTCGGTTTCATTTAAAACCCCTTGTAAATCATTTATTGACCCATTGGAGCCAGGAATCTGGTCAGTACAGCTATCCAGTCCACTCCTCTCTGTGGATGGTGAAGGCCCTGGAATGGTGGCTGAATTCTGCGAACGTGGCTCATGGGGTTCCTTTTCAGTTTCCCCCTCCTCTGTTGCTCATGACAGATTCCAGACAGTGGGGATGGGATGCAACACTGGGGGAATTGGAGGCTCATGGTCCTTGGAGGACAGTTGCCGTTCTTTCAATTTGAGGGAATTGGCTGCAGTGTGGCAGGCAGTATTATTCTTTCAGCTCCTCTTTCAGGGTCATTGTCCGATGTTTGCTGGGACAATCAGGTAGCTTGCTGCTACCTCAGTCGCCAGGGAGGGACCATATCTCTTCAGTTAAATTTCCAGGGGTCTCAGATATTTGCATGGATGGAAATCCATCGTTTGTCTTTGACAGCAGTCTACATCCAAGGGGAGCTCAACTTCCATGCAGATTGTCTGAGCCGTAATATGTCCTCCTAGGTCTCCTATCTGACAAGGGGTCTTTTCGGCCAGATTTGTCTCACTTGGGGTCCCCTTGGTTGGAACCGTTTGGCAGCTGCTCCAATGCAATGCTGCCAAGCTTTTGTTCAGAGCAGATCAACCAGGGGGCTTGGGCGGTGAATGCCTTGTCCTTTCTGTGGCCAGAGGGCCTACTTTATTCATTTCCTCCGATTCCTCTTCTTCCGAGGGTGCTTCGGGAGATTCAGGAGGAAAGTGGCTCTGATTTCGCATTTTAGCCCCATTGCCCCTGGTTTGCATTGTTTCTGGAGTTTTCTTGGAACCAGTTTTTCAGATTCCTGTTGATTCCGTCACTTCTGCAATTTCTTCTTCTGTCCTTCACTCAGCTCCGCAGTCTGCAATTGATGGCATGGTTCTTGAGTGGCAATCCTTAGAGATGCTTGACTGTTCTCTTGGGGAGGCCTCAGACATCCAGCCTTCTAGGAAACCCTCTACTATGTCTTCATATTGTAAGAACAGGGGTTCTTTTCATAAATGGGCTTCTATTCAGAATTATGATCCAGTGGCTGGAGATCTTTTTCATATCCTTGATTTTCTCTGGGATAAGTTCCTCAAGAATTTAGCTCCTTCCACCTTGGCCGCTCAATGGTCCACTATTAGAGCTTTTAGGCGTCCTACTGGAGAGCTGGATGAATTGTTACCTTTGGTTACTTGGATCTTAAAGAGTTTTTAGCTTAAACAGCCTTCTCTTCATTCCACTTCTCCTGCCTGGGAACTAACTACTGTTTTGCATGGGTTGCAACTGGCTTCATTTGAGCCTTTGGAAACCTGCTCTCAGATGTGGTTATCGGCCATTTAGGTTTTTTTGCTGTCTATTACTTCCACTCATCAGTTAGGGGAACTTGAGGCATTTCCTTATCTCAGGAATTTATTTTCCAGATAGAGTTGTTCTTCTTCCTGATCCAGGGATTCTTCCTAAAGTTAGCTCCAGATTTCATTTGCAGAAAGAGTTGATTCTTCCTGTTTTTGAGGAGGCTGGTTTCAGTGCTGTTCCATCCTCCCTTGACTTCTACCTTGTGTCGCTGGGTATGACATGCTGTTAGGCTTGCACTTCTCTTGATCTGATCAATCCTTCTTCTGTCCAGGGCAGATCCACTAGATCGATCTCGACATCCTGAGTGGATGTAATGGTGGTGTATCTATCGAGGAAAATTGTAGGGCTGCTACCTAGTCCTCCTTTGATACCTTTGGGAAGCACTATCGATTGGATATGGATGATGCTATGCCCAGTAATTTTGGTCATTTGGTTTTGGCCACTGCTGTGCAATACTTTGTTTTCCATTCTGAATACGTTTGTGTCCGTGCAAACCTTCTTATGCCTCTGACTTGTGATTTCCTCACTGTGTAATGACTGGGGTGAGGAGGGCTGTATGAGGGGGTAACGTCTTTAATTACCAGTAATCTTCATTACCCCGATTAGGTCCTCCTCTTTCCAGTCATCACCCCTCCCTCCCTTGGGGTTTGCATTTTCTTCTTGCTTGTTCGCTTAAAGGAAGAGGTAGAAGAGGGCAGAGTTTGTGTCCATTCAATGGACATTAAAAAAAAATACTACGTGGTGCGGTCCTGTCGAGAGCAGGGTCGCCCTCACTGTGTAATGGCTGGGGCGAGGAGGACTAATGGGGGTAATGAAGATTACCAGTATGTAAAGACATTACCCAATATGGTGTATAACAAGTAATCGATTAGTATATTTATGAATTTAATGCTCAATTATTAATTTGTAACATGCTTGCTGTAAGTCGAGGTTATGGTATACAAAAGGTAACCATGCCTGTTGTCATTTTTTGTGAGTGGTGACAGTGAAATATCAGTGATTCATTTTTAGGTCGAGCCTCGAGTAGCGCGCAAGCGCTGCTCTGGCAAGACTTTAAGTTAGGGGTTTCAAAAAGCTGACCAGACGCTCGTGCGTCATGGCCTTTTCCCTGCGGTTACCCGCACGGGCGCCATCTGTTTGCAATTATCGTGCCCAGACGCGGGCGCGATAATTGGAAACAGATCGCTCGCTGTGGCGCGCGCACCACTCGCGTCCTTTTCCCCGTTTCTGCTCGGGCCTCCTGTGGGCGCAGCTCTGCCCCCACCCCTGCATGTCTCATGCTTTCAGCCGGCACTGCCGTGCGTGGCTTCCTTGTTTTTTTATATGCTTCAGATCCTGTACAAATTTTACACACAAGACCTGTGTCCTTTCGTTTAAGTTTTTCCCCTTTCTCGTGCTTCTGATTTCAACCGGCGGCTTTCATTCTAGTTAAGACTTGTTGCCCTCTTGTGGGAATTTGCAGAGGTGATGTTAAGTATATATCTGTAGTGGAATTAATACTGCAGTAGCCATACCCCAGAAAATTGCAGGTTGTCTTTCCGCCAAGGCTGGGTCAGCCTTCCATCCTTCTGAGACCGGTAAATTAATATATTTAAAGTGGGTGACAGTAGCACCTGCTATTTCGAGCGCTTAGAAACGACAGAAGTGAAGAATGAAGTATTTTATAAGAAAAACACCATGATTCCGTTTACGTGTAACAAAGCAGTGGAATGTATAAGTGTAGGAAAAAAATTAATGTGTCCGATTAAATTCTTCTTATTAATTTTTTCGCACTCAGTGCCCTGACGTGTTTGGTGATAAATAGCAGGTTTAGTTGTAAAAGAAATTACATTTCTGTGTTTTGTGGTTAGTCAGACTACGCCCCCCCCCCACCTCCCCCCAAAGTGGTACTTCTACGCGGTCCCCTTATTGACTTATTGATGGGACCATTTACAGCGGGGTGGGGTGTGGGTGAGTCGGTTGCAGCGGAAGAGTGTGCCTGAGACGGAGAGGGGTCTGTTGATATGATGAAACACCTCGACAAAAAGGAGTACAGAAGGGTACTGGGCTTACATTCTTCCAATTGTAGTTTATTTTCGCCATGTGTTAGCCAAAATGTGTGATTTATTTGTTTTTAAAGCTCTAAGATAAATAGTCTAACGGATTTGTGGGGAGAAGCACAAAACACATGTTTTTGCCATGCTGGGCGACGCTTGTGAGTTATGCGGTAACAGTGATTTATCGAGAGGTTCGAGGTCTGCGGGTTAAATTCCTCACCACAGCCAGATATTTTTTTTGCCTCCGGTGAACAGAGGATCACAACTAAAGCTTTGAGTTCAAGTGAATATTAACGTGGGCAAATGGCTCACGTCGAGATGCGGTAATTCGAAGTGTGTAAAACCCTTAATCCACACGGGGGTGGGGGGCTGGGGTGCGGTCTAGAGGAAGCTGCAGGCAGAGGTCATGCATTCTTAGTCTTGCTTGCTGCTTGTTGACAGCACAGCAGTTGAGAGACCTTATGTGCTCAGCAGTGAAAAAGCTTTCAGAAGTACCACAGAGAGAGGAGGTTAGGCTCCGCCCACATTGAATACCACCGGTACAGCATTTTATTAGCCCGAAGCTGTCTCCTTCCACTTAAAAAGAGTGCCTGTATTGCACTTTATACTTTGTAGGAAGTCTTCGGTTCATTACCACGGTACTGTGTTGGTTACGGTGGCAAGCCAATGAACACGGCTATAGGCCTGGTATTTTAGGTATTAAAAGTTACAATAAAGGCAGAAGGGAGGACATATCCAAGCGCCTGGATACCCTTTTGGGTGATTAGTGTGCTATTCAAATCAATATAACAAAACATACCATAGCATATTTATTTAAAAAAGCATATGGACATATGTATTGTAAAAAGCGCACGTTAAAGCCAATAGGTATTACAGGTGGATTGCTATTGCTCTGTATTAAAACCCCCACATATAGGTGTTTTGTTACATGGAGTCTCATTGAGTGCTGTAATAGGCAAAGGTTTTGAAGTGGGTTACCCCTCTTAAAAACTGTGGTGACAGAATATTTGCAGTGTGATAACCCTTGTTAGATCCTGTTAGGAGAGAGAAAGTTTGCTTTGCCAACTGTAATTTTGTATACATTTGTGATTTTATGACTATTTGCTGCATGGTTGCCTTAAGGTAATGCTTATACTCAATACAATAGGCCTGAGTTCGTTATGACGACAAGCCAATGAAGTAGTCTTTACGACTAATTGGTTCATTAGGAAATGTTATGCTCAATGCCATATAATCTGTTTATTATGAAAAGTTTTGACAAAGGCAGCGGGCCTAGCCTATTTAATAGGAAACGCATTTGTTAATGCCAATAAGCCTTTAAAGGTGGATTGTGGTCATGCTGTGTTATAGGCTGTAGACCAGTATTTTGCTACATGAAATCTTGCAGATTACCATAGTAGGCAAGGGCTTAAAAGATGGTTAAAAGATGTTCAATGCAGGGGCGTAACAAAGGCCCCCTCAGCCGCCGCTGCGCGGGGGGCCCCCAGGCTTACCCATAATGGAGGGGGCCCCCCCTCAGCCTCTACTGATGTGAGTTTGAGGGGCCCCTTCAGCACATCGTGCAGGGGGGCCCTCTCACGTTTCTGTTAGGCCCCTGGCAGCGGCTGGGGCCTGAGTATTTTAAAGTCGTCCTACCAGCAGGACTCGACAGCCCTCACGAAGCTTGGTTTAAACATTACCTCTGCCCGCCCGCCTCTTCACTTAGATGAGAAATTCAATTTCAGTGGCAGAACATGGTGCCTCTAATAAGGTAGACTCCCTCGTTACGTCGGAGTATTGTAAATGCAAGCCAAGCTGTGACCAATTAAACTGCGTCAGTTTGGTTCGTTTGCATGAATAGCACTTGGGTGTTTTCTACTTTCCCTGCACAAGCGCCAATTTCCTCCAGATGTGGCTGTGACTGCGAGTGCAGATTGAGATATGTGGCGCTGTGAGTGTACGGTGAGAGCTGAAGTTGTGACTCCAGCGTGAGAGGTAAGCCCGTCTGAGCGGAGGGTGAATGATGTACGTGTCCGAGCGCCGAGTGAAGTTTGAGCCCATGTGAGTGCAGAGTGACAGCTGAGTCGTGTGAATGCAGTGTGAAAGGGGGGCCTCTGTGAATGCACTTCAGACCTTGTGAATGCAGGGTGTGCCTCTGTGAGTGCCGGTTGAGACGTGAGCTGATGTTTATGCAGGGTGAGTGGTATGCCTATGTGAGAGAGGAGTCTGTGTGAATGAAGGGTGAGAGGCGTATCTATGTTAGTGCATGGTGAAAGGTGAGTGTGTGACAGTGCATGGTGAGAGGTGAATCTATGTGAGAGAGGAGTCTGTGTGGATGAAGGGTGAGAGGCGTACCTATGTTAGTGCATGGTGAAAGGTGAGTGTGTGACAGTGCATGGTGAGAGGTGAGCCTATGTGAATGCATGGTGAGATCTGAGCTCTTTTAAATGCATGGGCGCCAAGGAGAGAGCAGGGGGATATTTGAGCCCTTGTAAATTCATGATGAGAGATAAACCTTGGTGAGTGCATGGGGGAGGATGTTCCCATGTGAGTGCACAAGGAGGGGTGTGCCTCTGTGAGTGAGTAGGGGTCTACCCATGTGAGTGCAGGGTGAGAGGGGTGCCTGTGTGAGTACTGGGTGAGTGGTGTGCCCACGTGAGTGCAAAGTGGGAGGCGTGCTCGCTTAAGTAGAGGGTGATTCATGTGAGTTCAGGGGGAGGGTGTGACTGTGTGAATGCAGGGTGAGGGGCACGTCTGTCTGAATGCATGGGAAGAGGAGGGGCTGGGTGAATGCATTGTGAGAGACATGCCTGTGTGTAATGGAGTAGCAAGAAAATTAGAATATCCTACCACTTCGAACCAAAGCTCTGATGGCACCAAGCAAGCGCAGCAAGTGAGTTCAAAACACCCTAGAAGTGCTCCTGTGTCTCTTCCATCCAAGCATCCATTCATTCATCCTTTCGCCCTCCCATCCACCTTCTGCTATCAATCATTTCACCTTTACATTCTGTCATCCATTCATTATTTCATCCAACTTTCAATCGTTCACCATTCCATCCATTGGCCATTTTATCCATCCATCCATCCTCTAAGATTTTCATTTACTCTACCATCTTTTCACCCTTTCTCAGCCTAGAAAAAAAATGTTTATTATATCATATTACATTATATTAGAATATATTATAATATTGTATTATTATTATTATTATATTTTATTAATCTATCTATCTATCTATCTATCTATCTATCGATCTATCTATATCTATATCCATCAAAAGGTTGCCCTCAGACGGAAATGCACTCACAGGTGGGTCTTGATTCTTTAATGAAGGAGCAGCGAGCACAACATACAACAGGAAATCTTAAATTGCGGCCTAACGCGTTTCGGGCTTCCACGCCACTGATCACAGGCCCGGCAAAGAGTCAACAGCAAGAAAAGCAGTCACATGTTCAGTTTTAAAAGGATGTCACACCCCCAATGGACCTTCTGAGCATCATGGTATTTGTAGTGCTGCATATGTATTACCACAGTGGGTCTCGATGTTGCTCCCAAATTAATGCCTAATTCTACCACAGTGGGTCGGCATCCATATCGCCAGCCTGCTCCTTGCCATTATCATAGCCTTCCTAAAGGAACCACCAGTCCAAAGTGACACCCATTCGTTGTCTTCACGGAACCGCTCTTCCGCGGCGGCATTTCCACGGGCAGACCAGCCGTAACAAATCCAAACAAAAGGTTGCCCTCAGACGGAAATGCACTCACAGGTGGGTCTTGATTCTTTAATAAAGGAGCAGCAAGCACAACATACGACAGGAAATCTTTAATTGTGGCCTAACGCGTTTCGGGCTTCCACGCTTTTGATCACAGGCCCAGCAAAGAGTCAACAGCAAGAAATGCAGTCACATGTTCAGTTTTAAAAGGATATCACGCCCCCAATGGCCCTTCTGAGCATCATGGTATTTGTAGTGCTGCATAAGTATTACCACAGTGGGTCTCGATGTTGCTCCCAAATTAATGCCTAATTCTACCACAGTGGGTTGGCATCCAAATCACCAGCCTTCTCCCTGCCATTACCATAGCCTTCATAAAGGAACCACCAGTCCAAAGTGACACCCTTTTCGTTGTCATCACAGATCCGCCTTCCGCGGCGGGCATTTCCATTTCCACGGCCGGACCAGCCGTAACAAATCCAAACAAAGGTTGCCCTCAGACGGAAATGCACCCACAGGTGGGTCTTGATTCTTTAATGAAGGAGCAGCGAGCACAACATACGACAGGAAATCTTAAATTGCGGCCTAATGCGTTTCGGGCTTCCACCCCTTGATCACAGGCCCGGCAAAGAGTCGACAGTAAGAAATGCAGTCACATGTTCAGTTTTAAAAGGATGTCACGCCCCAAATGGGCCTTCTGAGCATCATGGTATTTGTAGTGCTGCATAAGTATTACCACAGTGGGTCTCGATGTTGCTTCCAAATTAATGACTAATTCTACCACACGGTCGGCATCCATATCGCCAGTCATGAGTGATGTAATATGTGAGGTCATAAGCAGTGCATTGCGGGGGCACGAGTTAAAGTTAGTTCAGCTAACTATAATGGCTGAATTTTTCTGGTTTTGGATGAGTGAAATGTCAGACTAACAATAGCGTCCCCTAACCTTTCTTTTTCCGTGAATTTCTTTGGTTTTTTAAATGCTAATTCCTAACTATATCGTCCCTGAAATTGTGTTTTTTTCAGTGAATTTCTAAGGTTTTTTAAATGCTCATTTCTAACTATAACGTCCTTGAAACCTGTGTTTTTTTCAGTGAATTTCTAAGGTTTTTTAAATGCTAATTTCCAACTATAACGTCCCTGAAACCTGTGGTTTTTTCAGTGAATTTCTATGGTTTTTTAACTAGCAGTCGCGTTTGCAGAGTGGTGGGGAAAGGGGGCTGGGCCTCCAACCAGCGCTCAGGAATTCCGCTGCGTAGGACTTACAGGAGGTACCAGGAGGGCTTCTTGGCCCCCAAGGGCCCTCAGGAGTAAAGTGGACTTCATCCCCCAACCAGTAGAGCGCCAGAAGGCGCGTTTGCAGAGTGGTGGGAAAAGGGGGCGTGGCCTACGAAGACCTCTTAGCAATCCCACTGTGTGGGACTTACTGGAGATAACAGGAGGGGTAGTTGGCCCCCAAGGACGTCCTTGGGGGCCAATTACCCCACCTATTACCTCCAGTAAGTGACTCTCTCACTGACTGACTGACTAACTGACTGACTCTCTCACTGACTGTTATACAGGTACTATTTCCCAACCTTCACCCTCCTGTTATTTATGCCCCCCCATAACAAAAAAAACCATAACAAGCAACCATTGGGACAGGCAGAAAGAAGTTGCCAGCATTGAAAGGACAAAAAAAACTCAAGACATTATTTATTGTTAATCCTTTTTTAATATGGTCGTTCAGTTGTACATAATGCTTTCTTGGTTATATAAGGTAACAAAAATGCTTCTGACACTTCTTTATTATAACTTTTCAGCATGCTGCAGTCTTCTGTACAGCACAGCTTAAAGACATAGGCAAAGTCAATATCTGTGGCTAAACACTTATAAGGTCCCAAAGGCGAGACCGATTGGCTATGCCAATGCTTGTTATATTTATATACAATTTTATTTTTATATAATAAATATATTTAAAATGCCTAAATACCCCAACTCATTAACTAAAACGAATATCTGACTTCATTATAGTATTTGATAGTAATTTCGAACTGATTCATTCACGTCTTTCATACAGTGCTGTGACCTTTGTATTACAGGAGCTACATTTACTTGACAAAAATGACCTTACTGTAAGATCAACTGTTCAGAAAGTCGGTGTTTAACTTTTATTTTTTGCAAACATAACAATAAATTAAGTAAACAAAATATTTAACTCTGCCCTATTTGTGATTTTTCGTGTTTGTTTATTCCTCAGAGACGACGAAATGCCTTGCCAATGCAGAACCGTCCCCCAAGGCTCAGCTTATATGCAGCAAGATTGGAGGCGTTGAGAGCTGCTTCTTATCATGCCCGTCAAATTCACTCTTTGTACCTGGTTGGTGTAATACGCAGTCTATTGACTTTTTAACGTCTTGGCTATTTCCCTATCATATAAGTGATAGTGCTGTTTTTATCCTCTCGGTTCTCATAAAGCAATGATATTTGCTGGTGCCATGTAACCCCATTATATTGCAGCTCCTCTGAGCAGCCTTTGAAAGCACAACATAACTGAGTTATGCCCATCTGCTGCCTTGAACATGTCGGCAGAGGGACTGTGGCTGCTACTGTGTGGAACGTCATCCGCCCTCCCCCACTTAAATACCCCCCCCCCCTTTCCTTAGCGTTGTTTTGGGTGGTTTTGCAACTTTTTAGGGACTGGAATACCATGATATGCGCACAAGTATGCCTTCCTTTCTGGGTAGTGGAGGGGACATTATGCCCACTAAATTCTGATCCTGGCTTCTTTTCTGCTTTTTAAATCATCGTTACACCCCCTGCTTTTAAATACATTATTCAATCCCAACGTTAGAAACACTTGTGGCCATGGTTTTTCAGAACGGAACGCATTTCAGGATGTATTGATGAAAGGCTAAGCAGTTCATAGTAGTAGCTTTATTTTGGGAAAGCTTCACAATTACTCTCTGAGCTACTGAATCTCATGTACTGTTCGAAACAAGCAACGACGAAAACAAATACCAGTAGGGAATGACAGTTTGCACACTGGAGAACACTCAGAAATAAACCTAAAATGGCAGGCTACTTTAGGTTGGTAGCATACCTTCAACCTAATGAGTTTGCAAGAAGATGAAGCCAGGACGTTGTGGTCAGTGATTCCATTGAAGTTAATGGGGATGAACATTTTTGAAGGGTCGGTGAGGAAGGTTTGTTTAACTGGTGACCCCATTTATGATTATATGGCATTTTGACTTCTGAGAGGTTAAAAATGATTCCAAGATAAATGCCACTGACCAATTGAGGTTGTGTGGGAGGTATTTAGTAATCTGCTTCACTTCAAGGGTTTAAATTGAGCATTCAGTGTGATTTTCGTAAGACATATTTCAGATGCCAGCCTTTTTCTGTCTGTGCAACAAGGCATAAGAAGCATTAATTGTGTGAGTCTGGAGATGTGACTCCACCCTGATGCCACACGGTTTTCAGTTGTGTTAATTCCCCAAGGTGGTGTATAGCAAGTGGTCCATTAGTATACTTATGAATTTAGTGCTGAATTATCAATTTGTAGCATGCTTGCTTCAGGTAGAGGTGTATGTTAAACAGAAGGTAACCATGCCTGTTGACTCCATCAACATTCTGATCATAAGCATGTGGTTTGTTGTGCGCAGCGATGAAGGCATTTTTACTTTTGCTCAGTTGTCATTTATTTTTATAGGAGTCACAACTCTCTCTTTTAAGTATTTATTTGTACATTCGAATAAAAGTATAATCCAAAGCGCAGGTACAAGATCTATTGCACCCAACTGTACTCAGAGAAACAAATGTCACATCGAAAGCACGTCAGCAGGCGAAACATGAACATGCCAACATAAAGGGGTCACATCCTAAGGTGTCCATACAGCAACAAGCAAGGAGGAGAACAAAAAATAAAGATATGAATGCAATTACATCTGCAATTGTGGTCGACATTGCAATAGTCCTAAAGAAACTCGTAGATCAATGTTGCACAGCAATGACCCATGGAACCTTCAGTGGTGCCGTAGACTGGAAGCAGGCAAATAATGAAAACCGCTAGTATAAAAACGGACCATATGATAAACAACACACATGAAACCTAAGAAGCAGTGGTTAACCCATGCCCTTCACAGGTGTAGACTGTATCAAGCATGTTGGCGTCAGAATACACATGCATACCAACGGTTTGCAGAAGGAGGGAATGGGGCCGTGCTGCTGTGCGACGACCAAAATGTGACCATAAACGGGCAACTACACAATCTGCGCATCCCATGGGAAGAAGAGTTTCCACCCATGCTGGTTGAAAATGGGTCTCAGTCTTTATGTTGCACCATGAGGGAAGTGGAGGGGAAAGAAGGGCGTCGGAGGCGGGGGAGCGTGAGAGATAATATGGACCCAGGAGAAAGACGATTGCTCGGAGGGGAGATGGTCCACCAATATAGTAGGCGCTGGAGATAGCAGAATGCGGTTCACGCCCAGGGAGTGGTGTGGAATTAGAATACAGATACTATGTATGGGTCATGGCAGGGTGAAGACTGCTACTCTGGTGGGAGGTCGGGTGTGGCAAGGAATGTGGACCAAATGTGAAAGTACGTCTCTGAGGCATCCTGAACCCTATAGATAATCTTCTCATTCAACGGTACTTTAATGCATCTTACCGATCCACTCATCATATTGGTGGATTTGTGGAGATAGCCAATGCCGCAGGATACAAATCTTGGTTGTAGTCAAGGCTATAGCCAGTTAGCATCATTCATGATTCGAAAGCATCATGCAACAGAACCAATTTCAGGCAAGGGTAGGTTTAGAGTAGTGGCTGGGTAGCTCCCATTCGGGACCAATATTGAAGCAGGACTGGACAGCCATAGAGGATGTGGGAAGTATCGCAGCTGCGGCTGCTGCACCTCCAACAGTCCTAGTGAGAAAGTTCCCCCATCACTGACAGTTTTTTGGGGGTCTAATTCCAATCATGAACGGTCTTGAATAGGCAGACACCTGTCTAAGTTCTCTAAAAATGTTAACCCATTCATCTTCATCTTAAGTGATCTCTTGGATACTTTATCTTGTGGTTTGCAAATAGAGGAGAGGTGGCTGGGAATGTATATTTCGTATTAGGAGATTGTAAAACTCCGAGACCGACATCACATATTTTTGAAGACCCCAGAGTTTAAGATATTATACAATAGGCAAATCTGCTATTTGCCAAGGCTGGGGGCCTAATCGGCTGGTAAGGCAGTAGAGCAGTTGCAAATATCTCCACTTCTGTGTGGGGGGTATGTTTTAATTTTATTGAAGGGCCTCAAAGAAATGGTGCCTTTCCCTGCATTTCCAGCTGATCAATGGTATGAAGACCAGCTTGTTTTATGCCTTCCAGTGCATGGGCTTGCCCCCTATATATAAACTATTATAATGCCATATCAGCGCTTTGGTATGCATACAGGCGTCAACCTGTAGCAGGTGGTGAGCGTCAGTCCAGGTTTGCAATATGATGTGAAGCACAGGGTTATGGGTAGGACTCGGCATCTTGTGCATGTATAATAGTAGAAGGCCGTTTACACGATGTGCATAGGTAAATCTGGGGGCACTTACCATCCTAATCACTTGGAGTCTTCCTCATAACAGTAGGTCAACTGTGATCATTTCTGGCATTCTGCCCAGTATCTAGCAGTAAGAGGATCTCAGTTAATGGAGACCATGTTTTTCAGGCCTTTGGTGACAATCACTCCCAGCTACTTAAGTTTGTCCAGTCGCCATTGTAAGTTATAGCTGTCTGTGACCACCCTAGTGGTGTCCCTTGACATGGGCATTGTCTTGCTCTCATCCCAATTTACTTTGTATCCTGACAATGTTGATAATTCCATTATAAGGGACATTAGGACCAGGAGAGAAGTGTGAAGGCCTGCCCGTGTAAGGAGAATGGTGTCCGCTTACAAAAGAATCTTGGAAGGACCAACGGGCATAGAGACATCAACAATGTCAGGAGATTGGTTAATTGCAGCTGCATGGGGCTCCAGTGCCAACAGGAATAGCAAGGTAGAGCGAGGGCATCTCTTGCTCGTCCCTCTGTGATTGGGGAAGGGTCAGAGAGAAAGTCTCCGCAGCTGTGCTGTGGGAGCATTGGACAACATTTTTGACTTTAGAAATAAACTCAGGCCTCAAAACAAACAGGTGAAGGGTCGCAAACAGGTATCACTAGCTAATGCAGTGAAACGCCTTCTCTGCTTCTAAGGACAGAGCCAGGGAGTTAATGAGGATTTCCTATTTGGACCAAAGAAGATATGTTAATGTGTGCATGTGGTTACGTGAGGCATGAAGCCCACCTGAGATTGAAGAACCAATATCGGGACCACTTGCTTCAGCCTGGATGCCAGTATCACTTCTAGGGTCTTAATATGCAAATTTAGCAGAGATATTAGTAAATCTTTACTAGGGTTAGGGAGGACAGCAATTAGAGCCCTGCTAGAGATCACAGCTAAACTACCAGTACTGTCCTCCTCTTTGAAGATTTTGTAAAGTATGTCTACAAGGTCCTTCTTAGCCCATTTGTAGAATTCCCCAGGGTATCCATCTTAACCTAGAGCTTTGTTGTAAGGGAGATTCTAGATGGAAAGCACAGTTTCCCCATTGAGCTGCATCTCTGCACCATAAAGGTGAAGGTAATAAGTAGCGAAGGTGCCTTTAGTGGGCTGAGGTTCCATGACTAAGCGCCCAGCATTGTTTCTAATGGCAGGAATGGCCATCATCGCTTGCCATTGCTTCAGTTGAGCCATCAGCAGATGACCCGCCTTCTCGCCTTGCTCATAATGGTGAGTTCTCAATCTCTACAGCATATGCTCGCCCTTTGGGGTTTAAAGGGCATTAACATCCATTTTTGCCCTCTCGGGTTTCTTCCGGGCCAGCCCCATCAGATGAGCCATGTATTCCCGGGTTAGGGAGGTGATGGTTCTCTCAAGGGCATTCTGTCGGTCTGCCGTGTTTCTGTTGCTCAGTGCTGCGTCCCGGATGGCTTGACCTTTAATGTTGGCCTTGGCAGCATCCAATTACATTTGTGCTGACATGTCCGACCCAATATTGTCCGTAAGGTAGGTGGACAAATGTGCCTTCAATAGCATTTTTTTCTCCAGGCATCTGATAGTGGGAGACGTTCAGCATCCAGGATTTGTGGTCAAGGGTACATATTCTCCAATACAGGGTCAGACAGACTGGTACATGATCCAAAAACAAACCTCCCAGAATGCCACAACATTGTGAGCAGAACCAGTGAATGTGAGAGAAGGAAATAACACTGCCTGGACTGGGATCCGTGAGCTGCAGAGAGCTATTCATTTCTTGTCAAAAGGGTGTAAAAGGTGCCATACATCAGCCAAGCCATGATCTTTTAGGATATCACCAATGAACGCTCTATCACAGTTATTGATCTTCTCTTCGGGACTTTTCTTGTCCAGGTATGATAGAATCTTTTGCCTCTTAATGTAATGGGTTAAGCCATTAACATTCAGGGAGATAATAGAGAGTTGTGGGGACGCCATTGTGATGTTCGAAATGGGAGGACTCTGTAGTGTGTTCCTGACTGATATAGTGTCAAAAAAGTGTAGGAGGTCACCCAGAAAATAGGGATTGTTAGAAATGGGGGCTCTAGTTGGCAGAGGTATGCAGCCTGTCCAAGTAGGGACCACCACTTTAGTCAGGGTAAGTCAGATACACACCCTAAATTAACCTGTACTCACCTTCGGGTAGCCTGGCACAGAGCAGTCAGGCTTAACTTAAGAGGCAATGTGTAAAGTATTTGTGCAACACTTAATACAGTGAAAACACCACACAAAAACAATCCACACCTGGTTAGAAAAATAGAGCTAAATGTATTCAACAAAACAAGACCAAAACAACAGAAATCCAATAGGTAGTATCGGAGTTATGAATTTGTAAAGAATATCTTGAATTATAGTGCTTAGAGTCATAAAGCTCCAACCGGGGCTATCTGGTTGCACTGGACCAGGTCACATCTGAAAAGTCAAGCCGACCGCAATGGAGTGCTGGTCGGATACAGAAGCCATGCAGGCCCCATTGAAACGGTACCTTTCATGGAAGATGCGTGGGCGGCAAGAACAAGATGCATTGATTCCGAGTCACGCAGTCGGGACCCGCATTGTCGTCGAACCCCTATGTGATTAAGACGATGCGTTGTCGTTGAGCCTCCAGTCGGGTCCCGCGTTGTCGGCGAACCTCTTACAATGAAGGTGATGCGTCGTAGTCGGGCCTCGCAGTCAGGTCCCGCAATCAGGTCCTGTGTCATTGTCTTGCCACACAGGGATGTCCTCGAGGCAGCACTGCGTCGAAGGAGAATGCGTCTGTTTCGACAGACGCAAAACTAGTGATGTGTGGGTTTTAAAGAAAAACAGCTGCAGAACCCCCTTTGAAGACCCAGGACTGGATTGGCAACTCTTGGCAGGGCTGGACTCAGAGTGGGCAGAGTCCAGCAGCTGAAGCAGAGTTGAAGGAAGTATTTGATGTCCCTGGGACTTCAGAACAGGAGGCAAGCCAGCAACCCCTTGGATTCACTTGGTTCTGGGATGTAGAGATTCAGGCCCAGTTCTTCTCACCACCAGGCAAAGGATAGCTGGCAGCAGGGCAGACACAGCAGGAATCCAGTAAATACAGCAGAGTCCAGCAGAGTGTCGGTCCTTTCAGCAGCACAGTAGTCCTTCTCCCTGGCAGAGTGTCCTCAGGTCCAGAGTGTACTGAGTAGGTGGTGTCAGAGGTCCAGCTCTGGGTGGAGACTTCAAAGAGAGGCCTTTGAAGTCCACAAGGTCCCTTTCCTTCCTGCTTTGGCTCCAGATTCACTACAGGGGGGTATGCAGTTATTTGTGTGGAGATGGGCACAGCCCTATTCAGGTGCAAGTGTCAGCTCCTCCCTCCCATCTAGCTCACAAAGGCTAATCAGCCTGGTGATGGGCCATCAGGATGTGAATGTCACCCTTCAGCTCCCTGTGTATGTGACTGTCTAGTGGGAATGCACAAAGCCCAGCTGTCCTGCATCCTAGACGTGTATTCAGAGACAAGCAGAGGAACAGAATGGTTAAAGTAAGAAAATGCCAACTTTCTTAAAGTCGCATTTTCAGACTTACAATTTAAAATCCAACTTCACCATGAGTTGTGATTTTAAATTGTGAGTCCAGGGATACCAAACTTGAAATTTCTATCTTGTCCCAATTGGAAGTTACGCTTATAAGAGGCAATCCCAAAGTTAACCTATGGGCAAGATAAGCCTTGGAGTAGTGAAAAATGAATTTAAGAATTTTTCACTACCTGGACATGTGAAACTTAAAAGTACATGTTCAACTTTTTAAATACACTGCACACTGCCCTTTGGACTGTCCAGGGCCTAACCTAGGATGACTAATATGTATTAAAAAGGAAATGTTGGGCCTGGCAAGTAGGTTGACTTGCCAGGTCGAAATGGCAGTTTAAGCTGCATACACAGACTCAGCAATAGCAGGCTTGAGACATGTTTTAACCCCTTTGCAGCCAGGCCTCCCCGTGCCACGCCCTTTTTTGACTATTTGGGGTAGTTCGCACTTAGGCCCCCATAACGTTTTGTCCACATAAGGTATCCACGCCAAATTTGCGTCCTTTTCTTCCAACATCCTGAGGATTCTAAATGTACCAGGGGTTTGAGGATTCCCTTGGAGGGGACAGAGAAATTAGGCAAAATACAGCTAAATTAGGGTTTTGGGGGGGAAAAATGGGATGAAAGTGCTGCAGAAGAAAGCATCTGGTTTCTTCCCTGCAAAGGGTATCAACAAAGGGTTTGTGGTGCTAAAATCACGACCATACCAGCTTTCCTGAACAGGCAGACTTTTGTCAGAAAAACAAAATTTTCTACACAGTTTTGGTATTTTCCTGGGACATAGCCTATTTTTCCTATTTTTTGTGCTTCCAACCTCCTTCCAGTTAGTGGTAGAAATGGGTGTGAAACCAATAATGGATCCCGGAAAGCTATACATTTTTGAAAATTAGACAACATTCTGAATTCAGCAGGGGGTCATTTGTGTAGATCCTTCATGGTTTTCCTATGGAAAGTAACAGTTGAAATAAAAGAATATTGAAATTTAGTTGAACAAACAGCCATTTGTGCCTACATTTTCACCTGTATCTTCTTCTTACTATGGTAGATTTTGAAAGCTATATACCGTTACGTCCCCCGGGACCCTTCTGGTTGCGGGGTAATATGAGGCTTGTAGGTTCACCAAGAACCCGAGGTACCTAGAGCCAATAACTGATTTACACCGTGCAGTGTTTTTTCATTATGTACCGGGTATACAGTAATTCATTTGGTAAAATGTAAGAGTAAAAAATCGGTATCAAGGAAACTTATGTATCTCTGAAATTGGAACAAGATAAGGAGTTTAGAAGCAGTGGTTATTTGTGCATCTCTGAATTTGTGGGTACACATATTAGCATGTGAATTAGAGGGTATTGTTCAAAATGACTTCCTTTTTACACACTGTCTTACATTTGGAAGGCAGAAATGCATAGAAAGACAAATAGTAATAACACTTGTTCTACTATTCTGTGTTGCCCTAAGTCTCCCGATAAAAATGGTACCTCACTTGGGTGGGTAGGCCTAGTGTCTGCTACAGGAAACTGCCTAAAATGCAACATGGACCCATCACATTTTTCCAGTGAAAACTGACCCTTTTTTGCAATGTGCAAAGCTGTGAATTTTGGGCCCTAGCTCAGCCAGCACCTAGGAAAACTTAGCAAACCTGTACATTTTTGAAAACTAGACGCCCAGGAGAATCCAGATTGGGGGACCTGTGTGACTCTCACCTCGTTCTGTTAAACAGAATCCCTTACAAACCTCAAACTTTGTCAAAAAAACACATTTACCTCACATTTCTGTGATGGAAGGTTCTGGAATCTGTGGGGAGCCACAAACCGGCACCCACCCAGCACTGCCCCAAGTCTCCCGATAAAAATGGTACCTCACTTGTGTGGGTAGGCTTAGTGCCCGCAACAGGAAACGGCCCTAAACGCAACGTGGACACATCACATTTTTCCAGTAAAAACTGACCCTTTTTTTCAATGTGCCTAGCTGTGGATTTTGGGCCCTAGATCAGCCGGCACCTAAGGAAACCTGTACATTTTTTAAAACTAGACACCCAGGGAAATCCAGGATGGGGTGACTTGTGTGGCTCTCACTAGTTTCTGTTACCCAGAATCACTTGCAAACCTCAAACTTTGTAAAAAAAAAACACACATTTTCCTAACATTTCTGTGATGGAAAGTTCTGGAATCTGTAGGGAGCCACAAACTTTCACCCACCCAGCATTCCCCTAAGTCTGCCGATAAAAATGGTACCTCACTTGTGTGGGTAGGCCTAGTGTCCGCGTCAGGAAAACGGCCCAAAACGCAATGTGGACACATCACATTTTTCTAGTGAAAACTGACCCTTTTTTGGCAATGTGCCTGGCTGTGGATTTTGGGCCCTAGCTCAGCCGGACCCTAGGGAAACCTAGCAAACCTGTGCATTTTTTAAAACTAGACACCCAGCGCAATCCAGGATGTGGTGACTTGTGTGACCTAACTAGGTTCTGTTACCCAGATTCCCTTGCAAACCTCAAACTTTGTAAAATAAAAAAAATAAAAAACATTTTCCTCACATTTCTGTGAAGGAAAGTTCTGGAAACTGTGAGGAGCCACGAACTGGCCCCAACCCAGCATTCCCCAAAGATTCCCGATAAAAATGGTACCTCACTTGTGTGGGTAGGCCTAGTGCCTGGGACAGGAAACGGCCCAAAACGCAACGTGGACACATCACATTTTCCAGTGAAAACGAACCCTTTTTTTGGAATGGGCCTAGCTGTGGATTTTGGGCCCTAGCTCAGCCGGCACATAGGAATACCTAGCAAACCTGTACATTTTTAAAAACTAGACACCCAGAGGAATTCAGGATAGGGTGACTTATGTGGCTCTCACCAGATTCTTTTACCCAGAATCTATCGGAAAACCTCAAACTTTGTCCAAAAAACATATTTTCCTCACATTTCTGTGATGGAAAGTTCTGGAATCTGTGGGGAGCGACAAACTTCCACCCACCCAGCATTCCCCTAAGTCTGCCGATAACAATGGTACCTCACTTGTGTGGGTAGGCCTAGTGCCTGCTACAGGAAATGGCCCAAAACTTATTGTGGAGACATCAACATTATTTATTATGAAACAACCTGGTTTTGCAAGGGAGTCATCCACGTTTTTGGTCACGGGCTCGACGGCCATCTAGGGAAACCAAACATTTCTGAAAACTAGACACCCGGAGGAGTCCAGAGAGGTGTAGCTTGCATGGATACCCCAATGTTTTCTTACCCAGAATCCCCTGCAAACCTCAAATTTATCTTAAAAAACCCCATTTTCCTCACATTTCTGTGTGGTAAAGTTGTGGGATCACCAGGCTGACACAGTACCCGCGACATGGAAGGGCCAAAATGTATTGTGGAGACATCAAATTTATGTATCACAAAACAACCTGGTTTTGCAAGGGGGGCACCTGCGTTTTTGGTCCCGGGCTAGGCTGCCATTTAGGGAAACCTACCAAACCCAGACATTTCTGAAAACTAGACACCCGGGGGAGTCCAGGGAGGTGTGACTTGTGTTGATCCCCCATTGTTTTCCTACCCAGAATCTTCTGCAAACTTCAAATGTAGCTAAATAAATCACATTTTCTTTACATTTCTGTCTGGTATCACCGTGCCAGCACAAATTTCCTCCCACCCAGCTTTCCCCTTGGTCTCCCGATAAAAATGATACCCGGGGGGGGAACAGGGGTGAGAAAGACTCACTATGGCCAAATTTCTATGGGGGGGAGCAAAGGCCCTTGCCCAAGGGTCTGCTCCCCCCTCCCTGGTGTCTAATGGGTAGATCCCTGCTTGGGGATCGCCCTCCCGCGGCGATCCCCAAGCAGGGGCCACTAGGGAGGGATACCATTGGTAAGGGGAGATTCTCCCCTTTGAAAACGATACCTCTCCCGTGTGATTCGGTGCTCGGGGGGCTGAGATGGCACCATGAGCACCAAAGCATTGAAACTGAAACAAGGCGATCGGCTCATTTCAGTTTTAGTTTCATATGTAATGACGTCAGCGACTTGGCAGTTCTCTTCACTAAGGCGGAAGAACCTGGAGAGACCATCAGCAATGGCGTGGTCTGTTCCAGGACGGTGTTCCACCGTAAATTCCATTCCCTGTAGGGAGATGGACTATCTCAACAGTTTGGGTTTCTTACCCATCGTCTGTATTAACCGTCTGAGGGGTCTGTGGTCCCTCTTAACCCGGAAGTGAGTGCCAAGCAGGTATGGCCTTAGCTTCTTCAGCACCCATACCACAGCAAAAGCTTCCCTTTCTATTGATCTCCACCTCTGTTCCCTGGGAAGTAGCCTCCTGCTGATGAAGACTACAGGCTGATCCAGGCCCTCTTCATTTAGCTGTGAAAGTACGGCCCCTACACCATGCTCTCAAGCGTCTATCTGGATAAATTCCTGGGAGAACTCAGGGGCCTTGAGCACCAGTGCTGTGCACATGGCCTCCTTCAGGGCATCAAAGGCTTTCTGGCACGCCTCTGTCCTGATCACCTGACATGACTACTTCCTGGAAGTCAGCTCTGTCAAAGGGACAACAATGGTGTCATACCCCTTGATGAACCTCCTGTAGTAACCAGTTAGGCATAAAAAGGCTCTACCCTCTGTCTGGGTCTGGGGGTTACCAAGCCAGAAATGTCTCAATCTTGGCCTGGTGAGGTTGCACCCTGCAACCTCCCACTTGGTGACCCAAGTAGACTATTGATCCCTGCCCTATCTGGCACTTACTGGCCTTGATGGTCAGGCCTGCCCTCTGCAGAGCGTGAAACACTTCCTTGAGGCGACACAGGTAGTCCTCCCAGCTGAAGCTGAATACCGCAATGTTGTCTAAGTAGGTGGCACTGAAGTTCTCCAGCCCAGCCAGGACCTGGCTGACCAACATCTGGAAGGTGGCAGGGGCGTACTTTAACCTGAAGGACATGACCTGGAACTCAAAGTGCCCTTCTGGTGTGGAGAATGCAGACCTCTCTTTGGCTCTGTCGGTCAAGACAATCTGCCAGTACTCAGACATTAGGTCATGCGTGCTGAGGAACTTGGCAGCTCCAAGCCAATCAATGAGTTCTTCAGCTTGGGGATAGGGTGTTCGTCAGTCTTCCTGACTGCATTGAGCCCACAGTAGTCCACACAGAACCGAAGTTTAGGTGTGACACCTGGAAGGCCAGCCTTGGGGACCAGCACCACTGGGCTGGACCAAGGACTGTTTGAGGGCCCAATAACCCCTAATGCCAACAGTTTGGAGACCTCCGCCTTAATGTTAGCCCTCACTTTGTCAGACAACCTGTGCATTTTATTTTTCACAGGTGGGCTTATCCCAGTGTCAATATCTTGGGTGCACCATGTAGTGGGCCCTGGGGTAAGTGAGAAGAGAGAGGCATACTGTCCCAGCAACTGATGACAGTCTCTCTGTTGATCTAGGGTCAGTGTAGGGGAGAGGCTCACACCCTCCACTGACCCATCCTGCTCGTTGGAAGGTAGGAGGTCGGTGAGAGGTTCACTCTCCTCTTCCACCCCATCATCAGTGACCAAGAGCATGGTAATCTCATACTGCTCAAATTGGGGCTTGTGGTGGTTCACATGCAGGACCCTCTAAGGGTTCCTAGGAACCTTGAGGTCCACCAGGTAGGTGACATCACTCTTGCGCTCCTTCGCCTCATAGGGCCCAGACCAGCGGTCTTGCAGAGCATAGGCTCCATTACCCACACCTTTTGGCCAGGTTGAAAATCAGCCAAAGTGGCATTATGGTCATACCAAGATTTTATGTCCTTCTGGCTAGCTTCCAGATTCTCCTGGGCGAGCATCGTGAAGCGGGCTGTTTGGTTGTGAAGGGCCAGCATGTAGCTGACCATATCCTGAGGGTTTCTCCCAGGAGCTTGCTCCCAGCCCTCCTTTACCAAACTGAAAGGCCTTCTCACAGGGTGTCCATACAGCAGTTGAAAGGGGCTAAAACCAACCCCCTTCTGCGGTACCTACTTGTATGCAAACAAAAGGCATGGTAGGAGGATGTCACACTTACGCCTCATGGTGTCTGACAGACCCATAATCATGCCTTTCAGGGTTTGGTTGAACCTCTCAACCAACCCATTGGTTTGGGGGTGGTAAGGAGTGGTGAACTTGTAGGTCACCCCACAATCCTTCCACATGTCCTTCATGTAGTAAGACATGAAGCTGGTACCCCTGTCAGATTCCACCTCCTTGGGGACACCCACATGGATAAAGATCCCCATTAGTGCCCTGGCAACGACGGGAGCAGTCACCGTCCTCAGGGGCGGTAGCTTCCTGGTACCCGGGTGGCATGGTCCACCAAGACCAGAATGAATCTGTTGCCAATGGCTGTCTTGTGGTCCAGAGGCCCAATGATGTCGATGCCCACCCTCTTAAAGGGGTTCTAACGACAGGAAAATATTGTATGGGAGCCTTGCACTTCCCCTTCCTGTCTTGCCACTCGCCTGGCAGGTAGGACAGGACCTACAGTATGTATCTGAAGCCTTCTTTATATGAGGCCAATAAAAGTAGGTGACATGCCTGTCAAAGGTCTTGTCTTGCCCCAAATGTCCTGCCAGTGGCACATCATTAACCGGACCCAGTAGGAAGGTCCTGTAGCACTGGGGGACCACCAACACACTTGTTTTACCAGGCTCAGGAACCTTAGGCTCACTATACAGGAGACCATTCTCTCAGTAATCAGGTGCTTGCCAGAGGCATCACTAGCTGCCTGGGTCTCAACTAGGCCTGGGCGGTAAATTCCGTTCCGCTCGCGGAATTTGCGGAATTTGGGTAATTTCGTGCTCTGCGGAGAACGCGGAATTGCCAAAAATTCCGCAATCCGCGGCTTTGCAGAATTTTTTGCTTTTCGCGCTTTCAAAATGCGTGTTTGCGAGATATTTCTCCCCGAGCACGCAAACAGCGTTCGCGAACAGGAAAAAAGCATCGCGAACGGGCGGAACAAGCAATTCCGCGTGTTCACGGAACTTTTGCGTGCTCGCGGAGATTTTTACCGTTTCGCGGAGCTTTGCGTAGCGCGACTAAGCAAATTCCGCCCACCCCTAGTCTCAACCTGCTGCCGCAAACCCTCAACAGAAGGGCATTCTTCCTGTGCCCTGCAGAACACCTTCCTGGTGGGATTCCCTTTCTACTGCAAATTGGTCAGCTTAGGCAGGTTCCCCAGTTCGGCCACTTCCTCCTCTGTAGGTACCAGAGCTTCCCCCACAAGTTCAGCCTCCTTCCAGACCGTGGGAATTTCAGGAGCGGGTTTCCCGCTACCGCTCCCCTTGCCTTTTCTCTTTTTGGCAGGTGCCTGAGCCAGCCTTTTAGGCTCCAGGTCCTCTTGACTACCCTGATGGGCTGCCATGGACCGTGTGGTCAGGCACACCCACTCAGGCAACCCCATCATCTCCACGTGGGACTTGAGCTCCACCTCCTTCCAGGCAGTATGCTCTAGGTCATTACCCAGCAGACAATTCACAGGCATAGATGAACTCCTAGCTAACTTAAGCTGATCTGAGACACCCCTTCCCGCATTAAAAGGGAACTAGAGTCACTGGGAAGTGGCTCTTACGGTTGTCAGCTGCACCCACCTGGTGGAACACATTAGGTACTACCTGCTCTGAAGACACCAGATGGCACCTGGCGGTTTTCATAGTGGCTCCTGTGTCTCTCAGAGTCTCCACCCATTACCCATTTCTGGTGACTCACTGACTGTACTTCCTAGTATTGTCAGGTTTGGGGGTTCTCTGCACCATCTCTCTGTCACCCAGGGACACCAGGGTAACCTCTGCACTATCCCCGCAAACTATGTGGGACCATCTCCTCCCAAAGCACTACACTAGTCAACCCCAGTTACTACCCACTGATTGGGGGATGTGCCCGCTTTTCACACTTGGGATCACCCTTGATTTGCCCTTCCTGCTGACACTCAAAGCACTTGAGGGGTCCCTTCCCCACAGACTTACTGTCCGGAAACCACTTCTTTTCAGTAGGGGGATGAGAGCCCTGATCCACAGAACTGGTTTGTGGCCCTTTGGAGAACTTCTTTTTATTTTTGTCCCCCCACCTTCTTCTGGTGAGAACCCTGCCCAGCCTTGTATTGATACCCCGCCAGATACCTTCTTATGGACCCTGGTGCTGACCCGCGGTCTGCCTCCTTAGCAAGCTCCCTTCGGTCAGAGAGCCTACTGTCAGCAAGGTGTTGACACATATCTAGTAAACAAACATTGAACAGGTGCTCTTGTGCAATCAAATTGTACAGCCCCTGGTAATCTTTTACCTCACTGCCCTTCACCTAACCACCCAGGGCCTTACAAAAGGAATCCACACAATCCACCCAGGTTTGTTGGGAAAGTTTCTGACAATCCCTGAATTTCTTTCTGTACTTCTCTGGGGTCAGACCAAACTTCCAAATTGAGGCCTCCTTCATGATTGGATACCTCATCCTCACCATCTAGGGTCAGCAGGGTGTCCTTCCCCTCACTAGGAATGTGCCTCCACAGACTAGTTCCCCAGTCCTCCTCAGGGACCTTGTGCATCTGCAGCACAATCTCATAGGCCTCAAACCATCTGTCTGTGTTGTCCCCCACCACAAAATTGGACACCAAATCTTTGGGTATGTGGGCCTTCCTGTCAGAGGACACTGAAGAAATGCTGCCACCATCTTGCCTGAACTCAGCCCTCCTGGCTTTGATGTCCAGCTCTCTCAAACTCCGTTCCTCAGCCAACATCATGTTCTTCTCCTCCATGGCCAACCTTGTTTTCTTTTCGTCCTCCTCCATGGCCAATCTTTTTCTTCTCTTCCTCCTCCATAACCAATCTCTTTTTGCATTTCCTCAAATTTGAGCTTGGCCAGCTTAAATCTGAACTTTCTCTCTTCCCTCCTGTCCTCCAGCTCCTCTGGGGACAGGCCTTTGGAAGAAATGCTGCTCCCTGCCCTGGGGGGAGCCATCTCTCCTTGCAGTCTGTTGTCGCCCTGTACCAAAGACATTAACAGATTCTCCACTGAATCCTGGTCCAGCTCCTCATCATCCTCTATCCCCCCATCCTCCTCCTCAGTGGCCTCATGTGTCAAGCCTGCCGAGCCCGCCGTGTGGGATGGGCGGGGCACGGCAGGGGAGGAGTATAAGACTCCCCTGCTCCCGCACTAGAGTGCTTTACGTTCTAGTGTTCGTGGTGTACTCTGCTTCCGGGTCACCTGCATAGGCTCTTCCGGGACTGCTCTGTTCCTTCGCAGACCCTTGGCGCCCTCCTCCTTACGTCGCAAGTCCAGCGGTGTCTTCGGTGCGGCCTTTGCCTCCCGGGGCGGTTCCTGCTTTCCGGACTCCTCATTCCCCCGTCGTGAGCAGGCGGCGTCTTCGTTGCGGCTCCTGCTTCCCAGTGCAGTTCCTGCTTAACCCGGCGTCCTCCTTCTCCTGTCGTGAGTTGCCGATGTCTTTAGTGCGGCGCCTGCCTCCTGCTTTGGCTCACCTACTCAAAAAGAAATAACCAAGGAGAGAGCCATTAATACGGTAATGGTATTTTCACCTAAGCATTATTAAAAAACAAAGAAGTACTTATTTTAGTAGTGTTCTGTCGTCCTTGAGGATCTGCCTTTCCCCGTGTTTTGGCACCTGAATGGTATGCTCCTGGAAAGATAAATAGAAGATTTTAGTTAGATTTCCTGACATTAATAATTTTTCGTTAATATAGTTAATGGCTGAGGATTTAGCTTGCCTGTTCACAGAGAGTGCCTCCCAGCTACTTTAGGTGGGTGCCATATTACAGTCTGCTGACATTTCATTTTTCTTTTATAGTTTTCTTTTGGGGCACAGATTTCATTGCACTTTTGTTCTTTCTCCTTAGCCAACCTTTTATGAATGTTTTACAAGACAACTTAAGCCATTACAGAATAAGAAGAGGGGGCTCACTCAGGTAGGGAGAAAACCAAAAATCATTACAACACGATTGTTTCCTTTCCTTTATTGTATCATATACTTAATGCACTTTTGCTTTGCATTTAGGAAGCCCCTGATTGACTGACCTTATGCTTAACAATAAACATCAAGGGATGATTGTTTGTTTACCCATTGTTTCCCCCACTTCCCCTAGTTACCATTGTCACTTTGACAATATTTGGGCGCAACTGGTGAAAAGGGGAGGTTGGGTGCCTTCTTCCTGCATGTCGTTCCTGCAGAAACATAGGTAAGAGCTTTTGACATCATGTGCTGCATCCCTAGTTTCTAATTTCTTGCTTCAGTGTCTTTTGCAGCTCCCCCTTCTTGGTGAAGCCTTTGGTAGAAACCTTAAACCCCTTGCAAAAATCCTTGCGCTGGGTCATAGTTAACTTCTCCAGCTTAGCCAGCTCGAAATCCATGGTTGTAGGTGGAGGCGCAGCTATGAGGCCTCCAATCAGAAACATGATTTTAGGAAAGAGCAAAAATGCCATCCAGGAAGAATAAAAAAATAGAAAATTACAATCCTAGAGAGTCAGAAAAAAAATGCAAAGGAGGATCAGAGACAATTAATTCAAATATGTCTTATATGTGGATGGTAGTGTACATCAAATTACTGTAAGGCAGTGCACAAACACAAGTCCTATCCTCACCGCTGATCACCAATGTTAGAAATGGGGTCTGTAGTTGGCAGAGGTATGCACCATGTCCAAGTAGGGACCACCACTCTAGTCAGGGTAAGTCAGGTACACACCCTAAAATAACCTGTGCTCACCCTCTGATAGCTTGGCACAGAGACAGGGATGTAGCATGGCAGCCCCAGCATGGGGTGTACGGAGAACAAGTGGAGGGGAAAAACAGGAGAGCGGAACGGATGGAAGCGTGATTCAGTAGACACTGGGTACTGTTGAGAGCATGTAGGGAAGGGTCAAGGACCAGTTCTGTTTGCAAGGATGAATATAGGATCACCTAAATGTATTCAGGACTACCTAACTTTCAACCGCAGGACCTTCCTAACTGTGTACGCCCATAGCTCCAATGGGGACGGGCCCGCTAGCTCAGTCGAATGTTGTCACGCCTGGCGGGTTCCTCAAGATCAGTCACTTTCCGGCACAAGTGCCAAAGGTCTGGCCCAAATTGAGCGGTTTGTTCCATATGCAATTCAACCAGTCTGAAGCCACTCTCTAGCCCCTCCATTCTGTTGTTGAAGACCCCCAGGTCGGCCCACATGGACTTTACCTCCGCTGTTAGGGGGGCCATAGAATCAACCATGGAGCTGTGTTGGGAGTTGTGATTTCCTTCAATTGCCTGGAGGACTTACGGGAAGCCATGGCTCCAGCTGCCAGGAGCAGGACAATAGGGAGGAGGTCAACCAACTCAGGAGTCCTAGGTGCTTCACTACAGTGTCAGATAGATGTGCCTCACTTACGGTATGTAGAAGAGGCCAGTGGCCACAGGGTCACATCAGGGTAACACAGGAAGTCGCAGAAAGTCAGTCCATTGTGCCCACAATGCCAGATAGTAAGGGGGGATGTTGCAGTCACAGCCACAAAGGGGGTACACATGATCGGACCATCTTTGTATGGATGAGCAGAAGCAATGAAGATGGGCAGCCCATATAAAGTTCAGTTCAAATGTGGGGGTGGCAGAGAGTGCCCAGCAAACTCTCCTCAAATGATATCCCAGGCTCCTGTTGTGCTACCACATCCATGTTGCTAGAGGCGCCTGGGGAGATCGCCAAATGCGGAGGCCAGGCAGCAGCAATAGCAGAGGGGGTCATCAAGGGAAAACAGCCTGGTCAGGTGGCAGATAGTCAGACTCCCAGGGCCACAGCATTAATAGCCATTGTGCAGCGTCCCTCCCGCACCAGTAGAGGAGCTGCCACTCCCATAGATTGTCGCTCCTCAGGGCCAGTTCACACAGCAGGTCGCCAGCGGGCATCAGAGGAAGAGATTGTCGTGGCCCAAGATGCGTGACAATGCAGACAGCCTCCCCCAGCTGCACCATTAGTAGTGGCTAGGATGCCTTTAAGGGGGATGGGATGGGACGATGCAAAGGAGTGGTGCAGCGCAGTCAAGCTGCCAACTGGGCTGGCACCAAACTCCCAAATGTGGCTTTCAGCCGTCGTCGCCTCCCAAGGCCTTGCAGGTGGAGGGGCACTCAGACTATAGCTGCGTTCAGAGATGGGGCAGGTAACAATGGCTCCATGGTCCCAAGACAGGCAGGGCAGGCAGCTTAACCGTAGACTGGGTAGACAGCAATTAGAACGCCTGTTGCAAGCAAACCAGGCTGCAATGTTCCCCACGGAGCATCGGAGCTCTACACAGAGGCAGCCACCATGCTCTGTGGCTTGGCTCTACCACCGTCACCACTCTTTTTTTATCGTATCTATTAGCGTAAGATTTTATATTTATATAGTATATAAGTAAAGAGGTCTTGATTTAGAGGGAATTTAGTCTACACCAGGCAAGGAAAGTTACACCATTGGAAATGTGGCTTTCCAAAATTCCCAAATGGATTCCTGCTCGGGAATCGTGGCAATGCCACAAACCCCAGGTGGGAACCCAGTCACTGGAGGGAGGATGGCACCCCCTGGCTTTAGACGCCCTTGGGTTCAAAATAAAAAAAGGGCAAATCTTATTTCCTTTCCAAGGATACTGTCCTCACCTTCTTTACCACCTACAGAAGAGAAGAGGCAACTGGACACAGTGTTGTCTGGCAGGTACCATTTGTTTTCTATGTGGCCCATGTCCCAGGGTGTATTACCATTCCACAGGCAGGTAATAATTCAGAAGAGGAACTATTGGAAAGGGAGAGTCTCCCATTTCCAGTTGTTCACCTCCCAGATGTATTTATGCTTAGGCATTGCATTAGCACCCTCCGAGGGTTTTTGAGTGCACATAATAAGTAGGCCTGGGCAACATTTAAATTACACTGATGTAATTTCTGGAATTTTGTGTGCTTGCTATGTGAAATTTCCTAAATACGCCATTGCAGCACTTCGTGTAATTATATGCCATTCGTAGTAAATATGAGACAATGATTCTGAGGCTGCTGGGTCTCATTGCCTCCGGAATCCTGCTGTTAAAGCTTGCCCTTTGACATATGCAGGCTCTGCATTGGGACTTGAAGTTCCAGTGGATACAGCATCAGGAGAATCTCTCTAACCTGGTCCAGATAGCGGAGGGAACTGCAAAAGACCTGCACTGGTGACTGACAAACCACGATTGGGTCAGTTGCAGACCCCTCTCTCTTCTCCACCCAGAACTCACAATGGTCACAGATGCTTCACGCCTGGGTTGGGGCAGGCATCTGGGTGAGATGGAGATCAGAGAACTCTGGTCTCCAGCAGCCGCAGCTCCACATCAACCTACTGGAATTAAGAGCGAAACGCTTGGGATTAAAAGCCTTCCTTCCATCCATCAGGTGGAGGCTGGTTCAGGTGTTCATGGACAAAACCTCCGCCATGTGGTACTGTATCAAATAGGGTGGGGTGGGGTCGTGGACCCTGTGCTAGGAGCCTCTGTGCCTCTGGAAATGGCTGGAACGTCAGGACATTTTCTTGGTCGCACAACACCTGGCAGAATCTCTGAACGCCAGGGCAGAAGAACTCAGCCGTTGATACCTAGGGAATCACAATTGGCATCTTCCGTCAGAGGTGGTGCAACTGGGGAGAGCCTTGGTTATGTATGCGTGGACATTGAGCAGCGACAGCTGAGAGTCTTCGATCTGCCTCCCGAGTATTTGATATCATCTTAACAGCTAGGCGTCCCTTGACAAAGACTATATGCCTGCTGATGGGACAAATTTGTGGCTTGTTTTGCTGCCAAATTGATTAATTCTTTGTCTGCTCTGTTATCCGAAGTTCTTTTGTTTGCATTGTCCCTCGCCCGGCCAGGCCTTGCTTTGAGCACAGTTAAAGAGTACCGTTCAGCCCTCTCTGCTTTCTTGCAGGAGCCGGATCAACTGTCCCTGTTCAAGTCACTTGTTGTGACACATTTCCTGAAGGTTTAGAGGACATGTTCCCCCCTGCACCGTTCACTATTTCCCAATGGGATCTAAATTTAGTCCTAACCTTTTTGATGTGTTCACCTTTTGAGCTGAATCACAGCTGTTCTCTCAGATTGCTCACCATCAAAACAGGTTTTTCTAGTGCCTATTACATCTGCCGGAAGGGTTAGCGAACTGCAACCGTGCACACATAAAGCTGAGTTGGACACGATGAGTGTGGGAACTGATGACTCAGCTTTCTGTATTGCATGTAGCAGGGCATTTAATTCTGCATGTTGTGCAGTACTATCACCTAAAAATTTGGTATGGGTGCATTGTGGGATGAATTCACCATCCTTCAGTACACCTTGCTCTGCTATGGAGTACTTAAATTTAGTTCCTACCCCAGGTTGGGCAGAGCCATCTGTATAAAAGATGCTATGATAAGACTCCACAGGTAACGTGTCAGAAATCAGAACAGTATCTTGTTCATATTGGAGAAAAGTTTGTGAACGAGGAGAAGGATTGTACTGGAACTTTACGTCTGCTGCACTTAAAGAAAAGGCCGACTGTACCCATCTTCGGTGTAGGGAACGAGCATTGAGATTGATTGTCTTTGTGGCTGCTCCTAGTGCTTGTATGGGAGAAACAATAATGATATGCTTTCACTGCGCCAAAGGGCGCTCTTTCAAAGTAGTCATCTGTACAGCTGTTAATATGTTTTCAATAGAAGCGAAGTGTGCTTCTTCCAAGGAATACAAGTGTGACTTCTAAGCAATGGCGACGGTCTGTCCTACGTTGTAGGTCACATAGGTGTAACCATAGTGACTGGATATGACGCTGATAACAAAGTTGGTTTGTTTGTCCCTGGTTTATAAATATTTAGTTTCAAGCATGTCCGCTTGTATGGCATGCAAGAAATCAGTGTGTGCTTCTAGCCACTGTTTGGATTAAAACGTAAGAGAAATCAGGTCATACAGAAGCTTCACTCTCTCTGTGTAGTGAGGCAAATAAGTACCTCCAAAGTTAAAAAATCCCAGCAGGGATTGTAACCTTTTCAGCGCGTTGGGAGGTTGCAAGGTAGCACACTTTTGGAGGAAGTCTGGAGCTAAACCCTTGCCCTCCTTGGATAATTCATATACAAGGAACGTCACTGTCAGGTAGGCAATCTTCGATTTTTCTAAATTGATTTTGTAACCATGCGATGCTAGTATGGTCACCACTCTGTCCACTCTAGTCAGGTGTAAGTTAAAATCATCATGAGTTAAATAGATACCATCAATATGTGACAGTACCTTGGGACCTGGTTGCAAGATCTCCATGATTTGTGCAGAAAACAAGCCAGGACTATTCTTATAGCCCATAAGCAAGCGTCAGAATGAAAACTGCACTCCTTCTAAACTAAAAACAGTCAGATACTCACTCTCAGGCATTATGTTGTGACTGAAAAACCCATTGGAAATATCCAGGGTTGTTTTATATTTTTTCGCACCAGGTTCATCATTAAACCTGTGCTATGAGCATTCTGCACTGCATATGTTCGAGTGTGCAAATTCAAATTTCTGTAGTCTAAGACTATTCTATAACAACTGCCTCACTTAGAGACGGGAAAAAGGGGTGTGTTCATGGGTAAGAGACTATGTGCTTTAATGCTGTGATACTGCGGCTGATCTAGTATTGCTTTATTACAACTTTTTGCTTCTGGCTTTAAGTGATATTGTGCTTGTGGTTCACTACGTAGGGGAATAATGTGTGGACTAGAGTGCTTGTCCCACCCCGCTTGGTATCTGTATAAGGTTGGAGCCTGTCTAACAGCCCATTTGTTGGCATACATTTTTCTGATGTCTTTAGGTACTATGGGAGAGCGCCTTCCCTAATGAAGGATGCAGGCCAGTCTTCTTCCGCCAGGATGATGTCATAGTCATCAGATAACTGCGCCCAAAAGACTGCTTTTATTATAAGTGGTATATCCCCTTCAATTTGTATGTTCAAATTATAAACCCTATCTGGAGGATTTAAGTGTTGATCTGGAGTCTCAATCTGTATAAAGTCATCAGTTGAATTCAGAAATCCAGAAACCTGTGAAACGTCTGATGCATCATTGTCACTTCTGCGGCACTGTCTAGAAGCACTCTCACCCAAGTCCTGTTTCGCAGGAGGACTCGCAGATGAATTTGCATGCTTTTTAGAAAGTCCTGCCACTTTCTTCTTTTTTAATGGAGTTTTAGAATCCAATCCTTTCTCTTCCCTTTTAACGCTGACATCAGTCTTGCTTCCTCCTTCACTTTTCATACAGTATTCTTCTTTTCTGCGGTACTCAGATCAGAATATTGATACTGGTCAGGTTTCTTCATTGTTTCGCAATCTTTTAAGTTATACCCACCACTGCTGGATTCCCAAGAGGTGGGTGATCCAGCCCATCTTTTATCTTTGTCTTTTTGTTTTTTCTTTCTTTCCGTTACAGATTTCTCCTTAACATATCCTTAAGTATCAGTGATAGGTTTTAGATGTGGCTTAACAGGTTGAGTACCTAAGGCATGTCTACCTACAGGGGTATGAACATCAGCAATTATTTTCAGTAGTTCCTGTTCGCGGTCTTGAACCGGAACTGCTTCCAGTTTCTGACTTACAGCAAGAACTGAAGCTTCTCCCTTTATGTTGCTTAGGATGATAGAGGATACTGTGGAAAAGTTCCCTATTAACTTCATTCCTAAATCCAGAGCTGGTGCAGCTCCGTGCTCATTTTGTACTTGTCTTAGTATATCGGGGAGGACCGCCGATAAAGGTATACCATGTGTACTGGTATAAATGCATGCAAGGATGCATCCCCAGGAGTTATACTACTCTACTGGAAGCACCATCCCAAGAGGAAGACACATACTCAATATCCTGTGTTTATCTTGGGGGATAGTGTACGGATACACTGCTTTTAACTGGTTGGTCTTACGAGCAATCCAGAAAGCCATTTCATCACGCTTAGTGGGCACTTTTCCCATGATAGTATTAATAGTTTCTGGACAAGTGGTCTGTATTTGTGTGGTAGTGGCAAGCCCTACTGCGAAAGCAGGTCTAGAGCTCAAGGTTCATTGTACGAACTGTACAAGTCTCCTGTATAAGGTGATTGTGTGATTTAATATTCCTACTACCTCCTAATGGGGTAGGTTGTCAGGGCGAGGAACAGGAGTTTAACCAGTCAAGACTGGCCACGTAGCCCTGTCATTGCTCTGAGGCCCCGGGTTTACATGTCTGTGCGTATGCTGCAATTTACCACCCAACCAATTTTGGTGTTCCTGAAAAGTTAAAGGGATTGCCAAATCTTTGTAAGCCCTATAATGTGCTGGTAGGTCTACGCTGTATATTCTTGAAACTGCCCTGAGGCAGCATCAATAGGCTCAAACTCCACCCAGGAGTAAAAAGTCTAAAAGGCATATGCTGGATGTGCAGCTATTACAAAAGTAACTCCCTCATCGGGGACACCTTGAGTAAATGCTTCCCTGCAATTGACCCCTATAAAAATAGGTGTGGTCATGATGAATGGATTCTATTTCCTACCTGGAATCAAAGAATTAGAAAACCCACAGAATGGGTAATGACCTTTTATGGGTCAAACATGACGAACGTACGTAAACAGGTGCTTCCTTATCTAACAGGTGTCTCAGTAATGATATCATTATGGTTCAGATGTGTATGATAAGAAAAACTACTCAAGGCGTAACCGTAAGATACAGGCCTGACGCTGGGCGCCAACTGTTGCTTAAGTTACGACTTTGGCGTAACTCTACAAGGTGTGCTTTCCCACCCACTGGTGACACGGGTGATAACGTTTAGTTGGTGCAAAATTTAAATATTATGGTTCAACCTTTTCTTACCATCAATTTCAGGGTTAAGCCTCCTTCCCGTGCTGGCTTCCGAGTATAACTCGCTCAGGTGATGGATCTTTGCCACCATGTTTTGAATCAGGAGCTATCTCATCATCATAAGTTAAATCACAATGACAGTTCTAAGATGAGTCAATGATGAAAGTTTACATTAGTTTTATGGTTTAAATCTTTTTATTCACATAAGTATAGCAGAAATACAAAAAAAAGAGCGTTGCAGCACTCGTGCTATGGTTATCTCAATCAGTAACAACGAACAATCCCCATAGCATGCCCCCTACCTATTCCACCCCCAGTACTCGCTATAGAAAGAAAAAGCAGGTCATGGGCACAGCGAAGGGGACTCAACATTAAATAGTCAGGTGTCACTCATTGCCAGATGGGGGGAGGTATCCGTCAGCCTAAGAATGCACAGGTATTTAGGGCAGGTGAGATCCCAGAATTCTGCAGATAGAAGCATGAGAAATGGGTGCCATATCTCTCTAAATGAAGCCCCAGATGCGGAAAGAGATGAAGCGATCCTCTCCATCCCCAGGATATACTATGATGCGTGAAACCACCCCTGATATGTAGGTACTTGTCCGAAACCCCAGTGTTCAAGGATATTCTGGAGTGCTGCCCCCAGTGCTAATCCCATTTACCTCCCTCTATGGGATTTGAGCACGATGGTTAGGGGGTTAGGCAGACTCAATATTGTGTATATCGGGAACCTGGGTATTTGCGAGTCGAAGTGAGTCTATGTCGTCCAGGATTTTAGTCCAATATTCTTCTAGTCGGGGGCAGTCCCACAGCAAATGGAGCAAGGTGCCTTGGGAGCCACAGCCCCTCCAGCAGTCTGGGCTTCGCTCCGGGGTGCCCCTATAGAAGCATTCTGGGATAAGATACCAGTAAGTGGGTATCTTGGTAGCGGTCTCTATACTAGCTGTGTTGTGGGCTGTGTGTCTAGCTCTGTAGTAGATCTCTCCCCACTCCTTGGGGGACAACCTCTTCCCCAATTTCCTCTCCCACCTCTTGTGACTTGGGATACTCGACGAATGAGTGGGCTTGCGCAGAAAGGCATATAACTCTGAAATGAGTCTTTTGTCAGTATGTTTGGTCACCAGCCATTTAAAAATTGTTTTAAAAGTTTATTTCTCATTAAGAGTTTAGTAAGATTATTTTTGTTCTTTTTATTCAGATTAGTCAATAAATTCAAGTACGTTTACAGAAATCTCATAAAAATATGGTTAGAACAAATCATCAAATAATGCATGAAGTGCATTCCATAAAGGACTAATACCCCATTCTAAAGTATGGGAGCAGAATTTTAGAGTTAGTAGAACTCCTGAAGAGTTTGTGTTCAACGGAAAAGAGTGAGATAAAGAGAGCATAAAGCTCAAAATCCAATTAAAGTAGTTGAACTTCCCATTAAGTGTAGTTCATGAAACTCAGCCGAGTCACAAGTAATTCAAACAAATAAGCATATAGTCGCTGTAGCAATCTGTAAAAATCGAGCAATCATAAGGCAAAGGATAAACAGCAGCAGCGGTAGCCACAGCTGTTAGTCGAGGGCAAGGGAAATGAAATGGGTGTCTGGGAATGGCTGTGTGGAAAAGCGATGATTTACACTAGGAACACTCACTAATATAAACTGCAAAAATAACGTTGCAAAATGTCTAGCAGGTCTCATCTTCGGATCCAATCAACAACAGTATTCATCTGAAAGTGAGTTAATCTCTTCCTTTCCAACGAAATAACAAGCAGCTCACAAAGATTTATCACAGTTTATTACAGACATCTTACTTATGTAGCTTCTCGATTCATATACCTCTATTCCTATAGATGTCAAACATAGTTTAACCTTCTAATGTTAAATGTTTCATGTTGTAAACAATGAGCTATGCTAAAGAAGAGAAACATCAACTTGCAGACTACTGTTTAGTAACGCATATCATTAACACAAACAGAAATATTGTTTTAAAATATGCAACTATTGTATTCAAGCATTATGTGAAATATGGGATAAATAAGAAATTTAGTAATCACAATCAGATGTTTCCTAGCAAACTTTTAATACATTTGTTAAACTGGAACATTCTGCAGTTATAATAAATATTTCTAAGTGTGTCACATTAAGGTCAAGCCTCTAAATTCCATTGTGCACATTTCAACATTGTCAAATTCACTTCTAGTTAAAAGAAAACTTGGATTTAAGCATTTCTTCTGCCTATACGAATAAGTATACCTAGCGCAGTTTCCACATTCAAAATGAGTGTCATTTCATCTTTATTTTTTACTATTCTTTTTCGTTAATCATTGCACACATGGCTGTTATTCTAAATAGTTCGCTTCTTCACGGGTGAACTCGTTCAATGCACCAGTGATGAATGTTAAAGACAGGTTATTCTAGCCCCACAAAACACTATTTAATGTGTAATTGATAAAGAAGAATTGCTTTTGGGTTACTAGCAATCCCCTAAAGGGATCAGGGGCACTGTGCAAACATAAACAAACCTTATTTTGTTATTCACAATATCACACACACTGTACTAAGAATAATGAATACTTTTAAGTAAAAGTATTTATTACCACAGAAACAATCTATTTCTCAGTACATTTAAAACAACCACACAGAATATGATATAAACAGCAAGCAGGCACATTATGAATAACGAGAATGAAATGAACATTTCTAGCATTGTTTAAAATGTCATTTACAAGGTCATCTAGAACCTAACACCTTAACATCTACTTTTATGCGCTATACTGTAAGAGCATGTAAGGCAGAGCACTTGCAGTCTAGAGTTTCTTAGGGAGAGAAGATGCACTGCATACCTTGTTGACAGCAAAGGCTGTCTTTATCAGCGGAAACGCAGAGACAATGTTCCCTGCAAAGGGCAAACACACTGTGGTAGTAGTCAATCAGTCTCCCTCCAGGGCTCAGCGTTATCTGCTTCAGGTGAGATGTAGCATGAGTTAAGTGTGACGGCAGCAGGTGAGGCCGTCTCTGGCAGAATCTCGGGCGATAATCTAGGTGTAAGACCACTCTCCCCAAGTGGTCAAGTGGTCGTCCTTATATAATAAAGTTTATCAGGATTGGAAGGTTTGACATAAATTATGGGCATCAAAGTATGCATTCTAGACATTTCCCGATGAACATATAAGGCAAAAGAAAGTCAATTCAGACTACACTATCCTGGTTATATGCTCATATGTGTTTTCAACCAACCTTGACATGGTGGAAAATAGACATTTGACCCAGACAACTGTTACCTTGTTGGTTGTATCTGTGTCACCTATTGAAGGGCTTGATGCTTTCACAGTTCTTAAAATATAAGGTCAGGCGACATCGGTATCTAATAGCTGTCATGACAATGATTCCGCCTAAATCATGGAAGATGGCGAACTCCAGTAGCCAAGATGGAGTTTAGGCCTACATAGGATGGAGCCATACCGTAGGGACTTTTCATCATTATCTGACAGTTTCAGCTGGAAGGTGGGGTGATGTTGGGATTCTCCTGAAACGGGAGACCCAAAACAAAGGCACACAAGAGGGGAGGGATGGGCTCGCTACTTAACCACCTGATATATTGTTGTGAGTAACACTGCCATGGAAGAATGATGCAGAAAGGAGCAAGAGTTTTCCCTACACTATATAGGGCCCCTCGGTCTAGATGCTCTGCACCCTAGACTCTGCTTCACTACAAAGTTCCTCAGGAATGCTGTGGAGCAGCCATGCAATTTACATTCCTGTCTGGGGTTCTCTCCAACCTTCATCTTATGTACCACTGTGGTTTAAAGAAGTAAAAATGGATTCTCACTTGGTTGGAGTGAAGTACCCGTTTTCAGGAGACTGGCAGACTAATTTAAAATAAAGGAAAGTCAGCAGGTGACTCACCCTAGCAGGCCATGGGAAAAAGACCAGTCCTGTCACTAAAATCTGTTGCTGCCACCACTGTCAGTCTTCCACAACTCATTGAGATGGTAGTATTCATGCTGAGAAAAAATGATTTACCCCCCCAAAACCACAGAGCCTAGTTCTGGGTCATATTTCTTGTCATAGGACACCCTCAGCACAGACGAATGATTGTCATGTGTGCTGGGGCAAAAACACAACAGACACTCACTACAGGGAACTGAAATCAGGGGTGCATACTCTCCAAAGCAATGTAGAGTGCCCTTCCCTCTCGAAAGGACACGTCTTAAAACCTGTTGATGCAGATCCTTTACTTAGAAGTCCTGTTCCTTATCCTCCTGTTCTTTATCATGTGCAGCATGTACAGGAAGTACGAGGAATTTGAGATTCCCGCCTTTTTAGTGTCTCCTGCAGTTCATTGTGGATTGGAACGGTTACTCACCTAGTTACTATTCCTGGGTGGATGTTTCTTCTCTTTACACCCCAGTCCTGATGCAGTGCTATTTCTGTTCCTTTCCAAACAAACCAGGCACTCCAAACCCCTGAGCAGCGTGCCAGGGTGGAGTGAGCGGCTCTTAGTGTTTCGTCCATCTCAGGGTGCCTGTGACCTGCACTCACATGGAGTGGTCACAGCATGTCTGCCTATGTGGGTTCCCTAGACAGTGCTCTCAAGCGAGCTGCTTTGTAGCATTGGACTGCAGGTGTGTTCTTTCGCCCTTTAGCTGGTTGCCTCGCAGTTGGAAGTTTGGCCTTCCTAATCTACTAACAGCAGGCGCATTTGGGAGCTTTAACAGTGGGTGCTGTGGTGTGCTGGAAGGCCTCTAGAGTTTGTGCAGGCAGAGAAGGTTTTTTATGAGCCCTTTCAGTTCCACATGAAGATGTGATGGGGGGCGGGGTGGCTCGTTAAAAAAAACCAAAGCTTGCTGGCCACCTTTTTCTGCTATAGAAGAGGAAATAGCCCGATTCAACAAGGCTGCTATATTTCAAGTAATGCTGTTCCTCTTTCTATGACATTTTCTAGACATGCCGTATATATAGAGGTTCTAGCTAATAACTGCTTAGCAACACAGGTGTAGAGTATTTTTTTGACATGCTAGTCGCCTCTTCTTGTTACAATCTTTATCAATTTTTTCCCATGATGAAGTCCTTGGATTCATCAGGTAAACCTGGCTCCAGGTCCTGTTGAGCTCTTCTCTGGGCTATTCAGGTTCTGGGTTCCTCTTTGTGGTATAGTCTTCTTTCACTCTCGAGCTTTGATATTCTGCATTCTCAGTCCTGCCATGAGGTTTTGCTATTGTAGGATTTTTTTCATTGTTACCCCTCCACTATGGCGTATTTGTTTTTCTTTCTGTCTCATTCATGGAGAGACAAAGTGGCTATTGATTAGGCTTACCCTTAACTTGGGCAAGCTAAATCTAGACTGAGCGTCTTTGGCATCCTACACTTGATATACGATGACAGCAGTCACTGTCATAAATCGAGGGGTGCACTTGGTGTGTTTCCCCATGTTACAGAGCCCTGCAATCTGTATCATGCCTTTTCAAAGGAATACTCCTGATGGTGGTGTGGGCTGAGTAGTAAAATAAAAAAAACTAAGAAGTTATGCTGAGTAATTCAAGCATTCCATCCATTATCTTGGTGTTGCAGTTGCTGCCATCAGTGTGACAGAAATGCCCAGATGTCGGTCCAGTGCTCTCTGTGTCACTGAAACCAAGCTACATCAACTGAAGAACCCCAATCGGGGCAAAACTGGTCTTGGGTTGCTTGTGCTCTGGTTTAGGGAGGTCTTGGCCTGGCAGTTCGGACTGGCCTGTTGCTATTGGAGCGGGGTCAAGACTTATTTGCATACAGCTGGGTCCAAGCTGAGGTGGCAGGGTGGGTGAAAAACAATGGACTGGAGTGTGGCCCGGGTGATAGCTAGTATCTGAGATTTTATTCAAGCATTTAATGCATCACCTTGTTATTGTTGCAGTTGCCGCCTTAAGTGCGATGGGTGTGTCCAGATGTGGGTCTTGTGTTCACTGTTTTCCTGAAACCAAATTACACGCAACTGAAGTGCCCTAATCAGGGCAAAACCGGTCTTGGGTTGCTTGTGTTCTGGTTCATGGAAACCTGGCAGTTCGGACTGAACTGTTCCCACTGGAGCTGGGTCAACACTAATTTGCATACGGCTGGGTCTAATCAGAGGTGGCATGATGGGCAAAAAATGATGGACTGTAGTCCAGGCCAAGCCATTGCCAGTGGCTAAGATTCATTCAAGCGTTCCATCCATCACCTTGTTGTTGCAAGTCTGGGTAAAGGTGTATGCTTTGCCGAACTATGCATGGGACTTTTCTGTTCCAAAACCTGTTCTAAAACTTCAGCTAAAATAACTCAAGGTATGCTGCTACAATCTGACTTGCTCATTCTTCCACCACCAGTGCTTTGGAAGTCGCTGTCAGTTGCTACACCTTTTTTTGCTATTCTGTCAACAACATGGTAGCCAGCCAATATGGCAAGCTCTCTGGCTGTGATCAAATGAGTGGTCCTGTGACAAGAGAGAAAGTCAACTCTATTGTGTGGTTGTTGGCCATACCGGCAATTGGGCATTTCTCCGGAAGGCTGGAGGGGTCGGAGGCTGGTTTTGTTACTGAGGGCTGGTTTTGCAGCAGTACTGCTTTATCAATCCCCATTAGCAAAATCAGCCGGACTGTCCAACATAATGACACTCTCACTGCAGAGTTCCTTGTATACCTAGCAGTTTTTAGGCAATGATAAAAGTATCAAGATTGATATCTCTGGTGGTATATATTCCTGCTGGAGAGAGGTCGGAGTGTTGCCTATTGGTAGTTTTGACTCGTCTAAGGTAGCGCAGACAGTTAATATGCCTGCTGAAAGGAAGTTCACCATACAGATCAAAGAACTGTATTTAATGAGCATAGCTCTGTGGGTTACTGCTTTTGTCACAGAGATCCTTTAGTTACTTACAATTCATAACTCACAATCGTAATAAATCTAGCTATGAGTTGCCATGCCATCAAAGAGCTGCATCCAAACTGCATGGTACAGGTCTGAAAGTTATCTTTTTTCCCCAAGTCTTTCATTATCCTAATGTTGCTAAAATGAGGATGTTTGGGTAGAAATACATTCTTATTACTGAATCCAAGTTATAAAACAAATGAAATACATGTGAGAGGGGCTATGGAGAAATGAGGGCAGTGTTGGAGGGTGAAAGTGAGGGAATCATTGAAAGGCCCCAACAAGATTGCTGGTGCAGTGTAAGGTCATCATTTACTGTGTTGTAAAAGCTAATATAATTGAATATATAATGACAGTGCACCATATTTGTAATTTATTTCCAACATTTGGTTGAGGAGAGAACCTTCCCCCCCACACACACCCATCAAGCCTCCTGTGCTGCGCTTGCTTGCTCCGCACCGTACGGGGGCTGGACTTACAAAATTTGCCAGGGCTGCTTTGGATTCCCATTTTGGCCCTTCTGTTGGTATTGACCTAATGGCTGTGATCTCAGGATCTGTGCTGTGATCTCAGGATCTGTGCTGTGAATGGAGCAGGAGTCAGAGTCAGCAGAAGGTGGTGCTGTCTCATGCTCGGTGCTACAAAAAATAGAACAGCCACCATTAGCTTACCAAAATCGGCATTTTTTACAGCACGAACTTTACATAGCACCAGTTGTATTACATGAGGACACATTCATTTTTGTTAGGCACAGGGAGATTAAATGATTTGCTCAGAATCACAGGATGTTCAGCGTCGTTGCCGAGACTCGAACCCAGTTCCCCAGATTCGAGGTCGACCGCTCTAGCCGTTAGGCCAACTCCTCTCCCCTGAAACAGGCATGAAACAAGTAACATCTAATCACAGAACAGCATGATAGCATAGAGAAAATACTCCCTCCTAAAGTATGACCCATAATGTGGATTGCACTCTCAACAAGCAATATTTGAAGGTAGCAACAGATGGCTGACAAAAAGCAACAAATAGCTGAGCCGAGCTCACTCTCCTCCCCTATAAGTATGTTTTGTTGATGATATAAATTCTGGTAAGCAGCCAAAGCTGTATTTAGCGAGAATGAAAGATGTCCTGCCATACCTTAAACTGAGTTTGTCACTCGGAGCAGGGACAACATCTGCAGTTCTCTACATGTATGAGTATTTTCTGCAAAATCGTTTTACCCCAATACACAGTTGTGGCATATGAGCGCTATTTTCACCATCATACATGATCAATTGACAAAAGTATTTTGTTAGGCCCAATTGAGGGATAAGAGTAAATGCAGCTCAGATGTGTTTTGTGGTATGGTTTTTGCACGAGACATATTCCTGCCACCTCTGATCTACGTTGTGTTAATTCATACTAGAAGGGCAATCAGTGATAAACCTTGTTGTCAATCCCCATCCTCTTTTTCTTCTCGTTAGTAATTATGCTAACCCATGCATGTGATTTGAGGTAGGGGCCAAGAGTGGCTTTAGTCAAAGAAGGGTACACATGGATAGTACTGCCTAGGCCCCATTTAAGACGAAGGTTAGCACAATGTGGCCCTAAAGCACCACACGTCGACAACAGGAAATATGCTAGAATTAGGGACGTGCAAAGGTTTGCCCTAGCTGCAGTTTACGGCTTTTCCTAGATTTAAGCACTGGTCTAGTTTATCCACTGGCAAAATTTCCTTGTGAGTTGATTGTTGGCGCTTAAAATGGACATGCAGTTTTCTCATGAATTTCTTTAAAAATGTTTCTTGTGACTTTATAACTGGATGGATACTGGAGATCTTTCTTTTCTTGCGACAACTAAAAGAGATAGGAGAGTCCCCATGCTTACGTGCACTCCTACATGCCAAGAACTTTGCGACCTCTGGGTAATGCACGTAGAATTTGTGAGAATTATGGGACGTTCGACATTGGAATAAAGAAGTCCCCATAAAAGTAATTTCACCTGTCTTTCATATCCTCTCTTTTACTCTTATTCAGGTCTTTGCGTCTTCAATCAAACTAACGTTTCATAAAATGTACCATTTATAAATCATATTTGGCGCGTATGTACTTTGTCTATATCTTTCTGATATACTAGGCGCTGGGTTGAGTACAGTAGTCTCACTGTTCATTTATGCCAAGGATAAATAGCTTCAATTGCAATGGATGTCGCTTTACACTCTAGCAATTGACAATCGTCCAAACTGATGCCATTCATCTAAATTGCCTCAGATCCTCACTTACATATCGTTTTTTTTTAAAATAATGTATTTTCCAGTGTTCTTGGAAAAAAAAAAAACAGAACTAGGGTATCTGACATTTCCCGTCCTCTTTAGACTTATACATTTCCATGAAGTATACACTCGTCTAGTATCTGTAAATTTTATAGTGAGCCCCATGGGGCCTTCCCCGCCTCTACCGTTTTAGGGTCCATACTCCTCCAGTCTTTCCACTAGTCAAATACTTTATAAAATTTCTGCACCAACTTGTTGTAGTTTTCAATGCATGCTAAATTGGATATACCAATTTTTCTTCCTTTTGCTTAGATTCTGAAAATAGTTACACATTGCGTTGTGGAGCTCCAGTACATAAAAGCACATCCCAGCCCAAAAGGAATGCAACAGTCTCCATCTGTGCAGGTATTTAATAGAATAAATGTTTCTGTTTTCTGTATGTCTCTGTACATTACATATTCATTTGCAATTGATCAGCACATTCCATGAATACAGACGGTAAGTCTACATCCTGGATACTAGAGGCCTCCAGCGGCATTTTAGGTAGGAAAACAAGTGTGTTGTTTACACTAGGATGGTATGAATACTTTTATTTATTTTTTATTTATATTGTAAGAGTGCGCAATGTATTGTCTACGAATAGATGGTGAGCCTGTAGAGTTGCTGACCTACCGCTAGAGCTATGCAGCTTAATTGTGCTGGCCTTACTTCTCAAGGGCCTTTTACAGCTGAGGTGTGATGGGTAAAATATGATTTGATTTGAAGTTGTTTGCATGGGGAGAATGCTAGGTGTAGAGAAAGTTCAAGACAGATGGGCCCTAGGAAAGTGTATTGATGTAAAACAGTGGTTCTTAACTTTTCGACTTCCATGGACCCCCACTTAATCATTGCTGGAATTGGGGGATCCCCATTGAACCGTTTTTGGAATCTGGGGACCCCCCACGGAGTCATTACTAGAAGTCAGAGATCCCAGCCTAATCAGTGTCAATGATTTGAACTGCAAAACAATAACCAAAAATTTAAAAAAAACATTCAGCAAAAAAAACCTCAAATGATGAATTATTGTATTTCATTCATAAACAAATATATGAAAATATATATTTTTTTTAATTAAAGGGAATGTTGGAAATTTTGTAAGTTCAATTGAGGTCATCCATTGTCCATACTATATTCTGTTTGATGTACCTGCCCTATTTCCATGAATTAATCTGTGGACACCAACTTAATTTTTAGCCTTCAATTTCAAACTCCTTCATATTTAAAGAAAGTTTTAGAATTTTTAATTTTCAATTTTGCTTTTTTATTCATATACACTCTATTAATCTGTTAATGTTATTTAATTTTCTAAGAAGTCTTGGGCCCCCTGACTATGCGTTGGGGACCCTCAGTGTTCCCTGGATCACATGCTAAGTATTTCTGGTTTAAAAGAATAGGATGATCTCATAATAATTGCACCAGAGCTGGGCAATTTTGCACCAGAACTGGGCAATTTAGCAGTGACATTTGAATCTATGACCAGTGTAAATATTACTGCTGCAGTGTACAGTTACATATGGTTTTATTTGCGACTTGCCCACAGCAGGTCAATGGTGGACTTGACTGAATATGAACATGTATGGAGATAATACATTGTTTGCAGACCTATGTGACAATTTAGAGGGTGATAGAACCATCATTGCTGTCACAATAAAGCTTTCCAGCTTAAAACACTGGCTACATTAAAGAAGCAAATATTAACGAGTAACTCTGCATGGCTAGCCTGCTCCAAGACCGGATTTCCTGCTGCAGATTGTTCCTCGGGTAAGGGGCTTATGTGGGTCAGTTGGGAAGATGTTTATTTTGGGGGCAATACAATGCCACAGGACAGCTCAGGTGTATGGGAAACTGGTGGAGCCAGGATCAGGGGACTGGTTACTGTTTCTGAGGGGTAGCAGTTCATCAGCTGTCCTATGCTGTTATGGAAGCAGTTTCTACTACAGCGAAGGGCTGCTTTTTCCTTAAACTTTAGAATCAAACGTATTTATTTCGTGGCTCACAAGTAATACATACACAGCTTCACTGCCTACATCAAAGCGCCGGCAGAGCGAAAATTCCTGAAGGTAACACAGCGTTCAGGTCTACATCCCTGAGGACGACCTCACGTAAATTTCAGACCTTAAGTGAGCCAGGCAGGCATCTGGTGAGTATTCCACTTTTAGAACATTAACACAAATAAACGTCCCCTCCCTCCCTTCCCACCCTCCACCCTCCCTGCACATCAGTTCTCACTCTCTAAGCTAGGACAATCCTACTTCCTCAGGCGCCAGCACCTAAGAAATCCCACTTAAGATGCACCAGATGGATCTAGGGGTATAAGTCGCAGGCTTTGAAGATATTTTGGACACGTTACTTCCCTCATATCTTTAGTTAAAATCTGTAGAAAGGGGGCCCACAGTTCCGGAAAGTCCTTGCCCTTCCCTTCCACACTAAGCGACAATCGTTCCATCGCTAAGAGTTGCCAAAGGTTCTGGATCCAGTCTCGAGGGTCTGGAATCGTCGGAGAGCCCCAGTGAGCCAGAAGGACCCTTCGCGCTGCAAGTAAAGCCATGGCTATTTGCTTTCCCTTTAGGGATTTCAGTGGAAAGGACTTAGGATGGGGAAGGCCCAGTAGCGTATACTCAGGAGCACGAGGGAGCTTAATCTCAAATGCTGCGTCTATGTCATCAAGGACTGCCTCCCAGTAACGCACCAGTTTTGGGCAGCGCCAAAGCAAATGGACCAACGTGCCTGTGAGACCACACCCCCGCCAGCAGAGGCCCGATTTGGACTTGTCCCAACTCCTGATGCGCGCCGGCGTATAGTACCAGTGGGTAACTACTTTGTATGCAGACTCCGCCCCTGCTGTATTCGCAGCCGTGTGATGTGCTCTGTAATAAATGTGTTCCCATTCCTTGTGCGTGAGAGGCCACCCTAGTTCCATTTCCCATCTAAGTTGCGCTTTCGTACGGTGTTTCTTAGGTGGTGCAGTGATCATGGCGTACAGCTCGGAAATGAGTTTACGGTCGTCCTTCTTGTACACCAGCCATCTCTCGAAAGAAGTCAAGGGGCGGGACATACGTGCAACATTCTCTGCTCTCGTGACCCAGTGTGCTACCTGCGAGTAGTGGAATGCATCTGTCAGCGGCAAATCGTAGTCCCTACGCAACTGCTGAAAGGGGATCAGGCCCTCGAGGTCAAACAGGAAACCCACTCTTTTACATCCCTCTTCCCTCCAGCGCTGGAAGACCGGGGAAGCGAATCCTGGTTGGAAGTCGGGGTTATCCACAATAGGGGACTTGGGAGAGGGGAAGGAGGTCCACCCTTTTGGGCCTGCCAACTGGTCCCACACCTTGAGTGTCGGGGAGGTGACCGGCGAGGAATAGAGTCCCCACGCTCTGTGCTTACGCGGGAGCCACAGTTCCCGCCATATGTTCCGACCGGCGACCGTTAGGTCCATGAAATTCCAGTGTTTGCTGGACATCGGCCTATTCCATTCCGTGATGTACCGGAGACATGCAGCTTGGTAATATGCACTCACTACCGGAAAACCCAAACCTCGCTGCGCCCTCGGGGCAGCCACATGCGCAAATGCAAGACGTGGTTTCTTGTTATCCCACAAGAATTTATTCAGCAGACCCTGTAATTTCCGCAAGACTCCTGGCGGTGGGCTCAGGGGAACGATTTGGAAAAGGTATAAAATGCGCGGCAACACCGTCATCTTTACTGCCGCGATCCTGCCGTACCACGCCAGCTTGAGTCGCGACCAGGCGTCCAGCGCCTTGGTCGTCTGCTCCAGCAGCAGCGCATAATTAAGAGCAGCTGTCCTAGCAATAGACGAGGTCAGCCGAATACCCAAGTACGTGACATCCGTAGACACCCAGTGGAATGCAAAGTCCTGCTGCAGATCTTGTACTTCCGCCTCCGGGATGGATATATTGAGGATTTGTGATTTCGTGAAATTGATTTTAAACCCTGCGACAGCACCGAAAGTGGTAAGTTCCCGCGTCAGATATCGCAATGAAGACCGGGGTTGTGTGAGGGAAAGTATGACATCATCGGCGTACATACTGATTTTATGAGTATCCGCCCCAAATTTAAGGCCCACTATGCCAGGGTTCGCGCGAATGCGTTGAGCGAATGGCTCCATGTAGAGCGCAAATAAGAGGGGGGACAAGGGACAACCCTGCCGTGTGCCCCTGGCAATGGAGAAGGGGGCCGACCGGCAACCATTGACCCGCACCGTCGCCGTAGGGGAGGCATAGAGACACCGGACCCAGCGGATAAAAGTATCTCCGAATCCGAAGGCTCGCAACACCGCAAATAGGTATTCCCAATCCACGCGGTCAAAGGCCTTCTCCGCGTCGATCGAGAGTAGGAAGGCCTGATTGCGTGATCTGTGAATAGAGTCAATAAGGTGCAGAAGTCTCTTGGTATTATCTCCCCCTTGCCGCGTCGGTATAAAGCCGGACTGGTCCGGGTCTAAGATATTGTCCATGAGGGGACTGAGGCGGGAGGCTAAGACACCCGCAAACAATTTCGCATCCACATTGAGGAGCGAAATCGGGCGGTAGGAGCCACACTCCGCCGGGTCCTTCCCCGTTTTAGGGATGACAGTAATTGCTGCCTCAGACATAGTAGGTGTCACTTCCCCAGAGTCTAGAAAAGAGTTAAAAAGCCGCGTCAGGAGGGTGCCAGTTCCGCACAGAAGGTCTTATAAAACAGAGCGGGGAATCCGTCCGGGCCCGGTGACTTAGCCAACTTGAGCCGGGCGATCGCCGATATCACTTCTTCCATACGAATAGGGAATCCAAAGAGATCCGCCGTTGGTCGGAGTAAGGGAATGATATCGCACTCTGCCAAGTACTCCCCAGGAGCCTGTAGGGGGCAGACTCCTTTGCGTAGAGGCGCCGATAAAACTGGCGAAAAGTATCGGCAATGAGGCGATCTTCCGTATGTTCAACCGCCTGCTGGTCCCGCACGGAGGAGATCGCGGTCGCCTGCACCCGTGCCCACAGCCTATGCGCAAGCATCCTCCCGCACTTATCCCCACTGAGATCAAATTTGTGTCGGAGTCGCATAAGCGCATGTTCAGCTCTGTCGAGGTCCAGATGCTTCAGCATGCGGCACCGCGTCTCCAGTTCCCTCCACACTCTCGGCGCTCCCGTGCGCTTGTGCACCGCCTCTAATTCTCCTACCTCTTTCTCCAGTTCTGCTCGTTTCTCCTTGCGGAGACGCGAAAAGGTCGCCGCGACCGCTATAAAGTCCCCCCGTACCACGAGTTTCAGTGCCTCCCAGACCGACGCTAGAGAGATACCTCCCTGATCATTCTCAGACATATAATATTTTATAGTGTCCCGGATGCGCTGAGTAACTTCCTCCGATTGTAGAAGGGACTCGCGAAGGCGCCAGCCCGAAGGGTTGGAACGGTCGCATCGCACTGGGAGCAGGACTGAGATAAGGGCATGGTCCGACAGGGAGCGCGGGGTGATGTCCGCATCGTGTAGGAGAGGGAGGAGGGGTGAGGAGGCTAAAAAGTGGTCTAGACGTGCATATGTTTTGTGTGCCGCTGAATAGTATGTGTAATCACGGTCTGTGGGATGCTGTATACGCCACACATCGCCCAGGCCGCAGTCCGCAGCCACTGTTTCCCTGCCTGTGATAGCGTCCCCGCTTGGGTAGCCCTCTGCCCAGATCTATCCAACTCCGGATCCATCACTACATTCAAATCCCCTCCAATCAGAAGCGCAGAATCAGGGGAAGCGAGGACCTCCGCCAGCGCGAGACGCAGAAAGGGCTCCTGTCGCTCATTCGGGGCATATAAGGATCCAGTGTTAGGTGCGCATCTCCCCATTGGACCCGTACCGCCAACAATCGGCCCTTCACTTCAGCAACTGTAGAGACCACCCTGCATTGTGAGCGCGCACTAAAGAGGATTGCTGCCCCATTTTGTTTAGACAGCACCGAGGACCAGAACTGGAGCGGAAAGCGCGGGTCTCTCATTCGCTTGGTATCTTTGGTTAACAGATGGGTTTCTTGGAGCAAACAAACATCCCCCCCGGAGTTTTCTAAAAGGGAAAGTATTGCTGTGCGCTTAACCGGATTGTTTAACCCACGCACATTCAAGCTAACAATTTTCAAGTCTCTACCCATTCCAGCTGCGGAGAAGCGGAGCGCTATGCAACTGCCCTGACCAATGGGCTGAAAACCACGCGGGCTCACTTCCAAACAATGGGCCAACTGCCTAACTCGCCCGAGAACTGATGCGGAGCCCCCAAGTAACCCCCAAAAAATCCCAAAACAAACACATAAAAAACCCCAAAGAACAACAAAGGAAAGGAAAAACATGATACCAGGACAAAAGTTCGTCTCGAAGTACTGCGTGTAGGGAGACGCAGCAAAGACCCACAACACGGCAGGGACAGTGTGACCGCCATCCGGATACTCAGGGCGGAACTCCAATTGAAGGGACTCTTCCCTCCGACGCCTGCTGAGGCGCCCCACCAGATGCCATGCTAAACATCGCCAGCTGCCTCGGGGTTGTCAGTGACATGGGAGACTGATGAGAGGGCCGCCTCCCTCTCTAGCTTGCTAGCCGCTATGTCCGGCACAGGGCTGGATCTTGCACTCCCCACACGCTGCCATTCGGAGGAGCGATGCCGCCTGCGGGGAAGAGGTGTGGTGTCCTGTGGTTCTGCAGGCGACCTTTCAATGCCCAGCTTGTCATAGGCGTCATCCAGGGATCGAATCTGTTGCAATTTGCCCTGCCACTTGAAGATAAGGCGAAACGGATGGCCCCATGAATAAGGAATCTTCTGGTCACGGAGATGGTTAGTGATGGGCTTGAAAGACCGACGTTTAGTCAGAGTGGATGCCGCTAAGTCTTGGTAGAGCACAGGCTGATGACCACGGAATTGCACTGGGTTGGTATCCCGAGCCCTGCGGAGGATGCGCTCCTTTAGCTGAAAATCGTGCACGCAAACGAGAATGTCAGGAGGGGGGGCCTTAGCGCCACGCGGAAGGCCCACCCGGTGCACCCGGTCCATTTGTATCTCTCGTATTTCATCGTCTCCTAGAATTTGTAGGAACAGGTCGCCGACGTATGCCCTGAGGTCGTCACCTTCACCTTTCCATGGAACCGCCCGAATCCGGATATTGTTGCGTCGGGAACGGTTCTCCAAATCCTCCGCGTGGGCTTGCAGGTCCAGATTTTGATCACGGAGGCGAAGCATCTCCTGCTGCAGCTGGTGCAGGTCGTCTTCCCTACTCAGGTCGTGCTCCTCCAGCGTAGCCACTCGCTCCCCGATGCCGTCAACATCTCGCCGCACCTCCCGCAGGTCTGCGGAAAGCTGCGATCGCAGGTCTTGGATGTCCTCTTTGATGGCGGAGAAGAGCTCAACCATAAAGGCCTTGGTCGCTGGGGCATCGTCTCCATCCACCAGTGCCGCGCCAGCTCCAGATTGCGCTACCGTAGGCCCCGTCGTCTTCTGTAGCAGATCCTTCAGGGATTTGTCTTGCCTCCCCCTTGCTGACGACACCCCCTTGCTGACGACATATTGAAGCTAGGCGTCCCCCTGCAGGCCTACCACTCTCTCTTCCCACGTCCAGGGGGGGTCGTCGAAAGTCCACCCTCACGCCTGCCACCGTCTCGCCGTACTGCTGACCAGGAGGGTTCCCTGATCCTCTAGGCAAGGGGTGGCACTAGGAAGGAGGAGGCCTTGGGTGATGCGGAGTCTCTATGAGGACAGTGCCCAGGGGGGATGGGGAGCCCTGCCTCTCGATGTTCACCCCACCACAGGCGCGCACCCGTGGTGCCCCTCAGCCAGGGCCGAAGTCACACAGCCCGCCTTAGGGCCCCACCAGGAAGGAGCACAGGTATCCTTGGAGCTCCGCGGCACCACCACAGATCACTCAGGCCAGGCGCCAATGGGGGAAGGGAGCACCAGCCCACTACTTGGAAATGCTGGGACTGCAAGGTATGGGAGGCCCCGGTTCCTTCACACGTCCTCAGCTGCAGGACCCCCTGGCTCCGTAAGTCCTGCGGGGCGACCCCGGACCAGCTTCATATCTGGACAACACTCTGCACCCCACGTGCAAGCCTCGCTCTCAGGTCCGGTCAGGCGCCAGGCGCCGCACCGTCTGCCAGCTGCAGACCGAGCCCCCCACGCATTAAGGGCAGCACACCTCCCCGGCCCGCTTCACCTTACCGGCATGTCGTTCTGGGGATCACCGCGATCCCGGCTGCACCCTTCGCTCGATCGGCGCTCAGGCCCCGCTCCACCATCCGGGCCCCGGACCGTGAGCAGGCTGCAGGCCCCCAGGCAGGGGGAGGGGAGCGCGAACCAGAGGGCGCCGGGCAAGCCCCCGCTGTCTTTCAGAATCCCCCGGGTAGGCCGCCTGTCAGGCCGCAGTCCCCTCTCGCTGGGCCGCACCTAAGTCCCAAAATAGCGCCGTCAGCCGGCCGTCAGTCCAGGCAAGGCCCCCAGCAGTCCGCCCCAATCCGTCGGGCCTCCGGGCAGCACGGGCCCAGCGGACAGAGGGCACACCCCGTAGGGAACAGGGGGCGCAGTCCAAGCACTTTCGCCGCAGACGTCCGGCGCCGCAGGACGGCCTCCCGCCCGGCCGCACAGTTCCCGCCGGGCCGCAGCAAGGCCGGGGCCGGAGGGGATCACTCGGCGGGGCTGGCTGCAGACGCCCCGGGGCTGAGCTCTCTGCGTACTCCCTGGCAGTTCCGTGGGGTAAGGCACCCGTCTGTAGGCTCGGATGGGCACTAGAAAGGGCGCTGTGACAATGCTAATAGGCGGCAGCGCTGGAGGGATAGGAATCCACGTCCTATCTCGCCGCCATCTTGGCCACGCCCCCTCTTTCCTTAAACTTTAGAAGCTTCACAACATACAAAGCTCACACAAAAACTCCTGACGGTTCTAGTCGGGAAAGTGCATGACTTCTTACACCCTTAAAGTGACAACACATTGCAATCCAGAATATGAACAGTGTCTCTCTGTTGCACTTCTAAACATCATGCAGTAAATCTCCAACAGAGGTGTACCATAACATGCAGCGATTTGCGTTTGAGGGTGTTATTGCTGGACAAATGGTATTAGCCAAATAATACTTACACAGCATTGCCGGATCAAGTTGGCAGGCCTTTTACACTAGAGACTATGACTATCCAGGGGTTCGTATAACCTGACACACATCCAGTCTCTTTGGTGTTGACCCAGCAGATTTAACTTTGTGTTTCTTGGCCCAACTGGTGATGAGGATGTACCTCCTTTACTGGATCATTACCTACCACTTACTTCCATGCTAACTTGGGCCTCTGATGGACCTTGTCTGTCGCACTGAGGGGAAAGAAAGTTAGCATAACTTGTCCAATGAATTTCCACTTAACAGTACAACCAAGGTTGGTTACACAATGAGGACCAAGAATCAGTAGCCAATTGAAGAGTTTATTACAAATTAGTAATCAGATTCAAATATATTACCCTTAATATTAAACTATATACTTAAAGGATTGCGGCAGGAAGGCCAAGCCTCCTGAAGATGATAAGGCGAACAAGAATTAGACAAACAAGCAGCTCTGTAGTCGCCATACAGAACAATCACATTAATATTTGATATTCAGAATACAATTTAGCCTGGTCTTCACAAGGCATTAGCAATCTAATCTCTCAAAGACAAATTAGGTACTTAAATGCCCATAGTACAAATCTACAAAAGACAATAGTAATTAAATAAAAGAATACAAATAATATTACGATAGCTTGGCGGAAGCTTGGTCAGGAGTCTTCAATAGGTCGGGAACAGTGTTGGTCTAAACCACATTCAAGAATTATTGGGTGTTAGAAGGTGTTTCTGACCAGCTGAGCCGCCCGGATTTTTCGCTTTTTGAACACCTATTTGTTGAGCTTTTACTGTGGGAGAGCCTCATAAGTTGGGACTCACCCACAGTGAACTCATGATGAAAGGGACTGCATGTGTATTTTACCAGTGTCCCCCTGGCGCGAGTAGGCCGCTGCGCTGCAGCCAGAGTAAGGGGCACTGGGCTGGTTACATGCAGAGACGTGTGTACATGCGTGTGCACAAGTGTAAGGGCTGCGCAGGGGAGATTCCTAGCGTGCGCAGCCCAGGAGCAGCTACAAGTTGAATGGTGTGGCAGGACTTATGCAGAACTGGGTGGTGACATGGAATAGGCTTTCTACAATAGGAAGAAACATTTGAGGGAAAGTCAGTGTGCTTTACTGTTTTTATTCCATTATTCTCCTTCGAGGATGGGGAACACATGGGCTAGTTTTACTTTCCTAGGGCCTACAAATTCCAGACACGCACTAAAGTCCACTGTAACTTATGTGAGAAGAAGTATTCTGCAGAGTCCAAAGTCATAGTTGTACTGCTTTTGGGTCATCCAGAAATGTCATATTTCTCTGAGTCAGCTCATAACCAGGGCCTGGCTGGGGCTGACTCTGCCAGGCTGAATTAATGACCTTCCTCCCCAAGCTGTAGCATCAGAGGCCCAAACCTGCACAACAAGCATTCCTAGGGCGAAGGCCTCCACTCCAAAGAAGAGAAGATGGGTGGAGCTACAGGTTCATCCATCAGCAGCTGACACCTGGTGCCAGGCACCAAGCTGCTCTGGAGAGAAGGCAGCGAGGGGGGAAGGGGCTCTCAGAGACCATGTGGCATGAGACCCCTGGACGACGCCATTTTGAACAAACCCAGAGGCCTGGGCAGGAAGGAGGGAGCAAGGGCAGAGAGGTGATGTTTCGCTGTGTGATAGGGCAAACAGAGACTTCCTGCCAGCCCCCTCCCCATTCTTTAAAAAGAGTCTGCACAGGAAGAGGAGCTCTCTCTGGGGTGTGGTCTGCTGAGGAAGACTGGTGCTGGAGCCTGGCGCCATGGGCAGTTGGAAGGAAGAACCCCCTGACTGTCCCTGGATGCAGAATTGCGCCAGGAGGGGAGTCCAGAACCAGTGAGCAGAAGCCTGGGCCTCTGTGCAAGGAGAAGAGAGGCCCAGGAGAAGAGCCAGGAGGCGAGCCAGGCGAAAGGCTGGCGCAGGGAGCCCGTGAAGATAGCTCCCTGCTGAAGCCACCCTCTGTGAGACCAGGAGGGCAAAGGAAGGTGCTCCCAGTGGCTGGGGTGTGCCACCAGGAGCAAGAAGAGGTCAAGATCATGAAGATCGGTCCCCTAGGGGCTGAGATATGCCCCCCAGAAGGTAGGCGACCTTTGACCTCAGGGAAGACCGACGAAGAAGCGCGTGGGGCTCCGCCGCCGGTCTTTCATGTGCCCCTGGGGTGGGTCAGGTCCCAGGGGCTGCCCCCACAAGAAGTCAAGTTGGGGGGCGCCGTCGCGCTCCCCTTGAAGATGCCCCAGCGGGGTGCCAGGAGCCCACCCTGGCCCCCGAAGAAGAGCGGAAGCCGGGGAGCGCCGTCGCGCTCCCCGCGAACATGCCCTGGGGCCCGGGATCCCAACTCCGGGCCCCGATTCCAAGTCGGGGAGCGCCGGCGCGCTCCCCGTGAAGAGGGCGAGGGGCCCGGGACCCCATCCCCGGGCCCCGAAGTGAAGGAAGGCAGAGGGAGTGCCGTCGCACCCCCGAGGGCCAGCGGGGCCGGCGGAAGTCTTCGCGTCTGCCCGCCGGAGCGGGCAGACCAGAACTGCGGTGCCGGCTCCTGCGGCAGCACGCGAGGGTGCTGGCCAGGCAGGGGCAGCCGAGGGTGGGCTCCCTGGGTTGCCCTCCAACGATTGAGCCATGCGGGGTTCCCGGGTGGGACCGGGACCCTGCAGAGGAAAAGAGGAGGCGCCAGGGGCCCCCGAACAACAGACGGAGCAGCCGGGGGTGGGCTCCCCGAGCTGCCAGAGCTCACCTGGGGGTCCGGGTGGGACCAGGCCCCCCCACGGAAGAGGTGAAGCAGCAGGAAGGGGAGCCCGGCTCTCCCCGGAGCAGCGGGGGAGCCGCTGCTCTAATATTCATGGTCTGGGAAGAAGCGCCCCATAATGCCTTACAGGCCTGGACCGGCCTGCAAGGGAAAACCGTGTTTCCTTGGTTGGTGGTGGCCCCAGGAGGACGGGGTCACCGCCAAAAGTGCGTCACGGTGCAGGGGGAGCTGCAGGAGCAACGCAGGCTCCCCCAGCACGAAGATGAAAGTCCCCCCTCTAAGTCTCTTGGGGACTGGCAAGAAATAACCCCTCAAGGGCTCAGCTAGGCGCCAACAGTATCCTATGGCTGGAACTTTTGTTCTTCAGCTGTGGGTGCCTTAGGGACTGCACCAAGGTGTGAGGGGCTGAGTCAGGGATGTCTGGAGAAGGGCATTCCCTGGAGGTGACGAAGTGTAATTGCACCAGAAATGCATTTACTTATGTTATTTCTTTTAGAGGGACTGGAAGTCACATGTGTAATGTGAAGTACCTGTGTTAAGGTGGAGTCATAAGCGAAGTGGGGTTATGTTGCCAGACATTCCTGCTAGGGTGTCTGGCTGTAAGTGCTTAATCCTGTGATTTTACCTGTGATGCCTTGTAGAGGCGGTGATTGCAATGCATTACAACTGTTATCAGCTATGAAAAGTACCTCATTAAAAGTGATGCCCAAACATGTATACTTGCTACTGCATTAGGGGAGGAACAACCAAGACTGTTAGCTACTAAGATGTAGAGGTGCATACTGTATGGTCAGTATAAAATGTTCAGTCAGGGTTATGTGTCCCCAGGGCATGATTACCTATTTTTAATGCATGTTGAGATGATGGGGTGGGTCGCCACTGGGATAGTGCCAGTTGGTAGGGCCCTCGCTCCAGGTTGTGTCAACCCACTGCATTAGGGGGCAAGATGATGTGCATACATGGGAGTGGTGGTACTAGACCCCACCCCCCTGCGGGAGGGGTGGAGATGTTATGCAATGTCACAAAGTAATTCCAACAGCTTATGTATATTTGTAAATTGGTGCATAGTATTGAGTAGTGTGTGTGTCTAATAAATGTACTCTTACTTTTATAAAGCAAAATACAGACTGGACAATCAATTATTGAGTGTTATTCCTGCGTACTTGTAATGGCGATTACTTGCCTACACCTCCTCCCTTGAGTAAGCCTTAGACTGCTCTGCAACGCTACCCTCTGGGAGTCCAGCGCTACAATAGGGTGTTTGGTTCCCAGTGAAGGACAAATGTGACATGTTATTTGTGCAGGCCTCACAGATACTGCCTCGTTTTCCAACATTGGGCCATAGGGAAATGTCTCTCAAAGTCAAGGGGCAATTGGATTTGGGAAATGGTTCAGGTCGGTGTCCAAAAAAGGGTTCTGCATAGAATATGCAGAAGGGGTTGGGTAAGAGATACGACATGCGGTCAGGCCAGGAAGTCCAAAATCATCTGTGGCCACATTCAAAGTCTGCTGGTTCTGCCTTACTGTCAGTTCTGTCGTACCCTCAACCAGCGCAATGATAAGTTATAATTGCCAGAGTCCATCTGCAACTCCCCTCTGGTTGAGTCACCAATAGTAGTCCCTTCTATTTGTTGCAAACTCTGTATAGTTTCCAGATGGTTTATTCTTCAACAACTAAGTAAAGTCCCACACTAGACATGGGAACTCCATCTCGGTCTCATGCTCATTATTGAGCACAACAGTTCATTGTTCATCTTACAGGTTTCTCATGTATTTGTTGTGGAAGATCGTTCCCAGACATGTATCTATTGCTTGTTACAAGAAAATGATCTATTCTACACTAACAAGTGGTGAGAAAGCCTGCAAAAGAAGCAAGTCAGCAGAAATGTAGAACACAGTAGGTTCTCCAGGGACAAAGATTTAGGCCTTTAGACTGAAGCCTGCTAACTTAAGACATTTAATTAATAATGCACATTTATATGCGTGTGCATTTTAAACATTCATGAGGATAAGATTCTTTAGTACTTTTAGTTCACTCTGCATTAATTAATACACATCAGATAATTGCATTGCTCATCACTAGATATAACTACCTACTACCTTTTTGAAAGTACATTTGTGTAACATTAATGCATACATTGATGAAACGTTTTAGTTTAACCTAATTTAGTATAAGGCATGTGTAAAGATCATTTAAAGCTAAGAACGACATTTCTATCAGTTACACAGAGAGAATTGCACATCCTTATATATTGTGTCTCAAACTTCAGCCATAATAAAAGACAGTCTAGAGTACATTACACATTGCAAATGCCTTACATTATTGAAATTAACATGTCTAGAATTCTAAATCTTTTTAGTTGTAACAAAAACATATATACTTTATTAATACATGTTGGTCACTTTATTTGTCAACACCAGATACATTGTTCTCTAAACATTTCATTAGAAGCATGTCTCATTTAGTGTAGACGATTCTAAGTTAGACATCAAATGCATTTCTCTCGACATTAATAAATATTCTATGTAGTAAATACTGTTTATCTACTAAAGACTCGCCATCCACAGGGTTAGGTGTAACGTGTTCAAGTATCATAAAGACACATATAACTCATGCAAACTGCACATTCACTTTGTATATCAGGTAGCGGTCTTGTTCAGGTTTTAGTGACATGTAAAGAATGGGCAACTTTATGTTGTATCAGTGTACAGGGAAAATTTGATGCAAAGGCAGCAGCTTGAGATTGATAATGGGTCTAAACTCTTGCTTGGCTTTCTCTGATGGTAAGTGTATATTTCTTGCTGGTTCTGTGTTATGCGCTCCTGGAGAGCATGACTTAAGGTCAAGGAATATCTGGGTATGGACATAGTGTATCGATGCAGAGACGCGGGTGAAGGCATTTGCCAGGAAAGAACAGATACAAACAGGGTAAAGTACAGGAACAGGACAAAGAAGACAAGGAAACCCTGATGTGTACAGGGTTCTACACAGGCAAGACTCATAACTTCCCAGAGCAATAGGGACAGTCAACAAATCAGTACAGGTAGTCACCCTGCAAACCCCATAGAAAGGAGGCAGCAGATGTGATTCTGTACCTGGTGATAAATAAGGATTGTACTTACATGCCCGACACAAGCCCCTATGGGTCCGGCTGGAGACACAGTGGAAATTCCTATAAAAATAGCAAAATCACACTCTCACAAATAAGGCACCTAAGACTAAATGTGACACAAGATAAAGGGTGGAGCAGGAATTGCCTCGTGGAATTAAAAAGCCAGCCCTTGTGCAGAAGGAATACACTTAGCGATACCAAAGGGGATGATGGACGGAGCGTTTGAGCAAATCAAACACTCACCCCCAGTCAACTGATCTGGGTTTAATCCATCATCATTTTTTAGCTCACTCCACCACCCCAGTTCAGACATGGCCATATGCAAATCAGTCTGACCCTGTGCCTCATGGGAACAGCCGAGCCCGAACTGCCAAGCCATGTCTTCCCTGGACCGGAAACAAGCATCCTGGGACCGGTTTTGGGTTCATAACCCTCATCAGCCAGGCTATCTTGAATCCAGTGGCAAAGTGAGCAAGGGACCCACGTCCCAGGATGCTTGTTTCCGGTCCAGGGAAGACATGGCTTGGCAGTTCGGGCTGGACTGTTCCCATGAGGCACAGGGTCAGACTGATTTGCAGTAGTACCCATGGGGGGCTGTGGGCACAGATCATACTCCCCGACCACGGACTGCCAGGGACCTGGAGCAGTGGGGGTCATGGAGGAGCAGGGGCGCTATCACAGGGTCAAATAATAAGCTGCTGGGAGAGGAAATGGGAATGGGAGGAGGACGGGCAGGGAGGGCGCAACAGGCAGACTGTCTGGAAGCTGCAGCAGGGAGAGAGCTCTGCGGCAGAACCCAGCTCTTCACAAAACAAGCATTGGCAATGCCAATCGGTCTCGCCATTAGGATCTTATATGTATTTAGCTATGCACCACATAAGCGGAGGGGGAGCGCGACACTAGGCATTTTAGCTGATGTGTGCAGAGGGCTTCTGCTGCCTCAAAAAGCGCCTTCCTTATTCATACGAGATCGGTAAATTTAAACTGGGTAGCGGTAACCTGTTTACAGTGCTTAGAAACTGCAGAAGAGTGGTGTGAAGCGCTCTTAATAAAAAAGTTATCACCAGCAAAGGCTTGATACGAAAGAACCCAAAGAGCCCCGATGGGTGAATGCACAAAGAGTCCCAGCCACACTCCCTGGGTTTTGGCACCCAGGACTGTGTTTCATTTTGCCAAAAGATGCAAAGAAATCAGAGAGCACTACTTTTTTCATTAAGTTTCATCATTCTTATTTTAAAGCGAAATCTCCACCCACCAGGATTTCAAAGCGCTGTACAGAGGAGGGAGTGAGAACACCAGGCATAAGTCAACCATTCATAGACTGATAACATAACAGAGGAAATATTGTACCCTATGTGATGAGGGATGTATACTATACATATCTACAGAGATTTAAAATGGATACCAACAGAGTACAAGGATAGCATTACCAAGAAAACAAAGTAAACAACAGAGCAGGAGTTAGCATATACTTTGGCCAATCAGGTAGTAGCCAATGAGTAATAGGAGTGGAGATGTTGCAGCATACTCAATGAAGTGTCATCATCCGTGGCCATTGACGTCCACACTGAGACTAGTGCATGGCAGCACCATGGTGTGACCAAAACACTGGTGCGTAGACAAACAACTGAGACCAGTGCCATGGACATTCCATGTCAAGGAGCCTGTAGGATAGGATGTTACTCACACTGATATCAGTGAAGAACCTTGCTATGTAGTAATTGCACCAGTATCACATTGGTCATGTCATTGGACTGAATGTGTGCACACTGAAGCAAGTGTGCTTTTTGTACCAAGGTCATGCCATGTCAACGAGCCTGCATCAGCAAGGGTAGGATGTTGCTCACACTGATATCAGTGTGAACCCCAGGTATGTAGTGATTGAGCTAGTATCACATTGGTCATGATGTCGCTTACACTGAAACCAGTGAACGAGCCTGTATCAGCCCTAGGTATGGCGTTGCTCACACTGATATCACTGTGAAACCATGGTATATAGTGATTGAACCAGCAACACGTGAGGCAGGATGTCGCACACGCTGATACCAGTGCCACACACATGCCATGTCAACGAGCATGTATTACCACTGGGTAAGGTGGGATGTCGCTCACAATGATCTATGTGAAGAACTCTTGTATGTATTGGTTGCAACCAGGGCCGGCTTTAGCGCTAGTGGCGCCCGGTGGGACAATCATTTTTGGTGTCCCCTCCCCATGACCTGCTCGGATTCCCTCACGACCACCGGGCAAAAGTGCCCTTCATCTCTCCATAGCCCCTCTCTCACATACATTTAATTTGTTTTAAAATCACTGGTAAAGGCTGGCTTTACTAATAAGAGTGTATATCTACTGAAACAACACTTTTCAGCAACATTGGGAATAGATAATGAAAGACTGGGGAAAAAAACATAACATCCTGACTATTTTACGCAGTTTACATGCAGCTCTTTGATGACAGTTTGTAAGAGTCACTGTTCTATATTAGGGTTGTATCTTATGAACTGCGTAACAAAAAGGATCTCTGTGACAAAAGCAGGAATCCTCTCAGCTATCCACATAAAATAAGGATCTGTGATCTGTATGATATGAGTTCTTTGAAGCATGCTTATTAACCCTCTGTGCTACTTTATGTCACCACGCAAAACTCCGATCTCACTCTCTAGCACGAACATTAATCACAAGAGTTATCTTGATATTATATTGCTGCCGAAAAGCTGTATGGGCAAGGAATTCTGAATAAGGTTGTTTTAAATTGTACATTATTGTTAACACAGCGCACCCGTTGAGGTCAATGCCCCCCACCCAGGTCAGCGCGCAATGTGACCACGCCAGTCGCACTGCCCTAAAGCCGGCCCTGATTGCAACAGCGTCCCAAGTGGCCTGGATGTCGCGCACACAGAGGTAAGCCTGCTTCAGTGCCAGAGCGCGGCCGAAAACCTGATAAAAATCGTCTAAAAATGTGACGTCCTGCAAAAGTTGTGGGGAGACACCGAACTGATATGTGCCTCGTTACAAGGCTACGTGGGGTGTGATGTGACTGACTGTCCCTGTGTCCCAGAGCTACCGGCCGCGTATCAGGTGAGGTCATCCTGCACGTGAACGTTTCTTCCCGCACTGAAGCAGTCCTTCGGAAATACGGACAGACTCCCTATATTCATGTAGCTCAGTGCGCCCTAGGGAGAACACGTCTCACCCCGGAGGCCCCGCTCTGACGCGGACTCTTTCTTCCTGAACTCCACTCCAGCACTGTCTTTGCTCTAATGCTGAGAACACGTCTGTCTGCAGCCTAGTGAAAGTATCACCGGTGACGGGCATAGTTGTAAAATGACCCCCATTTCCTGCCTCTTGTATCGCTAGGAGTCAATGATTAGCAGTAGTCGCAAGTGCAAGAGTGCCCCCGGGTTCCCAAAGATATCAGATATCACTTACCGGGCTGCTGTACACCACGCTAGGATTCTGCCTCGGCCTTCTGGGTTTCTGTCCCAGAAAGAGCATCTTTAGGTATTTATCATGACCCCTCCTCCTCCAGGAGTGCAAACAAATGACCAAACACTTTCACCCGCCGGGTGAGCCAGAGAATCCACGAGCGCGTGGACTTTTGGCGCATGCGTAGTATATAAGGCACCGCGCGCATGTTAATGCGTACTATTTTAAACAAGCATTTGCAATGCAATACGACTCGCATTTACGCGAGACGTATTGCATTGGAAATGGGAGTGGGGCTGTTAAAAAAGGCACGAACGGGAGTGGGGGGGTGAGGGGTTGGCGAAAAATTACGGACTGCGTGAGGGGGTGGGGGGGACACAGGGGAAAAAATAGTGTTCAGTAAAATGGCCAATAGCCTCGGAAGCGTACAAATTACGCCATGGCTGTCAGGAGGAGGGACTAACGAGACGGAAACCAATCAGGAGGCAGCATTTAGGCTGTGAACCAAACAAAAAAATAGGCGGAGAGTGGGCGGAGCTTATGCGAAGCTTCCCCACTATAGTATATACACAATGCCTCGCAAAGCGAGCAGCGCATGCGCGCTGCAAGCTAGGCGAGACCTAAACAGTGGCAACCTTCAGAAAACTGATAGAAACAAAGCAGTGCAAAAAGCATTGCGTATAAGCTTCACAAAAATAGAGGCAGGCTTCCCAAAATGTATTAAAAAAAAAGCCGCCCAAAACATCATGCACAAGGTTCAAGGAACCCCAAAAAAGGAACATTCTGAAGAAAGCCGTACAAAACATCACGCAGAAGCTTCATGAAAACAGTGGCATTTGGAAAAAAAAGTGCAGGCTGCAACCAAAACAAGCTTCGCAAAAACAGTGGCAACCTTCCCAAAACATATTATATATAATATGTGTGTGACATAAGGAATAGGAACATTCAGGAAAATAGACGTGCAGGCTGCATATAAAACCAGATGGGAGGAGGTAAGAGAGGCATCACAAGCTGTACTGTGTGATGGCCAACCAATATGCTATCTGACTGAAATCGCCGGCAAGAGAGCTAAACACACAAAGGAGGGACTTTTCCAGAAATGCACCAATAAGAAGCCAGCATTTTTGAATGCCACAGATAGTAATCAATGGCAATCGGTGGTTTGCCAAACCCCACAAAAGAGATATAACAGGTCAATCAAGCTCGACCTAAAAATTGAAGACAGGACAAGCATAAGGATTCAACAAGCAGGAGCTGGAACTGCAAGAGAATTAGAGACTGCAAGAGAAACACAGAGAAAGGGCACATATTCAAGGAGCTAAATCTAGTGAAGAAAATATAAAAGCTAGGACAAACAAAAGGAATAGGCAATGTAAATAATAATTGTAACAGAAGGAACAAATTATAAACAATTAGAAAGGGAGCAGCTAATGGGACTGCACCCGACTTTAGGCAAAATGCAGAAAAGCCAGTAGCAAAAATGCAAGATAGGCTGGGAGAAAATCTCTAGCAAGCTTCATGGTAACAGGGCACACACTTTGGGTGAAGCAAGGCAGGAATTGGTCAATAAAACAGGTGATAAGAGTATTTTGTTTCTAGTATGTCTGTTTTCAGTTCCTTTAACAATTTTTTATGTTTTTATGTTCAGTCCTCTTCTGACACAGTAGGCGTGACTAGATGGTACAGGTTACACCCTTGTGAATAATGTGGCAAGCTTGGAAAGCTAACAAAAAGAAAATCAGGCGTCAATGCTTGTAAAGTGTGTTTGAAAGTTTTAAGGTGGGATATTTTTCTAGACATTTATGCACCAAAACGTTTCCCTTACTTGCCAATTCATAGAACAAAAAGATTAAATTTGTGTGTGCTATTTTAGATCTCTTAAAATTGTATGTATATTCTGTGTTGGTGAGAAAAGTGACTATTCTGTCTAACCTGTGAAGGTCTTTCCTGTAAGGTATACAGTATGTCAGTGACAAAAGAGACCACTTCTGGGCCATCTTCTAAAGCTCCAAAATTCTAGAGGCAAGAAACCCTGGCTATTTGTATGCCTTTCCTGGAGATACATGAATGCGAATTGTGAGCCTGCAATGAAAATGAAGGCAAATATTGATATTCACGAGCTATAATTTGACTGTAATTGTAGCATTTCTAGAGCGTGTTAAACCAAAAAGCATCAAAGCGCTAACTACGGAAGAGACTGTGTGAAAGGTGAGGACCCCAAGCAGAAAAACCTTAACTATCCCATGTAGGAAGCTGGCTCTGTATATACTATACCAAAATGAGATATAGTGTGCACAGAGTCCAGTGGAACCCCAAAGGTAGGCAGAGGTAAAAGGAGGTAGCACCTTACTCTGTATTTGTGGTAGTGAGGTCGAGCAGTAAGGCTTTATCAGAGGGTAGTGTTAAGCATTTGTTGTACACACTTAATCAGCAAATGATGTCACACACTCAAAGACTGAACTCAGACCAATTTTGTTTGTATAAAAATATTATTAAGTTATTTTATTTCTAGAACCAAGCCAAGCCTGGCACAGGTAAGTGAAATAAATGTTTTGCAAAATCTTATGCAATGCTTTACAATTGAATGCCAGCTCAAATACAATGGATTGAAATACAGGTACGTCAATATGTTTGAAGAGAGCAACAGTGTTTTCTGTATGATTTTAAGGAACATCCTATAAATCCAGTTAGGTAAATTCCCACCCGGAATTTCTCTGGCAGGATGGTGTGAAATTGATGAAGATTCTTGCTGCAGTTTGTCATAGTCAGACATCCAGACTGTAAATATAGTGCTTTTGACTGAGCTTTGGCTGATCATCCTTGTCCTGATTCCATATAGTGGCAGCAGCACAGCATAAATCCTGCAATCCCATCACAGTCACTTGCACCCTTCCGTATTGAGAAGGAAGTCATCTGGATGCTCTTGGTAAAAGATTACAGCAAATGCCCTTGCCAGTCTGGGTCAGTATGGCCGCCAGATGTTGAATAACATTGCTCCATTGCTAGACCTGCTCTTAGAAGGCAATCAAGGTGTGGCAAGGTCCATTTTGAGAGGCAGAGCAAATGCATCTGCATCAGTCATCAATACAGAAATGGACGTCTCCGATATAGGATATCATCAGTTTACAGGAGCAGCGGTTCTTCGGCACCAAGGATACATAATGAGAACTTGTTTTTTACTTCAAGTGCAGAGTAAAGTGATAGACATGCCGTTTGACAGACAGGCACACTTTGATAAACATGTGGACAAACTGCTTTGATGAATTAAGACAGAAGCTGTTACAGCTACCATTTGGATTTTGCAGTCCAGGAAGATCTCAATCCTATAGATGAGGCACACAAAATGAACAATATGAGCAGTATTGTCAACTCTACAGTGATAAAGAATACTCAAGATCACAAATCAAGTCCTTCAGCAAGAATTCACAGAAGTAACAGAGTGGGTGTCACGCCCACAACCAAGAATCTTAATAGCCCCTGACCTGTCTATACTGCAGACAAACCACACTTTTCATCCTGTGTTGGACAATTTTTCGGATTTTGCCCTGCAATGGGACAACATCACCACAGACAGATGGATACTCCAAATCATCAACAATGGCCACATCCTGAAGTTTGTACAAAAGTTACCCCAATCTCTCGCCAACCTAGGAGAGCCTTCACCATCTGGACAATTTGCAAATAAGAGATCTTCAATCTCCACCCAAAGAGAGAAATAGAAAATATGCTGAAAAGCCAGAGGAGTAAAGGCTTGTTTTCCATATTCTTCTAAGTAAGGACGAGGTAAAGTGGTTGCAGACCCATCCTGAATATGCAGGAATTCAACAAATTTGTTTAAAGTGAGTCCTTCAGAATAGTTACACTGTAGGAGGCCCTTTCCTTGTTTTAAGAAGGGAATTACTTTTCACTAGACCTCCACAGCATCTACTTTCATATCTCTATCCACCACCATCACAGTCAATATCTGATATTCACTGTGGCTGAGCAGCATTAACATTGCAAAGCACCCCGGTTTATCCTCAAGTTATCCCCAGGAGATTTACTAAATGCCTAGCAGCTGTAACAGTACACATGTGTAAGGACGGATGCCAGTTTTTTCTGTTTTTAGACAACTGACTCATTGAGGGTACGACAGCGGAGGGAGCAGAGCACACATCCGAGGTTCGGCCTGTCATTGTTTCATCAGCTGGGACTCATTCTAAACAAAGCAAGTTAACTGCTATTACCTTTTGTTAAACCTGTCAGCTTTAGGATGGTCTTCCCCCAAACTTTTTGCTTTCACCCCTTCTAATTTTTGCTGAATTTGTTTTTGTTGGCCATAGGACTCTGTGCACTTTACCACTGGAAACCAGTGCTAAAGTGCTCACTCCCTAAAACATGGTAACATTGGATTTACACCTAACTGGCATATTTAATTTACTTATAAGTCCCTAGGAAAGTCGTATACCATACACCCAGGGCTGGTAAATTAAATACCACTTGTGGGCCTGCAATACTTTTTGTGCCTTCCACTTAAGAAGCTCCTTAAAACATGTCCTAGGCCTGCCATTGCAGCCTTTTAGCAGTTTTAAACTGCCAATTTGACTTGACAAAGTAACCCTTTTGCGAAGCCTCAAACTCCCTTTTTATTACATATAAGTCAACAATAAGGTAGGCTATAGACAGCCCATAGGGCCGGGTTGCCTTAATTCTTTGTGCTACATTGATGAACGTCCACGAAGCCCGACAGGATTTTCGTGATGCAGCGACTACCATCCTTGACACTCGGCCTGCTTTTCATGTTACAGCAACGACCATCAGCAATGCTCTCCCTGCTCCCCATGGCCTTTTCCACTGCGAAGTCAACTCTTTGCGCCAGACTCTAAAAAGTAACTTTTTTCAGCAGGACTAACCTGACCCCTGTATCCGGCCCGTGCTCCATTGTGGTCAGCCTGAACTTGTGACTTTCACCCAGTCTCGCATGACCAGATAGCCGCAAGTGGCACTTTGTGCTTTTAGGCGCTATACTTACCTTAAATTTTCTAAATCGCATGTCTCTGGTCCTACTGATTGGTTTTTTGTCATTTTGGTGACAAATAATTTGTTGTCATTTACTCTACTTTTCTAAATTGGTGTGGAATTTTTCTTGTGTTATGTTTTCATTTTGTTACTGTTTGTGTGCTGCATACATCCTTTACATATTGCCTCTAAGTTAAGCCTGACTGCTTTTGTGCCAAGCTACCATATTGTGAAAATTAAAAACCCTGAGCCACGTGTCACCAGGCTTTGTGCATTTACACTGATCCATTGGCAAAAACTAACAGAAGAGATCAAGATGAAAAACAGAGCAGTAAGATGAGCAAAAAATGCAAAAAGGGGCAGTTTAGAGGAACAAAGGATGCAAGAAGGAGCAGTCAAACAGAGACGGGCAATTAGGACAGGTTACACAAACAAAGCGAGAGTAGTTACTGAGTCAGGTGCAGAATGAGCAGCTAACAGGAAAAATGGCAGGAGACAGATACCAACACGAGTCAGAAGGGCAAGGCGAGCTCAAGGTTGCATTGAAGCAGAAGAGAGAGGTCTGGCCATCTACACAATGGGGTCGTGCTGCAGCTTCTATGAAGTAGGGCCTTGGAGAGTGGGGGGATGTGAGGGGCAGTAGGCGGGCTGAGCAAGAGAGGGGAAGTCCGGCAAGGACAGCGGGAGGGGCAAGGTGGGAAAATGCGATTGGCGGAGAAAGTGGTGGGGGTGAAGGTGGGGGGGGGCAAAAACTGACAGAAAAGACCAAGATACAAAACAAAGCAATAGGTGGAGCAGAAGATGCAAAAAGAAGCAGTTAAATAGAGACAGGGGGCAGATAGATCAGACAGCACAAACAAAGAGAGAGTAGTTACCAAGTTGGGGGCTGAACGAGCAGCTAAAAGGAAGACAGGAGACAGGAGACACCAACATGAGTCAGAGGGACAAGGCGAGGTCAAGGTCGCAGAGAAGCAGAAGAGAGATGTCTGGGCACCCTATAAATGCGTGGGACATATTGCAGCTAACGTAGAGACTTTTTTGCATACATTAATTAATATCTTGAAATAACATGAATAATTCTGTATACCTAATGCAGAAATAGCAGTAATACATTTGAATAATACGTCCGTGCAGTTTGTGCTCATAAGTATAGTGAGAATTATATTCACATATTAGAATTAAGGAGGGCACTGAATATGTTACACCTATGTCATTATCCACTGTTAAAATAAGCCACCTTTCTTTTGATCTCCTCATACTCATTGAGGCCATTGTTGACAGGATCTAGTGTGTGTATTCACTTTCACTCCTTAAAATTAAGGGTGGCATTGAAATCACCTTCCCTTGGGTTTGGTTTCACTTTCTTAAGAACAAGCCATCTTCCACAGCCTGGTGTTTCGCATTCCTACCGGACCCGAGAGACCTCAAGAACTTCCGGCCCATCTCCCTGCTTCCGTTCCCAGCCAAGGTCATCGAGAAGATCGTCAACAAGCAGCTAACCCGATACCTCGAAGAAAACAGCATCCTGGACCCATCCCAATCGGGGTTCCGCAGCAACCACAGCACTGAGACTGCCCTCATCGCCGCCACCGACGACATCAGGATCCTGCTGGACAACGGTGAGACCGCAGCCCTCATCCTGCTGGACCTCTCTGACGCCTTCGACACTGTCTGCCACCGCACTCTACGCGCACGCCTCCACGACGCAGGGATCCGAGACAAGGCCCTGGAATGGGCTATCTCCTTCCTCGCCGGCAGAACCCAGAGAGTCCGCCTCCCACCATTCCGATCCGAAGCCTCCGAGATCATCTGCGGCGTACCCCAGGGATCGTCCCTCAGCCCAACACTGTTCAACATCTACATGGCCCCGCTCGCACGCATCGCCAGACAGCACGACCTCAACATAATCTCCTACGCCGACGACACCCAACTGATCCTCTACCTCACCAAGGACCCCCTCGCCGCCAAATCCAACCTCCATGAAGGGATGAAGGCCGTCGCCGATTGGATGAAGATCAGCCGACTAAAACTGAACACGGAGAAGACAGAGGTCCTCATCCTCGGCTCCAACCCCTCAGCCTGGGACGACTCCTGGTGGCCAACGACGCTGGGAGCAGCCCTGACACCCACCGACCACGCACGCAACCTGGGAGTCATCCTCGACTCAACGCTCTCCATGGCCAAGCAAGTCAACGCAGTCTCATCCTCCTGCTTCAACACCCTCCGCATGCTTCGCAAGATCTACAGGTGGATCCCGACAGACACGAGAAGAACAGTCACCCAGGCCCTCGTCAGCAGCAGACTCGACTATGGGAACGCCCTCTACGCGGGAGCCCCGGCCAAGCTCATCAAGCGACTGCAACGCATACAAAACGCCTCCGCACGCCTGATCCTCGATGTACCACGCCACAGCCACATCACCCCCACCTGAGGAACCTGCACTGGCTCCCCGTCGACAGGAGAATCTCCTTCAAACTCCTCATCCACGCACACAAGGCACTCCACAAGACTGGCCCAGCCTACCTCAACAGACGACTCCTCTTCTACGTCCCCAACCGCCAACTCCGCTCCGCCGACCTCTCCCTCGCCACCGTCCCTCGCATTCGAAGAACCACCACCGGCGGCAGATCCTTCTCCCACCTCGCCGCCAAGACCTGGAACACCCTTCCACTAAGCCTACAACAGACCCAAGACCTGCTGACCTTCAGGAGGCTACTCAAGACCTGGTTGTTCGACCAGTAGCAGCACCCCCCCCTTTTTTTTCTCCCCCAGCGCCTTGAGACCCTCGCGGGTAAGTAGTGCGCTTTACAAATTCTGTGATTGATTGATTGATTGATTGATTCCTGAAATGCTCCACCAATAGGGCTTCCTGAGTTCCACAATGCATTCAACTGCAATGTTGTAGTATTCTGGTTTTGGCTTTTTGTCTGGTTTGACCCACATAGATCAAATCATAAGGACATTTCACCATGTAGATGACATTTGTGCTGTTACAATTCGTAAATTCATTAAGGTAGAAATTCCTGCCTTTGTGCTTGAATTCTTTCAGCACCTCCATCTAGTTGCAGGTCAAACAACTGCCACGTTTGAGCTGTTATCCAAAGGGGGATTAGACTCGGAGTATGTGTTTTTTCAAAGACATCCATATATAGATTACTTGGGTCTGGAGCAAACCCGCCTCCCATCGCTGCACCTTATGACTGATAGTAAAACACATTTTGGAAGATAAAGATAGTTTTTGTACATGTTTATGTCTTTTGGGCAATGAGTAAATGGTTTGTGTGCATGGGATCTTTTATTTTAGAAAGGCATATTCATGTTCACTTAGATATCCTTCAGACAAACCCATGTCCGTTAGGGATTTATTGAGACAGCAAACCTCTTGTGTAGGATTGCTCGCAAACTTTGTGTAATGCTCTTGCACACTCAGTTGAGACAACATCTCCTGCCTGTAGTCCTCAACATCCTGGATAACAATGGCCCCTCCCTTGTCAGCAGGCTTAATCATTATGGTCTTATTGATTCTAATCAAGTTCAGAGCCAAGGTCTCTTCTTTCTTGATGTTGTATTTCACATAATGTTTTTACTAAGTATTTCAAAAACCTCTCAGTACAACTTGCTTGCACGTTAGAACGTTATGAGACATCATATGAGAAGGAGGTGTGAATATGGATGGAGGTCTGAGCCCAGTAGCATCCCATTTGGCCTCAAAAGGGGAAATTCTTAAAATAATGTATCAGCCTAATCTTCCTAGAGAATTGATGAAGTTCTATAATGATGTTGAATTTATTGGGAAGAGTTGTAGGGGCAAAAGAGGCCCTTGGTCAGTGGTTCATGTTCAGATGAGCTTATTTTCTATTTAGAAAGATTGATGATGGGATTATACGTGTCCATGACCATTGTGGGCGCCACCAGCCGTGAGTCTGACCTCAGGTCTGACTCTCTCCATGTTTGTTCTACTGATAGAATCTGCCCCTCTGACTTCTACCTCTCCCCTGGACTCTTTACCGATCCCTGACATTGTTCTTCCTCCATGTCCCTCCCCCTAAAAAAGTGTTACCTTGGTTGGAAACAGTATTTTGTCGGGCTGACAGGTATGAGGATGTACTAGTGCCAGGATGTTCGTTGTCTGTCTCAGAACCACTTGATAGAGAGGACTCTGAAAACATGGTGTCATTTCTTTGGGAATGTTTCTCTCTGCGTGTATGGTGACCTTGGTAGTTTTTTGATCCCGACAGAACATCTCTTTATGTGCCGTATTTGACCCAGGTTCTGAGAAACACAGGGTAACCCCATACGATATCGTGCACTGGGTCTCTGTAGACAGTTTCTGCTTTCATTTGTACTAATAAAAAGCATTGTTGAGGTGTATTTCTATCTTCTTACGGGAATTTCGAAGGCTAACTATCCCCAGGAAGTGTACCCACTGTTAAGGACAGTGATGATTAAATAATGGATTTGAGAAGATTGCTGTTAAATAGTTTAATGCTAGACTCACGCCAGATAGCAATCTCGTGATTTTTCCCTCTTCTTTAAATTTATTTTCAAAAGCCAACACAATTATGAATGATCGCTGAGTTATTTAATGATCAGTTTACAATACGTTTAACCAACTTTTACAGTAAGAATTACATTAGCTATGGCCAGTGAACGCATAAACTAAGTCTTAGACGATTCACCCAAGTTTTGTAATGTTATAGATGATGAATAGCATAACACTAACACCCAAGGGTCTCGGTGCTGGGCAAATAAGGGAAAGTGCTGTAAATAAGATAGCTAATATGTAAAAATACAATGTATGTTCTGTTTGCCATTCTTACTTTAGTTGCGATCAAGATATTTCGAGACTACACTGTGAACTTCATTAAACACGAGAGAATGTTGAGAAAAATGCCTTGAAGAAAAACAAATATGTCAAAGTCTTAATATAACAAAAGTGAATGTTTTTATACAGATTCCACAGGTCCAACAGTAACACAAAAAGCTCGTTTTAAAATCAAGGATGCAAAGTGCCACTTACGGCCGCGCAACAAGGAGCGAGTTAAAGATGACAACAAACAGGCTTCCATAGGTAGGTGACTTATCCCACAGTTTTAAAGTAACAGAAGCATTTTAAAGTGCTCCATTGTGATTTTTATTTTGTAAACTTAGTGTGAAAATGGGGATGGCATTTTTGGTGTTAAACAGCCAGTGCAAAAACGTACTAACCAGCCCTTTTGGCTTTGCCAATGTATTTTCCATTATTCTGGCCCGCCTGTTTGAATGCCCTGTCTGCTGTCCATAGCCTGAATGCAAACAGTAGTATCCGATGGTCCCCGTTTATCATATTCGCTCCCCTCTTATCTGGAGGCCGCTAAATACCACTTTCTTAAGCACTATTTTCTGAGTAATTAGCTGATACCTCAGCCAATCTCTGTAGTTCATAATCCCAGTTTTACCCCATCCTTGACTTCTATTGTCATTAACTGAGCTCCCCCCTCGGACACTGCTTCTTGCCATGTAAGGGTTCGCTTCACTCCGCCTTTAGACTGCAGACAGATGCGTTCATGATGTAAAACAAAGCTCTTCATTCCTCGCAAACTGATATCTGAAGACCTTATCCTCTTAAACATCGACTTGCAGTCTATTTGTCTAATTTTCCCAAAGAACAGCATGAGGGTTTTTTTGTCAATGCACCCCAGCAATGATTTGAAATATAACGTGATTCACGGATTGCTTTTTACTCAGGTTCCATGACTCTTATGATTTTATACATGATGCCTGAGCATTTATAGTTATAATGCCTGTGTTTATAATTATAAACTATATATATTTTTAATCAAATTACACCTACACCTACCTATGTATTTCTCAAATTTTGGTCTTTCTTCCTAATTGCACCTGTGTGGGAATCATTCTCACCATTTGTATGCTTTTTGGACAAAATACTATTAACTACATATTACAGCCTTGAAAAAAGCCCCAGGCCTGCCAGCAATTAGACAGGGGAATCATGTGTTGTCTGTAACATTTGCAGTATTTTGTTGAACTACAAATTAAACCTGAACACAGTGAACTACCAAACACAAAAATTAACTTTTTACACAATAAACCTTTGTGGAGAAATTGAATGTATGTTTATTGATTACTTTTCGACTGTGTTTTTTTCTGAATTTACATTCCATGTATTTCTGTATGCTAATATATGGGCTAGAGGGCCCTACCTATCTATCGACAGGAATGCATCCAGACACCAACCAGACAATTCAATTGGCTCAAAATGGCTATTTAGTGGGATTTTAAGGCTTCGGATTTCTTCCTTTATGCTGTGTATGCTCTAGTGATCACGGTTTCGCCACAAGATCAGAAATGGTCTAACTCCTCATTTATCTTAGTGAGAAACATATGTCTTCAGGAAGTCACAGATGGTGGTATGAACCTTTTTATGTCTGCTGTTGGGCGTTTTGGGCCAGTCTCCTTTATATGTTGTTTATTAGAACAAATAGTACTCAGAAGTGGTACATGAGTTTACATTTACTTATGCAGGGGTGATAGGCAAAAGTGCAGTCTATCTCCTGGATTGCCAACATTACTGCTTTCTCTCCCATAATTCATTTACTTGTGGCTGCACATGAACCTATCCCCCCTGAAACCAGATTCTTGTTTTCCTGATCCTGAAGCAGATCCTTGTTGGATCCAATCAGAACCTTGAGCATTACTTTTTGTGACCCTGTAGCTCAGCTAGAAGCCCAGTCTGCAGTACTGTGACAGTGTCAGGATGGAGGGAGATAGCAGTAGCCTTGACCTAAGTAAGGAAAGGTGAGGTTATCATGAATTCTGCACCTGCACTTTAAGTAGGGTGGCAGAGCACCACGAGTGAAGGCCAGCAATATACAGCATTTCTCATGAGTTCCTCATCACACAAGGTCATGAATCCATCTTAAGGACTGGCTTTTAGGCATCCAATGGAAACTGCCCTACACAAACATGCCCATGTAGTGTCTTGATTAAATTGAAGCATTTTGAAGGACATGGTTGAATGCATGTGGGAACTATGCAGTGGTCTGAACGTCAAGTAGGGCAGGTGGGATCCACGGGCAGAGACACGGACCTGGCCTGGACTTCATTTAGGGGTTGCCAGGGGTCGGAGGTGCAATCCCTGGCTTGCCCCTTCCAACCCCTGGCTCTTACTTTGCTGCCCCTGGCTACCGGTTGCAAAGGCAGCAAAACACAGAACACTTTTGGGATATTTCAAAGGCAGATGACCAACGCTGCGTTTGCAGGGTACAGGCAACAGTTGATACTGCAACTGTTTCAACTTGTCCCAGCACCGAAGGAGTTGCCTAGCAATACACCCTGCGAAGCCTCACAGGCTCCATCAGGAAGGAGCACGTTTTGAAGGCTCTGAGTTCTGCTGTTTTGTGTCAGAAGACTTCTCTCCCCTGCACGAGTTCAGACAGTGCCATCTGAGTGTGACAATGATCCCTCCCTCCAGTTGGGACTCCACATCAAGTCCTTAGAGCTTACTGGACTGCAGTGGCGGCTCCCCCATTGGGGCGTGGGGGCATCGCCCACTGCTTTCTCGCAGAGCGAGAAGGCAGAAACATAAAATGGTAAAACTACCATTTTATGTTTCTGCTTCTCGCACTGCGAGAAAGCAGAAGTGCCTGGTTGGGGGCGGGCGGGTGGGCGGTCCTGCTCGAGGGCAGGGGGGGAGTGGCTTGCCCACTGTTGTGGGTACTGGCTGTTTGGTCGGCCTCAGGGCCGAACAAAGCAGTCATGCGCACTCCCCCTTTTTCTCTATGTAGGCTGCTGCATGCAGCCTACATAGAGAAAATGGCCCGGCTGGGGCGCTCTCCACTGCGCCTCACCAATCACAACGCTGCCATTGCAGCGTTGTGATTGGCTTAGGGGAGCAGGAGGAGGGAGGCTGCCTACGCGCCAGGACTCCAGAGCGGCAAGAGCTGAGGCTGCGGCGCGGTCACAGAGAAAGGTAAGTTTTTTTTATTATATACAGATTACCACCCTCCCCCCCCCGCGCGAACCCACCCACCCGCCCGTTTTGCCGGCCACGACTGATCGTGTGGATCTGCAAACTCAACCCAGTTGATTCATCAACACTTATGAAAATTTCACTGGAATAATTTGTGCTCTGTATATTGGTATTTATTTAATTTTCATTTTAATTTTGGTCAGACGCAGTAAACAATCGTTACCCCTCCCTTCCTCAATGTTCAATAAAAATCACAATACCTGAATAGAAACTTTATCTTGTAAAGAAGCCGATGACGTAGGAGCAGAAACCGTGCAGCGACTCCCAGTAGTGCTCCTGTGCAAGCTTCATGGCCTTGGCGTCGCTTGGTGTCTCAGTCGGCTTCGCGGTAGAAGCTGTGGTTGGCTTGGGCTTTGCAGGTTTTTTTCCCTTCCCTGGCGGCGGTGGTGTTTTCTGAGCAGGATTTGGCTGCTTGGCAGCATCTGCTGGCTGAGTGGCACTTGGGCTGGAAGCCACCTGCTTCATTTCAGCTTCAGCGGGCGCTTTTGGGCACATGCTGGGCTTTAGGACCTTCGGCTCACACGCATTGGCGACCTTCTTTAGCTCGACTCCATCGGACCTTACGTCTATTTACTCAAATGTGCATAAAGAGACTCTTGTCCTCATTTAACACGTTTTGTTGAATCAATGGAAATATGGAGAGTTGGTAATTAAGATACCGAGTCCGGTAACTCTTCAAAGTTACCCTTTAATGAGGAATAACTAGAGGAAACAGGGATTCCATGGGTTTTTCTGCATTTATTGACGCGAATTTGGCACCATATTTTTGCAGTGCTAACAAGCAGTTGTTTAAACAAAACTCCCACACTACAAAAGAAACAACACCACATCGCCTTAAATCACACAAAACAATGAGACGATATCTACGCCATGTTTTACACGAATCCGGCGACCTTTATTTAGCTTGTGTTCGAGGTGAACCGAAGAATGTTTTGCTATTCAGGCGGCTTCACACACTGGATTGAAGACACCTGCTTTGTCTTTATCATCCATTTCAATTTGTTAATACGCACTTGACACCAGTTCAAAACATCTTGCTCTGTAAATAAACCGAGGAATTACCAGCGAAGCGATGCGCGCGTGCCATGACGGACACATTGGCCTACGTCTACCAATGTAAGTTTGTGTAAAACATCTACAGCCTTCCGAAGCGTGAACAGCAAGACATTGTGTTGCATTATTTACAACTCACTGAGCGTCGACAGAAAGTCAAATGATGTCTGCTCACTGCCCCATGAAATCCAAGGTCTTTACTTGCAGTTAAATTAAATAAGGCATTTGTTTATTGAATAGTTGTTTGTGCATTGCTGATTGGATATAATGGATTGCTGCTTCCAAAGTGACAGAAAAGTCGTATAACTTTTGGTGCTGGATTGAATGCATTGTATATACAAAACAGAGGGTCCCTAATCAGTATCGAAACTACTTTGGCTATAATGTTTTTACACAGTGCTGGTGCTTAAAGTGAAGTCAAAAATCCATACAATTATATAGTCTTCAATAACAACAAGTCAGTGCAACACAGAAAGCTAATAACAAGCTAAATGAGAAGTATAAAAAAAATTATTCCATAAAAATACACAATCAAGGTTAAAAACATTTCATATTAAAATACAAATTACAAAATAAGGAAGAAAACAGAAAAGTCGACGCTGCGTTTCGGTGAGTTGGTGATTGTTCACCTTCTTCAGGACAGTTTTCTAAAAATTAGGAAGTTGCTAGGATTCAATTTCACTAGGAATTTGAAGAAGCAATATGCTTAAAATGAGGGGTTGAAAATATCCCACCTATTAAAAACCTTTAAATAAGAAACCAAATAATAGTTGTGTTCGTTGGTGCCACCGTTATATTATTGTTCCACAATTGAGAACAAAGTCAGAAAGACATTTCCAAATACAATTTGGAACATGTCTACCCGTATCTCCAAAAGATTTTTATGACAGACCCAGAGAAGATTACTCTAACAGGAGAACATGGCAACAACCAATAAGAAATTTCCTAAAAAGAATGTGAGGTTTTTTGATACTTCATATACTAGTTCAGATTCTGAGAACGACATCCAACAAGATAACCGTAATAACAAGGAAAGAGAATCAACCCCCAGTTCTAGCAGAGAAACATTATCTTTTTTAGAACAACGTCAAAAGAACTATGGACCAATAAGGGGAAGAGGAAGGGGGGGAGGGAACTTCAACCCACAAAATCAGTTTCAACATCGTTCCTACATGAACACAAGGAGCCAGAAAAAATGGGATTAGAGGATAAGGCCCCAATTATAAATCTCTCACAGAGAATTCTATCACAGGATGAGGTTAATGTTTTAGAAAAAGGGTTAGGATACGCCATTGCCTCTCCTGTGGATAGGTATAACCTACAGAGAGACTTACAAAGTTTCTTTAGAAAAATTAGATTGAATGCCTTCTTTGAAGGTAAGGAAAGATTACCAACAGATAACAAATCAGGCCTAAAACCCAAATCTACCTGGACACCTCAAATAAATCTTGTTAATAAAAACATAGAGGTGTTTGAACGTGTGGTGGAAAAAAGCATAGATGACTTACTCAATAAAAAGATATGGGTCAACAAAAACCTGAATGCCCGTGAACGTTTAGCCCTTAAGACCTTAGAACAGTGTCATAATCTCACTGTTAAACCAGCTGACAAAGGCGGTAGTATTGTCGTTATGGAGACCGAGGATTATAATAATAGAATGCATACACTCCTGAATAACAATCAACATTACCAAAGATCCAACAGAGAGGAGTGGAATGCTCTGACCCGGAATATCAATAACTTATTAAGCTTTGCCAAAGAGGATGGCATTATTTGTAGTGACGAATTTAACTTTCTGAATAATGCCAATCCAATTATCCCTGCACTATACAATCTCCCGAAAGTGCATAAAAACATAGACGATCCACCCATGAGACCCATTGTCTCAAACATCAACTCCCTGACTGAGCCCCTTAGTAAGTACGCAGATATTTTCCTACAGCCCCTAGTAGTACAACAAAAAGCGTACATTAAAGACACCACCGCCATGATCCAGAAAATTGAGAACTTGGAATACAATCCTGAGATGCAGTGCCTCGTGACTTTAGACATTGAGGCATTGTATACGAATATCCCTCAGGATAATACCATACAAATGATTGAGAACCTCCTTGGTATTGAGGAGGAAGATCTGTCCCCACATGCGACCTTTATTGTTGAATGTGTGACCATTATATTAAAAAATAATATTTTCTTATTTGAAAAGGACTTCTATAGACAGATCAAGGGGACCAGCATGGGAGAAACCTGTGCTCCCAGCCTGGCCTGTCTTTATGTGGCCCAATTTGAGGAGAGACACATCTTCAATGCATCGGCGCCGTTCTTTGAGAATATCTCTCACTGGTCCCGTTACATTGACGATGTGTTTTTCATATGGACAGGTTCTGGAGAAACTCTGGCTGAATTTATAGAATGGATAAACGTTGGTGATGTTAATCTCAAATTTACCTCCACTGTAAATAAATATGAATGTGAATTTCTGGACATTAAAATTAAACATGTGGATGGGCTACTAAATGTGGAATTATTCACGAAGCCTACTGACCGGAATACCATGCTCCACTATAATAGCAATCACCTTGTTTGTCAAAAGGATAATATTCCGTTCGGGCAATTTTTGCGTTTAAAACGCAACTGCACAAACGTTAAAGATTATGACAAGCATGCTGACAAATTGACTAAAATTTTTTTGAACACAGGTTATCCGAAAAGGTTAGTGAAGCATGCATATAAAAGAGCCAAATATTTCAACAGGGACTCTTTTTTCGAGAGTAAGTCCAATAAAATGACTCCGGAGATTCCACCTTTAATTTTCGTCACTAACTATAGCAATATTAGTGACAAAATTAAAAATATTGTGAATAGAAACTGGCATTTAATTACTAACCAAAAGAAGGAGATCTTACCTAAACCGATGTTCTCTTTCAGACGCAACCGCACCATCAGGAATTGCTTGGTGCATACCTACAGAGACACTAGTGAGCACAGACAACCCTGTATACCTAATGCCCCTTTACCAACGGGCACATTTGCATGCAGTGGGTGCAATAACTGTAACAACATTATGAAAGGACCCTCAATGGTTCATAATGGTGTCACCCATAAATTTAACAATTTTATGAATTGTCGAACTAAAAATTTGATATACTTCATCATGTGCCCGTGTCTTCTAGGTTACGTTGGTGAGACCTCAAGAGAGGTAAGAATCAGGATCAACGAACATAAGTCAGCAATAAGAACTAACAAAAGAACTGCTCCCTTAGTAGAACACTGGCTTAATGAACATCACAAAATTGAAGACCTGAGGTGGTGTGGAATAGAAATAATCCATATGAGCATCAGGGGAGGGGACCCAACCCTGAAAAGAAAAAAGCGGGAACAATTCTACATGTCCCGTTTTAATACCTTTAGAAAAGGATTAAACAGTAAAGAAGACTGGGAGAGGCTTATTTAATTAAGATTTCTTTTGCCGGTTTTATGGGTTCAGCTATTGCCGGAATATATGTGTACAGACTCCATAAACATACCCATTTCAATATATGTTCTGCGCACAAAACAGTGAGTTCCTTGACAATAAAGACGTTAGCGGAAAAAGGGACTCTGTTCAATGTACTATATCCCTTCTAATTTGGCCGACCTATCTATGGTCTTGCTTCATGCATACCACCACTAGATGGCGCCTTAGTCCATAGGAATATGTTTTTAGTTTTATTTTTCTTGTTTTCAGTTTAGGTGAACCACTCGGTTTTATTTTTGTCCCTTATGATACGACATCATTTGAAATCTATATATCTTCTCCTCCTGTTTGACAGGCCCACGACATTAGGATAAGGGCTTAGATTCCCCAATATGCTTCTTTAAGTTACATCGGTATATAGAAAGTCATGCTATTGTGATATGGGATTTGATTCAATTTAGTGTATCCCTTCTCAAAATGGCCGACTCTTTGACGGTCTCTCTCTGTGGATATTATTAAAGATTGATGTCCCAGCCCATTAGAAAACGTTTCTATTTTTCTATTTTTCGTTTTCTAGTAAGAGGGACTTATTTTGTTGTAACATATGAGGCAAAAGTTTAGTTTACTAGAAAAGCACTCGTAAAACCGGCGTCTAATTACTTGAATACACTCCGCGTGACCTTCGGCAACAACGTATAAAAAGGAGCTCCGGGTCACACACAAACGTGTATTCTGACCCGGAAGCTGTTCGTTGGCTGCAAGGAGGCCGTATCGTTTTTATTAGGTAAGCACAATGGCTACGAATGTTCTGTTACGAGTGAAATGAAAGATTGGATAGGGAGTGTAGCGGTTTTTTGGTAAGAGTAAAATTACTGCTAGAGATAGTGCACGGGATAGTAGAGACATTATAGACCACTCCTGAATATGTTTTAAATAAATAACGTTGTAGCAAAACCGAATATGTTTAAAATAAATAACGCTGTAGCTAAACCGAAAGTAATGCACAATACCAGGTATTCTTTACTGGTCAAATAATACATGCAGTTTACAAAAATTAGTTAAAATACTGGAGAATAACTGATAATCGTGTGAGGATATTGATAGCCGCATGATAAATTACATCAGGATAAAGACGGGGTCTTTAGTTGCGAGACGGGGTCCCCAATAAGGACATACGCATAGTTTTTATTATCAGGACAAACGTATGCTCGGAGTGATTTATGGCTCCCTGGCTGATACCGCAACAAGATGTATTAAGCCACAATAGAATACAGACTTTTTAGGTCTATGAGGCACCTAAAAGTAATATGACGTTTTTTCCTTACAGGTTTTAAATTTTCGGTTGCATGATCATCACAGCAACATTATCAGGTAATAATTTGAGGAAACCACTTAGGTCTTCGGGTATATTTATGCTAGGACCTTGGAGTGACGATGCCTTCTTTTTATCTCTCCCTCACAATAGTCTATTCGCCATACATTTGTAAATAACGGCGGAGACTCTGATTTTAGAATCTGTACCTCTAATCACGGCTCATCAGCTGGTGGTACTGATATACCAGTCGTTTTATCTATTTCTGGTAAGTCTACCAATGATGGTAATTACACTTGGGCAATCTGCATAAAAACAAATTTGGTGTAATACTCCCTGTACATTTCCCTAATAGACTTTGTTCTCAATTGTGGAACAATAATATAACCGTGGCACCAACGAACACAACTATTATTTGGTTTCTTATTTAAAGGTACGTAGAAGTACTGTGGGCATATTCTCAAGAACATATATGTTTTGGAGTTATCGTTGAGAAGAGTTATTATTTATTTGTTTCTCTTTACTCCAAAGGTTTTTAATAGGTGGGATATTTTCAACCCCTCATTTTAAGCATATTGCTTTTTCAAATTCCTAGTGAAATTGAATCCTAGCAACTTCCTAATTTTTAGGTATGTTTTAAAAAAAAAAAATTAAAAAATGTTTTATAAAATGTTTCTGTTTCTTTTGACTAAAAAGGATCATGGGTAGTGCTTAAAGTGTTATGTGAAGGTAGACTGTTGTGCATAGTAAAGTATTGCCACTCTGTGGTTTTGTGTATGAATATTTAATTAAATACATATGTCATAGTAAGAGTTAATTACAGACATAAAACTTTGCAGTCCGTGTAGGTCGAATAAGATGATGTCAACAACACATGAGATTGATAATAATAAAATGTTTCTGTTGTTTAGAAAACTGTCCTGAAGAAGGTGAACAATCACCAACTCACCGAAACGCAGCGTCGACTTTTCTGTTTTCTTCCTGATATTGTAATTTGTATTTTAATATGAAATGTTTTTAACCTTGATTGTGTATTTTTATGGAATAACATTTTTTATACTTCTCATTTAGCTTGTTATTAGCTTTCTGTGTTGCACTGACTTGTTGTTATTGAAGACTATATAATTGTATGGATTTTTGACTTCACTTTAAGCACCAGCACTGTGTAAAAACATTATAACCAAAGTAGTTTCGATACTGATTAGGAACCCTCTGTTTTGTACGCAGTGATAAGCTGACACCAAAATATATCAGTTAAAAACGATTTTGTTATTAAGTTCAATTGTTTTATTGTATTAGCATTAAAATACAATTACAGTGCACTGATGCTTTTGGCCAGACATTCTTTACAATATACTAGGTTTCACATATTTTAGCCTACCATTGCTTAGTGGACCAACAGCAAACATACCTATGAAGTTATCTTAAATGAAATCCTTCAATCAAATAATATTGAACCATATGCCATTTGACATTTGCCATAATCTTTGCTCAAATATTAATAGACCCCAAATTCACTGTAAAGCCATATTTCAATTATATCCTAATATGATTGCCCCAATATGTTTTATTCCATTATGGTCAGTTTTGACTAGCATGTTTTAAATGATCAATTTGATAATACATTGTCCCAAATATACAAAAAAACTGCCTGTATTCGAATAGCACCAAAATTAAAGACTTCTTTCAAACAGATTCTATGGATAGAAACCATTACGTCCCACCCAGAACCACCTATAGTCCTTATGTGGGGCCATACCCCCCAAAACCTATACTTCTGGCTATGGGCCTGCCAGTGGAGTTGATGCGTCGATTCCTTACTGCCGGGGGAGGTGATGAGTCTATTCCTTACTGCAGCGCAGGGGAGTTGATGCGTTGATTCCTTTCTGCCAGGGGAGGTGATCCGTTGATTCCATACTGTGATGGGAGAGGATGCGTTGATCTTCGTACACGTTGCCTCGATTCCTTACTGCAGGGCCACGTTAATGAAGAACTTAGCTCACAGGGACGATGCGCCGAAAATCCGTATGCACTGGGTCGATGAGGCAGTGGCGGAACAGGCGCTGCGTCGATTTCCCATCTGCGCAGCAGTTGATGCGTTCTTTTCTTCAGCCGCACAGCAGGGCCCGCGTCGGAGTTTGAGCTTGCACCACGGATTTCTGTGAAATGGTGCTTGGGACTTGGGACTCGGGTTGCGGTGATGTTTCAGTCACACGGCAGGCACTGCGTCGATTCTGCGGCCGCACACGGCAATGCATTGGTCGGGAAAAACAGGCGTTGAGAGTCGATGCATGGATTTTCTTGGTTCTTTGCAGCAAAACCACCTCCAAGGGCCCAGAACTGGAGTTGTCATCACTTGGCAGGTCAGAACTCCCAGCAGAGGAGTTCAGGGGCTGCAGATGAAGTCTTTGATGGCCCTGATACTTTTTAACAGGAGTCAAGCACACACAAGCCCTTAGAAAACCTTGGCAAGCAGGATGTAGAAGCAAAGTCCAGTCCTTTCATTGCCCAAGATAGAAACAGCAAGCAGCAGGCCAGAACACCAAAGCACACAGCAAAGTGGTAGTCTGTCCTGAAAGCTTCTCCAGCTCTTTTTCTTGGCAGAATGTCCTCTTAGTCCAGAAGTGTTGTGAAGTTATGGTGTCACACCTCCAGTACTTAGACCAGCTTCTCCCTTTGAAGTAGGCAAGCTTCAAAGGAAAGCCTTTGTAGTGCAGAAGTCCCTGCCCTTCCCTGACCTGGCTCCAGGCACACTAAAGGGGATGGGGGGGGGGGCGGAGACAGCTTTGTGTGAGGCCCTGTTCAAGTTTTCAGTGACAGCTCTTCCCACCACGCTAGCTCGGGAAGACCGATCAACCTGGCGATGGGCCATCAGGATATGCAGGGCGCACCTCCGCTCCTTTTGTGTGGCTGTCGGAAGTGAATGCACAAACAGCCTAACAGTCACACTCCCTCAGACGTGGATGCCACAGGCAGGCAGAGGCACAGAATGGTAAAGCAAGAAAATGCCCACTTTCTAAAAGTGGCATTTTCAAACAAGCAATTGAAAAACTAACTTCTCTAAAAGATGTACTTTTAAATTGTGAGTTCAGGGACCCCAAACTTCAAGCCTCTATCTCTTGCCGATTGGAAGTTAGAGGTTTCACGGCAGCTCCAATGATAACTTATGAATGAGATAGTCCTTGCAATAGTGAAAAACGAATTTAGCAGTTTTTCACTATTAGTACATGTAAAACACACCAGTACATGTCCTACCTTTCAAATACACTGCACCTTTCCCATGGGGCCACCTTGGGCCTATCTTAGGGGCACCTTACATGTAGTAAAAGGGAAGATCTGAAAGCAACAGTTAGTTATAGATTCCTTACCTTAGAATCTCCCCCAGGCGTCAGACTGGATCCGGAAAGATTTTCGTCAGCAGTACCCCTGCGCGTCTGAAGGTGGCGTCGGTCGACTCCACGTCCGTCGTCGGCGTCGTGGTCGCCAGGATGATATCACGGTAGCTACATAGACGCCGCCCTCGCGGCTGACGTCAGTTCTTTCTTTTTCCGCGCAAGCAAGCGCAGATCCGGGAAGAGCGGTACCCCCAGTCACTTTTTGCGACTTTTTGTCGACTTCGTTTTTGAGTCTTATCCGACTACTGGTGCACGAGGAATGCCCGGTTTCAAGGCATGCGGTTCCTGTAGCCGAATTATGTCGGTGACGGATCCGCACTGCGTGTGCCTCTTCTGCCTGGAGCACGACCATGACCCCAAGTCGTGCTCCGACTGTCGAACCATGGCCCCGAAGTCTTTGCGGGAGCGGTCTCAAAATCTCCTCGATGCCAGGCAGTCAGCTCCGCCTCACGCAAGGTCCCGGTCACGTGGGAGGTCGAGGGACCGATCGCGGAGTCATCCTCATCACTCCTCTTCTAAGTCTTCGCACTCGGGGTCAGGTAAGTCGAAGCACAAGAAGAAGTCGAAGAAGTATCGTCGCTCTTCGACTTCCCGTCGGCCGACGCGAAGCAGGGTGTGGGTGGTGCCCCTCCCGCAGCTCCACGTGCGGAGCCTTCAGGGTGGACTCCGGCCTTCCCTCCCTTCCCGGGACCGGGAGCGACCCCTGCCCAGCTTCGTCAATTTTATGAAGCGATGCACGCCATCTTTGGGCAGTCCGACTCTGCCGGCTCGCCTTCGGGCCCCGCGGACTCGGCTGGAAGCCCTAGGCCTTCGACGCCAGCGGCTTCGGCCTCGGCACCGCAGGGCCCCCTTGGATCCAGGCCTGGATCCGGATCGGCGCCGGTCGACCTCCACCGGCGCCTACTCCACCGGCACCACGTCCGCAGCCGACACCAGCTGGTCCCCCAGCCGGCGTCAACCCCGGCTTCCGCCCGATGTGGACACGGAGCCGGACCGGCGTTGGTCGACGCCGGATCCGACGCCGATGGGTACTTTTGTCCCTGTGTTTCACCCTGGCCATTTTCAGCCAGATTGGCAGCCAGAGGAGGGTGAGGAAGACTGGGAGGGGTCTGGTGACCCTTTGACAGACCAGTTGTAGTACAATCCGGACTGGAGAGAGGAACTGGGGGATGCCAGTGGTCTGGATACCTCCCCAGATCTAGGCATGTTGTCTCCTCCTACCGTGGCTAGGGAGGAGGGTGCGTCATACGCAGTGGTGTTGCGTAGGGCAGCTGAGGCTCTCAACCTCGAGCTTCCTACGGTGGCAGTCAGGACTAACCTCCTGACAGAGGTGCTTCAGCCGGCAGCGAACTCTTGGGAGCCCTTGCTTCCGTTTAATGAAGCCCTCACTGACATCCTTTTGGGCACTTGGTCCAGGCCCAACACAGGGGCTCCTGTGGACAGGATTATTGCCCGACGCCACCGACCCCACTTTCCTCTCCCAACACCCCACGCCTGAGAGCTTGGTGGTTCAAGCCTCCACCTCTAAAGGCGCCTTTCCTACCGCACCACCGGAAAGGGAATCCAAAAAGCTGGACCACCTTGGGAAGAAAATGTTTTCTTCCGCCAGCTTGGGACTGCGGTCGGTAAACACCGCATGTCTGTTGGGCTGTTACACCCACTCTGTGTGGAATACGGTGGCGCAGGTGCTGCCTAAATGCCCGGAGGAGGCCCGGGCCATGCTCTCCCGTGCAGTTGCCGAGGGGAGAGACGCAGCAAAGTTTACCATCCGCTATGGGCTGGATACCGCAGACGCACTTGGCAGGACGATTTCAACGTCAGTAGCCCTTCGACGCTACGCCTGGTTGCGTTCGACTGGTTTTTCCGGGGATGTCCAATCCACCCTTATGGACATGCCCTTTGATGGCCGTCGCCTTTTTGGCTAGAGCGCTTTAAGGACTCTCGGGCTATGTCCAGGTCCTTGGGCCTCTCCACCACCCGCCCTGCGCAGTCTGCCTTTCGCCCCTTTCGTGGCTACGGAAGGGGTGCCCCACTACGTCCCGCCCAGAGCCACAGACTTGATTAGCGGAAGCTGATGGAATAGGTCACGTCTTTTCTCATTGTAACGATCGCCCGATGGCGGCGTTTTTTTATATTCTCAATTACCTCGTCTCCAACCGGCTGGTGGAGTATTTGTGAGATTACATCAACATCCTAAGTTCAAGACCACAACCTCCTGGTGTAGGTCTACCTGTTCATCAAATCGGAGCAAATTTGGATCCTCATCCACTTACCCAATAGGATCCTTGGCATTCATTCCTTGCGGCTGTCAACAAATTGTTTCCCCACCCCCCTGTCCTGATGAAGACCCGCCTCTGACGCTTAATAAGCTGCGCTTCCGCCTAGGGTCGAAACATCGACGTTGCAGTCACACTAGTCCATGCAGTCTCCCTAACCCCAACATAAAGTCACATTTGGGTCGTGTATTCATGCATTAAGGAATGGACAGAACAATATAGCTGTTATTTTGATTGTTTTATGTGTTACCCATTTGTACAATATATGTATAGCACTGTTTGACTTCACTTATCACCACAAGTCACTTATCCTGCACTTTAATCACTTTCTATCGTCGTTTATGTGATGTTTCATTGACAGCCATATTCAGTGTCCACTGTAAATAATATCCCAGCAACACAATCGTCATTTTGACTAAATTATTTTGTCTTTGTGGTGTGTTCCCGTTTATCACCATTTGGTTCTTGAAAAGTGTTGTTGAACCAATGTGTATAATCAAAATTGTAATGAATGTTTTTTTAAATTTGAAAGTACAGGATGTATTACATACATTGAGCAAAGCAATTGTGACTCCCCCGACAGAACCACTTTTTTGCATATCATAAATACCCAGGTTCTGAGGGACACAGGGTTACCCCATTATTACTAATGGCAGAGCCACAGGCCGGCGCAAGCTGTTCAGTCACAGCACAGCCGGGGACGTGGGAACCACCGGCGTGGTTCTGGAGGCCAGCGAGCGGGCCAGTCCACCACAGCCCCCTCTGCAGCAGCCTCCAAACCTTCCTAGTCCGACCTTTCAGGGCCACCAAACGCCAGTGGGCGGCAGGATCTGCAATCACCTCCCCCACTGGCGCACCATCACGTCGGACAGGTGGGTTTTGCAAATAGTCCGAAGGGGCTACTCCTTCCCCTTCGAGACTACACCTCCCTCCATGCCACCTCAGTACCATTGCATGTTGGAGGATCACCTGGCCCTTCTCCAACAGGAAGTTTCGGCACTCTTGGCCAAGGGTGCCATCGAGCGGGTTCCTGCCCAGCAGTAGGTCGTGGTTGCTATTCCCACTACTTTCTGGTACCCAAGAAGGACAAAGGCCTGCGTCCTATCTTGGATCTCAGGAACGTCAACCGCTTCCTCCGGAAGGAGAAGTTCGAGATGTTGACGCTCGCTCAGGTCTTTTCTGCCCTCGACCCTGGAGACTGGATGGTAGCGTTGGACTTGCAGGACGCTTACTTTCACATCCCCGTCCTGCCGGCCCACCGGCATTGCCTGCGGTTCTCGGTAGGCCACGAGCACTTTCAGTTTACCGTGCTCCCCTTTGGCCTTACCAGCGCCCCTCGGGTGTTCACGAAGGTGATGGCGGTGGTGGCAGCTCATCTGCGCAGATCAGGGGTTCCAGTCTTCCCCTATCTCGACGACTGGCTCTTGAAGGTGGGCTCGCCCCAGGCTGTCGTCTCCCTCCTCCAGACTACGGCCGACCTCTTGCATTCGCTGGGGTTCTCCATCAACTTGCCGAAGTCACACCTGATCCCCTCTCAGAAGCTCCTCTTCATTGGAGCGGTTCTGGACACAACGCAGTTTCGGGTTTATCCTCCCGAACAGCGAGTCCGGGATATTCAGGCTATGATTCCGATCTTTCAGCCCCTATCCCTGGTTTCGGTCAGGATGACCCTGAGGCTGCTGGGCCTCATGGCCTCCTGCTGGTCGATCATGCCAGGTGGCATATGCGGGCTCTGCAGTGGGACCTGAAGTTCCAGTAGGGGCACCATCAGGGGAATCTGTCCGATTGCGTCCAGATCTCGGAGGGCACTGCACACCGATTGCAGTGGTGGCTAACGAACCAGGATTGGGTCGACGGCAGATCCCTCTCCCTTCCTCAACCAGAGTTCACACTGGTGACCGACGCATCACTTCTGGGATGGGGCGGCCACATGGGGTAGGTGGAAATCAGAGGCCTCTGGTCTCCGGCGGAGTCCGGGCTCCACATCAACCTTCTGGAGCTACGGGCGATTCGTCTTGCGCTCAAGGCATTCCTTCCCTCTGTCCGGGGAAGAGTAGTGCAGGTGTTCACGGACAACACCACCGCCATGTGGTACTGCAACAAACAAGGCGGGGTGGGGTCGTGGACCCTATGTCAGGAGGCCCTCCGCCTCTGGACATGGCTGGAACATCAGGGCATTTCCCTGGTGGTTCAACACTTGGCAGGTTCCTTGAACGCCAGGGCGGGCGAACTCAGCCGCAGGTGCATGATGGATCACGAATGGCGTCTTTACTCTGAGGTGGTGCAAGGTCTCTTTCAGCAGTGGGGAGAGCTTTGGTTAGATCTATTCGCCACCGAAGAGAACGCGCAATGTCAGCAGTTCTGCAAGTTGGAATTTCCAAGGCAGCACTCACTAGGCAACGCTTTTCGTCGCGAGTGGAGTTGCGGTCTTCTATACGCCTTTCCGCCTATACCACTTCTGCCCAGAGTGCTGAAGAAGATCAAGCGCGACCGGGCCCAAGTTATTCTTGTGGCTCCGGATTGGGCACGAAGAGTCTGGTATCCCGGGCTGCTCAATATGGCCATCGATCCTCCGATCCGACTGCCTCTTCGGGAGGATATTCTGTCGCAGCAGCAGGGGGCGGTCCTCCTCCCGAACCTGTCCAGCCTCCACCTCCTTGCGTGGAGATTTAGCAGCGGCAGTTGACGTCGTTTGACCTGCCTCCCGAAGTCTGTGATGTAATCTTGGCAGCTAGGCGTCCCTCCACTAACACGGTATACGCCTTCCGATGGAACAAATTTGTGACATGGTGCACAGCAAAGGCTGTGGATCCCCTTTCCGCCTCTCTTTCTGAGGTTCTCTTGTTCCTCCTTTCTTTGGCTCAGCAGGGCTCTGCTCTGGGCACTATCAAGGGCTACCTCTCGGCCATTTCACCCTCTCTTAGGCTTCCTGATCAGCCTTCTCTTTTCAAGTCCCCTGTTGTAAATAGGTTTCTTCAGGGCATTACTCATCTTTTTCCTCCTGTTCCCTTCGTAATGCCCCAGTGGGACTTGAACTTGGTTCTTACATATCTTATGTGCGCTCCCTTTGAGCCGCTTCATAATTGTCCTCTCAGGCTTCTAACTCTGAAAACTGCATTTCTGGTGGCCATCACCTCTGCTCGCAGGGTGAGTGAGCTACAAGCTCTTTCTTCTAAGCCTCCCTTTCCGGCTATCCATCCGGACAAGGTCGTCCTGAGAACTAGACCTTCCGTCCTTCCCAAGGTGGTTACTTCTTTCCACATTGGCCAAACCATCACTTTGCCCACCTTCTTTCCGCCTCCGCATCCTTCGAAAGAGGAAGAGAGGCTCCACCGTCTGGATCCAAAACGTGCGCTTTCTTTATACTTGGATCGCACAAAACAATTCCGGGTGGATGACCAGCTCTTTGTTGGGTACGTGGGCGCTAAGAAAGGTCGGGCCGTGCACAAACGGACCATCTCCAGGTGGGTCGTTCTGTGCATCAAAGCCTGCTATTCGTTGGCTAAGAAGGAGCCTCCAGTGGGGCTGCACGCCCATTCCACCAGGGCGACGGCAGCTACTACTGCCTTGGGACGAGGAGTCCCCCTGAATGACATCTGTCAGGCAGCTACGTGGGCATCGTTGCACACGTTTACAAGACACTACTGCCTGGACACTCAAGTCCGGAGAGACGGCTTCTTTGGCTGTTCTGTTCTCCAGGACTTTCTGGTGTGACCTTGGTTAGCAGACCCACCTCCGGGGTTGTTATTGCTGGGGTATCTATTCTAAGGTAAGAAATCTATAACTAACTGTTTCTTTCAGATGTAGTTACTTACCTTCGGTAACAATATATCTGTAAGAAACATAGGTTAGTTATAGATTCCTTACCGCCCCACCCATCCTCCCCGTTCTGCGAACTGACTTCTAGGGTTAAGGACATCCTTTCAGGGCCCTAGTTTTGTGCACCAGTGGTCAGTGTCTTGCATGGCTCTGCGCTTCTGGCGTGGAAAGTCGTGTACAGAACTGACGTCCGCGCGCAAGGGCAGCGTCTATGCAGCTACCGCGACGTCATCCCGGTGACCACGACGCCGACGACGGACGCGGAGTCGACCGACGCCACCTTCAGATGCGCAGGGGTACTGCTGACGAAAAACTTTCTGGATCCAGTCTGACGCCTGGGGGAGATTCTAAGGTAAGGAATCTATAACTAACCTATGTTTCTTACAGATATATCGTTACCGAAGGTACGTAACTTGTTCATTTGGGCTTGGCAAGTGGGTGCACTTGCTAGGGAAACATGGCAGTTTAAAACTACCCATACAGACACTGTAGTTGCAGGTCTGAGACATGGTTGCAGGGCTACTGATGTGGGTGGCACAATCAGTGCTGCAGGCCCACTAGTAGCATTTTATTCACAGACCTGGGCATACACCAGGCACTTTACTAGGGACTTGCCAGTAAAACAAATACACCAATCATGGATAATCCAGTCACCAATACAATTTAGACAGAGAGCATATGCACTTTAGCACTGGTTAACAGTGGTAAAGTGCCCAGAGTCCTAAAACAAAACAAAACACGTCAGAAAAAATAGGAGGAAGAAGGAAAAAAGTTTGGGGATAATCCTGCAAAAAGGGCCCGGTCCAACAGGTATGATTAATAGATGGTGACAAAGGCAAGGCCTTCGAAGCTCTACAAGCATAATTTCACATTGGAAAGTTCCAATTTTGTAGGTTCCTCCAATTAAAGCACTGCTTGAGTTCAAATCTTTGTTCTCTTATACAGCCATTGTTAGATTCTTCTATTCATCGCTACCTCTATGCCTGGAGTGAATTTAAAGGGGTCATCTCCAGACTTTACTCCACACATTTGGAAGAGATTCACTCTAAGCCAATGAGGTGTACTCTTAAGACAAGGTTGCAAACTGTTTTGGGTTCAGAATATTCCAATGAGGCATGGTCATCCCTCTTGCACTCCCATGGCTGAGTGATGAGAGAAACCACACTAAAATGTAGCTACTACAAGATTCAGCATGAATGGCACTGGTCTCCCCAAAGGCTTCACCATGCAAATGTATTGAAATCCGCTAATTGCTGGAGGTGCGGAAACCGAGGAGTACATATGGCACATTTATTATGGTCTTGCCTTGCTGTTCATATTTTTTGGCATAAGGTAGCTGCGACCATGAATCAACTGGCTCTATCCAATTAGGCTTCTCTATGTAGAGTATCCTTTTACATTATGCAGACTATTTATCAGACATGATCCGTCATCTGAAGCGTTGGACTTTTTTGGCAGTGGCCAAAATGTGAGGTGGTGGAAACAATCAGCCAAACCTACACATGATGACTGGATCCAATGTCTGTTTTCAGTTGCATCTTATGGGTGCATTATCTATTGTCTGCAGGACCAGCAATCTATTTTTTAATCTGTATGGTCAGCCCAGCTTTTCCTGTCTTTCCCTAATTTTCCTTTATTTTGACCATACGAACAGGCCTTGGTTGACAGTCACAACTGGGACTTTAGACTTTGAATAACGAACATGATCCAGGTGCTGAGGAGGTAAAGAAGATTTATATTAGATGCATATAAGGGACCTCTGATACTGTTGAGCAATTATGTCTCTCTTAAGTAGGTGGAGGAAGGTGAAATATGTTTAATGGTAATATGTTCCTTTGTTACTTTTGTACTTTGTGTTTATACATTTCTGATAACCATGCTTCGCCATGCTTTAAAAACATTTTAAAAGGCGTAGACTGGTGCGCAGCGCAAGAGAAACCGTTGTTTAAGGCCAGAGTGTGCCCAGCTAAATACCGTAAGGCTGGGGCAAATGGCTGGGGCAGATAGATTAAGCATGTCTCCCTGTAAATGTATAACTATATAAGACTTGCAGGACTGTGTAATGTAACCTTGTCTCCCTGTGCATGTAAAGGATAATCTCAGATGAATGTTGCAACATATTGTACTTGACTGCTGCTGGTAGTTTCTGTTTAAAAAAACAATAAAATTGTTTATCAAAAAATAAAAACATTTTAAATACCCAATACAAAATTGAAATACTAGGAGCACTTTCTGGACCTGAGGAAGATCCAGATTCTGTTTGTGACCTGAGAGGAGCCCTGAAGGACTGCACCCGCTCCCTCTTGTACCCAGGACAAAAAAGTAGACTCAATGGGTCAGTTGGTTGACCTCCTGTGTGGCTCCAGACAGACAACAAGCTGCAAGAGGCCTTTTCCTGGAAGTGCCCAGCTGATCAGTGGCAACTGGATCTGGACTGGACCCTGCTATTCACCTTTAAACATGTCTCAGGTCTGCCATTGCAGAGCCAGTGTGTGCAGTTTTAAACTGCCTTGTCGACCTGGCAAGTTAACCCTCTTGCCAGGCCCAAACCTTCCTTTTTAATACATATGAGACACCACTAAGGTAGGCCCAGGACAGCCCTATGGGCAGGGTGCACTTTATTTAAAAAGTAGGACATGTCCTGGTAGTGAAAAACTCTTGAATGTGTTTTTCACTAACGCAAGGCCTATCTTTCCTATAGGTTAACATTGGGATTACCTTGTTGCACTTTAAAAGTGTAATTCCCAATTGGGAAAAGATAGACTTTTCAAGTTTGGTGTCTCTGGACTCACATTAAAAAATCACAAATTATGGGAAAGTTGGATTTTAAGTTGCAAGTCTGAAAATGCCACTTTTAGAAAGTTGGCGTTTTCTTACTTTAATCACTCTGTGTCTTCTGGCTGCCTCTGAATACACATCTGGGGTGGGTGACAGCTGGGTCTTGTGCATTCACTCTAGATAGCCACACACAATGGGATCTTAGGTGTGAGTTGATGGGCCTTAATGGGCCATTAACTGGCTTGATGGGGCCGGAGCTAAGCACAGCCCCACATGCACTTAATAGGCCTAACAACCCTGTATTGTCATTCCAGCCAGCTTGGAGCCAGGAAAGGGGAGGAAGAGGACTCCCTGCACTTCAAAGCTACTGTCTAGAAGCTTCTCCTACCTTCCAGAACCAAGGCACCAACTTATCAACACTGGACATCAGACACCACCACTTCAGTACACTTCTGGACTTCTACACTGAGGACATTCTGCGAGGAAGGACTGCTGTGCTGCTGAGAGGCCTGTCACTTTGTTGGGCTCCTGTTCTTCTGTGCCTGCCCTGCTGCCTGCTGCCCTCATTGCCTGGGAGTGAGAAGTACTGGACCTGCATCTCTACATCTTCAAGAACTTAAGTGACTCTATGGGTTTGCTGGCTTGCCTCCTGTTTTCTGAAGTCTCAGGGACACAAAAGACTTCCAACTCACCTGCTACAGCACCTGTACTCTGCCATCTGTGAGTCTACCCTGCCAAGGTTGCCACCCCAGTCCTGGACGCTTGGGACTTGGCCTAAGGTGCTCTGCCTTCTGTAGTCCTTCTTGGAACCGACGACGGTAAGCCTTGCAAAGCAATGCACCCGAATTTAAGGTACTGTGTTCTGCAGGTGCATGTGGGTCCCTGTAGCCTGCCCACGCTGACTCCCGGTCGGACTGAACTTGTGGCTTTGTTCAAATCTGGCGCGACCAGATAACCCACATTTGGTGCTCTGCGTTTTTAATGTGTTATTTTCACCTAAACCTTTAAAATGTCATATCTCAGGATCTACTCATTGGATGTTTATGATTGTGGTCTTGTTCATTAAACAAATCTCTATTTTACTAACCAAGTGTGGTATCTTTTTATGTGGTATTTGCACTGCTTTACTGTTTGAAGTGTTACACAAATAACAAATACTTTACACATTGCCTCTTAAGTTAAGCCTGACTGCTCTGTGCCAGGCTACCAGAGGGTGAGCACAGGTTAATATAGGGTGTGTATCTGACTGAACCTGACTAGGATTGTGGTGTCTGTTTGGACAGGGTGCATACCTTTGCCAAACCGAAACCCAATTTCTAACAATATGTTTATGGGGTTTATGGAGTTTGGGCACTTGTTGACGATTGGGGTCATTGTGGGAGGAGGTATACTAGGTAGGTTGGAGACAGTTTAATCACTACCAGTGCACAGCAGAGTAAATCTCCAGTTGGCACCAAGAAGGCATGCAATGCGATGTGATGTGATATGATAACAATTTATAACTCGCAACAGCTATTCCAAGGAGTGTCCCGGCGAGAGCAATGAGGTCGGAATATGAAAAAGAAGGCTTAGATTTGCACAAAGAGCCAGGTTTTAAGTTTCTTCTTGAACAGTGCCGTCTCACTCATCATTCACAGCTCCAGAGTGAGCTGATTCCAGGCTGTCACACCCGTATGAGCTATGGACCTTCCTCCTCTTACACGCTTAATCCTAGGAATCTCTGTCAACCATTTGTATGCGGGTCTCAGCTGTTTTGTGGGTTTATGAAAGCCAAATCTGGCTCTGAGATAGGAGGGGCACGATTGATATAGCGCATCATGCATTATCACCAGAGCCCTAAATTTAACTCTATCCCTGATGGACAGCCAGTGGAGTGTGTGCAAATGTGGAGATATCCGTGATCTCTGAGGAACATTTAGTAGCGGACTTGCCACAGCATTCTGGATCATTTGGAGTTTGTCCATTAGGAACTCTGGTAACTCCAAATATAGCGCAAGGATAAAATAGGCAAACATTTCTGTAGGGACCTCATAATTCCAAAACAAGTGTCTATCAGCAGGCACGGCCAGCACAGGTAAGAGCGGTGGGGCGGGGCAGGGGCAGGGGCAGGGCGGTGGGGGGAGTCAACAGACGACAGGTAGGTAAAATAAAATAAATAAATAAATAAAACCACTTACCTTGCTCACGCAGCATCACCGAGTCAGCGATGCTGCCAGAGTAAAGTAAGTGGTTTTATTTATTTATGTATTTAATTTTACCTATCCCGTTGTCAGTCTACTACCACCCACCACCCCGCCCCCACCCCCATCACTCTTACCTGTGCCGGCCGCGCATGCCTGTCAGCAGCATTACTTGAGGATTAAAAGACAGATGGCTATCAAATTTGAGACCCAGATTTTTTCCATAGTTTTTTTGGGTCCCCGGGGAGTGTGGGGGCAGAAGCATCATCAGGCCAAAAGGTATGCCAAAAATCTGGTAAAATCTTCCCAAAGAAGAGGATTTCCGTTTTCCCTTCGTTGCATTTAGGTTGGGCCATAGCTAACCAATGAAAAACAGAAGTCAGACAGGCTTTCATCTGATTTCTTTTGAACTCAGCTCCTTTCTCCCAGGAGAAAAGCAGTTGTGTATCATCTGCATAGGAGATCACTTTAGCTCCCAGATCTTTTGCTAGATACAGCAGAGGGGTAAGATATACATTGAGGAGAATTGGGCTCAGGGCAGAGCCCTGCTGAACTCCCACTTGAATATCACAAAGATTGCCAGCTCATTGAGGAATCCAGACTTGTTGGCTCCTCTTAGCCAGAAATTACATTATCCAATCAAATGTTTGCCCTGTTAATCCATTAGCCTCAAGACTGTCCAACAGCATGGAGTTGGGGACTGTATAGAATGATGCTGATAGGTCAAGCATGATTAATACAGCCACTGCCCCAGCATCCAAAGTACCTTTAATATAATCGGTTACTTCCAGCAAAGCTGTCTCCATACTATATCTGGCTCTGAAGCCTGACTGGCTGGAATGAAGCAGATTATTTGCTTCCTGGAAGCTAGGTAGTTGTTTATTCACATGTTTCTCTAGAATTTTAGATAGGGCAGGCAATAGGGAGATCGGCCTGTAGTTGGGGATAGCTGGGTCTACTGCAGGCTTTTTTTATCAGCAGCAGAATCTTAGCCTCCTTTCACACCCTGGGAACTGTGGCCGACCTTATTGATGTATTTAGAATCATATTGGCCACCAGATTAATAATGTCAGCCCCTGATGCCAATAATTTAGGGGGACACATTTCTGCAGGAGACCCAGATTTAACGCCCTTCGATGCCCGCAGAGAGCATCCATAGACATGGGCTCAAAGGTACTCAACTTTGCTTTAGAAGGATGAAACATCCTGGCCTGCAGATTTATTCAAGGGTCTTCAACTGGTCTTAAGCCCACTGACAAACTGGCTTGAATACTTAAAATCTTTGTATTAAAAAAATGTGCAAGCTGTTCACACCATTCTCCCGAGACTTAGTGGGATCTAACACATGCAGATGGAGCCATGAAACTCTTCACAATCAAGAAGATCTCTTTCGAACTGGTCCCTGCCTTTGTAATCCTCTCCTCATTATAAGCTTGTTTAGCTTTAATTATTGAGGCATGATATTCCTTTAATGCTAGCTTATAAGCCTCTTTATCCTTCCTCCATTTCCATTCCAACACCTTGCAGCAGTTTTTGACTGCTTTGAGAGTGTCAGAGAACCACGAACTAGAAGGCTTCCTTCTATTTGCTCTGCACGGACGATCCGGTGCCAACTTCTCTATTGCATTTCTAATCCAATCATTATACCGTCTAACATCTTCCCCCACCGTGCATACACTGTTCAAGAGCCCTCATAAACTCCACAGTATTTAATTTATTAAAGGCTTTCCCTTTATGGGACAACCCGTCTGGGGCTGAATGTAATTTTATTGGGTGTTGCCAGATGAATCTAATTAAATAGTGGTCTGACCAAATCAGGGGTTGCGGATCCTTCATTTGTATAGCAACGTTGAAGCAGACTTGATCCAGTATATGACCACCCTGGTGGGTTGGCGTTACAACAAATCGATTAGGCTTAAAAAGTCCATAGTTTCTTTAAACTCTGAGGCTTCAATGTCACTCAGTTTGTCCAGGTGCAAACTAAAATCACGTAAGAGCATAAAATGTGAATCAATATGTTATATGCAGTAGTACACCAGGTACAACACCTATGCAATTGGTATATGTGAAGGTAATGCAATGCATTATGAAAGATTTGTTAAAAATTATAAATTGGAATGTTAGAGGGCTGAATATTCATAGGATCATTATAAAGTGGACATAACTATGATACAAGAAACATGATACAAGAAACACACCTGAGCTCTGGTTCACAATCTGCTTTTCCCTTGAAGTGGGTAAAACACAAATATTATGAGTCCAACACTCTAGTTCCAGGGGAGTTGTTACCTTCATCTTGCAATACCTTAACTTTCATCTATTGACAAACATACCAGAACAGGATGAGTCATAAGGTATAATGGCAAGTGGCATAAACAATATTTAAATAATATTAAAGTAACACTGGTGAGTGAATACTGCCTTAACTTTGACACTTTGCTAGATAAACGTAAAGCAATGGAACTTGGTGAGAAGAGTTAAACCAAATGCTGAATTTGAATTTAGATAGATCAACTTGTACGACTAGACCTCCTACGCAGTCTGCAATGATAGCATAAATTATGAATGCCTGTGACTTTTTGGATGTTTGGTGAGCACAGCATCCAACCACAGTACAATACAATTATCAATCTACTGTGCACGATACAAGCTCAAGAATAGTCTATCGGCTGGTGTCTATGGGCCTGACATCATTGATTGGGCACACTGGCATTCTAAGCAGATCCTTATCAGACCACTCCCTAATAGATCTGGTACAGAACTGTAAGCAAGGTACATGACACACTGGAACATAGAGATCTAAACCAGAAGCCTAATTAGATGCCTCTTTCAGGAATAAGCTGCGTAAAGCAATCACAGAATTTTCAGACCTCAACCTGATCGCTGTGCTGCGGATGACTACGGTTTGGCAGGCCTTTAAAGTGTTTGTTGTGGGTAAGGGCATAGCAAAGGAGGCAGCGACATTGAAATTGTTGTGAGAACGAATAACATGACTTGAAATTTCTCTTAGGTAGCTGAAAAAGATTATACACTGTTCAAAATTATGCCACCCTTTCCTGAATGAACGAACCATGAAGTAGGTACAGGGAGATTGCTGAGCAGTAAAGAAGATTCCTAGGAAAGCAAGCTAAGGAATTGTGTGTTAATACAAAGTTGTGCATTAATAACAATCTGCAGAATCTAAATCTACACTCGAATTCACATGTGTATACTCACCTGATGCTATTGCATTTGAAACGAATTTGATATAAAGTGTTTTATCCTGGCTTATGCTAACTAGGGCTTAAGTAGGTTTCAACATCATCTTTCCATAATGTATGTCACATTCACTGTTTATTTCAGCTGAACATAGTCAAGCAACTCATGTTTGTTTATTTCTGAATGACACTGTTCTTGAAGAAGACTCTTTGGCATGGACTTAGAATGTAACGTTTTTCCAAGGCTCTTGTATATGGTATTGCATTTATTCATAATGGTTTACTGTTGTTATGTAACTAATTTGTTTTGACGCCAGCCGATGACATTAGGTCAGCGGGTTATTCATTATTTATGTAGTAGGTTAGTGCTTATGTAGTAAAGCTGTACAATGTTGGTAAAGTCTGTATTCTGATTTGCTGAAAATGTATTCCCTTGCTCACACCACGATTCAGCAGTTTTCATACTCTTCTATGGTCGAGAGTGGAAGGCTGAGAAAGCAGGCATTGCTGGGGCAGACTGGAACTCAGTCAGGGCCTGACTCTCTCACTGGGGTATGCACTGCGCTTTCCCTGCCCTTCGCTTTCTCATCCTGGGCTATCAAAAGAGAGAGTCCTCAAACTGTTTAATATTAAACAGCTTTCACTTTGTTTAATTGTCTTTTCTATTCTTTTGTGCGTTGCAATGTGCAGTTGGTACCACCTACAATATACATTATCACAACTTTCATTTGTGCTCACCAGCCATTTGAGAAAATAAATTCACCAAGTGTAGGAAAGTAGGATCTGCTTCTTATGGATACCCCCACTTTTTGCTTGATGTGATGCTGTTTTTGGCTAGTCTGACTGGGATCCTGCTAAATAGGACCCCAGTCTATCTGCTTTTTCCCTAAACTTTTGTGTTCAGTACCTAGGTACATCCCAGAATGGATACTGGGTTACCCTTGTCAGTCCCTAGTATATGGTACCCATGTACCCAGGACATAGGTACCCCAGAGGTCTTCCATGGGCTGCAGTATGTATTGTGCCACCCATGAGAGACAATTCAAAATGAAACTACAGGCCTGTCATTGCAGCCTGTGTAGGCTGGTGCACGCACCACTTACAAAAGATATAGGTTTACTATATCTAAGGGTCACTGCACTTAAAACCTATAAGTCACCCCTATAGCAGGCCTTTACAATCCTGAGGGCAGGGTGCTTGATTCTAAGTGAGAGGGTGCCCCTGCATGAGCAGGACACCCCTGCAGCCTACGGAATCCATTCTCCCGGGTTGTCAGTGAAGCAGCCATATACTATATAGAGGGGCATCGCGTGACCGCACAATGACCATCTCGAAAATGGCTGCAACGAATCCTATCATGTTTGGTATCAAACATGTTGGAATCATACCCTCACACCGTAAATGGTGTGGGAGGTATGATTCCAAGCACTGGAAGAGCCCTCCGTTAGGCTCTCGGGACCAGCCTTCTAGTCCCGGACAGCACAAAATGGTTGTTGCCGACCAGAGACACATTTCTGCCCTCCTGCTGCTGAGCCAAGCTCAAGTAGGGTAAGGCAGAACAATAGGCATCCTGTCACAGACAGGTGTGACCACCTCCCAGACAGGATTTAGTGTATTAGGGCTGGGTGGGTGCGCTTGCCAGCGCCTGAAAGTCTGCATGAGGGGCACATTTTGTGTCCCTGTGCATAGTCCAGTTCAAATCAGTCCTGGGAGCCGTTGGCTCCCGCTCTGGTGCAAAACTGGACAAAGGACATGGGAGTAACCTCCCCCCTGTCCAGACCATCCCCTGGGAGGGTCCCCTGAATCTTCCCAACCCTTTCCTTAGGGTACTTAGGGGCTTACCTGGGTGTAGGTCCCTAGATTCTTCGCGGACAAGATTCAGAACTCAAACCACTGCACTTCTACGGTCTGGGCACTCTGGACTTCGTTTGGACCTGGCTTCATCTCCCTTTCAGTCTGCAGCATCGTCTGTGCCTGTGCACCATACAGGATCCATGCAGGACCTGTGGAGCATCCAAGACACTTGAAGATAATCTCTCTTGAAGTGAAGGAGTCACTTCCGTACATTCGCAGGCACCTCAACACTGCTGACTGGTCTGCTGATCCCGAGCTCCTGGGTACTCCAAAGGGTTTAACAACACAGGTGGTGGTTATCTACGTCTCCCGAGGCCCAAGCTGCCCTCTCACCAAGTCTGATACCCACAGTAGGTTTTCTGAGTAGATTCCCTCCATTTCTTTTCAATAGGAACTTTATGTCCCCTTTATAGCAATACCATTGTTGTTACTAGGATTGCTTTTGCACTTGACTGGGAGCCACATACAATCCCATTTGCTCGCAGCATGTTCCGCGTCATTTTCGTCTTCTACGTACGTGCCGACGCTTACGCGATGACGCGTGCGTGATGACGAGCCCGGAAGACGCTTTCCTTCCGGAGCTCGCTTTGGGCTTTATAACCATCCGCCTCGCACTGTGTAGTATCAGCGGGGTCCGGCCATCAGATCTAAAAACTATCTTTTGTATTCTCTCTTTTTGTATGTATGTTTGTTTGTCATTGTTTTTTTAAACAGAATAAACTCGGTTCCTCTTAATCACAAGGATCATATGACTATCATAGTCCCAAAAAATTTTTACATCGATAACCTCAGGTTAGGGTGGGCCTTAGAGCGTCCATACCGCCGGGGTTTAATTTATTTCACTTTCGGTCCTGACGAATGCCTGAATAATTACCTACACATAGGCAGAAACATGTTGACCAATTCTCAGGGGACATAGCTGAACAATTTATTCAGTTTTTTGTCCAACACTTTATGTTTTAACCATGTCTGATTGGCAAATTAATAAAATATATTTTTGACACAATTCAGACATTTTTAACTCACTCTCACTTTTGTATTAAATTACCATTTTTCCAGCTCCGCAGTAACTCTGGCGTTGCAGCACACCAGGGTGGCATTCGGCCTCTCCCGGTGGGGCCCTATGATGAAGCATGTCACCAACCAGGTTGGTGAGTGAGGGCTTTCTATAGAACCTAGTGGGATTCTGCATTTTTGCTCTTCGCCTTTGAAAAGGTACACTCTTCAGTTGTTTAGTATATATTGCCTAGGGGGACCAAGAGTGCTCCTTAATCATATTTCCCTCTCTCTTTCGTTGATTTTTTATACCGCTAAGAAACACTTCACGATCCCCACTCCAACATCTGTAATCGTAAGGTAAATCCCAGGATGTCTTAATGTATTCTTTACCCAACCTTTCATATCTGCCTGCTTGCATTTGTTTGAGGCAATACTGAAACTGAAAAGTAGTGACAGGCAGAGTGATTTTGCCATGAATAAGCCATTCTGTAGCTGGTTTTTCTGCCACTGTGAATGGTAATTTTTCCAGTTTTTCAATGCTCAGCACTGTATACTTTGCTCCCCTTTGTGCCAGTTCGATCTGTTTATCAGTCAGATTGTATTCTGCTAACAGAGCTGACGTGTTGATAAAACGCCAAGGCACATAGCCCGCACGCAAAGATTGCAGCGTCCAGCTTAATAACATAATAGAACGTAACTGAGATTGGCCTTGTAACATGGCTAAATCTTGTTCCAGTATGTCAATAGCAGAGGATACAATGTTGTCCAATGAATACATTCTGGATGACAAAGTTGTTAACCCATTGTCGACCACAGAGAGAGTTTTCTCTAAGTTAATACGATCAAGTTCACGTATTCGTTCTGCGGCCTCTGCCTGTGAAACCTTCCATACTTCATTATAAGCAGCATAGAAGCCGGCATATATGAAACGTTTTTGACGCGGTTTTCTTGGTCCTAGCAAGAATTCCCTAAGGTCTGCGTCTTCTTTAAGTAAAGATAAGTGTTGTTTCACATCTTCAAGTGTAGATTTCTGTAGCCAGTCGAGGCACAATTTACCTACACTGTATGTTGTTACTACCCCCGGATGTTGTCTTTGGACGTATTGTGGGTCTGGCCTATGAATAGTAAAGCCCTGTGTTTTATTCAGAAATATTTCTTGACAGATGTTTGTGTCTGTGGGCCAGATCAACCATTTTCTCCAATCAGGATTTGTTCTGTTGAGTTGTAGTATTGTGTCAACTGTAACCGCTGCCTGTGTATTGTTATTACTGGCAGGTGTTGGTACACAAGGTGTTTTCATGTCTTTGATCTTGGCTAAACCAAGACAAGACGTTTGTTGCACAGTGTCATTTAAAAACATTATTTGCTGAGGGATGATACACGCTCTAAACAAAGCTTCTATTCCCTGCACTTGCCATTCTTTAGAACCCCAGACAGATTTTGTGTCTATTGTGTCTTTCCATAAGTCGAATCCATGTCTAGACAGTTGGGTAATAAATGCTGCAGAGTAAATTTGTTTTGTATTTGTTAACATAATTTTCTGTCCTGTTTTGTTTACATTTTTATAGTAAAATGTTTCCAGATCAGATGTATTGTACCCTGAAAAATAGGGAAACTTTTTAGCAAACGTTTTTGAACTACCTTTTGGTGGTGTAGGACAATGCTCCCATTGGTTAAACATAAACACATTTCTAGGTGTTGCAGATTTATGCAAAAAATGATGACCATAGTGGTTATAGCAATATAGCTGTTCATAGTCTGATGAACCCTCTAAGTATTCATTATTAGAAAATGCAGCAGACCTTTCTAGATCAAACATCATATCATTTACAGTTTCAAAGTCCCAATCATCAGAATAGGTACTGGATGAAATAAAATCACTTAGTGAAATTTTAAATAAATGTGGAATGTTCAAAAGTTCCGTAGAGCCGAAGATATCGAAATCTGTTTTGTCCCACACTATACCATCCTGTATAGGAACGGCTGTGATGTTCACTGCTGACAAGTCTCTTGCTTCACGATGGGATGATTTGTGTGGTTTCAAAAGTAAGTTCACATTTTTACTTTCAATGTCCAAACGGATGTATCTGCCATTTACAAGCACGCTGATAGTCATAACAAAGCTAGCCAAAGCAGAAAGAAAAACATTCCCGAAATAATCCATAGTTCAATCCATGGTGAAACCAGATAAGTCTTTCTCAGAAAATGAAAAAAGTCTTGTACTTGCTGTTTAAAAGTTTTTGATGCTGGCGTCGTTTCAGGCTCACTCGGATCCTCAGAAAACGTATCAAAGTTAATGAAATAGCCAGAAGCAGTTCTGTCAATTGTTGGAATTGCATCAGGATTTGTCGAAATCGCTGGAACCAGTTGATCACTTGTTACGTTGGTGTAGACAGGTGTATTTGGACGAACTGTTACTTGAGTTTCAAGAGGGATGAGTTCCATAGCATTGTTGCTTAGTCCTTCATCTGTTACTGCTGAATTTTCGATAGTTATCAGTCTTTCAGTCTGAACCTCTTGGATAGTAGCGAGAGGAGTGCGTCTGCTACTAGGTCGGAGTCCACGAGGCCTACTAATTAGTATTGGCCACATACTGTGGTTTGATGAGGTCGATTGACACAAATCTTTTCTCCTTTTTTCCAGCAAGGGGCGGCAGAAGTACTGTTCTTGGTCCGTGAATGGCTAGGACAGGTACTGGTTGTCTGTAAGAAGGTCCAAATTCCTTCTTGTACGCAATCTTCTCTCTGACTAGATCCCCAACTTTTGGGATCCAGACAGGCCTTGCTGGGACTGCCGGTTTTTCCCCAGTGGTGGTTGGCTTCAGGAATACGTTGCTTTGTTTCGATCTTAGTTCATTTAGATCCTGTAAAACAGCCAAACGATCTTTGATATCAAAGGGTTTATTTTCCACCACTGTGCCTTTACATTCGAGATCAGGAACCCACATTCTTCTCCCAAATAGGACCTCATATGGAGTGACCCCCCTAGAGAACTTCTTGGCAAATTATTTAATGAGCGTTGGACCCCATAAAGATGTTTGACCCACCCATCACCCGAACCTAATACCCTAGCTGTTATAGACTGCTTTATGTCCCGGTTTTTCCTTTCCACAACAGAATTTCCCTCAGGATGAAACGGAGAGGAGTACTGCAATGCAACGCCCAAACTGGCCATGGCTTCTTTGTAAGCCCGAGAGCTAAACGCAGGGCCCTGGTCAGAATGTAGTGTGCCTATTGCGTATGTACCGATAAAGACTCGCAAATCTTTTATAACAGTTCGAGCGTCAGCCGAGCGCTGAGGCCATATCCATAGGAACCTTGAGCACGAATCCACTGCGACCATTATATATTTATAGTTACCGTCCCTTTGCAAGGGACCGCAGTGGTCCAGGTAAACACAAGCTAATGGTTTGTCTGAAATTAACAGGGGTGTCTGCGCAGGACGTTTCACTGTGGAGACTTTCATCTGTTGGCATATTTCACATTCCAAAACATAGTTCTTGGTCTGTTTCCTAATGCCAGGCCACCAATATCTTTGTTTCAGTAAAGATACTGTTGCAGAAATACCTGCATGGGCAGAGGCTATCCCTTCATGTGCTGCTAGGATTAGTCCTAATCTACGTTCCTTGTTTTTAATTACCCTATCCCCCACTCCAGGGATTCGAGCAAAAGGAACGTTGTTCGCATCAATTACATAAGAGTACTTGAGTGGAAACTTTTTTGGTAACGGTGCACCACTGCCTTTGCTCGTAGCATTGACAGCCAACAATATCTCACTGTCTATTCTCGTTTTTGAACGAGTGATCGCAGCTACGGAAGCCGTCTGAACAGCCCCCTTTGCTGCTTCGTCAGCCAATGAATTCCCTGCAACTTGAACGCCATCACGTTGATGACTCAGCGTGTGTATCACGTGAGCCTTTGGTAGTTCATTTTTTAACTGAACTTCTTGTTCCCAAAGCGTTTTATGCTTTATTGTGCCACCTTTTGCATCTTTGAACCCATTTTCAAGCCAATTTTGTATATATTCATTATACGACTGAACACAGTAGAAAGAATCGCACACTATTAGTGTGGGGAATTCGCGATCTGTACTTTCAAGTGCCAGTTTGAATGCTTGTAGTTCAGCTCGCTGAGCTGTACAATCTCCTAGAGATTGAGTTTTAGTGACCATTGGTCTGAAGTTACCATCACGCATGCGACCTTTAACGATTGCGCACGCTGCACTGTAAGCTTGCTTACTCCCTGTAGTGGGTTGTGCGGATCCGTCAGTGTAAATTATAAATTCATACTGATCGAGAGGCAGAATTTCAGTGGGCAGAGGACATTCATGTTCATATTGTAGGAACGCTTGTGTTTTTAAATCAGGATCAAAAACATATTCAACATCTGTTGCAGCAAGAGAATTAACCCATTGTATCCATCTAGGATGTAAAGCTTTTGCATTTGGAATGCTCGCTTTTGTAACCGCCTCTAAGGCCGGTACTGGGGTTACGACAATAATGCGTATCCCTTGGGCTAGAGCTCTTTCTTTTGCTACAGCGGTTTGAACTGCTGTCAGTATTTTTTCTGTTGAAGTGAAGCGCATTTCTGCTTGTGTATACAAATGTGATTTGTATGCTATTGGTACTTTTTCACCCTCATTAAATGTTAAGTAGGTGAATCCCCATTGACCCGAAATTATTCGGATCACTAAGTTGCGTTGACTTACGCGTGTTTGTAAGTGATTTGTTGCCAACATGTTAGCTTGGAGTGAACGCAAGATTTCTGTGCGTTCTTGTGTCCAATGTTTGATTGAAAAATCAGATTTGATTAATTCGTAGAGAGGTTTAACCCTTTCTGCGTAATTTACAATGTAAGTTCTTCCAAAATTTAGGAAACCCAAGATGGATTGTAAATTTTTCAGCGTTTTTGGAGGTTGGAGCAGCGCACATTTTTCTAAAAAGTTGGCTGCCAGGCTCTTGCCTTCACTTGAAAGCTCATATTCTAGGAAAAGGACATTGAGATGGGCAATTCTGGATTTTTTAAAGTTGAATTTATAGCCCTCAGAGGCGAAGCCCAATATAATGGTACTCACCCTGTTCAAGTGCCTATCCAGGTCATCGTCTGTCAGATAGATGTCATCGACATATGACAATGCCTCATTATCATAAATTTGTAGTAACTCTGTTACCTCGCTGAGAATAACCCTGGGCTGTTCTTGAACCCTTGTGGGAGTCGACAAAATTGACGCTGGGTCCCCATTATTGAGAAAGCTGTTAAGTACCTGCTGTCAGGTGCTATGTTCTGACAAATGAAACCATTTGAAATGTCCAATGTGGTTTTATATTTTTTACGCACAATGTTATTCATTAATGCTGTACTATGTGCATTTTGTACTGAAAATGTTTTAGAACAAGTGTTTAAGTGTCTGTAATCCAAAACTAGACGATATGTATGGTCTGGTTTGGATACAGGAAACAAAGGATTGTTCATTGAAGAGGTGCATGTTTCAATCACCCCTTGGTATTCAAGTTGATCTAAGATCTCCCTGACCTGTTTTTTAGCTTCTTGCTTTATTGGGTACTGCCTTTGTGCAGTAGGTTCATTTTTTAGATGTATTTTATGGTGAGGTGAGTCCTCATCCCATCTTACATGATTTTTATATAATGCTGGGGCCTGGGCTACTGCCCATTTCCTGGCATAAGTATATTTTAGATTAATTGGAATATGGTTGGAGAAGGCAGGCATAATAATGTCCTCGCCATGTGGGCACTCCCTGACAAATTGTGGTGGCCAGTCTTTTTCTGCTAGAAGTATATCATAACCAGTGTTCCCTCGAAGGTGCGCGCCTGAGCGCGCGCGCACATCAGTGCCCCCGAGCGCGCAGTGCTGTGTGTGTGGCGCTCACACACATCCCCGAGAGCATTGGCGCCGCCGCTGCAGCGTGAAAACGGGCATTTCAAACTTGCAGAGGAAGAGGAATTTAGCTAAATTTCTTTTGTTTTCTAGAGTGCGACTGTGGGGCTCATTGTTTGCTTTTGTTTAAGTATTCGTGTTAATTGCAGAGCCCGTCAGGAGCTGCGATTAACATGAATGCTTTAAACAAAAGCACACAATCTGCCCGCAACAACACTCTAGAAAACTAAAGAAATGCAGCACCAAACACAGCGTGTGCTTTTAGAATCACCTAAAAGCACACGCTGTGTTTCTAGACTTGCTGCATTTCTTGTCTTAATAGAGCTGGATTGCCGGGTGATTGTGTGCCTTTTTTAAAGTTTTCATGTTAATTGCAGCTCATGAAGGGCGCTACCATTAACATGAAAACGTTAACAAAGGTGCACAATCAACCCGCAGCTGCGCTCTATTAAGAGAAGAAATGCAGCAAGCCTACAAACGCGGCATTTGTAGGTGCCTTTAGCGCGTGCATTTATCTTGTTTTGTAAGCTGTTGTTGCGGCCTCAGCTGCTCGCACAGATTTATTCCTGTGTTTTTGTGCTGTCCTGTTCAGACAGAGTTAGCTATGTCAGTGCAAAGTGGTATATATTTAGCAGGCCCGGGAGCAGTGCCTACGTTTAAGAATGCCTCCTCCCGCGCCCCACATGCTGAGAGTCAACCGCCTCTCCCTGCAGGCCAGCCTCGGACAGATTGAAGCGCGGATTCTGCAGCAGGTCCTGTTTCTAGGAGCTATGAAGGCCGTCGACTCTGAAGGAGTATTGGCTTCTTCTCAAGGAGGGCATAGGGCGGTGAGGCTGGAGCAATGAGATACTGAGCTCCCAGCCGGATGTCACTCCATGAGAGTCAACGACTTGCTGCGCATCCGCGATACCACCACCAATACCGCCAGCAATCGAGAGGGAAACAGAGCAGACTTGGGGTATCGATAATCCATCCTGGTTTCCTTTTGGAGCCTCTGATGTCATCCGCCCCTGTCTCAGCACACATAGGCTGTATGCCGCCACACCTGTGATATGTTTCCTCCGGTTCTTCCTTATCTTTTCCAGTGTATGTCTGTGTGTGTTTGGGGACGACATTAAGTCTCAAGCGATTTCACATTTTGGCAGATTTCCAGACTTGCAGAGAACATTTCAAATGACGTAGAAGAGCAGAAAATGATGCAAGTAAGACCCCACTCTGAGGGCTAAGTTGCAACTTGTCACACAGGCGCAGACGAAGCCCTCACTACGCTGCACTTTTCTTCTCCCCCTTTTCTCTTTCTCTTACATATATCTTGAAAGAGCAACGGGAAAAAGCATGCACCGAATATCACCCTAAAAATCAAACTGCCCGTCTGGGGGGGGTGGGGGAGAGGGTAGAGGGTAGAATTTTCAAAATTAATAGAGATAGTTCTAATTAATTGTTTATAAAGTACACACCACAAACAAAATTGTCTACTGCTCCGAGTATAATTAGGGTTCTTACGCAATTAATGATGACATTCATGTTTTTTTTTATACCTCACAACGATGAAAGGCTGAGCAGGCCCTGCTTGGGGTTGAACCTGTTAGCCTCAGGTTCTACACCCATTTGGCCAGTGGGTGCTCGACCCACTAAGCCTTCTACTTGGCGTCTGTTGCACAGACCACAAATCGAAAGATGCCTTTGCTTTAAAATAAAAGTTGTTGTTATTCGCTTATTCTGTGCGTCTCAGATTAAACATTTATAAAAGTTGGACTGGGGCCGGCGACTATTAATCAGGTCTAACGCAGCCGCTCACCCTCGAGCTATCTAATCGTGTTTAAAAGGGATGGGTTCGTCAGGGGTGATGTCAAACTAAAATAAAGCTTTGTAGAAGACATATATTCCAAATTATGTCCCATACACAATCCATTAGTCAGCTTTACACGATTCAACTGCGTTCATTGTCCCTTTCAGATAAAAAATGAAAACGCATACTTTAACAGCTTGAAAACTTAATCTGCAATTTAATTCCCAAAGACATTTGCCATATCCTGAGTCATAATCAGGATAGGCGTCTACTACAACCATGTCATTTAATTTCTCAAAAATTAAAAAATGCTGCCAAAGTAGCACACTCGGCATCTTCAAGCAGCTGTTATGCATCTGTACTGTAACTCTAACATGATCAATTTTTATATGGCAACACATTTTCCACAAGAAGTATTTGCAGAAATTTTAAAGTGAACTCCAGCATCCACCGAGGCCTCAATTTCACGTGTCTCAGTACTGGGTCCTGGTTATTTCAAGTGATTAAAAATGATACCCTGGGAAAGCGCCAATGACATTTTTTTCCGCTGTAGTAGAGATCAACTTGAGATTTTAATGCTTATGGCATTAAAATCTACATGCCTTTGTATTTTCGGGACTTTGTACCTAAAGCTATTTATTTGGTTACTACTAGTATGAGGGAAGGCAATGACAATAACAAGGGCCATGTCACACATTATCAATGGATGCTGTTGGCATCCGGTGACACAGCAAATGAGCTATAGGAATGAAATGACTGATGGACGCATTCTGATTACCTCCTGTGTGGGCAACATACTAAGAGGTAGAGAGCATTTGATTGATTGAAGTCAAAACTATAGATCTCCCTGCGCCAACTCTATCCTGCATTTTATGTTCATTTACTTTGGTTATTGGCACACAAAGTGTCAGTAACTTATATGGAACAACTGCTCAACAAACTAAAATTTACAACCAAAAAAGTATTAATCACTGGCAAAACAATACATTTACCAATGGACAAAAACACCAAATCACATAATTCAACTCAACAACACAATTACACAACACAGCACATACATCGAATCCCCACCACAAAATTCCACATCATGCCACAAAATTCGAGCAGCACACCACATAATTAAACTCCACTACATGCCGCTCCACAACACTAAAAAAATCCATATATACACACTCCGTAACACACAATCCCACTCCACATAATTTCAGTACACTTGATACCACATAATTATTAGCCACATAATTCCACTACACAAGCCCACTCTACACCCCACAATTGCACGCCACACAATTCCACAACTATCAATTCCAATCCAACCCACATAATCCTACTACATACATACATACACTCCATAACACATGGGTAAAACACATTGTCATTTACAGCGCCAATAGCTTTAACTCAACCAATTGCGAGACCGATTGCATGTGCAATGCTTGTTATAGACTTTTAAACCAGTCAAGTGCAATCATAAAAACAACCCATAGAGGGCATTACATTCTGATTATATGACCATGCAACCATAGACTTAGCCCTTAAAGCGCACTTCAAGGCCTATTATACCTTTTTAGGTCGAGCCTAGCAGCAGCGCGCATGCACTGCTCGCTCTGCGAGACTGCTGTAGTAGAGTATGGTAGAGAAGCAGCGCCCACTCTCCGCCCATATTTTTCATTGGCTTGTATCATTGTCTTTCCTAAATGCTGCCTTCAGATTCATTAATGGGCTTGTTAGTCCCTCCTTAGTACAGCCTTGTCTTCATTTGTATCCTCCCATGGATACTGGCCCCTTTACTTCGGTTGTTACATGGAACCTGTTATTTAGTCTGTAAGCACTATTTACTTAATTGAGTTTCTCTTACTACAGGCCAGAAATGCGCTGCTTCAGCTGAAACCGCTTGTGTTTTTTTCATTTACATTATGTGCACTTTGTGATCTGGATGGTACATGTTCTTTGCAGCAGGCAAAATAGCCCTCTGCGCTACCTTTCCATGAGTCAAAACTTCCACTTGACAAAACTCCATCTCTCTCTAGGACATTAATCACCGGAGTTATCATGACATTTTTATTGTTGCCTAAAATTGCTGGAAGCCAGGAAGGAGACAGCAAGTGCTTTTAGGAACATAATATACTTGCAAGCATGTCACCCCACCCGAAGTCAGCGCCCGGTGCGATCGCACCGCCCTAGAGCCACCTTGCTCAAGGGTCCTGTGACCTCGGTGACTGTCGCGCTAGGGTGTGCTGCTTCATAGACCTGCCAGCAAGACTGGCGGTGAACGTCAGTATGGATTGTGGTTGACAGGCCTTTAAGGTTAACCCACATTTGCCACCGTTAGGGTCCACATGCTGGTGCTAAGACACCAGGGCTTCTAAGTTCTAGCAAGGGAATGTGCTCCCTCAGGAGAGTGGTCTGGTGGACTGGTCATGAAGGCTGAACCTGGTTCCCCAGTTCCAAATTCGGCAGCTCTGACCATAGTGCCACATCATCTCCTCCACTGAACACCATACTGCCCCATTGAGAGAAATTTGCGCTGCCTTCAGCAACAACCCAATAGTGCCCCGCTATAAACTCCTGGATGTGACACAATTCAATTACGCATTAGACAAGAGTAATATGCTGCCTAAGAAAAAAAGTAACAAAATCATGGACAAAGCAAACACTCATAGGTAATGCAAGTTTAAGTAGAGCATGTGAAATGTAAGTAGGAATAACATGGTTACCTTAACGCTTTTACATTAATTATTCAGAAATCAGTGAGTGCTTTTCCCAGTGGCACAGCAGAAGTGGACATTGTCCTTGTCTTCTCTGGGCAAGAAGGAAGAGACAGAGTCCTTTTGCTTCTCTACCCGCCCCGCCCCGAACTGCCACTAACGCCGGGCCGGATCTGTGGGCCTTGGCTATTTCTGCCATCCTGTGACGTATGTTTAAAATAAATAAGCAGGGGAACGGAATCTATCAAATTAAAGAAGTAGGGGCAGCCATGCCCTGCCAATCCCGCCCACTACGACCACTGCATGTGTGGTGCTTTTAGGAAGCAAGCAGACTACTTCAAGGGTTAATGATCGTCTTGCTACTAGAATGGCTGAGCTAGAGTGCATGAGGTGAATCAACATGAATGGACAGAGTCACTACAAAAAAATGTTTGTGCTTTGAGTCGGAAAAGAAAGGGAATAGGATGGACATAGTTTGTTTGGCAGTGAGGGGAGAAAACCCCGGCAGAGCTGCATTTTCATTCTATTGCTGAAAGATTTAATTCCCTTCTCTGTGCAGCATACAGAGTATTTTAATGAAAGCTCAACTTTTTACTCTTGGGGTCCTGAATCACGTACACTTGGAATTACCAATCCCATTCCCTTTCCCTGAAAACCTAATTCTTGACCCCTGAAATGATGTGCCCTCAGCAGCAGCTACCGTGTGACAAAGCAGTAAGACTGCGGCGCGCCCATCCTTGTGGAGAAGGTGGTAGCTGAGGTAAGGGTTGGGTAGTGACCTGAATCTCCCAAAGTCCATTTTCCCAAAAAACAATTTGTCTTTTTGAGAGGTAAAGCAAGGTTCATTGACGGTGAGACTAGTTAAACGACGATGATTCAAAGAGTGTGGCAAAGCAGATTATTTCCAAAACAAAGTGTTTTGAAGTATATAAGCGATTATTGCTTTAAACCCAGATCATACAAACAGAATGTCTGAAAATATGGATTATAAGCTGGTTTTTAAAAACGCCTCCTACCTCTGCCGGTCGCACTTAAACACTTGTGATCAAGTGACAAGACCAATACTGTGCCTTCGGTTCATGAAAGTACACATGTTCAGAGGGCACGGCAGAGGCTGAGAAGTTGACTGTTTTGTCAACAATCTCTGTCCAGGCTGATGCGGGGGCTTAGGAGGGAATGGGCCCAGCAGGCTGTAAACTATAACATCCTGCGCAAGAGGCTCAGGTAATGTGACTTCTCTGCTGGAGAGTGCGGGAAGGAAAAACCAAGCTACCACCCGCCGGTGTGTCCAATCTTCAAAGCATGTGTGTGCTTCTGGTCACCAAAAGGGTAGTGTGATTGTGGGAAAACAGCAGGCAAGACCCGCTCCATGGATCACCCACGTGATGGCTGGTACCCCCAGAGTAGACTCACAGGAAGGCTGATTGGGACACAGCTAATTGATCTGTTAAATTCTGGCCTGCCTGCTCAGCGCTGTTCATGAATATTCTATCTCTGACGCATAGCATTTAAAATTTGAAGGCGCAGTTGCATGCTCATATATGTTAGACAATTTTAGCGTGCTGGTGCTGCCTCATTAGCAGTGTGCCTCAATTGCAGTATTGTCAGAGGGGCGCTAGAATACGTGACTAATGCATTTTAATACGGTGATGCGGACACTAGCATTAAAATGCATTAGTCGAAAGCCTGATGCGGCCCTACCCTAACCCAGCCCTGAAACTGCGAAAAGTAAAATTATAATAACAACTTTATTATAATTTTATTTTTCCTGCATTTGTTAAAGTTTTCATGTTAATCGCAGCGCCCATCATGAGCTGAAATTAACATGAAAACTTGAACAAATGCACACAATCACCCCGCAGCCCAGCTCTATCAAGAAAATAAATGCAGCAACATAGCTGACAAGGTTTCAAATTGCTATGTGGGACGGTTTCAAACATGCCTTAACACCGTTCACGTGGATCTGTATGTGAGGAAATGCACCGTCTTTTCACTTTTTTAAGCAAAAGTTTGGAGTGATATTTGGCGCTGCACCCACACGCGCGGTCTGGTTACTGGCGCACATAGCCTTGGTTGCAGCGCACAAAGACCTTACACTACCGCACACAGAGGAAAAAAATTAGAGGGAACATTGATCATAACCCCTTGAAAGTTTCTCCCAAAAGAGTATTTTCACCTTTCTTGGTATGTCTCCCTCCATTCGGAGTGTTATTTCATATAACCTTTGTGGAGTACTAACCCTGGTGTCTACAGTCTCTACTGTGATGTACTCATTCAAGTCCACTATCTCCAGAAGTTCCTTCAGGTTCTGGCGAGCTATTGTGACTTCTGCTGCACTGTCCAGCATTGTCTGAGCCCATTCTCCGTTCTTGAGCTGTGTTCTCAGTATCCTCGGCATGTCTGATCTTCAGACCTGCTTCCTTCTTTTTTGAGAATTGAGGTTTTGATTTATTTTTCTGAACGTGTTTGTCGTCTTTCGATTTCACGCGTTCTTCTCTATGTTCTGACCGTCCTCTTCTTTCCGATGTCTGTGATGATATCTGAAAGGTACGAGAGGAACGTGTATCAGTGTCTTGATACCTGTCAGGTTTTCTTAAATTATCCCTATTCCTGAGGTTATACCTCCTTTCAGAGGGCTCCTTTTGAGGAGACCTACCTCGGGATTGAGAACGTTTCTCGTTTGAATTTTGTTTATTAGTTTCCCACTTCTTTTTAGAAGATGTAGGAGTTTGTTTAATAGAGTCCTTCTCAGGACTTTCAGATAGTTTTGGCTTCAGTGGTCTTCCACCCAAACTATCTCTGCCTAATTCTGCATAAGATTGTCCTATTATTCTGGGTAGTTCTGTTTGATGTTCTGTTACATCAAATTCCCTTAATCGTTGGCGGATCGCCACTGATGCTGCCTCCCCTTTAATATTAGATAATATTATTGTTGAGACCTGGTCGAAGTTTTTCAGTAATTTCATACCTAAATTTAGAGCAGGCTCTGCCCCGTATTCATTTTGAATTTGTTTCAGGACATCTGGTATTACTGCAATTGATGGAACACCATGTGTTTTAGTATAGATGGCAGCAAAGACTGAGCCCCAAGTGGTGCAGTCTTCCAGTTGTGGTGTGATCCCCATTGGTAAACAGATCGTTAGGATTCTGTGTTTCTCATAAGGGCTAGTATTTGGAAATACTGCTTCGATTTGAGTAATTTTTTGAGCTATCCAGAATGGAATTTGCTCACGTTTTGTGGGCATTTTACCCATGACTGCGTATAAAGTCTGTGGTGTAATTTTTAGTGTATTCCCCTGTTGAGGGGTTTGATTTGGAATGGTCAATGGTGGTTGGACTGTGAAAGTCCGCATGACATATTGGACCAATTGTCTGTAAATTTTTATTAACTCTGTAAGTTGAGTAAGTAATTCCTCGTCTGACATCTCTTCAATGTCAGGATGAGGTGTGTAGCCGGCTAGAATCGGCCATGTTGCTCCTGGTCTACCTAGTGGACCGAGCCTGGTAATGTTTTTGTGATGTTTTAGGGCGCCTTTAAACCAGAGCTGATGCTCCTGGTATGTTAGTGGAATTTCAATATCCTCGAAAGGAATATATTCCTCTGGTGGTTCGTCTTCTTTGTAGAAGTGAAACAGTTTTGTTACTGGATTTGATTCTGGGAATACTATCCATGAATAGAATACCTCTGTCTGAAAGGATTCGTGTGCCTCTATCACGAAAACAGCTCTACCGCCTCTTGGTGGTAGGCCGTGTTTTATAAGTTTTAGAGTGATGGCTCTTCTTAAGTTTGGATGGATGTCTATAACACCCTCCTCGGTTTCATTTAAACCTGTAAAATTAAAAGCTGTTACGACTGGTTGAGCCGCAGCTACACCGTTCTCGGTGTCATTGTCCCCGCGTGTGGACATTTGTTTTTTGAAAAATGTAGAACAAGTTTCAAGGAAACAAAAGATAAGGTGCACAATATTTTGGAACACTGTAGCCTTCAACGTTGATTAAACCAAAATAGCTAATATATAGGGTTTTTGTCCTAATTAGCTTTGGCGGATATTTAACCCTACCCACTCCAGACGTCTTATGGAGTATGTGAGTAGGGGTCTCTGAGAGAAAAGCACGACTGAGTTACTCAGTATCTAGCGTTAAATTACTGCCTTACCAAACGTTTGGGCGCCATGTAGTGTAGTTCCTATTTCCCTAATAGGCTCTGCGCATTGGAATAATATACACTATAGGCTTCACATAGGACTGAGGTCGGTATGTCCCTATCGAGTATATTAAACTTAATTACTTTGTGCCAGCTAGCTCAGAGGCCACTAGAAACTCCTTGAAAACAAGAAGGGAGTAGTTTCTGGCAACCGCATAAACATGACTACTTTGTTTCCCTTTAGAATCGGAACACGTCTCAGAATCGTGGAAACAATAGATAACAGTTTCACTCAGCTAATCGTGCGTGCTTAGTTTCCACAGAGTTACACAGAAAGAAAAGACGGCGTTTCAATAAAAAGGTTTTATTGAACAGTCTTGTTTCTCGTGTAAGAGATATGTGCTGTTATGATCACAAGACAGTATGCAAGATATATAATGTACAGCGTAAGCAGTAGAAATAAATAATACTGCGCTTGCATTATCTTTTAGCATATATTCACGTACATAAATAACATGAGCTAAAAATGCGAGTACTCATACGATGCGTCTCTAAGCTAGTTCTACCCCAATGTACCTAACCTAATCTAGGTGTAGGGAAAGGTAAGAAGTATGTGAAGTATTCTCTAGTATGGTATACTAAGAGTATGTTAAGTCTAGTATGCCAAGAGTCCCTCTAGGTTCTAGTCATCTCCATACCTTGAGAATGAGAGAGGTGGGAATTTCTTTCCGGACTCGAACTCTAACACCCCACGAAGGGAGTCAGAACACTGGAAGCTGGATTCTTCTGCGAGCAGGGATGACAGCGTCTTCTCAGTGCGTCAGGCCGGGATACGGGCTCCTCTGAAGTCGAGGTCGCCTCTAACTTGCTTGGGCAAGGGAAGATATATTTATACCTGGTAGGTGCCTTGGAATGTTTGCATTGACGTGAAGTCGGACAGAGGAAGACGTCAGGAATGAACCCTTAAGGTATAGCGGTTCATACATAATAGATGAGTTCTTGGAGAAATCAATAATCCTGTGCTAGGGGAACACCCAAGAGCTTAAGGGTCTGGTTTCTAAGAACTTGTTGTGACGTTAGGGTGGACGGATGTCGGTGACCATGCCTGTATTTGGAGTGCACGGCTAATGCCTAAATAAGGACTGGGAATCTATGCCTATATAAGGGCAATGCGAATTGTGCCTATATAAGGACATGTTTCAGGAAAACCTATATACGGACACCTAAAGCGGAATACAACAATACCTGTAGATCTGATGCTATTCGCTTAGTGAAAGAAGCCCAATGTTCTTTCAGGATGGCACCAATAGTCTGTCTGTGCTTCAAGCAAGCACTTTTGATATGTGGACACCATGACATATTGGCTGACAATTTGATCCCTAGGTAATCAAACGAATCAACCCTCTCTAGGGCCTTATCCCCTAGTATCAGCTTTCCCTTAACTTTTTTATGGTTGCTAAACAGCATAAATTTTGTTTTGGCTGCGTTGATTTCTTAGCCACGAACATGACAAAAGGCAGCGAATTTGTTAAGAAGAATATTCAGGCCACTCAGAGTATTAAAAGAGTGTCATCTGCAAATAGCAATATAGGGATCTTGGTGTTAGCTATAACAGGGACATCCACTGGGCAGTCAGAAAGATAGTCACCCAATCCATTTAGATACAGCGTGAAGAGAGTGGGGACTAGTACACACCCTTGCCGAACACCTTTCAGCACTGGGATCTTGTGATCAGTCGGCCCTGGTACCCCCATCTGAGGCAGGCGAAGCTATTCTCATGTAGCTTAATCAGTAGTGATGGAATATTGTGAGGCATACCCATTGCCTTCAAAACCTGCCACAGCCTCAAGCATGGAACCAGGTCAAAGGCATATTTTAGATTGACAAAAGCAACAAATAAGTTGCCCCTGCCGATCGGAACAATCTTCCCAAAAAATTAGGATAAACCTAAATACCTGGTCTATCGTAGAGGTTTTGGCTCTGAATCCTGCTTGAAAGGGCTTGAAATATCCCAATCTGATATCCACATTTGATTTTTTACCAGAACCAAACGAGAATAGACTTTTTGGACACAATCAATAAGGCAGATCAACCTATAATTGACCGGTAAAGACTTCCCGCCCTTCTTTTATAGTGGTATAACTTTGGCGCCCTGCCAAGATTCTGGAATAGATGTTCCCAGAGCAATCGCATTTGATAGAGCTACTATATAATCAGCCCAGGCATCAGCATCGTGACCAAACAAATAAAGAGGAATACCATAGGGGCCTGGAGCCCTTCCCCTCACAAATGTAGACAGTGAGTCTAAAACCTCCTTGTTAGTGAACGGGGAGAGGTAAAATTCTGGAGGCTACTATACAACAGAGTAACTTTGGTGATAGGGACTACCTCCTCATAATATAGGGCAGCAAAATGAGTAACTCATTCTGAGGGTGGAACATGGTTTTGCGGTTCTTCCCCCCAGCGGTTTGTACCACTGGCAACCAATTTTCTGAAGTGCGAATAGCCTCTGAATGAACAGGCTTCCGCTAACTCCTGCTATCTATTATTTTCCCACTCCTTCTTTGCATTCAATATGCTAAGTTTGTATTACTTTCTGATGGCTGCAATCATAAATGGCTTTTTCAACTTGATCGCCCTAGCTAGAGTGCGCCTCAGGTGCCTACACTCCCTGTTAAAGTATCCATTGTCTTTTGTTTGGGGGCTTCTTCTTAAATTATAAAATAAGTTGCAATCCTTTATGCAACACAATAAAGTATAGGTGGTCTCCCTCCTTTTCCATACTTTTTGCAATGGTACTCAGAGTTGCCTGAACATCTTTGTTGATGTTTGACGAGATGTCTGGCTTTTCAATAACCTGATGCCATTTGAGGCAACGTCTACCAGATATATGTACAACACTGCGAGTACTAGATGGCCTTGCCGGGTCAATTGTATACTTATCAAACAAAGTGAGCAGCGTAAGACATACAGGGCTATGGTCGCTCTCCACTCTTTCTTGTACTACCATGTTACCCACTCTGGACCACAATCTTAAGTCAATGAGGATGTAATCAATTCGGATTTTGGACAAATGATTGTTAAAAGTGTATGCCCCCTTGGTATCGGATTTAGTACGACCATTAGTAGCCCCTACCCCCAATTCAATGGAGAGCGCTTAAAACTGAAGGGTGGCTTGGTCCCATCTTTTGATTGAGTGAGGCTCCAGCGGGGTGATAGCCCAAGATTCTTCCTCCTCAACAGTGATTTCAATATCATCCATGTCTAAGGGCTCAAATGTAGAATTAAAGTCCCCTGCAATAATCAGATATGAACTTCAACAAGATTTAGCCAGATGAGCCTCTAGGGCTTGAATTGTCACTGAAGCTTGTCTAAACTTAACCTCATGTGCATATATGATGAAGATCATCACACTGTGGTCCCTTGCCCTACTTACTTCAATGCCTAGTATGCCAGTACTATCAATTGTTAATTGGCAAATCTTACACTTTAGAAAGGACTTCACCCATATTGTTAGACCACACATAGGTCTTCCAAACTTATTAGGCCTAGCTGGAAATTGAAATGACAAGTACCCCACTTTATGTAGAGATTCTATTGACCAAGTTTCTTGGAAGTGGCATATGTCATGCTTGTTGACGAATTCACCCCATGGTGGCTGCATCATCTTGGCTTTGACGCCAGCCACATTCCAAGAAACCACCGAGATAAAAGGTAAATCATGCTTTTTAATGAAGCACTTGGGCAGGGACGAGGTGCCTTCGGAATCAGTGAGTGTGCTATTTGAGATTTCAAGAACTGGAGAATCATTACCAGTACATAACAACCCAGGTATGCTAACATTGTCAATTTGGGAGTGGGTAGATAAGTCGTGAGTACTCAAGCTGACCCAGTATGGATGGTATCAGGGTGTGAAAAATCATCAAACTGAGTAACCAAACTAAACATGGGTGAGCAAGGGCCCAAAGCTGTATCATAACCGCTCTTAGATCCAGAGGCTTGGGAGCCTCTGAACAGGTCACCCCATAGGTGAAAGATTCAGCACTTCTTGGGGTAGCCCTATATTATTAATACTCGCTGGGGTACTTGGAACAGGGAGGACTCTAGGGGGAGTCCAAGATTACCGTACGAAGCCCCCGCTAATCTGAACTGTAGCCAGGTCACACTTCGCCATCAGCTGTCAATCGTTATCTTCCAAGCCAGATAGAACCTGAAACCTATTCCCATGTGGCAGCTGAGCCGTGTGTTGGTAGCGGCTGTGTGGTTGTATTTGATTGACTCTCCTGGGTTTTGGGGCTAAATGTTTATAAAAAATACCCCAACGGAACAACGTTTATATGCCCTGGCTGAGCAAGATCTGTGTTTGACTTTTCACTTTACTAAACAGTTTGATCCTGTGCACACACTCTTTATTGTCGAACACACAGCACAGCCTCACTCAACAATTCTTGCTCAGGCGGCTTTATGGTGTTTCATTCACAGCAGGGAGTTTGATGGTATAGCGCTAAAAATAGATGCTAAATACTTCCAGTCCAACTTTAGAATTTATGTATTTATTTATCGAGTTTTGTATAGCACAAACTTGACCCGAAGGCATCAGAACACTTTACAGAGTTAGCACAGCAGCAATTACACAAGTTACATAAAAGGCAAATGAAAGTACATAGTAACCACATAAAAAGTAGCGTGCGATAGACAGCAGGATATGTGAATGATATAGCAGCAATTACAGGAGTTACATAAAAAGTAAATAACAATGGGCCAGATCTACGACCAATTTTAGCAAGCGCAAAAGGGTAAGCGACCCGTTTGCGCATGCTAAAATTGGTATGGCAATGTACTAACACAATTGAATTGCGACTCGCAAAAAAGTGTTTAGAGACTCGCAATTTGGAAGGGGCGTTCCCTTCCAAATAGCGACTCTCTAACCCATGTACTAATGTTTTGCGACCGCAATTGTGGTCGCAACACACTCGCAATTACCACCTACTTCAAGTAGGTGGTAATGCATTCGCAAATGGGAAGGGGTACCCAGGGGACCCCTTCCCCTTTGCAAATGCATGCGGAAATATTTTTAAGGGCAGGCAGTGGTCCCAGGAACCACTGCATGCCCTTAAAAAATGAAACAAAAACGTTTCATTTTTATTTTTTTAAATGCCTCCCTTTTTCCTTTAAGGAAAACGGGCTGCAGGTAAAATAAAAAACTGCTTTATTTAAAAGCAGTCCCAGACATGGTGGTCTGCTTAGCCCAGCAGGCCACCATCCCTGGGAGGGCCAGCCATTCCCAATGGGGTCGCAAAATGCGCGTGCCTCATTAATATTAATGAGACTCGCATTTTGCGACCCCATTGGGAATTGCAATCAGTGTCTCTGACACTGTAGTACATAGTAAATTGCGACTCGCAATTTGCGACTCGCAATCGAGCACAAATTGCGACTCGCAATTTACTATGGTCGTACATCTGGCCCAGTATATAATAACATAAAAACTGTATAAAAAGAGGTATACGATAGACAGTAGGATATGTGAATGATATAGCAGCAATTACACGAGTTACATAAAAAGAGTAAGTAGAAGTGCATAGTAACCGTATAAAAAAGAAGTATATACTAGACAAGAAGATATGTAAATTATATAGTTCTGAGGTAGTTACAGTAGGGTGTTGCGTAGATGGGGAGAATAGAGACAATTTTTTTGCCCAAGGCAGTGGTACTGACATTTCAATGGAGGTTGTGGGGTAGGAGCATTAGGCCAATCAGATCGTTTAGTGGGGAGGGTTTAAGTATTTATTAGTAAGAAGTTTCTTCTTGAAGTGAGGGAATAAGTGATTGTCACATAAATCGTGAGGCAATGAGTTCCAGATTCTGGGAGCGTTCCCAGAGAAGGAGCAAGTGCACGATTTTTCTTTCTTGAATTTGGGCAGAATCAGGAGTAGACTGTTGGAGCTTCAAAGAGGTCCCTTTTGGTCGGCTTTTGATAGCTTGTTTGCAAGGTAAACTGTTTTTTCCAAGTAGAGGGCTTTGAGCATTATTCAAGCAATTTTGAATATACATCTTGACTCGATTGGTAGCCAGTTGAGGTTCTTGAGAGAGGGAGTAATGTGGTCGAAGCGGCTCTCCCCAAAAGGAGTGTAGCTTCCAAAGGGGCTAAGTGTGTATTTCAGGTGCCCGTGATCGTTGTGTTACCATAGTCCAGTTTGGAGAGGACTAAGAATTGTACCACAGTCTTTAGGTCTTCGATGGGGATAAAAGGTTTTTATTTTTTTAAGGTGTTTTAATGTGTAGAAGGCACTTTTAGCTGAGGCATTAATATGCTCTTTCATGGTCAAGTTTTTTCAAGTGTAATCCCCAGAGGTTTTACAGACTTGGAGATGAATAATTTGCAGTTTAATGCAGTGAGGCGGTCAAGCCAAATATCAACAGGGAAGGATTTTTCTTTTGGTTGGATGAACAGGAGTTCGGCTTTGCTAGGATTAAGCTTACGATGGTTGTTGGACAGCCAGGATTGAACCGTGGAGAGAGTGATGTTTAAATGCTGGATGTCTTTAACTGATAAGATTTAAATGTAGATTTGAGTGTCATCTGCATAGAGATGATAGGCAATTCTGGCTTGTTTCAGGATCATTGCAAGAGTACCATATAGAGATTGAATAGGGCAGGAGACAGGATTGACCCTTGCGGACCTTTTTGTGAGACTGGTGTTACTTTTGAGATGGAGTTGTTTAATTTGAATAACTGTGAGCATTCGTTCAGGAAGGAAACAAACCACTGAAGGACAGTCTCATTGACACCTGCACGTTGTGAGAGGATGTTAAGGAGGATGTCATGGTTGACAGTGTCAAAGTCTGCTGAGAGGTCCAGGAGGACTAGGACTAGGAGGCAGGCTTGGCCTTCGTCCAGACATCTGTGTAGGTCATCTACAATGTTGAGTATTGCAGTCTCTGTGCTGCAGCCTTTCCTTAACCTTGATTGGAAGGTGTCTTACAGGTTGTATTTTTCAATGTGTTTTTTGAGTTGTGCCAGCATACATTTTTCGATGATTGGGCCAGGAGGGGGAAGGTGGTTGGGAGAATTACAGTGCTGCATGATAATGGACACCTGGATGACCTCATTACCGTTCCTCATGACTTGAAGACACATCCCTTGCAGGCGTGATCTACTGAGAGTGCTTGGCAGCACCTTCAGCTCGCCAGTTGCACGAAAAAATGTTGCTTTAATGGACATGCTGTAAAGGCTCTTTTCGGTGCTCGTGCTGGACTAGAGCGAGTTGTTCTAGTACGTGCTCTAGCACGTGCCTGGCAGGCTTCGAAGCACTCACTTATTCTTTTTATTTTTTGTGGCTCTATAAGCTACAAAAATGGACCAACTTTGATATAAAGTTATAAATGGGTAGTAACATAGCAAAAATGCATATCAAAAGGTGTTTTAAAGATAATAAATACAAACATAACAGAAAAAAGAATCTGGCAGACACTACCAAGGGGAAATGCACTTTGCTAATGTCAGGCTGGGGTGTGGATACACACATACATGCCCTGCCTCACAGAATCGGTGAGTTACAAACACACACCATCCCCCCAATGACCTATCCACCACCACTTACCTGCTCAGTGAGGCGGGATGATGTGGTGATGGCTGGTCAAGGCAGGTCACCGTCATGCTCTAATCAGTGGAGGCCAGGCAGGCGGGTGCCAGTGTCTACAGTTCTGCTTGGTCCTGCCGTACTTGCTCTCCATATTGCTGCCACTGCCAGGCTCACACAGCACAGCAATTAGAGTGCTAGCAGTTTTTATACAGTGGCAGAGCAGCACATACACACCGAGTTCTGACAGTGACTGCAGTTTTTGGTGGGCCCAGTCCACGAGCACTTAAAGGCATGATTATAGACAGCTTCAGCAGTTTTCAGTTCAGTGCAAACTGATAAAAACAGTATGTTATGCACTTTTAATTTGCTCCACGACATTCTAAAGTTCGTCCTGAACTTTGCCAGCCTGCCCCTCACTTAGCACAGCCATCATCCTGCCCTCAATCACAATTTACCATGGAAAATGATTATGTTCCTTGGTGAAAGGCAGTTATGCACCGCTATACGCACGAAGGATATGGAGTTCCTCTGAGTCCAAGTGAAAGAACAGGGAGATACTAGAGGTGGGGGTGGTGGTGGCCTCACTCTGAGGGTAAAGGGGGAGATCCCCTTTTCGGAACCAGGGCTCTCACACACCTAGCAAGCTAGGTGTCATGCTTCATCATATGAGCCTGCCCTTCGTCAGGTCGGCGCTGCAATACCTGACGGGCACCCAGTACGGGGCTCTTTGGCGGGGATCTTTTGTTCCTGCCGTTGGGTGCAGTGGGGGTGAGGGGCCTAGTAGGTGTAGATGTGGGAGGGAAGTGGGTTAAAATAGGTCAGTTAGTCCTAACAGTAATTTATTCAGGAAGGTAAACTGCCTAATTAAAAATATAGAGAGTGGCGGTGAACTAGAGGCAAGGTATCTAGCTGTATGTGCCCTACTCTCGGTCGGTCAACATGTTTCGTGCCCTGTTTGTCAGGGGGATCTAGGCACTTCTTCAGGACCAATTGTAAACGCTATCTACACAGTGTGGTAAGTGAAAAACTACATACCACGTTCTCAGGTGAATAACCTATACTGTTGTCTAGTTAGGACTGCAACAGTATCCGGCGGTCATAAAGGACACCAATTTGGGTCCAGCGTCCCGGTTTCCGGCGGCAGGGTAGGTCGTATACGAAGCGCTCCTCGAACGCTGGACCCAAATTGGTGTCCTTTATGACCGCCGGATAGAGTAGGGCACATACAGCTAGATACCTTGCCTCTAGTTCACCGCCACTCTCTATATTTTTAATTAGGCAGTTTACCTTCCTGAATAAATTACTGTTAGGACTAACTGACCTATTTTAACCCACTTCCCTCCCACATCTACACCTACTAGGCCCCTCACCCCCACTGCACCCAACGGCAGGAACAAAAGATCCCCGCCAAAGAGCCCCGTACTGGGTGCCCGTCAGGTATTGCAGCGCCGACCTGACGAGGGGCAGGCTCATATGATGAAGCATGACACCTAGCTTGCTAGGTGTGTGAGAGCCCTAGTTCCGAAAAGGGGATCTCCCCCTTTACCCTCAGAGTGAGGCCACCACCACCCCCACCTCTAGTATCTCCCTGTTCATTCACTTGGACTCAGAGGAACTCCATATCCTTTGTGCGTATAGTATTGTTGGGGCACGTATGTTGGACCTCTTTAAACCTGCCCCGTTGTCCCCCCTCTTGGATTCATAGTTATGCACCGCTGACATCAATATTGTGATGCAGTCATCATTTCTGGATCTGGGTGGGCCAGCCATTCAGTGGTTAGTGCCTATTTGGAAACTCCCAAGCAGCCAGATCAAAGAAATTTATTACAACTACCCCCATTGACTGGGCACCATAAGTGTGGTCATTGTAAGATCTGCCCTTTAACAATTGAAGGTACCAGTTTCTCTCATGCTAATGGTACCTATACACAGGCTCATTTCACTAACTGCAATAGCACGAATGTAATTTACGTTGTTAAGTGCCCATGTGACAAGCTTTATGTGGGTCAGACTACCCAAAAAATCAAGTATAGGATCCTGCAACACATCAGTAGGATCAGATGCTGCGTACAAGGGGCCCCTTTAGTGGAACATTTTGTTAACTCGCAACATAATCCAGAAAGTCTCAAATGGACAGTACCTGAAAAAGTGTACCTACATCCGAGAGGAGGCAACCTGTCAGCGTTGCTGAATTTCAAGGAGTGTAAATGGATTCATTCTTTGAAAACAGTGACCTCAGGCCTTAACGAGAGGGAGGAGACACATAAACAAATGGGGTTACTAAGAAACAGATGATATTAGGTTCCAGAAACATTACTATTCCCTTTGGACACTTACTTCCTTGAACAGTTAGCTGACATAACAATTTTTACATCACTGAGAGCCAGATACCAGCTACCCTAATGTCTAAACTGATTTTTTGTTCCCAATGAATGTTATTGTTACATTTGATTCACAATCTACCAATGTATGTGCAAGGATTGAATTTGTGACCTAGAAACAGATGGATGAGGCCTGCAACAATGAATGGCTTCAACTATGACTATGAGAATGTTTTCAAAGAAATGTCCTTGATTACAATATCCAAAGTAATCAGTCCTTCGTTTACATGGGATGTGTAAATTTGCATTGTTTGTTAATTGAATTTGACTTTTAATCTGTGTTTATTTTGATGTATTTATAATCACTGTTTTATTACAATCCATTACTTTCGAGATTGGCTTGCTTTGATGTAATTTAATATGCGGATTAACCTGGTTGAACGCATCCATTCACATTCTTTCATTGAAGCCAACACATCTCTGTATCTTCACGGCAGTCCCTGCCGTAAACAGGACTTTTTAAAGAAATTATGCCATCAGTACTATAGCCAACACATCGCTATAGCCGGGCTTTAAAAGGACGTTGTTAGTAATTAGACCTACAACACAGTCGAGTTTTCTTCATGACATGGCACTAGAAAGTCATCCTCATTTTCGTGAGTCTTTCCTCCCTTTTTTGGAATACCGGTCGCGGTCTAACTGAGCTGCTGCACTGACCGTGCACGCTACTCACGGGCGGTTCTTACGTACCGCTTTCCATTTAAACGGACGCATTCGGGTTTGCACAAACAGAGCACAGATCCTTTTTGCCCGTTTGCTACGGATAAGGTAATATCACGTTGACGGCCGTTTGGTGTTCCAATACATCCTCAGTACGTAAAGATACTGAGGTTCCCCTTATGCTTTTCTTACAGTTACCTTTTAATTTGTCCCGAGTGATCAGTGACTCCGCGTGTTGCCAATTAAATGAGAGGCACCAGCGACCTTCTTTGAGAGCATGGATTAATTTGCATGCAACAGGAGTTAAGGTATGTCTTGCCCAATGGTCCCGAGTTATAATGTGTTAAAACAAACATTTTTTAGAAACTGAGGTTTCCTCATTATTCTTTTCCCGCAGTCACTCCTCGAACTTTCATAATTCCTTTGTGACCTTGCAAGTCGCATTAAAGCTACCGGCTTCACGATGAGAAAATAGGAATAATCTGTGCACACAGTTCAAGGTATGTTCTTCCCGTGGGGCACTAACATTTAAACCTTTACTAATTCTCCACAAGCCTCCCAGTAATTCTACATTAACTTTGCCCACAGTATTTCAACTATCCGTGCTATTTGGGAAATGCCTGACTAAAGAAGGCCTTGTTCGAGCACTTGGGTTGGAAGAAGTAGAGAATTCCATCCCCAAGATTACAGTGGGATCCACCCAGTCCAGGTATGGAACCCCCCCCCTTTTTTCCAACCTTGGGTGTTTAATTTAATTTGATTATTTAGAAACCGGAATATTCATTAGGCTCTTTCCTTCTCTCCCAGTATCTACTGATCAAATTAATTTTATTCTTCAATATCTAGCCTTTTGGCAACGATCCAACTCGTGGAATCGGTGAGTTACCCGTGGGCACTATTTGGCCTAGGTACATTTAATGATGAATGCCTTCACACATAGCCTTACACTCATTTCTTTCTCCCCAGGCTGTCCCATCATCTTTTTGTCCTGAAGAAGACCCGCATTGACCAATTTACATTATTGCTACTGTCAGGGTCGAAACGTCAACGGTTTTAATTGTCCAATTCACAATAGGTCTCTTTGCCTCCAAATCAATGTGGTTCAACCCCTGGGCTTGAGATACTTGTATTATTTCTTGATATTGGACTTGTTTTAAAAAAAAAACCTTCATTTGTAAATATATGTCAATTGTTTGTTTGTTGGCACGCATAGATCAAACACATTGATCTTGTCACTTATGCACTTTATTCACCTTGTCACTGTAGATAATAATCACTTGCGCCGTTTCATTAATTGAATTACTTGACAGCCTGTTCTTGAAAAATTTCATTGAATAAAAGTTGTGATTTTGAAATTCTAAATTTAAGCTAATCATTGTTCTAATTACATAAGTAAATTTGTAACTTTCGGCTGTGTTTTAGCGCCGTCTTTTTTGATTTACTGTTTATATGATTGCTTCTAATTCACAAAGAAATAGCAATACCTGACAGAACCATTGTTGTTTGTAGTAGCCATACCAGGCAGACATCCAAAGTAGAACAGATACATTAATTTTGAATAATTACTGGGCCCACTGCTCAGGGACGGAAAATTCAGTAGACATGGCCTTGTGAAATAAGTGCTGATGCTGAGCACCAGAAACCACTGTCACAACGTTAGCACTGTTTTGGGCCCAGGTGCTACTTTTTCCTCAGTCATATTAACAATAGCAGTGGTAACCACTTCCCAATATTCATTAATGGGAGGGCAGGACCAAGCAAGATGCAGTAAGTCCTTTTCCTCTGCAGCATTATGGGCGCAGCACAAGTCAGTCCGGAGGCATCTTTGCATTAAGCTGTAAGGTGTGTACTAATTTCAATGTAGACATTTATAATGGAGAATACACAGACTGCTACAGGGTTAGAGGGTTCAATGACAGAATATCAATGCACAGAATATTAATACACAAAAATATTGGAAAATAAATATTGTGAACAAAAATATAGCCTTTCTAACAAAACAACAATTATGAAGAACAAAAATATCGCTGTTAACAATATTGTTTTTACTGATATTGAATACAAAAATATCAGTTACAAAAAGATTGTTCCCTATAAACAAACATATAAATTATTAAAAATATTGCATCACACGACAACAGTAATATCGCTTAAATAAGTATATTTTTAATTACTCATCATATAAATAATGACATTATGCATCAAAGAAAACATTAAAACAAACAATAAATAACATATACACATATTTTAACAATAGAATATTCACATTATATTACCGAATAAATATAAATAAACCCAAGAAGATGGAACTCAATACAGAACATTAATAGAATAAATATGTAAAATCACTACCTTTATACCACAATATATACATATATATATATATATATATATATATATATATATATATATATATATATATATATATCCCACAACAATAATCCACAGGTCTCATCTGCTGTTGCAACAGTTTATTCAAGATATACACAAATAGGTCAGGAAGCAGACACTCTGCTTGTCACTTATTCTTTTCACTGATTTGCAATTCACATAGAAAGAGGCCTCAGTACACGTAAAACATTAGAGAGGGTCTGCAAGCATGGTCACCATTTTAACATAAGAGTGATCAAAGCAATAACATAATGAAAATAATGCAAGCTGCCCTTTGCGTTTCGAATAGAAAACAAATGCTGTACCATTTTGAGTGATATCTCACAATAAATGCTATAAATGCAAATTAAACATTTATCAATCTTGTGGTATGAAGTAATGGGAACTCCTAAAATCATGCTGACATGTCCGGTGACGTCTGCCTACTGCACTTGGTCATAATTTCATAAGAGCTAATGCCCATAGCGTGAACCATTTAGATATTCACATATGGCATTATTTTTACCCAAAAGCTTTTAATCCCTCATGTCCATTGTGTTTAAAACGGAACGTCATTTTGACCTCTCAGGTACATAGCATATGAAACTTAACGCACTAGGCAAAGGAGTCTCAGAAGCTATGAGGAGCTACTGAATGCTGCCCTAGTGGGCGTGCATCAACTTCCAATTTTCCAGCACAACATTTGGTATGCAGTTATAACTAAAGAATTACACTTTTGTCTTGGTTGGAGCGATCTAATTGTGGGTTTAAGACACAGTTAAAATCCCCCTTAATAATCCAGGGGATATGCGCCAAACTGGTAAGGCGACAGTGAGGTGGGCCAAGAAGGCTTGCTGTGCTACATTCGGCGCATACATACTGCCTAATAAAAGGGGCCTGCCATATAACTGTCTCTCCACCAGAACATATCGCCCTTCAGGGTCTATTTCCATGGCCATGCATCGAAAGGGAACTGCAGGCCTAACCCATATAAAGCCTGAATATGTAGTGCTGTAACAGTGACCACACCAACATTTCTGGACACGCACGTCTTTCCCTAATGCATTATGGGTTTCTTAGAGAAAGGCTATCTGGGCTTCAGGCCTTCTAATATATTTTTGTACTGTGTGACGCTTGCTTGCTGTTCCCATACCTCGGACATTCCACGTTAAGATACGCATCTGGCCATAGCACAATGTGTAGGCAAGGGAGGGGAGGCACCGACCAGTGGAGGGAGGGGCCTCTCATAATTCTGGTGGGTGGTAGCATGTGAGACAGGCAATATTCAGGGCCGGGAAAATGCGCATTGTGTGACCTTGCAAACAAGTAAACTAGAACCACTAAATCCCAACCCAGGGAGGTCAAGAAAACTCCTACTGTCCAAAAAATCATCAAACAGACCCACAGGTGGGGTTATCCCAGTGGCATATTGGAATGCAAAACTAAGTCTAAGGAGAGTGTCTGGGGGGGGGCGATTGGCATACCGTAATCCGATAAGTACATCCAAAAATCAGCTTGCCATCAAGGTGGATCACTGACCCATTGCGGCTTAGCGATAGTCAGGAATATTAGAATCTGCTCCACCTAGTCCCAGGCATCGGCTGTCTCAGTGAAGAAATAGCTGGTGTTGTTCACCATTATCTTCAATTTTGCTGGGAAGAGTAGCGAGGAGGTCAGTCCCACCTGTCTCAAGCATTTCTTTACTCCCTACAGCACTAGATGGCCAGAGTGTAATCTGGGAATAGGAATATACGCACATTGTCATAGAGTAACGGCTCCGTGGCCCTACTGCTCTTGGAATGGCCTTTTTATCTGGCCACCACCGGCCTGGGAGCAGTTTGTCGTGCCAGGACTCATCATCATCATCATACTCGACTCCTCCCTCACCATGACCCGACAGATCAACGTCGTCACCTCCACCTGCTTCAACACCCTCTGCATCCTTTGCAAACCTTCAAATGGATCCACCCCGAATCAAGAAAGACCGTCACCCACGCACTCATAACCAGCAGACTGGACTACGGAAACGCCCTCTACGCCGGGATAGAAAAATCTCTGCTCCTTAAGCTCCAGACCATACAAGACACCGCAGTCAGACTCATCCTCGGCATCCCTCGACACGAACACATCACCCAACACCTGCAAGACCTCCACTGGCTCCCCGTCGAGAAGAGAGTAACCTTCAAGGTACTCACCCATGCCTACAAATGCCTCCACAACACCAGACCCCAATATCTCAACGAAAGAATCTCCTTCCACGCACCCACGAAACCTCCGATCCGCCGACCTTGCCCTCGCCGAAACCCCACGCATCCACAGCGCCAGAATGGGTGGAAGAGCCTTCTCCTACATCGCGGCAAAGACCTGGAACGAGCTCCCGATCGACATCAGACACGCCCCCACTCTCCACATCTTCAGGAAGACCTTCAAGACCTGGCTCTTCGACTGACCGGAGCTGCACCCCCCCCCCTCCTCCAGCGCCTTGAGACCCTTACGGGTGAGTAACGCACTTCACAACTCCCTGATTGATTGATCATTCTCTTCTGTTATTTCTGCAGGAGTTGAGAATTGTTTTCCTAACTGGGCTTAGCTCCTCAATACCTAGTGCTTTGAAGTGACCTCAGTGTGACATGTCAGTGCAATAGAAAACTCATCAACTAATAAACCAACAATCAAATAAGCGGAAAGCAAACAAAAACAAAAGTTGCATCAAAGATTACCTAACTAACTGGTAAACTATCATTATGTTTGTTACCAAATGCCATAATAGTTGCTTAGCACATCTTATCAGTTAAAGGTCAGTTCAAGCAGTCAAAATCTAAATAAAATTGATATCACTCTATTAACGTACGCAAGAAGTACATCACTCCAAGTCTGAACTATGTGGTGCAAAGAAAGCCATCAAAACAATAGGATCTAATTAACCGTCATACTCGATATTTTACATTAGAAATTGATATTTTGTGTTTGGTTTTATCCGCAACGAGAAGGCTAAAATGCAATAAATGTAAAAAGTAAAACTGACTAACTCGAAAGTAACCCTTCATTCATTTTTGCGAAATATGATCACATTAGTTCTAGAACAAACTGGTTTTTTTGTTTCTCTTATACGAAGGAGGTCAATCCCCGTGCGATGATAATTGTCAGGTAATTTTCGTGAACTTGAAGTGTGACTCTTCTATGAAAAAACGACGAGGTCGCAAATCACCTGCCAAGGAAGTGTCGCATATTACTGCAGAGTTTGAAGTGGAAATGAACAAGGAGGAAGTATCAGGTTCGTGCAATACTTTTTTCTGCTACTGCTCTCACAGTGTATGCAGTATTGTGAAGTAATTGATAAGTCTTTAGTGTTATATTGAAAACAATACTGAATTATTGATCAATTTAGACTGAAATAGTTATATATAAAATAGTCCGCAGGACACTTTAGATAGTTCAGCACAAACGAAAATGCATCAATCAATGGCGCAATAAAGCTGTAGGGGGTCCCCACAATGCCCGTATTCTCTCAGTCTCTAAACACCCTGTTCACCATTGCCAGCTACAGCCACATGATGCAGGCGTTTTCCTGATACATTTAGCGTCAAAAAGAAAAAGAGAAAAAAGTTATACTTCTGGGATGAACATATGCTACATAAATGTACACTAAAAACCGAGTTGTGTTAATACTTTTTATTTTAATATTAATATTCTTTTTATAAACAAAATTGAACTTTGGGGATGAGTGTATGTTCCTCTCACTGATGCTTAAATAAGGTAGTAGGGTTTTTAAGGAATGTGCGGATGCAAATTAAATGTAGACACCAAAAGATGAAGATGAAGCGGGCCATTTATATTTTGGCAGGGCAAGTTAGTCTTACCATACATTCATGAAGCTCCCTTTCTACAAGACTGGCAGCTTCCCTTTCCATGTAAAGGTTTATTCTGAGTGCCTGGGTGCATACTTTGTACGGTGTTTATGGGTACTAAAAGTTGAGGCCTAGTCTGCCTGCAGTCTATCATAGGTGGAGGTCTGTCCACCACAGGGACCCCACCCTAAGTACATCATGGAGGTCTGCTCTATTGTAGGTGGGTATCCTGATGCAGACCCCTGTCAGGGTCTGCCATGCCAGGCAGGTGAAACCAGCATTGGCTGCTACTTTCAAGGAAAAAACTCTCTTTAAGTGGAGGCCTTTGTTTTTTTGTTTTTGCTTTTTAGAAAGAAGTGAATGTCTATTCTAGTTACTGGCTGGGGTAGGCTCAGTCAACATTAATGACATACCCATTCTGTATTGAGTGTGAAAAGGTGGGGTTAAAGAGAAGCCATTATTCGTGACTGATCTGGAGCCGCCAAGCTCCTCCTCTTCAGCTAATCTCACTAACTTCAATAGGAATATGTAAATAGATGCTTAGAGGATAGGCACCTGAAATGAAGTTATGTGAGATGTGGTGACATGGCAATCTACCATGCTGGCATTTAATAGTAATATTAAAAAAATATTACTTTTAAATGCCTGCATGGGATTTTGACGCATCTATTCCTCCTACAGTCTGGATTCGACACAACACTTCTCCTGCGTGCAGCAGAACTGACGTATCGCCTCCCCAAGGACTCGGGAACTGATGCATCGCTGTGATTTCCGACACTTCCCTCCTTGGTGGCTGTTTTGCCTTGTGAATTTTGAAGCATCTGAAGGTCCTTTGTGTAAAATCACCGCATCCATAGTTTTCTAGGGACAGAATTAATTAAACCTTTTAATAATCATATTTTGAGTTGGGTATGTTGGATTGTTGCCGTTTTGGTCTTGTTTGGTTTAGATAAAGATACTTTATTTTTTTAAACTGGTGTGGTGTCCATTTGAAGTGTTTTCACTGTGTTACTTGTGTGTTATGTACAAATGCTTTACACGTTGCCTCTGAGATAGGCCTGACTGCTCGCGCCAAGCTACCAAGGGGGTTAGCAGGGGTTATCTTGGGTGTGTAATCCCCTTATCCTGACTAGAAGGAAGGGTCCCTACTTAGACAGGGTGTATACCACTGCCAACTAGAGACCCCCATTTCAGCAGTCTTGCTCACCCCATCCCACTCTGTGATGTGTGAGGTACTGCTGCCTTCCCTCATATGAGGGAAGGCTGGAGTCCCAACCCTCTTGGGACCTCCGAGGCTTCCCTCTGACTAGAAGGAAGGGTCCCAACTTGAACAGGGTGTATACCATTGCCAACTAGAGACCCCCATTTCAGCAGCCTCAGTGACCCCATCCCACTCTATGACGAGTGAGGTACTGCTGCCTTCCCTCCTATGAGGGAAAGCTGCAGTCCCAAGAGGGTTTGTCCTGCTGACCTCCGAGGCTTCCCTCTCTACAGTGAAGATATGTTTGTTTTGTATGTTTCGTGCGTGTATGCATGAATGTATGTGCATTTGTTAGTGAATGTTGTGAATGTGCGTGTGGGAATGCATGGATGTGAGTGAGTGTGTATGTGTACGTGTGGCCCCGCCCCATCCCTGGTAAAATTACCAGCCGCCACTGGTAGAGCAGTGGTGTAGCAAGGGTGTCATGTCATGGCCTGATGCAAACAAAGAAAATGGGCAAGCTTGCACCTAAGGTCTGTATTAAAGACAGTCATAATTTGGGTAGTGAGCCCTTCGCTCCTCTGAACACCAGTGCACCCAGTCCAGCACTATGCTTACAGGTCTCTCAGTTCCTATATGCATTCATCATCACCTTCATTACTTTCACTATCTTTCCTCCATCAATGTTTCCACTCTCTCTTTTACACCATCCCTCTCACTCACCCTTATGTTTTTCCTGCTTTTTTTTCATCCCCCTTTCTGCTTCACCTCAAAGCTTATCTCTGATCCTTTCTGGTTGCCCTTTCCATTTCTGCCTACAATTACTCTATGTACAAAACTCCCCTCTCCCTTTCTCCATATCTTATTTCTACCTCATGCTTCCCATCCTTTTCCTTGCTTCTTTTGTCTCCTTAAAAAAATTCTATTCTCCTCTCCAGTCCTTTCTCATTTTTCCATTGTCTTATTCCAATATATTTCCCTTTTCTTTTACTGTCTGCTCCCATCTCCTTTTGTTCTCTTAGCCTCCTAATTTATGCACTCCACTTCTCTCTGTGTACTCAAATTTCCCTTTTCCATTGCTCTTTCTTTTATATCTCTTTCCTCCCTCTCGTTTCTCATCTTTCTTTCCATTATTTCTGAACATCCTATGTTCTCTCCATTCTTCTCCCTGCCTTTCCCTTTCTTTCTATTCTCACTGTCAGTCATATCTTCTACATTTTCTCTTCCACCCTGTCACTATCTTTCAATTATGCTTTTACAATCTCCTTTGCCCTATTTCTCTCGCTGTCCCACTGCACCTTGCCTCACACAATAATTTGTCCTTCTACATGTCATTGCAAAGCAGTATTGTTTGGTTAAAATGCTTAACTCTGACTTTGTACCTATGTGTGTATTGATATTTAAATATACATGCATAGATATTTACGTACACAGCCAGATTTAAGCATTTTAAGCAAACATGTACGTGTGTGTCTGCTTGTGTTTGTGTGTGTGTACATATATACATATAAATGTGTGTGTGTGTATTTAGCCTTCATAAGTGTTCAGGTGGCCCCACCAGTTTATCTCTGGCTTAATGTGGGGACCCCTAAAAATCCCTTCTAAGGAGACAATTGATAATCTGGCTAGTGCTATTTTAAACATCACACATAATAAAAACGCATAGAAAAAATAATGCAGAATTATGCGATTGCCCACGCAGACCTGGGATATTGCTGTTTTAGGTATTACATTTAAAATACTTGTTGAGGTGTTCCCATTCAGTACAAAAAATGCTGTTACCTTTTCGTTTCATTTGCATGGATTAAAATAAATCATGTCACAACACTTCCCCTTGATTTATTGCATATGCAGGAGACACCATGCCTGCATTAACTAAGATAAAAATGCTATCCCTATCCCCTTTAAGCAGTCCTTTAACAAAACAAGATCCTAGTATAAGGCATGTTAGACCTGGTACCATTGGCGTGGGTCTCCCTTCCATTTTTTTCACTATGCCTCCTCTGTTGTTGACATGTTTTTGCTGGTTTAGATGCTTTGGGCACTTTGCCACTGCTAATCAGTGCCAAAGTGCAAGTGCTCCCTATGATAAATTGATGTGTGGATTAGTGACTCCATGATTGGCTTATTTGATTTACTGTCAGACCCTAGTACAGTGCACCGCGTGTGCCCAAGGCCTGTAAATCAAATGCTGCTGGTGGGCTTGCAGCACTGGTTGTGCCACCCACCGGAGCATCTTGGAAAGTGTGACTCAGGCCTGCCATTGCAGAGCCTGTGTGCAGTCTAGTACTGCCATGTTGATGTGGTAAGTGCACCCACTTACCAGTCCCCAAACCTTCCCTTTCCTGCATGTTAGTCACCCCTAAAGTAGGCCTGCGGGCAGGGTGCATTGTATGTAAGAGGTAGGACATGCCCTGGTGTGTGTGGCATGTCCTGATAGTGAATTATAGCCAATTTCGTTTTTCACTATTGCAAGGCTACCTGTCCCCATAGGCCAGAATGGGCAGTTTGATTATAACATCTTATAATCCTAACTGACCCAGGGAACATGGTAGAACAAGCATTTGCAATGCAATAGGTCTCGCATTCACGTGAGTTTGAGCTATTGGCATTGTAAATGACAATGCCTTTTATTTATGTTTTGGGTTTTAAAACATAAATAAAAGGCATTATCATTACAATACTAATAGCTTAAATTCTCATAAATGCGAGACCTATTACATTGCAATAAAGGGCCTTCTCGACCGCTTGTTAGATTGTAAATATCAGAGGAAGAGACCGGCCTGCAACGTCTTCAAAGTAGTGATAAATAGTGCAGTGAAGAAGATGTGTAAGTGTTGTAAATTACACAGACACAAAGTGTGAATTGAGAGTTACATATGATCCGAGCTATAAACACTAACAAAGCGCTCCAACACCTTTCGCTCTGTGATTACACTGTCGTGGCTCAGGAGGAAGAGCAGGAGGGGGGGGTTATTTCCTGCCCTCTCCGTTTGAATGTGCAGGGTGGCATTGCGTAATGTCATTGCTATATTTGGCCTAATAAAAAACACTCCAGCTGTAGTAGGGCCCTGGGTTCACCTCCTGGTGCAAGGCGGGCTGTGCTTTATGGCAGGCATGGAGGGAGGGATGGTCTCGGCTGCAGCTCCGGCCTCATACAGTGCCCCTGCTATTACTAGTGAGCGAGAGTCACTGAGGTGGTGGTATTGGTGGTGGTGGTATTGGTGGTGGCATTGGTGGAGGTGGTGGTATTGGTGGTGGCGGTATTGATAGTGGTTGTATTGGTGGTGGTTCTACTGATATTGGTGGTGGTACTGGTATTGGTGGTGGAGGTATTGGTGATGGCGGTATTGGGGATGGTGGTATTGGGGATGGTGGTGGTATTGGTGGTGGTATCGGTAGTGGTGGTGGTATCGGTATTGGCGGTGGTATTGGTTTTGGCGGTGGTATTGGTGGTGGTGGTATTGGCAATGGTATTGGTTATGGTGGTGGTGGTATTGGATTGGTGGTGGTGGTATTGGTATTGGTAGTGATAGTGGTATTGGTGGTGGTATTGGTGGTAGTATTGGTGGTGGTGGTATTAGTGGTGGTATTGGTGGTGGTGGTGGTATTGGTGGGGGTGCTATTGGTAGTGGTGGTATTGGTGGTGGTATTGGCGGTGGTGTTGGTATTGGTGGTTATTGGTGATGGCATTGGTAGTGGTATTGTGGTGGTGGTGCTATTGGTGTTGGTGGTATTGGTGGTGGTGGTATTGGTGGAGGTATTGGTGGTGGTGGTAGTGGTATTGATAGTGGTATTGGTGATGTTGATGGTGGCGGTGTTGGTGGTGGTGGTATTGGCGGTGGTGGTATTTGCGGTGGTATTGGTAGTGGTGGTATTGGTGGGGGTATTGGTGGTGGTGGTATTGGTGGTATTGTTGATGGTGGTGGTATTAGTGGTGGTGGTATTGGCATTGGCGGTGGTATTGGTGGTGGTGGTGGTATTGGTGGTGGTATTGGCATTGGCGGTGGTATTGTTGGTGGTGGTGGTATTGGTGGTGGTGGTATTGATGGCGGTGGTATTGGTGATGGTGGTGTTGGTGGTGGTGTTGGTGGTGGTACCGGTGGTGGTGGTATTCGTGGTGGTGGTTATTAGTGCTGGCATTGGTGGTGGTGGTATTGGTGGTGGTGGTGCTATTGATATTGGTGGTGGTGGTGTTGGTATTGGTGGTGCTATTGGTATTGGTGGTGGTGGTAGTGGTATTGGTGGTGTTGATGGTGGTGGTGTTGGTGGTGGTATTGGTGGTGGTATTGGTGGTGGTGGTTATTGGTGCTGGCATTGGTGGTGGTGGTGGTATTGGTGGTGGTGGTATTCGTGGTGGTGGTGGTATTCGTGGTGGTGGTGGTATTGGTGGTGGTATTGGTATTGGTGGTATTATTGGTGGTGGTGGTGGTATTAGTGGTGGTGGTATTGGTGGTGCTATTGGTATTGGTGGTGGTGGTATTCGTGGTGGTGGTGGTAGTGCTGATGGTGGTGGTATTGGTGGTGGTGGTGGTATTGATGGTGCGAGAAGCTAAAGTGTAAATGAGAGAGGGTTGGTGGAGAGGCAAAGGTGAAAAAATTGTATGAGAGGCAGAAGTGAAGAGAGAATGAACGAGGATGGGAAAGAGTCGGTGGTGGAGAGGGGTTAAACAGAGAAGGAGAGCTAAGGAATGGAGAAGAAAGGGGAAATAAGAAGGAAGGTGGAGAGTCAACACTGAAGGTAGCTGGAGAGGAGAAGTGTAGAAAAGAGGGGTGAGGAGGGCAGAGAAAATGAAGCCCGGGAAGAGTTATAGTGGAGGGGTAAGAGGGCAAGCCGGATTTGAGTGGAGAGGAAATGATCAGGTGAGAGGTGGGTAGCAAAAGACAAGAAGAGGGAAAGCGAAGGGTTGACATAAGAAGAAAAGGAGTAGAGGGGTGGAGGAAAGAGAGATGGTGGAGAGAGGTCAAATGAAGGGTGGGTGGAAGAGGGAGGAAGGCAGGGCTATAAACGAGAGAGGAAAATGAACACTGGGGTGGGTACAGGAGGGAGGCGGTATGGCCGGCTGAATACGAGAGGCAGTGAGAGAAAAGAGGAGACAAGAAAAAGGAGAGAGAAGCGAAGGGGGAAGTAGAGAGGGAGTGAGCGGCGGATTGGGGAGGGGTGGAAAGCAGGGTTGTGGCGTAGAGGGCAGGCGGAGAAGACAATATGAAGAGGGGGTGGATACAGTAAATGTGAGAGAGTCAAGATGAGAGGAAGGTGGACAGGGTGGGGAGAGGTGGCATGATCGCAGAAGGGAGAGGGCAAAGCAGACGAGGGACGAGAGAAGATAGGTGTAGAAGAGAGGGGGGCTAGTCGGAAAAAAGGGGCTTGAGGTAGAGGGCGAGGTGAATGAGGGGAAAGTTCAGTTGATAGATAGGGCGTAGGGCAACTGAGTTTGGGAGTGAGAGTGGTGGAGCGGAGGAGGAGAGGGAGGTCCAGCCAGGACACGGGAGGAGTGGAGGAGAGCGAGCAGAGAGGAGTAAAGGAGGGAAGTATGCTGACGAGGGAGAGTGCAGGGCAGTGAGGCTTATGGAGGGAAGGAGATGAAGAGGGAAGAGATGAAGAGGAGGGCTGAGGGTAGTGGTGATGAAAGGGGAGATGAAAACATTGGAACTCTCCGAAAAGGGGACAGCAGGGGAAGGAGGGAGCGTCGATGGGTACCGAGGGGACGGGCTAATGCAGGGGGGAGAGTAGTGGAGGAGAAGAAGGCGGGATGGTAAGTGAGGTAGGAAAAAGTTGAAAAGAAAGAGGAGTGCGGGGAGAGGGAACAGACCTGGTGGAGGTCACGAGAAGGGAAGGGGGAGAGGAAAGGAAGGAGAAGAGCTGAATACAGGAGATGAAAGGACGGGGAGAGAAACACAGGAAATGACAGTAAGGGTGTCTAGTCAGGAGAAGGCGCGAGGGCGGTAGTGGAGGAGTAGGGAGACACAACATAGAGGAGGCAGTGGAAGGCGAAAGTGCATTAGAGAGGAAATGACAAAAAAAGTGTAAGACGGGGTGTAGGCAGTTAGTTAGAGAGAAAAAACGTCCGAAAAGGGCCCCAGTGGAGAGGGTGATCAGCAGTGAGGGGTCGGGGAGCGCCAACAGGAAACGAGCAAAGTAAAGAGAAAATGTGAGGGAGCGAAGAAAAGAGTCGGGGACTAGAGGGTGTGAGGTGTAAATGAATGAAGGAGGGATGGGACATGGAGACGAGGCGTGGACGAAGAAGGTGAAAGAAATTATACAGAATTTGAACAACAACAAAAAAAACTGAGAAAGTGAGTCATTTATAGAGCGCTTTATCGGCCTCGAAAGGGCCTCTTGGCGCTACCGTTGAAATGTGGTTGAAGGAAAAAAATGGCTACTATTCAAAGCCACATCAGAGAGAGAAGGGGGGTGAGTTATGCCAGATGAAAAGTGTGCGGAGAAGAAGGGTATCACGCTGAGAAATGACAAAAAAAGTGTAAGACGGGGTGTAGGCAGTTAGTTCAAGTAAGAGGTTTGGGAGGGAGAGTAAGGGGTGTAGCATGACAGGAAGCAAAAAAAAAGGTGACAAGAAAAAAAAAGAAAGGGGGAAGAGGAGGGGGGAGGCCGAAAACGAGAGAGAAAAAACGTCCAAAAAGGGCCCCAGTGGAGAGGGTGATCAGCAATGAGGGGTCGGGGAGCGCCAACAGGAAACGAGCAAATTAAAGCGGAGAAGAGAAGAGGCTGGGGTGAGAGCGGAAGGAACAAGCATCGATCTCTTGTCTTTATGGGGCCATGTGTTTCTATTTAGCGTGGAGCGCGCACTGCCCCCGACCTCTCAAAGGAAAAAAATCTTCACGAAACCAAGATTTGTTTCCTTTGAGAGGTCGGGGGCAGTGCGCTCCACGCTAATTAGAAACACATGGCCCCATAAAGATAAGAAAGTGCTTTGCGACAGACGCAAAGCAGACGAGCCAGTCCGGATGGGCCGGACCAAAAAGCGAATGGGCGGCAACCAAAATACCCCATTTCCAATGGCAGGCCACCGTTTAGCATAAACGGTGACGCAAGCCAATGGAAATGAGAGGCGGGGCTTCGAGTCCCTTTCTGAAAACCCCTCATCCACAAGATCTCTCGCCGAGCGAGCAGCGCTTTGCGCTACAACGCTTGGCGAGACCTAAAAACGAATTTAGTATGCCTGAACTCAGAATGATAAAATACATCTTTTAGTGAAGTTGGTTTTAACATTCTGTGTTTGAAAATACCACTTTTAGAAAGTAGGTATTTTCTTGCCTAACCATCCAGCCTGCCTCTGCTAGCTTGTGTATTGTGTGTCTGGGTTTGTGAGTGACAGGGGCTGGGGGACTCCAGGAGTCAGGGTGAGTCAGCACAGGGCTGAATAGACCTATCTGCATGTAGAGTGGTGGGAGGAGTAGCACCTGTGCCTGAATAGGGCTGTGCCTGCCTTCCACAAAGCTGGCTCCACCTCCTGTGATGCGTCTGATGTCCCTGGCCCACATTGACAAAGGAAGAAGGTGTGCACTGGCAGAATGCACCCAGAACTGGTTTGGACTAGGTACAGAACCCTCTGCCTTCAGAGGACAAAGGATTTGCTAGTATAAATATTGGGACCCAGACCCCAAGATTTTAGATCACTTCTGGGAATCAAGACGAACCTTTGCTGAGGAGAAGAACCAGGAAGCTGAAGGAGGAGACTGCTCCTGTGCTGCGTGTTGTTGGGGTTGGCCTGCAGTGGTTACTTTATTGCCAAAGAAAAGAGAAAAGGAATGAGTGTGCTTTCATTATCTTGAAGAAGATCTCCAAGGGCTTGAACATTGAGCTTGCCTCCTGCCTGAAGTCTCAGGGATACAAGACTTCACCCCCAGCTCCCCTCCTGAATTCCCTTGCTGGGAATTGAAGTGCCTACTGCTGTTGGGCCTTCTGAGAGACTGCGGGTCGCTGGGAGCTGGAAGCGCGACACAATGAAGAGGAAGCGTGTCGCCGCCGCAGCAGCTGTCGTCGCATCCCAGAGTAAGCGTGCCGCCGCTGCCGCTGTCGCATCACCGAAACGCCTCGCATCACCGGAGAAGCGTGCCGCCGCCACAGAGGACGCCGGCGCATCACCGGAGAAGCGTGTCGCAGGGCCTGTCGCGGCTCAGAAGATCGCCGAGTCGCCGCACGGCCGTCGGGCGTGCCCGCATCCCGTCTACGTTGTCGCACCGTAAGCAAGACGCCATTTTCTCGCATCGCAGCGGATCATCATCGCATCGGAACCGGGCCGCAGTAAGAAACCGACGCATCCTCCTTTCTGCGTATAAGGAATTGAAGCATCACCTTCCCTGCGACCCTTTTGTGTGTTTTGCGTTACGCATCCAAAGGTACATTGAGAGTAAAGTGTCGCATTTATCATCTTTATTGAACTGAGCTATTTTCTACCATTGACAGTCATATTTCTCGTATTGTATTGTGGATTTTTGTCGTTTTGGGTCTTGTGTTAAGTTTATATAAAAATACTTATTTTTATACTACAACCTGTGTGGTGTCCATCTGTAGTGTTGTCACTGGGTTACTGTATGTGTTCACAAATGCTTTACACACTGCCTCTGAGATAAGCCTGCCTGCTTGTGCCAAGCTACCAAGGGGGTGAGCAGGGGTTATTTTAGTAGTGTATTCCCCTTACCCTGACTAGAAGCAAGGGTCCCTATTTGGACAAAGGTACCTACCTCTGCCAACTAGAGACCCCCAGTTCTAACATTGGTGGTCAGCGGTGAGGATTCTGGACTTGCATTTGTGAGTCATATACAGTAATTGGTGTACACTACTAGTGAGTGCAGACCTAACGCAACCACATACATTTCTGGTAGATTGTTTTTCCTGGGATTTCTATTTTTTGCCAAGAACTGCCAAGTTTAGTCACCATGAGCAAAACAGCATCCATCGCATCTGTGGATTTAGATTTTGAAGAAGAAAAGCTGGAAAGTTACAATGTGAAACTGCTAAAGAACTTCTGCAGGAAATTGAAACTTGCTACTACAGGTCTCACCAAGAAGGATGAGTACCAAAAAGCGCTGCGGGCCTGGGTGGAAGCAAGAAGTACCCCTGAGCATGAGGAGGGGGCCGAGAATGCAGAAGGGCAGCTAGATGGGCCATTGGGTCCAGGGGGAGGAAGGCACCTTCCCCAGCAGGTAGCAGTGTTTCTTCCAAGGGCCTGTCCCCAGGAGAGCTGGAGGACAGGGAGAGAAGTAGGGTGCATGAAATGGAGCTGACCAAGCTTAAGATGGATGTATGATGCTACATCGCAAACGTTTACATCGCAAACATTCACATCACCGTCTTGACATCGCATACACATTCACAACGCACACTTTCACAACACAAACCATTAGTTCGCTTCCCCATTGAAATGCATACAAAACACAATCACAACGCACACAAACACCCTGCATGCTTTAACATCGCGATTTTTTTCCCGAAATAACACTCCAAGCTAATACACTACACTAAACCCGAACTCCTAAATCCTTCCTTACTACCCTACACTACGACCACCAGACACTGCCTAAAGCCTAAAACACTGCCCTACAGTACAACCACCAGACACTGCCCTAAACCCTAAACACTACACTCTACGCATAATCCCCCTTACCTCTCTCTCCTCGAGTCGTCCGTCCCGGTGCTCGCCTCTGTCCGCGTCCGACTCTCGTCCATTACACCACATGCGATTCAAAAGCGCATGCGTTTTAAAAGCACATGCGATGTAATGGGACGCGTGGTAATGGTCCTCGTCGTAACGTCGCTTGCGTTGTAACGCTTGCGACGTAAACGCATGCGATGTAACGCATGCGTTGTGATGGGTGTTCGCCGCTTAAGATGGGTGGGCAGTTGGAATTGTAAATTAAGAAATTAGCCCTAGAGGAAAAGAGGATGCAAAAGGAGCATGAGAGAAGTTTGAGGGAGTTGGAGTTGAAAGCTAGGAGCTTAGAGATTACTCCCTCTGGTGGCAGCACACTGTCTATGCCTGTTGAAGCCAGGGTGTATATACCTAAAGATGTGGTGAAAGAGTTTTATAAGAATGATGATATTGGTCAGTGGTTCAAGGCCTATGAGGTAGCTATGTCCTCCCACCGGGTCCCTGAGAAGGATTGGGGAGCGGGGTTGTGGGGACGGTTCCTTAGTGAGGGGAGGGATACCTTGTTAGACTTGCCCTCTAAAGTCCACAATTCTTATAGCCATATGAAGGAAGCATTGATGTCTAGGTATGGGTTGACTCCTGAACTGTATAGGCAGAGGTTTAGAAATTGCAAAAAGTTGGAGTCCAGTACCTGGGGGACTTTGTGAATATGTGACTTTTTTTTGCAGAGCATTGGATGGTTGGGTGAAGGGTAGCAAAGTGAATGATTTTGACACGCTTTTTGATTTGATTGCATGGGAGCACTTGTCAGGAAATTGTTTTCCAGAGCTACGCCAGCACCTTACTGATAGTAGGCTGACTAACCCTAGGAAGCTTGCTGAGGAGGCGGACCGCTGGGTGAGCACCCGGGTCCACAAGGGTCACGTGGGAGACTCCTCCAAAGGTGGGCAGGGTCCCCAGCAGAGGAGTGGGGGGGACAAGGGTAAACAGAGGGAGTTCCAGAAAGGGCCCCAAAGTAATACCCCAGGGAACCAAGGGAAAGGTTCCCAGCCTCCCCCTGAGAAGAAGCCAGGGGCCCGACAGATAAGCCTGTTCACAGGGGGCCCAGGAACTGCTTTAAGTGTGGTCAAGTGGGCCACTGCTCCTATGATTCAAAATGTCCCTTGTATGGGAAGACAGCACCCACTGGTGCACCACCCCGGCAGGTGGCTAGTGTAGCCCTGGGGAAGGAGATGGGTGCCCAAGGTGGGTGGGGTCCCGTAGCGATGTCCTTGGTCTCTTTAGGAGACAGTGAGATGGTCCCCAGGACCCAACTGCCTGATAACACTAAAAATACAGGCAGTGGGTGACCATCAATGGCCAAAGGGTGGAGGCTCTGAGAGACACCAGAGCCAGTGTGACAGCTGTCAGTTGTCGGCTGGTGTCTGAAGAGCAGGTGATCCCCAATGCATTCTGCCCAGTAGTTGCCGCGGACAACTCAGAGAGCCACTGCAGAGTGGCTCAGGTTCCCTTTGAGTGGGGGGGGGGGTCTCAGGTACCTTTCAAGTAGCTGTGAGGCCAGCCATGCCTGTAGACTGTCTGTTGGGCAACGATTTAGAAAGTTCACCTTGGGCAGAGGTGGAGAGAAGGTCTCATTTAGAGATGTTGGGTCTGCCTGAGTGGGCGTGCGCGACCACTCGGTCTATGGCAGCCAGTAGAGGTGTTCAAGAGGACCTGGAGCCTGAGAGGGTGGCCCAGGTGCCTGCCTTGAAGAGAAGAGGCAGGGGCGCGGGAAACCGGCCCCCGTAGTTCCCACGGTCCAGGAGGAAGCAGAACCTGAGGGGATGCTCTGAAACCTACAGGGGAGCAAGTGGCCGAACTGGGGGACCTGCCTGAGCTGACCCATTGGCAGCAAGAAGGAGGACCCTCCAGGGAGGAGTTCTGCGAGGAGCAGAACAAGTGCCCTTCTCTTGTGGGTTTGCGGCAACAGGCCACAAACCAGGCAGCAGGTGATCTGTCTGGATCACATTGGATCTACTGGGAGAATGGTCTCCTGTATAGCGAGCCTAAGGTTGCTGAGCCTGAGTCAGCCCGTGTGCTGGTGGTACCCCAGCGCTTCAGAGCCTTCCTACTGGGTTTGGCTCATGATGTGCCTTTAGCAGGACATCTGGGGCAGGGCAAGACTTTTGAAAGGCTTGTCACCCACTTTTATTGGCCCCAGATGCGCAAGAGTTCAGGCACTCATTGCAGGACATGTCAGACTTGCCAGGCAAGTGGAAAAAGTGGGAGGAAGCACAAGGTTCCCCTCCAGCCTTTCCCTGTGGTCAGCACCCCCTTTGAACGGGTGGGTATTGACATTGTGGGGCCATTGGACCCCAAGACAGCCATGGGCAACAGGTTCATCCTGGTCTTGGTGGACCATGCCACCCGGTACCCGGAAGCCATCCCTCTTCGGACAGTGACGGCCCCCGTGGTGGGACGTGCACTGATGGGGATTTTCTCCCAAGTGGGGTTCCCCAAGGAGGTGGTATCTGACTGTGGTGCAAACTTCATTTCCAAGTATATGAAGTCCCTGTGGCAGGAGTGCGGTGTAACATACAAGTTCACCACTCCTTACCACCCCCAAGGAAATGGGCTGGTTGAGAGATTCAACCGGACCCTGAAGGGCATGATTATGGGTCTGGAAGAACCCATGAGGCGTAAGTGGGACGTCCTCTTGCCATGCCTTTTGTTTGCTTACCGTGAGGTGCCACAGAAGTCCTTAGGGTTCAGCCCCGTTGAACTGCTCTATGGTCACACGGTAAGAGGACCTCTGAGTCTGGTGAAAGAAGGCTGGGAGAAAGGTCCCAGTAAACCTCCCCAGGATGTATTTAGCTACATGCTGGCCTTTAGAAACCAGACTAGGCGATTCAGACAACTCGCTGAGGCAAATCTGGAAGCCAGCAAGGAGGAGATGAAACGGTGGTATGATCAGAATGCCACTCTGATCAAGTTTCAGCCTGGGCAGAAAGTGTGGGTCATGGCCCCCGTGGAGCCTTGCGCGCTCCAGGATAAGTAGACCGGACCATTTGAGGTGGTGGAGCGCAAGAGTGAGGTCACCTACCTGGTGGACTTGCGATCTCCCAGGAGCCCTTTGCGGGTCCTACATGTCAACCGCCTAAAGTCCCATTTTGAGAGGTTCGAAGTGGGCATGCTCCTAGTAACAGATGATTGAATGGAAGAGGAGACAGAACCTCTTCCTGACCTCCTGTCCAGAGCAAGATGGGTCAGTGGAGGGTATGAACCTCTCTAACTCCCTGACACCTGAGCAGCGGGAAGACTGTCGCCAACTGTTGGGACAGTTTCCTGACCTGTTTTCCCTGACTCCTAGTGTCACTGATTGGTGCGTCCATGATGTGGACACTGGGGACAATCCTCCTGTCAAGCACAAGGCTTACAGAGTGACTGACAGGGTGAGAGCTTGCATCAAGGAGGAGGTCTCCAAGATGTTTGCATTGGGGGAGATTGAGTCCTCTCACAGCCCTTGGGCCAGCCCAGTGGTCTTGCTCCCAAAGGCTGCCGCGCCTGGTGCCACGCCCGAACTCCGGTTCTGTGTGGACTACCGAGGACTCAATTCAGTCACCAGGACTGACGTGCACCCCATCCCCAGAGCTGATGAGCTCATTGTTCGGTTAGGGGCTGCCCGGTACCTCAGCATGGTTGCCTTAACGTCTGGGTACTGGCAGATCGCCTTGACTGATGGGGCCAAAGAGAGGTCAGCATTCTCCACACCAGATGGGCACTACCAATTCCGGGTTATGCCCTTTGGGATGAAGAATGCCCCTGCCACCTTTCAGAGGTGGGTCAACCAGGTGTTGGTTGGACTGGAAGATTTCAGTGCTGCCTACCTGGATGACATCGCAGTGTTCAGCGCCAGTTGGGAAGAACATCTGCGCCACCTCTGGGAAGTGTTGATGGCACTGCGGAGGGCAGGCCTCACGATCAAGGCGAGTAAGTGCCAGATCGGGCAGGGTTCCGTGGTGTACTTGGGACACCAGGTTGGGAGCGGCCAGGTGGCGCCCCTACAGCCCAAGATTGATACCATTCTGGCTTGGGAACCCCGCAAGACCCAGACAGAGGTGAGAGCCTTTCTAGGACTCACCGGGTATTGCAGGAGATTTGTCAAGGGGTATGGCAGCATCGTTGCCCCCTTGACAGAGCTGACTTCCAGGAAGCAGCCCAAGAGAGTGATTTGGACTGACACCTGTCAGAGAGCTTTTGACGCCTTGAAGACTGCCGTGTGCACGACCCCGTGCTTCAGGCGCCCAACTTCTCAAAAGAATTTGTTGTTCAAACAGACGCTTCAGAGCATGGTGTAGGGCACTGGTACTCATAGTACGGCCCGCGGGCCGCCAGCGGCCCGGCAGGCCTTCATTGGCGGCCCACGGACCTTGCCTTGCAGTTTCCACGGCCCGCAGTAAACACAGAAGAGGACCGCAGGAGCATACATAGTGAATACGTATTAAATAGGTATTCACTAGTATGCTCCTGCGGCCTTCTTCTGTGTTTACTGCCGGCCCCTGTGACATCAGGGCACCTTCGGAAAGCTTCACAAAAGGCCCTTTAAAAGTCAGCTGTAAGCGCTTTCACAGCTGACTTTTAAAAGGGCCTTTTGGGAAGCTTCCTAGTTTGGACAAAGACAGATGGAGACGCAGAGACAGATAGAGGCGCAGAGACAGATAGAGGCGCAGAGACAGATAGAGGCGCAGAGACAGATAGAGGCGCAGAGACAGATAGAGGCAGAGAGACAGATAGAGGCGCAGAGACAGATAGAGGCGCAGAGACAGATAGAGTCAGAGAGACATATAGAGTCCGAGAGACAGATAGAGTCAGAGACAGATAGAGACAGGGACAGATAGAGACAGGGACAGATAGAGAAAGGGACAGATAGAGACAGGGACAGAGATAGAGACAGGGACAGACAGAGACAGGGACAGACAGACAGGGACAGACAGAGACAGGGACAGACAGAGACAGGGACAGACAGATGGAGACAGAGACAGGGACAGGCAGAGACAGGGACAGAAAGAGACAGGGACAGAAAGAGACACAGACAGATAGAGACAGGGACAGACAGATAGACAGAGACAGGGACAGACAGATAGAGACAGAGACACAGACAGACAGATAGAGACAGGGACAGACAGACAGATAGAGACATGGACATGTACAGACAGACAGATAGAGACAGGGACAAACAGGGACAGACAGAGACAGGGACAGACAGACAGGGACAGACAGATAGAGACAGGGACAGACAGAGACAGGGACAGACAGAGACAGGGACAGACAGATGGAGACAGAGACAGGGACAGGCAGAGACAGGGACAGAAAGAGACAGGGACAGAAAGAGACACAGACAGACAGATAGAGACAGGGACAGACAGATAGAGACAGAGACAGGGACAGACAGATAGAGACAGAGACAGGGACAGACAGATAGAGACAGGGACAGACAGACAGATAGAGACGTGGACATGGACAGACAGACAGATAGAGACAGAGACAGACAGGGACAGGGACAGACAGATAGAGACAGAGACAGGGACAGACAGAGACATGGACAGAGACAGATAGAGACAGGGACAGACAGAGACAGGGACAGACAGACAGGGACAGACAGAGACAGGGACAGACAGACAGAGACAGGGACAGACAAATAGAGACAGGGACAGACAGAGACAGGGACAGACAGATGGAGACAGGGACAGACAGAGACCAGGACAGACAGATAGAGACAGGGACAGACAGACAGGGACAGACAGATAGAGACAGGGACAGATAGAGACAGGGTCAGAGCTAGAGACAGGGACAGCGATAGAGACAGAGATAGAGACAGGGACAGACAGGGACAGGGACAGACAGGGACAGACAGAGACAGGGACAGACAGATAGAGACAGGGACAGACAGACAGATAGAGGCAGAGACAGGGACAAACAGGGACAGATGGGGACAGATAGAGACAGAGACATAGATAGAGACATAGACAGATAGAGGGATAGAAGATAGAGGGATAGAAGATAGAGGGATAGAAGATAGAGCGATAGAAGATAGAGAGACATAGAAGATAGAGAGAGATAGAGACATAGAGAGAGAGATAGAGATAGCTAGAGATGGCTAGAGAGAGAGATAGCTAGACACAGATAGAGAGAGAGATAGAGAGAGCGAGATAGAGATAGCTAGAGAGAGATAGAGAGAGAGATAGAGATATAGAGAGAGAGAGAGAGATAGAGATAGAGATAGATAGAGAGATAGATAGATAGATGTGTGTATGCCGGGTCTGGTGGCTCAGTGGGCGAATGAGTCCGCTGCAGGGGCCTGTGTTCAACCTCATGGTCACAGTTTTTTTTTCTTGCCCTAGCCCCGCCCCCCTCGCCCACTGACCCCGCCCCCACCGGTGCGGCCCTCGGCCACAAACCACACTCTAAATTTGGCCCCCGAGAGAAAGTTTGTGAGTACCCATGGTGTAGGGGCTGTTCTGGCACAGTTAAATGAGGAGGGCCTAGACCAACCTGTAGCCTTCATCAGTAGGAGGTTACTTCCATGGGAACAGAGGTGGAGTGCTATTGAGCGTGAGGCATTTGCTGTGGTCTGGGTGCTGAAGCAGTTGAGACCATACCTGTTTGGGACTCACTTCCGGGTTCAGACAGACCACAGGCCCCTCAGATGGTTGATGCAGATGAGGGGTGAGAATTCAAAGCTGTTGAGGTGGTCCATTTCCCTACAGGGGATGGACTTTACGGCGGAACACCGTCCTGGTACAGAACACGCCAATGCTGATGGTCTGTCCAGATTTTTCCGCTTTAGTGATGAGAACTCCCAGGAGGTAGGGTAGTTCTCCCCACATTTCAGCTGGAGGGGACACGTGTTAGACCTGGTACCATTGGCGTGGGTCTCCCTTCCATTTTTTTCACTATGCCGCCTTTCTTGTTGACATGTTTTTGCTGGTTTAGATGCTTTGGGCACTTTGCCACTGCTAATCAGTGCCAAAGTGCAAGTGCTCCCTATGATAAATTGATGTGTGGATTAGTGACTCCATGATTGGCTTATTTGATTTACTGTCAGACCCTAGTACAGTGCACCCCGTGTGCCCAGGGCCTGTAAATCAAATGCTGCTGGTGGGCTTGCAGCACTGGTTGTGCCACCCACCGGAGCAGCTTGGAAAGTGTGACTCAGGCCTGCCATTGCAGAGCCTGTGTGCAGTCTAGTACTGCCATGTTGACTTGGTAAGTGCACCCACTTACCAGTCCCCAAACCTTCCCTTTTCTGCATGTTAGTCACCCCTAAAGTAGGCCTGCGGGCAGGGTGCATTGTATGTAAGAGGTAGGGCATGCCCTGGTGTGTGTGGCATGTCCTGATAGTGAATTACAGCCAATTTCGTTTTTCACTATTGCAAGGCTACCTGTCCCCATAGGCCAGAATGGGCAGTTTGATTATAACATCTTATAATCCTAACTGACCCAGGGAACATGGTAGAAAAACGAATTTAGTATGCCTGAACTCAGAATGATAAAATACATCTTTTAGTGAAGTTGGTTTTAACATTCTGTGTTTGAAAATACCTCTTTTAGAAAGTAGGTATTTTCTTGCCTAACCATCCAGCCTGCCTCTGCTAGCTTGTGTATTGTGTGTCTGGGTTTGTGAGTGACAGGGGCTGGGGGTCTCCAGGAGACAGGGTGAGTCAGCACAGGGCTAAATAGACCCATCTGCATGTAGAGTGGTGGGAGGAGTAGCACCTGGGCCTGAATAGGGCTGTGCCTGCCTTCCACAAAGCTGGCTCCACCTCCTGTGGTGCGTCTAATGTCCCTGGCCCACATTGACAAAGGAAGAAGGTGTGCACTGGCAGAATGCACCCAGAACTGGTTTGGACTAGGTACAGGACCCTCTGCCTTCAGAGGACAAATGATTTGCTAGTATAAATATTGGGACCCAGACCCCAAGATTTTAGATCACTTCTGGGAATCAAGACGAACCTTTGCTGAGGAGAAGAACCAGGAAGCTGAAGGAGGAGACTGCCCCTATGCTGCGTATTGTTGGGGTTGGCCTGCAGTGGTTACTTTATTGCCAAAGAAAGGAGAAAAGGATTGAGTGTGCTTTCATCATCTTGAAGAAGATCTCCAAGGGCTTGAACATTAAGCTTGCCTCCTGCCTGAAGTCTCAGGGATACAAGACTTCACCCCCAGCTCCCCTCCTGAATTCCCTTGCTGGGAATTGAAGTGCCTACTGCTGTTGGGACTTCTGAGAGACTGCGTGTCGATGGGAGCTGGAAGCGCGACGCAACGAAGAGGAAGCGTGTCGGTGCCACAGCAGCTGTCGTCGCATCGCAGAGTAAGCGTGCCGCCGCTGCTGCTGTCGCAGCACCGAAGCGCCCGCATCACCGGAGAAGCGTGCCGCTGCAGCAGTTGTCGTCGCATCGCGGAGTAAGCGTGCCGCCGCTGTCGCCATCGCATCACCGAAGCGCTTCGCATCACCGGAGAAGCGTGCCGCCGCCACAGAGGACGCCGGCGCATCACCAGAGAAGCATGTTGCAGGGTCCTGTCGCGGCTCAGAAGATCGCTGAGTCGCCGCACGGCCGTCAGGCGTGCACGCATCTCATCTACGTTGTCACACCGTAAGCAAGACGCCATTTTCTCGCATCGCACCGGATCATCATCGCATCGGAACCGGGCCGCAGTAAGAAACCGACGCATCCTCCTTTCTGCGTGTAAGGAATCGAAGCATCCACCTTCCCTGTGACCCTTTTGTGTGTTTTGCGTTACGCATCCAAAGTTGTACATTGAGAGTAAAGTGTCGCATTTATCATCTTTATTGAACTGAGCTATTTTCTACCATTGACAGTCATATTTTTCGTATTGTATTGTGGTTTTTTGTCGTTTTGGGTCTTGTGTTAAGTCTATATAAAAATACTTATTTTTATACTACAACCTGTGTGGTGTCCATCTGTAGTGTTGTCACTGGGTTACTGTATATGTTCACAAATGCTTTACACACTGCCTCTGAGATAAGCCTGCCTGCTCGTGCCAAGCTACCAAGGGGGTGAGCAGGGGTTATTTTAGTAGTGTATCCCCCTTACCCTGACTAGAAGCAAGGGTCCCTATTTGGACAAAGGTACCTACCTCTGCCAACTAGAGACCCCCAGTTCTAACAAGGCACAACTGTGCTAGTCATTGATTAAAACAACAGGCGGCGGCAGAGAGGTGGCCGGTATTAGAGGAGAGGCGTTTGCGCGAGGGGGCCCACTTCCTTACCGCTCTCCTACCACAATCACCCATGTGCAACCATCCCTTCATATCATTTACCACACATTCAACATTCTAGCTATATTTTGTAGCCCTGTTGCTAGTTAAAGGGCAGTTTCAATTTGTTCTGGAACTTTCCTATAGACGCACTCCGATGAGTCTTTTAAGCAGCATGAAAGTGTGAAGGGGAGAGAATCATTAATGCACAGTCAATTTAGAAACACCACTTACTGATACATAATAACCAATGGACAATTGAGGAAAGTTAATTAGGTTTATTACAAAGCCAAAAATAACTGAACATAAACACACCTCAACACGAGGGTATAGAATACAAAGGAAACAGCATAAAGCCAAACCTACGCACCCAATTCAGACGGTGCAACATGAACAGGATTATTAGCTCGAGAAGAAGAATACAGACAGTCAAGAAGCACGAGTCCAAATGTCCCTGCATCGAGGGTTGGTTAATGAAGAGCATTTAAACCTATCCCTACTCTTTTGCTAAGATGACATCCCTACGTTAATGAGTAAGCATTTTGAATCGGGAGGAAAGGTGTCAGTCGTGGAGTCTTCCTGAGAAGTCTCTCCACCGTTCAGATGGGTCAAGCAGCATAATGCCACTAGTGCAAGAGGAAGAGCTCGTTCTGAGATGCTCCCTCTCCAAATGCAAGGAAGATGTGGGCACTATCCCTAATTCCAACAACCAGTTATCCACAGGTAGAATTGCCATGATGCACTTCTCACACGTACTCCACAATGGGTACAGTCATGAGCTTACTTTTCCACGGTGTCCTCCATGTATATCCTTTGCAACAATTCGTCCTTGGTTCCCTTGCCTTCTCCTATGTGAAACCAACTTTTTCCTTTATCGCCTCTAAGCCATGTAATTGTAACTTCTTCTCTCCTCACCTAGCTGCTAAAACAAAGACATTAATTTGCCTAAAGAATGCTTCTCCACCTGCAATGCAAATGTGAGAAGCAACAGCTTCCACAGTGCACATGAAATACAGATCATTAATCCTAAAGCGAGAGTGGTCAGGGGTTTGCATTTCAGGCCTACAGCTTTGGCTAACATAAGACGTATCACTTAAGCATTACGAGTTACATAACAATTTTGCATTTCGACTAACATATTTACCTACTTATGGAAAGTACCATTTTCAAACACCTCTAGTACATGAGTAGTGTCAAACTTCACAACACGGTTTCTTCATGTTAGCGTTTTCCTGTTAGTTAAATTTGTTTCCGACGTTAACTCCTCATACTACTTGTCTGTAAACTGAAATATGTCATGTAGCTACATTAACGCAGTTCACAATTCTAACACTCACGTTTACACAAGACACGATTATATGTGGGTGCTCTCTACACGTGATTATGATGCACCCCTACAAATGAGTAAAATGCAATACGAAACTTCCACTCCATCAGCTCCCCCTTCTGATGACGTTGAATCATGACAATAACCTTCAAAACAACTCATAGAATAGACCGATCTAAACAGATGTAGTAGCCAGCCTTCTTTGCCTGAACTCCTTCAAATTCCCATAGTAACTGTCCTGCAGTCTTTCCATCCTTCTTTCTCTTTCCCTTAAGGAGTTCTCCAACTGCCTTGCCTTATGCCATTTATATGCCCTCATCATTCCAACCAAAACAATGATACAGATTATAATAATCAGTATCGGTTTTAGGATGTATCCAAAGATTCCTCTTCCCAAATTTGTAAACCACCTTCCAACTGCCCCAAATCCTTTTCCAATCTTATCCCAAACTCCTTCGGCTGCCAAATCCTGTATTTCATGATGTATATTGATGATATTACTAATACATCCCCTCAGATCTGTACTATTATCTGGGATATAAGTACAGCACTGTTAGAACCTCAGCATCCGACAGTCTCCGCCCTCTTTTGCAAGTAGAAGATCTAGTGCAACACATTTCTGCATCACCATCGCCCTTATCAAGACCATCTCCCCATCAATGAGTAGCAAAGACTTAGCTGTGTTAACAGACAACTTATCCACTATGGTAGACAGTCTTCTAATCTTGATCTCATTAAGCACTACTCCCAAACTAGGTATTATTTCTCCGAAGATGTCTCCCATAACCTCTCCAGCACTCAATCCACGTTTCTCCCTGCTTTTCGACCTTCCTTCAGGACTCTCCAAATTACCAACATGGTATATTTTCGGAAACACAACCACCAAATAACACGCCCGTACCATTTGCTCAGCAAACGTACATATGCATTCTTCACACACACAAAATATGCTCCTGGTACCATGCAAACTGACTCTTGCAAAAACGTCTTCCAAGGGCCATTGACTAAAAATATATGATCGCATACGCTCTGTCCTACAAATAGGGAATTGTAACTACTCTCAGCCTGTTGAATGCAAAGCTTTCCTCGCTATTGCCAATCTAGAGCTATCAGACCAGAAATTCATTTAGCCTTATGAGCCAACTGCTCCTTGGTCCAATCAGAATGCTTATCCTTGTTTTCAACATTGTTAACTAATACCCTACGTCTATCTTCTACCTGGTCTATACATTTCTTTCCTATATCTGTTAGTGTGCAAGTTAAATTATGTCTATGCGAGTAAGCAGTGTTTAATGTTACAATTGGGGCAAAATAATTTCCATCCTTTCTACTCTCCTTTGGGCATTAAACTTATTCAAATGTTTATATACATGTATTTCTGAAAGTACCACATCATAATTGGAGAAGTAGTACTCATAATGACCCTTTCCATAGAACTTACTAACGAGTAAACTACAACTAATGCTGTAAGTCAAGGGTAAGTGATTCCCTCTTCAACTGATGTGGGTAATTGCATATACACATACAAATCTCTACCTTTCATAGTGTCTACATACTCATATACCAACCTAGCGTACACATTTAATGTATAATCTCCCTTAGACAGGTCTACATGAAGGAAGTGACTAGTTCGCTCTATTAGGCCTTTCTCAGATCCTAATGTACCTTCCTTTGAGACAGCAGTAGTAGGTGTTGAAGTCCCCTGTACCCCCACCTCATGCTCCTCACTTTCGGATGGACTTAAAACTGACTCTTTAATGACTGCAGCTATTACTACAATCACCACAATAATGAGTGCACCTACAATACATTTGTGCCTATGATTCGAATTTCCAGACTCCATTTTAGAATAGCTTGGATCACTGTTCAAGGAGAGAAATAACACACAGTCACTTTTCTCCTTCAATCTCCCCGTATGTCAAAGTTCTTGAGCAACTCTTAGGAAAGTTCTTTTCTACGGTCCCGTCTTTACAGTATTTACACAGCTCAGAAGACCTCCCTAGCCCTCTTTCTTCTTCTTCTAGGTAGAATCCCTAAATGTATTCTTCTTCCACTCGAGCCTAGGTTATCTTCTTCAACAAATGATTTACAGTTCACAGTTCAATTCCCATCCCTTATCAGGTCAGAGCCAATCTCCTCAATAACACGTTGTAGCAGTTCAGCTCTCAATGCTGCAATTTCTTGAGGAGACTGTGGCACTCCGAAACTTGGGAATTCCACATCTTCCAAAATCAAAGTCCGTAAGCCACTTAGCCATGGTGGGGAAGGAACGGTTAATGACAGGAGTGCATTTACTTCAAGCCCAGGAACTCTCAGCAATATCTCGACAACCAGCACCAAGATCTCGGACCTCGCTCTCCCCTGCATTTGCAACCAGATGAGTCCACTCGGAAGAGGTACACCTCCAACAAGGCACTCAAGCTCTTCTGGATCTCCTGGCAGTTTCCGTGTCCTGCTCAATCTCACTCAGATCCGACCCTGAAGTTTCACTTATTGGTGCAAGTTCTTTTTCAGATGCGATTCTCATATTCTTTCTCTTCTGTCTCACAGGCCAAATCTCACCTACAGCACCTTTCCTTCTTGGCTGCACATGATTTCTTGTCACACCAGTCCCTTCCCCTGAGTCAGACTCTCTGTCACTCGCAACGGTACAGTCTCCCTCAGAGTCTATGCCAGGGTCTTGTGTAGCTTGAACCCCCCCAGCCCCCAGATTGACCTGGTGTGCTTCCAGCCTCCTCAGGTACCTCTGCAGCTTTGCTTGTCCCCTCCCGTGACCTTTCAGTCATGGCTGGAAATTCTTCTGGGAGAGAAGCTGTTTTATCAGAGGGACCCAAAACTCGATGTGTGTGAGACATGGACCCAATTCGGCACTCCGCCACACTTCACAGCAGTCTTAGTCACCAGTATCACTTGGCATGGACCACACCAACGAGGATCAAGACAGTTTTTCCCTCACGTGTCTTTTGATGAGAACCCAATCCCCTGGGCTCAGGTCGTGACAGACATCCTTTGATGTTGATGCAGTCACTGCTTCAACCTGATGAGATACAGATCGAACCATGTCAGCTAATCCTTTACGGTAGTCAAGGACCAAATTGTCTGAGATATTCACAAGCGTGTTGGCAGGCATGGCAGGCAAACGCATTGCTTTCCCCATGAGTATTTCGTGGGACGACAACCCAATTCTCTTGTCAGGGATGCTGCGCAGACTCATCAGCACTAGTATAGGATCACTGATAGATTCGGTACCACGGGACAAAATGGAATCACTATGGGCCAGATGTAGGAAGCCAATTTGCGCTCGCAAATGCTGAAATTCGCAGAATTTCAGCGTTTGCGATCGCAAATTAGCAGTGTGCAATGTAGCACACAATGAGCCCCTCGCAAAATAAGGAATCGCATAATTTGCGATTCCCTATTTTGCGATTGCATTTAAGGAATCGCAAATTGCGAATCCTTAAATGCAATGTAAGTAGCACAAAAGAAAGTGCACTTTAGCCTTAAGGAATCACTAATTACCACCAACCTTAAGTTGGTGGTAATTAGCGATTTCCTTTAAAAAAGCACTTTTTTGCTTTTTTAAAAGTGCCATGTGGCACACATTCATGCCCTTAGGGCATGTATGTGCGCCACATGTGCACACATGCACATTTCAGGGGTGCAACAGGGTGTCCCTCTGGAACCCTTGCACCCTTGAAATTGCACACGCAATTTGCGAGTACCTATTGGGTACTCGCAAATTGCGTGCGCAATTCCCATTCATTCCTATGGGCCTCTAGGCCCATAGGAATGAATGGGAAGGTATTCTTGATTGCGAATCGCAATTTGCGATTCGCAATTAAGGAATATTAAGGAATCGCAAAAAATATTGCGATTCCTACCTACATGGCATTTTGTGAGTCCTTAATAGCGATTCCTAAAAATCGCTATTAAGGAATTACAAAATGCTTTTACCTACATCTGGCCCTATGCTGTTAACCTTTCTAAGGTCCTGGACAATGCAGTATTTTCCACTAGGTGTCTGCAAACCCATAATAGGAGAGTTGCACGGACTTCCCATGATCTCCTTTAGGATGCCCTGCACAATCATAGACTTAATTACGGGTGCAATCCCTGCCACTGTTTCTGGAGTTAAATTGTACTGGAGTGTTCTCGGAAATTCTGCATTTGGTTTGATCTGTATGCAGACTGGCTTGACTCCTCGAATCAATCCGATCTCCTCTCCTGAGTAGTCCCACACCACTGCCCAGACCGTGTCTCTGAGATCTAGTGGCATGTCTTCCACTGTCAGTAAAGGAAGCATGGTAGTGCAAAGGTCCTGGTACGCCAAATTGGTTTGCAACTCAATTCCCTTTGGTGTGCAGTAGATGATAAAATTCAGTTTACACAACAGATCACGCCCTAAAAGACACACTGGGCTTGAGTCACAGACCACGAACCGATGGTGATCCAGGAAGGATCAAATTTTCACAGGCACCTCTTCCGTCAAAGGGTTTGTCATCCTTTTATTAGCGACTCCTACAACTTGGATCGATTTTCCCAAGAGGGGCAGGAATGGGGCTACTGCAGATCTCACAGTAGCACCAGTATCAATCAAGAACGTAATGGGATGACCTTCCACGTCTGCTTCTATGTAGGGTCCATTCTGGTCTACCTCTAACACTACGCCAAGTGTACAGTCTTCCGCCCATCTCAGACACTGTCATAAGGACGGGTCCAGAACAAATCCATCCATAGGCTCCATCAAGGGCATCTGGTGGTATGTCAGATTTCCCTGTGGAATTGTCAGAGGCTGAGGCACTTGCACTAATCGGTTCTGATTCCTTCCCGCATTAATGGCCTGGTTTCTAACTGTGACGGGTTCACGCCATTCGCCATCTTTGATCTCTTCTCCCTGCTCTTGGTTTGCAGGATTGAGGTGACACTCACGCTTCCAATGCCCGATATTGTGACAAAAGTGACATGTAGTAGACTTCTTCAGGGTGGCGACGTATATCTCTGTCTTTTGATCTATGAGATACCTCTCCCTTTTCCCTGACCCGTCAACCTTCTGACTTGTCCTTGTACGCCTCCTTGGGTGTTTCGCTGACCATGAGTTACAGCTCCCGTCATCCCCTGCACCTGCTCTCCTTTCTGGGCATTACCCATTTGGACTAACATCAATTTCTCCTTTATCTTCCTATGTTTGAAGTCCACCTCATCACTTCAGTACTTGGCTAACGGTAGGATTTCGTCCACAGATTTGTTTTGCCAGCAAATCAGATGCTGTTGGATCATGAGGCTGATCTCCGGCCTTAGTCCAGTCACAAACTTGGACACAAATTGTCCCATGTCTTTGGGGTCAAGGGTATCTAACCTACTGTACTGCTTGAAGGCTTGTAACAGTCTTTCATATTAGGAATGTACCGACTCTTTTGGCTCCTGGGTCGTTCGATCTAACTTGACCCAATCGATGTCTTGTGGGGCTATTTTGAACTGCAACCATGTGATCACCTGATCGTACTTTTTCATGACCAACAGCCAAGGGCCATGAGTTACTGAGTGCCTTTCTGGCTCAGCACTGGGCCACTCAACAGCTATCTTACAAGCAGACCATAGGACCACAATTTCGACCAAGGTGTTTAAATCAGTCCACAATACCTTTGAGATCTTCACAAAGCGATCAACTTTCTTATATCACTCAGCGGGCTTCTCTCTTAATCTTGGGAAATCGTTTGTGAACTGGAGGAGGCGTATCTCCTGTCACCTCTCTTGCACTCTTCTTTCTCGACCACCTCTCTTCCCACTTATCCAGCATACTCCAAGCCCTTATTACTATTATCAGTTCCTGGATGTGCGTCCTCAATCCAGGCACTCTCTTTTCCTCTATCTCTTGGTCACTGTAAGTAAGCCTGTGGTTTCCCTGCAATGCCTTAGTTCGGGATAAATCTACCCCATACCTCTGAGCCAGATCCAACAACTTCTCATGTGCTTGTCTTGCCCTCCGGGTGATGTCCTTAGCCATAAACAACAATTTGTCTGGCTCACAAATCTCTATTCTAGAGCTAGACTCCCACTGATGATCTCATCTAGTTCCGCTTTCATTCTCACCACATCCACTAGCTTCACCTTCATTACAGCTTTGATGGTATCCTGACTTAGCGTACTATTCTGGCTCTCTTTGCATTTATTATGGTCCTTCAACCAGGACTCCAAGTTCGCGACGTCTAAGACGTACTGATTCTCAGGTGTTCTCTGACTTGTACTTGCTTCTTGAGGCATACCACTTGGTCCCCTCACAGGAGGTTCCCATATTCACGAATCCAAACTGGTGCTTACCATAGGTATAGATCTTATAGTGCTTGAACCAATCCGTGCTCTGGAAAGGTAAGCTGTAGCCACTAGAGGGGTACTGGATTCCATGGGCACTAAAGGATGTAAACCTCCATTCTCACTCCCTGTTCCTCCCAGGAGTCACTTCCACGTGCATGTATTGTCTCGGACTAAGGCTTCCGGTTGGGCTGAGTCATAAACAGGAACGACAGGTCCAATGGAAACCGGTACTGTAAGATCTTCCAGAAACCATGAAGTGGCTTTGTCACCATTCTGTTCCATACCTCCCAAGCCGGACACTGCTGTCCCCCTTGTTCCGGCTGATACAATTCCCACGACCCTTGGATCAGGAGCCACTGGGGCTGATGCACCTCCCACATTATTGGTGCCATCAGGACTTCGTCCTACTTCTCCCGGTTGTAGACCATAAGGCGGTCGACGCTCAGCTAACAACCCATCCAACAAGCTGTCTTCAGTACCACTACTCTCACAACCACTTGCCCTTCTTCCCTTGTCCTTGTCCTGTGATTCTCCATTGCCCACCAATACTGGGTATAACTTTTCTCCCTCAATGGTACCTACTCCTCCTCTTAAGCTTAGCATCCCACTGTGCATCCTGATACGCCTTCATGGTTTTCTTCATCCTTTCGTGATATTTCTCTCTCTGCTTAGCATGAGCTACTCGCATCCACGCATCTAGCGCTTCAAACTGTGTGGTCCTAGGCAACGGTCGCATTGCAAACATCATCCCCCTATGTTGGTTCAATACCTCTAGCCTGAATGTGCCAAAGCATGAAAATGACAATTCCCCCTCCTTTTCAGTAATTTTGTGACAATTTTGGAGCCAAATTATAGTATGGAGCCCAACATTTGTCGTCCTATAGTGAGCTGGAGTATCCTCGGGTGGCCCCTTTTCGCCCACTCGAGTAACAACCCCTTCATCACCTCTGAGGAGATCCCATAACACCCTAAAGCAACGCATGATTTCTGACACTTTTCGGAACTTTCCCCATCAAAAATGCAATATTTGTTCAATTAATACAGCAAAATCATCTTTGTCAGCCACAGAGTATACCCGCTGACCAACAACCAGTCCCAGCGTGGCGTTACACCAACCGACCTATCGAAGCGTGCCACAATCAGACGTCACTCTCACACCTCGCAGCAGCTCACCCTCCTTCACAATTTCTCCATACGCATTCACTCACACAATTGTCTTAAGTCCGTAATTGTCTGCCATTCTAAAAGATAGATAGAATTCTGCCACTCAAGAGCATTTGCACACAGTAACCCTCGACCAGCGTGGATCACCCGAATCGGTATTGTTAACCCCTGTACACAAGGTCCACTAGACGATTCCCATAATCCCAGCCACATAAAGTTCCCTGTCTAAAGTGGAACTGCCGATGACGTCTCACGACACTCCTCAATTCTCCGGTCAGACAATCACAATTTCGGTGTCTTCTACACCTTTCAATCTCCCGGTATCCTAGGCCACTTCGGGACCCGCAACTCAAATCTCAATCCTTGGACCACGTCAGACCCGAAACCACATTCACTCGACTCTCACTCTTAACTGCGCAAGACATCACAGACTCAAACCATTCCTGCAATCTGGCATTCTACATATATCCTGTTAATACTCACTCCTCCTTCCACCACTGATCTTGCCGCACCGTCAAACTCCGTCGGTCTCTGCCGGATTCCGTCTTCCGTTCTTGACCATTGGGCTCTAATTGGGGTTCTGGGTTCCTCCTATGCAAAACCAAATTCTAGATTCTCCCCTTACATCATGTGCAAACCATCCTACTCTGCTACCAACTGAAAGGGCCATTTCAATTTGTTTTGGAACTTTTCTAGAGACACACTCCGATGGGTCTTTTAAGCAGCATGAAAGTGTGAAGGGGAGAGAATCTTAATTCACAGTCAATTTCGAAACACCACTTACTGATACATAATAACCAAAGGACAATTGAGGAAAGTTAGATAGGTTTATTACAAAGCCAAAAATAGCTGAACATAAACACACCTCAACACGAGGGTATAGAAATACAAAGGAAACCGCATGAAGCCAAACCTACACACCCAATTCAGACGGTGCAACATGAACAGGACTAATAGATCAAGGAGGAGAATACAGACAATCAAGAAGCAAGAGTCCAAATTTCCCTGCATCGAGGGTTGGTAAATGAAGAGCATTTAAATCTATCCCTAATCTTTCGCTATGATGACATCCCTACGTCAATGAGTAAGTATTTTGAATCAGGAGGCAAGGTGTCAGTCGTAGAATCTTCCTAAGAAGTCTCCCCACCGTTGAGATGGGGCAAGCAGCATAAAGCAGTGGTGGCTGGCATCTACTGAGGGTGGTGGGGGCGGGCAAACTAAAGGGAAAAAAAGAAATGCACTTACCAATCCAATCCGGACGATGGTGATGACGTCCTTCTCACTCCGACTTCGTCTGCTGCTGGGACTGCAGTGCAGGCCCCAGCAAACTCCCTCGACCAATCCAGGACTGCTCATGTGCTGTTAAGCAGCATGTGAGCAGTGCCCTGATTGGTGGAAGCGGCCTCTGTCGCCCCTCCCGAGGGTCATGGATGCCTGCACTTGCTCTCAACCTAGCTGTCTCAAGTCAGCTGGGTTGAGAGGCTTAGAGTGCGCATGTGTGGCTGGCCATCTCAAGACGGCCGGCCGGCCAAAGACACATGTGCACTTTAAACAAGTGCAAAAGACATCCCTCTGCCCACCACTCCTCCCTGCTCACTGAGCAGGCCCCGCTCGGTTCAGGATGGGACGATAAAAAAATAAAATGGTAATGAATTGCTATTTTATTTTTTATCTCTGGGGCTTTGGGGGGCACATAAGTAGGGTGACACTCCTCCGCTCCAATGGAGGAGCCACCCCTGGCATACAGCCACTATCCCAAGAGGAAGAGCTCGTTCTGAGATGCTCCCTCTCCAAAAGCAAGGGCACTATCCCTAATTCCAACAACCAGTTATACACAGATAGAATTCCCATGATGCCCTTTTCGCACGCACTGCACAATGGGTACAATCATGAGCGTACTTTTCCACAGTGTCCTCCATGTATATCCTTTGCAACAATTCGTCCTTAGTTCCAGTGCCTTCTCCCATGTGGAACCAACTTTTTCCTTTATCGCCTCCAAGCCATGTAATTGTAGCTTCTTCTCTCCTTGCCTAGCTGCTAAAACAAAAGACATTAATTTGCCTAAAAATGCTTCTCCACTTGCAATGCAAAGGTTAGAAAGAACAGCTTCCACAGTGCGCATGAAATTCAGAACATTAATCCTAAAGCAAGAGTTGTCTGGGGTTTGCATTTCAGGCCTACAGCTTTGGCTGACAAAAGAACATATCACTTAAGCATTACGAGTGACATAACCATTTTACATTTTGACTAACATATTTACCTACTTAAAGAAAGAACCATTATCAAACCCTTCTAGTACATGAGTAGTGTCAATTTTCATAACACGGTTTCTTCATGTTAGCATTTTCTGTTAGTTACATTTATTTCCTACGTTAACTTCTCATATTACTTGTCAGTAAACTAAAATATGTCACTTAGATACATTAACGCAATTCGCAATTCTAACACTCACGTTTACACAGACAGTCGGTGCTCTCTACACGTGATTATGATGCACCCCTACAAATGAGTAAAATGCAATACGAAACTTCAACTACATCACTAGAATTGTGCACATCTTCTGCCTTGCGTTGCCACCTGAACATTTTTATACCAACATGACCTGTATGTTTTTTATTGGCAGGGCTGGTTTAGAAATTTGAAAAATCCCCTAAACTGGTATTTTCTTCCCTTATCGGTACATTCTTTAAACCACTAATGGTACAAGAAAACACTGTAAAGTGTGTTCTACCGCTGCCCTGCTGACCCCTGACTGATAACTTACGTAAACAAAGACAGAATTAACATGTTTAAATTAACACAGACTACTTCAATTAAAGTTCTACTTAAGAACCATGTCCAGCCTTTGCAGAAAGTTCAAATGTTAACAGAGGGTCGGTATTCTTCTCTGTGAAAGGTGGCAACCCTACCTCTGTGCAGGTAGTTCTGTGCTGCCTCTTCTCTCAGACGAGCAGCGCCCGCGGGAATTTTTTCACTCAGATTGGCTCCACCCACTCTTGTGAGGTACCTGCCAGGCATGGTCTGAAAAAGAACCAAATACGTTATTTTGCTTCACTTCACTTGTGTGTCAGAGCGTTGTCGGCTCAGAGCATACTGAGGGCCCCCCCTTCATAGAATATGTATAAAAGGTCCCCACCTGCACTGCAGAAGCTGCGGGTTGTCCGTTACGCCCCTGCATTTACAGCAAATAACCCGTACCTAAAATAAGCCAGACTATTGCCTTTTGGCATTGGGTATTTTTTCAATATTTGCACTGGTCGGTTTTTAAATAGCTTTAAATTTAATTCCAGCTTTTTGATTCAAGGCAGTGGTAGTTCATTAAATAGTTCAGACTAAGAATGTTGGTGTTAGCATGATCTTCGCTTGTTTCATATGATATGTGAAACTCGTTATGCTCCTTTTGTCTAAATTCAAAGTTTAATAGTAGTTTGGGGAGTCTTGTTGCAATTTACTTTCCAGTCCATTCAACATTTCGCTCTAAAGCTCACTTTTAAAGCTCAGTTTTTGCGTGGGGGCAGGGAATGTGAACCGGGATTTCCTCTGCCAAGGTTTGGTGGATGTATGTAGGTCTTTTAAGTAAAATGTTCTTGAGAGTAAATCTCATGCTCTGCCTAAGCAGCCCATATCAGCCCATATGTGAACTCCCTAGTGAACTTACAGTTGGTGTGCTTTTATTGGCGGAAAACAAGGTAGGAGACTAGCATTTATTTCACTCTAAAAGGATTAAAGCTCTGAAGAAATATACGGGTTTAGTGGTTACTGCATATGTAACTGAGTTTTGTGTATTTAAATTAAAGTACTGGTACATTGCGTCTTGCACGCGTGCCTCACAACATGAGTCCACCTAAACTGGGAAGGCAAGCAGCGAGGTGGTGTAAATCACATAGTGGGTGTGGTGCACAGTGATTGAGGTGCACCGTGATTGGCCAAGATCAGCTTTTTCAGGAAAGCAAACGCTGGAGCAGTGTTAACTGTATTTTTCATTTGTTTGTATCCAAAGAATGATAAATATTCTGTACCTTACATCATATGTCCTCTGTTACCAAGCAGCTAAGGAGTGAGGCAGAGAGGTTCCTTTATTGAGAGGGGTGCACAGTGAGTGAGGTGTGCTATATTTTGATCATGACTGGCTTTTTAAGGAAAATAATGTTGGAGCGACGCAAACTTGCACTTTATTCTGTGCCTTACACTGTAGGTCCTCTGTTGCTAAGAAGCTTAGTTGTACGGTAGTTAAGACATCCAATTGATGGTGGTGCACTGTGCTGTGCGTGAGGCATGCTGTGATTGGCCAAAAATAACTTTTTATGAAAAGCAAACGCTGGCGCAGAGCAAACTGTGTTTTTTATTTATTTATATCAAAAGTACTGTTAACTTGCCCATAGCACTTTATTCTGTGCCTCATAATGCAAGTCTGTTGCCGCTGGGAAGCTAAGCAACAATCGTGGTGAAGATCTGGTACTGAGGATGATTCACAGCAAGTGAGGGGTGCTGTGATTGGCCGAGACTGACGTTTTATAGAAAACAAACTATGAAGGGGTACAACAGTGGCACAACCAGGGCACAAGTCCTAAAAAAAGAAGTGGGGGGACTAACCTAGTTAATCAGTAAGCAAGTGGCATCGCAGCGCGTGACATCACGGCGCGTGACATCACAGCGTATGACGCGCGTGACCACAGGAAGTAGCATCACAAGAAGTGACATCAGATCTTAAGCCCTCACATACATATTTAGCAGGTGTATCATGAGTACATTGGAGCACATTTCGAGTATACTTGTAAACTCTCCTGAATTAGGCAGAAGATTCACACTTTTGTACTCTACACATAAAACAATATTGCCTTTTGTCAGCGTAAACTTCCTCCACCCATAGTGCTTTAAAAGAAAAAATAGTGATATTTAAATTATTACAAGGCCTCCTCAGGGGTAGTAAGCTCTATATAAATGCTATTTACATTTTGTGCAAATACTGGGAAAGACCAACACATCTGCAGTTCTTACAGTGCATGTGTATCTCCTAAACAGAGCCTGAACAAAGTGAAAAGCTGCCTCTCAAGTATGTGTGAAGTGCTAACAAGGTGTGAGCCTTTGTTTCTCCTCTGCTGCATTTGCTTCTGGGTGTGAGGCTCCTGACTGCTGCCAGCCAAGAGACTCGAACAAAAGGAGGCCTGATGACCCCTCAGACTTGGCCTTTGTTAAGAGCCCAAACAACAAAGGAGTGTGCCTTCTTAGGAGAAGAGCTAGCACGAAGGATCAAATTTGATTCTTTTGAAAGCCCTCACTCACCAACCTAGTTGGTGACATGCTTCATCATCGGGCCCCACCAGGAAGGTCGAGTACCTCCCCGGTGTGCTTCAACGCCAGAATTACTGCGGAGCTGGTTAAAGTGACAAGTGCAAGTGATTGTGAAGTGAATTAAAAGTAACTAGGCTGTATCCGAAAATAATTTTGTTCGTCGGTCAGTCAGGCACAGATAAAAACAAAGTGAGTGATATAGTTGCTGAAAGGCTTAGTCAGCTATGTCTCACTGTGTGTGGTCAACATGTTTCTGCCTCTATGATGCTACTAGCTAGGCATTCGTCAGGACCAAGGTGAAGACCCCGGCGGTATGAGCACGCTAAGGCTCACCCTAACCAGGAGGTCAGATATGTGAAAAAACAGGAAAATATCTTTAAAAACCTGCTATAACTGCGGGATCCTTCTTACTTATTGGAACCCAGCAGATCTATATAGGGTGATCACTAATCACACCCTGGGTCTCGGGAGGGGGGTGGTGGCTAGTTGGCACACCGCCGGGAAAGCCAAGCACCCGCTTGGTACCTGTTCGAACCTTCAAAAAACCGGACCCCGTCGATGTTAAGAGCCAGCAGGAGTTAGAAATAAGAGAGCCCCGTCCCCGCCTGCACGTTGTTGCCGATCGAAAGTAGATAACGTGCAGGCGCTGCTGAAAGTGTCCCGGTGTTTGCAAATTACACCGGGACGAATTCAGCATCTTTATCAGTGGGGCCCAACTTCTTGGCAGGGTGGACGGGTCCCCCCTGTGAAATAAGTGGGTGGACGCCGTCCACCTGCGTGTACCCCCGACTCGTGCCCTGGGCACAACGACATGCGCTTTGTTCTTGAAGCATGCAGCCATCTGGCCGACAGTCAGGTAGCAGGACACTGTACTAGGTGCATTGTCTAAACATATGCCATATTGATGGAACTACTTATTCTTTTGGGCTCTGTATACGTTATGTATCAACTACTACGTGAAGGTAAAATGAGACAATTAAAACTACAGAGCAAGCAATAATTACTCTGAAAACAGCCAAAAATCCCTCAGTGATCACTTACTTAGGGTGCTATAATCAAGTACAAGCACATGATTATAAATGATTTATTTTTATAGACCTTGGTGGCATACTGTCATATATCCAGGGAGTGGGAAGAATAATAACAACATTGGAAACACATATATATCCTGATTGCCTCATCACAGTTATTGTCACAAATTAGTTCTAACCTGCCACCTGATCTGGAGAAAATGTTGCTAATAGGCTAATTAATACAGCATCTAATGCTTTAAACATGAACTTACCCATATCTTCATCATCCCCATAATTGATCATGAACTAAACAACAAATGAAGGTCCAGCAGGATGCCTAGTGGGAGTCCATGGTTCTGTACACATTGAGCACCCTAAGATGGATGATTGGCAAGAAAAGTATTTAGCTTCATCAGTTTGTGATAAGAATTAAATGTCATATTGATTAACTTACCAGTTAGTCAGATGGAAGTACAAATCTATCTATTGAAAATTACAGCTTCCTATTAAGGAGGGATTGATTTCAGGTTAGAAAAATGTAACTTGTAGTTACTGGAGCACAAAATGAAACCGTGTATTGTGCTCACTGTCATTGTGAATCTATAATAATTAAACTAAGCTCCTTACCAAATATATTTCAATGTTTCTTACCAAATATGCAATTGTTTGTAGATGATTTTAAATCGAATCAAGACAATTTATTGCTTGATTTAGAATTAAACATAGAAAATAGACAAATTGGCAAATTGATCTCAAATGTAATAATGATTACAAAGCCACATGTTGATTGTAAGAAAAATAACGATTTGATCGCACCTGGTTGTAATATTGCAAAGGCTGTTGATGGAATGACCAGTATAAATAACAAGATCCCGGTGATATCAACAAGGGTGGAAATACCTTTCCAACCTTATTTGTCAAAAAGGATAGTAAATTACTTAATAAATTGAACAAGTGAAAAAAAGCTGTTGGATTTGTGCCGGTTAAAGATTGTATTCCCCATGTCTGAACACAAGCATAGGTCAATAAAAAAGGAGTATAGTAATCTTACATGATAAGGCCATGTTGCTCAAATCTATTAGTGGAATAGACTCCTGGGTTCCAACTGAAAAGGATGCCACGCATAATTTAAAAGGAGTTCCGAAAAAGACCATACACCAACAGATAAGGACAGCTTCCAAAAATGTTAGAAAACGAATTTATGCCCCAGTAGTTGTTGGCAATGCACTTCAGACATCTTGTGTAAATATGAATGTTATTATACCACAGTTGAACCCTCTTGCTGTTGAATTTACAGCACATATAGAGTGCACAGACAAAATTTGTCTAACTTATTAAAGTGAGTGGTACTTTTTCAATACTTTTGTGAGTTTTGTCCATGCAGTCTGTAGTGTTATTTCAATGAAAAGCTGTTGGTACTACAGTTTCCATTTGTACGTCAATTGACAATTTTTCCAATTCTCAAAGTTATGCCAGTGAAGAAAATATGCCTAATTTAATTAATGAACCAACAAATTTGCATGCTGTCTAGGCAGTATTAAGGCAGTGTAAGAGGCTGTCAGCAATTAAAATTCAGTAGAAGAGTATTTTGAAAAACATTTATATTTCCAGGGGCAGATTTGATGTTTTGAGTAGGGGTAATATAATTCAGATTTTAAAATAGCACCCTGAGTTGCAGGACATTGGTACTTTGGAAATTTCTAGTTTTGGTTTTCAACCAACTAAACATGATGAGATAAACGGAACACTAGTTGTCACTTGGACAAAACCTGAATATGTAAATCTAATTTTGTTGCACAAGGATTTTTTCCATTTTGGTGAATTGGTATATCTGAAGTTGAGAATGGCATTAACGCTTTTATTTTGCAGACAAATAGGGATTGTGAGAAGATATGGAAATTAATAATCCAATTTTAATATTAGTCAGTGGTCCTGAAAGTTATTGTCCCAAATTGAGTGGCGTAACACAGGCCCCTGCAGCCCCCACGGTGCGGGCGGGCCCCAAGCTCCAGGGGTCCCCCTCAGCACTGTACTCTGGCCATAGAGCTCCTGATTGAATCCGGCGAGGGGCCCTCCACGTAAAGACAAGGTTAATGTAACTTGGAAATTGGATATGGGTAGATAGTGTAAAAGTTGATAGGAATTGGCTTCCATCAGAGCTCCTATCACATCAGTGTAGTAGATAAAACCTCGTAATACAACATGGATTTTACTAGACCACAAGTTTGAACAAAACCTAGACCTAAATTTAATTAATTTAAAGTTGAACAGTAGTCATCAAGAAGATAATGAGACTTTGTTTTCTCAAATTCATTTATTAGCATGCAGGAATGTAAGACAATTGAAGAGTTTCAGCTTCCTTTTATAGTGTATAACATGTTCCTACTCAAAGATTAAGGAGAGGTAATAGACAAATTCGTGGCTTCCTAATATATACTTCATCAAGATTAACATTTAATATTCAGGAATTAATAATTAGTAGTAAATAAATCCATAGTGACAAACGTATGCTGTAAAAATATTTATACAATGCTTTTATTTAATGTTTATGTCAGTCTAAATATTAAAAGTAGAAGAGGATTATTAGAAGCTTTAATTGAAGTATTAGGTTTTTACAGAAATATGTTTCAAAACATTTAGGACCAAATGTATGATGCATTTTTCCGGTCGCCAGCGGCTTATCACCCATCGGGCCGATTGTGACCAGTAAAATGCATTTTCAAATGTACCAACCCTATTTTGCGAGTCGGTAACCTATTACCGACATGCAAAATATGGTTTGCGAGTCGCTATTAGGAAGGGTCGGGCCAAGGGCGTCCCTTCCTAATAGCGAGTCGCACTGGTATGTAGGAGTTTTGCAACCGTAAATGCGATCACAAAATATTTGCAGTTTATCACCAATTTCAAATTGGTGGCAAGCCATTCGTAAACCGTAAGGGGTCCCCAAGGGACTCCTTCCCCTTTGTGAATGGGGGTGCCAACATTTTTTGCAGAGCAGGCAGTGGGACCACTGCCCACTCAGAAAGAAAAGAAAAGAAAACATTATTTTTTAATTTTTTTAAAAGCATCCTGTTTTCCTATAAGGAAAACGGGCTGCATTTAAAAAAAATGCTTCGTTTAAAAAGCAGTCATTGACATGGTGGTCTGCTGACCCCAGCAGGCCACCATCCCTGTGAGTGCCGGCCATTCCCAATGGGTTGCAAATTGCGACTTGCCTCATGAATAATAATGAGGCATTTCCCTTGCGACCCATTTGGGATTTGCAAACAGTGTCTCAGGCACTTCCCGCACTTTTGAAGGTTTATAATGCGAAATGTATCCCCATGGCCACTTATGGTTGCGACATCTGGGGCTACAAGGATGCGAAGGGAATCCAAGGGGCCGAGAACAATTTTACGCATAAACTCCTTGCTACCCCCATTTTTAATCTACATGAGGAATTGGGGGTGGGCTACATCTCGGATCAGATTGCGGTCGCCCCGCTGTTGCGCTGGTTGAGAATCTGGGCTCAACCGACCCCAAACTTAAATCAACTCATAATTTTGGATTGTATTGCACTGGAGGGGGCCTTACACATAAAGGAATACATAAAGGAACAGACAAAATGTCTCGGCTGTCCCGAGTTGTTCCTGACCCCCACGCCCCTGGGCAAGACCGCCATTAGAGTTTTTAAACAGCAGTTCATAGACAGGCGGCAAGGCCTTAGGGAGGAGACTGAATTAGCCAAACCCTTAGTGAGAAGGTTTGTTACACTGAGCTTGGGCCAGCAGTTGCAACCATACTTATCTTATGTTAACAAAGCATATCAGCGTTTTGTTTTAACGAGATTTCGTTTGAACATTGTTCCCTGGTTACTGGCATTCCCCAAAGGTTATTCGAAACCTGATTTATTAAAAACCCTGCCCTTGTGACAATTTCTCGGAGCAGGATACTCTCCACCAAATGTTCTTCTGCGCTTATTACGATCCTTTGCGCAGGAAGTACATTCTTCCCCTACTCAGAGATTGTCAATTCGTTCAAGTGAGGCCGGCCTTGCTCTATCTTCAAATGCTAGCCTCACCCAGAGTTTCCTTCGGGGTGGCAAGTTTTTAAATTGGGGCCATTAGACACAGGACGAAGCTGCCGCTGCAGTAGCCATCCTGGGCTCTGAGTCAATGTAAACATGTTCTCCGGAACTATGCAATGTAATTTTAATAAGATAACACTTATGGCCTTGGCGCACCGTTTTAGCATTGCTGTACTTTATATGATTTACCTTTTGTGGGTTTTTAACGTGACCATTGTAATAGTAATGCTGGATGCTTTTTAACATATAATGTATTTTGATGAAATGTGTATTTTTTATAAAAAACTGTTTGCTTTTATGGCTCTTGGCTGCCGAATAAAGTACTTTTGACTGACTGAGTCTCTAATAATAGCAATTTGCGAATGGCAAACCCTGATGGTCGTACATCTGGCCCTTTATCAGTTTCAAACATCAAAATACAGAAACCTCACCAAACCAGGTTCTGCTTTTAACCTCCAAATCCCTCCTTCTGACCCCAACGCCCTCTACCAAAGGAACTCTATTTCTCATTTGGCAATCTATTCACATGCAGCTGCTCAGCAGTCCCAGTGTTAAGAACTACACCTCACGTCACACCCTCATTGTTAGTGGTTATTATTACTCTCTTTACATGAGACCTATTCAGTCTGAGCGCTTTTAGCATCTGCAAACATCTCAGGGTCGGCAACTCTTCTTGGAAGTAGTCTATAACTGGTTTCAATGTTTCCTCAAATTTCTTTCTCTCTTCCTTCAAGTTACATTTCTACATCTCTATTGCCATCAACATCCACAGGTGTCAGGCCCACAGAGAGCCGTCCGGTGCGTTAGACTGTTTCCCATGTACCTCTATCTCTTGTTTGGACGCTAAGAGCATATGAGAGATCACAGTCCTCCATTCTCCTCCACCCAATTTCCCCTAACCACAGGGCCAGATACTCTAAATCACTGGAAAAGGGTCTTGTGGTATCAGTAAACCTGTCACCTTCTTTATATGAATCAGTATTTCCTTCCAAAACATTCAATCAATCAATCAAGTCGTACTTGTATAGTGCAGCTTATCACCCAAGAAGATATCCAGGCGCTGTGCTGCAGGTTTCAGTCAAAGAGCCAGGCCTTGAGTCCCTTCCTGAAGTGGGTCAACGAGGGTGAGGTGCGGAGGTGGAGGGCATTCCAGGATTTGCAGCTCATTGGGAGAAGGAGCGTCCTCCAGGGCGGCAGGGGCAGATACGTGATATTTGTATTTGTATTTGTAAAGCGCGTCATTCATCCAAAGGATATCACGGCGCTGTGCTCAGGCTTCTGGTGTGAGACCGGGTGGTTCATGAGTTTAGCCAGTATTATTTTCCAGAGAACAAGTGAGTCTTGAGTTTTTTCCTGAAGACTAGATAGTCCTCTGTGAGACGGAGTTCTTGTGGTAGGTCATTCCAGTGTTTTGCTGCCAGGTATGAGAAGCTACGACCCCTGTTCTCGATTTCTTAATGCGTTTTGTTCTGGCTAGAGCTAGGGACCGTGATCTTAAGCACCTAGTGGGTACATAAAATTCAACTTTCCTCTGTAGGATATAAGGCCCCGTTGATGCAGGGCCTTGTGTGTGTAGCTGAGCAACTTGAATTTCGCTCTTTGGCGCATTGGCAGCCAATGAAGTAATTTCAGGCACTCAGACGATGAGCTGAATCTGTCTTTGTTACATACCAATTTGGCGGCGGCATTTTGCACCACCTGTAATCGTGTAAAAAGGTAGTCAGCCATGCCCACAAATAGCGCATTACCATAATCCAGTCTGCTGGTGAGTAATGCCTGTGTGACAGTTCTCCTACAATCTTGCGGGATCCAAGGAAATAGCCTTCTTAGAAGCTTCAACATCGCGAAGCTTCTTCCACACAGAACCCGCACATGGTCCTGCATGGATAGGGTATTATCCATAAGGACCCCCAGATTTTTTGCGCATTGTTTTGGAACTTGGGCATCCCCCAGTGTCTGGGGCCACCAAGTGGTATTCCAGACAAGTTTGGCTCCTCCAAAGAGTAAAATTTCAGATTTCCCTGCATTTAATTTAAGACAGTGTTCTGCCATTCAGGTTGCCATCTCCGAGAGACAATTATTCAATTTTAATCTTGTATTCTCATGCTGTTCTTCAATGGTTATCAGCAGTTGAGTATCATCAGCATAGGAGCAGATACCAAAGCCCCACTTCTCACTGATTTTTGCCAGAGATGACACATAGACATTAAAAAGTGTGGGGCTCAGGGATGCCCCTGTGGAACACCGTAACTAATGGGTTTTGGTTTAGATGAGAACTCCCCCATTTGTACTCTCTGTGTTCTATTATTCAAGAAGGAGCTCAGCCATTGAAGGGCTTTAGCATAAACTCCTTTTCCATGAAGGATCTCCAGTAGGCGATTGTGTGAGACAGTGTCGAACGCCGCCGATAGATCTAATAGAATCAGAGCGGCGGCTTTCCCTTGGTCAACCAAAGATCTTATATTGTCTGACACGGCTAAGAGAGTTGCTTCCGTGCTGTTGGTGGCTCTAAAGCCAGTTTGGGAGGGGTCTAATAGATCGTTTGACTCGAGATAGTTCGACAACTGTCTATTAACCAGTTTTTCCATTACTTTGGAGAGGTACGGCAGTTGGGAGATAGGTCGGTAATTTGCCGGATTACGCACGTCTGTTCCTGCTTTCTTCAGAAGGGGGTTACTACAGCCTGTTTCCATGTTTCTGGAAATACTGCGGTATCCAGCAAGTTATTGAATAGCTGGGTGACGTATGGGCAGATTATCGGTATAATCTGGGCAAAGACAAAGTGGGACAGGGGTCAAGAGGAGACCCCGACTTAACTTCCCCCATTGTTTTTGCAACGTCTCCCTCTGTGAATGGGGAGAAGCTGCCCATGCAGGCAAATGCATCGGAGGGGGGGTTTGAGGTTTCTCGGTTGATTGCTGGCAGTGAGGTGTTGGAGTTGAATGTGGAGTATATTTTACTAATTTTGTCTGAAAAAAACTCGCTGATTTCTTCACAGCCTTCCTCTGAGGGTGGCAAAATTTGGGATAGGCTCACTGGGTAGCATAGCTCCCTTACTATTTTGTACAGCTCCTTACTTGAGTTGCAATTCTCATTAATTCTACCAGCAAAATATGACTTTTGGCTTTCTTAATGGCATTATTATAATTCCTCAACTCTGTCTTGTATGCCTGTCTGTCTGTATGTAGTTTAGATTGCCTCCAGTGATGCTCTGTGGTTTGGCACTTTCTTTTGAGTGCCTTGAGTTCGTGTGTATACCACTTTCCTTGTTGAGGTTTGTTCGACACCTTTGATGGCAGTTTAGGTGCAAATAAATCTAGGGTGTTAATGATTTCTTTTTCGAGATAAGTTATTTCCCTATCGGCTTGGAGCATACTTAAGGCCTCTAGATTCTCGGGGCAAAAATGGGACCGGAAGGAATCTTCGGTAATTAATCTCCATGCTCGCCTTGTCCCCTGTAAGCACCTCGAGGGCTTGGTAGGATTTACTGGGAGCTTGATTATAAAGGAGATAAGTGAGTGGTCTGTCCAGGAAAGGGGTTTAATTTCCTGGATAGAAATTGAATCAAAGTTTGAGAAAAGCAGATCCAAGGTATGCCCTGCAATATGCGTTGGCCCTGTGACCCACTGCTTTAGTTGAAGAATCTTCATATCGTTCTCCAGGTGCAAAGCTGCAGAGTTGTTGATTTTCTCGAAATGGATATTAAAATCACCTATGACCAAATAATGTTTGTATTTCAGGCAGGGGGGAAAGAGTTGAGTTAGTAAATGGGCGCTAAGTTCAGATTGATGCCCCGGGGGATTGTAAATTACAGTTCCCCCGAGCAATGTATGACCATCTCTGGCCACTTGAAATGATAATACCTCATGCTTCCCTACTTGTGCCACTGCGACGTGAAGGCAAGTGAGGTAGTCTTTAAAAAGTATAGCCAGACCCCCTCCTTTCCGTCCCTGCCTATCTTGTTTTAAAATTTTGTAGTCTGTAGGCAGGGCGGTGGCAATGTCAGGAGAGTTACTTTCATCCAGCCATGTTTCCGTTATAAAAACCAAATCAGGGCGCATTTCATTTATAATGTCCCAGATATTGAGGGAATGTTTGGGTACTGAGCGGGCATTGAAATAGATGCATCTCAATTTGTACAGGTCATCCTTTTCTCTGGAAGGCCGCTCTGACTGTGTCACACTACACCATTTACAGAACAGGCATGAGAAAGGGCCTTCCATGTGCCCAGGATCGGCTTTGATACAATAGATATCATCGCCTACTTCTTGACCTGATAGTGCCAAGAGTGTCTCTCTAGAATAAACTTGAGTGGGGGCTATGTCAGGAGAAGCAGGGGTCCTGGCCCCTTGGCCCGGCCAGGCGCGGACGGGCGCAGACGGGCTTGCCTTAGGCGCGCCTTTGGCGCGCCTAAGGCGCGCCCGTGGCTCGCGTCCGCTGCGCAGGCGCTGGCACATCGGTTCTTTTATAGAGAGGTGAGCGTAAGGTCCCTCTCCCTAACCGTAAGTGCTTCGTGGCAATCCTTAACCGTACTAGCCACGCCCTCCACACTAACGGCACTTCCGCCGCGATGGACCGGGGCAGGCAATCGGATAAAGTAAGTGCAAATAGCAAATTGAATCAACAAACAGTTTTAAAAAGTGCCCGTTCAGCCTCCCATATAAAAACTTCGTATTCTGTAGTTAAAATACAATAGACTAAAAACGGACTAAAAACACATTAGTATTGATTCAGCAGCGTGAATTTAGCAGCAAAGTTTTTTGTTTTTAAAAGAGCACACCGGCAGCCTCACCAGAGTCTCGCTGCGCGGGCGCTGGCACATCGGTTGTTTTAAAGAGAGGTGAGCGTAAGGTCCCTCTACCCTCTCCCTAACCGGAAGTGCTTCGTGGCAATCCTTAATCGTACTAGCCACGTCCTCCACACTAACGGCACTTCCGCCGCGATGGACCGGGGCAGGCAATCGGATAAAGTAAGTGCAAATAGCAAATTGAATCAACAAACAGTTTTAAAAAGTGCCCGTTCAGCCTCCCATATAAAAACTTCGTATTCTGTAGTTAAAATACAATAGACTAAAAACGGACTAAAAACACATTAGTATTGATTCAGCAGCGTGAATTTAGCAGCAAAGTTTTTTGTTTTTAAAAGAGCACACCGGCAGTCTCACCAGAGTCTCGCTGCGCGGGCGCTGGCACATCGGTTGTTTTATAGAGAGGTGAGCGTAAGGTCCCTCTACCCTCTCCCTAACCGGAAGTGCTTCGTGGCAATCCTTAACCGTTCTAGCCACGCCCTCCACACTAACGGCACTTCCGCCGCAATGGACCGGGGCAGGCAATCGGATAAAGTAAGTGCAAAGAGCAAATTGAATCAACAGTTTTAAAAAGTGCCCGTTCAGCCTCCCATATAAAAACTTCGTATTCTGTTGTTAAAATACAATAGACTAAAAACACATTAGTATTGATTCAGCAGCGTGAATTTAGCAGCAAAGTTTTTTGTTTTTAAAAGAGCACACCGGCAGTCTCACCAGAGACGAGGGCGAGGTGTGCGGAGTGGAGGTTCCTGGGAGGTCGGTGGAAATGCAGGCAGTGTTTGTGTAGGCTGGTCCTTGGCCATGGAGGGCTTTGTAGGTGTGGGTTAGAAGCTTGAATTGACTTCTCTTCTGGACAGGAAGCCAGTGGAGGTCCTTCAGGTGCTGAGTGATGTGGGTCTTCTTGGGCAGGTTGAGGATCAGTCTGGCAGCTGCGTTCTGGATCATCTGGAGTCTTTTCATAAGTTTGGTGCATTCGGTAAACATAAAGTGTCAGACAGCCTCACCCCACATGTAAGACAGTACCCTCTTCCCATCCTCCTCTCCAACATCGACCATTCATGGTAGGGAAGATTTGCTTAAATTTCAGCGGTGTCCGGTACCAATTGTACATTATTTTATACCATGTTTCTCTATCCTTTACATTTCTCAATAGTTTAGGAATATCTTGTCATAGTCCATGCCACTCCACGTGGAATAGCTCTATGTTTAGTACCCTCTCTCTCAGTGGTGCATGTAGGGCCAATCGTCAGAAAGGATCTACAAAGTCTCCTATATAACTGACATTAATCCCTTAGTAGGTTTGTAGGGAGGGAGCAGTTTTTCAAATGGCTTTAAGTCTCTGCTTCCTGTTGCATTGCTTAAAGGGTGTAGGGCCCAGTGTTGCAATTGGCACTACCATAATCTTTCATTCCCTAGGGCTCCAAAGTCCGATTTACATTGATTACATTATTTAGATGTGAGTCCTTGAAAGAGATCTCTTAACACGGTGCAATCAGCCTGTCGTCATGCTGTGTATTGTGTGGTGTCTAGGGCAGGGGTGAATTCTAGATTTTTGATTATCAGAGTAAATTGCGAGAAAAACGTATTTTGGAGGAATCTAGATAGTGAGTCCCATGTTTTAATCAGGGGCTTAGTTATTTCAGAAACATAAGCCATGCTAGGTCTATCTTACTTTGGGAGCCAAAAGGCATCCCAGTGGAGTCTACCCATCAAGCACTTTTCCTTAATGGGCCAGTTTTCTTTTTGTTTTTATATATTTCCAATACTTCTGTAGGTCTGGGAGGCCCAATCCTCATTTCCCCCCCTTGCGGCCTACAAGACTTTCCGAGCCACTCTAGGTTTACTTTTTTGCCGTATAAATTTGTTGAATGCAGACTGGAGCTACACCATGTCCTGTTTGGGAATCAATACTGGCAGGCCCAGGGAGAAATACAGTAGTCGGGGGCAAATATAAATTTTTAAGGCATTTATTCTACCCATGCAAGAAATAAACAGTGGGGGCCATCTTGAGTGGTCGCCCTTTACTTCGATAAAGAGCGGAATATAATTCAGTTTGTACAACTCCTGTAATGTTGGCGTAATCTACACTCCCAGGTACTGAATTGCCTTTTTATCCCATTAAGTGGAAAAATGTCACCTATTTGTGTTCACATTTGATTGTCTATTTTGATCCCCAGCACTTCAGATTTTGAGATGTCAATTTTAAATCCAGAGACCCCTTCAAATTGCTCCAACAATGTCATCACTGTTCTAGTTGAGTTCACCAGATCTGTTATTGACAAAAGAATGTTGTCTACAAAGAGGTAAATTGTATGCTCTAATCCCCAGTTTTCACAGAAATAGTTAAACTATCTGTGTTACTGAGCGGGGAATTCAACCTCAATTTGTTGGATGGTAGCCTTGGCTAATTGAACAACATTTTCATTGGGCTATACCCCTTGGTTTGGTGGCATTACAATGAAAAGATAGGTTAGGCTCTGTACTCTTAGATCAACAACAAGGTTATGGTCCCATCAGGTATGCCAATTAGATATGCACTTATATGTCAGAGCAGTGTTGCATTTCACTTATTATAAAAAAGAAACACAAATTGCCTTGTGGAATTCAAAAAAAGTAACATATGGATAATTTATGGATTTTTATGTAGTTTGCTAATTCTGCGATTCCAAGAAATGCTGAAATTTCTAAAATGAACTAGAATCGATTTGCAAAAAGTTTGAGGGGGATTGTATTTCACCAGATATATGGATTATCATATTGAATCGCTTTATGTGACATCTAGTCCAGCCATCTTTACTACTGAGATAATACTAACCTGCAAAGAAGTAAATATACATTCAACAGTAAAAAAATTAATGTAATAAAATAAAGGAAATCAGTAATGGCTCCATGAGCCACTGGACAGCCCTTTCCAATTTTCAAACATGGTCCGGCATTTTGGCTTTGATCTCTTTTAAATTATAGCCATGTGACAGCCATCATTCTAGGCTTTTGGAAGTGTTCTATTGTACCTCCCGTTCATAAGACTTAATGCTGGTTCCTAATAATTACCATCTCATAGAGATACAGGATGTAGGTGCAGAATTGTACGCAGATCGGTTACTGAAGCACCAAACTGTTTGGGTCTCCAAAAACAATTTGCTACTATGGTATCAAACCAGTTTTAGAGCAGAAGCTAGCAGCCAAGTAAATATATTGGCTCAGTTGAGCTATAAACTTGTGAAACACAAGAGTTTATTATATTCATGTTGTGTAGATTTTACAATCACTTTTGACAACATCATCAGAACTTGTTTATGGTAAAAAGTAAGTATTGGGACATCCCTTCCTACTGTTAAGAGCCATTATACATTTGTTTAAATATACTTGGGGGGGAGGGGGGTGTTAATGTATGTGATAACTCTATGGTACATAAACGATCTATACACATAGAGGATTAGACAGAGGTTGTGCTGGCCACAGTATTTTTCAACCTCTAAGTGAAGGATTTAGGATAGATTTTGGTAAAAGTCTAACAGGAAGGTCTTGTCCACCATTACTTGGGGGCCAGCATGCACAAACCTTTAACAATATGCGGAAGATATTGTATTATTACAATATATTATTACAACATGGGGTTTCCCTCCTGGCAAAATACGGTAAAAACTATTTCTGGTGGTTAATATTGAATAAACAAATGAGGTTAGTTTGAGATATAGTAGAAATGATAAATTCTGTGTGTCTAAGGCCAAGGACTTCAGACACCTGTGGAATATGACCTTTTAAGCATCCATTTCTTTATTTCTCAAAAGAAGTGTCACAAAATTTCAGCCATTCATCACCGTGTTTCTCAAAATAAATGCTTCACTATGTCTATTTCTTTTTACAGAATGATTTCCTTCCAGCTTGCCCCTCCATCTGCTTCGGGAGTATTGATTTTTCCTATGAAATTCCTCATATAGAACACAAAGAAAATACCCAAGTTATAACTCTGTTGCTTTGATTTCCCGCATCACTCGCCCTTTTTCCCCACCACCAGTGCACCAGAAGATTCTTTGTATTTTTCCTGTTAGCCTCTGATTTTTCCTTTTTCTCCCTCTGCAGCCATAATACTCACCTTCAAACTTCATCTCCAAAACGACGTGCAAAACCTCCTTTTCTGCATTTGCTCCAACAAGGCACAATTACTTGCCTGAGCAGCTCTGAGAAATAACCATGGCTGAAGAAACTTGCACCTCCTTATCCTGAAGTCATATGCTCATCAGAATTACCTTTTCCGATACTGTGCTTAATGTCTGAGGCTGCTCTAGACCTACGTTGTCCCTCTGATGTTGGTCCCGGAATTAGCTTGTGGCTCAACCCTGCCTAGACTGACTGGATCCACTCTCTCTGTTGTCATTAATTAGTTGGCTGCCTCATACCATCTCCCTTTCTTGTGTTCTCCTCCTCTTGTTGGTGAGCCCAAGGTTGATTCTTTTGAGGCTGCAGGCTCTCACTATACTCAGCTCCTCTCCGTTCCCACGTCATCTTCTATGACACTGCTCTGTTATCCTTCCACCTCCCTCCCCACTTCTACTGTGCCTTCCTCCCTCTTTTTAGTCACTGTTCCGCAAACATTTCCCATGTGAGTGCCCACATCGCTTGCCCTTATTTCACAGAGTTCTCCTTCCAAGTCATTGTCTTACTTTCCTCACTGGGTGACACCACATTCCCTTTCACAACAGGTTCTTTGATTTAGGTTAAACAAATGATAGCAAGGGCTAAATATGTAATTTGATTTGAAGAAGAAGGTGTACATAAATGGCATCTAGCCTCTCTAACACAAAACTAAACTGCATACGTTTTGCTATAAATAAATTAATAAAGAAGTTGCAATGTCCCTCTTGGAAGCCATTCCTTGAAATGAGTGTTAAATGTATGCCCATCTTATCTAACAGCAGTGAGTAATTCTCAGGTAAAATAAATGAGTTGATTCAGCACTATGTTATCTTCATGGATATTTTTTTAGATTACTGTTTGCTTCTGTACAGTCACACAGAAGGCTGGAATTGGATTGTGTTAATTAAACCCTTGCAATAGATGCTCATATTGTGCATATATTTGGTCTAGTTTACAAAATGGTGAAAGGGAATCCAGGGTAGCTTTACTGTGGAGCGAATTTCAAATTCCAGATATAGTTTGTTGTCCTGGGGAAATGTGGATATCAAATATATCAAACTGTTTACATTAAAACGATATAATGGATTCTGACATCTTGTATCTACTATTTAAGAATATATTAAATAAATATTTGCAAGCAAGGCCTTTTGAAAATGATCTAAAGATTTTTTCAGGGAAAATTGTTCTTTAATCTTAGGTTTGTATATGCAATGCAAACTACAACCATATATCACACCTGCATTTAATATGACTGTGAAGTAAAAGCTTCTCAGGTTGTGCTTTAGCCTCCTCGATTTAGGTGAAATTAATGAGAAATGGAAAACACAAAGTTCAAGCCACAACTATAGATTTTGTGAACAATGGGTTGGATCTCTAATGCATATTTTTTGTTGTTATCAAGTTTTTGATTTTGTAAAAGAAAGTAGTGTGATTAGATATTTGTAAGAAAGTTTTAGTTTATTGCTTGATGGGAAATGGTGCTCAGTTGTCTAGTTGCTTTGTCAAATTTATGGATCAGGTGTTGAAAAATGTAGCACTATGATGCACTATAATGATTAAATATAAACATGATTTTTGGTTTACAGTGTTTTTAATTTGTGGAAGTGTTTTGTTTAAATGATGTTCTTTGATAGAGCATATCAGTCAAAGAAAACATATCTTACAGAGCGGGGATATCATTGTAACCCAAAGTTCAGTTACCTGTGAATAGAGAAGCTAGGAATTTTCTTATAGGGTTTGCAACACTTCACACGATAATATAATTAATTTTTTAAGATTTGTAGGTTCTTATGTTTTTATTTCATTTTAGGCATTAGTTAATAGTATTCCTTGAAGTGTAACTAAAGTTGACTTCTCATTTCATTCGGATGTGTGCGGTGCCAAAAGTTGCTGGCCCAAATCCCACTGTTTCCATTCTGTTATTAATGTTTTCCGAAGTCCAAGAAATGATCACTTATTGATGTGCTCTTTGACACAACAATGATGTGGCAGTAAATTATACATACACAGACACATGTAAATATGTTGCCACACAATATAACCACACTTTCTTAACCATTTCCTTACTAGAAATCTGTAATATGGACTGTGTGCGAAAAAGGATGGAACAAAAGCTGCAAAATGCAATTAAAACCCTGAGGAAGTCTATCAACAAGCAACAATTTTATATTCAGTTTTCTGGGACGGAGTACGACGTTGCTCAGAAACCAGCAAAGGGCTATGAAAGTAACATGACGTGCAGGACAGGGCAGGGTCTGCAAGACGGAAAATGTGGTATGTTACAGTCAAACTTCTTGCTAATGCAGTCAACTTTCATGGCTGACTGTTGCATAAGGGACAAGTATCTGTGTGTATTTCTTGTGCAAGTAATGTTTCTCATAGTCATTGAAGCAGGGGTTATCATGCAGTTGAGAACACTACATGAACTGCATTAAGCAAGACGCTAATGAGATGTATCTTTGGCATTTACAATTGAAGCAAAGTGTCTCAAACAAAATACTACTTTCTACAGAAGACACAGATAAGGTCAAAAGGAAGTGAAGTCACTTAGGACCTGATTACGAGTCAGATGTGTTTTTGCCAACTTGTGGGTAAACCCCTGTTTACACATGGGTCGGAATTACTAGCTGAGTGTTATTTAACACATGCAATATTTATTGTATCATGTGGATTTTGGTGTGTTAAACACAATTTATTGCACCTGATAAATAACGTACCTCATGGTATAGTTATTTTTCAGGTACGATAAATTGCACCTATACCTGTAATCAAGCCCTTTGTCTCACAACTGAGTATCGTATCTACACCTCAAATATTTTGAGATTGAAGTAAACTGAATAATTTCACCTAAAAATAATGAATAAAAAATCGAAAGTATATAATTTTCTAGTATCCCTCATACAAAAAAATCACATAGAAGCCAGTTCACAAGGAAAAAGTAAAAAATCTAATCTGTGCATTGGGGATTGAACACATGGGCTCACTTATGGCCAAGCCATACACAGTTCTATATGGGAATCTGATCCCCGCTCGACAGAAACTTCAACTGTGTGCAGTGGTGGTTAGCCTTCAGTCAGGACCTGCATTAAAACATTTGTGAGCAGCCACCACCTGTTGCACATGGCCATTAGCCCTGCACTGTTGGGATTAGCTCCAGGGTCTGGCTTACAGTTAGGCCCAGCAGCCAGCCCCTTTTGGGCAGCTGTCCTTTGAGGACAGCCAGCCCCCCCCTCTCCCCCTCCCCAGCATATGGCCTTTGTCCATAGCTCTGCAGACAGTCAACCTCCGCTGCAAAGGTCCGTGGGCCAGATTTTTAATATGGTTCAAAAGCTAATGTCAATGGCTCTGTCATAGATGATGTATGGCCAGGCTCTCCATGTAACTTGCTGCGATCAGACAACCCCCATAGCTTATGGCCTTTGTCTGAACTTAGCAGAGGTTGGCCATAGAGCCTGGCTTTCAGAATTCGCCAAATCCAGTTCGGAGACAGCAGACATTCTCCCCTCTCAATTTATTTATTTATTTATATAGCGCAGCTGATCCCCTAAGGCGTCTAGGCGCTTGTCATCCAACAGCATATCATCGCTAAGATTATAAAGAGGTTAGAATCTAGCTATAACGAAATTATTGCAGTAAATAGCCAGGTCTTCAAGACCTCTGCGACAACCTCCTCACCTTTTTCCACTGCAAGATCAAGGAGATCTACGACAGCTTCGCAACCCAAGATCCATCCACCCCACCCACAGCCACTGCACCCAGTGGCTCCAGACCTCAGCAGAGCTTGCCCAACCGGACCACCCTCACCTCTGATGACACCATCAGGATCATGAAGAGCATCCACTCCAGAGCCCCCTGGGATCCCTGCCCTCACCACATCTACAACAGAGCCGGCACCTCCATCGCCCCGGACTCTGCCGCACCATCAACTGCTCCATCAAGTCTGCCACCTTCCCTGAAGACTGTAAATACACAGAGATCAACACCCTGCTGAAGAAACCCTCTGCCGACCCGACGGACCTCAAGAACTACAGGCCTATCTCTCTGCTACCCTTCCCAGCCAAAGTCATTGAGAAGGCCATCAACGCCCAACTCTCCAAGTTCATCGAAATGAACCACATCCTGGACCTCTCCCAATTGGGCTTCAGAAGCAACCACAGCACCGAGACCGCTTCCCTCGCTGCTACATCCGTACCCTCCTCGACCGAGGCGAAACTGCAGCCCTCACCCCCCTGAACCTCTCAGCCGCCTTCGACACCGTCTCCCACCAAACCCTCTGCGCAAGACTCCATGACGCCGGCATCTGCTACAAAGCCCTAGAATGGATCCGCTCCTTCCTCACAGGCCGAACACGAGACAGACTTCAACCGTTCTACTCAGAACCCACAGAGATCAGCTGCGGAATGCCTCAGGCATCCTCCCTGAGCCCCATCCTCTTCAACATCCTCGCTGACGACACCCAGCTGATTCTCTTCCTCACAGATGACCCCACAGCTGCCAAGAGCAACTTCCACAATGGGGTGAAAGCAGTCACCACCTGGATGAAGGACAGCTGCCTCAAGCTCAACTTAGACAAGACCAATGTCCTCATCCTGGGCTCTATCCCCTCCGCCTGAGATGACTCCTGGTGGCCCGCAGCACTCAGAACCCCCATCACCCACGGACCATGCACGAAACCTCTGCATCATCCTAGACTCCCTCTCAATGAACCGCCAAATCAATGCTGTCTCATCCTCCTGCTTCCACACTCCCCACCTGCTTTGGAAGATATTCAAGTGGATCCCCACCGAGTTCAGGAAACGGTCACCCATGCACTTGTCAGCAGCAGACTCGACTACGACAACGCACTCTACGCCGGCACCACCCAAAAACTCCTTAAGAAACTGCAGTACATCCAGAACGCCTCTGCCAGACTTATCCTGAGCATCCCCCGCAGCAGCCACATCACTGATCACCTGAGAGAACTCCACTGGCTCCCGATCAGCAAAAGAATTACCTTCAAACTCCTCACGCACGCCTACAGAACGCCGGACCTGCATACTACAACTACCGCCTCTCTCTACACATCCACCAGACATCTCCGCTCCGCCCAACTTGCCTTAGTCACCATCCCACGGATCCGCAAGACCATGGCTGGAGTAATACCCTCCTCCTACCTTGCTGCGAAGACCTGGAACTCACTGCCTCTACATCTCAGGCAATCGCCGTCGCTGCCTCAATTCAGGAAGGACTTCAAGACCTGGCTCTTCGACTGAACAGCCTTGAGACCCTAACGGGGAGTAATCGTGCTTTACAAGAAACCTGATTGATTGATTGAACCTTTCTTTAATACTTTTTCATAGGGTCTGACACTAAACCTTTTTTTATTTTTTATCTCAACTTTTTTGGGTATATTTACTTTTTAACAGATGATTTGAACTTCTTTTGTGAAATTTTAAAATTGTATTAACATTACTTCTCCAGTATTTTATCTTTTATAGATTCCCATGCTTGAGTCTTCCCCGGGGAAGATTCAAGCATGTGAATCTATAAAAGATATTAATACTGGAGAACCACAGTGTACTCTCCTTCTCCTTCTCTCCTCCACTTTATTCAGCCCGAAACAAATCATTGGAATGAATTGCTTGCCAAAGTTATAAAGAGCATTGCTTTCTAATTTTTCTTGCAGTCACCTTTGATAGAGCTTTTATGTATTAACCAAGAGTTTGCATTAATAATATTGTACTGAGCAAGTAAACTACACTTGAATAAATATATGCACACTGACATTGATCTATTGTCTTTGAAACAAGTTTGCCTAATGCTGACTAGGCCTCTATTAGGCCTCAATGCCATCTTGTTCAAAATCGATGTTACATTCACTGTTTATTGTTTCTGCTGCACGTAGTTAAGCATGTCATGTTTTTTATTTCGAATGGCACTTTTCTCAAGGAAGACTCTCTAGCATGTCCTCATTAATGCAACATTTTTCCATGGATCTTTTGCTTGCTCACAGTAGTGCATTCATTCACAATGGTTCACTGTTGTTTATGTAACTAGTTTGTACTGACACCTCCGGAGGACATTAGGGCCTGAATCAATATTCATGTAGTGGGTTAGAGTATTCAGATTTTTTGAAAATGTATTTCTTTGTTAGCACCACAGTCATTCTGCACTTTTCATACTGTTCTATGGGGATCATTTCTATATAAACCCTAAAATTTGGTGATGAGCCAGAAGCTTTCCTGATCCTCTCGGAATGCTGCCTGATTTCTTATTGATTTTGTTGCACACTTGGGACTTGTAATTTTTCTGATTTTGCCAGTGTTCTGTATAATTCGGCATTGATGGTTTTTACTTGCATGTAGCACAGCAGCCTCTGTATTCCATTAGTCTGTATTGTACCTTTTGAATTTTGTAATAAATCTTCATAAACTTTCTAATGTACCTTATTTTGAGAAACATTGCCTCATGAAATTGGGGTTAACATGCTCCCAAACCCACTCGATCAGTGGGCGTGCTTTTGAGGTGTAAGATTTTAGTGGTATAGTGAGCCCACACATTTTTTGTAATAGAGGATGGGTTACAAGATAAGAGGTGGCTTCAGAGACTCCTTTTTGCCCTTTCCCTAATCTGGTTTTCTGGCTACATTCTCAAGTCCACGTTTGGATTACAAGCTGAGTTCCCAAGGCTTCAGTGCTCTTTCTGAGTAAAATGGATGGCGAGTATTAGTAGGGTAGAATGATTCCTGAGAATAGGAGTGTTAAGTGAGCTAGTGATGCATTGAGAAATGTGTAGTTGAGAGTACAGTTTGTGTTGAGTAATAGGCTGCTACACTGCATGTGAGATTTTTGGTTATGCACTATTCATTCTTGGTGGTTTGACTACTGTGATTCTGATGTACTTGTCATATAAGTTATTTGATTTTGTCTCCATTGTATTTTGTTAATTAAGGTAATTGGATTTATCGAAATTAAGATTTTGAGATATTATTGTTGAAACTGTTTGCAAAGTGGTAATGTGATTTGCGAGGCGCTGCATTCACATGAATAAGAATTTACTTGAATTAACGAGTTTCCTTCTAGGTGTGTCTGTGTTTAATTTGGGTTGGTGTTGTCTATAGTAGTGAGTACACTGATTGTCGCTCGAAAGGAGTCTGTTTTAGTGTAAACGTGTTTGACAAAGTGCTGCAAAGGTTCTATTCTCATTTCTATTGATTAAGAGATTTGTTTCGTCATACCTGCTGATTCTCTCTTATTTAGGTTGAACAGACCAGTCTTTATTTGTGTGCATTCAGTGGCTGGAAAAGGCTGGGTATTGTTTTCCCATTTGCCCAGCGGCATGGAGCAGGAACGTCTGGGTTCACTTGAGTGGTGAACCTTTTGATGCAAGTGTGACTACAAAGGACACCACCCCCTCCCTGACCAGCCTACTGGTATCCCCTAAAGTCTAGGGTTATCTATGAGAATATTTTGAAAAAATCCAGGTAGGACTCACCTGTTTGATTGTGGTATTTGGTGATGCTTCTGCTCTACCAAGAATGATAGATTAAGCCTAGCGGCTCTTATGATAGGGATCCTTTAGCCCTGATGAATGCCACAGACCAGATAGGCTAACCTTTTAGGGCAGAAACATGTTGGCGACTAGCAGACGGGTTTAAGCCATTGCGCTCTCCTTACCTGCTGAGAGAAGCGTTTTTAGTTATACCAAAGTCCTCACGAATAAAGATGACAACCGAGGAACTTTGAGGTATTTTTAGATTTTCAGGATCCCGCCCTGTCCAGTAAGCTTTATGTAAGAACTCCCTCCTACCGCCAAGTCTTCGTGGAGGTTGAGTCCGCATTGGGAGTACCATCTTACCAGGGTGGGGAGAGGATGCCGAAGATGAAGCATGACACTATTATCTGTGTGAGACATCCTCTTCCACTAAGGATGGCTTTCCCCATTTTAATCTGACCCCCACTGAATTTAGTGATGACGGATGACCCCCTCCGGAAGTGTAGTACAGAGTCATCCTTGTATATCTGTGAATTTTCTGCACAGGGAGCCTACTTATTGTGATATATGATATTTTCCCATTCAGAGAAAAGTTGTGCTGCAATTGGTTAGCCAGCTGAGGAGTTGCTCTAAGATTGGTGTGACATCACCAGAGTCGTGCTATGATTGATTGACCTTTGACATAGCTGCACTGGGATTGCTTGTTGTTCGTTTTGTGAGTGCTTTGAATTATTTGACTGAGAATAGTGGGTGCTGTGTTGAAAAAGCCTAATCTCCTGGGGTACCTGCTATGGAGGGAGAGAAGATTCCTCCAGAAGGCTTGCCTGCATGTGAGATGTTGAAGGGTGTCGAGCTCTGTACATGTGTCTGGATTGGAGATTGGCATGAGTTATACTCTGGTGACAAGGACCTGCAATTTGTTCTTTAGAAAGCCACTACTTAGACCCTCACAATTTGAAGTACTGAATAAATGTGATCAAATGGCCACAGAGAAAGAAAGAAAATAAAAAAAACAGTTTAGAAGGTCATTTTGTCAGTGGTTAGTAACACATGCATCAAGCAAATTACCAGTCGCAAACGGGCCGATTCGCAGAATCGGCCCCTTTGCGACCGGTATTTTGCCATTTGGGATGTATCAAGCACAAAGCAAATCGCAAAATAGGGATTCACAATTTTTGCGATTCCCTATTTTGCAGATGCATTTATGGAATCGCAATTTGCGATTCCCTAAATGCAATGCAGGAAGCACGAAAAAATTGCGACCCTGCATTAAGGAATCGCAATTTACCACCAACTTCAAGTTGGTGTTAAGTTGCAAATCCTTAGAAAAATTCACTTTTTTGCATTTTTCTAAGTGCCATGTGGCGCACACACATGCCCTTAGGGCATGTATGTGCGTCACATGTCCACACTTACCTGTTTTGGGGGTGCATCAGGGTGGCCTTTTGGCCCTCTATCACCCTTGAAATTGTATTCGCAATTTGTGAGTACCTATTTGGTACTCGCAAAATTTGAATGCCTTCCCGTTCATTCCTATGGGCCTCTAAGCCTCTAGGCCTCTAGGCCTCTAGGCCCATAGGAATGAATGGGAAGCCATTCCTTAATAGTGAATCGCAATTTGCGATTTGCTATTAAGGAATATGTAGGAATCGCAATTTCTTTTGCGAGACCTACATGCATAGGTAATTGCGACTCCCTAATAGCGATTCCTTAATAATCGCTATTAAGGATTCGCAATTCCCTACTTTGATGCATGTGCCCCTAAGTGAAGTATTCAGGAAAGACCTTGAGGCCATGATATGGTAGAAAGAGTAAGAGTGTTCCCTGCAATAGTTAGCAAGACACCGGGCAGAAAGAAAACAGATGGGTCTGACAGTTACAGAGAGAAACAAGACAAAGACAAAGATTCAGATGAAGAGGATCATTTTTTAGATGTCAGAGATTTTAGATCTCTTGCATTTACAGATGATATACAGAATCAAGCAAAAGGCCATTGGTACCTAATAGTGGTACAGCATTTGAACCGGGTATGAGTGCACAGGTACTGACGGTGTTTGCAGTAGCAAGTGTGGGTACAGCTTTGAGTGCAAGTGCTCCACCTGAGAGTACGTTGAAAGCTTTGCCTAGCACTGCTAGTAGCATTTCTGCTGCTGTGCCTACTGCTGTCTTTACTGCTTTTCTTGCTACAGTGTCCACTACTACCTCTGCTGTGCCTACTACCCTTCCTAGAGTGAGAGAGATTAATATTGGACTATAAAAAGATTGGATTTAGAAAACTTTGGCAGGGAACAATTGATTTAAATAGAATAATGTCATATAATGTGGATGAAATGAAATATCTGATCAGGGAAGCAGCAAGGTGTGTAAATAAAGCACATATAATCTTGAGGATTTAGCTGAAGAGCATGGGGTTGATAAAAGCAAGACAAAAGGCTTACAGAGGAATTACAGGATGGATTTAAGTGAAGCAGAAATAGCTGAAATGGGTCTAGCAACTTTGCAAGCAACATTAAAGATTTAGTTGAGCGCATTAAGGATTGGAGAGGTATGAGGCAATACAAAGAAAGTGCATAAAGAAAACTGGTTCTGAAAAAACAAATACTGAGACAGGAAAGAAAGTGGAAGTGATCATGAGTGATCCAGAAGCAGAGGCTGAATTTCCTTGGTGACAATTGTGAAGGTGCTATGCATCTATTTGGATGAGTTAATTCAATTTGTTGTTCCTATTGGTTAATGGGCAGAGTGTAAAGCTGCTGTTGCTTGGCGGACTGAAGAACCAGCTAGAGTTCTACCTAACAATGCTCCAGCTGAAGTAGTTACGGAAAAATACAGACCAGTGATAGAGCATTTGAAAAAGAAAGTGCAAGAAAAATTGGTAAACTGGGCAAAAACAATGAAAGCTAAATAAGAGCCGAAAGAGTCAGTGCATGCTTATTATGAAAGGCTTATGCAGATGATTTTTAGCAAATATAGTGGAGTTGAAGAACCTGAAAAAGAAGGTGTTAGTGGATTCGTATTGGCTATTGTTTTAGGTTTACATGCAGAGCTTAGTTCTTTTTTATTTAGCAAAGTGTAATTTGTTTTCAGACTAAAAGTATTAAGACACTGAAGTATGCTAAATACTGTAGCAACTGGTTTGAGGCAAAATAGAAAAGGTTAGGGAGAAGTTCATGACTGCATAGACAAAACAGATTCAGAGAAATAACAGAAATCAAGTGATAGGTTCTGATTTAGATTTTGTGCAGCCCCAATATTCTGGAATGACTGGAACACAGGGAATGCAGGGAGCGGGAACGGGAAATTAAATGGTGCAGACTTGAGGTCAAGGTAGAGGGAATGTGAATAATTCTGGAGTGAATACAAATATCAATTGGTTGAAGAACATTGTTTGTCACATCTGCTGTAAAACTGTACACTGGAAGCACGAGTGTAGACAGAATCCAGATCAAATCCAGAATGATTTTGTTCCCCAGATGCAACAAAACACACCTTATGCAGATATCAAATTGTGCTTCAGCCTAATAGAGACAAATGCAGAATGTACAAAATTAAGGGCAGTTCCACACGAATATGTCCATAGCTCTAGGGTTGCAGGAAAACATACGAAACAAGATGCTATTTAATGCAGGTTATCAACAGAATCCATTGATTCTGAGTAATTATTTTTTCTTTTTCACCAGAGACAAACTCACAATGACATTGCCTGAGAAGGGAGGAGAATTGATTGCATGCCTGATGCAGTCCTAGATGTAGACCAGAGTGGTTCATATGTAGATGGTGAGGTGAATAGTCACCCTGTGTCATTTGTGACCAATACTCGTGCTACCCACTCGGAAGTTCATTCTGTGGAGGTTTCTAAACCTACCTCTCTTGGAGAAAAGAGGTCCAGGTTGTAGGCATTAGCAAAAACAGATTATTAATCAGGTTACAGCAGATGTCCCAGTCAAAATAGGGCCAATGGAAAATAGTCGCCAGTTCATATTGTGTGATTTGAGTCCTGATAATTTACTTGGCAGACACGCTTTGCAAAATTAATTGTGTGGTTTATTGCACGCTGGATTGTGTTACAATTGAAGCCCAAGTGAAGATGCAGATTATAAAATAAAATCACAAGAATCTAGAGTTCAACTGATCAAAGAAGAGGTATGGTATTTTACAAAAAAAGAGATAAGACTGATAAAGAGTGCAGAACCAGTTAAAATAAATGTCAAACCAAATGCCATTTATCTTAGCTATCTGCAATTCGGTCGGAGATCTGTCTGGTGAACACGTATGTCCCTAAAATTGACAACCGGTCCTATTTTCAATCTATCAATCAGGGAATTGTCAAGGTGTTTATGACCTAGTATAACCTTATATAGATGTTCCAATATTCTGGGTAAGGGACTTTAATTGTGTGTTAGATGGGGAACTAGATAAACACCCTTCAAGATATGGCACAAAACCTGGCATGTTTATTTATTTGCAGAGTTTTATATAGCGCTGGCTAGACCCGGAGGTATCAGAGCGCTTTACATGAGGATCAACGGGTTACAGGTTCCGAGAAGTACATCAGTTACATAAACAGTTGCAGTTACAAGTATAGGCTTAGGATAAAAAACATGAGATTACATAATAATATAAGAAATTAGCGCATAGCATAGCCAAGAACACGCATCTTATGGGGAAAGGACGGTAGGGGGGGGAAAGGTAAACCAGGGGAGGGGAATGCCGATATACAGTCAGGCAGGCCGGAGGGGGAAAGTCCATCAGGGGGAGGAAAGCAGTCAGAGTGAAAGACAGATAAAACCGAGAAGAACCGTGAAAAACAATGTCCGATGTCCGGCTGGGTAGGTGACGGCCGAGGGGTGAACCAGAGCCAGACTCCTCTATAGCTGCATAGGACAGCTCCACCGGGCAACGGCCAAGGGTACTCGGGCTCCGCTGTAAGTACAAACAGTTTCGGTTTCCGCCCATGGGGCATCGTCAGAGTTCCATCGACGGCAATCTCAAAGGTCAAATTGTGTTGCTAGGTCATAGGGAGAGAACGCTGGCGGCGGTAAAAGAGAAAGAAGGATCCCTGGCGGTGGAAGTTAAGGAATCATTTATATAATTTATATAAAGTTTTATATAGCGCTAGCTAGACCCGGGGTATCAGAGCGCTTTACATACACAAAGGAAGGAAAAGTTGCACTACATCGTAGGACATGAGGATACATAAAATATATAAGCAAAGACATCACACTTAAATATACATTGAAGGAGTGAAAAACGCAGGTGGTTGAAACAATCAGATACCCCCATCCTTGAAAGTCAGAGTGAGAGGGGAGACCATTAGTCTATTGATGCCTAGGTTGGTTGACTTGGTCAGAGAAGTATTGGTTGAGGAGCAGTAGTTTCAGGTCCTTTTTGAAGCAAGGGAAGGAGGGGTTGCATCTGAGGTCAGTAGGGAGTGTGTTCCATATCCTGGGAACATTACCAGAGAAGGATCGGCATTGGGTCGCTTTCCTTTTCAATTTCGGGGGATGAGAAGAAGTGAGTTGGTGCTTCTCAGAGTTCTTGATTTTCCTGCTTTAACCAGTTTGTTGTTCAAGTAATTGGGGGATTGGGCGTGGAGGGCCTTGTGTGTAATGCAGGCTAGTTTGTAAATACATCTGCCTTCCATGGGAAGCCAGATGAGTGATTTGAGGGTAGGTGTGATGTGTTCAAATCTTTTTCCACCAGTTATGAGTCGAGCCGCCATATTAAGGACTGACCTTAGTGGGGCAAGGTGAGCTTTTGGTGCACCTGTTAGGATGGCGATCCCGTAGTCTAGTTTAGAAAGGACTAGGGATTTTACAATTGTCTTAAAATCATCCTGGAGAATGAAAGGTTTAATTTTCTTGAGGTGTTTTAGAGAGTAAAGTGCACCTTTTGCAGAGTTCTTGATGTGGTCTTTCATTGACAGGTTCTTATCCAGGGTAATGCCTAGTGATTTTACCGAGTCAGATAGGACAAGGGGGCAGTTTAGAGCATCAAGATTCTTGAGCCAGCCTTGGATAGGTCAGTGGTTACTTTTCAGAGCGAACAGTATTAATTCCGTTTTGTCCGGGTTCAGCTTTAAATGGTTTGCGTTAAACCAGGTTTGGATCTTGGTTAGCGTGGCATTGAGGTGTTGGACATCCTTGGGTGATATGATTTTGTGGTATATTTGAGTGTCATCTGCATAGAGGTGGTATTGAACCCCTGCTTGCTTCAGAATAATTGCAAGGGGTTCCATGAAGAGATTGAAGAGGGATGGTGAGAGGATCGATCCTTGCGGGACTCCAAGTTTGACACGTGTTGGTGCAGAGAGGCAGGAGTTGATTTTAATTTGTTGCGAACGGTGCTGAAGGAAGGAAGTGAACCATTTTAGTACTGTGCCATTAATGCCAGAGCGCCTCTTCAGAGTCTCAAGTAAAGCTGGATGGTTTATTGTGTCGAATGCCGCTGATAAGTCAATAAGGATGAGGAGACAGGCCTCACCTTCATCTAAGGCTCTGTGGATATCATCTGAGATATTGAGCATCGCTGTTTCAGTGCTACAACCTTTCCTGAAACCCGATTGAAAGGTGTCCAGCAGGTTGAAGTCGTCCATATGTTTGTTGAGTTGTTGGAGAACGCATTTCTCTAATGTTTTAGCTAGGAACGGAAGGTTGGAGATAGGTCTGAGGTTGTTACGCTCGTTGGGGTCGGCCCCTGGTTTCTTGAGTATAGGGGTGATTTGCCCTAGTTGTAGGGAGTCTGGGACGCAACCTGATGCGAGAGAGGTGTTGATGATTTTTGTCCAGAAAGGGGCAATGATGTGGTTGAGATTTTTTACTATTGTGGATGGGAGGGGGTCCAAAGTGTGGGAAGTGGGCTTTAAGCTGGCAATTATATTGAAGACTTCGATTTCTGACATGAGTTCGAAGTTCGACCAATTAGCGCCATTCTTCAGTTGGAAGCAGGCCTGGTTGTCCGTGGTATGATTTTGATCTGTTTGGTCAGGAGTGGTTAAAAGGGGGCAGGTTGCGGGGGAGGGAGGCTTTGGGGTTTGGATGAAGGATTGCTCAATTTTTGTGACTTTATCTGTGAAGAAGCTGGCGATTTCTTCACATCGATCCTTGGTGGCTATTATTTCTTGTGGGGGTGTGACGTTTGTTTGACTTTTTACAATGTTGAAGAGTTCTCTAGGTCTATTCTTTGCCTGGTCTAGTTGGGTGCGAAAGAACGAGGCCTTTTCTCTAAAGATGTGTTTTTTATATGCCTGTCGGGTCGACTTAAGTTGCGCTAGGTGGAGAGTCGAAGGGTTTAGTCTCCAAGTCCTTTCCGATTGTCTGAGTTGTCGTCTTTCGTTATTAAGAGCTACATTGAACCAGGATTTAGATTTGGTGGATCTCAAATTTTTGAGTTTGAGTGGAGCTACTTGATCTAACACCTCTGTCATTGTGGAATTAAAGTGGGCTGTGAGGTCATCAGCCGTCATATTGGAGGGCTGGGGTAGTAGATGGGCCTGAATCCTGGATTCCAGTTCAGTTATGGGGACTCCTTTGATGTTCCTGGTCCAGTGCTTAGGTTTGTCAGATCGTATTGGTTGGTTTCTGACATGTGAGTCAATATTAAATAGTATGAGGTGGTGGTCAGACCAGTCAGTGGGAGAAATTGATCTCAAAGAGACCAGCTCATTTTTGGTGATGATCGTATCCAGTGTAGCTCCTTTGATGTGTGTTGGTCCATTGCAAAGTTGTTTGAGGTTGGTTATTTCAAGCAGGTTGGAGAGGTTCTGTGCAGTGCTGTCTTCTGGGTTGTTCCAGTGAATATTGAAGTCACCCAGGAAGGTGTGAAGCTACCCTGATTGTGTGAGCAAGGTGGCTTAATCTGGTAGGGGAGGTCTTGTTGTAGGTGTACGATATCTGCTGCTAGTGAGTCTATTTTCTGCTTTACTCGGGTCAGTAAGTGGGTAAGTGCGCTGAAAGGGCATAATGCGTTCATCTGTGGCAGTGTATGACTAGAGTCAGTGGAAGGAGAGAGTAGTAGGTTGTGTGATTGAGAGGCATCATTGGGATTAGGAGTGTGGATAGATTGGACGTGAGGAGTCGGGTCGTTGTTGCTTCTGGTCAAGGGGTTAGGTGGAGGTGTTGTGCATCTTGGGTCCAAGGGCGAGGACTGAGCAATGTTTAGGCTGTGGGCTGTTTGGGTATGTGGCGGTGGGTCGGGGGAGGGTGCGTGTGCAGTGGTTTGAGGGGGGTCAGTGTCCAAGGGCTTATCGGTGGCGTTGGATATGGAGATGATTTGGGTAGGTGGAGTAGTGGCAGTAGTGGAGTTGGGGATAGTTTGCGAGGGAAGAGTCGGGACTCCTGAAGTCGAGGGGGGGGTATCTGTAGTGAGTTCAGTAACGGAAAGATTGTCAATTGAGTCAGATCTGCTTGGCTCAGGATCCACCTTGTGGTGTTTCATAACTGTGCGTTTGCTGGACCTGGTGGTATCGGTTGGAGCCATTGTAATGGGTGTTTGACGGCGGAGTGTGATGATAGGGGTAGTGAGGTTATAATTAGTGATGGTGGATGTCCATGAGTTGTGATGTGGGTCATCTGGGGTGGGAGATTGGGTTGGTTCAGGGTTAGCTGTCAGGGTGGGGGAGGATATGGGAGATTGGGTTTGGTGGTCCTGAAGTGTTGGAGAGGAGAGTAATGTTGGGAAGTGTTGATCAGAAGTGGTGAGGTGCGGGTCCGTGGCCTGTATCAGAATGTTTCCTGTTCTGAAGATGGAGATTGTGAGTTCCCCTTTAAAGGTAGGGGAGACAGTAGTGGAGATTTTTTCGCCATAGAGAATGTTTACTGACTTGGCGACTTTAAAGTAAAGAGGGAAGGTGTTTTTCCACTTAGTTGGGCGATTTGTGTAGAAAATGAAGTTAGTTTTCGTCTTGCCATTAGTCACGGTGTGGTAGTTGTCTACAATAAGTGTTTCTGGGTGTTGTTTGAAGGTTATGTGTTTTAGGTTCTTTTTAGCATTGCTGGTCAGATTATCTGGGTAATTTATGGACCTTGAGTTGGGTCCGTGGCGTGCGTGTTTAGAGTTCCGGGTGGGGTTTGGCGGGGGCATAGTTAATGACTGAGGGTTCGGCTCTAAATGAATCGGTGGGAGGAGAAGTTAGTTGTGCATTTGCGTCTTGTTGCGGTGTATGGTTGGTCTAGATAATGAGGGAATGCCCATTACTGATTTAGTCTCTTTACTAGAAGCGCTGTTGGTTAAAAGGCAGTAGCATTCCACGGTCCTGTCTCACAATGCCAGCATATCCAAGAAGTCTTTGTATCTTAATTTTAGTTCCCGTGAAGGAGCTCTAAGCTTGACCACACAAACAGGCACTGTGGATCCGAGGACCTGTAGTATAAGCTAGCAGAAAGCAAGGTATCCTGCATTTCTTCTTGTGGCCACCAGATGGAGCTCTAGGCTTACTCAAGAGGTCAGGGTCTCCTGGCTAGGGTGCGGGAGACAACGAAAAGACAGTAGTGGACGAGAGGATGACAAGATGGCTGTGGGGGGGGGAGTGGAGTGGTCTTCCCAAAATGGCTGAGGACGAAAAGAAGTTGGAAGCCATATCATGGGAGCATATTCCCAGCAGTGGGGAGGGCTGTCTCACCATGATATTTTACATGGAGGTCCTCTTGTCCCCACTTTGTCATTAATTACGTATGATTCAGTGCTGTGTCAGTTCCCTGCACATTTAGGACCAGCCGGGACTCTCATATGGAGCAGGATAATGGTAGAGCCCAGCGCGGCATCGTGAGCTCTTTTTAGACTTCCCGGGTCAGGTGGTGAGAGGTGTGTGAGTGTGGATCCAGCGCCATGCATCCGGTGCGCTCGATCCGCTTCAGCCTCCTTCTTCTCCCCTGTTCTCGTCTCGTTCCCTGTTCATCAGCTGAGGGCGTGGGGGCGCAGGCGAGCCCCCCACTGCGAGCGGCACCGGGAGTTCTCTTCAACTTCCCATGCCTGGTGCTGCCGTGCGTGGTCGTCGCTCCTCTCTATCCCCGCACCTCCGTCCTGCCTCTGGGGTCTCCAGGGAGCCGAGGCACACCGGGGTTGCCCTGAGCCAGCAGCGCAACCCTTCCTACTCCTCACCCCAATCGTCGTGCCTCAAAAGCTGCCTCGGGCGGGCTCGATGGCGCTGGTGGGAACAACGTGAAATCCTATGAGGTCGCGCAATGTAGATTTCTCGTCCGTTGTGGAGCTGCTGCTGAATCGGGACAGCCCTCTCTCAGCGGCGCGACCCCTCCGACACCCTCCTCGACCGCCGCACCTCAGAGCTGCCTCGGGAGGGCTCTTCTGATCCGATGAGGCGACCACGGCAGCACAAAGTCAATTGCTCGTCTGCTTCGATTCTCCTTCCACGGCAAGAAATCGCCGCTACATGTGTGGAGCATCCATTGCGGTGAATCCGATTGTTGCGTGGCCTTGGACATGGGGAAACCCGGGATTTTCGCCGAAGGCGATCCCGTCCCTCAGGAGGTCATCTTGGAGCACCTCCTCTGGCGGCCATCTTCCCGAATCATCTCGCTCAGAGGGGTGAATTGCTTGTGGAGGGACGGTGCGCAGCCATTGACAATGACTACATACCTCCAGTCGCGGGCTCCGACCCTGATCAAGGTCCGGTCTCGGGGGACGCTGCATGGTCAAGCTCAGGTGCCCCCCCCCTCCAGCCGCAACCGTACCTTAGAAGTAGCGTGGGTAAACGAAATTGCACAATGCGGCGAAATCACCCCAGTGGAAGTTAAGGAATCAGCTCGCTCATAGGGGTGAATTGCATGTGGAGGGACGGTGCGCAGCCACTGATAAAGACTAAATACCTCAAGCTGCGGGCTCCGACCTTGATAAAGGTCCGGTCTCAGGGGACGCTGCCAAGGGACCAAAGTCAGCATAAAAAACCATCTCCCTATGAACTGGGCACAGTTAAAATTATAATGGGCACTGACACCTTGCATGGCAAACTTATGGAAGGATGATCCTATTGGGCAAAGGTCCCCCGTGTGGTGTAGTTGAAATCGATTGAGTCGGGCACACCATTTCTGTAGTTAGTTATCTCGGGCGCCATCTTAAGGTCAGGCCACACGCGATGAAAGTCACCGCAATAACCATATCATTATGAAAGTTAGTGCTCCTAATATTCAGCGGTACTTCACTAAGATCAGCATTAGCCCAGATTGGTCATCCTCTGCACCGCAGCCCCATAGGAGAAGGGTGAAGCGCACTCAATCACGCGCTGATCGCCGCCATTTTGGAGTCAGGCCGCGTCAGCACAAAATCACCGCAAAATTTAAAAAGCGGTTATATTGTGCTGAAACAAATAAAGAACCATAGAGGTTGAGACCGGTTAGAGCCTCAAGGATCCGGTGCTTGTTCCGAGCGATGATGACAGACCTGGACTGTATTGACGTTTATAGGGTGCTGAATCCACACACCTAAGAATATTCATATCCTTCAGTTGTCCATAACACCTCTAGCAGACGTGACAGGTTCTCAATCTCACCTACCTAGTCTGTAAAAATACAGGAGGTACAATATTTTGGCAAGTTTCCCTCCGATCACTTACTACTTTTAATTGAATATAATGGGGAAGCACAACACACTAGAATACCCACTCCCTGGCTGAATCCTGATGCTCTCAGAGACCCCTCATTTAGACAAGAAGCGGGGGAAGATATAGATACATACATAAAACACAATTGGGGGTCAACAGAGTATAGAGGGACTGAATGGGAGGTCCTTAAAGCAGTCCTAAGGAAAAAGTGTATGGGCACAATTTATGGTATACGTAGACAATTGCAACGTAATTTAAAACAGGCAGAGGCCCGCCTAACTGACATGCAGAATAGCCGCTCAAACCCTTCAGACTTCCTTGAAGCAAAGCATAGGGTGGAAGACACCTGGCATGCTCTGTATACATTCTGCCACACAGTATATAGATAAAGAATCCACACACAAGGGGACAAGTCGGGATGAATACTTGCCTGGTCTCTGAAGAGGGAATAGATGCCTCCCACAATTTTATCCATGGTCACATCTCATGGGACTAGGGCCATGACTCTGGCAGCTATAAATGACTCCCTAGTACAATACGTCAGTGAAATATATAAAAGCCCTACCCTGCCCTGAGCTCTTCATGAAGCTCCTGGAAGCCCAGCAGCGGGGACGACTGCCAGACACTATGAGAGGGTCTATCATAGCTATGATGCCGAAGCCCGACAGAAACCCTGAACTGTTGGGGGTCTTATAGGCCACTATCAATGATTAACATTGGCACCAAAATTCTATTCAAGGTCCTTGCCAGTAGGCTGTGCCGACTGGTAGCTGGGCTGGTCCATGAAGACCAATGTAGCTTTATCCCTAAGCCAGGTACCCATATGAACTTGAAATGACTTAGTCATGTACTACATGAGACAGTGGGTTTAGAGATGGAGGGAGAGTTTTTTGTTTTTTTTGTTTTATATAGCGCGAACTAGAACCGAAGATATCGGGTATCAGAGCCCTTTACATAGCACCAGTTTCCTTACACAAGGACACATTCATTTTTATTAGGCACGGGGAGATTAAGGGGCCGATTCCGATCTCGGTCGGAGGCGCACCCAATACTATTCGGTCGGGAAAAAAGCCATGCGAAAGCCAGTTTCCCGACCGATCCGTACAGCACACCGAACGAGCAAGTACGATGCGCACAACAGCAAAAATCCCGGCCGAGCCGTACTCACCCAAACCAGGTCCTGTTCTCCGACCGAGGCGAATCCGGAAACGCCGAATCGAGTCGCACGGAAGGGAAAATGCAGCCCCGTCCGGCCGGACAAGTACGATGCGCTTTCCGTACGCGCCGAACCCGTCGCTACGCACGGCACGTCAAAGCATCCGGGAGAGGCGCACATAAGCTCCGAATCGCGCCACAACACGATCCACGGCTACGAGACGAACACAGCACCGACGAGGACGACGCGAAGCGACGAGGACGAAGCCAAGCGACGAGGACGACGCGAAGCAACGAGAAGGACGAACGACACGAACCAACCATGAATCCCTTCGTCCCGATCATACCAATATTCTACATCTACTACCGGAACAGGCACGGACGCGTACGGCGCAGAAGGTAAGTCAGACACCAACCACAAAACACATACAACACGTACACGACACATCACACACATACACGGGGAATCTGAATATACTTACACCAGCAACAGCAGCACCATAGGGGCGGGATGCCCATCACCAATGCCACATATGCACACAGGGGCCTGAATGCGCGCCACCACCCCAACCCAGGGGGGCTGGATGCCAACCACCACAACCACCCTCAACCAGGGGGGCAGGATGCCCACCACTACTACCACCCTCACCCAGGGGGGCAGGATGCCCACCACTACTACCACCCTTAGCCAGGGGGCAGGATGCCCACCACTACTACCACCCTTAGCCAGGGGGGCTGGATGCCTACCACCACCCTTAGCCAGGGGGGCTGGATGCCTACCACTACTACCACCCTCACCCAGGGGGGCAGGATGCCCACCACTACTACCACCCTCACCCAGGGGGCAGGATGCCCACCACTACTACCACCCTTAGCCAGGGGGCTGGATGCCTACCACTACTACCACCCTTAGCCAGGGGGCTGGATGCCTACCACTACTACCACCCTCAACCAGGGGGGCAGGATGCCTACCACTACTACCACCCTCACCCAGGGGGGCAGGATGCCCACCACTACTACCACCCTTAGCCAGGGGGGCAGGATGCCCACCACTACTACCACCCTCACCCAGGGGGCAGGATGCCCACCACTACTACCACCCTTAGCCAGGGGGCAGGATGCCTACCACTACTACCACCCTCACCCAGGGGGGCAGGATGCCCACCACTACTACCACCCTCACCCAGGGGGCAGGATGCCCACCACTACTACCACCCTTAGCCAGGGGGCTGGATGCCTACCACTACTACCACCCTTAGCCAGGGGGGCTGGATGCCTACCACTACTACCACCCTCAACCAGGGGGGCAGGATGCCTACCACTACTACCACCCTCACCCAGGGGGGCAGGATGCCCACCACTACTACCACCCTTAGCCAGGGGGGCAGGATGCCCACCACTACTACCACCCTCACCCAGGGGGCAGGATGCCCACCACTACTACCACCCTTAGCCAGGGGGCAGGATGCCTACCACTACTACCACCCTCACCCAGGGGGGCAGGATGCCCACCACTACTACCACCCTTAGCCAGGGGGCAGGATGCCTACCACTACTACCACCCTCACCCAGGGGGGCAGGATGCCCACCACTACTACCACCCTCACCCAGGGGGCAGGATGCCCACCACTACTACCACCCTTAGCCAGGGGGCTGGATGCCTACCACTACTACCACCCTTAGCCAGGGGGGCAGGATGCCTACCACTACTACCACCCTCACCCAGGGGGGCAGGATGCCCACCACTACTACCACCCTTAGCCAGGGGGTGCCAGATGCCCACCACCACTACCACCCTTAGCCAGGGGGCTGGATGCCTACCACTACTACCACCCTCACCCAGGGCGGGCTGGATGCCTACCACCACCCTTAGCCAGGGGGGCTGGATGCCTACCACTACTACCACCCTCACCCAGGGGGGCAGGATGCCTACCACTACTACCACCCTCACCCAGGGGGCAGGATGCCCACCACTACTACCACCCTCACCCAGGGGGGCAGGATGCCCACCACTACTACCACCCTTAGCCAGGGGGCTGGATGCCTACCACTACTACCACCCTTAGCCAGGGGGGCTGGATGCCTACCACTACTACCACCCTCAGCCAGGGGGGCAGGATGCCTACCACTACTACCACCCTCACCCAGGGGGGCAGGATGCCCACCACTACTACCACCCTTAGCCAGGGGGTGCCAGATGCCCACCACCACTACCACCCTTAGCCAGGGGGGCTGGATGCCTACCACTACTACCACCCTCACCCAGGGCGGGCTGGATGCCTACCACCACCCTTAGCCAGGGGGGCTGGATGCCTACCACTACTACCACCCCCACCCAGGGGGCAGGATGCCTACCACTACTACCACCCCCACCCAGGGGGGCAGGATGCCCACCACTACTACCACCCTTAGCCAGGGGGGGCTGGATGCCTACCACTACTACCACCCTCACCCAGGGGGGGCAGGATGCCCACCACTACTACCACCCTTAGCCAGGGGGGTGCCAGATGCCCACCACCACTACCACCCTTAGCCAGGGGGGCTGGATGCCTACCACTACTACCACCCTCACCCAGGGCGGGCTGGATGCCTACCACCACCCTTAGCCAGGGGGGCTGGATGCCTACCACTACTACCACCCCCACCCAGGGGGCAGGATGCCTACCACTACTACCACCCCCACCCAGGGGGGCAGGATGCCCACCACTACTACCACCCTTAGCCAGGGGGGCTGGATGCCTACCACTACTACCACCCCCACTCATAGGATGGACAATGCATGACACAACAAGCACACCACAACCTAGGGAATGCAAGATTAAGACATCCCCCACCACCATGACAAGCGTGTGAGCAGGCTGTGTCAAATGCCTACAACACCGAACATGACATTGAACATACAATGTGACCCCCTAGCACATGTGCCACACATATATGTGTGTGGCACCCACAATGCAAGCAGCCCATGACCATTGTGGCAATGGGGCCTAAACCCCCATCATCACAGTGACCAAAAGGCAAGTGTGGGGTCCATAGCTGAAGCACATTTTGACCATTGTGGCAATGGGGTCTAAACCCCCATCATCACAGTGACCAAAAGGCAAGTGTGGGGTCCATAGCTGAAGCACATTTTGACCATTGTGGCAATGGGGTCTAAACCCCCATCATCACAGTGACCAAAAGGCAAGTGTGGGGTCCATAGCTGAAGCACATTTTGACCATTGTGGCAATGGGGTCTAAACCCCCATCATCACAGTGACCAAAAGGCAAGTGTGGGGTCCATAGCTGAAGCACATTTTGACCATTGTGGCAATGGGGTCTACACCCTCATCATCACAGTGACCAAAAGGTAATTGTTGACAAAGAAAGAGCTGCAACTGCCAAACTGCATGGATCATTCCTGGTCACTGAACCAAAAACTCATCTGTGGCAAAGTAGTGTATGTGTCCCATTGCAACATAAATTGGGGGAGCCAAATACTGCAGTGCAAATGAAACATTCCTTTGGCCATGTGCAGACAAACAACACCCATGGTGGCTGAGACCGTCAACAGTCATCAATGACACAATGACAGAAGTGACCATCAGAATGCAGAACCACATATTTGCACCAATGGGCACACAAATGCAGATACCCTGTGGAGACAGCAGATGTGAGGTGAACAGATACCATACCATGGCAGCAATGGGACACACAAACCATGATCACTGTGCTGACCGATGACCTAGGAGTCCCAGGGACAGCAGGGGAAACACACCAAACAACATACAGCCAATGGCACACCCAAGATATGCCAATGCAGTGGTGCAGATGCACAAACACAAACAGGCAGACCAACACTGTCATCATACACAGCAGGTGAGGGGTGGGGGTGCCATTGTCCCCAGGCAACAACACAACACATGAGGAGAGCTGAATACCAATCATACAGATGTGCATACACTGCCACACTAAGGTAACTCATGGATCCAAATCCCCTATGTGGGCAAGCAGGCATTGACAGGTGAGAGGGAGCACAAAACACACATGTCACACAGGCACGTAGGAACAACAACTGACACAGCAAGTCACAGACACACCACAGCACCACCCCCAGGGCCCCCACAATGTGGTGACCCTGGGCTGAAGAAAAATACCACTGTGATGACAAAGCTAAATGTCGTTCACACTGTGAACCACAGTCAGGTGTCCTGAGCAACTAACTACCATCACACCTACACAAGCACAAATCAATCAGCATGGCCAGTAAGCCAAGGCCAACATGGAGGCAGGGGACTAGCCGGGCAACAACTCTCATCTGCACACACTCAACACCACACCCCTCGACCTCCAACAATGTGCAGCAGTGAAGTACACATGCACTGGTGACATTGCACATGCACCCATTACTATTCCAGGGTGGTGGGTGGGAACCAAGGTGTAGAAACACATCACACATGGACACTCAACAAGACTCCTGAATGTCTGACACACTGCACACTACGCTGTACATGGACATGACGGCAATACCACACCGACCAATGGGATCCCAGCCACAGTCACACACCAATGAAGAAGCCAAGGTCACCCACAAAGAACACACATAGACAACAACCAACATTGCAGCCCGGACCCTAAGGAGTGCCAGCAGTCACACACACAACGTGTCACAATCACTGAAAGATAACACAAACTGGAAATCACATGACAGGGGCAAACAACAAGTGCCAAAGGGAAACCTGACTGTGACCCATCTGCGTCAGCACACAAACTCTGCCCTGACAGCAAACACACCTATGGGTGACACCCTGATGACCAGTAATGTGCCATGCACCCACATCACAGAGAACACAGGGAGAAGACTTTGGGGGAACATAGCTCAAGTCAGCAAGCATCACAAACAGGTACAACACTAGGGATCACAGCATGCGCAGATGAATGGAAGTGAACACACAGACATGCACATACAACACACACCTTGGGCGCAGGCAATGTCACACGTGTACACACTGCCATGAGGGGACTCCACTCCTGTGTGAGGAAAGCTGTGCCATATGTTGCCTCAGTAGGGCCCCATCATGTCAGCTGAGCACTTGGTCACACAATCAACAATTAGCACCAAATGAGGGCTCCCATCACATCAGCCTGGTCATGGATGTGCCAACGGAATCATCAGCACAGATCCAACACACTTGTATAGCAATGTTGCACTGACTACACGGATGAGTCCCTCCCCATTGATGCCCAAACCTGCATGTCCACTGGAGATGGCAACACGGTCAGGGAAGTAGACAAATGCAACGATGGCAGGCACAACAGATGTGCAGGGGTGGAAGCCACAGATATGAAATTGCCAATGTAAGTAGGAAACCCATTGCCAAATACTGAACACATGACACCCTCAGATGCTGCTATTGATGACATGGATACACCACATGATAGGACACATTCCCCCTGGACCACATGGGTTCCTGCACAGTAACACTTCATAATCATGAGACCAGATATCACCATCACTGCAGCAAGGGCATGGTTAGCTGCACCAACAACATGTACATCTGAAGCATGAGCACTAGAGAAAAGAAAGTTGCTTTATTCAGCATATGTGTTGAGGCCAAACGAAGTCCTGAAAAAGAGCAAAGGCCAATGGCCAGTCCATTGTCAAAGTTCAAACAGGGTGACACTGGCAGATGTCACCCTACGCATGCCTGCACAATACCAGGGACAATCCACTAGGAGGGGCAACCGGGGGGCAGGCCAGGCACCGCAGGGACAGGATCAGGGCTCACCAGGGGGAGTCAGGGAAGGGGTGGTGGGTGCTGGAGAGCCACTGACAACTGCAGTGGAGGTGTCTGACATGGTGTGTGCCGGCACAACTGGGGGCATGACACAGATGTCGTGGGTGCCGGCACAACTGCAGTGGACCCTGCAGATGGGGTGGACAGGTCCGCCACTGCAGTGCCCAAGTCAGACAGGGCGGTAGTGGACTCCACTGCAGTGCCTACCTCCAGGGGAGGAGAATGGGGAACAGGCAAGGTGGGTTGGACAGAGGGGGGGACACCCTCACCACATCAGTGGCACAGACAAGCGCAGCGGGGGTGTGGTGCTGGGAGAGCAAGTGGCAGGGGAGAAGGCCGGAGCATCTTGGGGATGGTATATCTGTGGGTGGGGGAACCTGGGGCAGGGTGTGGTGGGGGCACCTGTGCAGTGGGGGCCTGAGGGATGGAGGACGGAGACCTTGTGCCTGAGCTGCAGGGCGGTGGCGGGGTCTTGCTCTTAGCACTCCGGGGGACTTGCGGGTGGGGGCCTCAGTCCGTCTGCGCCTGGGGGAGGGTGTCCGGGGGCGAGGGGCACTCTGCTCCGTGTGGGTGGGCTTCCTCTTCCCCCGGGATGCTGGAGCAGCTTCATCGGTGGGGAAGAGGCCGAGGTCACAGAGGAAGAGCTGCTGTGACTTTGGGGTTGCAGGTGAGGCAAGGGAGGGTGCTTTGGAGGGAGAGGGAACTGAGGACTGCGCAGTGCATGTGGATGCGTGTGTGTGTTCCAGGGCCCCATCCCCTGTGAGTCTGGCTTCAGTCCCCTGAATGTGCTTGCGTGTGCGTTTTGTCATTGGCGTGTGTGTCAGTGTGCTGGATGTGTGTGTGCTGGTGTGTGCCAGTGTGTGTGTGCCTGGGATGGGTAAGGTGCTGGGGAGTGTGGATGGAGCAGAGGCAGGAGGGGTGAGGGACCGTTTGAGGAGGGACACTGCTGCCGTCAGGGAGGAGTCCATGGACCTATTGCCCCTCTGTAGGTCAGACATGCCCGATGAGATGCCCTCCATGAACGACACCAGCTGAGTCAACAGCGCGGTGTGCGCATGGAGGACACTCAGCATGGCTGTCTGCCCTACATGGAGCTGGCGAAGGAGGTACACAGACTCCTCACTCAGGGCAGCAGGGGACACAGGGGCAGGGGGTGCGGTGCCTGGCCCAAAGGAGACACGCTCCCGGACATGGGAGCCTCCACGGACCTGGGGAATGGGAGCCGATGGGAGGGCGGTGGTGGTGCTGGTGGTGGCGGGGACAGCAACACTAGCTGGGGTGTGGTGGCTGCTGACACCCGCCTCCACAAGGGAGTCATCCTCCGAGTTGCTCTGGTCCTCAGCTGAGGTGGATGCTGCTGAGGACTCCTCGGTGTGGCTCCCCTCGCCCTCCGTGCCACTGGGTCCCTCCGACCACTCCTCGGCTGCTGACCCAGTCTGGCTCTCCGGCTCCTCCTGGTCCGTGGAGCTGTCCCCTTCCGTGGCCGTGGATGTATCTGCAAACAATGGGGAAACAGACAGACATCAGTCACCTGCACATAACGCACACACCACTGTGAGCACAGCACATCACAGAGCAAGCCCTGGCATCATTAGTTGTACATTGCTAAAAGTGCACTAATTGAACAGGAGAAGTCAATTGTCAGTCTGATGCCAAGCATGGCACTCACATCCCACATGGCCTTGCACCCATCTGTCTGGTGTCTGTTGGATTGCAACACCCCAGTGTTGACACATGCACCAAGTACACAGTAGTTGGACAGTGCAGAGAACACGGTGTGGACACATCACAGCTCTTGCCACTGAGTCAGTACAGGTTTCCGGATGAAAGGGATGCCCAGAGTCAAATAGGAAATGCATGTGATGCATACCAGCGACAGACACCATGATGCACCCATGTCCTGATAGCCAGCGCCACTATGGTGTGCATGTAGCACATGTCACTCCCCTGCAGGCTCACCAATCAGTAGACACATGCCATGGCGGAGGCATGACTGCAAAGTCATACATCACTGTCTCAGTGATGTATGACTTTGCAGCCAGACAACAACACTCTGCACTGTGTCACAATAGTAGGTCATGGGGAATGCAAGTCCTGGAGCTGCACAAGTGCACATGTACATCCCCCCCACAACACATCCTCTTAACCCTCATCTGTCCAGGTCATACCTATTGGACATATGGGAGACCTGTGACACTACCCTCTGAACCTGAGCCCCTCACACTCTGCTGTGCATGGGGAACAGCTGCCTGAACTTCACATTTACATGCCCCAGTCTGCATGGGCAGCTGATCAGACACCTATGTGTCACACAAGTATCGTCTCCTATGGTCACATCTCCAGTGGCATGCTGAGCCCCTACCAAGAAACTCCACAGCAGTCCTGGCGACTAATCCACAGCACACTGACACAGAGGCAGACACCTGAGGGGCAAATCACTGTGCACAATGTGTCCTCTGATACACGGGAGTGGGAGTACAGAGTGTATTGTATGGCCTGGAGTAGGCATGACTGTCCAGCCCCACATGAATGAGGGATGAGCCCTGGACTGTAGGCAGCTGGCTAAGTATGTGTGACACACGTCATATACATACTCCTGGGGCCCAAACATTGTTCCCACCCGCAGCATGGGTGTGTGCCAGGTACCCCAGCCACATGTGGTGGATCAGCTCAGCAATTGGACCACAGATCAAAGTAACACGCTGAATACATGTCAGAATACAGGCATTGTGTAAGCAATGGACCCACCCATGATGCCCACCACAGAGTCAGGGAAACAGATGCTGTCTCCCACCTTGAGTCAAGCAAACTGCAAGGACACAGTCCTAAGTGACAGAATTCCCTGCATGTAAGGGCCACACCTGGGTATCAGATGAGGAGTGGGCAGTGCACAATAGAGGGACATGGCTCCTGGACAACATGACTGCTGTACTGTGGCAGTTCAACCTGGCCCGAGGAGGGCACATAACATGTTAGACAGAGTACACAGTGCAGTCTTTGACTCACCCCCTCCTTGCTGCTCTCTGGCCTTCAGCTGCCCATCCAGGTCTGGAAAGACCACCGCCAGGATCCTGAGCATGTGGGGGTCAGGGTCCGTGTTCCGCCCCTCCTGCGAGGAGGCGACAGCTTCAGCTGGACCCGTGCAATCCTCCGGGTCCAGCCCCGAAGGTCCTGCCACCTCTTTTGGCAGTTGCGGATCCGGCGCTTGTAGACCCCCACGGACCGGACAGCCCGGACGATGTCCTTCCAGATCTCATGCTTCCGATGGGCAGAAGCCTGTCAGGATGACAAAGTGATAAGGACATTACTACACATGCAACATATCCGTGCATGACACAGTTGCATATACATGTCGCAATCACAGGGGCACATGGTGTACCCAGGCAGTGCACGGCTGCCCATGGACAGTTTTCCAGAAGTCACTACATGGTATCATAGCATGGGGAGTAAAACCCTGTTCAGAAGCACTGTCACTGCACCATACCTGTCCAGTGCAAGTCACTACACACTATGGGGGGTGACAACTACTCAGTGAGCCTGCTAGCCAGTGGTGTGCTGACTCTCAGCCTTGCTAGTCAGACAAAATGCACATTCAGAAAGGCAGTGCACAGAACACTCACCTGCTCCCCTGGTGTCCCATACAGCTTGCTGTACTGTGGAAGTAGGCTGTCCAGCAGGGCCTGGTTCTCTTCAAGGCTGAAGGCTGGGGCTCTCTCCACAGTACGTGCCATTGCAGGGTCCAGAGGGGCAGAGACAGCAGCAGTGCAGTGGCAGATGTCGTCCTGGAGCATGTAGTGCAGGCAAGTGGGCTCTCAGGGGAACATGCAGCAATATATATGTGCTGGAGAGGCAGATACTGTCCCTTGTGTCCAAAGTGATAGGTCCAAGTCGTTTGCATCTTCTGAATCTGGCCAATCCATGGAATAGCAGCACCAAAACACGCCCACAGCATCCTTCAAATCTTCAACTTCATGACATACATGATTTTGCAACATTGTTGTGGGTGACCAACTGATTTTCCAGCAACCGACTCGTTCGAATATTCAAAAACGCGTCCGTTGCCAGGCAAGCCCATTGTCAATGGGTGCGCACCGATCGGTCCATTGCTGTTCAACGCGCACAGGGGTACAACGCGTACCCGCACACATTGAAAGCAATGGGCCGGCCGGAGGCACCGATCGGTCCATTGCTGTTCAACGCGCACAGGGGTACAACGCGTACCGCACACATTGAATGCAATGGGCCGGCCGGAGGCACCGATCGGTCCATTGCTGTTCAACGCGCACAGGGGTACAACGCGTACCCGCACACATTGAATGCAATGGGCCGGCCGGAGGCACCGATCGGTCCATTGCTGTTCAACGCGCACAGGGGTACAACGCGTGCCCGCGCACATTGAATGCAATGGGCCGGCCGGAGGCACCGATCGGTCCATTGCTGTTCAACGCGCACAGGGGTACAACGCGTACCCGCACACATTGAATGCAATGGGCCGGCCGGAGGCACCGATCGGTCCATTGCAGTACAACGCGCACAGGGGTACAACGCGTACCCGCACACATTGAATGCAATGGGCCGGCCGGAGGCACCGATCGGTCCATTGCTGTTCAACGCGCACAGGGGTACAACGCGTACCCGCACACATTGAATGCAATGGGCCGGCCGGAGGCACCGATCGGTCCATTGCTGTTCAACGCGCACAGGGGTACAACGCGTACCCGCACACATTGAAAGCAATGGGCCGGCCGGAGGCACCGATCGGTCCATTGCTGTTCAACGCGCACAGGGGTACAACGCGTACCCGCACACATTGAATGCAATGGGCCGGCCGGAGGCACCGATCGGTCCATTGCTGTTCAACGCGCACAGGGGTACAACGCGTACCCGCACACATTGAAAGCAATGGGCCGGCCGGAGGCACCGATCGGTCCATTGCTGTTCAACGCGCACAGGGGTACAACGCGTACCCGCACACATTGAATGCAATGGGCCGGCCGGAGGCACCGATCGGTCCATTGCAGTACAACGCATCACTGTACATGTGACTGGCATATGTCAGCATGCCTGTCTCAGATGGACATATGCCAGCCACAGATAGCTCCCAGGGAGTGAGGGGCACACCTACATCACGACAGCCTGTCCAAACCTTATCATAAGGCATGTAAGGCTGCATTTCCTATTGTGTGTATGTTGGTGTACATGTTGTCCTGTGGGTGTCACCTGTGGGCAGCCACCCCCAGGCTGTGCACGTGTTCATGGGGACAGGATCATGGGTGTTACGTGTACGTGACCACTGTGATGTGCAACTGTTCATATCTGTGCATGTGCCATGGTCACATTTCACAGTGGTGTTTGTGTATGTCATGTCACATACCCCGTGAGTCCCATGTGGGACGGTATGTTTGAGCCAGGGTGTCCCAGTGGCACAATAGTGATGGCCCTCCACAGTCTTTGTGCATGTAGTGTTTACAATGTCTCTGATTTCATGTGCACAATGGGAGACAGTCTCCACATCCACGTTGTGTGTGCATGGACTCTGATGTTGTGCGTGTGTGTCACAGACGTCCATGGCTCTCCTGCCATGGCAAGTGTGGCCACTACCTGTGGGGGTCATGTTTGTTTTGTTGTGGTGTACACATGATACTCCAGGTGATGCCAGTGTCCATGTGGCATTACAGGGTCCCTGGGAATGTGCCTGTCGTTGAGCTGTGGTGCCTGGGGCACATCTGTCCTCACATGTCACTGGGGGGTGACTGTGACACAGCATCATGATATCCAATGGGCCAAACAGGGACAAATTGATGCCACCTGTAGGACCGTGTTGACAGATGTTGACCATGTATGTACCATAAATGTCGTTCCGGTACTGCACACTTCATGTAGTTGTGCCTCATGATGATGTATGTTGGGATCTTGAGTGTGTTCAATGCCGCATATGTGGGGTGACTGACGATCTTGCTTACTTCTCCTCTGCACTGCAGGGCTCCTGCTGTCCATCGGCCATTCCCAGACCTGGCAACGATGGTGGAACGGGACAGCATCCGACGGTACCGCTTCACCAGGCAGCTGATTGAGGATTTTGCAGTGCAGTTGTCCCCACATTTGCAGCCTGGCCGGCCGTATCCTACAGCGCTGACCCCCAAGGTGAAGGTGATGGCAGCCCTACACTTCTTTGCCACCGGTACCTTCCAACATACTGTGGCGTCTGCTGGTGGGATGTCACAGACCATGTTCAGCCGTGTGCTCCGCGATGTTTTGGCGGCAATGTTGCTCTTCCTGAACCGGTACATCTATTTCCCTAGACTGCGACGACTCACTGACGTGAAGAGTGACTTTTATGCCCTGGGGAGGATGCCGCATGTCATTGGCTCCATTGATGGGACACATGTGGCTTTGGTACCACCACAGGCCCAGGAGCAGGCCTACAGGAACCGCAAGCACTACCACTCGGTCAATGCACTGGTGGTGTGTCTTGCAGACATGACCATCACACACGTGTGTGCCCGTTTCCCTGGTTCAGCACACGATGCCTTTGTGATGAGGAGTAGTCGCATCCCCAGGTTGATGGCACAGATGCAGAACCAGCGTGCCTGGCTTGTCGGTGTGTACTGACTTTGTGCCATTGTGTGTGATCTGATCTGTAGTATTCCGCCCACTTTTCCAAGTCAGCTGATGTGCACTTGTCTGTCCGTAGGTGACTCGGGATACCCCAACATGCCGTGGTTGCTGACACCCCTCAGGAACCCTGTGACACCTGCCCAGATGCGCTACAATGAGGCACATGGTCGGACCAGGAGAGTGATTGAGCGGACCTTTGGTCTCCTGAAGAGCCGCTTCCGCTGCCTGGACAAGACCGGAGGGTCCCTCCCATATGCCCCTGCGAAAGTGTGCAAGATTATCATCGTCTGCTGCATGCTCCACAACCTGGCAGTGCGGAAGGAGTTGCCTCTCATCCAGGATGACGATGACCAACATCCGCCACCTGTGGAGGATCCTGGCCTGGACCACGATGCCAGTGACGATGATGATGATGATGGTGATGGTGATGTCCGCACACAGCTCATCACCAACTTCTTTAGCTGAATGTGAGTATCCTGAGGTGTCATGTGAATGATGTGAGTTGGCATGATGTGTGGGTGGTGCTCTGGTGCTGTTGGAGTGTGTCCATGGGCTACTTGACAGGATGTGTGTTGCGATGTGTGGTGACAGGTGGGCTGTACTCCCCAACAGTGTTGACATGCTAACTTGGTTCTGGGTGGGTATCTTGTAACATGTATTGTGCATGAGTTTTGCTGTTCTGTCCTGTACTGCATTGCTTTTGACTGTGTGTCATTTCTGTCCTTCACAGGGTACTTTCAGATTCGTTTGGTCAACTGTGTCCACCGACGACGTGATTGCACATCCAGGCTGGTAGCTGTTGTGTCCCTACAGGTGATGTGCGCCACACCCATGGACTTCCTTCTGTCTACAGTTGTTGACTGTGTGCCCGCTACCAGGTGGGGTTACCTTGCATCTGTAGTGGTTACGGCATGTTGCTACTGTGTAATAAACCTGTGCTTCACTTAGTGATGTGCGTTGTCTGTGGTCACACATTTGACTGCCATTTGCTTACTGCACCTGTGGGCTACTTGACTACAACTGGGAATGGGTGTGGTGTCTGTGCATTGCACCGTCTTCCCTGGCAACATCAGTGTAGGCAATGAGTCAGATGGCCTAGGTGTGTATGTGTTGTGTAGCCCTGGTGGTGTGTCTCCCTCATATGTGTCACGTTGCCTGTACTCACATGCCTGTGTTGTCCTTGCTGTTGCAGTTCGCATACACTGTGTAATTTTGCAGTTCATCATCCCCATAACAGCACCCACGTTGGAATCACGACAGAGGCAAGTATGGTGTATTAGTGTGTTTATTGTGATAATAGTGCATAGGATGGATTGTGCTGTACATGAATCTTGCAATCCCAAGTTCCTAGATGAATAGAAAGTCCAGGTAGACAGGATCCCCAGTATCGGGGCCACTGTTGTCTGACACATTGTTCCAACTTATACTCCCCATGCAATGTGTGGGAGTAGTGTTGCCATCAACAGGGTGAACAGTCTGTGCACAAAGGCGAAAATCCAGAACAGGTTCAGGCTTCCTGGGAGTTGCGCTTGGCCATCAGCCTCTCACTTTCCCCTCCTCGGACGACCCCTCTTCTTGGGGGGGGCCCTCAAGTGCAGGCTGCTGCGGTGCAGGGGACTCTCCGCCAGAGTCCTCCTCCCTCCCTGTGGCAGTTGCAGTTTGTTCGGTACCAGATGTTGTTGGCACACAGGGAGGTGTGGACTGGTTGCTGGTCATCTGGCGGAGGCATTGTAAAATGTCCCTGTGCACCGCCGTCATCTCATGTAGTACATCCCACTTGGACTCCACGCGGGTCATGTGGGAGTCCACACGTGACATGTGGGAGTCCACACGTGACATGTGTGACTCCACTTGGGACATGTGGGAGTCCAAGCGGGCATGATGGGCAGCCTGCTGCTGTTTGATGTCTCTGAGGAGCCCCACTACCTGGCTGAGCTCTCCGGTGCTGGACTGGTACGCATCAGCTATGCGTACCAGTTGTGGGTCTTCATGCACACCAGCAACGTCTGCAAGCAGCGACCTCTGTCTCCCACCCCTCCCACCACCCCTGCTGACATGTGCAGTGTGTGCAGTTGCACGCACAGATAACCCTGGTCCACCTTGGGGGTTGGTGGTGGTGGTGGTGTCCATGGCCCCAGGTTGGTCCAGGGTCACTGCGCTGGTGTTGTTCCTTATTCTGTCCATGTCGGCAGGGATGGTATTCGTGGTGACAGTCGTTGGAGGGGTGGGTGCAGGGGGTGCAGCTGGTGGACCTGCTGGTGCTGCAGCTGGTGGTCCTGCTGGTGCAGCATGTTGACTTGCACCGGATGTGCCAGGTTGTTCATCGTCCGAGGAGGACAGAGGCTGTACGACGCCAGTGAGCTCGGCATCCTCTTGAGCCTGGGACTGGGACTCCTCAGCGTCTGCTGCTGTGTCCCTATCATCACCTGTTTTTGGGAGACACAAACAATGTATGTCATGTTTCTGCAGGCATCAGTGGTTGACACACCTGACAGTTGTGACTGTGCCTCGGGGTGCGGGCCTGTACATTGTATTGTCCTAAGTCGTCACAGTCAGGGGTTGATATTGGTGTGGCACATTGTCCTGCATTATTTGGGCATTTCTATGTATTCTCTGGGGTGTGAACATGGTCTGCATTGATTGTGTTTGGTTGACAGCCAGACCTCCTTCCCACCCACCCACCCACCCAGTCAGTTATCCCACCATGGAACGTGCTTGCATTGCAGGGAGTGTAAGTTGTCTCTCAGGATGTCAGTCAGTGGTGTCCTGCTGTTTGTTGGTGCACAGTTGGCAGCAGGGCCTTGTGCTCCCCACAGCAGTAGCCAGTGTCAGCCATCTTGTGAGTCCTTCTCCACTCCCTGTGATGTGAGCATGGTTCAGGGTGGTGTTGATGGGACAGTTGTGGGGGTGAGCTATGTCTGTGACTACGTCTCCCATCATGCTATTGCCTCCACCCCCTTCCCAGCATGCCCATGCTTCCTTCCTTTTGACTCTGCTTCCCTGTGGGGTGGGCTGGCTGTGCTGACAGGATGGCTGGGAGTGTTGTCCTGGCAGTTGTTTGGCTAAGAGTCCCAAGAGTGTCCCTGTGCTTCACACAACATAACCCAGGGTGGTGGTGCTTTGTGGGATCTTGTGTTAGGATGGAGGGCATTGCATTCTACCAGGTGGGTACTGTGGAGTTTGTGTTGGGGGGGTGTGAGGGGAGGTGCTGGTGACTATAGTCAGTGCTGCAAGTCCCCCTTCCCACCCAGCCAGCCAGATAGCCCACCATGGAACGTGCTTGCATTGCAGGGAGTGTAAGTTGTCTCTCAGGATGTCAGTCAGTGGTGTCCTGCTGTTTGTTGGTGCACAGTTGGCAGCAGGGCCTTGTGCTCCCCACAGCAGTAGCCAGTGTCAGCCATCTTGTGAGTCCTTCTCCACTCCCTGTGATGTGAGCATGGTTCAGGGTGGTGTTGATGGGACAGTTGTGGGGGTGAGCTATGTCTGTGACTACGACTCCCATCATGCTATTGCCTCCACCCCCTTCCCAGCATGCCCATGCTTCCTTCCTTTTGACTCTGCTTCCCTGTGGGGTGGGCTGGCTGTGCTGACAGGATGGCTGGGAGTGTTGTCCTGGCAGTTGTTTGGCTAAGAGTCCCAAGAGTGTCCCTGTGCTTCACACAACATAACCCAGGGTGGTGGTGCTTTGTGGGATCTTGTGTTAGGATGGAGGGCATTGCATTCTACCAGGTGGGTACTGTGGAGTTTGTGTTGGGGGGGTGTGAGGGGAGGTGCTGGTGACTATAGTCAGTGCTGCAAGTCCCCCTTCCCACCCAGCCAGCCAGCCAGATATCCCACCATGGAACGTGCTTGCATTGCAGGGAGTGTAAGTTGTCTCTCAGGATGTCAGTCAGTGGTGTCCTGCTGTTTGTTGGTGCACAGTTGGCAGCAGGGCCTTGTGCTCCCCACAGCAGTAGCCAGTGTCAGCCATCTTGTGAGTCCTTCTCCACTCCCTGTGATGTGAGCATGGTTCAGGGTGGTGTTGATGGGCCAGTTGTGGGGGTGAGCTATGTCTGTGACTACGACTCCCATCATGCTATTGCCTCCACCCCCTTCCCAGCATGCCCATGCTTCCTTCCTTTGACTCTGCTTCCCTGTGTGGTGGGCTGGCTGTGCTGACAGGATGGCTGGGAGTGTTGTCCTGGCAGTTGTTTGGCTAAGAGTCCCAAGAGTGTCCCTGTGCTTCACACAACATAAGCCAGGGTGGTGGTGCTTTGTGGGATCTTGTGTTAGGATGGAGGGCATTGCATTCTACCAGGTGGGTACTGTGGAGTTTGTGTTGGGGGGGTGTGAGGGGAGGTGCTGGTGACTATGGTCAGTGCTGCAAGTCCCCCTTCCCACCCAGCCAGCCAGCCAGATATCCCACCATGGAACGTGCTTGCATTGCAGGGAGTGTAAGTTGTCTCTCAGGATGTCAGTCAGTGGTGTCCTGCTGTTTGTTGGTGCACAGTTGGCAGCAGGGCCTTGTGCTCCCCACAGCAGTAGCCAGTGTCAGCCATCTTGTGAGTCCTTCTCCACTCCCTGTGATGTGAGCATGGTTCAGGGTGGTGTTGATGGGACAGTTGTGGGGGTGAGCTATGTCTGTGACTACGACTCCCATCATGCTATTGCCTCCACCCCCTTCCCAGCATGCCCATGCTTCCTTCCTTTTGACTCTGCTTCCCTGTGGGGTGGGCTGGCTGTGCTGACAGGATGGCTGGGAGTGTTGTCCTGGCAGTTGTTTGGCTAAGAGTCCCAAGAGTGTCCCTGTGCTTCACACAACATAACCCAGGGTGGTGGTGCTTTGTGGGATCTTGTGTTAGGATGGAGGGCATTGCATTCTACCAGGTGGGTACTGTGGAGTTTGTGTTGGGGGGTGTGAGGGGAGGTGCTGGTGACTATAGTCAGTGCTGCAAGTCCCCCTTCCCACCCAGCCAGCCAGCCAGATATCCCACCATGGAACGTGCTTGCATTGCAGGGAGTGTAAGTTGTCTCTCAGGATGTCAGTCAGTGGTGTCCTGCTGTTTGTTGGTGCACAGTTGGCAGCAGGGCCTTGTGCTCCCCACAGCAGTAGCCAGTGTCAGCCATCTTGTGAGTCCTTCTCCACTCCCTGTGATGTGAGCATGGTTCAGGGTGGTGTTGATGGGCCAGTTGTGGGGGTGAGCTATGTCTGTGACTACGACTCCCATCATGCTATTGCCTCCACCCCCTTCCCAGCATGCCCATGCTTCCTTCCTTTTGACTCTGCTTCCCTGTGGGGTGGGCTGGCTGTGCTGACAGGATGGCTGGGAGTGTTGTCCTGGCAGTTGTTTGGCTAAGAGTCCCAAGAGTGTCCCTGTGCTTCACACAACATAAGCCAGGGTGGTGGTGCTTTGTGGGATCTTGTGTTAGGATGGAGGGCATTGCATTCTACCAGGTGGGTACTGTGGAGTTTGTGTTGGGGGGGGTGTGAGGGGAGGTGCTGGTGACTATGGTCAGTGCTGCAAGTCCCCCTTCCCACCCAGCCAGCCAGCCAGATATCCCACCATGGAACGTGCTTGCATTGCAGGGAGTGTAAGTTGTCTCTCAGGATGTCAGTCAGTGGTGTCCTGCTGTTTGTTGGTGCACAGTTGGCAGCAGGGCCTTGTGCTCCCCACAGCAGTAGCCAGTGTCAGCCATCTTGTGAGTCCTTCTCCACTCCCTGTGATGTGAGCATGGTTCAGGGTGGTGTTGATGGGACAGTTGTGGGGGTGAGCTATGTCTGTGACTACGACTCCCATCATGCTATTGCCTCCACCCCCTTCCCAGCATGCCCATGCTTCCTTCCTTTTGACTCTGCTTCCCTGTGGGGTGGGCTGGCTGTGCTGACAGGATGGCTGGGAGTGTTGTCCTGGCAGTTGTTTGGCTAAGAGTCCCAAGAGTGTCCCTGTGCTTCACACAACATAACCCAGGGTGGTGGTGCTTTGTGGGATCTTGTGTTAGGATGGAGGGCATTGCATTCTACCAGGTGGGTACTGTGGAGTTTGTGTTGGGGGGTGTGAGGGGAGGTGCTGGTGACTATAGTCAGTGCTGCAAGTCCCCCTTCCCACCCAGCCAGCCAGCCAGATATCCCACCATGGAACGTGCTTGCATTGCAGGGAGTGTAAGTTGTCTCTCAGGATGTCAGTCAGTGGTGTCCTGCTGTTTGTTGGTGCACAGTTGGCAGCAGGGCCTTGTGCTCCCCACAGCAGTAGCCAGTGTCAGCCATCTTGTGAGTCCTTCTCCACTCCCTGTGATGTGAGCATGGTTCAGGGTGGTGTTGATGGACCAGTTGTGGGGGTGAGCTATGTCTGTGACTACGACTCCCATCATGCTATTGCCTCCACCCCCCTTCCCAGCATGCCCATGCTTCCTTCCTTTTGACTCTGCTTCCCTGTGGGGTGGGCTGGCTGTGCTGACAGGATGGCTGGGAGTGTTGTCCTGGCAGTTGTTTGGCTAAGAGTCCCAAGAGTGTCCCTGTGCTTCACACAACATAAGCCAGGGTGGTGGTGCTTTGTGGGATCTTGTGTTAGGATGGAGGGCATTGCATTCTACCAGGTGGGTACTGTGGAGTTTGTGTTGGGGGGGGGTGTGAGGGGAGGTGCTGGTGACTATGGTCAGTGCTGCAAGTCCCCCTTCCCACCCAGCCAGCCAGCCAGATATCCCACCATGGAACGTGCTTGCATTGCAGGGAGTGTAAGTTGTCTCTCAGGATGTCAGTCAGTGGTGTCCTGCTGTTTGTTGGTGCACAGTTGGCAGCAGGGCCTTGTGCTCCCCACAGCAGTAGCCAGTGTCAGCCATCTTGTGAGTCCTTCTCCACTCCCTGTGATGTGAGCATGGTTCAGGGTGGTGTTGATGGGCCAGTTGTGGGGGTGAGCTATGTCTGTGACTACGACTCCCATCATGCTATTGCCTCCACCCCCTTCCCAGCATGCCCATGCTTCCTTCCTTTGACTCTGCTTCCCTGTGGGGTGGGCTGGCTGTGCTGACAGGATGGCTGGGAGTGTTGTCCTGGCAGTTGTTTGGCTAAGAGTCCCAAGAGTGTCCCTGTGCTTCACACAACATAACCCAGGGTGGTGGTGCTTTGTGGGATCTTGTGTTAGGATGGAGGGCATTGCATTCTACCAGGTGGGTACTGTGGAGTTTGTGTTGGGGGGGTGTGAGGGGAGGTGCTGGTGACTATAGTCAGTGCTGCAAGTCCCCCTTCCCACCCAGCCAGCCAGATAGCCCACCATGGAACGTGCTTGCATTGCAGGGAGTGTAAGTTGTCTCTCAGGATGTCAGTCAGTGGTGTCCTGCTGTTTGTTGGTGCACAGTTGGCAGCAGGGCCTTGTGCTCCTCACAGCAGTAGCCAGTGTCAGCCATCTTGTGAGTCCTTCTCCACTCCCTGTGATGTGCGCATGGTTCATGGTGGTGTTGATGGGACAGTTGTGGGGGGGCAATATGTGTGACTGCGACTCCCATGATGCTATTGGCTACACTGACTTGGCCAGCATACACAGAATTCCTTCCTTTGAGTGGTCTTCACTGTGTGTTGGTGTTGTTGTGGTGGCTACATGTGTGGATGTGTGTGTTAGTTCTATTTGTGCCACTGCCTAGCTGTAGTTGTGGTTGTGTTTGTACATGTGTTGGCACAGTTGGATGTGACTTTTTTGATGGCATGTGTTGGGTTTATCTGACTGACATACACATTTTGGGATGATTCTGTTCTAGTTGCTGTGTAATTGCTATGAGTGCATGGTTTGACTCTCCCCTGACAGTGATGTGTGTGTGTTTTGTGGCAGTATATTGTGTACATTTGTTGTGTACTCACCAGGCTCTGGGATGTCCTCTAGTCCATATATGCTCACTGGCGGTAGGATGGCCCGCACCTTCTCCTCCCAGGGCCTGAGGTATATTGGCTTGGCAGGAGGGCCACTGCCGGTGTGTTGGCTGTTGATGTAATCTTGCTTCAGCAGCTTCCGCATCCTCCTGCGCACGTCATACCACCTGTTCTGGATGTCGCTCTTTGTGCGCCGACATGGTGATTGTGCGTTCACCCTGTTGATGATCCTCTCCCACATCTTGGTTTTCTGCGACATGGGGGTCTGTTGGACCAATGTGCCAAACAGCTGTGGCTCTACCCTGAGGATCTCGTCTACCAGGACTTCCAATTCACAATCTAGGAACTTGTGATTCTTCTTGGGGGGCATGTTGATGGGTGGTGATGGTGGGTGATGTGTGTGTTGGTGTGCAGGTGAGGGTGTGTGGGTGTGTGTTGTGCTGGGTGTATGTGAGGTAGGTATTTGTTGGTGTGCTGCTGGTGTGTGGCTTGTGTGAGGGATGAGCTGTGGGTGTGTGGTTGCTTTCTCTTGGGTGCTGGCAGTGGAATGGCATTTGCAAAGGCTCATGGTAGTGATTTGTGTCCTTTATATAGGTGGAGTTGTGGGTGTGTCTTTGTTCTCTGTCCCCACCCCCCCAGTATTTATTGGCTTGGTAATTGCTTGTTTGGCCTTTTTTGGTTGATTTTTCCTTTGTGCTGTTTGTGTATGTTGGAAACGTTCTTGTGACCGAGTCGGACCCTGCATTGGTCTCAGTACGGTGTTTTCCGCTTCGTTCACGCTGTGTTTGTGCAGTTTTGTATGCTGCGTACGCGTCGGTCGCGGTGTATTGTGTTGCTTCGGCTCGGTTTTGTATGCGTGTCGGTCGTACGGCTTGTCCTCCGTCCGACTCGGTCAGTGTTTTCGCGCCTTGCATCGTACTGCGGGTTGGAGTTGGCGGGTACGATTCGGTCGGATTTGTTCCGGGTGCGTGTCGGTCGGTTGGATTCGCGTGTTTTTCCGGCCGGATTGCTATTTTCCGAGCGGCTCGGTCGGTCGGCTTGGTTTCCTGACGTGTCGGTCGGATTTATCGCGGCTTGCATCGTACTTTGGCGTGTCGGGCGCCACTGGTACGTGTCGGTCGGTATTTTTTCCGGATCCGAGTCGGTCGGTGCTTTTTCCGGCCCGAATCGGAATCGACCCCTAAGTGATTTGCCTAGAAATACAGGATGTTGAGCGTCGTTGCTGAGACTCGAACCCGGTTCCCCAGCTTCGACGTCGACCACTCTAGCCGTAGCTACATCCTCTCTTGGTTGCCTTGGATCTAAAAAAGGCATTTGACATGCTCGTCTGTGAGTATATGGCAGTAGTTCTGGAGAGAATGGGTATTGGGGTCAAGTTTCTAAACCGGATTAAATTGTTGTATACTGATCCCACTGCTAGGGTTCGATCCGAGTCATAGTGTTGAAAAGTTGGTCTGTGGAGTGGGGAACAAGGCAAGGGTGTCCAATGTCACCTTTATTGTTTGCCTTGGCGATACACCTATGTAGGTCTCTGGAGGCATGAGACGTTAGACTGGGGACGACAACCCAGTTGGTGTCAATGTATGTGGAGGGCACTTTGATATATTTAACACAGCCTGGGCAGTCTGTCCTTTGGTTTATGTGGAGTTGCAGAAGCTTGGAGGTGTGTCCGGTCTCTGGGGGAACCGGGGCAATACCTTTTTGTTCCCCCTGGCTTCGCTGGTGGCCTGTCCACTTGAGGAACTGTGGGACCTTGATGTGAAGTGGGAAAAAGATAGATTTTTCAGTACCTGGGTTATTCAGGTGGGTCACACTGCACATAAACAACACTCTTATCATATGGGAGGAATTGTTTGGGGCTGAGAAATTCAAATAGATTTTGGAATACACTGCCAATTTGGGTAATAGGAAGAGTGGCTTTGGCGACAATGATATTCCTTCTAAAATGTTTATATATCTAACAAAACTCTCTGCGCCCAGTTCCCGGCTCCACTTGTATGGAGTTGGACAGAATACTGACCTTATTGTTGTGAGTTAGTAAGAAAAGTAGGGTGCGGTATTAAAAAGAGACCCAAGTGGAGGCAAGGTTGGGGCTGCCAGATATGGAACTCTACTATCTCGAAGCACAACTCCAGTATACACCAATGTAGTGTAGCAAAGCGGACAACTGGGAAAAACTACTTGTCAGAGGAATTATGAAGGTGCGATCATTGCCGGTGTGTTTAATGAGGAGATATAGCCAGATTGTACAAGAGGTGTAGATGGCTTGGGAGACAGCGGCTATGAGGGTGTTGACTAGAGCCCCCCATTCTAGGTCCTTCCCTTGGAGATGGCAGCGGTCCCTATAGGTAATTAGTCAAAGCATGTCTATGACACGATGGGAAGAAGGCGGGTGCAACATGCTAGGGGACTTGTAACGGACCGAAAGATTTATCACTTTCGAAAAAGTATGCAATAACTTTAATGTGGGCAGGGGACACGGTTTGTAATTTGCAAAGCTTGCTAATGCTGCCAGAGAGATATGGATGAGCTTCCAGGTCACCCTGCAGCGTAGTTGCACTCTTGAGGCCCTGCTGGAGACCGAACACTCTTGGCACTTGATGTAGCTATTGTGCAAGACATTTAAGGCAGATAGACCAAAATCTCCCTTGAAAGTCAGGCAGAGGTGTGATGAGAATTTACCTGAGCCACTGTCCGACCAGAAGTGGGAGGCTATGTGCGCACAGGTGCAGCTCAAAACAAGTAATCTAAGGTTTAGGCTGACACATTTTTATTTTTTTCATCACACGGAACTCAACCCAGAGCAGCTTCACAAAATATACCCAGATCGATCACCAGCTTGTACAAGATGAAAGAGATTTAAACATATGACATAGGCATGTGGTCCCATGTTGACCTAATGGAAGGAAGTAGTGGCAAATATGAGACGGGCGTCCTCTGTTAAAATTGAGACTACGATTAAGCATTGCCTGTAGGCGTTATACCAAAACCAGAAAAAGGGAAAAATCCAGTATAAATTGGCTTCCCTGGGTCTCCTGCTTGGCAGACGCAGACTAGCCATATAGTGATTGTTGTACACAGCCCCCATTTACGTGGCTTGGCTGAGGGGCACGAGAGAATGAGCCTTGGCAGAGGAAAGTCACATGAGAGATGTGCGTATAGATGATAAAGTTGCCAAAGGCTTAACTCTCTGGGTAGAAATGCTTAACATGCTCTCTGACTCCGCTGATGAAAACAGATGCAGACAGTTCATAGCAGAGGAGTACAAATGGGGAAATGGGGCGAGGGGTACGAGTGAACAACATGACCAAGAGACGAGAGGGGGTCTTGAATGTTACAGATTGTAGGACGAATGAAAAGTGCTACATTGGAAAGGATACATTAGTGTGACCTTATAGTGGACTGCTTACATTTTTACTGAGATGTGCAATTTTTGGGGCGGAAGGTTCCTACAATAATTTAATTCTGCTGATCATGTGCTTGCTGTTGTGCCTTGAGGATAGGGATAGGGATAGGGAAGGGGGGTGCGTTATTGTTTTCAATCTTGTTGATTTTGGACTTTATGTATCAGGGATTGTGTTATATGCAACAAACCCTAATAAAGAGAGATTACAAAAAAAAAGACCTGCTATAGCATTCTGGTGGTAGCAATATTGTTGAGCTTGAATGCGGTCCTCCGGGCGGGCATGGAGGTTCTAAAGCTGGTGATGCTTTGAAGTGTGCTCTCAGTTGCTTGATGGCAGATGATTAAGAGGATGCCCTAGGAGTAAGCTATCAGCATCCTTTGTTGTAATTAGGATCTTCTGCAAAGCATAGAATTTCCTCAACAAATAAATTTACTAAGAGGGGTGAGACCGTTTTGGGAGATTAAATAAGTGGCAGTCTCATAAGATTATTCAAATAAATGAGACTGTGACGCTACTTAAGCAAGCAGTACTTCTTTTCACCTATCCACATTGGAAAAGAACTAAGCCTGGGTGGAGTTCGTGGAGTTCCGCGTAGCAGAACTCCGTGAAATGACAAAAAAAACTCCACCGCACTACGCGGAGTTCTGCGAGCGGCGGAATGCGTTAGGGTCATACCATTCACTGTGATTTTGAGCGCCGGGTGTTTGTCCTGCGCTGTAAAAGGATCGTGAATGGCACCATGCGCAGCGCAAGAGGGCGCAGCTTCCTTTCTGCTGCTCGAGTAGATTTTCTACTCGAGCGGCAGCTTTTACAACGCAAACGGAAGGTTTCTCAACGCAAGTGGTCGCGACCTGCTGCGACCACTCTCATTGAGAAATCCGACCACCCGCATTCAGAAATCTCACCAGGAGGTTGTTTTTCCTCGCTCACACTCGCCAACTAGACCATGGCGAGCACGAGCAAGGAAAAATCTCGCCAGGAGGTGGATTTTCCTTGCTCGCGCTTGCCAACTTGACGTTGAGAAGCGCAAGGGAGGAAAAAACCTCTGCTCCGCGGAGCGGAGTTTTTGGGAACTCTGCGTGCTCCGCAGAGCGCGGAAAACTCTGCAAACTCCGCAAACGGAGCGGAGCTCACCACCCAGGCTTAAAAAGAACATGAGATGGAGGAATCAAATAAGAAGAGCATCTCTAAAAGATGTCATGTATAGGAGTTTACTGAAAATTAAGGGGCGCAGGGATCCTCCTCATATCCTAGGCAGCAAAAGCTGAAAGAAATGATTAATAAGGCTGATCTTGCAGCTTTAAAAAAACCATAGCCACCCCCCTCATGGCAAGCGTAGAAGGTTTAATGCTCAGAATGTTGACCAGCCTGGTGAAGATACTTCGCAAAGGGGAAGATAAGTGCAGGACTGTTACTTCACTGAGGTTCTGTTGCTCATAAAAAGTAGGATTTCCATTCTACTAGAAGAAGAGAATGTATTTGCTCATTATGAGAAGAAGTCAGATCATCATCCTGCTCGTTCTTCAAAGGGTTTTTCTAAAAATAAATGGAAAGATGTTGAAAATCTGAAATTTCCAAGGGTTTTGTCAAGAAAATACCCATTGGAAATATTTCAGGACAAATTCCCAGTGACTGTAAAAGTAAATTCTCTTATGACCAAATTGGCTTTGCATAGGTCAGTAATATCAGTAGAGGCACCTCTATTAAACACAATGGACATAAATGGTTAATTTGCTTTAAAAGAGCTTATTCTGCTTCACATTTTTCAATTAGGGCCTGTTCATATTTTGCATGCATGCTACAGTCATTACTTCATGATTTGCAGAACCTAGCAAAAGAAGATCTAAGAGGGGGCTGATTGTACTGCTACATTGTCGGGAATGTGGCAGCAGGTTAGTTTTCTGGTTGGCATATGTTTTGATTTTTTTTATGTGCTGCAGTATCCACTTCAGGGTCATCCATTTCAGCAAGGAGACATATATGGATGCGCTCCTGGAAGGCAGACGCTGTGCAAAAGTCAGTGTTCTTTTACTAAAACTAAGGGGCTCATTACAATGTCGGACGGAAAGCCTTCTCCTGACAGTCGGAATCTCCTCGACAATGTCAGAGCCCTTCCGACCGACTCGGTTGCTTTACAGTTCGACCACCTGATTACGATGTTCACGGTCAGAATGTAAACCGCGCGGTCATTCCGAATCAGTTACGAGTGACTCGCCGAGTATTTGTGTCTGTCGGAACCGCATTGTACACCCCTATGGACAGTGTTTCCGCCCTCGGGATTACGATGTTGAATTCCAACAGTCTTTCCGCTTCGGCCTGTCCGACACAGAAAGGCTGTCAGAAAGTGACTTTGGGAGCCCCTGGCAGGGCCCCCTTGCTCCCGCAGTTTATGGTTGATGGCAGAGGGGGTACTAAGGGACCCCCCCTGTAAAACCCTGCACTGTGTGGCAGGCACCCCATTTCTCCATAGGAGTCTGTGTTACGGCCTGTTGTCGGGCGGAACACGAGCTCCCATAGGGAACAATGGGACTCCGACTGAACAGTGTTCGGTCGCATCGTAATCCGATGGTCGGAACCGCCGACTGCAAGTCGGCCGATTCCGAGTCGGTGTCTGGCAGAGGCTTTCCGCCCGTCATCGTAATGAGCCCCAAAGTTTTTTGGGGCACAGTTGGAAGATCTTGTTAAAAACAACTGCTGCAAACAGGAGGGGATGGCACCAGCCAGAACACCAGGCAGAGGAGCAAGAAGACATTTTGGATCAGGTTAATCCACCTCAAAGCCTTTTTCCAGCCCTTTTGAGCTAGGGGTGTGGTTGGGAAGCCCCTAGCCCAGGATCACACAGTAATCACACAGCCTGACTATGCCTGTTGAGTAGGAGGTTGACTTTCATTATTCTACACAGTATGGAAACAATGAACCCTAGATGCCTTAAAGTCTAGATATGATAAAATTGGGACATAGAATAGAATTTCAAGAATCCCCAGAAGAATGTTTTGTTCAATTGTCCAAGAAACCCTTTAAGAGGCAAGTGATCATTCTGGGTGTTCAGACAATAGCACTGGTGGCAGAAAGAGAAAGGATGCTACTTTATAATGTTTGTAGCAAAGAAACAATGAGAAAGTGAATTATTAGTTAGGGTCCACCACAAGTAAAAAAGTCATTAACTTGTTATATTCAGTCTAAGATTTCAGTAATTTCAACCTGAGCTGAACACCTGGTAGCTACAGACACTCAATTGATGGACGGAATGCAGAACAAATCAAAACATTCACCCCCAGTCAAGAGATCTGGGTTAAATCCATCATTCTTTTGCTCACCATGCCACCCCAGTTTAGACCTGGCCATATGCAAATCAGTCTTGACCCTGTGCCTCATGGGAACAGTCCAGCCCGAACTGCCAAGCCAGGTCCTCCCTAGACCGGAAACAAGCATCCTAGGACCGGTTTCGGGGTTTCACCCCACATCAGCCAGGATAGCTTGATTCCAGTGGCACAGTGAGCCCAGGACCCACGTCTGGGCATACATGGCGCACTTAGGGCGAGAAAGCAGAAGACACACAATTGATGGACGGAATGCAGAACAAATCAAAACTGGTAGCTACGGCACAAATGCTTAACTTACAGAAATATATAAAGCATTTAGAAGTGCCAAAACAGTTAAAGTGTCAAAAAGACAACACAATATGGATGTGCGGGTTGGATATACCAACCAGGTTCGACCTGGTCAGAGGTTTTATGTTTAAACTTAATCTTTTTTCTGGTAGTCAAAATAAATCCCTCATCGGGAGCAATCATCAAGCTATATGTGAGGAATTTCTTATAAATTCAAATAGGCGCTGGACGAGGACCCACTTTCAAATTTCATGCCCAGGGAAGACTTTTGGCACCTTCACCCAATTAAGATTTTTACCTTCAGACATAGTCTCTTTTCTGGGGCGTGTAATGTTTCAATGGAGCAAGGCTGTGTCTGCATCCAATGTTCAATTCTGCTTGGACCGATACCTTCTCTTCGAGGGTCTGCAAAATCTGAATTGCTGCTGTGGAGAACCTTCGAGCAGGAGGAACCTGCTTTCCCAGAGTTGTCATGCCTTGGTCGGACAGGCTGAGGTGGTTGGTCTTGGTTTTCCGGAGGGGTGGAAGTCGAAAGATTTTCGAAGTCCCAGGTTTTCAGACATGAAGGAGAAGACCAGTCAAACCCAACCAAGGGTCCTGTGACCTCAGGAGCAGCACTTGGGGTTCAAGACTCACTCCAGCAGAGGCCACTAGCAGGGTCCAGGTGTCATGATTGCATAATATAGTGGTGTTACTATTTGTCAAGTTACAGGAAATAACAAGACCAAATGTTGTTTGTGAAACGCTTACAACTATTGGAGAACTCGATATGAGGATGTTTGGGATCAGAGAAAAGGTGATTTGCGTGGTGGTGAACATGGAGTCAAAAAAATGAAACTAACATATCTCCCGGGAAGCGAGATTTTGAATGCGGTGGCTATCTTAGATTGTGATTGTATAAAAGGAGAGTGAATTAGGAGTCTCATCGCTTCTTCAAGCAGTTTGCGTTTGGCAGTCATCGGAGGATCATGATGAAGGCAATGTCTTGAGTATTGGAACTGTGACTTCCTACTTTTGCATTATCTTGTCTACTCAGGTAGTTCCCACGATCATTACCATTTTCAAGGCCTTGTATATTCATACCTATTTTGTGCGCACACTATTTTCTATCACTTTTTTTTGTTTTTTTGCACATTCTTGTTTTTGTCTTTCTGTCTTTCCTGTTCTCATCATCGCCATTGTACATATCATCATTTCCACTGGATTTACAAGACTGGAATTTGCGTTGAACCTTTTAGCAAGCTTGTAAGAGTCGTACATCAAAACTACACCACAGGGATTTTCAGAAGGGCAAATAATAACCATTGTTTTTGTATATTTCCACTGAGAAAGTTTCAGAGAAGAAAGGGCTGAGTTAGAGGACTTGGTACTTGAGGTAATTAGGTAAAAGAATTGTATGTGATATGAATGTTACGAGGTTCTTTTCTAATCTGGTATTGTTGCATTGCAGAGTTCTATAGCAGTTCCTTAGTGTTTCTCTCCCTTCCACTTACCCTATTTCCCTTTGAGAGGGTTACTGTGATTTCTGTTACTTTTAGAAGTCATGGTCTCTCTGAGGAAGTGAAAAGGATTAGCTTCATGGCATTCCTGGAGATAACCGGTAGCGGAAATCCGTGGACTGCAACATTTTTGGAAGCCCACGTTGGCTTATCTGCCCGGATGCCATGAATCCTCCCACATTTTCTCTAGATCATATTGGAAAGGCCATTCTAGGTTTACAAAAATAGATAGAATAAGCCATGAGTGAGAATCAGTTACTTAAACAGTAAGTATTAAGTATGATTAACCAAATAAATAGTAGTGGGGCTTCAGCATCAGGTCAAAATTAAAAGAAAAACTCAACTAGTACGGTGAGTACCTTTGATCAGAAAGATCACATAGTAGTTACAATACTCACACCATTAGCTACAACAGAAAGGTATAGTGGTGCCTCACAAAAGGTTGGACATTTTTTAAATCAATGTAGGTTACATTTTTTGTGTAAAACCAGTTCATTTCCAACCCCCAGAGTCAAAGGTTGCATTCATATTATTCTATTTACCAGGGGACGTGCCAGTGTGGTTAATGACAGTGATAGAAAGGAACATTCCATTATTATAAGACCTAGATGTATTTAAAAAGAATTAAGGAGAATTTTGGATAGAAAGATATTGACCCTAGGAGCTGGTCATGAATTAGTAGATCTTAGGCTAATTTTAGATCATTTTAATTTAATGTTAAAAATATATATATATTTGTAACTAGTTTAAATAATTTAATTTAATTTAATATAATTTCCTGTATTTTAAGTCCCTACATCAATTATTTTTCTGTTGAAGGATGTTGCATTGCCAGTGGTTGGCCATGTGTCGTGCTGGACTTATTGCGGTTCTGAATTGGAGAACATTTATGACTGCTTTGGGTCCTATTTGGCTGTAGTAACTTTAGAAGTACAGTTGGTGAATAGTAATGGGCTTACGTATTTGTGGCTGTGTGCATGTCCCTCCCTTAACCCCTCCCTAACCTTGACTAAATCCACTTTTTAGCCCCTCCCCTTTATTCATAAGAATTTCCCATTTCCAACCGCTCCCCTATGTCCCTCCTACACTTACTACAAAAACCTCTACTTAGGTGTGCGAGACTCTGCAGTCAGGTTTGAGATCTCCACATCCAAAAAGTTAGGAGAGGCGGAACCTCCACATATATGTTTGTGACTATCATTTTGTAGTGCATTAGTAGTACTATTACAGTAAGCATACTACAAAATGCAGTTTGTGAATAGACCCGACAATAAGATAGTTCAATAGTAAAGAATAAAGTAAAAGACATTGTGGTAGATTATAACAGAGCATTCAAGCATAGACATTTCAGGAAATGTGTTATAGATGTTGAATTATTGGTCACATGGTACATTACAAAGATTGTGTGGAAACTGACTTGAAAACAATGTAGCCCAACAATATATTAAACCAAGAGAATACAATGTAACACCAATATAGTTGCTTGGATATTTTAATGGATGTATAGAGTAAAACAGCAAATATGCATAAGGGAAAATGTATGTTCCAGTAAATGTTTTGGAAGGAAGAAATGGAGTGAAGGTGTAGCAAAATGGCATATTGCTTTTTGAGACTAATGAAGAAAAACATCTTCACAGAGTTAGATGAAAATTAACAAGACTGAAAGATTGAAGTGGGAAAATGTCAATTCAGTAAAACAGAAATACAGTGTTTAGGCCATACCTTGCAAAAAGAGGAGTTAGTGAGGACAATAAGAAATATGCCAGGTTCAGACACATTAGATAAATTAATATAATTCTTATTAATGGCTGAATTCTATAGCAAAGTCATTCAAAATTATGTAAAAAGATACATAAATTGAGGTAGTTATTAAAAAGGCGAACAGAAGTCAATTGAATGAAGATTGGGAATCAGAATTTGAAAATATGAAAAAGGAGTTTGAAGAATCACTGAATCTGCAACGTTTTTATCCTGAGTGTGTGTAATAATGACAAATGCAAGCACAAAAGGATTGGGAGCAGCCTTATTACAAGGAGAAGGGTAAGAAAAAAGACCCACACATTTGTTTCGAGAGCATTAAACTAAAAGTTATTCAGTATAAGAAAGGGAAGTAATAGCTGTATATTGGGCTAATGTTAAACTAAAACGTTTTTTGTTACAAAACAACCAAAAAAAGAAACTTACAGACGCAATAGCAAAGTGGATATGCATATGGGTGATAACTTTGCAAGAAACAGAGTCATTATTGGAATCTGTGTCTGGTTGAGTGATGAGAAGAGGTAGAGAGTGAAAGTGGGTAAAAGAATCAAGATTAGAAAAAGCAAGGATGTGAAAGACAGAAGGCAGGATATGATGGAGTGTATGCCTTTGAGAGAGTAGGGTGGAAGAGGGTGTATGATAATAATAATACCAGTATTTGTAAAGCGCGAACAATTACCCGAGGGTGTCAAGGCGCTGGGGGCCGTCTGGAAGATTAAGCGAGCTATTGCCCAGAGTCACATGGTGCTGGGCTAACCTGCCACCGGCGATCGAACCGTAAGACCCCGTGTTCCTGAGTCAGCCGCCCTGGCTGCTGTGCCACACCTCTTCCCTATGGAAAAGGTTTCAATGGAAAGGTGAATTTGAGAGAAGTTGTGTGTGTGTGTGTGTGTGTGTGTGTGTGTAAGGGGACAGTTTTAGTGAGATGTAGAATCGAAAAGGTAAGTGTTAGACTGTGTGTGAAACATCTGGTTGTTAAGAGGAGTATGTGGGAGATGGAGGATACGTGAGTAAGAAATATGTGAAAAGAAGCAAAAATAGAAAATGTGGAAAAGAAGGTATGAGGATTATGATTAGAGTGAGGTAAAAAGTGGGAGGTGTACGTGGTAAGTGAGCTATTCAACAGCATGAAGGATGCAGAAAAGAAGGTCGTGGCTTGCAAGGCCAAGATGGCGGACGTGCCTTAACGCTGCTCTGCCACCTATCCCCATTATCCGTCACTTTCTTCCCACCCAGGAATGACATCCACCCCCCACAGTTGCCCTGTCGCTCCCCCGGGGGGACCTAACAGCATACCTGCTGTGGGGTGATCAGGACCTCCTTGTTTGCCGCTGCTGCGAGCTGAAGACCTGCTTAGGGCGGCGTGGAGAAGCAGGAGACTGCATGTCGTGCCGGGAGGTGAATGGTCCAAGACCTTGCGTCTGCCTGATACTGCTGGGGACAGAGAGGCGGGGAACTCGAAGCCGTTACGAGATCCCCGGGCTGCTGGCAACATGACATCCTGCCTGCAGTTGCTGTGGCCTGGGAGTTAACCGCGAGTGGCACAGAGGAACCGACTGTGGCAATCGGAGACGCCTGGCCCACTAGTTTGCTGAAGCCTGGCATCGCTGTGAGCAGGCGAGTGGGGAGGCCTTCCTACAGTGAAGTCCTCAGAGTGCCGGGGAAGCAGCGGTGCGTCTGCGGCTGCCGTGCCCTGGAGGTCTACGGCAAGTGGCGCCGGAGCGAGGAGGGGCTGAGCATCGTGGGCAAGGACGCCTGAGCTGCGGGCGTGCAGGGGCTGGATTACTGGCAGAGAGAGACGGGCCATGGCGGGCACCTCCGAACCCTGGAGAAGAGGCGGGTCACGGACGGGCAACTGCGGTGAATGCTAGAGGAGTCGCAGAGATCAGCGGAAGCCTGGACGCCCTGGAAGAGGACGCGATGAGTTGACATTGTGCACGTTAACTACCAGGCCTGCACATGACTGCAAATTGTCTCACAATGAATGAGCCTGACGCTGCAGCCCGCGGCGCCTTTCCTCTAAGGCCCTACTGAAGCGCAGGGCTTGCCAAGCACATTTCTGGGATCGTGGGTGCAGCTGCTGACACCATATGCTGTGCGGTGAAGACTGTGGCTCTCAGGCTTAGTGGCCTCAGGCCCCCTTCAGCGCATTGCCTGGAAACTCCTAAGCCTGCAATACCTTTGCTCTATGCACTGCAGGCCCCTGCTGTACCCACGTGCTGCTGCCTGACACACTGGACTGCCCTAGATGTGCTGTTTTTATTTATGTCTGCCACTGATAGTGAAAATCTACTTCTCTGCTGGCAACGCGAGGGTGATGATCTGTCTTCCTTCGCCCCTCTAACTTACACTTCTTTGGATGCCGTGCTCTCCTGGCTACTGTGACCTTCGATTCCCTTGGGAGTTCACGCTCCACACTGCATCACAACGCACTGGTCTGTAATCGCAAAAACATATGTATACTGTCACACATCAACCCCATCCTGCTTGCTGTTTGCGCCCAAACGTTGGTTCACGACTAATTTGTGCAGAGTTGCAGCGGAGCGAACGAAATGGGTCCCACCCGGAATACTGACTCACGGACCTCATCACGCTCATAGTCAACTGCAGGAGTTGATCAAATGGACCCCGTGGACCAGCCTTCTTCCCCCGGAGACAGATTTGACACTGTACTGAGGGCAATAGAGAGCTCATGTGCATCCCTGGAATCCAAAAAAGATAATGTAGTGGCAAATCTCACCCTGCTCCACTCAGATCACAGAAAACTAGCCGAGCGAGTGACTACCATGGAACAGACTCTCTCAGAGGTCCAACCCGCCTTTAAATTACTGGAGAAGCGATTACAGGAATATGACACCATGATCCAGCGTTTGGAAACCAGGGTTGAGGATGCACAAGGTCGGTCCAGGCACAACAACATTCGCCTTATTGGACTCTCTGAGGGGGCGGAGGGCAAAAATGCGGTCGCATTTACTGAACTATGGCTCAGGGAGCTGCTGCCGGACACCTGTCGTCATACTTCTCAATTGAGAGAGTGCACTGGATTCCCTTGAGGAGGCCTTTGTCGGGATCCAGCATCTGGCCGTTAATCTTTAAGGTATTACACTACCCCAACAGAGATACTATATTGCGGGAGGCTAGGAAGTTACAGGAAATCAGGCTAGACAGCACACGTGTAATGTTCTTTACGAACTACACACTGGGGGTGCAGCATCAGCGCAGCTCCTTTCTAGCAGTAAAACAGCAACTCTGAACATTAAATTTAAAGTACTCCTTGCTCTTCCCAGTGAGGCTGTGTGTGGTAGCTGCAGAAAAGACTAGATTATTTGATACACCGCAAGATGCATGGGACTGGCTCGAGATTACTGGACAATTCTCTGGCCCGTGACCCAGTGATGAGGGCAGAGAACGGAGGTCTACAGGGAGCACACCTGGATCGCGCCCACGATGTAGAAAACGCCACCTTCCCAGCCTGATGGCAGTGCCAAATCTGGAGCAGATCATTAGGGAACGCAGGCAGGCGGTTCCGGAGGCGGCATGGATCTCTGATCCTACCAACCTCTCGGACCGAGGGGTAGTGTCTATCCGATCGTCTGGGGATGAGGAGTCCTCAGTGGCCTGCTCATTGGACAGCAGCTCAACGATCCTACCGGATATCCCTCCACAGATGTCCGCTGACATTATCTGACTTGCCTTCTGTGTCTCTGTTGTCTGGTGCTTCAAGTTGCCTCCACGGCATGTACACCCTACATTTTCCTGATTTCCTACATATGCATGGTGCTTTTGCAGGCTGTGGAAGACGGGGCCCAGGGGCGCCGGGGGGGTCTCTCCGGCCCACTCATGAGCAGGCAGATGACTCTGAGCAAAGTAGAATGGCTGGTTACAGCTTGTGATTCTTCCTGGGACCACATTTTCCCTTATCACTGACAGGGGATGCCGATCTATCTGATTTGTGCAGCCACTCAACCCCCTTACTCACATTATTGAGGGTTCACTTAAATAGACGCAGTTGTTGTCTTGGTTTGGGCAGCCTCCCTCGGGGTCCGCTCTTTTAGTATTGATGCTACGCCACATTGCCGCCAGGTTTACTTAGCATGTTGTTTTGGTTCTGCTTCGCACACTCATTGTAGACTTTTGACCTTGCCCTTCTTCATGGTCCGATGTATACTCTCAGATTTCCAAATCACATGCTTTATCACCTAGATATCACATGACATCCCAACGTATTATCACCTGGAATGTTAGAGGTATGCATACTCCATCCGGTCGGAATGCAGTATATTCATATCTCAATCGACACCATGTCCAAATTGCCTTGTTGCTAGAGTCGCATTTGATACACCCAGAAGTGACTAAACTGCAACGTAGATGGAAAGGGCAAGTACTTACTACGAATTACTCCTCATACGCCCACAGGGTATTAATCTGGATTCGCTCTGGAACTCCTTTCCAGGCTGAGGAGGTTGTGACAGATAGTGAAGGCAGGTACATCTTTATTAAAGGGAGGCTAGATGGCTCCCACCTCCTATTAGGTAACATTTACGGTCCTAACACCGACCAGGGCTCCTTTTTACAGTCCATATCACAGGTGCTTTCTAAATGGTGCGGCCTACCATGGTTGCTGGGAGGAGACTTAAATAGCGTTCTGGACACGAGCCTGGACCGCTCCTTACCCCCCTTACAGAGTACAGTGGCTTGGATGCACCAGTGGGGTCCTGAGGACATATGGAGATCCTGCAATACACTGACGAGAGAGTACTCTTTCTACTCTCACCCACGTAATTACACATCCGAATAGACAGGATACTTTGTACGCCCAACATATTACCCTCCATCACCCAAGCTGACTACCTAGGTCGCACACACTCTAACCATAACCCGCAATACATTAATGTCACTTGGGACACCGACCCACCTACGGTCGCCAACTGGCGGCTACAGCCGGCTATGTTAGAAGGCCCCCCTTTCCGCAACTCCCTGGACACGGCTATCGCGAATACTTGGACCACAATGCAGACAAATCATCATCGGCTCTGGTAAAATGGGTGGCGCTAAAGGTGACTCTAAGGGGTCATTGTCTGAGACTGGGATGCGGCATGCGGAAACAAGTGGAAGATGCGTTGTCTAGGGTTGAGCAAACCCTACTGACATCCGAGACACACTCTGTCACAGACCCCTCACATGATTCAAACCTCACCGACGAACAGGAACAGCATTCAGCCCTGATGGAGCGCTTGCGCTGCCTCAATTATGCAGCACATTCGGCCAGGGTCTGCGGGCCGCTCGGGAGCTCTCCTTGCCTGGCTGATCCACCAGGAGCGACCGGTGCAGCCAGTTACTGCGCTGAAGTCTCCTGAAGGCGTGCTGCATTATACCCAACACGAAATTCATGAGGAACTGGCTCTGCATTGTACTTCACTTTACTAATCGAAACTGATGGCGTCTGTGTCAGATATTGACTTATTTTTATCGGAACTGTCCTTCCCCACACTGACCCCAGATCAGCGTCGGGACCTTGATGCCCCTCTTACCTTTACTGAGATCCGAGACGCGATGAGGACCCTCGCCACTGGAAAGTGCCAGGCCCAGATGGATTTCCATCTGAATTCTATACGGTGTACGTGAACCTTCTAGCCCCACATCTGCAGCGAGTATATGACACAACGCTCCTCTCCTCCTACCTCCCTGATCTCTCTGCGAAGCCACGCTTGTCTCCTTGCCAAAACCAGATCGGGATCCTACACACTCAGGTTCTTATCGCCCGCTGGCTTTACTGAACGCGGACTATAAAATACTGGCTAGGGTATTAGCGGAGCAGTAGACTCGACTGGTACCCTCCCTGATACACGCAGATCAGAACTGGTTTGTTCCCTCGCGTACCACCTCTTTTAATTTGCGTTGCCTCTTCCGACTCATGTGATACACCCCTAACATCTGGTCGCAATCGGGCTGCCTTGTCCTCGACCGGAGAAGGTGTTTGACACTATTGAGTGGCCTTATCTTTTTGAGTTTTTTCCGAAATATGACATTGGCTCCAAATATAAACGCCTGGTGAAACTTCTCTATGATAACCCATCCCTGAGGGTTTGAACGGGTGGCTTCGTATCGGCGCCGCTGCGGGTATGTAGAGGCACGAGACAGGGTTTGCCCTCTTTCCCCCCTCCTCTTTTCGTTAGCTATAGAGCCATTAGCTTTAGCGATGCGCACATCGGCAGGACCATGGGGCATTACGCTGGGAGGTGAATTGCATGTCATATCGTTATACCCAGATGCCCTGCTTATATATGTCAGAGATGTCCGCTGTGTTCCGGAAGCCACACCTGACTTCCTCACGTGCTTCCCAAGACTGTCCGTTCTGCATGCCAATTAGGGAAAGTCCTGCTTGTTTCCCTTTCTCTCCAATGTGCCTGATCCGACACTCATGATTAATGGAGCCCCGGCTGCTTGGCAACTGGCCATGTTCCGCTATCTGGACATCCGAATCTACCATATGGATCGGTACCTTCTCGATGGTAATCTTAGAAGGGCGATCACCTCCCTAACGGCACAGATATCCTTTTAGAAGACCTACCCTCTCTCGGTCGCTGGAAGAGTGGCGCTCACGAAAATGGTGATACTCCTGCGTCCTCTTTACTCTTTCACTAATCTACCACTCTATCTTTCTCCATCTTTTTTCCGTGCACTCGAGCGCATGGTGAGGGGCCTTATATGGAACAGAACTCGTTGCAGAGTGGCGCTCTTAAAACTGTATCTGCAGTCGGGAAAAGGATGATTGGCAGTGCCAAATTCAGAGCATTATTACTTAGCGTCACAAATGCAATGGGTTGCCCATTGGATAGCGGGACTACACCTCTCCGACATGGCGGTGGATTGTTCCCCCGTGTCGACTGGACGTCCTTCTTCACTTGTTTCACCCCTGTTCAAAGGTATCCCGACCTCGGCCTCTGCTGTTACGAGTGGCCTTCCACTGCTACTGCCGCTGTCTATACCTTACCAAACACATTATGCCCTACGTCCCCGCAATTCCACTGTTGGGTATGCCCAGGGACAGCAGAAAAACATTGATGTCCGAACTCTCTGCGTGGCACGCAGCGGGTTCACACACTAGGGGACCGGTACCACGATGGCATACTTGCACCATATGAGGCTCTGACACAGGAAGAGGGGCTGCCCCCAGGACACTTCCTTAGTCACACCTCTTGGATTGGCACATTGCAACGACTCTGGGGGGATGTCACACAGGACCAACCGACTCGTCTCACAATACAATATTTACATGTTATGGGAGAGGGACGGCATTTCACCCGGTGGTTGGCGGACGCATTCCGATTGCAAACTGCCACACCATTGTCTTCATTGCGGCACCGATGAGAGGCGGACATGTCCCATCCCTGCACTTCCAAGGAATGGGATATGATTCTGGCGGGCCCCACATATGTCCCTCGCAATGCCAGGTTCCGGTTGATACAATTTTACATACTACACAGGGCGTATCTTACTCCCGAGAAAATCAATAGTTATTTTCATAGACTAGACGCGGCCTTTTCCCGGTGCAACCACTACAACGCAGATATAATACACATGTTATGGTCATGCCCCTCGCTTCAACAAAACAATATCCCTTTGGAGTATTGTGAGAGAGCACTAACATTCACTCAAATCAAACCCATGCAATGTTCCTCAATAAGTATTACAAAATCACCAAAGCTACATACACAATATTTTATTCAATGTTTCACAAATACATCACAATAGTTAAAAACCTTCTGTTACAGAAGTGCATTAAAATTATTAAAACACAAACACAGTATGTATCATTGCTCCACAATTACATATATCAGGTTTCGTCTATGGGATTATACTCCTGGAATCAAAAAAGTGGGAGATTCCTACTGGACAGAAAGAAATGTTTTACTGTCATCCAACGCACTAATCAAAACATTATGTCTTGGTCAACACATCATTATTTATAACACATACTCCAGTGACCAAACCAATTCAATTTATGGCTTTAGAGTACAGCGCGATGCGTTTCGGTGGTATCAGTATTTCCGACCACCTTCTTCAGGCAAAGAAAACTTGATGTCTCCGAACAATTCATCAATATTGGTGAAGAACCGATCGAATGTTTTCAAGGGGTCACGATCATCCACCTATTTTAACCAGTCCATATGAGGTCCCTTAGATTATGATATGTTGAAGTGGGCCTGTGAACTTCCAATCCAAAAGGACTAGGTTGTATTAAAAACTAGGTATTTGCTTTTTTTCCTTTTCACATCCACTTCTCGCAATGGAATCAAAGGCCGGGACTTAAAAGTCTCCTGGCATACTCCCGTCGTCCAATTTTGTAAACTGAGTCGCTGCGACAGTACTGGGGCGAGGTCACACAACATCTCTCAACATGTACTGACCAACAGTTTGAGTGCACATTGGAAGTATGTATATTGGGCATCTTTCCCGAGAGATAAGAAGCATAGGACCACCACGTGCCTCCTGAATCTTGGCTTCATAGTGGCAAAACGGCTCATTACGCGGTGCTGAAGATCCAGCGAACCACCGTCTGTAACAGCCTGGTCACACTCCATCCTGATATGGACCAGGGCAGAGGGGTTTTCTCTTTGCAGGGAGGACACTCTGAGACTACGCAAATACCCCAACTTCTCCAACTGGTACGCAACCCTGACTGCTCTCCAGGATACACTAAGTTCAGAGGAGGATGTCGACACCACCACAGTAACTTAAATTGTGCCTAAACAAAAGTACCTACATAGGATATAATACCACTACTAATGCTGTCCCAATGTATAAATACTGAGAGCTGTACCGCAGGTCACAGGACTGTCCCAGAAAAAATGGTAACTTGCACGGGGTAAACTTGGGACTGCTTTGAGTGTCAGCGCACCTTTTGTTGTTTTCCCCTTTTTGTTCCCAAACCCATTACCCCATTCCCATATTGTTCATCTCCGTTCTATAATTTAAACATGCTTGATACTATTGCCATGGAATACGGAGATCAATGAGACTACACACAGATTATTTACTCCGGAGGGAACCTGACGGTCTTGTTGTCCTGTATATATCAGCACATTCTAGTTCTGTAGGGAGACATATACCATACCAGTTATAGAATGTGCTTCCACAAGTCTCCTGCCCTGACGATCAGTCACATACCGATACCCTTATACTTTTATTATGCCTACAATTGCTCTGTAACTGTACAATGAAAAACTTAATTAACAGATCAAACAAAATAAAGAAGGATGTAAAAAAAGCAGGGTGTCTAGATAGTCTGGTCAGGTGCAAAAACATAAATGTATTTATTCCTGTCAATACTTCCCCATTACAAACAATAGCCCACTTCATGTCAAAATGACAAGAATGCCATGTGTACTCTTTTGACTCGTTGAAAGACAGACATCTAAACACTCAATACGTTTTTGCAAGTAATTGATGCAAATATGATACTTATTACTTATTAAGTAGTTGTGTTTTTGCACCACTCAGGGAAATTAATTGACGTGTTTTGGCACTGGACTACAGGCAGAAAGTAGCTGGATCCATAATATATCCTCTCTTTGGCGAAAGAATGCTTTTTATTGACTCGTGCCAGAAGCAATGCAGAGGATCATAATATATGCAAATGCAACTGCCAAAGGAAGCAGAATTAGTGGCCGAGATTGGTGAAGCAGCATAAACAGTCCACAAATATATGTATTTATACCTGTTATTGTGAGTGTCTCCTATATGAGAGAACGCAGCAAAATTAGATTGAACCAAATGGGACTAGCCGGAGAGAGGATATTCACAGAGATGGAAAGCTGCAAGTCTGCCCACAAACCTGGAGCATCCTTGCCTCCTATAGCTTCTACCAGGCTCCCACAGCTCAAGTGGTGCATAACTTCTGCACCCCAATATGTGCACATCACTTTCTTCCCCAGCTGATCAGAAAACCGTGTTTCTCCTGTGCGAGAAGAGGGAAGGAACAACCTATAGCCTGGGTGAGAATGCACAGCTTGTCATATCCTAATGAATGTGACATGCATTAAAAGACTGCTGCTGGCATCCTTGAAGTTGTGCTGTCTTCTTGGGCTCTATGTAGCATGTCATCATTCACACACTTTGGTGTTTTCCCCCTTTAACTAAGACAGACTGCAGATGGAACAGCCAAAAATGACTGAACTGCGTGTGACTGGTAGAAGGAGCTGCAGGATTGACCAGATAAGCACACAAGTGACGGTTTCGGCCAGGACTGGTAGGATACGATGAAACAGGAATTGCAAGCTGTGACACCAGCAGGACCGACCGGATATGATAGCAGTAGTAGTACCCGTGCAGGATGTGACACATCAGGAGTTACAACAATTGCTGTAAGATTCACAATACCTTAGTATTTCTTGCAAGATATGGACAACGTATCTCTGGCAGCAATTCAATTAAAACAAAAGTGGAAAACGATGACAACAGATGCATTGACCGGACATGACGAGTGAAAGTTGCAGCAGCAGTGCAGCACTCACCCATTGACTCATTCATCCACTTATATACTCATCTCAAGCAATTAAGCATCTGCCCAGGCATCTGTGTGTAACCTACATGACACTGATTTTACCACCACTGTGCAAGGTCTGTTTCGCTGCAAAAGCAACATTTCACTGCATCTGCCTTTCGTGAGGGAGGTAAATGCGCTTTGCAATACCCATTCTGTGAGGAGGGAAGCTCTTACTACTGGTGCCTGACTTGTTGCTGTTTTGTGAAGAAGAGAAGCTTGCACTGCTGCTACCCGTGTGTGTTCTAAAAGGAGAAAAGCTTGCATCAGCGCTGCTAAGGTGTGCCTATTCTGCCAAGGAGGGAAGCTTGAATTATTGTTGCGTTGTGTCATCTATTTTATTGACAAGAGAAGCTTGCTCTGCGACTGTAGATGTGTAGCTATTTTGTGCCAATCATGCTTGGCTCATATCTGTTCTGTTAGGAAGGGAAGCTTGCATTGATGTCTGCCTTAATTGGTATTTATGGAAACCTAGGAAATGTTTGGTATTGCGAAATCTTCCTCTAATGCACAATATTAATGATGAGGCAGAGAGCGAGCTCGAACAAAACACATGAACAAAATTTGTTTTAGGTTCTGTGTATTAAAACAGTTTTCAAAATGGAGTAGAATATATTGTGCAATTACATAGCAGCAAAGAGGACCCATATAATATGTGAAACCTTTAGCCATGCCTGGATAACTAACCAACTTGACTTTGCACGTTAGGATTTTTGAAAGCATAATGACATTGTTATAACAAAAAAACTACAAATCCCAGGGTGCAACGTGCTTTTGGTTTAAAAGTCGCAGTTGGCTGAAGGTATCACATGTGACTTAGAACCAACTTAACAATGGAATAAAAAGCAAAACTAAATACAGTTTGTGGGTTGGTTCGTTTTGTTTTTTACTCTCCCATCCCCAAACTGTAGTTCATACATCTTATTTTGGTAAACAATTTTTATTATTTTGGTACAAAAGTGAAAATATTCTTGATAACAACATTGAAGACTTCCCTGCAAGTAGTTTGGCAATTTATCTGTTTATGAGGTAAGCAGTGGTGGCTGGTGACATTTGAAAGTGGTGAGGCGTAAACTTTGTGTCAGAGTGCACCGTGGCGAGCGAGCGAGCCTGTACATCTTAAGGTGGGTTCGGGGGGGTTCGCCCCCGAGAAAATTTTTAACAAAGAGTGGGTAAATGGTGCATTTTCAAGCAAATTTGAGAAGCAGGAAGGTTAATAAAGCAATTGGGAAAGTACAGTTATTACATTAATAAAGGGATGTCATATAACAACATGTAGATAGAAATTTTTCTGAAGCTAGGCCCTGCCAGTGCCACGCACATCTGAGCAACATACACGCTGTGTGCCAGCAGGGCCTAGCGTCAGAAACATTTCTATTGTTATGTTTTTGAAGCTAGAGAATGGTAGAGAGGCGTACACACTATCAGCCAGGGGGCTCACCACAAAGACACTGTCATGGTGTGAGCTGCCACAGTGAGGTCAGGACACAGCCTAATAACCTGCACTAATGGCGGGTGTGCTTGTGAAGTTCACTCACTAAGCCCTCACATACACTCTGTGACCCATACACTGTCAGCCAGGGGACACACCACAAAGACATGGTGTGAGCTTCCACAGTGAGCTCAGGACATGGCCTAATAACCTGCACTAATGGCGGGTGTGCTTCAGAAGTGCACTCACTAACCCTCACCTGCATTCTGTGACCCACACACTGACAGCCAGGGTGCTCACCACAAAGATGTGAAGTGAGCTACCACAGTGAGCTCAGGACACGGCCTAATAACCTGCACTTCTCCGCTAGAGCTCGTCACCTGTTAATCCTTGTGTAAAACGCCAGGAATAACACGCCGCTCTCGACAACAAACGGAAGCGCTTCGGCACTGTTCACCGAAAAGAATGAATGTCACGTTGAACCTGTCACGTGGAGTCTCTAATAATGTTTTACAACAGCGAGTTCTGAAACCAGCGGTGCTACATTCAATTAATTCATTCTAAAAAAAGGTTAACATTAGAAGCTTAGCTTTTTAAAACAAGCATTGGCATAGCCAATAGGTCTCGCCTTTGGGACCTTATAAGTGTTTTGCCAGAGCTTTTGGCTTTACCAATGTCTTTAAGCTATGTTGTGGAGCAGTATGGCTTCTGCGCAGCATGTTGAAAAGTTATAATAAAGTGTTATAAGCATTTATGTCACCTTATATATAAGCAAATAGACATTATGTACAACTGATTGACCCTAAAAAAAACCATATAGAATGTCTTCTAGTTTGTCTGACCTGTTGCTGAGGTGATGCTGTGCTGATGCTCAGATGTTGCTGAGTTATACTGACATGGTGCTAAGGTGGTAGTGTGCTTGTGCGGAGCTGGTGCTCAGTGATGCTTTGGGGGTGCTGTGGCTAAGGTGATGCTGCAATGGTGCTGCTCTAATGCTGAAGTGGTGCTGCACTGGTGGTGAGTTAGTGCTTCGCTGGCGGTGGTGCACTGATGCGAAGGTGGTGCTGTGCTTATGCGGAGGTGGTGCTGTGGTGGTGTTGAGTGATGCTGAGGAGATGCTGCGCTGGTGCTGAGGTGTTGTTGAGTGATGGTGTGGTGGCTCTGAATGATGCTGAGGTGGTGGTGCTGTGCTGATGCTGAAGTGGTGGTGCTACACTGATGCTGAGGTAGTGCTGGACTGGTAGTGAGGTGGTGCTGTGCTGGTACTGAGGTGGTGCTCTGATGGTGCTGAAGTGGTGCTGAGGTGGTGCTGCGCTGGTGCTGCACTGATGCACTGATGCTCAGGTCATGCGGAGTTAAACTGACGTAGTGCCTAAGTGGTGGTGTGTTTGTGCAGAGGTGGTGCTCAGGTGGTGCTGAGTGATACTAGTGTGTTATTTAGTGATGCTGAGGTGGTGCTGAGTGATGCTTTGGTGGTGCTCCGGTGATGCTGTTCTGGTGCTGTGGTGGCGCTGAGTGATGCTGTGGTGACGCTGAGTGATGCTGTGGTGGCGCTGAGTGACGCTGTGGTGACGCTGTTATGGCGCTGAGTTGGTGGTGCTGCACTGATGCTGAGGTAGTGCTGCGTTGTTAGTTAGGTGGTACTGCACTGTGTTAGTGCTGAGGTGTTGCTGCGCTGGTGCTGAGGTGGTGCTGTGCTGGTAGCATGATTACAGTGGCCAAGCGCTCACAAATTCTAGTCATCTGGGTAGCAGATTTATAATAATGGGAGAATATGTTAGGGCAGTTTTCTGGACATCAGAGTTTAAGTCGAAGGTCTTTTGTGATGAGTAGTTTTACGTGCAAACTTACGGGAGATTGGATTGTTGGTTGCTATGCTTTTGTTAGTGAGGGCAGGAGCTATAGGATGTAAGGTGTGGTAAGTGTTGAGTATCGATAGTGCAGACCTCTCTCATTAAAGAATCCTTTCCTACATTATTCCAGTGTCTGTGTGTACTCCATCTTACCTGAACTGCATCCCATCGACTTCCATCCATACTTATTCCCTTGTTGCTGTTGTGGATGTTAGCGGACTAGAGGCAGCACAATTCATTCACACCTGCTCTTTGACGCAATCTTTATGTTAACAGAAAATACATGTGTATACAAACTCATGCAAGGTGCAAACTCAATCAAGGTGCATTGGAATTGTGTCAGTCACCAAAATTGGGGCCAGGGTGAGTAACAGTGCAACAAAGGTGCAGTAGTGTCGTAGGAAAGGTGATAATAGGGCCCTGGGGGGTGGGGGGGGGAGGCAGGTGTACTGGGAGGTCTGTTCCCCCGGACTGGTTGGGTGCATGGTGCAGTGCAAAGGCCTGCGAGAGTAGCAATTTGGTACTGTAAGTTAGAGTGCGGGTCTTTGGAGAGTAAAGGTGATGGTCAGAGAGTTAGGGTCCATCATTAGAGAGAAGGTAGACGCAGCCGCTGCTGCAGTATCAGTATGGGAGTTTTTTGTGTGAGTTTTTGTCAGTAAGTTTAGGGGATAGCTGGAGCTAGGGAGGCTAGCGTAAAGGAAGCACTTGGGGTGCTGATGGATGTAGGGATGGAAGATTTGCTGGTTACTGGGGGGTGGGAGTGGGCACGGGCACTGAGCTGTGCTTGTCCCACAAGGAGGTCAGTGCCAGGGATGGCGATGGCCGTGCTTGCCCGCAAGAGCCAAAATAAGTACAAGTGAGGTTAGAGTGAGGGAGGGAGCCCAAGAGAGTGCCAGGTAAGGCAGGAGCAGAACACACCCTTCAATGGCATTTGGGAAAAGGGGCTTTTGAAGCTGCTGGGAGGTGTGTTGCAAGCAGGAAGAAATGGCAGCTGCAGCACACTTACCAGGGTTACACCCTCTACAAATGAATGGTTTGTGAAAAACTCTTAATCCTTTTAAAAATTAAGCAATTTTCGGGAGAGTGGCTTTCAACCGGCGCATTAAATTATTCAAAGCGGTCGGAATAATGCCCTTTTATAGTCCCCGAATGATGCCAGGTAGCCTGGGTCAATTTGTGTGCAAGGCTCAGCGGCCTAACCCCTCTCCTTTCTGCAGAGGTGAGGAGAGAACAATCCAGCTGATGCTCAGATAACGCTCAGCCAAATTGCTTCCCTTTCTGCAATCAGGCCATTTTAACTTGAAGGCAATTAACGCTATTAAATGGCGGCTCTGCATAAACACGTGGGTGAGAAGCGAGAGTGGCGTGGCTGCCTCTATGCATCCCTAGATAGACAGTTTTGTTTCTATGGCCCGGCGGAATATGCAAACCTCACTCAACGAACCTGTATCTGAACGCATTTTATGCCTAAAGGAAATAAAACAAGCAACACGCATAAAAACAGAAAAGAATGAAACATACCTCTGTACACTACAGAGGCCCCTTCACACTGCTGCCGCAGGGCATGTGGTGCCACACCAGGGAGTCGGCTCAACATTCTATTGCACATTAGACGTCAGAACGGCAGCAGCTGTGGCAGTGCACTGGTCCGTAGCACATATCTGCTGGCTGGTTTGTCTGCCTTAGTAGCTGCGGTCACTGCCTTGTCATGCGCTGGGTGGCCAGACACTAAGCGCACACAGACATGGCTCCCTTCCGCCCTGCTCACAGCCTCATCTCCACCAGCTGTGGCAAATTACCAAACCCAGCACGCCGGCCCCAAAATTTGACGTCTTCATGACAGAACCCCGAGAGCTATGCCCCTGAAGTGCTAGGTAACTTAAGGATAGACATAGAAGAAATATATTCACGGTTAGCAGCAACATCCTTTCACAAGAAACGTATACGTTTAATAAAATATACACAGGTTATTACAGAAGCAGCAGTGTCTTACCACCAAAATATTTAATAAACAAGCACTGAAACACAAGTGCGGCCGTGGCCGCGAAAGTGAAACAGTACTCCGGGTTAAGGGGTGGGAGGAGTGCGATTCCCTTGCGGGAGCGAGCGGCGCCAGGAGCGATAATTGCTACCATATGGCGCCGCTCGCTCCCGCAAGTGAATCGCCAAACGTGCACGCGTTGCCATTGAAGGCAATGGAACGCGTGCACGTTTTTGGCTGAAAAGCCGAAGCGATTTCAAAAGGTCTTTTTGCCTTTGCAGCGCATGCGCGCTGCGTAGGCGAGACCTAAAAAGTTTGCAGATTGGGGGGAAGAAAATAGTGTTTAAAGTTTAGACTTTTAGAGTATATTTACAAATATGAGCAGTATGCCTCCTGGGAAAGAGACTTTGAGCGCTACGCCAGTGTGAAGAATAAAAGACGCAAAGCTTTTATTCAGCAAGAAAGCATTCACTTCAGTAAAATGTAGTTACAAAAAAAAAATTACACGGGCTGTGGCTTAAAGCAGGAAAGCCAACAACCGAGTCATTCTTTGTTCGAAGGATTGCCCAACGCTATAAACTGTTTACTTGTGCGTCTCTTCCCACAGGAGGTGGCTCTTGCTCCCAGTACCGAGTGGGTCCCGGAAGCACAACGCTTTGAGTTATCATTGTCTGGAGACGCAGAAATAAGATCGCGGTAATCCAGCGGAGATTCATAAAGCGGCCCCTGGCACCGGTGGATCACCCTCCCCCATCCAATCATCGACTCACCCATCTGTAACCCAAACTCAAAAACGATGACAATTTACTGGAAGGGGGTTCAAGCAGTCACGGCTCGCAATACTCGGGGAAGGGGGGAGGTCGCGCGGGGTTTCGCGCGGGGGTTACCGCGGGGGGGGACGTTATAAAATGAAAACTTACCTGACCGGGTCCGCGCCGCCTCTGCTCCTGGGCCGGGTCCCGCAATGCCTCTGCTGCTCCTGAACAGGAACAGGCATGCTCCCTCCCCTCCTGTAAGCCAATCACAACTCTTACCTCCAGTGGCGGCCGCTCCATTAGGGCGTTGGAGCGCCGCCCCAATGCTTTCTCGCAGCGTTATTCCGAGGCTGTAGCTGAACACGGTCCGCTCTTTTATGTGAATGCATTGTGTTTTTTAATAGTGTCTTTTCTGAAACTGATACTGCTGTTGGAGCCCTGTGGGATCTCTTTGTGCGGAGCATAAGCTTTTTTTAAGAATCGCCGTGGGAGTGTTAATATGTACCTACTGGCACCGTAATGTATGCATTTGCACTTGAAATGTCATCTCCGCCCTCTTTCTCTCTTACCTCCAGTGGCGGCTGCTCCATTAGGGCGTTGGAGCGCCGCCCCACCCGCCCCCAACCAGGCATACCCCTGCCTTCTGCTTTCTCGCAGCGCGAGAAGCAGAAAATAAAATGGTATTAAAAGAGCGGACCATGTTCAGCTACAGCCTCGGAATAAAATGCAAGCCTAAGTGGGGCGGCATTCCCTCCCTAAAATTAGTGGGGGGGACTCTGGCTACCTGCATCTACTGCCGATTTGTGCCCTGGCTGTGGTGGTCTACCTTGGCATCAGGCTGTGCCCCCTTAGAAAATTGTCCCTTTTCCTTCGGTTACTGCACTTAGGCACTTTACAGGCGACGCCCGGGGACTCCATTCCCCACATTCCTTAGCAGCAGGAGCCGCCACTGTCACCAGGCCTGCGCCAGGAGGCGCATTTGCGGGAGCCCTTTTCCTTCGTTTACTGCACTGAGGCACTTTACAGGCGATGCCCGGGGACTCCATTCCCCACATTCCTTAGCGACAGGAGCCACCACTGTCACCACGCCTGACAAGGAGGCGCATTTAAGGCAGCTCGGGCTCCCGCGGCGCAGGAGCCCTTTTCCTTCGTTTACTGCACTGAGGCACTTTACAGGCGACGCCCAAGGACTCCATTCCCCACATTTCTTAGCGGCAGGAGCCGCCACTGTCACCAAGCGTGCGCCAGGAGGCGCATTTAAGGCAGCTTGGGCTCCCGCGGTGCATGAGCCCTTTTCCTTCATTTACTGCAGTGAGGCACTTTACAGGCGACACCCGGGGAATCCATTCCCCACATTCCTTAGCAGCAGGAGCTGCCACCGTCACCAGGCCCGCGCCAGGAGACGCATTTAAGGCAGCTCAGGCTCCCCCTGCCCGGGCGTGCCCGGGCCAAGGGCGGGCCTGTATGTGCCCGTCCGCGGCCGTACGAGGCTGGGCTGGGCCCTGTCTCTTGGTTTGGTGACACACCCTCGTTCCCTGGCGGGCTACTTGTTACTACAGGTAAGAGGATGGGGAAACGTAAATTAACCATGCCTCCTGCTAAGGACCGCCCATTAACTTCTACCATTACTAGCTTCCTCACTACTGCCATGGGGGCTATCAACAGCTAGATCGAGTGTGTTGAGGAGAGACTGGGGGCTACAAAGCGGGCTCTATATACAAGCACACTGGTTGAATCAGTCAGTCCATCACAGAGTCAGCATCCCAGGGGCTCTAATTCACCCATGGCCCCCATAAAATCCACTGACCCTGAAGCTCCTAATACTACTCAGCAAGGTTGCTCTGTTGACATTTCATGCCCCCCTCCCCCTACGAAGGCAAAGGCATGCAGCAAACCAAAGAGAGATGTATTGCCACCTGTAACCCGGAAAAAAAACTCTGGTTCCCATCGCGAGGAAAAGTGCAAGGGCATCTGATCTAGAAGCTGATTCAGGTTCCAAGGACAATGGAGACTCACTGTTGCATGCACAGTTTGTCAGTTCTCTTGAAACAGTAGTGAAATCCCTCCTTGACCCTTCTTTAAGCATTCTTAACAGTATTGACACTTCACTGAAAATTTTGATCGGCTCTAGTCTTTCTAGTCTAACCACTGGGACCAATAATGTAACAGACTTTGATTCTCTGCCCATGCGTTGCACCGCTTTATCCCCCCAGAGGCCAGTTCCGCCTGATTTGGACCCGGCACCTGGCCGCCGCTCTAACAGTTCAACTATACTAATACCTTACATTGCTCTTCTCAATTTCAAGCACATGTTGTATCAGCGGCTGGTGGAGGCCATTTGACAATTTTAAATGGGGTAAATGAAGCTGGAGCCTCTGAATCAGTTATCAATCTCCACTTCAAATCAAGGAAATATCATGATAGAATCCTTCATCTCCCACCGGAAGCAACTCCGCTGGTAATAGTCCTTAAGAATGTACCACCTTTGTCACCTAATAAGGAGGAAGACTTACCCCAGCTAAGGAATAAAGCTGTACACTGGCTAGTAAAAGCCACGGACTGGCCGAACAGTGAAGATTTATTCAGGAACATAAATAATGTTGAACGTGTTTCATGGGTGGGCGCACAACCTAAAACGAATCTAGGCATTGTGTTGTCGTTAATTTTAAAAACAGGTCATTGGTCCACTCCCTCATGGATAGGCTCTTTTGGAGTGGAAACGCCAGTGGCCCTATTGTGGCGGTACCCCTTGGATATTTTTATAGACCAAGTTCACATGTAGAGCCTAGGCCACATCACATTATTTGCAATGCTCCGCATAATTTTGTTATACCAACTTTTAATCGTTTTTGTCCTCTTGATCATGTGGACTGACTGTACTATAGGGCGTGGGTAACTGTACCAACCGTTAACTGTGACTTAGACATGATAGACGCCGAGGGTAGCACCGGCGGACCTGTCACATCAGTGATTAACACCCCGGCCCATGTAGATAGCCCTGTCGTCTCCGATTTGGTTAGGATAGCATTGGTGGAACCCGCTAACATCTTACCATCTGAGATGGACCAATATACATTGTCCCTAAATATAGCCCAGAAATCCCGGGATGATTACGAGATAACTGCTCACACAACTAACGAGGGAGCACCTCTCGGTCACAATAGTACAATTGTTTATGGAGGCTTGTTTTGGAATATTGCAGGTTTGTCAAATAAGTTGAAGTCTGAACCGTGGCTTGATCTCATAAAAGATTATAGTATTATATGCCTCCAAGAAACCTGGACGAGAGAGACAGTTCATATTAACGGTTATGCTTCCATACAAACTCCGGCCACTGCAGCTCTGGGTGGCCATCTCAAGGGTGGCCTATTAGCTCTAGTTGCGACAACATTATCAGACGGAGTAGGCAAGACCCAGCTTCACTCACCACATTTCCAAATTACTAATATTCTTTTTAAACAGAATGTGACGCTGGTCGTTGTCAATTTTTATCACAATAACTTTGTCCCTAACAATACCGCCATTGCTGAAGACTTAGAGAAGTCACTAAGTAGACATATACAGGAGCTAAATACAGATTTCATTGTTCTCTGGGGGTGATTTTAATTGCAAATTATTTCCCTTATCAAAGCAGTCTGCATGTTGTCTTTTAGATGGGGCCAATGATGGTGGTTGCCACTTTTATCATAATCCATGTGGGAACATCTTTAATTCACTGCTCTCAAAATTTTCTCTTTTTCTTACAATAGATTTAATTCAACCACTTGGCCCAGATCATGTTTCCTTTACAGGTAGAGGTCAAGGTACTCTCATTGACTTCATTGCCCTCTCCGAATACTTTAAACCCCAATCTGTGGCTTTTTCTATCCTCAAGGTTTGTTTCAGTGACCACTTTCCATTGGCCTTTTTTTTAGAGACCCAAACTGGCCATTTTTCTGGGACAACTACTCTACATCCTATAATTTATAATAAAAATAAAGGCCTATTGCGCAAGTGGTCTACTGTCGATCCAGACTCCGTCCTTCAACGGATTCTGACTATTAACATGAGTCAAATTTTGGAGTGTCTGGTATGTAGTATAAATCCCCCATCCATGTTAAAGGCTTTTGCCGTAATAACCGAGACCGTTAATGCTGCTTTATGTAGTGACATTAGACCAAGACTCCGAAAGCAATGTAAATGGTTCAACAATGATTGTTCACAATCTCATAATAATCTTGTGAAAGCACTGAAAAAAAACTGCGGAACAACTTAGTGGTAAAACATCTCCGAAATAAATATAAACGGGCTTTGGAGAAACGCAAACTGGACATAAGAAAAGAGGCCTGGGAACAACTGCATGAAGCATGTCAAAATAAAGATCCCAGACTCTTTTGGAAATCTGTTAACTCTAATATTTTCCATAGCTCCCACAACAGCAGTTTTGATGCCACAATTATGCCTGATGCGTGGGTACAACACTTTTCCAGTCTATACAGTGCCAATGATGAGTACTGTCCCACCTTAAATTATGGGACCACTTTGCTGGTTTACCCAACGATCGATGTAGTCGAAAGGGCTTTAAGTCAAACAGTGAAGAACAAGGCATCTGGCCCTGATGGCGTTCCTGCCAATTTGTTTGTGGCTACTCCCGTCCTATGGCTCCCCCTGTTGGCCAACATTTTAAGTTGTATAGCATCCCAGGGCCCACCCAAATCATGGGGCTCCGTGATTATAGTCCCCATTTTTAAAAAAAGGGACAGGTCGGACCCAAAATGCTATCGGCCTATCTCATTAATTGATTGCACTTGCAAACTGATGGGTAGGGTCATACTAGAACGGCTGGAGACCTGGGTAGCCGAAAGCGGGAAGTTTTCGGACATACAATATGGCTTCAGGAGGGGCCTGGGAACTGTCGAACAGTGTCTTAATCTGCACCTGGTCATAAGTAAGTACACAATAGCTAAGACCGGATCCCTTTACCTCGGGTTCATGGATCTTACATCAGCTTTTGACTGGGTGCAGAGAGGGACATTATGGGAAAAAATGCTGGATTTGGGCATTGAACCATCTTTGGCCCATTTTTAGCCAATATGCATCAAGATGTGACTGGGAGGGTCAGGTACGGAGTGGGTGGGGAACTTACAGCTCCTATTAAAATGAACCGTGAGGTTCATCAAGGCTGTGTACTTGCCCCTTTTTTATTTTGCTTGTATATTAATGACCTAGAAAATCACATTAATCAAGAGAATGCGGATGTTCCCAAGATAGGCACCAGAAATCTTCCGGCATTACTTTATGCCGATGACTGTGTTCTAATGTCCAGAACCAGTGTGGGCCTACAGAAGCTTGTGACTAGGTTCAATGTTTTTATGACCGAATTGTTTTATTGTTTTATTTACAATGAAAGGCTGTCCTATGTTCCAACTTTTTCGTACTTGGGAATCCCGTTTGATCAGAAAGGCACTTGGCACCATTTAGTTGAAACAAGGGACAGTAGTTTTAATCAAAATCTGGAGGCGATATTTAGGTTCACGAAGAAGCTAGGCTCAAGACCAATTAATTCAATAATCAATATCTATAAGGCCCGCTCGTGTTCTGTCACCTTGAATGGGGCTGGAGTATGGGGTTTCTGTAATTCGGCATGTCTCCAAGCAGCTGAGAACAACTTTATGAGACGCTTGTTGACAGTCCCCAGTAGTCTTCCCGCTACCATCTGTCATAGTGAACTTGGATTGACCCCTTTGTCCTTTCGTATACAAACTGCACCAATCCTATTGTGGCATTCAATGTGGATGAAGGAGGAGCCAGCCCCTAATCGCGCAATTATTTTAGACTGTTTTAAACTTGATTATATGTTGAAGATTCCCTGGTTTAGTTATATAAAAAAAACAGTTGGAGTTAATGGGGCTGGCGGATTGTTTTTATAATCCCGTGAACCAGTGCTGACTTTAGGGTGGTGCGACCGGTGCCACTGCACTGGGTGCCAAGGGGAGGGGGCGCCAAAACCCCAGCTCTTTGATTTCCACAACGTTGATCCTCGAGGAAATCAAAGACGGACACAAGTGTTCACGCCATCATGGATGACGTCGCCTTAGTGGCGGCCCATGTGCCGCAATTGCTGTGCCCTTACAAGATCACAGAGCACTTGCTTAATTGGAGCTGTGTCCCATTCCATGATAATATTAGCAGTAGCACGCAAAGGTAGCTCCGCTCTCGACACTGTATTAAAGGTCAGTTTGGTCCCATGAATTGTCCCTATTTCCGTCAGAGTGTTTACGTGACATCCAACACTTTCCATTTCAATAATTCGCAAGTGGAAGCTCGAAAAAAGCTTTCTTGAAAGTCACGTTTTAGTTGGCGCAGTTTTCAGATGTTATGCAAGCTGTGCATTAAAGCTACAAAAAAGTCAGATTGCAATTACATAACTGTACAAAAAAGTTTAACATATTTTGTCTTGATGGATGACGTGTAAGGGTGACATCAAGCTTTGGCCTCCTTGCTCTAGAAAATATTTAATAAAATGTGAACTCCCACAACGCCAATAAAATATGCTTCCTGAGGTTTATTTTTACTATCCTCAAACAGTAGAATACAAAATTGACCTTATAAAAATTGACAGAAACCACAGATATTACTAATAAATGTAAGATGCTATTGTCACACAAAGTTTGAGTCAGCAGAATTTTCATTTGCTTTTGCTCACCATAAAGTAGCGCAGAGGGTTAATGTGCCTGCTGAAAAGAACGGGTACCCTACAGATCACAGAACTGTATTTTATTTGGATAGCTCAGTTGGTCACTGCATGTGTCAGAGAGATTCTTTTGTTACCTGCTGCTCATAAATTGCAATTCTAGTGTAGCACAGCGACCTATGATCTGTCGTCCAAGAGTTTAGGTGAATGTAGACTGCGTGATATAGGTTAGAATGTAATTTCTCCCTATTCTTTCATTATACTAAAGTTGCTAAAAATGGTTCGTTTAGGTAGAAATGTATTCTTACTACTAAAGCCAACCCCAGCCACTGTGGTACATTTTAAATCGTGAGTTTGTGCTTTTCCAGACCAACCACTTAAAATAAACTGCCTACTGGTTCGAATGTCACGTGAGTCCTACACAATTTAATCCCCATTGTCTTTTGTAACATTTCCCTTAACGTTTCGCATTGCTTCTGTAGAATGTGTGTGTGTTTGATGTAAAGTGCTCTGACACTCTACTCTCTACATTGGTATGAGTAGCACTATTAATCAAATGAAATGCGTGTGAGACAAGAGCTATGGAGAGATGAGGGGTCCTGTTGGAGGGTGGTAGTGAGGAAATTTGTGTAGAGTGAGGTTTTTTGGGGGGGGAGGGTGCCAAAAAAGCCTGCCACACATGGCGCCACCAGCGCTAAAGCCGGCCCTGCCGCGAACATTGCTAAGATCCCTAAAACCAAATTGAAAAAGGACTTCTTGACCAGCCTAAAGTTGGTAAAAAAGAGAGTTTTGGAACACTCGCTTCTAGTACGTTCCCCAGGTGTGGAGCCTTATCTCTCTTTTTATTTTTGTCACACTAAATTCTTTTATCTTATTAGATTCAGGTTTGGCATCTCGCACCTTTTGGTTTCTTATTCCCGCAATGCCTATTGGGATGTTAAACTGGTTCTTTGCCCTTGTGACTCCAAATCCACTCAGAGCACGCTTCACTTCCTGTTTTTTTGTCAACTTTATATCAAGCCAAGGCGCGATTATTTTATTCCACTTCAAAAAATTTAAATATTAGGAAGTGTCGGCCAGCTTTATACCATCTTCAGCTTTAAAATTATTAATTTACCTGTCTAATGGTCTATAGATATATCTCCACAGCTGTCCGTTTACATAATATTGTTGGGAAATGATTTCTTTTGCTCAGTTTTTAATGAATTAATTTTAGATTTTATGGTCCATGGGTCAGGGGCTTATTATAAAAGTTTATTATAAACTGTTTCTAGTTCATGCTGCTATTTTGTAGAAATTTTAACCTAATTAATTACCTTTATTACACTTCGATTATGAATTATTAGTGTTTTGAAGTGTATCATACATTGAATCACATTTTTAATTCGTGTTTCAAATGTTTTTTTAATTTTTTTATTTTAATGACGTATTCTTTTATGGCTGCAAGTCAGCCGAATAAAGATTTGACTGACTGACCCCAAAATTCTTCCCCCCACCACAACCCTCCCCCCGAGGCATATAGTCGACTAGACACAAGGAGAAAATGGTAAAAAAAAGGAAAAAAAAGGTGGGATAGCTCACTCAAGAATCGAACTGTATCCCCTCCCCAGAATGGTCCCAGCAGTCCCCCACCCCAGGAAGGATAGAGCCCAATAGACACCAGGGAAAAATGGTAAAAAAGAAGGGGTGGTGTGGACTACAAAGGCACTTGCCATAGCCCCCTTGCAAAATGGGCCCAGCAGTCTTTCTGATGTTTGTTGGGATTGAAGGAATTATCCCCAATCAAGGACGGACTGTGAACCGAAACCGGCCCTGGCAAAGAGTTTGGCCGATCCCGGGGAGCTGAGGGGGGTTGCCGGAAAGTTTTGTGCTGCTTTTGTTGCTGGGAGACGCTGCAAAACCGGCCCCCGGTAACAAAATGGCCCCCCAGGGGTCTAAGACCGCCCCCCAACCTGGCAGGCCAACTGGGAATTGCCAGGTGCCCGCTACTGCCAGTCCGGCACTGCCACCAATCTTCCCCCAAGGGGGCAGAACGGCCTCTGGATGCCAGGGATTTTTTTCAATAGGGTGGGGGGGCCTGCCCACTCTAACATCACACTCCTGAAGTCCTAACAATCTTTCTGCCCTCGTGAGGACCAGCACATCTCCATCCACATGTCAAGTGAAAGGAAAATTGGATTTTTGGGTATAGGTTTGACATATGGACTGGCAGAGGAGGAGTCACTCCCACTTTCTATTGCGGTGACAGGAATGGACCAAACCAGAGACCATACGCAGACTTCATTGATTTCATATGGCCACAGTTTCCACCCGTTCCTGTCGCAGACAATAGACCCAGGGAGACGTGTGGAAACCACTGAATGGTAGCAATTTTGTGGATCTTGCAGATCCAGAATTTCTGTTACAGTAATATGAAGAAAATGCTTGAGTTTAGCCAAAGTTTGAGGAGGGGAATTATGGGTAAGAAAATGTTATCAGATCCAAGCAAGTCATGTCTAGGTTTTGTAGGTTTTCCCATATACTGCAGCATACCACGTTGTCAAAATGGGTCATTTTTCATGGCAAAAATGTGATGTCTTCATGTTGGGTTTGGGGGCTTTCTTGTGACAGGTGATAGGCCTGGCCACACAAGTGGGCTACTATTTTTATCAGAATAGTATAACTTTTAATATTATCAGTTGAATAGTGTAACATTTGTTGTGAATTGAATTTTTCTGCATTTTTGGTTTCTAAGTGTATACCAGTGTGCAAGGAAGAACATATTTGACAAAATGTCATGTGAATCACTTGGAAGTATGGTTAGTTCCACTAACTGTAGCTTGCATACTTGCCTTGCAAACCATAACTCAGACACTGATGGCAATGCTCATGACTGTGTTTGGACAAAATATCGAGTTATAAATATCGGCAGACAGAAATACTGGAAATGTAGTATTGTGACACACAAATATGGTGATGCACAAATATCGTTGACAAGAATATCGTTTTTTGAGGTAAGTAATATTGTTTCAAATAATATTGATGTTTTTAATATCGTTTTCACTAATATAGTGGTGAAAATATAGTTTTTAAATCATGTAAATGTGTTTTAGTTGATACAGAAAATGTATGTGTTACTATTGTTTATATAAATGTTATTAAATATTTTTAAAATATAACTTGTAGTTTTAAGTGATATGGATTTTTTAGTAATTTATAGTGTTTTAGCGGATTGTTGGGTTTGTAGGGGGATGAGGGGAAGTTAATTAAGTAATATTTAATTAAGAATTATTTAATACATTTTAATTACTTATATGATTGATATTATTATGTAAATTATGTAATACTGTTTTATTTCTGTTATATGTTTGTGGGCTGTTATGTTTGTAGGGGTATAGGGTGAGAAGTTAATGAAATAATAATTAATTAACAATTATTAATTGATTTTCAATTATGTAATATATGGAATACTTATTTATTTTACTTATATTTTAGTCGTGGGCTTCTAGGTTTGTTGGGGTGTAGAATTGATTTTTAATTATGTTAATTATGGAATACTGATTTATTTTACTTATATTTTAGTTGCAGGCTGCTAGGTTTGTAGGGGTATAGGGTGGGAAGTTAATTAAGTAATAACTATTAATTATTATTGGTACCTTAATTATTTAATTGAATTTTAAATGTGTAAATTGTGGAATACTTATTTATTTTCATTGTATTTTAGTTGTGGGATGGTGGGTTTGTACAGGTCTAGGGTGGGTAGTTAATTAAGTAATTAATTCCCTACTGTTACACGGACTCGAGTGGAAATAGTAAATTTTACCCCTCCAAAGTCGAACACTTTCCTTACAGTCAATCAATCAATCAGGGGTTTGTTAAAGCGCGACTACTCACCCGTAAGGGTCTCAAGGCGCTAGGGATGGGGGGGGTGTGCAGGTTCCATCCATCAAGGAGGGGGTCTGTCGAAGAGCCAGGTTTTGAGGTTTCTTGCGAAGATGGGGAGCGATGTTGTCTGTCTGAGGTGGAGCGGAAGGGCGTTCCATGCTTTGGCCGCGAGGAAGGAGAAGGAGCGGCCTCCCGATCTGGTCTTTCTGGTGCGGGGGACCACGGCGTAGGAGAGCTGGGCTAATCGTAGGGTCCTTTGGGGTGCGTGGAATTTGAGTCGGCTGTTCAGGTATGCTGGTCCGGTGCCGTGGAGGGCCTTGTGTGCGTGGGTGAGCATCTTGAAGGTGATTCTCGCCTCGACAGGGAGCCAGTGGAGTGTGCGCAGGTGCTGGGAGATGTGGCAGTGTTTTGGCAGGTTGAGGACCAGTCTTGCGGCGGCGTTCTGGATGTTCTGTAGCTTGCGGGTGAGGTTTTTGTTTATTCCGGCGTAGAGTGCGTTGCCGTGGTCGAGTCTGCTGGTGACCAGGGCGTGAGTGACGGTCTTTCGGTGTTCGAGGGGGATCCATTTGAAGGTCTTACGAAGGAGGCGGAGGGTGTGGAAGCAGGAAGACGAGACAGAGTTGATCTGGCGGTCCATTTTGAGCTCGGAGTCTAGGATGATTCCCAGGTTGCGTGCGTGGTCCGTGGGGGTTGGCGGGTTTCCGAGGGCGGGGGGCCACCAGGTGTCGCTCCAGGCATCGGAGTTTGGGCCCATGATGAGTACTTCTGTTTTGTTGGTGTTTAGTTGTAGGCAGCTGTTTTTCATCCATTTGGCGACGGCTTCCATGCCTTCTCGAAAGTTGCGTCTGGCGGTGTTGGGCTCGTTGGATAGGGAGAGGATGAGCTGGGTGTCGTCTGCGTATGACACGATGTTGAGTCCGTAGGTTCTGATGATGGGGGCGAGTGGAGCCATGTAGACGTTGAAGAGCGTCGGGCTGAGGAAGGAGCCCTGGGGGACTCCGCAGGTGGTAGGTGTGGGGTCCGAGAGGAAAGGGGGGAGTCTGACCCTCTGCGTCCTGCCAGAGAGGAAGGAGCGGATCCAGTCGAGGGCCTTGTCCTGGATTCCTGCGTCGTAGAGTCTGCGTATTAGGGTGCGGTGGGAGACTGTGTCGAACGCCGCTGATAGGTCGAGGAGGATGAGGGCTACTGTTTCTCCTTTGTCCAGTAGGGTGCGGATGTCATCTGTTGCGGCGAGGAGGGCGGTTTCCGTACTGTGGTTTTTTCTGAAGCCGGATTGGGAGGAGTCGAGGATGTTGTGTTCTTCAATGAAAGTGGCGAGTTGGCTGTTGATGGCTTTCTCGATGACTTTCGCTGGGAACGGGAGCAGGGAGATGGGTCTGTAGTTTTTGAGGTCGGTGGGGTCCGCTGAGGGTTTTTTAGGAGGGGTTGACCTCGGCATGTTTCCAGTCGTCGGGGAACGAGGCGGTCGCCAGGGAGCGGTTGATGGTGTGGCGGAGCATGGGTGCGATGGTGTCGGCGGCTCTGTTGAAGATGTGGTGGGGGCAGGGGTCCGTGGGGGCCCCTGAGTGGATTGACTTCATTGTCTTCAGTGTGTCTTCGGTGGTGAGGGCTGTCCAGTCGTCAATCGCTGGTTTCTGGGTGTCGGGGTGGTTGGTGAGGGTTCAGTGTGTTGGTTGTCTTCGTCGAAGTTGTCGTAGATGCTCTTGATTTTGTGGTGGAAAAAGGTGCTGAGTTTGTCGCAGAGGTCTTGTGAGGGAGGGATGTCGGTAGACTCGCTAGTGGGTTGGGCGAACTCCTTGATGATGCTGAAGAGTTCCTTGCTGTTGTGCGCGTGGGTGGAGATTCTGTCTTCAATCGCTTTTATCCTCGTTTCTCTGATGAGTTGATGGTGGCCGTTGGTGGCGGCTCTGAAGTTGTCGTGGGCTTCTGTGGATTTGGTGTTCCTCCAGGCCTTTTCGAGGCGGCGGCATGTGCTTCTGGACTCTCGAAGTTCGGTGGTAAACCATCTGGCTTTCTTGGCGCGGGTATTGTTGTTTTTCTTGAGGGGGGCTATGGTGTTGGTGCTGTCCAAGATCAATCTATGCAGGGTTCGGGCTGCGGTGTTGGGGTCGTCGTTTTCCGCGATGGTTGGGGTGGAGTTGTTGAGTGAGGAGGTGAGCTGGTCGTCAGTGATTTTGGTCCAGTTTCTTCGTGGAAGCAGGTGCTGGTGTCTGTGGATGGTGGGTGTTCTGAAGGTGAAGTGGACGCAACGATGGTCGGTCCATGGGAGTTCGGTGGTGTGGCTGAAGGTGATGGAGTTTCCTGTAGTGAAGAGGGGGTCGAGGGTGTGTCCTGCTGAGTGCGTGGGCTCGGTCACGATCTGGCGCAGTCCAATGTTATGGAGGTTGTCCAGGAGGGATGTGGTGTTGGGGTCCAGTTGGTTGTCGAGGTGGAAGTTGAGGTCTTCAGAGTTGAGGTCTTCAGAGTGGAAATAGCACATTTTACCTCTCAGTAATCCTATGCTTTCCCTACTTTTGCCCTGTTTGGAATAAGAATAGTAAATTTCACCCCTCCAAAATCCAACGCTTTCCCTGCTGTTGCACAGAATAGAGTAGGAATAGTACATTTTATCCCTTTGAAGTCCAATACTTTCCTTATTGTTGCGCTGTTTGGAGTAGGAATAGTAATTTTAACCCATCCGAAGTCCAACACTTTCCATACTGTTGTTTAGACTGCAGTGGGAATAGTATGTTTCACCCCTCTAAAGTCCAAGGCTTTCCCTGCTGTTGCTCAGACTGGAGTGGGAATAGTAAATTTAAACCCTCTGAAGTCCAATACTTTTCCAACTGTTGCATTGGCTGGAGTAGAAATAGTAAATCTAACTCCTCTGAAGTCCAACACTTTCCCTTTTATTGCTCTGACTGGAGTAGGAATAGTAAATCTAACCCCTCTGAAGTCCAACACTTTCCCTACTGTTGCATAAACTAGAGTGGCAATAGTATATTTAATGCTCTTAGACTCTAACAGTTTTCATAATATTGGTTAAATCGATTTTATAGCATTAACTGTTTTATTTTTTATATTGTATAGTATTTGTTTTTATTTTTAAATATACTTTAATGTTTATACTATTTTTTAGTAAATGTGTTTTATTTATTTTTTATTTTTATTATTTTATGTTATTTATTGCATACATTAATAAATATATTTTTCTTATTCAATTGTTTATATTTATTATGGTTTTATTGTGTATGTATGTTATGTATGTATATATATATATATATATATGTGTGTGTGTATATGTATGTAGTGTAATGTAATAGAAATATTTATTTTGCGTTATATGCATTTTATTAATATTTTAATTGTATTACTATGAATGTATACATATATATTTTCATGTTAAAAAAGTTGAAATGTTAAGAAATAATATAATACTAAATAAATACATATTTGTATTAATTATATGTTATATATATATTCATAGTAATACATTTAAAATATTACAATTTATATAACGTAAAATAAATATTTTTATTAATTATGTTATACTATATATATGTATATACATATATATATATATATATACATATATATATGTATATATACACAAACACGTGTATGTGTTTGTGTGTTACTATAAGTATATATTTATATATATATAGGATTAGATATTTCTGTCTATTTTTGTGCAATATTAGTGTTAACGATTATTTTTCAATATCTTTGTACTTACCATTATGAGTATATGAGCACAATATTGTGGTAAACCATATTTTTGACACAATATTTTTGTCAACGATATTTTTTACCATGATATTGTGTCAGTGAACTGTTCATAACCTCACCTTGATGTATTGATGACTTCACAGATGATCTCTCAAGTGACATGACATATTACATTATCATTAACATTATGAATCACATGACTATGCATACAGTATAATCTGCTTATTTGCTAAGTGTTGAAAATTAAAGATGTGTGAAGTCTTCTTACTTAATGCTATAATTATTGTAATTTCATAAGCATTGCATTTGGTGTGGTGTGGTGTGGCAAACCCACCTTGTAGTTAACATCCTCCGCATGTAGCCTTCAGTCATATGCAACAGTGTTTGCTGTAGGCAACCACCCTCCCATTTGACCGATTGGCAGCTGCATATGCTGTTTGCAAGTTAAACCCAACTCTGGTTTCTCTGCTTTCTTGCAAATACATCAAATGGTGCGTGCCTAGGTTATTAGCATATCCAAGGTTTTGTGAACCCCCCTTTCAGATCACACAGCCACAGTTGAAGATCTGATTATAATGTGATATATTGCACTTTAAAGCTGTCCTTGTAATATGTATTGATTGCTCAAATGCTACCACTTTATTCTTATAGTGGTAGATATTTAAGTATATGAATGTATCATTGACTAATCTGATTGTCAGGACAACTGCATATGAGATGTAATTTTATGATCAACTTACGTTTTAAGACAAAAAGTAATAAAGATACATGCATTATTTGTATATAAATCATTTCAAGTGAATTTTCTTTGAAGCTGGTTGCATAGCTTGAACCTTTCTAGGTCGCATAGAAAAGCAATATAGGTCAGTTCAGAGGTTTTCTTTCTTGATGATCCCCCCCCCCCTTAATAACCTTGACATTACTCAGGTCTGCATAAAACCTGGGATCACTGCAGTAGGCTTAGCTTGATATAGGGGGAGCGCCGCAACCAGGAGTAACTGCTGCCACAGGGACTGAGTCCCAGTAGCAACCGTGCCTTGAGGCACCACTTCAAGACTGGGGAAAGAGGCGGACACACCCCATTCCAACACGTTGCAGGCTCCCGCTGCTCAGGGAGCAGCGCAACTAGGAGTAACTGCTGCCGCAAGGTGAGTCCCAGCAACAACCGTGGCAGGAGGCGCCACCGTGAGCCATGGGGAAGAGGCGGGGACACCCCCTTCCAGCGCTTCAAAGCGCGTTGCGGGCTCCCTCTTCTCGGGGAGCGCTGCAACCAGCAGTAACTGCTGAAAAAAAGGGACTCTGAGTCCCAGCAACAAACGCACCAGGAGGTGCCACCGCGAGACTGGGGGAGGAGGCGGACACACCCCCTTCCAGCACTTGAAAGCGTGTTGCGGGCTCCCGCTGTGTGGGGCGCACCTGGGTCATGCCAGCTTAAGAGTGGGCCCGTCTGCGCCCATCAGCAGCCAGCAGAGGCTGGGCCGGGCCCCCCTCTTGGCCCTCTGTTTTAGCACCCATCACTCGTTGAAGGCTCTATCCGGGAACATGGGGATAAGGAAAACTGTATCCAGTGCCACATCGAGTGACAGGATTGCCACCATCGACTCTTTCCTGGTGCGTGCAGTTGGGGTACTCACAAAAGAGATTGAACTAACTGAAAGGTGCGTCTCTTTGGAGGAGGTAAGAGGAAAGTCGCTACTCCTGTGTGTTTGGCTGATCAAGGAGCCCTTGTGATGGAGGACTCTGTCCTGTTGTCTGCCTTCCAAGTGAGGACGGAGATTGTATGCACAGATCATGTTCACAATTCATTACCCAGTGAACCCCTTGTTAAAAAGAAGAGAGGAATAGCCCTGCTTAAGAAGCCCGTTCCAGCTTCAACGGAGCCCAATTCCATGCAGGACAATGTGCTCTCTATGCCGCCCCACCTCAAAGTTGATGAAGCTTGTAGCAGGGTTGAAATTATGATGAAATTGATTATAAAACTATCACAGGACCGCCTCGACACCATAGAGGGAAAAATGTCCAAACTGCTTTCCATTTGCAATACAAGTCCCACCTCTGAGGTGTTACTGATTCTATCGAATTCCGCTAGTAACTTGGATGGTTCTGGTAATAAAGATAGAGGTCATTGTTTTCCTCAATCAACTGTTAGCTGTGGGTCTGAGACTGGGTGGGGGGGAACGTCTCTCACTCAGAGCATGCAAACACTGGCTGTTTATGCATCTGCCCCCAAGGTTCCTATTCCATCTGCCCCCCAGTCAGCACATGCAGTTTCATCTGACCACACAGGATGCAGAGGACAGGGGGAGCATGTTCACAGTAACGGCCTGATAAATACGCCTAACCTCCATGGGATCAGTGCTAGGGAAGCTCAGGTATTGCATTTACCCCCGGCAGCGTGCCCATATGTGTTAATTCTAGCAAATGTACCTAGGCTTAAATTGGCAGAGACTGAGTCGACGGAACGGGTGATTCTAAAGATTCTCCACTGGCTAGATAAGTCTATGGGTTTGATCACTCTATCATCTCAAATTCTTATGGCCAGGAGGGTCGACTGGGTGGGGCCATCCTCTAAGACAATACCTGTCGACTGTATAGTCATCAATTTTAATAACCCATTTATTGTCTCAAACCTCCTAAGGCAATCAAGAGGCTCTTTTCCAGGGTTTTCCCAGACTGTTGTTTTTCCTCTGGGTGTCTTTTACAAGCCTTGCAATTTTTCTCTCCCACCCCATAACTTGGCACAAATTACCCCTGTGGAACACAAGGATGTAAATCGAGTTGTTAGTGCCCCCTGTGTGACGCTTAGTAATAGATATATGCCCTTGGAGGGGTTGAAGAGCTGTGACTGACTGATGAATTCCCCTGATACAGTGCCAATTATCCTTAGGGGTGGCTCCCAGAGTTCTGTAATAATCAACGTGATTGGCATTAACTCTGATTCAGTCAGGCTCATATCATGGAATATCACAGTGCTGAGGAATAAGCAGGAATAAGCAGGGGCATAGCTTGGTCAATAAATTGGGGGGTGAGCTACAGATTTTCCGACAATCACACAGCATATCATGGTAATAATTTTATGAGAAGCAGAGCATGAGGAGGGCTTACAGGCCATTGGAAAGGGAAAGGAGAGCGGATTGTGAGAGGTACTTGAAACAGTAATTTGTAAAATAACTATGTTTTAAGACCTTCAAAACAGAAAAAAGAGTGTATGTGTTTGTTTTTTGTCTCAGTGAGTATTTAGAAATTCCTGGTGAAATCCAACAGATGCCTTATCATACCCACCTGAAAGCTCCTGTACCAAACTATTTATTAAACAATACATTCATTAGGGGGGTGTAACACCCCAAACAACCTCCCTGAAGCTATGCCCCAGATAAGATTGGAGCCTCCGATTGGCTAGAGTTGGTGGCAGACTATCACATTATATGCTTGCAAGAAACCTGTGAGATGGACCAGAGCTATGTTGATGGGTATTGTACGTACCATACGCTGGCTAGCCCTTCAAATGTGGGCAGGGCCAAGGGGGGATTAGTTACTTTTATTGTAAATACTTTTCCTGGGGAGGTGATTACGTTTTTTAATGATTCAGTCTATTTCCACTGCTTGTTATGTGACTTCTCAAAGGATTGGGATCTGTTAATAATAATTAGCTTCTATAATACCTGCTTTGATGGGAAATCCTCACAGGTGATATCTGATGTTCATCATAAGCCATTGAAGTTGCTCTGGGTGGACATTATTGCCCTAAGGTCACAAAACCGGTTTGTGGGTTGATAGATAATAAGGATAAGACCCTGGTACACTTTTTACATGATGATTATGGTAATGCCCTAAATAACCTTTCGGTGAAGTTTAACCTTGTTGTTGTGAATAAGTTGAGGGAGTCAGAAGTTGGTCCTGCCCCTACCTTCATGGGTATGGAACGATCATCTACGATTGTTTATATTTTAAGCACAGATCCTACAGGCGCCCTGGTGACTAAATTTGGTTCGGAATTTACGGGATTCAGTGATCACTCCAAGTTGTGCTGTAAGCTGAATGTGGAGTGTGTGAGCAAGCCACATCCCAGAGTTAGGTTTAGGCCCGTCTTAGTGAGAAAAATGAGTTCACCATTAAGTGCAAGGAGGTGAAGTTCCTCCCTATAGTCGTCCGTGATATACAGGCTGAGGTCGCTGGAGCTTTACAAATTATGGTGGCTTTCTTAGAAATCACGCCGAGGGTGCGGCAAGCCCTGACATGAGAAACCTGAAACAAAGCCCTTGTAAAGCTACATATGGCCTTAAGCACTGAGCTGAGAGACAGAGCAGTTATCAGGAACGCGCGGGCAGTATATAAAGAGGCTCAGGAAGCAAGAATAAAGGAGATCAAGGAGAATGCATGGGAGGCTCTCCAGACAGCAGCACCTGATGCTGCCTTGAGCAAAGGGGCATCTAACTGCTTTCTGGTTGTCGGGCGTGTCCACCTTGCCGGAGGAGTATGGGCGCACCAGACGTGACTCCCCCAGAGTGGACTTAAAAAAGGTGAGCCGTCCTCCATTTTTGTTGAGCAGGCTGCTATGGTCCAATCAAAATGGCGGTAACAAAAGGCTCCCTTCGGTGATACTAGAGCTACAACCCAGCTCGTGGGCCCGAAGGTGGGACCCTCGCCGGCTGCACTGGAGCGCTCCCTGAGCGCCGCACTCATTTGGCCCAGATCCCACCCCGTAGTCTCTCTTCCCCCACCAGCCCCCTAGTGAGAGTGAGTTCACCCACATGATCAAGAACCTTGAGCCAATGTTATTACACTTTGGGAACATGGAGATAGGCACCTCCCACCCCCCCCAGGGAAGTCGACACACCAGAAAAGTCAAGAGAGGACGGTATTAACATTGCGTTCCTAACAAAATCCTTGCTTAACGAACAATCAAACTCCATACTGGACTTGCTCACACCCCCTGGTTTTTCTATCATTTGACAGGATAGACCAAAATGAATAGGGGATAGGCTAGCGATTATCCACAATTCGACTTAACACATTAGAAACCATGGACTACTCGACCTTCCAACAGCTCGGACCAGAACTCCCGACAAAAGACACCACTCCTAACATACTTGACACTACCTACCACCCCTGGGGATCGCTTACTCTTCACTGGAGAACTAACCAACTTAATAACTTGGTAATCCATTACTGACACCAAAAATGTGCTCCTAGGTGACTTCAACCTGCACTGGAATGACACAGAAGCCTCCACAGCCCGTAATCTTTTAAACCTTCTTGAAATAAAGGACCTTAAGCAATTCTGCAATGAACAGACCCACAATAAAGGCTCTACTCTAGATGCAATAATTACTGGAAATGAGCCGGTCTCCCTTTGATCCATCAAGTCCATCGACTGGTCAGACCACCACCTAATATTGTTCTAGCTCAAGGCTAACCCCAGTCCCTACCCAGCATCAGTCAATAAACTCATGCACTGGGCAAGGAACATCAAGCAAATCCCACTAACAGAGCTGGAATCCAGGATCAGTGACGATCTCATTGTCAACCTCTCCTTCACACCGTAGATGACCTCACCACCCTCCTATAGCTCAGCAATGACAGATGTTCTTGACCAAGTGGCTCCTCTCAAACTAAAGCGATCTAGAAAAATTCAATCTAGATCTTGGTTCAGCTTAGACCTTAACACAGAGAGGAGACAACTAAGACTGACCTAAAAGCTATGGAGACAGAACCCCTCACTGGCACACCTCGCACTGAACGTCTCCTACAAAAAGATACCTTAAAAGAAAAAGGCCACCGATTTCTGTGGACAGGAATGACCCTTTTCAGGGCCCTAGTTTTGACAAACCAGTGGTCAGTGTTCTTCATGGCTCCTCACTTCAGGCGTGGAAAGTTGTGAAATGAAACTGATGTCAGTGCACCTTGGTAGCACCTTTATAGGTACCGCAATGTTACTTTCAGCAGAGACAATGGACGTGGAGCCAATCGACGCCACCTACCAGTGCGCAACGGTACTGCTCACGAAAAATCTTCGGGATCCAGTCTGACGCCTGGGGAAAGTCAAAAGTTAAGGAATCTGCAGCTAGATATAGTCTCTACCAGATAAAGCGTTACAGAAGGTATGTAACATGTTTGTTAAAAGTCTTTTTATTTGCTTTCATTGTTTTCCATTCTTGTATCTATCTCTAATGCGTCAGCATTTGTGGTCTTGCTTGCTGTTATGGATTGACAATACCAATTGTCTCAATAATTCTTATCTCAATAGCTGCAGGATCTGGAGATACCTTGGAAACAACAACTACAAGAACACAGGTTTAGCAGTTGACTTCACAAAGATCTCCAGAAATCAAATATCTGTGGCTGGAGCTGGTGAGCTCACATTGTTGAGATATAATAATTCCATTGATGGATGAGCCCTCAATTTCATATTTTTAATTATGTTCACGTGGTACTAGCTGTATTATTTCTCTGCAGAGCAATCTTCATTAAAATAATGTGTTGAAATTTAGACACAAACTGGATTTGATGTACTTCAACATCTTCCATGTACTGGGGACATTGAGCCATATGATGCTGCTGGACTATCTACAGAGTACAGTGGTCAGTCTGAGGAGAGAATCCAATCTGCCTCAAAGCAACAATCTCAGCGACTAACATGGCTAGACAAGACAAGGAGGGGAGCAGGAGCTGGAGCTGGTTGAGGAGGAGGTCGTTGCTGCCCCACAGAGAACATCTCTAAGATGGCCACTACATGGCCAGCAGCAGCTTTCCTCCTAAATCATTTCTGAGGGTTGCAGTTCCCAACTATTAGATAAGCAGTCACGGATGTTTGTTCCATCTGCACAAAACTCACCTCCACACAACCCTCAACTAACAGGTACCTCTATACAATTTCCTACAAACTCCTCCCATGAAGGTGCATCTCTCGTGGATACGAGAGGATTCTCAATCATCTGGCGAAGAGGACATTTCTGGTGAGGGGCAGGTATTCCCCAATTCATCAGTCTCCACCCCCCCAAACTGCCCAGATGGTACCCTTCTTCATGCTGGATAACCTGCTAGCCATGTTAGATGACCACACATGCAGGGGTGTTGGCATCATCTAATGCTGCTCTCTGAGAGGATCATATTTTCCAACAGCAGTCTAATGTGCAGGAGGATATTCTTGCAATGAAGTTTACTTTATGTGGGATAGCTGTCCTTAAAGTACTCCCTTAGATGACTGACAGACAATCCATGTGCCTTGGATAATGTTACAAAATGCTACAAAGTGATGGCAAAGATGCAGCAAGAAAATCTTCAGACTTTTAGAGAAGAGGGTTCAAGGCAACATGCCTTGGCCAAGAAGATGTTAGCGACAATAAGCATTCTTTACGGCCAATGCATGTAGAAGATTCTATAGTGACACCTCAGTGTAGGAGGACTGACCACCTGCCAACCTTATACCTTTGCCACAATTACCTGCAACACTTCTACCTGTACCACTTCCACCACTCACAACACAAGCACAGCCTCAAACTATCTTACCACCAGAATTGCATAGGCATAGTAGAAGAAAATCCTCAAAGTAACTTTCGATGTGTCACCAAAAACATATTTGAAGAGTAAAAATCTTTGCACTTATTTTTAGAGCAAACCTGTGTCTAACTTTCATCTGTGTGGACAGTTTGATGCTGTATTTACTAGAGAGGACAGTGTTATGTATGTTCTGTTCTTTGTTTACCTTTATAGTGTAACGAATAAAAAAATATCATTATGATATTGAAAAGCATCTTCAACCTTACTTACTATTATACTATCATATATAGCTTTATTCGGAGTCATAACAAACATCCATAAAAGCATTTACACAAGTAAAAAACAACATGCATCGGTTTCATTTCATTACATCTAATAGAATACAATCAAATATGTTAACAAGCAGTATAAACATAAGCTCAGAATGTTAAAAATCATCTAATTAAATATAGTCAAGTGCATTAAAAAGCAATATGAACATGAACACAGATTACTAAAAGGCATCTAGCTGCCAAAACATCCGTTAAACGTTTATACAGACATACTCCTAGGGTTATTAAAGTGCATTCATGCGATATTTTTCATATTAACTTCCAGATTCAATTCTTCCCATGAACCTTACTGCCTATGCCCCTCAAATATATAATCTTATTGCCATGTTCTAGGTAGTACCTAATGTCATTCTCTTTCTAGCATAAACAAGCATTGGCATAGCCAATAGGTCTCGCTTTGGGACCTTATAAGTATTTAGTTATGCAGCACAATATCCTTGGTGCAATAACATCAACTGTTGCATGGCTAAAAACTTATAAGGTCCCAAAGGCGAGACCTATTGGCTATGCCAATGCTTGTTTTTTGTTAGGCACGGGGAGATTAAGTGATTTGCCCAGAATAAATGATGTTGAGCATCCTTGCCGAGACTCGAACCCAGTTCCCCAGCACCGAGGTCGACCTCTCTAGACATAAGACCACATCCTCTCCCCTAGCAGCAACCTCCACTTTGCCAACCTCTTGCTCGCCCATGTACCCCGAATCCGAAGAGCCAAAGCCGGCGAGAATGGATTCTTCCACCTGGCTACCAAAGCCTGGAACGACCTTCCCGGCACATTAGAGCCACCAGCTCAGTCCCTGAATCCCGCAAAAAGGCTGAAAACCTGGTTCTTACAATAGGTCCCAGCCAGGATCGCACCGTCCTTCTTCAGGTGCAGGATATCCTCCTGAGTGATAAGCTCGACCTACAAATACACATAATGTTGGTACCCCAATACATTTTCACTGACGAGAGTAGGGAAGCAGTGCTGATGTGAAGGGCCTAGCTCCAGACGAGTTGCAGCGTCTCTAAGCACTGTGGTGATCCAAGGACATCCAATCAGGTGTGTAATGCACCCTTTGATGGGGACGCACACAGTCTCAGGAGGCTATTTGACAACCTGTCCAAGGTAATCTGAAGCAGGCAACAGGTTAGAACCCACTGTTTTAAATCTGAGGGCACAGACACAGATGACGATCCTGTTATTTTGTAAGGATCGAAACGTCGACTCTCGCACACTGACCCATATTATAATGTACAGAGTAAGGCACATAGGGGCAGAAGTGTTGCTTTAAATTTAATTAAATAAATTAAATGTTTTGACTTATGTCACACACTATTGCCTGAGTTTTTCTGTTTTTGTTCTGCTCATTTAATTTTGTGTCATTTGTGTTTTCTCCCACCGATTTGACTAAATTGTCTAATAAATGTGATTGTATTTTTTCAAATTGACCGCATGTCTGGTCATAATTGTTTTCCCAGTTAAACGCCTAGATAAGTTCTCTTTAGGGACCTCTGTTCCTTTAAAGCACTATGCACCCCTGGTCCCTAAATATTCATGGGTTTCGCTTGTTCTCTGTAGGCACAGACACGACAGACCGCTTAGTCCTTATACAGTGGAGCTATCCTGCAGGTCCCAAAGAATGCACATCCTCAGACCTCAGGCAGTGGAGCAACCCCTAGATTACACCAATCATACAGGCTTAAATCTCAGACAATAGAACTACCCACAGATTAACCACGTATTACAACTCAGGTGTATCCTAGCAGTAAGCTCACCCTGTACACAAATCATAGCGACTCAGGGCTCAGTGATTCGAAAGTTAGCCCTCAGTTACAAAGATAGAATAGGCCCAGGCCCAGGCCAGGGCCGCATGTATTATACGGAATGGTAATACTGTCTGGGGAAGATTTCTCCTCATTAGTACCAGTTTAACATAAAAATACAGAAATAGGGACCTGTAAGATGACCAGTTAACCTTCACTAAGGGCTATCCACTGTGTGCGAAAACATGCTGCAACATTTTTAGTAACTTTTGACCGGTTTGAGCTAGAGAAAAATTTTGGGTTAAAATCTGCAGATCTGGATTATGTGGCAAATCCATAATTATGCAAAAAAAAAGCCACAGCCACAGAATTGCATAATTCCAGTGGCCCCAGATCAGGCCAATGCCAACAAAGCTTACTCCGATGACACGGTTATACAGGTCCAGGCCTTCACCGGCAGAGATAGCCGAAAGCTTACTCTGAACCTACCATGCAAGTTTATACAAGCAGAGCTGTCTTTAGATTTATACATTTCTTACAGGTTGAGGCGTTAGCCAGCAGAGATGCCTCCCAGGTTACATACATGTTACAGATGACAGCAACAGCCAGTAGAGCATCTTACAGTTTACACAGATCTCCCAGGCTCAGGGCTCAGTCACTAGCGTTGTATCTCAGTTTACATAGATCTCATAAACTCCCGCCTCATCCATCAGTGCTATCTCTCAAGTTACATAGACCTCACAGGCTCAGGGTGCAGTTACTAGTCCTGTCTCTTGGCTTACACAGATCTCACAGGCTCCCACCTCAGCCACCAGTGCTATCTCTCAGGTTACACAGATATCACAGGCTCAGTGTTCAGTCTCTAGTGCTGTAGCTCAGGTTACACAGATCTCACAGGCTCAGTGTTCAGTCACTAGTGCTGTATCTCAGGTTACACAGATCTCACAGGCTCCGTGTTCAGTCACTAGTGCTGTATCTCAGGGTACACAGATGTCACAGACTCCCACCTCAGCCACCAGTGCTGTCTCTCAGGTTACACAGACATCACAAGCTCAGGGCTCAATAGTCCGGTCTCTCATATTACACAGACCTCACAGGCTCAGGGCTTAGTCACTAGTGCTGTCTTTCAGGTTACATAGATATCACAGGCTGCCGCCTCAGCCATCGGTGCTATCTCTCAAGTTACATAGATTTCACAGGCTCCGTCATTATAGCCGTCTCTCGGGTTACACAGATCTCACAGGCTCAGGCATCAATAGAGCTAATCTTCCTGTTACACAGAGCCTACAGGTTCACGTCTGACAACTGATCAGTCACCCAGAAAACAAATATTTTAGAGGGTTTTAGAGGGCTTCTCTCGCCGGAGGCTCTAGAACGGTCTCACAGAGCCCTCTGCTCCTAGAGACCAGAGCGTTTACAGGAAGGAATGATTTTATCAAACAAAAACAGCACAGAACAGTTCGAGTGCCTCGTCTCTCCTGGCAGCAATTTCCAAAAACAAGCCAAAAAAAACATGCTCATGGAAACAACTAGCTGAATGTGCAATTTCAGGCAACCACCACAGTATTACCCAACCCATCGTAATGGAACCTAGGAGATTTGAATAAATCATTGCCAAGAAAGTACTGGGGTTGCAGTGTTCGAGGTCAAATAACTCTAGATCACTCACCTGTGAAAAAAAGCAACGAGCGACGGAAATCATGTGGGGAGACATGGGAACGAGGCGGCGAGCGACGGAAATCATGTGGGGAGCGGGGCCGCGAGCGGTGAGCCGCAGAAGGTGAGCGAGGCCGAAAACTACGGGGCGCATCAGGGGACATGGAGCGGGGGCGAGCGAGCGCGGCAGCCTGCAAAGCAGTCCCAAGAAACGCTCGTGCGTCGTGGCTGGCCTTTGGATGAGTACGCGCGGCAGACGTGTGTTTCCACTTATCGCGCCCGCGTCTGGGCACGATAATTGGAAACACATGTTTGCCGCGCGTACCCATCTCAAAAAGGCCAGCCACGACGCACGAGCGTTTCTTGGACTGCTTTGAAAACTCGCTTACATTAAGTCTTCGCTTCTAAGCAGCGCTTGCGCGCTACTCGAGGCTCGACCTAAAAACTGCCCATAAAAAATGACACTCCACAACGAATTTCTAGCGTTGGCAATGATGGCAGAAACAAATATGCAGGACGACATTGTGTAAAACTTAACTGTCTTATGATTGGAAAAATGTACCGCTTCCTATATTGGGAATAAAATTTACACAAGAGAACCACATGCATAGTGTTCTGGGTCATCCTGTCATCACAGGGACAATTTATCAATTTTGTGGACCAATCATTCATATTAGGGAAGCTGCATAATCTATGGAATATGTCCAGTCTTAATCGTGTAAGAACAAACCTATGCCGTGAATTTAAAACAGTTATGAGGTAAGGATGCATATTAAAAGTGGTTAATATCTGTTGATTGTTTAAAACAGAAGGTTTTGGAAGTTCGGTTATCAAGTTGAGATTTTCCAGGTGTGTCATCGCCTCCCTTTTCAATGTTTTTCTGCTGATGGTGACTAACGTGTCAGGTTTCTCAAAATATTCAGGGTGAGCCATATCACCAAAGAACCGTTGGACATACGCCAGCCATGGAATACAAGTATATGCAGTTGATTTAAGGCAGTCGGCTATTATTGCTCGATTGAGATCTGTGTATCCTGAGGTCCAAATTTTGTGCCACAGCAAAATTGGTTCTAACTTGATTAAATTTGTAAGAAAAGTGGCACAAAGTTCGGAGTGGAGTACGTATACTGATGTGATTTTTGGGATTGCTAAAAGGTGTCTAAAAATTCATTTTCTATTAATTGCACCTCTGTGCATTTCTTGTGTCCCCATATACCCGCCCTGTAAAGTGCTATGCTAATGCATTTCGCTTTATATATCTTCACCATCATGTCTGGCGGATTGGTGCCCAGTTGTCTTGCAAAGCCTCCAAGGGCCCAACAGGCCTTACTAAAAAGGATTTTTCTGTTCTCAATAGCCTTGTTCCATAACCCATCTTTGTCGAATAGGACTCCGAGATAAGAAAAAGTGTCGGTAGAACTAATCTTTGTTCCATTTATTGTTATATTTCTGCATTTCTTACTATTCTTACCACACTTCATAATGAAGGTTTTAGATTGATTAACTTGAAGACCCAATTTCTTCATGTATTCGACAAAGTTGGTAAGCAGTGACTGTAGGGCCAGTGGGGTGCGGGCCATAAGAACTGCATTGTCGGCGTAGAGGAGGGCCGGGACAGGGCGCATACCTATTTGCGGGAGGTCTTTAGAGGCGGCCACAAGCTCCTCCCCACACTGTTTATGTATAAACAAAACAGGAAGGGGGCCAGGACACACCCCTGTCTCACCCCTCTCTCCACGCCGAAGGCTTCAGTACATTCTCCACCGGCACCATATCTTACCTTGGCTCTGCACCCCGTATATAGGTCTCTCAGAAAGCTAATGATTGGACATTCCACCCCCATATCTTTCAGTTTTGACCATAGCTTGGGATGTATTACACAGTCAAACGCCTATGAAAGATCGACGAAGGCTAAGTAGATCTTCCCCTTTTTAATCCTGACGTATTTACCAATGAGCATATTTAGATTGAGACTCTGATCTATTGTCCCAATCCCGGGGCGAAAGCCATATTGCAGGTCTGACAATTTACCATGGATTTTAGCCCACTGCTGTAATCTTTCCAAGATTATACTTCACGCTATCTTCGCCAGGGAGTCAATCAAGGAGATTGGCCTGTAGCACGCTGGATTTAGGCGGTCTCTTTTTTTATAAATAGGTACAATGATTAATTCTCCCCACAATGGGAGGAAACCTACTGTACAGCTGGCCCTCAATACTTGGGTCAACAGGGGTCCCTATAAATTAGTGTTGTCCTTATACAAATCAACTGGGATTGCATCTGGCCCTGGTGCTTTGCTGTTTTTACTAGCTTGAATCGCATTATTAACTTCCTTCAAAGAAAAAGGGTGAATGGAGGAAGTTTGGAAGGCGATTACATTCTCATTATCCGCTTGTCCCTGCTCTTGTGAATTTGTTGCAGCGGGTGCGGAGTAAATACCAACGAAGTGCTTAATCCATTCAGCCTCCAGAATAGCAGTCTCAATTTTAGGGGACACGTCTGTGCTCCATGGTGAGGAGTTAATTATCTTCCAGAATGTTCTCTCATCATTGCTAGCACCAGCCTCCTGTAGAGACTCCCAGGTAGTCTCTCTTAAATGTAATTTCCTCCTCTTTATTGCCTGTTTATATTCTGCTCTGCATTGGTGGACCTCGCTATTGCGCCTAGGTGTTTTATGTAGCGCCTCCTTCAAACGCTTGTGGGCTTTACTGCAAAGACCATCAAACCACCCTTTTACTCCCTTTTTTGTCTTTCCTCTGGTGACAAAGAGACTCTATTTTACACCCTTTGAAATGGCCAGAAAGGCCACAATAATTTCATTTGGGGGGGTGTTTTCGTTTAAACATAATTCAAAGTCTCCTTTGTTGTTAGATATTAACTGCTTAACACCTTCGCTGCTAGGCCTATTCCCCCCCTGTGCTAAGCCTTTTTTTGGCTATTTGGGGTAGTGCGCGCTTAGGCCCCTGTAACTTTTTGACCACATAAGGTATCCACGCCAAATTTGCGTCCTTTTTTTCTAACATCATGGGGATTGTAAAGGTACCCAGGGTTTGTGGATTCCCCTGGAGGGGACCCAGAAATTAGCCAAAATACAGCAACATTTTGTTTTTTTGGGGAAAAATGTGAAAAAAGGGCTACAGATGAAAGCGTCTTGTTTTTTCCCTACAAATGGCATCAAAAAAGGGGTTGTGGTGCTGAAATCACCATCTTCCCAGCTTTCAGGGACAAGCAGACTTTTGTCAGAAAACCAACTTTGTTTACACAGTTTTGGCATTTTTCTGGGACATAGCCTATTTTTGCTATTTTTTGTGCTTTCAACCTCCTTCCAGTTAATGGTAGAAATGGGTATGAAACCAATAATGGATCCTGGAAAGCCATACATTTCTGAAAAGTAGACAAAATTCTGAATTCAGCAAGGGGTCATTTGTGTAGATCCTTAAAGTTTTCCTTATAGAAACTAACAGTTACATGAAGGAAAAATTGAAAATTAGTTGAAAAAAACAGCCATTTGTGTCAACGTTTTCACATGTAACTTCTTCTAATTATGACAGCTATTTGAAAGCAATATACCGTTATATCCGCTGGACCTTTCTGGTTGTGGGGATATATAGGACTTGTAGGTTCACCAAGAACCCGACGAACCCAGAGCCAATAACTGAGCATCATCTTGCAATGGTTTTTTATTATGTACCGGGTATATAGCAATTATTTTGGGAAAATGTATACATGGAAAAATTGTTATGAAACACACCTATGTATTTCTGAAATGGGAACAAAATGAAGATTTTAGAAACAGTAGATATTTGCACATTTCCGAAATTGGGAGTACCCATACTAGCATGAGAATTATAGGTCATTTTTCAAAATGACTTATTTTTTACACATTGTCTTTCATTTGGAAGGCAGAAATGCATCGAAAGTCAATAGGTAATAACAGTTGCTCTACAATTCTGTGTTACCCTAAGTCTCCCGATAAAAATGGTACCTCACTTGTGTGGGTAGGCCTTGTGCCCACAACAGGAAATGGCTCAAAATGCAATGTGGACGTACTACATTTTCACAATGAAAAATTACCCTTTTTTTGCAAAGTGCCTAGCTGTAGTTTTTGAACCCTAGCTCTGCGGGCACTTAGGGAAACCTAGCAAACCTATACATTTTTGAAAACTAGACACGCAGGGGAATTCAGGATGGGGTGACTTGACTGGCTCTCACCAGGTTCTGTTACCCAGAATCCCTTGCAAACCTAAAAAATTGGTAAAAAAACCACATTTTCCTCACTTTTCTGTGGTGGAAAGTTCTGGAATCTGCGTGGATCCACAAAATTCCACCCACCCTGCGTTCCCCAAGGTCTTCCGAAAAAAATGGTACCTCACTTGTGTGGGTAGGCCTAGTGCCCGCGACAGGAAGCAGCGCAAAACGCAACGTGGACGCACCACATTTTCACAGTGAAAAATGACCCTTTTTTTGCAATGTGCCTAGCTGTAGTTTTTTAACCCTAGCTCTGCTGGCACCTCGGGAAACCTTGCAAACCTATACATTTTTGGAAACTAAACACCCAGGGGAATCCAGGATGGGGTGACTTGACTGCAACCCACCAGGTTCTGTTACCCAGAATTCCTCGCAAACCTAAAAAATTGTCAAAAAAACCACATTTTCCCCACATTTCTGTGGTGGAAAGTTCTGTAATCTGTGTGGATCCACAAATTTCCACCCACCCCGCGATCCCCAAAGTCTTACGAGAAAACTGGTACCTCACTTGTGTGGGTCGGCCTAGTGCCTGCGACAGGAAACGGCGCAAAACGCAACGTGGTCACACCTCAATTCCGCAGTGAAAAATGACCCTTTTTTGGCAAAGTGCCTAGCTGTAGTTTTTGAACCCTAGCTCTGCCGGCACCTAGGGAAACCTAGCAAACCTATACATTTTTGAAAACTAGACACCCAGGGGAATCCAGGATGGGGTGACTTGACTGCCTCCCACCAGGTTCTGTTACCCAGAATCCCTCGCAAACCTAAAAAATTGTCAAAAAAACCACATTTTCCCCACATTTCTGTGGTGGAAAGTTCTGGAATCTGCGTGGATCCACAAATTTCCACCCACCCCGCGTTCCCCAAAGTCTTACGAGAAAAATGGTACCTCACTTGTTTGGGTCGGCCTAGTGCCTGCGACAGGAAATGGCGCAAAACGCAATGTGGTCACACCTCAATTTCACAGTGAAAAATTACCCTTTTTTGGCAAAGTGCCTAGCTGTAGTTTTTGAACCCTAGCTCTGCCGGCACCTAGGGAAACCTAGCAAACCTATACATTTTTGAAAACTAGACACCCAGGGGAATCCAGAATGGGGTGACTTGACTGCCTCCCACCAGGTTCTGTTACCCAGAATCCCTTGCAAACCTAAAAAATTGTCAAAAAAAACATTTTCCCACATTTCTGTGGTGGAAAATTCTGGAATCTGCGTGGATCCACAATTTTCCACTCAACCCGCGTTCCCCAAAGTCTTACGAGAAAAATGGTACCTCACTTGTGTGGGTCGGCCTAGTGCCTGCGACAGGAAACGGCGCAAAACGCAACGTGGTCACACCTCAATTTCGCTGTGAAAAATGACCCTTTGTTGGCAAAGTGCCTAGCTGTAGTTTTTGAACCCTAGCTCTGCGGGCACCTAGGGAAACCTAGCAAACGTATACATTTTTGAAAACTAGACATCCAGGGGAATCCAGGATGGGGGGACTTGACTGCCTCCCACCAGGTTCTGTTACCCAGAATCCCTTGCAAACCTAAAAAATTGCCAAAAAAAACACATTTCCCCCACATTTCTGTGGTGGAAAGTTATGGAATCTGCGTGGATCCACAAATTTCCACCCACCCCGTGTTCCCCAAAGTCTTATGAGAAAAATGGTACCTCACTTGTGTGGGTCGGCCTAGTGCCTGAGACAGGAAACGACGCAAAACGCAACGTGGTCACACTTCAATTTCGCAGTGAAAAATGACCCTTTTTTGGCAAAGTGCCTAGGTGTAGTTTTTGAACCCTAGCTCTGTCGGCACCTAGGGAAACCTAGCAAACCTATACATTTTTGAAAACTAGACACCCAGGGGAATCCAGGATGGGGTGACTTGACTGCCTCCCACCAGGTTCTGTTACCCAGAATCCCTTGCAAACCTAATAAATTGTCCAAAAAAACACATTTTCCCCACATTTCTGTGGTGGAAAGCTCTGGAATCTGCGTGGATCCACAAATTTCCACCCACCCCGTGTTCCCCAAAGTCTTATGAGAAAAATGGTACCTCACTTGTGTGGGTCGGCCTAGTGCCTGCGACAGGAAACTACGCAAAACGCAACGTGGTCACACTTTAATTTCACAGTGAAAAATGACCCTTTTTTGGCAAAGTGCCTAGGTGTAGTTTTTGAACCCTAGCTCTGCCGGCACCTAGGGAAACCTAGCAAACCTATACATTTTTGAAAACTAGACACCCAGGGGAATCTAGGATGGGGTGACTTGACTGCCTCCCACCAGGTTCTGTTACCCAGAATCCCTTGCAAACCTAACAAATTGTCAAAAAAACCACATTTTCCCCACATTTCTGTGGTGGAAAGTTCTGGAATCTGTGTGGATCCACAAATTTCCACCCACCCCGCGTTCCCCAAAGTCTTCCGAGAAAAATGGTACCTCACTTGTGTGGGTCGGCCTAGTGCCCGCGACAGGAAACGGCGCAAAACGCAACGTGGTCACACCTCAATTTCGCAGTAAAAAATGACCCTTTTTTGCAAAGTGCCTAGCTGTAGTTTATTAACCCTACCTCTGCCGGCACCTAGGGAAACCTAGCAAACCTATACATTTTTGAAAACTAGACACCCAGGGGAATCCAGGATGGGGTGACTTGACTGCTCTCCCACCAGGTTCTGTTACCCAGAATCCCTTGCAAACCTAAAAATTGTCAAAAAAACCACATTTTCCCCACATTTCTGTGGTGGAAAGTTCTGGAATCTGTGTGGATCCACAAATTTCCACCCACCCCGCGTTCCCCAAAGTCTTCTGAGAAAAATGGTACCTCACTTGTGTGAGTCGGCCTAGTGCCTGCGACAGGAAACGGCGCAAAACGCAACGTGGTCACACCTCAATTTCGCAGTGAAAAATGACCCTTTTTTTGCAAAGTGCCTAGGTGTAGTTTTTTAACCCTACCTCTGCCGGCACCTAGGGAAACCTAGCAAACCTATACATTTTTGAAAACTAGACACCCAGGGGAATCCAGGATGGGGTGACTTGACTGCCTCCCACCAGGTTCTGTTACCCAGAATCCCTTGCAAACCTAACAAATTGTCCAAAAAACCACATTTTCCCCACATTTCTGTGGTGGAAAGTTCTGGAATCGGTGTGGATCCACAAATTTCCACCCACCCCGCGTTCCCCAAAGTCTCCCAAGAAAAATGGTACCTCACTTGTGTGGGTCGGCCTAGTGCCTGCGACAGGAAACGGCGCAAAACGCAACGTGGTCACACCTCAATTTCGCCGTGAAAAATGACCCTTTTTTTGCAAAGTGCCTAGCTGTAGTTTTTTAACCCTACCTCTGCCGGCACCTAGGGAAACCTAGCAAACCTATACATTTTTGAGAAAACTAGACACCCAGGGGAATCCAGGATGGGGTGACTTGACTGCCTCCCACCAGGTTCTGTTACCCAGAATCCCTTGCAAACCTAAAAAATTGTCAAACAAAACACATTGTCCCCACATTTCTGTGGTGGAAAGTTCTGGAATCGGCGTGGATCCACAAATTTCTGCCCACCCCGCGTTCCCCAAAGTCTTACGAGAAAAATGGTACCTCACTTGTGTGGGTCGGCCTAGTGCCTGCGACAAGAAACGGCGCAAAACACAACTTGGTCACACCTCAATTTCGCAGTGAAAAATGACCCTTTTTTTGCAAAGTGCCTAGCTGTAGTTTTTGAACCCTACCTCTGCCGGCACCTAGGGAAACCTAGCAAACCTATACATTTTTGAAAACTAGACACCCATGGGAATCCAGGATGGGGTGACTTGACTGCCTCCCACCAGGTTCTGTTACCCAGAATCCCTTGCAAACCTAAAAAATTGTCAAACAAAACACATTTTCCCCACATTTCTGTGGTGGAAAGTTCTGGAATCTGCGTGGATCCACAAATTTCTGCCCACCCCGCATTCCCCAAAGTCTTCCGAGAAAAATGGTACCTCACTTGTGTGGGTCGGCCTAGTGCCTGCGACAGGAAACGGCGCAAAACGCAAGGTGGTCACACCTCAATTTCGCTGTGAAAAATGACCCTTTGTTGGCAAAGTGCCTAGCTGTAGTTTTTGAACCCTAGCTCTGCGGGCACCTAGGGAAACCTAGCAAACCTATACATTTTTGAAAACTAGACATCCAGGGGAATCCAGGATGGGGTGACTTGACTGCCTCCCACCAGGTTCTGTTACCCAGAATCCCTTGCAAACCTAAAAAATTGCCAAAAAAAACACATTTTCCCCACATTTCTGTGGTGGAAAGTTCTGGAATCTGCGTGGATCCACAAATTTCCACCCACCCCGTGTTCCCCAAAGTCTTATGAGAAAAATGGTACCTCACTTGTGTGGGTCGGCCTAGTGCCTGAGACAGGAAACGACGCAAAACGCAACGTGGTCACACTTCAATTTCGCAGTGAAAAATGACCCTTTTTTGGCAAAATGCCTAGGTGTAGTTTTTGAACCCTAGCTCTGCCGGCACCTAGGGAAACCTAGCAAACCTATACATTTTTGAAAACTAGACACCCAGGGGAATCCAGGATGGGGTGACTTGACTGCCTCCCACCAGGTTCTGTTACCCAGAATCCCTTGCAAACCTAATAAATTGTCCAAAAAAACACATTTTCCCCACATTTCTGTGGTGGAAAGTTCTGGAATCTGCGTGGATCCACAAATTTCCACCCACCCCGTGTTCCCCAAAGTCTTATGAGAAAAATGGTACCTCACTTGTGTGGGTCGGCCTAGTGCCTGCGACAGGAAACGACGCAAAACGCAACGTGGTCACACTTCAATTTCACAGTGAAAAATGACCCTTTTTGGCAAAGTGCCTAGGTGTAGTTTTTGAACCCTAGCTCTGCCGGCACCTAGGGAAACCTAGCAAACCTATACATTTTTGAAAACTAGACACCCAGGGGAATCCAGGATGGGGTGACTTGACTGCCTCCCACCAGGTTCTGTTACCCAAAATCCCTTGCAAACCTAAAAAATTGTCAAAAAAACCACATTTTCCCCACATTTCTGTGGTGGAAAGTTCTGGAATCTGCGTGGATCCACACATTTCTGCCCACCCCGCGTTCCCCAAAGTCTTCCGAGAAAAATGGTACCTCACTTGTGTGGGTCGGCCTAGTGCCTGCGACAGGAAACGGCGCAAAACGCAAGGTGGTCACACCTCAATTTCACTGTGAAAAATGACCCTTTGTTGGCAAAGTGCCTAGCTGTAGTTTTTGAACCCTAGCTCTGCGGGCACCTAGGGAAACCTAGCAAACCTATACATTTTTGAAAACTAGACATCCAGGGGAATCCAGGATGGGGTGACTTGACTGCCTCCCACCAGGTTCTGTTACCCAGAATCCCTTGCAAACCTAAAAAATTGCCCAAAAAAACACATTTTCCCCACATTTCTGTGGTGGAAAGTTCTGGAATCTGCGTGGATCCACAAATTTCCACCCACCCCGTGTTCCCCAAAGTCTTATGAGAAAAATGGTACCTCACTTGTGTGGGTCAGCCTAGTGCCTGAGACAGGAAACGACGCAAAACGCAACGTGGTCACACTTCAATTTCGCAGTGAAAAATGACCCTTTTTTGGCAAAGGGCCTAGGTGTAGTTTTTGAACCCTAGCTCTGCCGGCACCTAGGGAAACCTAGCAAACCTATACATTTTTGAAAACTAGACACCCAGGGGAATCCAGGATGGGGTGACTTGACTGCCTCCCACCAGGTTCTGTTACCCAGAATCCCTTGCAAACCTAATAAATTGTCCAAAAAAACACATTTTCCCCACATTTCTGTGGTGGAAAGTTCTGGAATCTGCGTGGATCCACAAATTTCCACCCACCCCGTGTTCCCCAAAGTTTTATGAGAAAAATGGTACCTCACTTGTGTGGGTCGGCCTAGTGCCTGCGACAGGAAACGACGCAAAACGCAACGTGGTCACACTTCAATTTTGCAGTGAAAAATGACCCTTTTTTGGCAAAGTGCCTAGGTGTAGTTTTTGAATTCTAGCTCTGCCTGCACCTAGGGAAACCTAGCAAACCTATACATTTTTGGAAACTAGACACCCAGGGGAATCCAGGATGAGGTGACTTGACTGCCTCCCACCAGGTTCTGTTACCCAGAATCCCTTGCAAACCTAAAAAATTGTCCAAAAAAACACATTTTCCCCACATTTCTGTGGTGGAAAGTTCTGGAATCTGTGTGGATCCACAAATTTCCACCCACCCCGCGTTCCCCAAAGTCTTCCGAGAAAATGGTACCTCACTTGTGTGGGTCGGCCTAGTGCCTGCGACAGGAAATGGCGCAAAACGCAACGTGGTCACACCTCAATTTTGCAGCGAAAAATGACCCTTTTTTTGCAAAGTGCCTAGCTGTAGTTTTTTAACCCTACCTCTGCCGTCACCTAGGGAAACCTAGCAAACCTATACATTTTTGAAAACTAGACACCCAGGGGAATCCAGGATGGGGTGACTTGACTGCCTCCCACCAGGTTCTGTTACCCAGAATCCCTTGCAAACCTAACAAATTGTCCAAAAAACCACATTTTCCCCACATTTCTGTGGTGGAAAGTTCTGGAATCGGTGTGGATCCACAAATTTCCACCCACCCCGCGTTCCCCAAAGTCTCCCGAGAAAAATGGTACCTCACTTGTGTGGGTCGGCCTAGTGCCTGCGACAGGAAACGGCGCAAAACGCAACGTGGTCACACCTCAATTTCGCAGTGAAAAATTACCCTTTTTTTGCAAAGTGCCTAGCTGTAGTTTTTGAACCCTACCTCTGCCGGCACCTAAGGAAACCTAGCAAACCTATACATTTTTGAAAACTAGACACCCAGGCACCCAGGGGAATCCAGGATGGGGTGACTTGACTGCCTCCCACCAGGTTCTGTTACCCAGAATCCCTTGTCCACCCAAACAGTAAGTTATTCCGCTAGAGAGTTATATTCTCTTAAAAGAATGAGGGAGAATTGTTGTTTAGTGGGCCCTGGGGAAAGAGTGACCAGCTGCATATGCGGCTTTTCGCTCCCACAAACACAAGGCATTATGGCCTTGCAATCTTGCCAAACCTTTCAGAACCACTACTCTAATAAATCTTTAAATAGCTCCTTAAGCGGTGGCCTGGTTAACGCCAGATCATTAGCAAAGCATAAATATGAGGTAGCTTTCACTATAGAAAATTTGGATCTGGATATATTATTTATAACAGAAACTTGGGCAGATGTTGCCTCAGATCCTGATTTTATTACTGCCACCCCTGTAGGGTTTCGAGCAATTAGAGTAGATAGGTCACTAAAAAGAGGCGGTGGAGTGGCTATTATTTTTAGAGAACACCTTTTAGTCACCTACTATCTTGTCTCTACTCCTTCCTATGAGGCCCTCCACTTCACATTTGAACTTAACCCTAAGCTGACCTTTAGAGGCATCTTAATATATCGACCACCAGGCTCCAGAAATGCATTTATAACTGACCTTGATACCCTCCTCGAACCCATTTTTTTTAAATAAGGACTTTACTATCCTTGGAGATTTTAATTTTTATCTAGAAGATAAAGATAATAGAGAAACGGCAGTGCTTTTAGATACATTTGGAGCAGTCGGATTAACCCAGTTAGTGGAATCCCCTACCCATGAGGCTGGGCACACACTGGATGGTGTTTTTTCCACGGTTCATGGGCTCATAGTAAAAGAAATCCTCCCGTTGACGTGGTCAGACCACTCACTAATTAAGTTCTGTCTTCCATGCACCACGGCGAGACAGGTTGGCACCACTAAACTACCTGTTTCTTCTTGTAAGGCATGGAGTAAAGTGGATAAAACAATACTTCGCGCCCACTTGGAGAGTTCACCACCTCAACTTCTGGGCCATGTGGACTTAGCGGTCACCAATCACACTAACTGGATTCTTGATGCAGTTAACGCCTCGGTACCCACTAAAATAGTATCTAGAAATAGAAATACCCCTTCCGCACCCTGGTTTTCGGAATCACTTCGGAAAGAAAAACAAAACTGTCGCCGAATGGAACGTCGTTGGCGAACAAACTATCACGAGCCGGAAAAGCAAGCATATAGGCTGGCTTTAGTGAATTATAAAAACTCACTTATATCAGAAAAAGGAATTATTTTACTCATCAGATCAAGGCAGCCAATAATTCCTCTAAGGAATTATTTTTGGTAATAAACAAACTTACTTTACCCTATAAGACAGAAAAGAAGGGCAACCAAAAGTTCTGCAATGATATTGCTGCAACATTCAAATCTAAAGTCCTGGATATTTTTAAAGCCTTTAAGGATGGCCCAGGGCCCTGCTTTTCGGCCCCAGCGAACTGTCCCGACCTCGATAAAAGTACTCTGATTACTTTTTCCCCGTTTCCTTGGAAGTAGTAGAAAAACTCTTAAACGAAGCCAGGTCAGGATCTCCTATGGATCCGTGCCCACCAGCACTTCTTAAAGAAATAGTGGATCTGGTGAGTCCAGGGTATGTAGATATCTTCAACTCTATGTTTACCTCTGGTACCTTCCCTGTTAGTTGGAAAGAGACGTCCATCCTCCCTTTGTTAAAAAACCGACCTTAGATGCATTTAACCCCAATAACTATCGACCCATAGCCAGATTGCCTACACCGGCAAAAATAGTGGATAAAATCATGAATACTCAATTAACTCAATTCATTAGGGATAACAACTTGCTGGACCATTCACAGTTTGGGTTTCGTAAAGAACACAGTACGGAAACGGCACTTATTAAAGCTACCGAAGAGATTAGAGCGGTAATGGACGTAGGAGGCACAGCTGCTCTTGTGCTCCTTGATTTATCGGCCGCTTTGGACACGGTTGATCACACTCTTTTGCAGCAGCGGTTAGAGAAGTTGGGAGTAGGGGGCTCTGCCCTGGCACTACTGTCTTCCTTCCTGAAGGATCGGAGATCAACGGTGTCACTTGATGGTTTTGACTCGGCCCTTATATCTTGCCATGTGGTGTGCCACAGGGCAGTTCACTAAGTCCTTCTTTGTTCAACATCTACGTTTCTGAACTGGCCCCATTGATCCGTGAATTTGGATTTAGTTTGACGTCATACGCTGATGATACTCAGATTGTGGTAGCTGCATACAAACATCAAACCTCTCCCATCCAGCAGTTTCAAAACTGTATGGGTACAATCAACAAATGGATGAGTGCACATTGCCTCAAACTCAATTCTGAAAAACCGAGGTTTTGATCTTTGGTAATATGCAGCCAACCTGGGGTAATCTGTGGTGGCCGGCAGAGATGGGTACACCTCCCATACCAGCAGCTAAAGTCAAGAATCTAGGTGTTTGGATTGACAATAAACTAACACTTTGTCAGCAGACCAACACCATCGTCTCGGCCTCCTATTTTCTTATAAAGAAAATAAGGAAGATACTTCCGTACATCCCCGTGGATACCAGAAAAACGGTAGTTACCTCTCTTATTCAGTCCAAGTTGGACTACTGTAATGGGCTATATTTGAATGTGCAGAAGCAGTGTTTAAAGAAGCTTCAGATGGTCCAAAATTCAGCTGCTCGTCTTTGCTTAACATCCCCAGGCATATAACGGTATCTAAGGAAATCCGCAATTTGCACTGGCTCCCTGTTTCCCAGCGTATTAAGTTTAAGGCTCTGTGTCTTGCCTACAAAGCTTTGAATTGTGCAGGTCCTTCTTTTCTCCAGAATCTCTTTGTATGGTACAAACCTACCAGACACTTACGTTCGGAGGGGGCTAGACTTCTTACAGTCCCCAGAATCCGCACAGCGCATTGGGGTGGCCGTAGCTTTCACTATGGCACCTCCAAACTCTGGAACACTCTTCCAATGGAACTCAGAAATGCTAGCTCCTTAGTGAGTTTTAGGAAAAAGTTAAAGACCTGGTTATTTCAGGTCTAGACGCTAAATGTGCTCACTGTGGTCCTCAGCGCCAAGACACCTCCGGGTATTCGTGCGCTTTTATAAATTTCATTAACATTAACATTAACATTAACATTGCAAACCTAAAAAATTGTCAAACAAAACACATTTTCCCCACATTTCTGTGGTGGAAAGTTCTGGAATCTGCGTGGATCCACACATTTCTGCCCACCCCGCGTTCCCCAAAGTCTTACGAGAAAAATGGTACCTCACTTGTGTGGGTTGGCCTAGTGCCTGCGACAGGAAACGGCGCAAAACACAACTTGGTCACACCTCAATTTCGTAGTGAAAAATGACCCTTTTTTTGCAAAGTGCCTAGCTGTAGTTTTTGAACCCTACCTCTGCCGGCACCTAGGGAAACCTAGCAAACCTATACATTTTTGAAAACTAGACACCCAGGGGAATCCAGGATGGGGTGACTTGATCTGCTTCCCACCAGGTTCTGTTACCCAGAATCCCTTGCAAACCTAATAAATTGTCCAAAAAACACATTTTCCCCACATTTCTGTGGTGGAAAGTTCTGGAATATGCGTGGATCCACAAATTTCCACCCACCCCGTGTTCCCCAAAGTCTTATGAGAAAAATGGTACCTCACTTGTGTGGGTCGGCCTAGTGCCTGCGACAGGAAACGACGCAAAACGCAACGTGGTCACACTTCAATTTCGCAGTGAAAAATGACCCTTTTTTGGCAAAGTGCCTAGGTGTAGTTTCTGAACCCTAGCTCTGCCTGCACCTAGGGAAACCTAGCAAACCTATACATTTGTGGAAACTAGACACCCAGGGGAATCCAGGATGGGGTGACTTGACTGCCTCCCCACCAGGTTCTGTTACCCAGAATCCCTTGCAAACCTAAAAATTGTCAAAAACACATTTTCCCCACATTTCTGTGGTGGAAAGTTCTGGAATCTGTGTGGATCCACAAATTTCCACCCACCCCGCGTTCCCCCAATTCTTCCGAGAAAAATGGTACCTCACTTGTGTGGGTCGGCCTAGTGCCTGCGACAGGAAACGGCGCAAAACGCAACGTGGTCACACCTCAATTTCGCAGCGAAAAATGACCCTTTTTTGGCAAAGTGCCTAGGTGTAGTTTTTGAACCCTACCTCTGCCGGCACCTAGGGAAACCTAGCAAACCTATACATTTTTGAAAACTAGACACCCAGGGGAATCCAGGATGGGGTGACTTGACTGCCTCCCACCAGGTTCTGTTACCCAGAATCCCTTGCAAACCTAACAAATTGTCCAAAAAACCACATTTTCCCCACATTTCTGTGGTGGAAAGTTCTGGAATCGGTGTGGATCCACAAATTTCCACCCACCCCGCGTTCCCCAAAGTCTCCCAAGAAAAATGGTACCTCACTTGTGTGGGTCGGCCTAGTGCCTGTGACAGGAAACGGCGCAAACGTAACGTGGTCACACCTCAATTTCGCAGTGAAAAATGACCCTTTTTTGCAAAGTGCCTAGCTGTAGTTTTTAACCCTACCTCTGCCGGCACCTAGGGAAACCTAGCAAACCTATACATTTTTGAAAACTAGACACCCAGGGAATCCAGGATGGGGTGACTTGACTGCCTCCCAACAGGTTCTGTTACCCAGAATCCCTTGCAAACCTAAAAATTGTCAAACAAAACACATTTTCCCCACATTTCTGTGGTGGAAAGTTATGGAATCTGCGTGGATCCACAAATTTCCTGCCCACCCCGCGTTCCCCAAAGTCTTACGAGAAAATGGTACCTCACTTGTGTGGGTCGGCCTAGTGCCCGCGACAGGAAATGGCACAAAACGCAACGTGGTCACACCTCAATTTCGCAGTGAAAATTACCCTTTTTTGGCAAAGTGCCTAGCTGTGGTTTGTGAACCCTAGCTCTGCCGGCACCTAGGGAAACCTACCAAACCACACACATTTCTGAAAAATTAGACACCCGGGGGCTTCCAGGGAGGTATGGCTTGCGTGGATCCCCCAACGTTTCCTTACTCAGAATCCCCTGCAAACCTCAATTTTAGCTGAAAAAATCACTTTTTTCACACATTTTTGTGTGGGACAGTGTGGCATCACTGGCCTCACACAAATTTCCTACCACCCAGCATTCCCCCAGGTCTCCCGATAAAAATGGTGCCTCACTTGTGTGGGAGGCCCAAGTACCCGCGACAGGCAAGGGCCCAAAACGTAGTGAGGCGACATCAAAATTGCCTATCTCAAAACCACCTGGTTTTGCAAGGGGGTCACCTGGGTTTTTGGCCCCGTGCTCGGCGGCCATCTAGGAAACCTACCAAACCCACACATTTCTGAAAAGTAGACACCCGGGGGCTTCCAGGGAGGTATGGCTTGCGTGGATCCCCCAACGTTTCCTTACCCAGAATCCCCTGCAAACCTCAATTGTAGCTGAAAAATCACTTTTTCACACATTTTTGTGTGGGAAAGTGTGGCATCACTGGCCTCACACAAATTTGCTACCACCCAGCTGTTCCCCCAGGTCTCCCGATAAAAATGGTGCCTCACTTGTGTGGGAGGCCCAAGTACCTGCGACAGGCAAGGGCCCAAACCGTAGTGAGGCGACATCAAAATTGCCTATCTCAAAACCACCTGGTTTTGCAAGGGGGTCATCTGGGTTTTGGCCCGTGCTCGGCGGCCATCTAGGAAACCTACCAAACCCACACATTTCTGAAAAGTAGACACCGGGGGCTTCCAGGGAGGTATGGCTTGCGTGGATCCCCCAACGTTTCCTTACCCAGAATCCCTGCAAACCTCAATTTTAACTGAAAAAATCACTTTTTCACACATTTTTGTGTGGGAAAGTGTGGCATCACTGGCCTCACACAAATTTGCTACCACCCAGCGTTCCCCAGGTCTCCCGATAAAAATGGGGCCTCACTTGTGTGGGAGGCCCAAGTACCCGCGACAGGCAAGGGCCCAAAACGTAGTGAGGCGACATCAAATTGCCTATCTCAAAACCACCTGGTTTTGCAAGGGGGTCAACTGGGTTTTGCCCCGTGCTCGGCGGCCATCTAGGGAAACCTACCAAACCCACTCATTCCTGAAAAGTAGACACCCGGGGGCTTCCAGGGAGGTATGGCTTGCGTGGATCCCCCAACGTTTCCTTACCCAGAATCCCCTGCAAACCTCAATTGTAGCTGAAAAAATCACTTTTTTCACACATTTTTGTGTGGGAAAGTGTGGCATCACTGGCCTCACACAAATTTGCTACCACCCAGCGTACCCCAGGTCTCCTGATAAAAATGGTGCCTCACTTGTGTGGAAGGCCCAAGTACCCGCGACAGGCAAGGGCCCAAAGCGTAGTGAGGCGACATCAAAATTGCCTATCTCAAAACCACCTGGTTTTGCAAGGGGGTCAACTGGGTTTTTGGCCCGTGTTCGGCGGCCATCTAGGAAACCTACCAAACCCACTCATTTCTGAAAAGTAGACACCCGGGGGCTTCCAGGGAGGTATGGCTTGCGTGGATCCCCCAACGTTTCCTTACCCAGAATCCCCTGCAAACCTCAATTGTAGCTGAAAAAATCACTTTTTCACACATTTTTGTGTGGGAAAGTGTGGCATCACTGGCCTCACACAAATTTCCTACCACCCAGCGTTCCCCAGGTCTCCCGATAAAAATGGTGCCTCACTTGTGTGGGAGGCCCAAGTACCTGCGACAGGCAAGGGCCCAAAACGTAGTGAGGCGACATCAAAATTGCCTATCTCAAAACCACCTGGTTTTGCAAGGGGGTCACCTGGGTTTTGGCCCGTGCTCGGCGGCCATCTAGGGAAACCTACCAAACCCACACATTTCTGAAAAGTAGACACCCGGGGCTTCCAGGGAGGTATGGCTTGAGTGTATCCCCCAACGTTTCCTTACCCAGAATCCCCTGCAAACCTCAATTTTAGCTGAAAAAATCACTTTTTCACACATTTTTGTGTGGGAAAGTGTGGCATCACTGGCCTCACACAAATTTGCTACCACCCAGCGTTCCCCAGGTCTCCCGATAAAAATGGTGCCTCACTTGTGTGGGAGGCCCAAGTACCTGCGACAGGCAAGGGCCCAAAACGTAGTGAGGCGACATCAAAATTGCCTATCTCAAAACCACCTGGTTTTGCAAGGGAGTCACCTGGGTTTTTGGCCCCGTGCTCGGCGGCCATCTAGGGAAACCTACCAAACCCACACATTTCTGAAAAGTAGACACCCGGGGCTTCCAGGGAGGTATGGCTTGAGTGTGATCCCCCAACGTTTCCTTACCCAGAATCCCCTGCAAACCTCAACTTTAGCTGAAAAAATCACTTTTTCACACATTTTTGTGTGGGAAAGTGTGGCATCACTGGCCTCACACAAATTTCCTACCACCCAGCGTTCCCCAGGTCTCCCGATAAAAATGGTGCCTCACTTGTGTGGGAGGCCCAAGTACCCGTGGCAGGCAAGGGCCCAAAACGTAGTGAGGCGACATCAAAATTGCCTATCTCAAAACCACCTGGTTTTGCAAGGAGTCACCTGGGTTTTGGCCCGTGCTCGGCGGCCATCTAGGAAACCTACCAAACCCACACATTTCTGAAAAGTAGACACCCAGGGGCTTCCAGGGAGGTATGGCTTGCGTGGATCCCCCAACGTTTCCTTACCCAGAATCCCCTGCAAACCTCAATTTTAGCTGAAAAAATCAGTTTTTCACACATTTTTGTGTGGGAAAGTGTGGCATCACTGGCCTCACACAAATTTCCTACCACCCAGCGTTCCCCAGGTCTCCCGATAAAAATGGTGCCTCACTTGTGTGGGAGGCCCAAGTACCCGCGACAGGCAAGGGCCCAAACGTAGTGAGGCGACATCAAAATTGCCTATCTCAAAACCACCTGGTTTTGCAAGGGGGTCACCTGGGTTTTGGCCTCGTGCTCAGTGGCCATCTAGGAAACCTACCAAACCCACACATTTCTGAAAAGTAGACACCGGGGCTTCCAGGGAGGTATGGCTTGAGTGGATCCCCAACGTTTCCTTACCCAGAATCCCCTGCAAACCTCAATTTTAGCTGAAAAAATCACTTTTTCACACATTTTTGTGTGGGAAAGTGTGGCATCACTGGCCTCACACAAATTTCCTACCACCCAGCGTTCCCCAGGTCTCCCGATAAAAATGGTGCCTCACTTGTGTGGGAGGCCCAAGTACCCGTGACAGGCAAGGGCCCAAAACGTAGTGAGGCGACATCAAAATTGCCTATCTCAAAACCACCTGGTTTTGCAGGGAGTCACCTGGGTTTTGGCCCGTGCTCGGCGGCCATCTAGGAAACCTACCAAACCCACATTTCTGAAAAGTAGACACCCGGGGGCTTCCAGGAGGTATGGCTTGCGTGGATCCCCAACGTTTCCTACCCAGAATCCCTGCAAACCTCAATTTTAGCTGAAAAATCACTTTTTTCACACATTTTTGTGTGGGAAAGTGTGGCATCACTAGCCTCACACAAATTTCCTACCACCCAGCGTTCCCCAGGTCTCCCGATAAAATGGTGCCTCACTTGTGTGGGAGGCCCAAGTACCACGACAGGCAAGGGCCCAAAGCGTGGTGAGGCGACATCAAAATTGCCTATCTCAAAACCACCTGGTTTTGCAAGGGCGTCACCTGGGTTTTTGGCCCGTGCTCAGGCGGCCATCTAGGAAACCTACCAAACCCACACATTTCTGCAAAGTAGACACCTGGGGGCTTCCAGGGAGGTATGGCTTGCGTGGATCCCCCAACGTTTCTTACCCAGAATCCCCTGCAAACCTCAATTTTAGCTGAAAAAATCACTTTTTCACACATTTTTGTGTGGGAAAGTGTGGCATCTGAGCCTCACACAAATTTCTACCACTGAGCGTTCCCCAGGTCTCCGATAAAAATGATGCCTCACCGTGTGGGAGGCCCAAGTAACCGCGACAGGGAAGGGCCCAAAACATTTTTGATAGGCAATGTTGATGTTGCCTCAAAGCGCTTTGTGTCCTTGCATGTCGCGGGTCACTTGGGCCTCCTCACAAGTGAGGCACCATTTTTATCGGGAGACCTGGGGAACGCTGGTGGTAGGAAATTTGTGTGAGGCCAGTGATGCCACACTTTCCCACACAAAAATGTGAAAAAGTGATTTTTTTCAGCTAAAATTGAGGTTTGAAGGGATTCTGGGTAAGGAAACATTGGGGATCCACGCAAGCCATACCACCCTGAAGCCCCCGGGTGTCTACTTTTCAGAAATGTGTGGGTTTGGTAGGTTCTCACATGGCCGCCGAGAGCACGGGGCCAAAACCCAGGTGACTCCTGCAAAACCAGGTGGTTTTGAGATAGGCAATTTTGATGTCGCCTCACTACGTTTGGGCCCTTGCCTGTCGCTGGTACTTGGGCCTCCCACACAGGTGAGGCACCATTTTTATCAGGAGACCTGGGGAACGCTGGGTGGCAGGAATTTGTGTGAGGCCAGGATGCCAAACTTTCCCACACAAGAATGTGTGAAAAGTGATTTTTCAGCTAAAATTGAGGTTTGCAGGGGATTCTGGGTAAGAAACGTTGGGGATCCACGCAAGCCATACCTCCTGGAAGCCCCTGGGTGTCCACTTTTCAGAAATGTGTGGGTTTGGTAGGTTTCCTAGATGGCCACTGAGCACAGGGCCAAAGACCCAGGTGACCCCCTTGTAAAACCAGGTGGTTTGAGATAGGCAACTACGATGTCGCCTCACTACGTTTTGGGCCCTGCCTGTCGCGGGTACTTGGGCCTCCCACACAAGTGAGGCACCATTTTTATCGGGAGACCTGTGGGAACGCTGGGTGGTAGGAAATTTGTGTGAGGCCAGTGATGCCACACTTTCCCACACAAAAATGTGTGAAAAAGTGATTTTTTCAGCTAAAATTGAGGTTTGCAGTGATTCTGGGTAAGGAAACGTTGGGGATCCACGCAAGCCATACCTCCCTGAAGCCCCGGGTGTCTACTTTTCAGAAATGTGTGGGTTTGGTAGGTTTTCCTAGGTGGCCGCCGAGCCCCAGGCCAAAACGTCATGGGACCCTCCCTGCAAAACCAGGTCGTTTTGTGAAAGGCCATTTTGAGGTCGCCTCAATACGTTGTGGGCCCTTGCCTGTCGTCGGTACTTGGGCCTCCCACCCGAGTGAGGCACCATTTTTATTGGGAGACCTGGGGGACGCTGGGTGGTAGGAAATTTGTGTCAGCCCGGTGATGCCACAACTTACCACACAAAAATGTGTGAAATAAGTGATTTTTTCAGCAAAATGTCAGGTTTGCAGGGGATTCTGGGTAAGAAAACGTTGGGGGATCCACGCAAGCCATACCTCCCTGGAATCCCCAGGTGTCTACTTTACAGAAATGTGTGGGCTGGGTAGGTTTCCTAGGTGGCCGCCGAGCCTCGGGCCAAAGCCCAGGTGACCCCTGCAAAACCAGGTCTTTGAGATAATGTTTGTTTATTTCTGCAGCGTGAAAATTTTGGCACAATATTGCAAGGAAAATGTGACAGACATTTTGCGGTTTGCAGGACATTGTGGGTAACATAACTTGTTGTGATCCACAAGAGAGATATCACCATGTACTCCCATGGGTGTTTCTGCTTACGACAATATCTACAGTTGGTAGGTTATTCTTAGACGGAATGTACACCTTGGCAGACAGACTAAAAAGACAAAGATTACTGCACAGCTATCTATTCCTCAAGCACACACACATACTGGTTGGATTTGGCACGAGGGCAAGTGATGGTTCAGTATATACAATTTTATTAACAAGAGATTTCACAAAAATGAAATGCACTGTCAATAATTGAAAGGACAAAAAACTGAACCAGTGACTCGCAGCTTGTGAGCTGTAAACCACGTCAAGGCCCCAACCGCTTTACAGGCCATTCACACACCTTTCATACGTGATACACACAAGACCATTCACACCACCAGCCACGAAACAAACACATTACAACATTCACAAAAAGGGACAAGGTACACCCTGCTTGAGAAAGACAAAAAAAAAATATTACTGCACAGCCATCTAATCCTCAAGCACACACACATACTGGTTGGATTTGGCACCGAGGGTGAGTGATGGTTCAGTATATACAATTGTATTAACAAGTGATTTCATAAAAATGAAATGCACTGTTAATAATTGAAAGGACGAGAAACTGAACCATTGACTCACAGCTCGTGAGCTGTAAAGCCACGACAAGGCACCAACCTCTTTACAGGCCATTCATACACCTGTCATACGTGTGACACATACAAAACCATTCACACCACCAGCCGCGGGCCCATCACATTACAACACTCACACCAGCAGACAGCGCCATTCAAGGGCCCATCACTTTCACACGCCCACATTCCTAACACAGCAACCACACAAGCTGATGGATTGCGTGGAGTGTCGCTGGCTAGCAGTGTGTGTAGTGACCAGCAGCAAGTCACTACTCACACACCGCCAGCCGAGCGCTCAGTCCACGCACACCGCCAGCCAAGCGCCACTCCATGCACACCGCCAGCCAAGCGCCACTCCATGCACACCACCAGCCAAGCGCCACTCCACGCACACCGCCAGCCAAGCGCCACTCCACGCACACCGCCAGCCAAGCACCACTCACGCACACCGCCAGCCAAGTGCCACTCCACGCACACCGCCAGCCAAGTGCCACTCCACGCACACCGCCAGCCAAGAGCCACTCCACGCACACCGCCAGCCAAGCACCACTTCATGCACACCGCCAGCCAAGCGCCACTCCACGCACACCGCCAGCCAAGCGCCACTCCACGCACACCGCCAGCCAAGTGCCACTCCACGCACACCGCCAGCCAAGTGCCACTCCACGCACACCGCCAGCCAAGAGCCACTCACGTACACCGCCAGCCAAGCGCCACTCCACGCACACCGCCAGCCAAGCGCCACTCACACACACCGCCAGCCAAGCGCCACTCCACGCACACCGCCAGCCAAGTGCCACTCCACGCACACCGCCAGCCAAGCGCCACTCCATGCACACCGCCAGCCAAGTGCCACTCCACGCACACCGCCAGCCAAGTGCCACTCCACGCACACCGCCAGCCAAGAGCCACTCCACGCACACCGCCAGCCAAGCGCCACTCCACGCACACCGCCAGCCAAGCACCAGCCTACACACACCATTATCACATTTAGGATTTTTTTATACAAAAAAGAAAACACAAACAAATTGCAAATAGATACAAATCTACTAACACAAAATCAGAAACTAAATACATTGCACTAATGCCAACCTTGAAACAGAACAACAATTCTTAAACATTACAGACCAGGCAGTTCACTTTACCACTCATGGTTGCTCCCAATAATTCTTTTACTTGTGGTACTGTCTTGTGGTTTGTGGCCTCCTGGCCTGCCTGGATACGTTGGCATAGGCCTGGCTGCCATGATGACTTTTGCGCACGTTACTCTTAGCCGATGTTCTGTCGCCCTCTGCTTCTGCCAAGTTATTTTACAACTGTCTGCATTTTCTGTCTCTCACCTTTTCTCCTGTTCCCTTTGGGCTCAGTCTGAACAACAGTTACAAGGTCGAAAAACAACGTCCCTAGTTCTTGCTGATATGGCCAGTCCCTCACAACTAGACATAACACTATGTACAGCTGCCATGGAGAAATTGGTGTGCTTTTAATATTGCGGTTTTCCCGCTTAAGAGGGACTTGGAGAAAAACCTTTCCAGGGAGAAGAGCTGTGATAGTCTGCTGATGTAGTCTTTGCATCTAGAGACTGAAGTATGGGGGTTCGCTAGTCAAAGCCCAGAGGTCTTCTATGTGTATTATAAACTAGCTTATAGCACGGGGGAGGGTGGTAAGGTCATTTAGCCATATAGCCACTGCTTTATGTAATGCTTTCCCGTTTGTATTCTATGGAGTTGTAACTATGCTGATTATATTATTCTTATGCATTATGCTGATAGTACTGACACGTGTACTGTATCTTAGAGCACGTATGTTGAAATAAACATTTTAACCTATACTGTGTCTCTTCTTACGCCCGTTGTGGACAGGTATGAGTGAGTGACGAAAGGGTGTTCTTGCTACTGCGAGTCCTGAGAGAGAGATACCGTGTTCTGGGTTGTCTAATCATTGGTACATTGTTGCTAATGGGACGCTAAGGCTAGTTGGGTTGGGGTTTTAGGTGCTACGGCTTATGGTAGGCTCACCACTATATTTCGAGGTCCTATCATCCTGTGCATAGCTCTGTGTGTGCAGAATCCCTATGACATGGCGCCCAACGAAGGGGCTGCTTATCTGCGAGACCCTTGAGTAGTACTTGTGCTTGTCCACAACTCCCCTCACGGACGCTTCCGGAAGCGTGTGTGATGGTAATACCTCCTATATTGACGTTTTTGTAGGATCTTTCAAGCTTGAAGTTGTTAAAAGGTTTCTTAATCGAACCCTCTATTGTGCTGCCTACTGTTAGGTTGTCGAACATCCCCGATCGTAATGGCGGGTGTAAACATAGCGGCACATAGCCGCACAGCGCTCCGGGATCACTTAAGGGTGTATGGAGTGCCAGACACGGAGTCGAACTGATCTTTGTGGTCCAAGCCGATCCGGCTTTCCACTTTGAAGTATTCTACTCTTGGGTCACCTTTCCAGCGGTGGATGCGAACGATAATCTGTTCCATGAATATGAACCCACCGTTGTTCCTGCTGCCTATAGACCTTATACTAATCTTGAAGTACCGCTCACGGCTTGGCAGCACCGTGTGTGGTTTGATGGCGCCCTCCCACAACCGGTAACAACGGTTCGTTTAGGCCCCTTGTCTATTGACGGGGCCACTTGGCCTGTTTTGGCCGGGTACACCCCACATCCGCGATATATGCAGATACCAGTCGCTGACCTGCGCAATATGTATTCGGCTTTGGTGCGAGTGCATCGCGCTTTAGTGCAATATGTTACAGGCAACATCCAGGGGCCCCACCTGGAGTTGCGGGCCATCCAGCTGCTGCAGGCGGAGTGACCATAAGTCCCGTCATGGTGAACTCAGTGATGGGCAAACGTCCACAAAATAAGGATGATTTTCCTTATTGGCTTGCAGAAAAATTTGACCAGTTGGAGGCAGTTTTTCCAAACATAACACCAGTGGATAAACATAGAATTCTTACGATTAGTTTGCCAAAGACTTAATTCCCGAGTTGACAGCATGTGACAACTGGGGTAGGGTATTCGCAGCAGTTTATTCGAAGTGTTTCGGCCCTCCTTCCATGACGGTTCTCCCCTCTTTAATTAAAAAGTACAGGATGAACATGGCCCTGAAGCGGCTGTGGAATTAGGGATGAGACTGGTGGGAGTGTTTGAAGTAGTAGCTGAGTTGATCCTTGCGAATGTCAAGGGCGATGCAGTGAACTTTCAAGTAGCTAATGCTTTGGCTTTGGTCCCAGAATTGGACAAGCCTCGCGAATTACCGAAAATTATTACACAGGCTTACAAAACTATTGGCAGGAATAGCCTGGGTAATAAACCTTTGCAAAACAGCAAACACAATCGCAACAACAACAACAATCCAAACCTCAATCTGAGAAAGATGAGAGACCAGTCTTCACTAAAAGAGCTGGAGGCTGAGAAAAACAGGGTAAGCAACAAAGAAGCCGGGTCGAGGGCGCATCCCCGGTTTCAGTCTCTTCTGAACGCACTTATGATTTGCGCGATAGGGCGAGAATTAAATCTCCGGATAGGTTTCAGATCCCTGATACGCGTTCTCCTCGTTCTTCACAGGCACAGACAACTTCGCAGGCCAGTGGAGGAGATCGCCAGGATAGAGGAAGGGGTCGAGAGGCTCCTCAGGGACGAGACCAACCTCGACAACAAGTCACAGGGAAAGCAGAAGACTTTCAACGTTCTCGCCCACAATTTCAGAAGAAGAAAGTTGCCGCTGTAACAGCGAAATATGCCACAGACGGTGAGAACGAGACTCCTGAATTGGACGTGGGCAGTCACCCTCCTAGACAGCGCAGCGGAAGTTACCATAGTGCGGGAGGCGCTACGTCCTCATATGGAGGCGACAGCAACTGAAACATTCATTACTGTCGAGACAGCAGACACCAGAGTGGCACCCCTGATAGACTGTTTAATATTGTCATCCAAATTGAAGGTGATATACAGCGTGTAATTAAAGGGATTTTTGGGAAAATCTGACCTCTTCATACGACATTTTGTTAGCGGAGGCGGATTGGCCGCCCCATTCGTACTTGCTGCGCGTAAAGGGAGGAGGTAATCCTTCCGAGCTTTTTCGACATGTCCCAAAGGACAAAGCGGAGGCTCTTGCAGCTGAGTGGGCTGTGTCCCTGGCTCCGGCGTTATACCGCAATCACGTGGGCTGGGATGAAGATTCTCCCCCATGAGATACCTTTACGGTCCCTACCGCAGCCACAAACCCAATATCCCATTAAACGTGACGCCAAAGGCCCCGTTTCTGAAATTCTGACTCAGTTAGAATATCAGGGAGTAATAGAAACATGCGTATCACCCATGAATAATCCCCTTTTCGCGGTTTCTAAACCCGATGGATCGTACCGCCTAGTATTGGATTACCGGCATTTGAACTCTCATTGTCGGACCTTTGCGGTGCAAAATACCCACAGTTCTGCGCTTATAGACAGTCTTGTTCGTAGAAAATATAAAACGACACTTGACCTATCCAATGGATTTTACACGCATAACTTAGCCACGGAGTGTAGCCAATGGAGCGCTTTTACCTCCGGTGGTAAACAATTCAAATTAAGGCGACTCCCTATGGGCTACAAAAACAGTCCAGGTGTGTTCGCTGCCTGTGTTGTCTCTTTGTTAGACGGCATAGACCCAGATGCATGTTTGTACGTCGATGATATTTACCTGACAGATGACGAGTTATATCCGCATCTTTCCAGAGTGGACCGCATTATTCTCGAGTTTGCGGTTTTAGGTTACAAGTTTAACTTTGCCAAATCACACATTGCTGAATTAACAGTTTTGTTTTTGGGCTACGAGCTCAACAATGAAGGTAAGGGCTTAGCCCCCACTTCTTAGAAAAATGTGCACTTTTGTGCTCTCTCTACTACTCTGAAAAACTTCAGTCTTTGCTGGGTTTTCTGAACTTCGGGCGTACTTATATTCCCGAATACGCCCAGCGTATCAAGTCATTGTATGCCTTGATACAACCAAACTTTTCGAAGTCTAGTTGGCTTCCGGAGCATTCCTCCATTCTGCAGTCTTTGCAGACAGGCCTTCTTGAGTCTAAATACCTGTTGACGCGTGATAACCACACAAACCTGGTGATCAGAATAATTCCGGGGGCAGTGGGTTTCACGTACTTAACCTTTAACGAAGGTGACCACTCTTATTGTATGCGATTCCTATTACTGTGTTCAATCTTACAATGACAATCTGTTCTTTTGGTCGCAAAACGACTATAGAGACGCTAAAGGTAGCACAATCAAGCATAAGATGCTTTGGGTTCGGGTGGCAGAAGTGAGACAACGCTTGCCACTCACACAGGTGGTTCACACCCTAGGCCATCAGCGGGTGGCGCACACGCTGTTAGTAACGGTCTGGCAGACGAAGCGGCCAGATCAGCAGTGAGTCACGTGTTCAGTAGCAGCAGTTACCAGATCCATGTCAAAAATTGACACCGATATTTTGGCAGCTATTGCTGCGACAAAGGAAGGTGCTAATTACCCTAGGGGTTTTCCTTCCACATATTCTTATCAGTTAGGTCCCGAACAGGCTCCTTATGTAACAATACCTAACGTTGGTGATCGGCTGATACCCAACGGGGATCGCAGACTTTCCTTGATAACGGCAGCACACGAAGGCATGGCTTCGGCTCATGCTGGAGTGTCTGCGACCGTTTCCATCTTGCAGCAGCAGTACTGGTGGCGTGGTTTATATAAAGACACCCGTACTTATGTGCTTTCTTGTGACGTATGTCAACAGTTTAAGCCTTCTACGGTTACACGACCACCACAGACCTCGCTCTACATTTCTAACAGACCCTTTGGGTGTGTTTACTTGGATCACTGCGGTCCATTTTCTTCAGACACTGCCTATAAATATATTTTAGTTGCAGTGGACTCGTGCACACGTTTCATCTGGGTCTGGCCACAACGGAGTGCTGACGCTCGAAATGTCATCAAGGATTTGCGTATCTTTGTGGGAATCTTCGCTACGGCACCTTCCATTCTGACCAAGGTCCAGCGTTTGCCTCTAAGGCGCATAGGACGCAATGGGTTCACTGGGGGTACGGGTGAAGTTTTCGTCTCCATACAGACCTGAGGGTAATTCAATTGTGGAGCGAATGAACCGTGATTTAAAGCAATACTTGACAGCTAGAGTCTTAGGTACTGGCAGGAACTGGCTGGCCCACTTGTATACCGTACAACGTGCACTTAATAATCTCCCTAGAAGATCTCTGGGTGGGCGGACCCCATACGAAATGCTCTTTGGCATACGAATGTTTGTGCCTGACCTTGATGGTCTAGACATGGCGGCGCAATCCGCCAAGTTTGATGTAGATAACCATTCTACTATGTTACAGGACTTACAAGAAGCCCGAGATAAACTTGCAGTCGCACATTTACCTTCAGCCACAGACCCTGCACTGCAGATTCCGGTTGCCGGCTGGCTTCCAAAGATTGGAGACCTGGTTCGAGAGAAGGTGGAGAACAAGAAAGAATTCGGCCCCTCTTATCGTGCACCGGTTCCAGTCCTGGGCTTGAAGGGAACACGTACAGTCATCTTACCACCACTTCCTGGTCGCAAGGAGAACAGATACATCTCAGTGGAAAATGTCAAGCTACAACATCTGGCCGATCCTGAATAGTGTTACACCAGCGGTCTCTTGTCCTGCCATTTACCGGACTTGTGTTCGTGGCCCTCCTGCCCGAGCGGTCACTGATGTTACAATTGAGATGGTTGATTTGCCTGAAGTATACTCAAACCCCTGTCTCCCCCTGCATCGACGAGAACGAGTATACCTATCCCGATACCGAATCGGTGGCACACTTACCAAATACGCCATTGAGCCCAACACGTTATTCCTTTGACTCGGATTCCGCCTCATCAAATGTCCCGTCCAAGTTCAGTATTTTTGTATCCTGGTTCAGAGACAATTTTTGATTCCCCCTGGACATACATCTGGTTGGTGCTGTTCCTCATTTTTTTGTTCATGTCCATTGGCTTTGTCACAGTGTTTTTTCTACTCATCAATGGTCACTATCTACCGGAACGCTCTGCTGTGAACAGTGTTGCTGGAACTTTGGCTCCATGTTGGAAATGGCCCTTTTTGCAGGGTCACCCCTAAACTTTTTGCCTGCCTCCTGTATTTTTGCTGACCTGTTTCTGTTGGTTTTATGACTCTGGGCACTTTGCCACTGCTGTTCAGTGCTAAAGTGCATATGCTCTCCCTTGGTAAATATGTTCTATGTGAATTGGTATATCCCTTATTGGCTTATTTGGTTTACCTGTTAGTCCCTAGTAGTGTGGCCTGTGTGTGCCCAGGGCTGGTAAACCAAATGCTGCTGGTGGGCATGCAGCGCTGGTTTGCGCCACCCACAGAAGCAGCTTTTAAAGTGTGTCTCAGACCTGCCACTGCAGTGTCTGTGTGCAGTCCAGAACTGCCATCTTGGCTGTGAAGTGCAACCACTTCCCAGCCCCTGAACCTTCCCTTGGCATCCTGTAAGTCGCCCCTCGGGTAGGGTGCATTGTGATGGTAAGGTAGGACATGCCTGGGTGTGTGTAGCATGTCCTGGTAGTGAATTATGCACCATTTCGTTTTTCACTACTGTAAGGCTACCTGTTCCTCATAGGCTAGAATGGGCAGTTTGACTATTACATGCTATAGTCCTAACTGACCCCAGGGACATGGTAGAAAAACGAATTTAGTATGCCTGAGCTCAGAATATTAAAATACACCTTTAGTGAAGTTTATTTTTATATTCTGTGTTTGAAAATACCACTTTTAGAAAGTAGGTATTTTCTTGCCTAAGCCTTCCAGTGTGCTCTGCCGTTATGTGTATTGGCTGTCTGGTTTTAGAGGGCAGGACAGGCTGAGTCAGACCTTGGTGGAATAGAGAGATCTGCATTTAGAGTGTGGGGAAGGGTGGCTCTTTGATCGGAATAGGGCTGTGCCTGGCAAGGTGAATGCTGGCTCCACCTCCCACTGTGTGTCTGCTAGCAGACCCCCTCTTTCTGAAAGGAAGGATGCAGCCTGGTAAACAAAGTGCTCCAGGCCTGAGCAGAACTGGTTCTGGCTAGGTTCAGGGACTGGTAGCTTCAAGGATCAAAGGCTTTTGGGGTATAAATATCTGTGCTCAAACCCCCTACTTTTGTATTGCTTTTGGATCTGGAGAGGAAACTCTGTCCGTGCCACTGGAGGAATCTGCAGGAAGTGACTGTCCTTGTGCTTGTGTGTTGTTTCTTGCACTGGCCTGCAGCAGTGACCACTGGACCTTGAAGAAGAGGAAAAGGAACTATTGAGAGAACTTTTATTTTTGTACAGCAATCACCCAAGGGCTAGGAAAAGAGCTAGCCTCCTGCTGGAGTCTCAGGCACAACAGACTCCACCACCAACCTCCTGCTTCCTCCCTGCGAGGACTGCTATCTGCTGAGGAGGCTCCTGTGAGTTCCAGGGCCTCTATTTTGCATCAGATTGAAGAGGGTAAGAAATCAACGCTAACGCATCTTTGCGGGCCGCTGCAGTCGAGAGCGCTGGGAAAATCATCGCGCGCTGCCGCCGAGGGCCCGCAACCCGAAACCATCGCTGACGCCCTTTGCGAGCCGCTGCAGCCGAGACGCGCTGAAAGATCATCGCGCTGCTGTCGCTGCGCACCTCGCAACCCTGACAGAAATCATCGCTTCAAGACATCGCAGGTGCGGACGCCGTGCGTTCGCCACTTTGATCGCATCACACCGGATTCGTCGCTCCCTCGCTGAGCGCTCTTGTCTTCGCATCGCAACACGATCGCACAGCGCAACAGGATCACCGCGATCGACTTCTCCCACGCGGCAAGAAAGTCATCGCATCGGCGGTCCAGCGTGCAGAAGTTTGTCGCGATCGCTCTCCGCACGCATCCCGCAGATCGGCGCATCATCCTCTCCTTGCGGCAAGGATTTCAACGCATCGCCGCCTCGCGTGCCGAGAATCATCGCTACAACTTCTTTGCGACACTTTGTTGGTTTTGCTACTAAACCCAGGTACTTTGTGAGAGAAAGGGTCGCAGAGACCACTGCCTTGAATTTGAACCTTATTTTTGCAACCTTTGAACTATTTTTGACAGTCCTTCAACAGCCATCCTATTTTTGACAGTCTCATGAGAGAAGGGGTCGCACAGACCACTGCCTTGAATTTGAACCTTATTTTTGCAACCTCTGAACTATCTTTGACAGACCTTCAACAGCTATCCTATTTTTGACAGTCTTATGAGAGAAAGGGTCGCACAGACCACTGCCTTGAATTTGAACCTTATTTTTGCAACCTCTGAACTATCTTTGACAGTCCTTCAACAGCTATCCTATCTTTGACAGTATTGTGGCTTTTACAGTTATTGGTCTTGTGATAAATCTGCCTTCATATAAAGATACTTATTTTTATAACTACTTGTGTGGTGTCCCTTTGTAGTGTTCCTCACTGTGTTACTGTGTATGGTCATACATGCTTCACACCCTGCCTCTGAGATAAGCCTACCTGCTCGTGCTACGTTACCACAGGGTTGAGCAGGGGTATTAAAGAGGGTAGCCCTCTCACTCTGACTTAGGAAGAAGGGTCCCTACTTGGACAGTGGCCAGCCATTGCCAACTAGAGACCCCCATTTCTAACACTCCACATTCCTCATCTCACGTCATGAAGCGTGACCACACATTTGTGAACATTTCAGCTTTTCCAGTTGCTGATGGCATCGTATGGGATGCAGTAAACTTTCAAATTCATGGACCAACAGAAATTATTAATGTACCCAATGTCCTTCGAGTTTCGATGGTTGATATAGTAAAAGTAATATTCATTCTGACGATTGGGATGTGCATGCCGTTGAAGCATTGTTTTCTGATTTAAAATATTATGCTTCCTTTAATTCTGAGGATTTGTATATGAATTCTGCGAATTATGCCGATTTGTATTGCTACCAGCATTGGGGCAACCATTTTGTCCATAAACCAAGTGCACTACGTGGTTCTTTAGCCTACATCCAATGGGAACATTGTCCAAACCCTTTACCGGGTAGCTCCCAGACTCTTAGAAATAAATTTACATATTTCACTGATTTTAATAGATCGAACCCTGGTTCTTATTTCTTTAAATTAAACGCCCCATCCACTCAGAAAATCATGTTGACCCACACCAAATTGCTATATTCGGGTTCCTTTTTGAGTGCCTTAGCTATGGGTGGTTATGAGTACTGGAAGGACACTGTAGATTTGAAATCAATCTGGGGCTCAAAACCATGGCAAGTGCAAGGCACCGAGGCTTTGCATCGTGCTTGCCTTATCCCGACCCAAATTGTGTTTCTGAATGCTTCCATCTATCAGACTACATGTTGGGGCTTGGCTACCACCAAACAATAACGCACCTTCCATTCCATCCCTGTCTTCCACTACAAACACTAGCGTGCACCTTAATATGTCCCTTGCGACTTTGCAGGCTTTGTTGCAGAACAATTCGTTTAATGTTTCTATGCTTGTTCAGTCACCCTGGTTGGCCTGGCCCATATCATCTAATGCGTGCCAACTGCGTTTTCACGACTCAGTCCCTGGCTACAAACAAGATAGGCCAGATCCTCGGTTTTCAGACTCCCGTACTGTCACAACATATTCTGTAGGTAAATTATGTAAACAGTGGTTGCAGCATTCTTCCCTGGAATCTGTTAAACAACATTTATCCCTCCTATCAGGCAATATTGATCTGTCCGACTTTATATTGGGACCTCGTGGTCCACGCACCGAAGAGATTCATTTATGAAGCTTATAATGAACTCTGGAAGCTGTCGCAAATGGAAGCTGCTTCCCGTCTACGGGAGATAGACCAAGCAAATATGGAAAAGGTGCTTGCTGTTGTTGACAATAGTATTAATACCCTGTCTTCCCGCATTTACACGTTAGAGAATATTGTGTCCTCTGTTGTTGATATTGTACAAGATGATGTTTCTGTGTTGTACCATGGTCAAAATCAGTTCCGTTCCGTTATGCAGTTTGCGTGGACTTTGCAAACACTTAAGTTGGGTAAAGTTCCTTGGCATTTTCTGAATACCACTGCCTTATTTCTGCCTTTTAATTTAACTGACAAACAGCAGTTCATGTCCATGAAAGATGCAGCTTACACTCTGTTACATATCGAGAAAGTGGAGCCCTTACCATTCTCTGTGGCGGAATTGGATTCTGCTGTGTGGCTAGTTCATGGGGTTATCGCTTTACCTTTTTCCTTGTTTGAATTTAGTTCATGCATGAAACATTATCCTGTGGGCCATTTCCAGCCTTTGGGTGTGCCTTCCTGCATGAACTTTGGTCCCTCCCTTTCATGTATAAATGCCTTAGTGACGGCAAGGAGGTTTTTCTCACGGGGGAGTCATGCGATTCAACTGTGGGTCATTCCCTTGTTTGTAAACATATTAAATTGCACGGAGCTTGTAATGTTTCTGCTCCGAATCTTGCTTGTGTGTTAAAGGGCATTCCTGCTCCTGCTATTTCTCCTACCTTTACTTTGCTTACAAATGGTAGCTATTTGCTTTTGAATAACGACAACTGCTGTGGCATGCAGGCCGGCATACCCTATATTGTTACAGTTTCGCACAGGGTTGTCTGCTGCAAGAATGTGCTTTTTCCTCCCCTCACGACATCATAGATAATTCTATTTGGCCTTCCATTCCTACTATGAAGGCGGATTTCAATAAACTGAGCAGAATAAAGGCGCTATTATTGAACGAGGAGGTTATGCTCACATCCTCCCGGGAGACATTCATTCTCCAGGTGGCAAGTACCCACAGTGAAATACAGGCCCTTTTGAACACTAACCTCCCACAACATTTCGGTGAATTGATTCACCGTATTTTTAACGCATCTAACACTGTAGGTCTGGTGCACTTTTTTAAGGTGGTGGGGTCCGGCCTTGTGTCCACTTTCCAAACCATTTTTAGTGTGATACCGGCATTTATTCATTCGATTTTTTCCAGCGTCTTTGGTGGCTTTCCGTTAATCCTTGCCTTTGAGGCTGGTGTACTGCTGTTGGTCTGCTTCCTCCGCAATGGCTGCTCCCCAATGGGCCCTTCTCGACCCCGGACGCCTCCAGCTGCTCCGTGAGCGCCTTCTCTCTGGTTTCGGAGTTCTGCCGTTGGCGACACTGAGTGTGTCCTATACCCTTTCTTTTCGCTTTGCGTGTTTCACTTGCGTGCAACCTGTGATGTCTTGCATCCGCTGTTCTTTCACCTGGACCATGGATTATTGCCTCTCCAATACATCGTTGTCTGTTCCGGATTTTGTTCGGTTGATGGGTCCCTTAGAGGCCCATGAACGGGACTGTTCCGTTGCAGGCTGCAAGACGCGTGCGGCTGCACTGGGGATTTTGGGGCAATGGGATATCTGGGCGGCTGCTCAGAATCTCCTACAACAAAGCTATATTGAGTATCACGCAAGCTGTCCCGCATTGCTTTTGGATGCTCCGTCCTCTGAGGAGCATTCCTGCAGCTTTGATCTGTTGGACTGGATGGCGTCTATGTTTTCTGACAATTCCAATGATGTCCTCTTGGACGGTATAGCGTTTTTCTGCACTTCCACGTTTTTGGATTGATATGGCATTCACTGACCGTGAATTGCCTCGCTGACTGTCTTTTTTACTCCCTTTTCCCGTCCGTTGTCCTTCGTTGGGACTACTTCCACTGTGGACGCCTCTGTTCTGCTCAGGTGTTTTGAACTCTGTCTTCGTCCTTAGTCTTGGCCGATGGACTGTCCAGGGAGGGTGTCTTGTGGTTTGTGGCCTCCTGGCCTGCCTGGATACGTTGGCATAGGCCTGGCTGCCATGATGACTTTTGCGCACGTTACTCTTAGCCGTTGTTCTGTCGCCCTCTGCTTCTGCCAAGTTATTTTACAACTGTCTGCATTTTCTGTCTCTCACCTTTTCTCCTGTTCCCTTTGGGCTCAGTCTGAACAACAGTTACAAGGTCGAAAAACAACGTCCCTAGTTCTTGCTGATATGGCCAGTCCCTCGCACCTAGACATAACACTATGTACAGCTGCCATGGAGAAATTGGTGTGCTTTTAATATTGCGGTTTTCCCGCTTAAGAGGGACTTGGAGAAAAACCTTTCCAGGGAGAAGAGCTGTGATAGTCTGCTGATGTAGTCTTTGCATCTAGAGACTGAGGTATGGGGGTTAGCTAGTCAAAGCCCAGAGGTCTTCTATGTGTATTATAAACTAGCTTATAGCACGGGGAGGGTGGTAAGGTCATTTAGCCATATAGCCACTGCTTTATGTAATGCTTTCCCCGTTTGTATTCTATGGAGTTGTAACTATGCTGATTATATTATTCTTATGCATTATGCTGATAGTACTGACACGTGTACTGTATCTTAGAGCACGTATGTTGAAATAAACATTTTAACCTATACTGTGTGTCTTCCTACGCCCGTTGTGGACAGGTATGAGTGAGTGACGAAAGGGTGTTCTTGCTACTGCGAGTCCTGAGAGAGAGATACCGTGTTCTGGGTTGTCTAATCATTGGTACATTGTTGCTAATGGGACGCTAAGGCTAGTTGGGTTGGGGTTTTAGGTGCTACGGCTTATGGTAGGCTCACCACTATATTCCGAGGTCCTATCATCCTGTGCATAGCTCTGTGTGTGCAGAATCCCTATGACAGTACGCTCTATAACAAGCAGGCACACACAGCCCAGGGTTAGAAGGACACTCAGGGCAGTACATACGAGTCTCCTTCCTCGTACCTCTTCGCCAACAGACTCTACATCTCCTAGTGGGAAAGTCTTTTGAGGGTGTAGGAGGAATGTGATCAGGAAAGTGGCGATCTTTCAATCGAGCCACATCCTCCACCACTCCAACTCTAGGAACACTTGCCTGTTCCACAACAACAAGGCTGCCTATGACAGACTCCTGAAACTGAACAAAAGTCAACTTTGACGCAGGAGAACACTCCTTGAACACAACAAAAGCATTGAAAGTTGCTAAATTGAAGAGATGGATGGCCAACTTCTTATACCAAATGTAAGCCTTACGAATAGCAGTGTAAGGTTCCAACCTCTGATCTACTCTATCAACACCACCCATGTGCTTATTGTAGTCTAAAATGCACACAGGTTTGCGCACTTCAGCAATCTGACCCCAAACAGCCACAGGTGAAGTACTCTCATCATGGATGGTAGTCAGCATGTACACATCCCTCCTGTCCACAAATTTCACAGCTAGTAGTTCATCACTACGCAAGGAACTGCACTGTCCCCTCTGAAGTTTTTTGCAAACAAGCTCTTTTTGGATAACCTTTACGGTTAGAGCGGATTGTGCCACAAGCAAAAGTGTCCACTTTGAACAATTCCTTAAACAATTGCACAGCAGTGTAGAAGTTATCAAGGTACAAATGGTGCCCTCTGTTAAACAGTCCTCTAGCAAGATCCCACACAATTTTCTCTGAAACTCCAAAAGTGGACGGACAACCAGGGGGTCAATAGTGGAATCCCTACCAGTGTACACACGCAAATTAAAAACATATCCTGTCCTACTCTCAGACAACATATACAGCTTAATTCCATAGCGTGCCCTCTTGCTAGGAATGTACTGCCTAAAACCAAACGGCCCTTGAACAGGACCAAAGCCTCATCAATAGATATTTCTTTCCCTGGAGTATAGATCTCTGAAAATCGATCTACAAAGTGATCAAGAACAGGCCGAATCTTAAAAAGACGGTCACATTCAGGGTGATCTGCGTGGCAACGCCAAACCATTATCAACAAAATGCAGCATCCGAAGCAAAAGTAAATACCGATCACGAGTCATAACTGCAGGAAATATGGCCGTTGCCATCAAGGGACTGGTAGACCAATATGAACCCATGGACGGCTTCCTTATCAAACCCATCAAAAAGTCAAACCCAAAAACTTCTTCATCTCTTCCAGATTTGTGGGACTCCACCGGGTAGCTCTAGAATGGGGCCTAAGTCTGGCACTGTTGTCCCTCAAAAACTGTTCAGCATACAAATTAGTCTGCTCAACAATCTCACCCAGAAATACATCATCCATAAACAACTGAAAATACTGTATAGGCAAATAATGTTCACAATCCACTCTACACCCTTCATAACCACTAAAGGCAGGCAACACCGGCTGCACCATGTTTGGATCAACCCAGAGTCCAGTACTTACAGTAGGAAGCCTAGCAGCCCCAGGCTGCAATCCAGATGCCTCTTGCACCATCGGCACAGTAGTATCCTCCTCTAAAACAGGCACTTCATCTGCACTGAGAGTACCTTCATCATCCGATGATTCCATGTGGAGAGAAACTCACTGCCTGAATCTTCCCCTCCCTCCTCTCCCTCAGACGCAGTGTCAGTCTCATAATCCTGCTCAGAGGAAGATTCAAGAAGCAAACCAACCACCTGCTGAGCAGTCATTCTACGGCTAGCCATAATGCTTACTAATAAAGGTTACTTGTCAAACAAGTCAACAACAACAAACCCTTTGTAAAAAAAGAAATAAACAAAATGTAGCTTTATCACAAAGACCAATATACTCCAACACTATACCACTCACGTGACAGAAGCAGCTAGACTCACCACCACCTACTCTGCACAGACACAGTAAGGATCAACAATATCCCACTAAAAGAAGAAGAAAAATTACACATAAGACAATGCAAAACATCGCAAAGAATTTCATGCTCTGAACACTAACAAATATGCTGCCATTATGACACCACTTACAAAAAAATTCATTCATGAATGACAATAATAGTCATTTGGAGTACACACAACAAAAATATTTTTCTTACCAAATAAATGCAATTACGCAAAACTGCAGAACAACCACTGCCGAAACCGCAAACAGGAATCAAAAGCGTTACACTAGAATAAAAAGGAGAAAAAAACATTACAATCACATATGCAAATAATGCACCAGTCCACACACAATCCACCAGCCAAGCTAAGGGGTAGGTGGGCCAAAGAGTATAAATAAAATATTCACCCCCGTAAAAGGGAGCAACCCTTGCCCTTTTGGCCACTCCCCAACACAAAAATTTAAAAAACCCTGGTGTCTAGTGGCTTCTGCCCTCCTTGGGGGCAGATGGGCCTAAAACATACTGCTATTCTGCCACCCAAAGAGGGCAGAAATGGCCACAATCATCCTCCCTTAAAGGGAGCGACCCTTGCCCAAGGGGCCGCTCCCCAACATAAAAACCCTGGTGGCCTAGTGGACCTACAAAAAAACAAATCAGCCGATCTGCTCCTCAGGATGGCAGAAACGGCCAAATTAATGCTCCCCAAAGGGGAGCAACCCTTGCCCAAGGGCCACTCCCCAAAACAAATCCCTGGTGGTCTAGTGGGCCAAATATAAAAAAATGGCGACATCTGCCCCCCCCATGGGGGCAGACAGCCACAAACAATGCCCCCAAGGAGAGCGACCTCTGCCCAAGGGGCCACTCCCCACAAAAAATCCCTGGTGGCCATACAAAAAAATCAGCCGATCTAGCCCACCCAGGGGGCAGAAACGGCCAAATTAATGCTCCCCATAGGGGAGCGACCCTTGCCCAAGGGGCCACTCCTCAAACAAATCCCTGGTGGTCTAGTGGGCCCAATTTTTAAAAAACATGCCGATCTGCCCTCCTGGGGGGCAGACACAGCCACAAATATTGCCCCCAAGGAGAGTGACCCTTGCCCAAGGGGTCACTCTCCACAAATAAATGCCTGGTGGACTAGTGGGAAGATACCTTTATCTTCCGCACACGATCTCTCACTACTCAACTCTACTCTCAACTCTATTCACAACTGGATGTTAGCTCACCAACTCATTCTGAATCCCGCCAAAACTGAATTCCTCCTCCTCTCTACCTCTCTCTCACCTCCTCCTGTTCAATCTTGGATGGATCAGCTGAACCTACTCAACAACAAACCCATCATTGTCGACAGCGCTAAATCCCTAGGTGTCATTCATGACAAAAGACTCAACCTAATCTCCCACATCAACTCTATTGCTAAGAACGCACGTTACCAGTTGCGCCTTCAATGGGGGATCCGTCGGTTCTTCCCGGAGAAAGACTTAAAAACCTTGGTACAATCTCTGGTTCTCTCAAGACTGGATTATTGCAATTCTCTTCTGACGGGCCTACCCAAATCCCACCTCTCCCTCTCAAATCCATCCTCCATTCACCAGCTCGCTTCATTTCAGGGTCTAAACGAGCGACCACGTCACTCCTATCCTGTCCTCTCTTCGATGGCTTCCGATCGACGCAAAGCTGCCTGCATCACACACAAAGCCTTACACACGTCCTCCCCTCGTTACCTGGCGAATAAATTGAAATTGTCCGGTGGCTCTCGCCCTTCTCGCAATGCGGAAAAGCTTCTGCTTGAGCCCCCCCCCGTCTTCAAAAGGGAAAGATCGATGGTGCAATCCTTCTCAGGCAATGCAGTGAGAATCTGGAACTCGCTTCCCCCATTGCTCCGTGCCACCTCCTCTACCCGGATCTTCAAAGCTGACCTCAAATCTCTTCTCTTCCAAAGACACTTTCAGAACTAATACTTTCACTCTCAGCCCCCTCTAGGAAGTTCGCTCTTCATTGTAAATTTGTACTTTTTCCTGTACATTCCTCACCCTTGCGTGCTGTGTTGGATTTGTGTACCCTTCATTTTAAGTCTCCTGTTTAATTCACGCCCTCTCTACTCCCTCAAGGAAGTTCTTCCACTATAGGGAATTCTGTACTCCATGCCTATAGAAGTGCCTTCCCAGTGTGTTCTGAGTGACTGCCACTTATTGCAGTATTATACCTCTATTTGTATTTTGCATCTCATGTATCATGCACACCTGTCACTTTTTCCTCTTGTAACGCATACCTTTTTGTATCTTGTTATTTGCACAATTGTCACTTTTTCCTCATGTAATGTAACGCTTGCTTTTATATCATGCTTACACTATTGTGAAGCGCTTTGACACCTTCAGCCCGAGCTATATAAAAAAAACTGCCCCCCCCAGGGGGGCAGAGCATCAAAAACATATGGCCCCCAAAAGGGGGGCGACCCTTGCCCAAGGGGCCGCTCCCCAAAACAGTATTTTCGTTTGCTTTGAACAAAAAAAAAAAAATTCCCTGGTGTCTAGTGGCATTCCTGCTGCACGATCGCATGATCGTGCAGCAGGAATGCACAAAAGAGGCATCGGGGGAAAGGAAAACCCTTTCCTTTCCCTCGATGCCTCTTTTGTTGCAAACCCCCCCTCCCCGTAGCCAAAACTCACCTTATTCCCCGACGCGCTGGAAGCAAATGGCTTCCAGCGCGTCCGGGAACAAAGGGAAACCCCCAATGACGTCAGCACGCCTCACGCGCTGACGTCATTGAGGGCGGGGAAGCGGGGGGAGGCAGGGGAAGCCCTTCCCCTGCCTTCCCCGAAAAAAAAACAACGATCGGATCCCCACGGGGGGAGCGCCAGCGCTTCCCCGTGGGTGGAATCTATGACGAGCTGGACTCGTCATGAGCACACGAGCACTGTGTGCCATGACGAGTCCAGCTCGTCATAAGCATCGAAGGAGTTAAGAAGATCTTTCGGGTTAGTCTGTGTCCAACGCAGAGTGTATCCATTGCGCTGTACTAATTCGATCCCCTCTACCTGTGGTATAACATTATCGTGGCTTTGTTAAAAAAAGGGTGCAGTCGATAATTGGAGGCTCAGTGGAAAGTGGTCGCTTAATGAAATCGAGTGCGTGCAAAAATTGAAAGTAGAGCCAGCACAGTGGTTTGACAATAAAACATGGTCAATAATGCTGTTATTAGTTGACCCATTAAAAGTTTTCTTTCGATATGCGTAGGGTATTGACATTTCATTAGCGAATAACAAGTCGAATTTAAGTATTGATTCATTTATCTTGTTGCCATATATACTGTGTATAAAATGTAGCTGGTCTATGTCCTCTATATATGTCATTCCACACGTTTTACCCAACTGGACATTAACCCCCCATAAAATTGTCATGTACTTTTTATTACCGACGGTATTATGCTCTAAGTCATTATTTATTTCCTGTATGACCTCGGTTAATACTCTCACAGTGGCGTTGTTGTAAAAGTTGATTATTACTAGACTGGCACATCCTTTCGAATTACATACCATTACTTGATAATATGGGTTATCTGTGATAAAATCAATGTTAATAAATTGTAACCTATTTGCTACGTAAGTGCACAGACCCCCCTTTGCCCTGCCATGAGTTGATGATATGGCCGGTGTAAAGTATGTCCTGTACCCATTTATATGGATAGCCTCTGTGAGCCATGTCTCTTGAAGTCACATAATTTGGTAGTTGCCTATAAAATCTAGCCATTCTGTGGTCTGTATTTTACAAAGTAGATACGCCACATTCCAGAACAGGCAACCAAAGGATTCGGTTTTGGGTTGTGCTAATTTCTGTGAATGAATATCTGTCATGGAGGCTCGCACATTGTTGTTGACTAAGTGGGGGACTGTTTGTTGTCTCTGTAAGGCATCTTCGTGTAATGTCAGTGGCGTAGTAATAGTTGTAGTGCCCACTGGAATTTCAGTGTCAGAACTTTTCTGTGGCTCCTTTTCTCCAGATAGATGTACCCCCACCTTGAGTCAACCAAGGCCGTCCAGCGACAATAAACATTGAAACCTGTTATGAGTTGGAATTATGAGATTTGGGTACCTCGGTCTCTGTTCATACCTGGGCTGTGGGCACAAATTGTTTCTTGGGTATAGAGGATGATAGAAATAGCCCAGAGGGCGGGAGGAAATGCCATTTCCATGAATGCCGGAAGTCCCAGTCCTATTCAGGACAGCGTCCACCAGCTGGGGAGATCTAAAAGTCAATACCACACAATGACCACTCTGGATTTTATTCCCTCTCCCTACCCACTTGACTCTCCTTACCATCTTAAAGTCTTTAAATAGATGGTCGGTTAAACCTGTTGTAACACCCAGCCAATTTAAGGACTTGTTTCTCAACGAGATCCGATTCTCCTTGCTATTAGTGGGGAGGGAAGGGACATTGGTCAGGACTACCACATATGGGGCAGCTGCTGGCGGAAGGTCCAAACGGTCAGATGTATGTTCAGCTAGCTCTTCATATTGATTACCAACGGCTTGGGTGGCCGCAGCAATTCTAGTCTCGCTACTATTCCTGTCCCAATCTCCTGGTAGTACCTGTATTACTAGAGGGGTGTATAGTGAATCCTATTGCTGTGATATTATCAGATGCACGCTCGGTTGAGGGTTCAACTGATACTTCAGAAGCTGGGAGGGAATCTATGTTATAAGGGGCCTTCTGCTTTTGGCCGGTGGAAAAAATCGTCAAGAGTTCCAAACAGGAATTAGTTCTTACTTCGACTTTCGTTAGTCTGGTTTGTATTGTCCCCATTGTGTCTTTCACATGCTGGTCAAGGTTTTTAAAAGCCTCAGTTAAGGCGTCTAATTTTCAAATGATTATGTTAAAGTTGGGGACAGGGAGAGTTGCTGCTGCGCTCGTTTCTGTTTGGAGCAGTCCCTGTGTTTGGATACTACTCTTCTTATTCCTAGTCAAGTCTCTGCTAGGGAGGGTGCCTACACAATGGGATCGTTTTTTTTTAACTTGTTTAGGTGGGGGGGAGTTGGATTTGGCTGGGGAGACACAGTCATCTTGGTGTTGTATGCACCCATTTACCTTGTTAGCCCCTTCCCCTCTGTTCTCCCTCCTGAGTTCCTTCCCTGTTGTTATGCCTCCAGTAATGACATTAACGTATATACCCTCAGTTATATAGGTAGCCTTAGTAGGTCCTTCTCCTTCGATCTCCCTACTAGGACCCTTCCCTAGTGTAGTGCCTCCACGGGTATCAGGACCATTGGCAAGGGCATGGGCTGTTGTTACTACCGCCGTTTCACTTCCCCCACCTGTTAACAAAGATTCCTCAACAGCAGAGATCTGTTTCTCAATGGCTCCCATTGCTCCAGTAATATATTTTAGTAGGGATGTTTGCGACTTATCAGGGGAAGGTATTTTTCCAACAGTGGCCAAGTGCTTTCTTTTACCCATGTTTAACAACAAATGTCTCAGATATCACGGACGTACAGTTGCCTCGGGGGTAAGCTCAAAAAGGTAAACCCAATAACGATTAGGGCATTTGATGGGGAAAGGTGCAGTTATGGGATTATCACAGTGTAACGCAGGTGGTCAACCATCCACCCAACGTCCACAGAGATTTATGCGCCTCCGGGTGCAGCGGCGGTGATGGCGGCGCTGGGGAGTCTGGGAAATGGAGTCCTCGCTCCTCACTCCTCTCCTGCTGGCGCTGTGCTCTGGCAGTAGGAAGATGGCAGGTTTGGTGGCAAAATCCCAAATCGCAAGTTTCCTGGCTTCCCGCGCTGCGGGAGCCGCCACAGTGATTTATGTGCCTCCGGGCGCAGTGGCAGTGACGGCGCCGCCGGGGAGTCTGGGAAATGGATTCCTCACTCCTCACTCCTCTCCGGCTGACGCTGTGCTCTGGCAGTAGGCAGATGGCAGGTTTTGGGGCAAAATCCCAAATCGCAAGTTTCCTGGCTTCTTAATATTTCATTTGGCTGACATACAATGCATAAATCTGTAACATTTGTGAACAGCAAGAAAGGCATTAGGGTTTGAGATGTTAAATGTTTTGCATGGATAAGTGCATTTAAATTCGGTTCAAAATATATTAATTTAGTAAAAGTTAAAAACTGCCTTTTGAATGGGCAACATTTAATAAAATTGAGTCTTAAAGCAGAAAGCAAATGCAAACCTGGAGGGGCTGTGGCAAATAAAAACACAAAGGAAACCTCATTGAAAGAAGTCTAAATACAAAGGGGAACAATGAAAAGCAAAAAGCCCATAAATAGTCCAAAACAGAGTCCAGTGTCTGAAAATGTAATAAAGTCATTTCCCAAAGCCAGAGGGGGTACCTGCTATCAGGGCAAAAGCTCCTGGCCATTCTCGCTCACTGTCTTTACCACAGAGATGGTGAAGTCTTCCTCCAACATGGACCTTACATGTCTGGCCATTGCAGGACCAGACACCACACAGGAAGAAGTTAACATAGAGGTAGCAGGGGATATAGGAATGACAGGCAAACAGGGATCCAGGACAACAGGAGGTTGGGCAGACTGGGGAGGCAAATGCAACATAATACCCTCTATCAAGGAGATCATGAGGCCACATAACAGTCTGAGCTGTTCAGTGGCCATCTCTTGTAGTATCCAAAGCCTCCCACTGAGTTTCTGATATCCTGAGAGAATGTTCTCTGTCCCTCTTTGATTGGCCTTAGAACCTCTGAGAGCAGGCAAGGACACTTTTTCTGGGAGATAGCAGTGGGCTGCACAAGGGGCTGTGGGGTGTCGTGGGCTTAAGTGCCTCTTGACTGCTTGTGTTCTTCAGGGCGTGCACTAGGATGTATGACCTAAAACATGATTGTCCTATGTGAAAGTTTGTACTTAAGTGTTAAATGTTAAATGCTTAATGTGATAAGTGTTTAAATGTTCTAGACAAATCATTTTTTACTAGAGCATGTAATGCTTGTTGATGACATCATGTGAAATAAACAGAGATGTCTCAGAATGGTTTGTATGGACAGTGTGGAAGTAATCCACCATTCATTGCCAAGAGATTGCCCACATGTCGGAAATATTGTTTTTGTTGGCTGTAGAACTCTGTTCTCTTTTCGACATGATGAAATTGGTATACCCCTAATTGGCATAGTTTACTTACCTATAAGTTCCGAGTATATGGTGCAGAGTATACCCAAGGCCAATGAGTTAAATGTCACTAGTCGAATGCAGCACCAATTGTGCCCCCCATTATAGTGATAGTGCAAACATGACTGCAGGCCCACTATTTATAGCCTCGCTGTTGCAGTATTAAACTACAAATTCCACTTGTTAAAATAATCCTTTTTGACATGCCTAAACCTTCCCTTTATATCTTAATAATTCTTCCCTAAATAGGCCTTACTGCCACAATGCAGGGTGCATGATATTTAAAAGGAGGACATTTAAAAGTTTAATGTTAAACATATCCTTACAGTGAAAAGGCCCTATTTTCACTGTAGCAAGGTCAACTGTTCCATAGGAAAACACTGGGTTGCATTATTACAATTCATTAATTTTGGGTAGGAAGCAACAAAAAGTATGATTTAAAGACTCTTTTTTATGGTAATTCAAAATTTGAGTTAATGGTGAAATCAAATATTTAATAACTATTATGGAAAAAGTACTTTTAGAAATATACCTTTTCCCTGCCTAAAGCATTTTGAGGGCCATGGGCACGGGTTCCAACTATCACATGGCAGCTGGATTAGCCCCCTTGATGAGGTATGAAAACTGCTCCCAGAGCAGAACAAAAGCCTTGGGTGTGCAGAGATGTTTCTGTCCCTCTGCAGGATGACTGTTTGGGCGATCCCAGGAATTTGATTAATCCTGCCATAAGCAACTGTTAGCTAACACCTGGGCAGGGACTTTCTTTGTTCCCCCAGTCTGGAAGGCTCCAATGCCCCCAGAATTGGTTTAGAGCGAACACAGAGGAGGAGTTGCTCATTTCCTTGGCCACACCTCTGGGGTGGGACATAAGCACTGCACATAGGAAGAAAGGTTTTGCCATCTTGGATTTAGGCATAGATGTGCACTGTGGGATTGTTGTTATAGGCCACACAAAACTGGGTAGGGGTTACCCTGGTAACCTTTACCCTATTGGTTAGGATGGGGCCAGGAGTCACCCCCACACACAGACTGGTACCAGGCATAAATATGGCACCCTCAGTACCCTCTTCTGAACACAACTGAACCTGCACAAGATCAGAAGAATGCTGAACCTGCTGTTCAAGACCTGAGAAGAGTCTTTAACCCGTTGCGTGCGCCCGTCGGCCAACGGCCGTCGCGAGCACTACCTCTGTAGTGCTGCGAACGTCCGTTGGCCGACGCGGCCCCGCCCACTCCGCTAAACCGCCGCACCGCGGCGGAATTGCCGCCGCGGTTAAGCGGTTAACACTGGACCAGCTCTCCCTCTTGTACCCCGGTCAAGGAGGTGGACTCCAAGGTTGTAAAGCTGACCTTCTGTTCACACTATAGGGACACAACAATCTACAGTAGGCCTATCCTGCAACTGCCCAGCTGACCAGTTCCAACTGGACCTGCCCTGGACTCTGTTGGTGGCTTCTGCTGGATGGAGTTTCGACTGTTCCTGATGTCCTGGAACCTTGAGCTATTCCAAATTCTGCTCCTCCTAACATCCTGAGAAATCTGGGACTTAGAAACATTTTGGCTCACAAGACCTTTGGAGGACTGGGACAAACCTGCCAAGCTGACCGACAAAGGTTTTCCCCACGTGGAGCTTTGCAGCAGCAGCAAATCCTATCCAGCGGGACCTCACAGAGAAGGTATTCAGCCTCATTGAGCCCTCTTCGTCTACAGCCTGCATCATTGCCCACTGGAGGAATTTGAGCTTGAAAAATGTGACTTAGGTCGAAACGTAGAAATGTTCACCAGTTAAAGGTGCCAAAAGTTCCAGGCTAGCGAGTGTCCTTCCTTGGGCACGAAATTCAAATCTCTTCCACTCGAAGCTTTCCCACTAAGAGTCAATAGCTTCAGCAGGACCTATCTGACGTCATGGAGTCCTCTTCGGCCACATCCTGATGCCTTGCCCCGCTGACGATTTTTGACTTCCATTTCAGAGACAAAGTCGAACATAAAACTTCTGACTGGGTCAAACCTGGTTTCTGTTTCCGTCCCACGCTCCAGCATGGTTGACCATAACTCGTGCCTAGGGTATTTGTGAAGTGTAACCAGACAGTTGGTGCTTAACACTTTTTGGTGATGTTTTTTACCTAAACTTAAAAAATGTATACCTCCAGTTCTATTTTTGGAGTGTTGTCATTTTGGTGTCATTTTGTTTATTAAAATATACTCTATTTTTCAAAATAGGTTTGGGTTTTCTTGTGTTGGTTTGGTTTTTCTTGTGTTGCGTTTTGCCTATATTACTGTTTTGGTACTGCATAAATAATTTAAACATTGCTTCTCTGCTCTATGCCATAGCTACTAGTGGGTTGAGATCAGGTTAATTTAGTAGCTTTATTGATTCATCGTAACAATGATTGTATCTATTACTTGAGGTGGATAGGCACCTCCCTCAATTAATACTGCCAATTTCTTACAAATTCTGTCATGTCAGACTCACATCTTAGACAGTGCGAAACACACATCTTTCACATTTTCTAAGTTAGACACAGAAAATTGTCATTGTCATGTAATGTACATACAATTTACAGTTACATTACATGTCCCAATAATAGGACGCACAGTTTACAAAAAACTATCTGAGCAATACAACGTGAACTGACACTGCCAGGCCATTGTGGTTAGTGCTTAAGGTGGGTCATCAACTAATACCCCCAATTTTTACACCACCCATATAAAGGCAGCCACCAAGTCAGCAGCTCAAGAAAAAACTGAGTTAACTAGCCAATCCTGTACCATTCTGACCTCTATTCTGTACCCCATGCCAGGTACTTGGATGTGGGCATAGATCAGTGTCAAGCGCTACATGTAAGCCCCATTGCATGACAGTGTTGTGCAACAGGGTACAACAATCTTACACACACACACACCTGCTGGGGAGTACACCAGCACCTCCCCTATATGGTTAGGGCATACATATCACGATTTAGGGATCACAAAAGTGCCTTCAATAATGGCTCTTGTGCGTATGTGTGCCCTGTTGTACCTATGTTGAGGTAGTGTGGTTGGATGTCTGTAGAGTGTAAGGATATAAGGAGAGAGGACATACCCAGCATTCCCAGCAGCAAAAAATGTGAATTTTTATAAATGGGGATAGGACCTCTGTTCTAAGTGTAATGCATTATGCCTACAAACATGCAGTGTATGTGATGTTGTAGTGATTAATTAGTATGTTTAAAGTATCATCCCCAGATGCACATGTAGCCCCATGAGTGGTGGAGTTCAGAACAATCAATCCCTACATTACCAGGTGTGTTACTAGTGTTGTACACCTTGTTATAAAACTCAACAGCATTTGTTGTGCTGAAAATAGGATCTTAAAAATAATTCAGCCTTGTTATAACATTTCACAGGATTTTCTCTTTAGAAAAAAATAGAATCTTTAAAAAGTTAGCCTTCTAAATTTTAACTGGATTTACTTTAATAAAAACATAGGATGCTTAAAATTGGAAATAACATTACACAGGATTAAATAAAGAAAACAATCAAAAAACAAAAAAGGTTCTATTATTATGCAATATATTTCTATAGTTCTTTGTTCACTCCATTGTTTTATGTGCGAGTGTATTGCATTACCTGTGAGTGGGCATTTGTGGTGCTGGACTTATTCCTACGCTGAGCTGGAGAACTACTGTGTCGGGTCCTTTTTGGCTGTAGCAACTTTAGAAGTGCAGTTTGTGAATAGCAATGGTTCTACTCTTTTGCAAGTGGGTTTTTGTCCCTTCCTAAGCCCCTCCTTACCTCTGCCTTAGCTCCACCCATTTTGTTGTAAATATTACTCGTTTTCAAACCATTCCCCCCGGTCACTCCCACATTTATGACAAAAAACATATGCATACGTATGCAGTGCTCTCTGTACAGTAAAGATATGCCAGTTGGAGACGGAGCCCTTGACACACATGTTTCTGAATAGCATTTTGTAGCATTCCTGTTATATCACTACTACTATACATACTACAAAATGTCGTTTGTGAATAGGCCCCTTAGTAAATAATGTTGTTCTTTAAAGTAATTATGTTAAGATGAAATGGCCTGAGTATTGGTATCATTGAATGATGTCATTTAAGATGTATTTGGTGATGCCATCATTGATGTCATTTAACTTGTCATGAGCGATAAAATATGCAAGGTCATAAGCTTTATTTGATGGATTGACTGAGGCCCGAAGTAGGGTTTTTTTTCTGAACCGTTACTGGCACATTTCAGGGGTTTTAGGTTTTGTTTTGTGACCTTAACTTCACTTTAACTATGGTTTTTTGTGAATTTCAGAGGTTGTTTAAACATTTGTTATTTTAGTATAAGCAAACCTAGCCTTAACTTTACTTTACCCTTTGTTCAGTGAATTTCTTTTTTTTTTTTATGGTTTAAATCTTTTTATTGAAAAGAACGCAAGTCATGTTATTCAGTGCAACGACCAATGTATACATGTGGGTCTTGCAGGACCGCAGAACGGCTGGTTGACATGCGCAATTATACAAAAGGAACATTTAAGAAAACCAAAGAAGGAGAAACTATGCCCCCCGCCCACCCCTAAAGACAGTCAGAGAGGAAGGAAGAAACAAGTGAGAAAGAACCTCCCTCATCCCCCACCCGGCCAGATACAGAGAAATGATAGATTAGCTCCTGGGTAGTACCCTCTCAAGCAGGTGTATTTGGCGCCTTTAGGTGAAGTAGGCGTAAGTAGCTAGGGCATGACAATTCCCTATAGTCCTGGGACAGCAGGGACAAGAGTGGTTGCCATAGTTCGCTAAATGCCGAGCCTTTGCCCGCTATGGTGAGCGAAATCTTTTCCATTCCAAATATGTGCCAGAGTTGGTGCAGCCACCCTGTATGTGTTGGAGTTCATGTGGATTTCCAATGGGTAAGAATGTTTTGAGTTGCGGAACCCAATGCGAGCGCTATCTGCTTACCCCTCCTAGATTTTAAAGGGTAGGTGAGTGGATTGGGCACTCCCAACAGTACGTATACTGGGAGGCGCGGGACCTCTGTGTCTAGGTATTTGTCTACTTCGTCAAGCACTTGGGTCCAATAAGGAGTCAAACGATCACATTCCCAAAGCAGATGAACAAGTGTGCCCACCTTCCCACATCCTCTCCAGCAGTCCGGGTTGTGAGCCTTATCTAGTTGGTGCAGTCGCTCGGGGGTGTAATACCAGTAGTACGCTAGCTTAGTGTAGGTTTCAGTGAGGCCTACGTGAGTTGCGGTATGTCGCGCCCTGTGACAGATCCCCTCCCATTCTGTGTTGGTGAGATCCCGGCCCAAGTCCCTCTCCCACCGGGCCCTACCAGCATGGAAAGAGTGGGTGTAACGGGACAGGAGCATTCTATACAAGTCCGTGATCAGCTTCATATCCGAGGAGCGGGTGATTAACCACCGCTCAAACTGCGTGAGAAGTCTGTGGGCCTGTGATCGGTTGTCGGGGTGTGAAGCCCAATGGCGGAGCTGTAGGTAAATCAGTCGTTCAGATTCGGGGAGGTCATAGTCAGCGTGCAATGACGCAAACGGGATGACCCCATCCGTGTCGTAAAGTGTGCCCAATGCGCGACAGCCTGTGAGTCTCCAGGTGGAGAAGGATGTTTCTGCGAGCCCAGGTCCGAAATCGGAATTGCCAAAGAGGGGGGTGAGTGGGGAAGGGAATGTCGTGAGCTTGTGTCGTCTGTTCGTTTGGTCCCAGGCCACCAAGGTGGTGCGCGTTATTTGGGATGCGTAGAGGTTGGGAGGGCGCTGCGGCTTCCGAAGGAAGGGGATCGTCATCAATGAGGTGCCAGCTACCGCGCGGTCCTGGAAGAGCCAGTGTTTTTCTGACTCCGCCCGGCTCCACTCCACCAAATACCTCAACTGGGCGGCTTTGAAATAGAGCGCCAAATCTGGGATCCCGAGGCCCCCTTCGCTGGGAGGGAGGAAGCTAACTAACCACTTCATTCTCGGTTTTCTGCCTTGCCAAATAAACTGCGAGAGTTCCGACTGCACCCGTTGGATCCAACCTGTAGGAGGCTGTAGGGGAAGTGTTTGGAATAGATAGAGGAGTTTCGGGAGTATTGTCAGTTTAACGGCCGCTATACGCCCCAGCCATAAGATGGGATAGCGTTTCCAACGTCTCAAGTCCGTGCGGATGTGGGAGTGCAGGATCCTGTAATTAGCTGCCCTCGTGGCCTGTAGAGTAGGGGCCAGCTGGAGTCCCAAGTATGGAACCGTGTCAGTCGACCACTGTATGGGATGGCGGTCCTGGAGTTCCGCCAGAAGCGGGGGCGGTAGAGAGAGATTCAAAGCAATGGACTTTGTAATGTTAACTTTAAACCCGGACGCCCCCCCGAAGGAGGCTAGCTCCTCCAGGAAAGTGGCCAGCGACTGGGCTGGGTCCGCTAGGGTTACCAGGACGTCGTCCGCGTATAGGCAGATGGTGTGTGTGTCGCTGCTGAAGCGTATGCCCGTGATCTGTGGATGTTCCCGGACTCTTTGAGCCAAGGGCTCCATATATAGAGCAAAGAGCAAGGGTGACAACGGGCACCCCTGTCTAGTGCCTCTATGAATACGGAAGGGGCTCGATGCGTGTCCATTAACCCGAACCGTCGCGGAAGGATCCCGATAGCAATTGAGGATCCAGGTCCTCATCTTTTCCCCAAGGCCAAAACGAGCCATCACACACTCCAGGTAAGGCCAGTGGACCCTGTTGAATGCCTTCTCGGCGCCAACGGTAAGGAGCATGTACTCTCCTGGGATGCGGGAGGCTTTCTCGATAAGATGAAGGAATCTCTTTGTGTTGTCGGCAGTTTGTCTCTGCGGTATGAACCCCGCTTGATCAGGGTCAACTATGCCGGGCATATGGGGGGCCAGGCGGGCCGCCAATATACTGGTGTAGAGTTTCAGGTCTATATTCAAAAGCGAGATGAGCCTGTACTCCTCACATAGCGTCCTGTCTTTGCCCGGTTTGTGGATAACCACAAGAGCCGCCACAGCAAAAGAATTAAAAAGGCGAGTGAGCAGAGGGGTGATCGTGGGACAGAATTGCTTATAAAAGGCCGCGGTGTACCCGTCCGGGCCCGGGGATTTAGCCAGTTTCAAATGGGAGATAGCTGAGATCACTTCCTCTGGGCGGATCTCTCTTTCTATATGTTCGGCCTGCGCCTGAGACACGCGTGGAAGAGTGATCTGGTCCAAGTATGCCTCTATTGCATCACCCCCCAAGGACTGTGCATCGTAAAGTTGTGTGTACAAATCCCGGAAAGCCTCTGCGATGTCAGAGTCTTCCGTGCGGGTGCGACCTGCGTGATCTTTAACTTCTTGGACCCCCTCTCATAGCCTGGTTTCCCTCAACTTATGCGCCAACAGCCGGCCGCATTTATCGCCCCTGACATAAAAGGAATGGCGCAGCTGCAGAGCCGCGTATTCTGCCTTGTCGCGGTCTATGGCCGCCAGTTGCAACCGGACTGCCTATAATTGGCGCCATATTCTCGGGGCTCCTGTGCGGCGGTACATCACTTCTAGCTCACGAATCCTCTGGGAGAGGTCATCCCTTTTGCGTTTGCATTCTGCGTTCTCCGCCGAGGATATAGCAATAATGGACCCCCGAACCACCGCCTTCAGGGCCTCCCATCTAGTGGAGAGGGATGTGTCAGAGTTGTCATTATGTGATATGTAATCGTCCAGAGTGTGTTGGATCTGTGCAATGATGTCGGCACAGTGGAGAAGGGTGTCACGGAAGCGCCACTGTCGGGTTGGTCTCCGAACTGGAGGGAAAGTCAATGTAAGTACCACCGGAGCGTGATCCGATAGGGCAGCCACTAGAATGTCTATGGAGGATGTGATGTCTCTGAGGATCTGGGTGCCTAAGAAATAATCTAGCCTGGCATAGGTCTTATGGGCACTGGAATAGTAAGAGTATTCCCTAGACTGTGGGTGATAATACCTCCAGATGTCTGTCAGGCCGAGGTCAGTCAGTCTACTGAGCCCTGTGTGAGAAAGGGCGCCTACTTGGCCGTAGCGCTGCGCTGAGCGGTCTAGTTCGTTATCAAAGACTAAATTTAGGTCCCCCCCTAGGAGGATCCTGCGTTCAGAAGTAGCCGTGGCCTCGTACAATGCTTCATGGAGAGATCTCTCCTGCCCTTCATTTGGAGCATAGATAGACCCAATAATGAGAGTGTGTCCCCCGATCTGTAGTTGATAAGTCAGTAGCCGGCCTTTGATTTCAGCTTCTTTCTGCACCACCTTCCCCTTGAAAGCCCTGGAGAGCAAGATAGCCACCCCCGCAGTTTTGGTGGGCCCGGAAGAGAAGAACTGAGTCGGGAAGGCGCGGGAACGGAGTCTGTGGCAGTCCTTGGTCAAAAGGTGCGTTTCTTGCAATAAGCACACCTCAGCCCCTGAGTTCTCTAGGTAGGCCAAAATCGCGCGGCGTTTGATAGGATTGTTCAGGCCTCTCACGTTAAGTGTGAGGACTTTAAGACTATAGGGTGGCATCTACGGCACGGTGTAGTACGCGGAAATGAGCATGCGCCGCTGGAGTGAGGGTACCATTCTCAGGTGTAGGAGCGCCAATGGAGCAGTAAATGTGCGCCACCAGGTCCGGGATGGAGGACAGGAAGGAGACAGATAAGATAAGAAGGAGGAAAAATAGCCCCAGGAAGAAACAAAAACTATCTGAACCCAACAAATATCAAAACAAGGCCAGAGATCTGGAGTCAGTCCATCTTCCGCGGAAGATTGGGTAAACATCATTGAAGGGTTATCGTGGCCCAATACCTCCCCCGTCTACCCCCCCAGACCCATCCAAGGTAGAGAGTACTAGATGGTGATTGAGAAAAGATAGGATACAGGACCCGGGACCGTTCAGGGAGCTTGAGTCCTGGTGAGGGCTTCTGGCAGCATCTCCAAGGCCTCCCGCTGTCCCTTTGCTATCTCGGCAGGGTCCGGGCGTCGTTGCCGGCTGAGGCGGCATCTGCGTCTCTGCAGCCTCCAGCGCGGTCGTGCCTCGTCAGAGCCCGGGTCCTGGGAGTCCCCGCCGTCATCCTCCTCCGGGACTTCAATGCCCAGTAGACGGCAGGCCTCCGCCAGAGAGCGTAGCTGGTACAACTTGCCATCGTAGCGAAAGATGAGGCGAAATGGGTGGCCCCAGGAGTATGTGATATTACGCTGGCGTAGGGCCACGGTGATGGGTCTGAAAGTCTTGCACTTTTGGAGTGTGAGGGCGGCAAGATCCTGGTAGAGGACCAGTGCCTGGTCACGAAATGTAATGGGGTGCATGGTTCTGGCTTTACGGAGTATTTGTTCTTTGGTGCAAAAGTCTTGGACACAGACTAGTATGTCTGCCGGCGGGGCGGTGTCCGAGCGGGGGAGTCCCACCGGGTGCGCCCGATCAATCTTAAGTTCAGCGTCCAAAGGGTTGCCCAAAATATGATTAAATAGTTCACGCACATATGTGAATATATCGCCAGCCTCTGCGTTGGTTCTCACACCCCGGATCCGCACATTGTGGCGCCGGGAGAGGTTCTCCAGGTCCTCCAGGTGGGATTGAAGGTCTACCTGTTGATCATGTATGCGGATGAGGTCCTGCTGTACGAAGGAGACCTCATTGTCCCGGGCGTCACTTTTGTCTTCCAACGCTGCCACTCGTTCCCCGATGCCATCCATTTCTTTGCGGACCTCTTAGAGTTCCGCCGTGAATTCCCTCTGTACCGTGTGGATATCTTCCCGAAGGGCTGAAAACAGGGACTCCAGCAAGGCCCGCGTGACTGGTTCCTCCGCTGGGCCACTCATGGTGGTCGGGGAGTGACTGGATTTTTTGGCGGGATCCGTTGGTGTCCCCCCATGCGGACGCGCAAAGAGCTCCTGCAAGGACTTGCTTTTCTTCCCTCTGGTGGAGGCCATCCCACGGCTCCAGTTCGCGGAACGCAGGTCGATGGTACAAGCCCGGTGGTGCGTCAGCCCTCCACTCGTAACGCCTGCTGGCGGACCCGGCCGTCGCCCAAGGACCTCGTGGAAGGGAGGCCCCGAGTGCGCAAGGTGCTTGATCCGGTGGGGCCTCCGATATGCTCAGTCAGACCCTCGCCGCTTGGGATGGCTGCGGCCTAGTGTGCTTAACTCCTGGGCCACCAGTGGCCAATAGGGCAGAGGGAGGACCCGCCCGCCGCGCGGACCCCTAAGCGCTCAGCGTGGTGTATAGCTTGCAGTGCGCGTGGAGATCAGGGCCCCACCGCTCGCGCCAGACCGGTAGCTCCAGTCCCAGCAAGGCCCCACCTCGCTCAGGCCAAACTCCCAGGCACCGGGACTGGTCCACCGCCGGCTCCTCTGGATCTCTCAAGGGCAGCACAGGAGAGTAGGCGCCGGTGCCGGAAGCGTTGCTTAGAGGGCGCGTCTGGGAGGGGGCCAGGTCTAAGTTCACACTCCCCCGCCAAATGCCGCGATGCGTGGGGTGTTTCGCGTCAACGCTGCCACCACTCCTTAGCTGTCCAAGCTGCCTAGCCCCAGTTTCAGGCTCAAAGCTTGGCGGTGCAGGCCCCCCGGGTAGAGAGCCGCCCCCAGGCAACGCGCGCTCACCTCCCGGCCGGGCGCGGCCTCCGCCAATCCTTTTCAGGCGACTCTGCCACCTGCAGTGCCTCCTCAGGGCCCCTCAAGCCTCGGCGGTGTTCCTCCCTGTGGATCTCGAAGGAATGGCCCCTGCACGTTCCTCCGCCGGTGGGAGTGTAGGTCCTCCGGGACGAACCCCGGTCGCCGGTTGCTGCCCCGCCGGGCCAGCCGCTCCCAGACACCCACAGCCAGAGCACCTCCGGGCACACTTCCCTCACGCCCCATGGTGCGGCGCCAGTGCGTCGGAGGGTAGGTCCCCTTGTTGCTGTGAGGGGCAGGGCGCCCGACTCGGCGCTCGTCACGCTTCCCCCCCGCAGTCGTCACACAGGTCGCGGGCAGCCTCCAACTCCCAGGCTGGGGCTTCGCAGTCAGCAGTAGGCCTCAGCTCTGGCCGCCGCCGTGGCTCTGTCGCTTCGCCGCCTTATCGGAGCTTCCCGTGAGCCGAGCGGGGGACCCCTGCGGTTCGTGCACACTCGGACGTCAGATTCCGGTCCGACAGACGCTGTTGCAGGCCTGGGTCCGGTGCTTGCTCGGACGTTCAGAGGGAGAGACGGGAGGAAGCGTCTCACCTCTCCGCCACCTTGGCCACGCCCCCCTATTTTTTTTTTTTAAATCCGATTTCACAACAACCTTTTTTTGCCCTTGACCTCTGTTTAGAGCTAACCATCACTTGTGCAGGCTTTGGCTCTGCGGAGTATGGAATGCCTGAAAACTCTGTACACAACCTGTAGTAGGCAGCTTATTCTCTATAGCACTCAGCCTTTAGCCAAGTGAAACACGGGTTGACTACAGATCATGACCTATAGTAAGTTCCTGTGCCCTACCTAAACTAAGGCTTGTGTAACTTTTATTTTGATTTCTTCATTATTTTGAAACTTTTTTTTAAGTCTTTGTTAAAATCTTTTTGACTTTTTTTTTAGATCAGCAATCATTGTCCTGTACATCACCTTTTTATTCTTCTCCTGGAACAGATGATTTTGTTGCAGCAGTTGAACAAAATAGAGAAAAAAGGTGAGGCAGTCATCGTGCGCCTCCTCCACTTGCTGCTGGACTTGTTGTGGTTGTGTTTCTTTATCCTATCCTCCTCATCTAGCTGCTGCCTCTGTGCTTAATAAAACACATTGGGCTCATTGGGCTGCATGTCCTATAGATGTTTTCTTGTGCCGATCTTTCCAAATACCTAGGTCCTGGAATGCCTTCTTTATAACACTTGTTGACACTTCTACAAGTAACTTTTACAGGCAATTCTGCCCTTCAGGATGGTTAACAAAACTGCCACTCCAATGAATCTCTCAGGCTGGAGTGTAGCAGGAGTCACCACCACAACATCTTAATCCTGGTGTGGCTGTACAGAAGCTTGTCCTTCTGCTGTTGTAGCTGCTCTCAAAAGATAAAGGCAAAATGGTGGTCTCCAAAGCATGGGCATATTGTCGGTAGAGGCAGTGGGATTGTTTAACAGATAGTGTGTGGATTGTTTAACCAATTAGATGAGTCCTATAATTTGTCCCATTGGTTAATGTAAATGTGTTGTGGTACTCTTGCGAGATTGGGAAGCTACGACATCCTTTCTGGGTAGTGCAACTCCAAATACTGTACTGTTAATTCTGTAACATTTTGAGAAGAAAATAAATTTGTTTTTATTGTTGAGGCCAGGGGTTTACCTAGTGGAATGTGAAACTCAGTACTGTAGTGGAACATTTCCCTTGGTGTTGCAGAAGATTTGTGAATCCTTGCACATCATTGGAAAGATTTCATTGGTTTCTGTGACTATATTATCCCACATTAAGAAAAAGTGTTGTCATTTTTGTACAAATCACTACACTCCTTGCAATAGGAGAGATCCACAGCATTGGAGTTTATCTAGGATTTTATGCTGTTCTGTCAATTTTTGGGGGATAGAGAACATTTTCCATCTTCAACTATGGCTTCTGGGCTGGATGACCACCACAGGGGGAATCCAGAGGAATCTGCTTAGGAGGGCAATGAAGAACATACAGAACAGTGCTGGAGAAAAAAATATCTAAGCATATCACATGTACCTTATGTGACAAAAGATCTGAGCCAGGGAAGTTTTGAGAAATATTTCCTTGGAATATCTTTGATGCACAAGCATCTTAATGCTTGGCATCAATGCCAATTTAGAGTGGCAAAAAGAAAGGTGGCATCTACACCTGCTGCCACATTGTAGCATGCCATCTCTCCTGGTAACAATTAGAATAAAACCTGCGCACTCATCTGCAAATCTTTATTCAAAGTTCCACTAGTTAATGTGTGCTCACGGGTATCACCCTTCGCTCATGGGTGATGCAAAGTAAAACACCATATGCATGTATAGAAAACTATATGCGTCTCTTAAGCTGTACTTCAGATACCGAAAGGAGTCTTCACTTTCTTAATCAATATTATTGTAGTTTCATTTCATCCATCTTAATAACCAAAAATTTCTCATTTTCATAAATCATTCATTTTATTAGTACTTCGTTTTACAACCTTCCAGGTGTTTAACCACGTTATTCCTTAAATTTCAGCATTAACAGATGGCTTTACAATCTCGTGCTCCCCTGATCCACAGTGCATTTCAGGCCTGAGGGACCTTTTGTCAGGGTGAAGTGTACTAAAATCAGGAGAAAACAATAACACAATTAAATATCTTGCATGTAGTACATTTCAGCATTAATAAATCCAAATCGTAAATTTAAATTAGCACATAACAAATTAAAGACTCGAAATCCACGCTTTGAATCAAAAGCATAAGCTTGTTTCTTTCATATGAGCATTATTTCTAATCATCAATTTACATTAATCCGACACAAATCAATATGTACTTAAATCAAGTGCTATCCTACTGCTAGATCTGATAGGACGAAGCCCTCCATCCTTTTTGGGCACCAGAAAGTAGTGGGGATAGTAACCACAACCCACTTCTGGCATCGGCACCCTCTCTATGGCTCCCTTGGTCAAGCGCGGTGTGACTTCTTGGCAGAGAAGGGATAGAGGGTATTGGTGCAGCTGTAAACCCCTTCAGTAGCCACAAAAGGCGGATTAAGGGGAACGTGAGGCCATAGAAAGGTCCAAGGACCTGGCCGCAGCCTGACTGTACTTGAAGCGCTCCAACGCCTACTAAAACCGAGGTCCTTTTAGTCGGGAAAACACCTCCTCTTGGAATCCCTCATGGTGGCCTGATGAATTGGGTTCACTCCCGGTCCCAGTGACAAAGGTGAGAAATCTGGGTAATCTGATTGACGATAAATTAGCATACACAGAACAAGTCAATAAGGTAACCTCTACAGCCTTTTTTATGCTGGGGAATATCAGTTTCTCCCCCCAAACTTGCTGAAAACAGTGGTCCTCTGCCTTGTAATGTCCAAATTAGACTATTGCAATGGACTATATGTTAGTTTACCCAAAGCTCCTTTGAAAAAGCTGCAGACCTTGCAACATACAGTGGCAAGACTGCTGCTGAAAATCCCGAGGTCTCTGTCGGCCTCTCATGCTCTGGTGAACCTTCATTGGCTACCTGTGCACCAATGGATTCAGTTTAAAATGCTTTGTATTGCGTATAAGGCACTACTGGGACAAGGTCCTATCTTTTTCAAAGAAAAATTCGGATGGTACGTCCCTAACAGAATGCTTAGGCCCTGCTCAGCCAGGAAATTGATTGTACCACCTTACAAGCTCTCCTCTTGCGGAGGTAGGAGCTTTATGCGCTGCATGACCGACAACTGGAATTGCCTTCCCTTAGAGATAAAATCTGCTCCTTCTCTTTGGAGCTTTCGTAAGTTACTAAAAACGTAGCTCTTTTCGAAACCCTAACTGATATCACTTTTTCCTGGTTCTTTTTAGTGCTGAGACGCCTTTGGGTAATTGTTTGAGCTTTATAAACTCAAATCAAAATCTACAATCTAAGGTATGTGTCCATGAAGGTCGCCTAATATCTAAACTATCAAAAGAATGTAAGCTCATTTTCATAATGGTAACTGCGTAATAATCAATAATGAAGCATTCTTAAAACACGGTACTGGTCAAACATTGTGTTAGCTCCCCAGTCAGTCCTTTACAAGTACAAGACAAGTATAAGAGATGTGAACCCATATAGAAAAAAAAATGGTGATGTGAGAACAACGTCTCGACTAATCGCTAGAATATTTTCAACCTCAGTGGTAAATCTGTACATGCATGCAGGCGAGTGGTGAATCCTCCCTTTCCTGGGACGGTCAAACTAACCACAGAGGTTCCCCTAATTTCACTTACCCCAACAAGTAGACTTCAAGTTATCTCTTCAAACTCCCATGTTAAAATACATGCTCCCTCTGAGGAGACCCGCTACTTATTGGCTCCCTGTTAGGAGATATAAACAGGACTTGCCTCATGTGTCTGAAGTATCAAAAAGTGTCAGCCATATTGGAATGCGGTGTTATGGGGGAGAAATTAGTTTCTCAGCATTAGAGTGTTCTCCATGCTTGCTAAAAAATATATAAAAACTACCCATTGACCGTGTTGATACCCCTAGGTAAATGAGTTCAAGACATCCTGGTATGAATGCATCTGTTGTAAAAGGCAACATGTGTACCCATAAAACAATTGTGTATTGCCAAACAGAAAACAAATAATTCCAGGATTAAACATGGGCACATAATAACAAATCATAGAAAACAACTGTATTCAATGCGGTCATTTAAACCTTTTGGTATTTCAGTTTGCAGTTTCCTGATCCAATACAGATCTCTTCGTAACAGTAATTTTCTGTTGTCAGTCCCAGATTTCAATGACACAATTTCTAGTACAGTGTATTTCAAAAGGCTGATGTTGTGTCATGCTTTATTAAAATGTAGCACTAGTGTAGATGAAGGGTTATTAGTTTTAATGTTACTCTTGTGTTTAATTAGTCTGGTTTTGATTTTCCTTTCTGTTTATTCTATGCAGGCCAGTCCATAAGGGCATTTCAATAAATACACAACATTCTTGGTATCACAGGTGGCCGAAGTATGTAACTTGATCTGTCTGCCAGTCAATGGGTGTGAGATATTGGTACCTCTTATGATGCTGTTACAATTACCACAACTTTGTTTTCAAAATTTCATGAATGTTTTGTGAATGTTTACTGGCAAATAATGGCAGGTTGCTGAAAATGGAGTTCAGCTCTGGTTCATTGCTCAAAAGCCGCCAATTTTTCAGTATGATACGTTTAATTTTGTGGCTGCTGGTTGAATATTTAGAAACAAACATACATCTTTTGTATGTACTGGTACATGGGTTTTTACTTTCTATTAAATCTTTGCGATCTTTATACAATGTTCTATCTTCTGCTTCTCTTAGTGTATGATTGTGATAACCCCTTTAAACAAATTTCTCAATCATCTTTCTTTGTGTCGATAAAAGTCATCATTGTCTGAACATATTCTTTTCAACCTCAATAAATGAGAATATAGTAGATGATTAGGAAGGGGGGTTTGGTGAAAACTTTGATAATGTAGCTAATTATTCTGATCAGTCTACTTGATATATACCTCAGTCTTAATTTTTCCATTATTCATTACAGCTAATACATCCAAATATGGTATTTTCTTTGAATCTATCTCATAGGTGAACCGTAGTCTTGTATCCACCTGGTTCAAGGATTGTATGGCTTCCTCAAGCGTATCCCTGGATCCTCGCCATATTAAAAATGTCATCAATGTATCTTAAAAATAAAGATATATTGTTGATCCAAAGTACCTGAGATAAAATATGATCTTGTTCAAACTTCATCATGAAGGTGTTCGCTTAGCTCGGGCAGCACAATTTCCTGTGCTGGTCCCAGTCAGTTGTTGATAAAAATCGTTGCCCCATTTAAAATAGCTGTGGATAAGGTAAATGCATCAATTTCAACAAAAACACTTTTAGGTCTCCATCGTAATCCATCTGTAATAAAGCCCATTCTGGCCTGTAAACCCGAATTGTGGGGAATAGACATATATAGAGACTTCACGTCAATTGTCAATTGTACTGAGCCTGAAGATTTTCTACAGTTAATTTCCCCAAATGGTTCAAAACATCAATGTTGTCTCAAATGTATGTGAAACCTCTTTGCACAAACCTTTGTAGATAATTATATATAAATTTGCCAGTTTTCTCATGAAAAGACCCCTGTGTAGATACAATCAGCCTGAATGGTGGTTCCCCATGGATATTTATGCATCTTAGGTAATATGCATATGGTAGGAACAGTGGGAGTATCTGGAAGTAGGTATCTCTTTTTAGTCTCGGTGATAATGCCATTGCCAGTGGCTTGGGTGATAATGATATTCTATACCATAAGAAATTAATTAGTGAGGTCAGCATCCAACTTTTTATAGCTTTTCAAGTCTTCCACATGTTCTTGTACAATTCGATGGCAAAAGTCATAGTCCATCAGAACCAGTGCTCCCCCTTTATCCGCCTTTTGGAAGATAATATTGTCATCAGATGCTAGTTGTTTCAGAATATTCACTTCTTTCTTCATCATATTTTTATTGATTTTCTTGGAATCCAGGTTTTGGTCGCTAAGTTGATGAATCACAACAGTCTCAAATGAGTCAATCGATTTATGACTGATCGATGGTATGTAGTTGCTTGTGGGTCTGAATTTGCTTATAGATTCAATGCCTTCTTTGTATTCCACAACATTAGAAAAAAAAATTCGCAACCGCAATGTTCTCATAAATTTAAACAGGTGTGACACATTGCCACAGGATATACTTAAGCACAAGGAAGATGAGAGCAACACATGCTTCAATACTTCTGGCTTGTACTCCTTGGTGTGCTGGATGGTGTCTCTGTTAAAGAGCAAAGTGCAGGAACACAAATAAATCAAGTCCTTTTAAACCAGCAGACAAGTCATATTATTCAAGTTTCTACTACATCGTTGCAGTTGTATTTTTGGTTTTATCCCCCCAAAAGTTTTTTTTTAAAAACCACAATAACTTTTATGGTTGAAAAAAGCTAATAATTTATGTTGTTCGTTTTGTTTGTCAGTGAATCCAAATGAGACCCATTGCAATTGGTGTATGTGAGAAGAGATGAGTGAGTGAAATTGTGTGCTACAGAATCAGATTGCATTAAACTGAGCAAGTTAGCGAGGTTGTACTTCAGAGGTTGTCCGCAAGGCCTGTTCTCTATCCAGGCTATACTTCCAACCCTCCATGGGCTGGCAATCATTGATGCATATAGCTTATGGCCGTAACACGGTGGGTGATAACTAGCCAGGCCCTGCACGCGCCCTCTGTGGATGTCCAATCCCCACTCCAAATAGCCTTCAACCATGCGCAGCTGGGGTGGGCCGTAGGACTTGATCTCTGGCAAAGCCCTCTACCCCACTCTCTGCAGTTGACCTTCACTGCATCAGGGATGGGGCACATGCCTGGCAAAGTCAGAGCCCCATACTCCACCTCCCTGCAGACATCTGACCCTAGCTGCCCAAGAGGCTTTGACTAGCTGCAGAGGGGCTGGGCTGGACCCAACTCTCAGTGAGCAGCCAACCCCATTGCACCTAGCCTTCAGCTGTGCTCAATAGATGTGGGACGGAGGGCCTCTGCACCTCACTTCACCTATGAGGATCTGTACCTAACCTTTCATGGCTGTCCGAATTCTGTTGCTCACAGCCTGCTGCCCTTCCCTGCACTGGCACTCTTAAAGTCTGCCTAACATGATGCAGAACAATGATGCAGAGGTGTGTGTGATTTTTCTTGCATAAGATTTGTAAAACATACCCTTCCAGGACAAACTCCAGTACAAAATCCTATACCTTAACAAACTGTGAAACATTCCATACATTGTACTTGTTCTGTCAGGGCAGTTCATGTGCAATTTGAGGAATGTTTGAGGATATTAAAAATTTTCAGTGTGCACGTACTTTAGGGAGGCCTTATCTTTTAACTTGAAGCCTGGTCTGGCTATCTCAGGGTTTGAGTCAAAAACTATGGGTGCTTTTGCTGATCCGCCTAAATAACACCCAGGCAATGGCTTCTTGACATAAAGTGGCTCAAAGCGCTATTTGCACATAGTGAAGGGCATCTTTGTAGTGCAAAATACCTTATGGACTAGATTCTAAAATCCCTTGCAACACATTGCACTGCCTTGTATCATACTACACAACTTAGAAATATGGTAGTAAGTGTGTGAAAATTACATTAGCATGGTTAAAGCTTTGCAAAATCACATTTGCATAGCATTTAGATTTAAAATACAATGGACAATCCACTGAAACTTGCATGTGGCTAATCATTGATATTCTTCTTTGGTTTGCATGTTTTTACTTCGCAAGAACGTGCATTTTTTAGGTTTTAAGTCACTTACATTTAACATTTTAAATGCATATTTGTATGTAGATGTGTAAATATATGTATATATATGTATATATATATATACTGAAAAACAAAGGTTAAAGTGACGTTATAGTTAACTAAAAATGTCAGTTAAAACATAACAGTTTCAACTAAAAAAACACTGAAATTCTAGTTATAAGTATCTCAAGTAATTATAACTCGCGCTCTGAACTTACTATAATTCGCAACCCAGCCATGTACAGTGTTCTCAATTATGTCAATTCAGATGTCATTAGGGATGTTATCAATGCAGTCATTGAACATGTCATGATGAGTGATGTAATATGTGGGAGTCTAAGCAGTGCATGGCGAGGGCGTGAGTTATAGTTACTTTAGGGCAAGGGTATAAGCAGTGCATGGTGAGGGCGCGAGTTATAGTTTACTTACATTAGATATGTGTGTAGACACACATATGTACATTATTGTCTTAATTTGTTATCGAGTTCTAAATTATTTAATGGTAAATAATTTTAGTTTAAAATTACTTTCATTCCATTCATTAAGTTTAAGATCAGCATTTTCATTTTCAAATGTAACTACATGGGCCGAAGTGTCAGGGTCTGCTCAACCTGCTCCCTTATTTGACCTTTTTTAAACTTTTAGGACGTGAGGAAAGAGTCCTGCAGTTACTGCATGTGAGGTTGTAGGCACAACCACAGTTACCTGAATGGGCAACTGCCTTTGTCAATGGGTATATCGAATTCGGAGAGGCGAGGGAAATGAGCTCCCTGAGCTTTCTTCATTACAAATACTGGCAACAGAAACTACTAAAGCCCTAATAATAGAAACTACTATACATCAAGAGTCTAATATGCTAAGTAGGGCTCATTCTGCAAAACTCACAGGACTCTCTCTTGTAGTGCATGCCACCCCTTAGACTAGGGAGATCATTTACTGCGAGGAAGTGGCAAAAGTTATAGTTATTGACACAAAGGACTGCTGATGATATCAAGGATAATGTAAGTTTGTACTATTCTTGCAGCCAGCATCAACATTCTTTTGAATTCCTTTGGATTCAACCAAGGAATTATGGTTACTTTTCTTCTTTTTTCTTCCTCTTTTCTTTATTTGTTTCCTTCTGTTTTTGTTCCCACCTTAGCATGCCTATGGGGTAAACAGCTTTGCCTCTGTAATTTTTGGGATTAGGAAAGATGACTAAATCCTGTCAATCCATCCAGGATTATAGGACAGGGATGGGGGGGTCAGATGGGTAATGAGTATTTTGGGCAATGGAAAGATAAGGGGGTGCTGATGGCGGTGAACGTGAGAGGTTTATTTATCACTGGGTGGCAAACAAAATAAAAAAATTGAAAAAGCTTTATTGCTATATTATTGCAGCATCATTAATACAACTACCACTGGTATTTAATGCATGCTACTGACTAGTTTCATCTTAGTATCCATGACGTTCTTGTACTGATGTAGAGTAAAACATATGAGATTCCTAGCAAAGGTTTGGTATATACAGCAGGAACTACAAATTGTAAGACCCCAAATTGTCTGCCTTCAAGAGATGCATCTTCTTTATAATGAAAGTGACAAATTGAGAAGTCTTGGTAATCAGATATTAGCCATATCCTGTTCTGATGCACCTCATTGTGGTGTGGTATTATTAGCAAGAGAGTGGGAATGGACCGTCACCAAAGTTTAAACTGATAGTTCATGATGGCTTATTGCTAGGGTTCAGAAAGGGAGCAGGAACTTTACAATTTACTTTGTATATGCTTCTAAAGAGATGACTCGGAAGTAGTTGATTAGCTTTTGGGGAGTTTAATATTGCTTAGTGGGGACATCAACTTGCCACTGGAACGAACACTGGAATCAACAGGATTAAATTACTCCATTCAAATGCAAAATTCTAGAGAAGCTCTAAAACCAATTTTAAATACTGATGGCTGCATGGCAATTATGTTGTCCTGGTGAATCCAGACATACATTTTTTTCTTTTCCACATTGCAGTTTTTCCAGGATTGGTAGTTTTTTTGTTGATCATAATTTTTTACCACACACCTCTATAAAACGAAATCAGAGAATTATATCTGACCATAATGCCATCTCTCTTGGATCTTAAATATTGTAATTATTTAAGTAAGAACATAAATGAATATATAGAAAACAATTAAGGTTTGCCTCCGATTTTGGTTGTGTAGGATGCAATGAAGGCTGCTATTGGCTGGTTTTCTCTGAGCTACACTTTTCACCGATCTACAGCCGAAAAGACAGCTGATGAATCCTTGCAAGTATGTTTGCTTCACTTACGGGTAGCTTATACTCAAAGTATGAAAGAAAGATGACTAATAAATAGTGAAAATCTATTTTTGAGGAGATTATTTCCCTACAAATGGTTTTAAAAAAGAAGATCTGGAATAAGGCAAGTCAGAGCGCTTATCAGAGTAGCTGCTTTGAAAATAGGAAGGATATTGCACTCTTATTAGTATTGCAGGCCAGAGAATGAATTAATAGACATGTAATCCTCACTATTAGGAATTAAGAGGGTCATGTAGTGTTTGGAAGAGAAGCTTTACTGCAAGTTTTTTAACCTGTTTATGCTACATAATATGAAAATGTGAGGGCATGCTATAGCAAAGTAGCGCCAATCGCAGTAGAGTCTTCCTAAGTAAATTAACAACAAAAAACTAAGACTAGTTTTGGATTCTCCTATTAGTCAACTGGAAATGGAAATGGCAAATTGCATCAGGGAAGGCAGCTTGCCTAGATATGTTACCTTCTGAATTATATAAGACTTTTTTTAAAAATCCTTTGTGCAGGCAGGGATAACTGCTCATCATTCATGGAGAGGAACATTTAAAAAAATTAGATATAGGTAAGGATCCGATGATCTGTGGCTAAACCTATCTCATCAATCAATTGTGACTCCATGATATACACAAGACTTCTCTCCAATCACCTAACCACTTTGATAGCAAGACAGATTGACCTAGTATAACATGGGTGTTTTCCAGCCAGAGATACAACCACCCATATTAATTTTGCAATATCTGCTCTTGATGTTGCAGGGGAAGTCACCCAACCCGCCGGGATGATCCTATTGGATGCCAAGAAAGCATTCAACAGGGGCTCCTGGTGATACCTATGGCCTGTTATGTCCAATATGACCTATGGGCTGTTATGTCCAATATATCGTGTTTTAATTCCCATGTTACAGATTGGCTCGCGACCTGAACCAGCATTGCTGTATGCAAACAACTCCATTCTTCTAACATGGACAGGTATCAGCCTCCAGAAATTACTAGATAATTTTACTGTGTTTATAGCTGGATTTAACCATTAATTTTAACAAGACATCTACTATGTGCTGCGGTCCCATAAAGATTAGATCTTGTCCCCATTCAATAAAGGGAGTCAAAATAGGAAATGTTAATATGTTCATATATTTGGGTCTGCAATCTGATTCTCTGGAAAACTGGTCTCATTTGGGAAACACTACGAGTCATATTTTTGACAAATCGATTACCTCGTTTTCAGATTTGTCACCAAACTAGGAACTAAACGCTAAGGGATATGCCCATTGTATGGATGACCAAAGGTTTTTCAGTGGTGTTATATGGAGCAGGCATTTAGGGATACATCAAAGCTGATAAGTTGCAAAGGTTGGAAAATGCCTGTTTTAGGAAAAGGTTGGCTGTACCAAAACGTTGTTTGATCTCATTAAATTATGTGCTCTCTTATTCTAGTATTCTGCCTGGATGACACAGGAGGCTGTTTTTAGCAGAGCGGTATTATGTGACTGCCTATCTTTAGATCTCACTTATCAGATACCTTAGTTAAAGTACATTAAAAATGTATGCAACAATTTTGGCATTCAAGAATATTTTGATAATCCTGGGTCTATGCATTATATGACCAAATGTGAACTGAAGGCTCTATTTGAATTGTACTTTGAAGTGGGAAAAGATAGGAAGGACTGCCACAAGATTACATTTATTTCACATTACCTTCTATTAACTAAGAATGGCATCCAAATGTATTTAATAATGGGCATGAATGTCGAACATAGGTTTGTGATGGTGTTTCCCAAAATGTTTGACAGTATTGAGAACCTAACTATGTGCCCCGTGACAATTGCTCTATACATAGCACCTTAAATTTTCTATTTGTTTGTAGATTTTATTCCGGTCTGAGATACTGTTATATTAAACCATTTCTTAGAAACTTACATTTGAATCAGTGTAAACCTGCTCTTATCTTTCTACAGCAGTTACATATTCTTATAACTCACTTGGGTATTGCCAGTTACATCTGGCAAGTAAGGAAGATCAGACGGTCATTAGCAGCAGAGTGAAACAACCTAGAAAGGTGGAACTAATTTGGATTTATTTATTTCTGCTTATGATCTCTTATTATACTCCTGTTTGTATAATATTTTGTCTTATTTTCCTTCCTGTCTTTTTATTTGTATTGTACTTGTTATTGAATGTGATGATGTCTTTTATGGATTTAATGTGAAACAAATAAAGTTAATTTTAATTGATTTGTTAGCAAATACAAGGGGAGGAGAACAAGTTAAAGTCCTTAGAGTCATAGAATCACATATATAATTGATTTACAGACCAAGACTTCTCATGGGTTAAAGGCAGATGAAATATTAATGGTACATCTTTTTATTTTTTATTTTTTATTGAGCAGAGCATTAGGTACATCAAACAGACATTCTTAAATATCATTATTAAAAGTCATCTGTACAAAAGTTTAAAAGCTTCCTTTTTCAAGATAAGATTTTAAAAAGAGAATATGACTATAGCAGCTAACGACTTGATCAATCCGAAACAACAATGTGCAAATCATCTAATAAAAATTCAGTAGTAAAAAAGAAAGTGCAAATGCTTTTAAAGTGCAATAATGAAGAAAAAGTGTTAATAGATTTTCTTGCCGAAAGCTACTACCTTATCGGCATTAACATCGATATCGGGTATTATTATCCTTCCTTTGACTTTTCTAAATCACTAAAAACTTCCATTTTTTTCCAAATTTCCTAGTGGCTCCCACTCCGTCTAGCGTAAGCTTCTTCAAACTTACGAGTTCTTTTCATTTTATTAAACCACTTCAAATGCAAGGGGGCTTCTCTAGATTTCCAATTTTGGAGAATTAAAGAACGGGCTACAGTACCAGAAATAAATATAAAAGATATTTCATCTTCGGTTAACCGCGTTCTATCATTACAGATACCAAACAGAGCAACCTCAGCCTCGAGCGAAACCATCTTCCCAATTGCCTGCTTGATATCTACAAAAATAGCTTCCCAAAAGGTCTCAGTCGTGGACATGCAAAAAAATATGATGCCATCCACCTTCCCCATCCGCCTGGCAGCGAAAGAACTTATTTTCGGCATCTGGAAATCTTTTTTTAAGGCTGCCGGAGTGAAATAGGAAAGCCAACGTGCTAAAAAGGTCATCCTTTTAAAATTTGCTGCACGCAGGGATTTACTTCCTAGACAACATAAAATCTCCCACTCCTTGAGGGAAAAAGTACAATGTGTCTCACGAGTTATTTTGGCCAAATGGTTCTCAATCAAGGATACATGACCTCGGTGATGTAATAACCGGTACCAGTTCCCTACGCCACAGACTTTGGCCCCATAAAGAGCTACCACAAGTTGATTAGAGGTATCAAACAAGCCATTAATATTTTTTAAGAAATGGACCACTTGTAAATATTCAAAAAAGGCAGGTCTCCTAAGGCTCCCTGTTCTTGCCATAACCTCTTGCCAGGAGATCACCCTATTTTGGATAATAAAGTGTCTTAACTCACTTAGTCCATGACTTGCCCAACTATTAATATAACTTGCTCGAAGCGGAAGGCCGAGACTTGTACATTCTCTCACTTTTAAATATTGCAAGCCCGAAGAGCCCGTTTTTTTAAAAAAGGACAGAAGTCTAGCGTAGTGGTCCTTTAAAATGTTATACCTAGTTCTCTTAGGAAGTTTAGAAGTTTTTAAAAACACCCGAGTTTGAGTACCACTTTCTTGTATCATTTTATCTAAAAAGAAGCTATCTCTAGTGCCTTTTGACCCCATCAAGTTAGACACTAAGGGGTCGATTCCGATTCGGGCCGGAAAAAGCACCGACCGACTCGGAGCCGGAATTTATTCCGACCGACACGTACCTGTGGCGCCCGACACGCCAAGTACGATGCAAGGCGTGCAAAATCCGACCGACACGTACTGAACCCAAGCCGAACGACCGAGCCGCACGGAAAACAGCAATCCGGCCGGAAAAACACGCGAATCGAACCGACCGACACGCACCCGGAACAAATCCAACCGAAACGTACACGCGAACTCCAAACCGCAAAGTACGATGCAAGGCGCGAAAACCACGACCGAGTCGTACGGAGGACAAGCCGTACGACCGACACGCATACAAAACCGAGCCGAAGTAACACAAAACACCGCGACCGACGCGTACGCAGCATAGAAAACTGCACAAACACAGCGTGAACGAAACGGAGAACACCGTACGAGACAAATGCAGGGTCCGACTCGGTCACAAGAACGTTTCCAACATGCACAGACAGTACAAAGGAAAAATTACACAAAAAAGGCCAAACAAGCAATTACAAAGCCAATAAATACTGGGGGGTGGGGACAGAGAACAAAGACACACCCACAACTCCACCCATATAAAGGACACAAATCCCAACCATGATCCTTTGCAAATGCCATTCTACTGCCAGCACCCAACAGACAGCAACCACACACCCACATCTCATCCCTCACACAAGCCACACACCATCAGCACACCAACAAATACCTACCTCGCATACACCCAGCAAAACACACACCCACACAGCCTCACCTGCACACCAACACACACATCACTCACCATCACCACCCATCACCATGCCCCCCAAGAAGAATCACAAGTTCCTAGATTGTGAATTGGAAGTCCTGGTAGACGAGATCCTCAGGGTAGAGCCACAGCTGTTTGGCACACTGGTCCAACAGACCCCCATCTCCCAGAAAACCAAGATGTGGGAGAGGATCATCAACAGGGTGAACGCACAATCACCATGTCTGCGCACAAAGACCGACATCCAGAACAGGTGGTATGACGTGCGCAGGAGGGTCCGGGAGCTGCTCAAGAAAGACTACCTCCTGAGCCAATACACCGGCAGTGGCCCTCCTGCCAAGCCAGTATACCTCAGGCCCTGGGAGGAGAAGGTGCGGGCCATCCTTCCGCCAGTGAGCGTATATGGACTAGAGAACATCCCAGAGCCTGGTGAGTACACAACAAATGTACACAATATTCTGCCACAATACACACACACATCACTGTCAAGGGGAGAGTCAAACCATGCACTCATAGCAATTACACAGCAACCAGAACAGAATCATCCCAAAATGTGTATGTCAGTCAGATAAACACAACACATGCCATCTCAAAGTTACATTTAACCGTGCCATCACATGTACAAACACAACTACAACTACAGCTAGGCAGTGGCACAAATAGAACTAACAAACACATCCAGACATGTAGCCACCACTACAACACCAACACACAGTGAAGACCACTGAAAGAAAGGAATTCTGTGTATGCTGGGCAAGTCAGTGTAGCCAATAGCATCATGGGAGTCGTAGTCACACATATTGCCCCCCCACAACTGTCCCATCAACACCACCATGAACCATGCGCACATCACAGGGAGTGGAAAAGGACTCACAAGATGGCTGACACTGGCTACTGCTGTGGGGAGCACAAGGCCCTGCTGGCAACTGTGCAACAACCAACAGCAGGACACCACTGACTGACATCCTGAGAGACAACTTCCACTCCCTGCAATGGAAGCACGTTCCATGGTGGGATATCTGGCTGGCTGGGTGGGAAGGAGGACTCGCACCACTGACCATAGTCACAAGCACCTCCCCTCACACACACCCTCAACACATACTCCACATAACCCACCTGGGAGAATGCAATGCCACACATCCTAACTCAAGATCCCACAAAGAACCTCCACCCTGGGTTATGTCGTGTGAAGCACAGGGACACTCTTGGGACTTTCAGCCAAACAACTGCCAGGACAACACTCCCAGCCATCCTGTCAGCACAGGCAGCCCACCCCACAGGGAAGCAGAGTCAAAAGGAAGGAAGGATGGGCATGCTGGGAAGGGGGTGGAGGCAATAGCATGATGGGAGTTGTAGTCACAGCTCTACATCCCCCACCACATGGCCCAGCAAGCTCACACTCACGCATGCACATCCCACAGAGAGTGGAAAGGCCCATCAAAGATGTCTGACACTGTTGCTGTGTCGTGGGGAGCACAAGGGCATGCTGGGAACTGCACACCAACCAACAGCAGGACACCACTGTCAGCCATCTTGCCATTGCTCTCACACCCACACACACTGAACTCCCCACAAAAGCAAGTAAGTATGGGAATGCTGGGAAGTGGGGTGGAGGCAATAGCATGATGGGAGTCCCAGTCACAGACATAGCTCACCCCCACAACTGTCCCATCAACACCACCCTGAACCATGCTCACATCACAGGGAGTGGAGAAGGACTCACAAGATGGCTGACACTGGCTACTGCTGTGGGGAGCACAAGGCCCTGCTGGAAACTGTGCACCAACAAACAGCAGGACACCACTGACTGACATCCTGAGAGACAACTTCCACTCCCTGCAATGGAAGCACGTTCCATGGTGGGATATCTGGCTGGCTGGGTGGGAAGGAGGACTTGCAGCACTGACCATAGTCACAAGCACCTCCCCTCATACCCCCTCAACACAAACTCCACAGAACCCACCTGGGAGAATGCAATGCCTCACATCCTAACTCAAGATCCCACAAAGAACCACCACCCTGGGTTATGTTTGTGAAGCACAGGGACACTCTTGGGACTTTTAGCCAAACAACTGCCAGGACAACACTCCCAGCCATCCTGTCAGCACAGCCAGCCCACCCCACAGGGAAGCAGAGTCAAAAGGAAGGAAGCATGGGCATGCTGGGAAGGGGGGTGGAGGCAATAGCATGATGGGAGTAGTAGTCACAGATATTGCTCAGCCTCACAACTGGCCCATCAACACCACCCTGAACCATGCTCACATCACAGGGAGTGGATAAGGACACACAAGATGGCTGACACTGGCTACTGCTGTGGGGAGCACAAGGGCATGCTGGGAACTGCACACCAACCAACAGCAGGACACCACTGTCAGCCATCTTGCCATTGCCCTCACACCCACACACACTGAACTCCCCACAAAAGCAAGTAAGTATGGGAATGCTGGGAAGTGGGGTGGAGGCAATAGCATAATGGGAGTCACAGTCACAGACATAGCTCACCCCCACAACTGTCCCATCAACACCACCCTGAACCATGCTCACATCACAGGGAGTGGAGAAGGACTCACAAGATGGCTGACACTGGCTACTGCTGTGGTGAGCACAAGGCCCTGTTGGGAACTGTGCACCAACAAACAGCAGGACACCACTGACTGACATCCTGAGAGACAACTTCCACTCCCTGCAATGGAAGCACGTTCCATGGTGGGATATCTGGCTGGCTGGGTGGGAAGGAGGACTTGCAGCACTGACCATAGTCACAAGCACCTCCCCTCACACCCCCCCCTCAACACAAACTCCACAGAACCCACCTGGGAGAATGCAATGCCTCACATCCTAACTCAAGATCCCACAAAGAACCACCACCCTGGGTTATGTTGTGTGAAGCACAGGGACACTCTTGGGACTTTTAGCCAAACAACTGCCAGGACAACACTCCTAGCCATCCTGTCAGCACAGCCAGCCCACCCCACAGGGAAGCAGAGTCAAAAGGAAGGAAGCATGGGCATGCTGGGAAGGGGGGTGGAGGCAATAGCATGATGGGAGTAGTAGTCACAGATATTGCTCAGCCTCACAACTGGCCCATCAACACCACCCTGAACCATGCTCACATCACAGGGAGTGGATAAGGACACACAAGATGGCTGACACTGGCTACTGCTGTGGGGAGCACAAGGGCATGCTGGGAACTGCACACCAACCAACAGCAGGACACCACTGTCAGCCATCTTGCCATTGCCCTCACACCCACACACACTGAACTCCCCACAAAAGCAAGTAAGTATGGGAATGCTGGGAAGTGGGGTGGAGGCAATAGCATGATGGGAGTCACAGTCACAGACATAGCTCACCCCCACAACTGTCCCATCAACACCACCCTGAACCATGCTCACATCACAGGGAGTGGAGAAGGACTCACAAGATGGCTGACACTGGCTACTGCTGTGGGGAGCACAAGGCCCTGCTGGGAACTGTGCACCAACAAACAGCAGGACACCACTGACTGACATCCTGAGAGACAACTTCCACTCCCTGCAATGCAAGCACAGTCCATAGTGGGATAACTGACTGGCTGGGAGGGAAGGAGGGCCGGCTGTCAACCAAATACAACCAATGCAGACCATGTTCACACCCCAACAAATACATAGAAATGCCCAAATAATGCAGGACAATGTGCCACGCCAATATCAACCCCTGACTGTGACGACTTAGGACAATGCAATGTACAGGCCCGCACCCAGAGGCACAGTCACAACTGTCAGGTGTGTCAACCATTGATGCCTGCAGAAACATAACATACATTGTGTGTGTCTCCCAAAAACAGGTGATGATGGGGACACAGCAGCAGACGCTGAGGAGTCCCAGTCCCAGGCTCAAGAGGATGCGGAGCTCACTGGTGTCGTACAGCCTCTGCCCTCCTCGGACGAAGAAGACCAACCTGGCACATCCGGTGCAAGTCTACATGCAGCACCAGCAGGACCACCAGCTGCAGCACCAGCAGGACCACCAGCTGCACCCCCTGCACCCACCCCTCCAACGACTGTCACCACAAATACCATCCCCGCCGACATGGACAGAACAAGGAGCAACACCAGCACAGGGACCCTGGACCAACGTGGGGCCATGGACACCACCACCACCACCAACCCCCAAGGTGGACCAGGGTCATCTGTGCGTGCCACTGCACGCACTGCACATGTCGGCAGGGGTGGTGGGAGGGGTGGGAGACAGAGGTCGCTGCTTGCAGAGGTTGCTGGTGTGCATGATGACCCACAACTGGTACGCATAGCTGATGCGTACCAGTCCAGCGCCAGAGATCTCAGCCAGGTAGTGGGGCTCCTCAGAGACATGAAACAGCAGCAGGCTGCCGATCATGCCCGCTTGGACTCACACATGTCCCGCGTGGACTCACACAAGTCCCGCGTGGAGTCCAAGTGGGACGCACTGCATGAGATGACGGCGGTGCACAGGGACATTTTACAATGCCTCCGCCAGATGAACAGCAACCAGTCCACACCTCCCTGTGTGCCAACAACATCTGGTGCTGAACAAACTGCAACTGCCACAGGGAGGGAGGATGACTCTGGCGGAGAGTCCCCTGAACCGCAGCAGCCTGTACTTGAGGGGCCCCCCAAAGAAGAGGGGTCGTCCGAGGAGGGGCAAGTGAGAGGCCGATGGCCAAGCGCAACTCCCAGGAAGCCTGAACCTGTTCTGGATGTTCACCTTTGTGCACAGACTGTTCACCCTGTTGACGGCAACACAACTCCCACACATTGCATGGGGAGTACAAGTTGGACCAATGTCTCAGACAACTGTGGCCCCGATACCGGGGATTTTGTCTACCAGGACTTTCAATTCACCTAGGAACTTCTGATTGCAAGATATATGTACAGCACTACCCATCCTATTCACTATTCACACAAATGTATCGCAATAAACACACTAATACACCATACTTGACTCTGTTGTGATTCCAACGTGGGTGCTGTTATGGGGATGATGAACTGCAAAATTACACTGTGTATGCGAACTGCAACAGCAAGTACAACACAGGCATGTGAGTAAAGGCAACGTGACACATATGAGGGAGACACACCACCAGGGCTACACAACACATACACACCTAGGCCATCTGACTCATTGCCTACACTGATGTTGCCAGGGAAGACGGTGCAATGCACAGACACCACACCTATTCCCAGTTGTAGTCAAGTTGCCCACAGGTGCAGTAAGCAAATGGCAGTCAAATGTGTGACCACAGACAACGCACATCACAAAGTGAAGCACAGGTTTATTACACAGTTGCAACATGTCGTAACCACTACAGATGCAAGGTAATCCCACCTGGCAGCGGGCACACAGTCAACAACTGTAGAAGGAAGGAAGTCCATGGGTGTGGCGCACATCACCTGTAGGGACACAACAGCTACCACCCTGGAAGTACAATCACGTCGTCGGTGGACACAGTTGACCAAACGAATCTGAAAGTACCCTGTGAAGGACAGAAATGACACACAGTCAAAAGCAATGGAGAACAGGACAGAACAGCAAAACTCATGCACAATACATGTTACAAGATACCCACCCAGAACCAAGTTAGCATGTCAACACTGTTGGGGAGTACAGACCACCTGTAAGCACACATCGCTACACACATCCAGTCAAGTAGCCCATGGACACACTCCAACAGCACCAGAGCACCACCTACACATATCATGCCAACTCACATCATTGACATGACACCTCAGGATACTCACATTCAGCTAAAGAAGTTGGTGATGAGCTGTGTGCGGACATCACCCTCATCATCATCATCATCATCACTGGCATCGTGGTCCAGGCCAGGATCCTCCACAGGTGGCGGATGTTGGTCATTGTCATCCTGGATGAGAGGCAACTCCTTCCGCACTGCCAGGTTGTGGAGCATGCAGCAGACGATGATAATCTTGCACACTTTCGCAGGGGCATATGGGAGGGACCCTCCGGTCTTGTCCAGGCAGCGGAAGCGGCTCTTCAGGAGACCAAATGTCCGCTCAATCACTCTCCTGGTCCGACCATGTGCCTCATTGTAGCGCATCTGGGCTGGTGTCACAGGGTTCCTGAGGGGTGTCAGCAACCACGGCATGTTGGGGTATCCCGAGTCACCTACGGACAGACATGTGCACATTAGCTGACTTGGAAATGTGGGCGGAATACTACAGATCAGATCACACACAATGGCACAAAGTCAGTACACACCGACAAGCCAGGCACGCTGGTTCTGCATCTGTGCCATCATCCTGGGGATGCGACTACTCCTCATCACAAAGGCATCGTGTGCTGAACCAGGGAAACGGGCACACACGTGTGTGATGGTCATATCTGCAAGACACACCACCAGTGCATTGACCGAGTGGTAGTGCTTGCGGTTCATGTAGGCCTGCTCCTGGGCCTGTGGTGGTACCAAAGCCACATGTGTCCCATCAATGGAGCCAATGACATGCGGCATCCTCCCCAGGGCATAGAAGTCACTCTTCACGTCAGTGAGTCGTTGCAGTCTAGGGAAATAGATGTACCGGTTCAGGAATAGCAACATTGCCACCAAAACATCGCGGAGCACACGGCTCAACATGGTCTGTGACATCCCACCAGCAGTCGCCACAGTATGTTGGAAGGTACCGGTGGCAAAGAAGTGTAGGGCTGCCATCACCTTCACCTTGGGGGTCAGCGCTGTAGGATACGGCCGGCCAGGCTGCAAATGTGGGGCCAACTGCACTGCCAAATCCTCAATCAGCTGCCTGGTGAAGCAGTACCGTCGGATGCTGTCCCGTTCCACCATCGTTGCCAGGTCTGGGAATGGTCGATGGACAGCAGGAGCCCTGCAGTGCAGAGGAGAAGAAAGCAAGATTGTCAGTCAGCCCACATATGCGGCATTGAACACACTCAATATCCCAACATACATCATTATGAGGCACAACTACATGAAGTGTGCAGTTCCGTAAGGACATGTATGGTACATACATGGCCAACATCTGTCATCACGGTTCAACAAGTGGCATCAATAAGTCCCAGGTTGGCCCATTGGATATCATGAGGCCGTGTCACAGTTCCCATCTCCTGCTGCCGTGTCACAATCACCCCCCACAGTGACATGTGAGGACAGATGTGCCCCAGGCATCACAGCTCAACGACAGGTACATTCCCAGGGACCCTGTATTGCCACATGGACACTGGCATTACATGGAGTATCATGTATACACCACAGCAAAACAACTATGACCCCCACAGGTAGTGGTCCCACTTGCCACTGCAGGACAGACATGGACGTCTGTGACACACACATGCACAACATCAAAGTCCATGCACACACAACGTGGATGTGGAGACTGTCTCCCATTGTGCACATGAAATCAGAGACATTGTAAACACTACATGCACACAGACTGTGGAGGACCATCACTATTGTGCCACTGGGACACCCTGGCTCAAACATACCGTCCCACATGGGACTCACGGGGTATGTGACATGACATACACATACACCACCGTGAAATGTGACCATGGCACATGCACAGATATGAACAGTTGCACATCACAGTGGTCATGTACACGTAACACCCAGGATCCTGTCCCCATGAACACTTGCACAGCCTGGGGGTGGCTGCCCCCAGGTGACACCCACAGGACAACATGTACACCAACATACACACAATAGGAAATGCAGCCTTACATGCCTTATCATACAGTTTGGACAGGCTGTCATGTTGTAGGTGTGCCCCTCACTCCCTGGGAGCTATCTGTGGCTGGCATATGTCCATCTGAGACAGGCATGGTGACATATGCCAGTCACTTGTACAGGGATGCGTTGAACAGCAATGGACCGATCGGTGCCCCCGGCCGGCCCATTGCATTCAATGTGTGCAGGTACGCGTTGTACCCCTGTACGCGTTGATCAGCAATGGACCGATCGGTGCCCCCGGCCGGCCCATTGCATTCAATGTGAGTGGGTACGCGTTGTACCCCTGTACGCGTTGATCAGCAATGGACCGATCGGTGCCCCCGGTCGGCCCATTGCATTCAATGTGTGCGGGTACGCGTTGTACCCCTGTACGCGTTGTACCGCAATGGACCGATCGGTGCCCCGGCCGGCCCATTGCATTCAATGTGTGCGGGTACGCGTTGTACCCCTGTACGCGTTGATCAGCAATGGACCGATCGGTGCCCCGGCCGGCCCATTGCATTCAATGTGTGCGGGTACGCGTTGTACCCCTGTACGCGTTGTACCGCAATGGACCGATCGGTGCCCCCGGCCGGCCCATTGCATTCAATGTGTGCGGGTACGCGTTATACCCCTGTACGCGTTGTATCGCAATGGACCGATCGGTGCCCCCGGCCGGCCCATTGCATTCAATGTGTGCGGGTACGCGTTGTACCCCTGTACGCGTTGTACCGCAATGGACCGATCGGTGCCCCCGGCCGGCCCATTGCATTCAATGTGTGCGGGTACGCGTTGTACCCCTGTACGCGTTGTACCGCAATGGACCGATCGGTGCCCCCGGCCGGCCCATTGCATTCAATGTGTGCGGGTACGCGTTGTACCCCTGTACGCGTTGTACCGCAATGGAACGATCGGTGCCCCCCGGCCGGCCCATTGCATTCAATGTGTGCGGGTACGCGTTGTACCCCTGTACGCATTGATCAGCAGTGGACCGATCGGTGCGCACCCATTGACAATGGCCTAGCCTGGCAACGGACGCTTTTTCGAAATTCGAACGAGTCGGTTGCTGGAAATTCAGTTGGTCACCCACAACAATGTTGCAAAATCATGTATGTCATGAAGTTGAAGATTTGAAGGATGCTGTGGGCGTGTATTGGTGCTGCTATTCCATGGATTGGCCAGATTCAGAAGATGCAAACGACTTGGACCTATCACTTTGGACACAAGGGACAGTATCTGCCTCTCCAGCACATATATATTGCTGGCTGTTCCCCTGAGAGCTCACTTGCCTGCACTACATGCTCCAGGACGACATCTGCCACTGCACTGCTGCTGTCTCTGCCCCTCTGGACCCTGCAATGGCACGTACTGTGGAGAGAGCCCCAGCCTTCAGCCTTGAGGAGAACCAGGCCCTGCTGGACAGCCTACTTCCACAGTACAGCAAGCTGTATGGGACACCAGGGGAGCAGGTGAGTGTTCTGTGCACTGCCTTTCTGAATGTGCATTTTGTCTGACTAGCAAGGCTGAAAGTCTGCACGCCACTGGCTAGCAGGCTCACTGAGTAGTTGTCACCCCCCATAGTGTGTAGTGACATGCACTGGGCAGGTATGGTGCAGTGACAGTGCATTTGAACAAGGTTTTACTTCCCATGCAATGATACCATGTAGTGACTTCTGGCAAACTGTCCATGGGCAGCTTTGCACTGCCTGTCTACATCATGTGCCCCTGTGATTGAGACATGTATATACAACTGTGTCATGCACGGATATGTTGCATGTGTAGTAATGGCATTTTCACTTTGTCATCCTGACAGGTTAATGCCCATCGGAAGCAGGAGATCTGGAAGGACATCGTCCGGGCTGTCCGGTCCGTGGGGGTCTACAAGCGCCGGATCCGCAACTGCCAGAAGAGGTGGCAGGACCTTCGGGGCTGGACCCGGAGGATTGCACGGGTCCAGCTGAAGCTGTCGCCTCCTCGCAGGAGGGGCGGAACACGGACCCTGACCCCCACATGCTCCAGATCCTGGCGGTGGTGTTTCCAGACCTGGATGGGCAGCTGAAGGCCAGACAGCAGCAAGGAGGGGGTGAGTCAAAGACTGCACTGTGAACTCTGTATTACATGCTATGTGCCCTCCTCTGGCCTGGTTCAACTGCCACAGTACAGCAGTCATGTTGTCCAGGAGCCATGTCCCTCTATTGTGCACTGCCCACTCCTCATCTGATACCCAGGTGTGGCCCTTACATTCAGGGAATTGTGTCACTTGGGACTGTGTCCTTGCAGTTTGCTTCACTAAAGGTGGGGGACAGCATCTGTTTCCCTAACTCTGTTGTGGGCATCATGGGTGGGTCCATTGTTCACACAACGCCTGTGTTCGGACATGTAATCTGCGTGTTGCTTTGATATGCGGTCCACTTGCTGAGCTGAGCCACCACATGTGCCTGGGGTATGTGGCACACACCCATGCAGCGGGTGGGAACAATGTTTGGGCCCCAGGAGTGTGCAGATTACGTGTGTCACACATACATAGCCAGCTATCCACTGTCCAGGGCTCATCCCTCATTCATGTGGGGCAGGACAGTCATGCCTACTCCAGGCCATGCAATGCACTCTGTACTCCCACTCCCGTGTATCAGCTGACACATTGTGCGCAGTGATTTGACCCCTCAGGTGTCTGCCTCTGTGTCAGTGTGCTGTGGATTTGTTGCCAGGACTGCTGGGGTGTTTCTCGGTAGGGGCTCAGCATGCCACTGGAGATGTGACCATAGGAGACGATACTTATGTGTCACATAGGTGTTTGATCAGCTGCCCGTGCAGACTGGGGTATGCGAATGTGAAGTTCAGGCAGCTGTTCCCCATTCACAGCAGATTGTGATGGGCTGAGGTTCAGAGGGTAGTGTCACAGGTCTCCCATATGTCCAATCGGTATGACCTGGACAGATGAGGGTTAAGATGATGTGTTGTGTGGGGGATGTACATGTGCACTTGTGCAGCTCCAGGACTTGCATTCCCCATGACCTACTATTGTGACACAGTGCAGAGTGTTGTTGTCTGGCTGCCAAGTCATACATCACTGAGACAGTGATGTATGACTTAGCAGTCATGCCTCCGCCATGGTATGTGTCTACTTATTGGTGATCCTGCAGGGGAGTGACATGTGCTACATGCACACCATTGTGGCGATGGCTATCAGGACATGGGTGCATCATGGTGTCTGTCGCTGGTATGCATCACATGCATTTCCTATTTGACTCTGGGCGTCCCTTTCATCCGGAAACCTGTACTGACTCAGTGGCAAGAGTTGTGATGTGTGCATGTCCACATGCTACACCGTGTCCTCTGCACTGTCCAACTACTGTGTAGTTGGTGCATGTGTCCACACTGGGGTGTTGCTATCCAACAGACACCAGACAGATGGGTGCAAGGCCATGTGGGATGTGAGTGCCATGGTTGGCATCAGACTGACAATTGGCTTCTCCTGTTCAGTTAGGGCACTTTTAGCAGTGTACAACTAATGATGCCAGGGCTTGCTCTGTAATGTGCTGTGCTCACAGTGGTGTGTGCGTTTGGTGCAGGTGACTGATGTCTGTCTGTTTCCCCATTGTTTGCAGATACATCCACGGCCACGGAAGGGGACAGCTCCACGGACCAGGAGGAGCCGGAGAGTCAGACTGGGTCAGCAGCCGAGGAGTGGTCGGAGGGACCCAGTGGCACGGAGGGCGAGGGGAGCCACACCGAGGAGTCCTCAGCACCATCCACCTCAGCTGAGGACCAGAGCAACTCGGAGGATGACTCCCTTATGGAGGCGGGTGTCAGCAGCCACCACACCCCAGCTAGTGTTGCTGTCCCCGCCACCACCAGCACCACCACCGCCCTCCCATCGGCTCCCATTCCCCAGGTCCGTGGAGGCTCCCATGTTCGGGAGCGTGTCTCCTTTGGGCCAGGCACCGCATCCCCTGCCCCTGTGTCCCCTGCTGCCCTGAGTGAGGAGTCTGTGTACCTCCTTCTCCAGCTCCATGTAGGGCAGACAGCCATGCTGAGTGTCCTCCATGCGCACACCGCTCTGTTGACTCAGCTGGTGTCGTTCATGGAGGGCATCTCATCGGGCATGTCTGACCTACAGAGGGGCAATAGGTCCATGGACTCCTCCCTGACGGCAGCAGTGTCCCTCCTCAGACAGTCCCTCACCCCTCCTGCCTCTGCTCCATCCACACTCCCCAGCACCTTACCCGTCCCAAGCACACACACACCGGCACAGGCACACACCAGCACACACACATCCAGCACACAGACACACATGCCACAAACAAAACGCACACGCACGCACAGTCAGGGGACTGAAACCAGACTCACAGGGGATGGGGCCCTGGAACACACACACGCATCCACGAGCACTGCGCAGTCCTCAGTTGCCTCTCCCTCCAAAGCACCCTCCCTTGCCTCACCTGCAACCCCAAAGACCCAGCGGCTCTTCCTCAGTGACCTCGGCCTCTTCCCCTCCGATCCAGCTGATACAGCATTCAGGGGGAAGAGGAAGCCCACCCACACGGAGCAGAGTGCCCCTCGCCCCCGGACACCCTCCCCCAGGCGCAGACAGACTGAGGCCCCCACCTGCAAGTCCCCCCGGAGTCGTAAGAGCAAGACCCCGCCGCCGCCCTGCAGCTCAGGCACCAGGTCTCCTTCCTCCATCCCTCAGGCCCCCACTCCACAGGTGCCCCCACCACACCCTGCCCCAGGTTCCCCCACCCACAGATATACCATCCCAAGAGGATCCGGCCTTCTCCCCCTGCCACTTGCTCTCCCGGCACCACACCCCCGCTGCGCTTGTCTGTGCCACTGATGTGGTGAGGGTGTCCTCCCCCTCTGTCCAGCCCACCTTGCCTGTTCCCCATTCTCCTCCCCTGGTAGTAGGCACTGCAGTGGAGTCCACTACCACCCTGTCTGACTTGGGCACTGCAGTGGCGGACCTGTCCACTCCATCTGCAGGGTCCACTGCAGTCGTGCCGGCACCCACAACATCTGAGTCATGCCCCCAGTTGTGCCGGCACACACCATGTCAGACACCTCCACTGCAGTTGTCAGTGGCTCTCCAGCACCCACCACCCCTTCCCTGCTTCCTCCTGGTGAGCCCTGATCCTGTCCCTGCGGTGCCTGGCCTGCCCCCCGGTTGCCCCTCCTAGTGGATTGTCCCTGGTTTTGTGCAGGCATGCGTAGGGTGACATCTGCCACTGTCACCCTGTTTGGACTTTGACAATGGACTGGCCATTGGCCTTTGTGTTTTTTCTGGACTTTGTTTTCATTACACACATATGCTGAATAAAGCAATTTTCTGTTCTCTAGTGCTTATGCTTCTGATGTACATGTTGTTGATGATGCTAACCATGCCCTTGCTGCAGTGATGGTGATATTTGGTCTCATGATAATGAAGTGTTACTGTGCAGGAACCCATGTGGTCCAGGGGGAATGTGTCCTATCCTGTGGTGTATCCATGTCATCCATAGCAGCATCTGAGGGTGTCATGTGTTCAGTATTTGGCAATGGGATTTCCTACTTAGATTAGCTATTTCACATCTGTGGCTTCCACCCCTGCACATCTGTTGTGCCTGCCATTGTTCAATTCGTCTACTTCCCTGACCGTGTGGCCATCTCCACTGGACATGCAGGTTTGGGCATCAATGGGGAAGGACTCATCTGTGTTGTCGGTGCAACATTGCTATACAAGTGTGTTGGATCTGTGCTGATGATTTCGTTGGCACTTCCATGACCAGGCTGATGTGACGGGAGCCCTCATTTGGTGCTAATTGTTGATTGTGTGACCAAGTGCTCAGCTGACATGATGGGGCCCTACTGAGGCAACATATGGCACAGCTTTCCTCACACAGGAGTGGAGTCCCCTCATGGCAGTGTGTACTCCTGTGACATTGCCTGCGCCCAAGGTGTGTGTTGTATGTGTATGTCTGTGTGTTCACTTCCGTTTAGCTGTGCATGCTGTGATCCCTAGTGTTGTACCTGTTTGTGATGCTTGCTGAGTTGACCTATGTTCCCCCAAAGTCTTCTCCCTGGGTTCTCTGTGATGTGGGTGCATGGCACATTGCTGGTCATCAGGGTGTCACCCATAGGTGTGTTTGCTGTCAGGGCTGAGTTTGTGTGCAGACGCAGATGGGTCACAGTCAGGTTTCCCCTTGGCACTTGTTGTTTGCCCCTGTCATGTGATTTCCAGTTTGTGTTATCTTTCAGTGATTTTGACACGTTGTGTGTGTGACTGCTGGCACTCCTCAGGGTCCGGGCTGCAATGTTGGTTGTTGTCTATGTGTGTTCTTTGTGGGTGACCTTGGCTTCTTCATTGGTGTGTGACTGTGGCTGGGATCCCATTGGTTGGTGTGGTATTGCCGTCATGTCCATGTACAGCGTAGTGTGCAGTGTGTCAGACATTCAGGAGTCTTGTTGAGTGGCCATGTGTGATGTGTTTCTGCACCTTGGTTCCCACCCACCACCCTGGACTAGTCATGGGTGCATGTGCAATGTCACCAGTGCATGTGTGCTTCACTGCTGCACATTGTTGGAGGTCGAGGGTGTGGTGTTGAGTGTGTGCAGATGAGAGTTGTTGCCCGGCTAGGCCCCTGCCTCCATGTTGGCCTTGGCTTACTGGCCATGCTGATTGATTTGTGCTTGTGTAGGTGTGATGGTAGTTTGTTGCTCAGGACACATGACTGTGGTTCACAGTGTGAACGACATTTAGTTTTGTCATCACAGTGGGATTGTAATGCAGCCCAGGGTCACCACATTGTTGGGGCCCTGGGGGTAGTGCTGTGGTGTGTCTGTGTCTTGCTGTGTCAGTTGCTGTTCCTACGTGCCTGTGTGACATGTGTGATTTGTGCTCCCTCTCATCTGACAATGCCTGCTTGCCCACATAGGGGATTTGGATCCATGAGTTACCTTTGTGTGGCACTGTATGCACATCTGTATGATTGGTATTCAGGTCTCCTCATGTGTTGTGTGGTTGCCTGGGGACACTGGCACCCCCTCACCTGTTGTGTATGATGTGCAGTGTGGGTCTGCCTGTTTGTGTTTGTGCATCTGCACCACTGCATTGGCATATCTTGGGTGTGCCATTGGCTGTATGTAGTTTGGTGGCTTTCCCCTGCTGTCCCTGGGACTCCTAGGTCATCGGTCAGCACAATGATCATGGTTTGTGTGTCCCATTGCTGCCATGGTATGGTATCTGTTCACCTCACATCTACAGTCTCCACAGGGTATCTGCATTTGTGTGCCCATTGATGCAAATATGTGGGTCTGCAGTCTGATGGTCACTTCTGTCATTGTGTCATTGATGAATGTTGACAGTGTCAGCCCCCATGGGTGTTGTTTGTCTGCACATGGCCAAAGGAATGTCTTATTTGCACTGCAGTATTTGGCTCCCCCAATTTATGTTGCAATGGGACACATGCACTACTTTGCCACTGATGTGTTTTATGTTCTGTGACCAGGAATCATCCATGCAGTTTGGCAGTTGCAGCTCTTTCTTTGTCAACACTTACCTTTTGGTCACTGTGATGATGGGGGTTTAGACCCCATTGCCACAATGTTCAAAATGTGCTTCAGCTATGGACCCCACACTTACCTTTTGGTCACTGTGGTGATGGGGCGTTAGACCCCATTGCCACAATGTTCAAAATGTGCTTCAGCTATGGACCCCACACTTACCTTTTGGTCACTGTGGTGATGGTGCGTTAGACCCCATTGCCACAATGTTCAAAATGTGCTTCAGCTATGGACCCCACACTTACATTTTGGTCACTGTGATGATGGGGGTTTGGACCCCATTGCCACAATGTTCAAAATGTGCTTCAGCTATGGACCCCACACTTACCTTTTGGTCACTGTGGTGATGGGGCGTTAGACCCCATTGCCACAATGTTCAAAATGTGCTTCAGCTATGGACCCCACACTTACATTTTGGTCACTGTGATGATGGGGGTTTGGACCCCATTGCCACACTGTTCAAAATGTGCTTCAGCTATGGACCCCACACTTACATTTTGGTCACTGTGATGATGGGGGTTTGGACCCCATTGCCACAATGGTCATGGCCTGCTTGCATTGTGGGGGCCACACACATATATGTGTGGCACATGTGCTAGGGGGTCACATTGTATGTTCAAAGTCATGTTCAGTGTTGTAGGCATTTGACACAGTCTACACACGCTTGTCATGGTGTTGGGGGATGTCTTTTTCTTGCATTCCCTAGGTTGTGGTGTGCTGGTTGTGTCATGCATTGTCCATCCTATGAGTGGGGGTGGTGTTGGTGGTAGGCATCCAGCCCCCATGGGTAGAGGTGGTAGTAGTGACAGGCATCCAGCCCCCTGGGTAAGGGTGGTAGTAGTGGTAGGCATCCAGCCCCCCTGGCTAAGGGTGGTAGTAGTGGTAGGCATCCAGCCCCCCTGGGTAAGGGTGGTAGTAGTGGTAGGCATCTGGCACCCCCTGGCTAAGGGTGGTAGTAGTGGTAGGCATCCAGCCCCCTGGGTAAGGGTGGTAGTGGTGGTGGGCATCTGGCACCCCCTGGCTTAGGGTGGTAGTAGTGGTAGGCATCTGGCACCCCCTGGCTAAGGGTGGTAGTAGTGGTAGGCATCCAGCCCCCTGGGTAAGGGTGGTAGTGGTGGTGGGCAACTAGCACCCACCTGGCTAAGGGTGGTAGTAGTGGTAGGCATCCAGCCCCCCCTGGGTGAGGGTGGTAGTAGTGGTAGGCATCCAGCCCCCCCCGGCTAAGGGTGGTAGTAGTGGTAGGCATCTGGCACCCCCATGGCTAAGGTTGGTAGTGGTGGTGGGCATCCAGCCCCCCTGGGTAAGGGTGGTAGTAGTGGTAGGCATCCAGCCCCCCCTGGGTAAGGGTGGTAGTAGTGGTAGGCATCCAGCCCCCCCTGGGTGAGGGTGGTAGTAGTGGTAGACATCTAGCCCCCCCTGGCTAAGGGTGGTAGTAGTGGTAGGCATCTGGCACCCCCATGGCTAAGGGTGGTAGTGGTGGTGGGCATCTGGCATCCCCCTGGCTAAGGGTGGTAGTGGTGGTTGGCATCCAGCCCCCTGGGTAAGGGTGGTAGTAGTGGTAGGCATCCAGCCCCCTGGGTAAGGGTGGTAGTAGTGGTAGGCATCCAGCCCCCCTGGGTGAGGGTGGTAGTTGTGGTAGGCATCCAGCCCCCCTGGGTGAGGGTGGTAGTAGTGGTAGGCATCCAGCCCCCCTGGGTAAGGGTGGTAGTGGTGGTAGGCATCTGGCACCCCCTGGCTAAGGGTGGTAGTAGTGGTAGGCATCCAGCCCCCCTGGGTGAGGGTGGTAGTAGTGGTAGGCATCCAGCCCCCCTGGGTGAGGGTGGTAGTAGTGGTAGGCATCCAGCCCCCTGGGTAAGGGTGGTAGTGGTGGTAGGCATCTGGCACCCCCTGGCTAAGGGTGGTAGTAGTGGTAGGCATCCAGCCCCCCTGGGTGAGGGTGGTAGTAGAGGTAGGCATCCAGCCCCCTGGCTAAGGGTGGTAGTAGTGGTAGGCATCTGGCACCCCCATGGCTAAGGGTGGTAGTGGTGGTGGGCATCTGGCACCCCCTGGCTAAGGGTGGTAGTAGTGGTAGGCATCCAGCCTCCCTGGGTGAGGGTGGTAGTAGAGGTAGGGTGGTAGTAGTGGTAGGCATCCAGCCCCCCTGGCTTAGGGTGGAAGTAGTGGTAGGCATCTGGCACCCCCATGGCTAAGGGTGGTAGTGGTGGTGGGCATCTGGCACCCCCCTGGCTAAGGGTGGTTGGCATCCAGCCCCCCTGGCTTAGGGTGGTAGTAGTGGTAGGCATCTGGCACCCCCCTGGCTAAGGGTGGTAGTAGTGGTAGGCATCCAGCCCCCTGGGTAAGGGTGGTAGTGGTGGTGGGCATCTGGCACCCCCTGGCTAAGGGTGGTAGTGGTGGTTGGCATCCGGCCCCCTGGGTAGGGGTGGTGGTGCGCATTCAGGCCCCTGTGTGCATATGTGGCATTGGTGATGGGCATCCCGCCCCTATGGTGCTGCTGTTGCTGGTGTAAGTAAATTCTGCATCCCTCTGTGTGTGTGTGATGTGTCGTGTACGTGTTGTATGTGTTTTGTGGTTGGTGTCTGACTTACCTTCTGCGCCGTACGCGTCCGTGCCTGTTCCGGTAGTAAATGTAGAATATTGGTATGATCGGGACGAAGGGATTCATGGTTGGTTCGTGTCGTTCGTCCTTCTCGTTGCTTCGCGTCGTCCTCGTCGCTTCGCGTCGTCCTCGTCGCTGGCGTGTTCGCCTCGTAGCCGTGGATCGTGTTGTGGCGCGAATCGGAGCTTATGTGCGCCTCTCCCGGATGTTTTGACGTGCCGTGCGTAGCGACGGGTTCGGCGCGTACGGAAAGCGCATCGTACTTGTTCGGCCAGGCGGAGCTGCATTTTCCCTTCCGTGCGACTCGATTCAGCGTTTCCGGATTCGCCTCGGTCGGAGAACAGGACCTGGATTGGGTGAGTACGACTCGGCCGGATTCTGTGCTGTTGTGCGCATCGTACTTACTCGTTCGGTCTGCTGTACGGATCGGTCGGGAAACAGGCATTCGCATGGCTTTTTTCCCGACCGAATGGTTTTGGGTGCGCCTCCGACCGAGATCGGAATCGGCCCCAAAGTCCAAAAAAGCGGCCTCATAATAAGTTTTTAAATGGGGCAAGGCTAAGCCCCCTTGAACAATAGGTAATTGTACCACAGTCAGTTTAACCCTTGAGGCTTTTTTCCCCCAAATAAAATCTCTAAACAAGGTTTCAATTTCTCTAAAAAAGGACTGATTTATCTTAATTGGAACATTCAAAAACAAGAATATAAGCAAGGGAAGTATAGACATTTTAATTAATGAGACTCTCCCCACTAGTGATAAAGGAAGCAAAAGCCACTGTTCCAAAAGTCTCTTAATTTTCTCTTTTGTTTTTAGATAGTTTAACTTTGTATAGCTGTTGATACTGACTGGACACGAATATCCCTAGATACCTGATTGGATTTGATTTAACAGCTTGTGCCCTTAAACAAGATAAAAGAGAATTTGGTTCAATATTGAGGGCGAGGACTTCGGTTTTGTTAGAATTTATTTTATAGCCACCGATTTCCTCAAAATTCCTGAATTCCCTTAAAACCCTCTCAAGATTCTCATTGTCAGGCATCAAATATAAAAATATATCGTCCGCAAACAATTTTAGCTTTGTCATATCAGCAACAGGGGGTTGAATGGCAACCTTATTTCGTATTTTAATTGCCAATGGCTCTATAAAAAAAGTAAAAAGCAGTGGCGAGAGCGGGCAACCCTGTCTTGTCCCACGGTTGATTTTTATAGTTCCGACTCTTTTCGAATTTATTGTTACTAGTGCAGTGGCTCCCTGATACAAATTGCGTAACATGTTAATAACCTGTATGGGAAAGCCATATAAACCGAGGGCAATAAACAGGGTTCTCCAATTGACCAGGTCGAACGTTTTCTCAGCGTCGACCATAATAATGCATGCCGGAATAAAATTGATATTAAAATAATCCAAGGCATGTATTAAAAACTCAGTATTGGCCGTCATTGATCTACCTGCTATAAAGCCAGTCTGATCTCTATGAATTGTCTCTTGAGCGGCCAATAAAAACGCTCTGCCCATACTTTCATTAAAATCTTGTAATCTGAATTCAACAGGCTGATAGGCCTGTATGAATTAACATCTGTAGGATTTTTATCTTTCTTTACAAAGGACACAATTATCGCCTCTTTAAAAATGAGGGAACCAAACCACCCAGTTTAATATAATTAAATAATTTTTTCAAGGGGGCAATCAGTTCCTCCGAAAAACTTTATAAAATTCAATTGGGAAGCCATCCTGCCCGCATGCTTTGGCCCCGGCAGTTGCTTTAATGGATGCCAGTATCTCGGCAGATTCCACATCCGATCCTAATTGGCTGAACCGAGTGTCTGAGATTTTTGGAAAATTCACATTTGTGAAATAATCCTGGATCTGTTCCTCCGCCACAAGATATTCTGTGGAATAAAGTTGATGGAAATGCTCTAAAAAATCTGAGGGATCTCATCACCAGCGACTACTTCACGACCGGTATGAGGGTCTAACACTTTTGATATTATGGTGGCTTCCTGTTTTTTTCTTGTTGAATTAGCCAGGAGTTTCCCAACTAACTGACTTTCTTCGTATATCTTTTGTTGGTATGTTTGAGAGCTGCAGATCTCCTCAATAACGAAGAAATCCCTCAGAGCTGTTCTGGCCTGATCTAGTTGATTAGGGAGTATCTGAAGCTGGAGAGCATACTCTTTTCAACTGCTGTTTGTAATTCGACTATCTTCAACTTTCGCGCTTTAATCCTGGCGGCAGTAAAGGAGATTATTTGACCGCGGGCTGCCGCCTTAAACCCGCCCCACACAGAAAAAGGCTCTGCAGTATCTTCATTAATTTTAAAATACTCAGAAATCCATTCCTGAAGCCTTCCACCCAACCCTGGTCTTGGAGGAGGAGGCGGTCGAGCTGCCACCTGGGCCGCTCTCCTCCCCCTCCCTCAATAGTTAATTCAAGACCAATGTATGCGTGGTCAGAAAAAGGATTGTAACCTATTCCTGCCCAAGAAATCTGGAAAGATCTAGATACTAAAATAAAATCAATTCGAGATGCGGTTTGAAAGCGATGTGAATAACAAGTAAAAATTCTTTATCAGGGTTAATATCACGCCAGGGATCTACCAATTGATATTCCTGTCGGATAGCTTCCACTACTTTTTTGGTGTTTGGTTTTAATTGTTTTTTATTTTTGTTAGAAGTATTCTTTCTTAAATCTTGTATAAAATTAAAATCTCCTCCTACAATAAACTGTCCAGATGCTTCTATCATAAGCTCATTTATTTGGACCAGAGCAGAAATGTCATCGAAAACCGGGCCATAATAATTGATAAAATTTACAATCTTCCCCTGTAACCTAGTTGTCACCCATATCCATCTCCCTTGAGAGTCCCTATGCACTTGTAAAAATTCCCAAGGACGTTTTCTTGAGAAATAAATAGCAACTCCTCTCATGGCGAGGCCTGCAGATGCAAAAAAACATTAGTAAAATCCCTGGGTAGAAATAACTTGGGAGAATTTGATTTTAGATGCGTCTCCTGAAAAAACAGGACATGTGGGTTAAATGATATCAGCCATCTAATGAGGGCACCATACTTTTTTTTGTTCAAAATTCCATTAGCATTAACTGATAGGATCTTACACTTACTAATTTCCATTGATAATTCTATCTATCAGGTAGACTCCTAATTTCCTTGATAACAATAATTTAAACGGTGTCCTATCAATACCTTCTGCTCTAGCTCTTTTTCCTGCAACAAACCCTTTCCCAGACCCACCCTTCCCTCCCCAAAAGAAAATCCACCCCTCGAAATGCGGAGAAACCCTTGTTGGCCACGCTAGCCACATTACACCCCACCCACCTAACCTCCTGGGTGTCCTGGAATTACACCCTGGGTGACCCCACTTAGCCCAGCCCCCCCAAAATATAAAATAAAAAGAATAAACAAAAATTAACTAAGTAAGAAGTGTACCAACGCCACTAACTAGAAAAAGCCCTTGTGTTGCTTTACATCACAACAATAAATTTAAACCGTTCATTTAAACTATGCCTTAGATAACCCCACTCACCCCTACACCTTTAACTCAGAAAAACCCTTTAATAGTTACCATAAACATATACATATCTGCTACTTAAACCATTCCTCACGATCCTTGCGAGATCTCTTTTAACAATGCCTGCGCTTCTTCCAAATCTGAAAACATAAAAACTTCCCTTTAACTAATACTCGCAATTTCGATTGTTGAGCAATCGAGCTTGAGCACCATGCGCTTTAAACAAGTGAAGAATCCTAACAAATTCTTTTCTTCTGCGTGCGGCAGCAGCAGTCATATCAGAAAAGATACGACACTTTGTGGTTTCATTTACTAGAAACTGCTTCTGTTGGATCGCCTTTGTCAGGATTCTCTCTTTAATTCTGAAGTCTGCAAAGTTCAGCAGAATTGTTCGTGGCATTGTGGAGTTGGGGAAGGGGTGGGCTGGGACTCGATGCGCCCTAGTAATAGTCAAATCCCTTCGAATTCCGGAAGAACATTCTGCTTAATAAAAGAATTGACCCATTGCAGGGGTTGCGAGCCTTCAATACCCTCCGGAACTCCAACTATTCGGAGGTTTGACCTCCGAGAATGGTTTTCAAGTTCCTCCAATTTGTTCACCAAATAGCTTTTGTTTTTTACTGCCTCTTTTGCTTCCCCAATAGCCATATTCATTTGATCCTCAAGTACTGAAATTCTGGCTTCAGCTTCCTGGAGTTTAATGGGGAAGCATGTCATTACTTCCTCAATTTTCCCTAGCCGTTGATGTAAAGAGGCGATTTCCAATTTTTGAGTCTTTTTCATCTCTCGCACTTCATCCAATATTAGATTGAGCATATCTCTAATATCTAGTTGGCAGGTCCCTGATGGCTCTGAACTTTGATTCGGATTGCTCTGTGCTTCCATGATACCCGAATTCGAGTTTCCAGCCCTATTATCTTCCTGAGCCGACTGATCCTCAGATGATAATTGACTCTGCAGCAGCAATTGGGATTGAGGCTGAGATTTAAGTTGAGATGGCATCGAATGTGAAGAAGCATTTTTCTGAGACTTATTAGCTTCTTTCGCATCTCCAAATACCTTAGAATGGAGTAACCTGGAGGCGGACCTGTCTACTGGACTTGATGGAATTGGCGAGGTTAATGAAACCGCCTGTGCTAGACTATCCTCTGATAACACCGATGGCACTGGTACAGCTGATAAATCTTTTGTTATTATGGTTGGACTTAAAGAGGGGGGTTGCAGAGTTGTTTTTTTTTTTAAACAAGGGAAATTCTTTAGCAGTTTTTAATCCCTTTTTAAGGCCTTTGAATACCGGGTTTTCCTGATGTAGTTTAAACGACAAATACGAGGAGGATGCGACTTCATTCGGGTCCACAGTCACATTGGTCTGATCTAACACCAGTACCTCGCGTTCCGGGGAGGCGGTTGGAGGCATCTCCTCTTCTGAACTCTCGAGAGTACTATCAAGTCCATAAGAATCAGTGACGATCTCCTTATTAATCAATCTTGCGGTTTCTTTCGCCTGAGCTAAACGTGTTTTAGCCTTTAGGCGAGCCGCGGAGTCGACTTTAGCAACAGCGTTGACATGCTTCAATATTTTGCCCATTTTTTCGCTTTTCTTTCTTTTTCTCTCCTTCTTCCCCCTTTTGCCTTATAACCTCTTTGCTGTCAGTATCGCCCCTTGAGTTCCCCGTACCTGGAATTGTGGACTCTTCCGAGGGAGAAGCTCCTTACAGCACACCGAGGCACCTGACGGCCGCAATCCTCCTGTTAATCAGTGAAAAGTCAGCACTCAATGTCACAGCCGCTGCGTACTCCAAGAGGCGCGGGAAAGCAGCAGAGCGGCCGTTCAAAAAGATCTTCCCCGTAGGTCGAGAAAGGCGGGGGCTTGTCTCCGCAGCCGGTAATCACAAATCCATCCCGCGGCCTCGGCCTCAGCACGCGTCTCAGCGCTGGTACGAGAGAGTCAGAGCCGTCGACCGGCAATTGATCGCCAGCAAGCACCCTGCGTCCTCGCGGATCAGCAAGTCGGCATCGGGGCGATCAGGACGCCAAGCAGGTAGAATTCGCCATTACTGGGGGCGGAGCAGCATCATCACCCGTGGCTACTCGGAGGCGTGGTTCTCCGTAGCCATCCCCATTCCCCTGAAATGTATTGTGATGATGGTACATCTATAATGCATTTCTTTTCTGAAAGTTTCACATAGAGTCTGTATGAAATGTTTAATTTTAACTTTGTATTTTAAGTTTCAAGGATTGGATTTTTCATAAATTTGGCATTTAAGATTAACCAAGATAGGCTAGTGGTGCCCGCTGGGACTACATGGAATTCGGTGACTTGAAATGGAGGAATTAGTGACTTCAACAACACTAACTGAGTGATTAGCCCACTGAGGCTCTAATTTACTGTGAAAGATATATATTGATACAGTTGGACTTACTATCCTGCAGACACATTGATGTTCAACAGTATTTTGTCTATGTCTATGAAATATCCATGTTCTTTTTTCGTCGTCTGTTTTCACATTGAAATAGAGAGTGGATTATGGCTTTGTAAAGTGATCAAGGCTCAGTTTAAGCCGAAATGTGGCTTTCCTGCAATCACTAATAAACACTGCAAATCTCTGAAGTGTGCATTTGTGCTGCTCTTTTTGCTGGAGTATTGTACAAGAACCCACATTTGTGAAGCGCCAGTAATGAGTGGGAGTATGTTTGATATATATTGATATATATGTATCCTTCAGCCCAAGCTGAGTAATTAAAAAATAGGTTGTCCCTTTGTTCACTGGTCTGTCCACGATGACTGATGTTAATGACATGTTACCCGCCCTGGCCAAAATGCTGGAAAGTGGAACTTATACAATGACTACAATCTTTGCAAAAGGAGCGTGTGATTCAACCAAATAATGATAGCGTTCCAAGCAGTGCGCTCATATATTTTGAGGAAATGTTCATAGAGACAGAGGGCATAAATAGAGATGAATTGATATGGGACAGTGCAAAAAGAAGGAGTTATTTAGTATCACGCTACTGACCTTGAGGACTATTAACAGGTGGGTATACTAGTTGTGGACAGAATGGAGGTTTTTGAGACACAGCAGGACCATGGGGCCCCGTGGGAGCATGGGAAGTTGGGAATAGGTGATAATGTGGCCTCAGGGTTGTCTTGCATAGCAGACTTGGACTAACATTACATATACTGGAGCAACTTGGTGTTTTCTCTCATATTCTAGACGTTTGCAACAAACAAAGATTGATACTAGAAGAAGGATGGGCGCATGACATGGAATTTAAAGTCATATGATTATCATGATATTAGAAGGTAACACAATATTATTCATTGTAGGGTTCAGAATAGAAGAAATGTAGTAATGTAGAGGGTCTAACACGTATACTTTGTATATGATGTAAAATCGATGAAGCAATTATAATGGTCAAAATGGGGACACTGGGTTCTATGTTTTGGAACGAGCAACTGTATTGCTTTACACTCATGAATGAGCATGTCTTTTTATTTTTTAGATTGGATATAGGTAGGGAGTCTGAACTAATATATTCATAGTGACTGATTTAAAATGTATGTTCTGGTGTAATGTGAATATGTATGTGAAAAAACGATTATTGACTGGCTCGTTTTCAATGTACAGCCCAGATGATGTCCGCGTAGGACGAAACGCATTGGCTGGATAAATTGGATAATGTACCTTTGTGTTGAAAAATTGGATTGAATAATAAATTCAGAATTGGCTTTCCAATTAAACAAGACTCCCTTGGGATTTTCTTGATTGGATACACAGAGAATGGATGATATATGAGCGCACTGCTTGGAACGCTATCATTACTTGGATGAATCACACGCTCCTTTTGTATAGATTGTAGTTATTGTTAGTGGCCCAGTGGCGGTGGGACCACATAAAGTAGAGCGTGATCAGAACTTTGAGAATAAGTATCCCAGAACAGACACCTGTGCGCACTTTGCTTGCCACCCTCACTGCCAGTTTGTGTATTATTGATCACTTATACAATGAGTTTACATACTCATTTCTCTTGTCAGCTTCCTAGTGATGCCCAAAGAGCAAAATCCATGTTCAAGTCACCTATCCTTTTTAAATCCTTTATCGTCTTCCAGAGCCAGGGTACAAAACCAACGAGGAATGACTAGTCCAAGGACAAGAGAGCCAACCTTGTACAGCTCTCCCTTTGACGCTTCCTTTCCTAACTGGAAAAGAGCAGTTGTGAACTGTTCGATACTTTCACTTTGATTGTTTGGACAGATGAAGGAAGTTGTGGAACCAGACAGCTGTTCCAGCCTCCTGACATCATATGGGTGCTTTCGGGATCCTGATCAGATTTGCAGTAAAAGAGTCTAACAGTTACAGAAAGTAGCCGTGATGCCACCTGTCTTAGCATCTCAATTCCATTTAGAGACAAGCAGAAGCCAGAACACAGGACCTCTAGATACTTAGTTCAGTGCCCCATAGGTGAAAGAGTGTGGTGAAACTGAAACCTGACCCTGCCTCCAATTACCAGCACCCTTTAAGAGATCAAAATATGCTCTCTGTAGAGTCTCAGTCCAGTAGACATTGGAGCAGAGTGGCGTGGAGAAGGGTTTGGGACCGAAATCTAGACCCCAGAAAAGTAAAAAGTCAGTTCAATATCAAATAAATACATTAGTGTCAAAGTTGGATAGAAAACCTAGTTGTTGAGAGAAAACCTAGTTGTCAATCACTTATGTGAGAGGCTCTCTGAGCATTAATCATACATTTAATGGCATTGGCTGCTCACATGTTGGTTTGAAGTTTTCAAGTATATCTATGTTCACTCTTACCTTCGTCAGAGAGGGGTGATGAAGTCATGTTTAAGCTTACTTAGCAACATTAGTTGCTAGCAACAGTAGTTGTATTATGAGAACATAATTCCAAGGAGCACCAAATTTGCTACTCTAGATTTTCAGATGTTGTGCGGGACTAATGAGGGTTTGAAGCATTTAATTGAAGTTAGATCATCCAGTTTTAGTGAAGTTGCATCACCCAGAGGTGAGAAATCAGAGAGAGTAAGTTGCTAATGAGAACTTGGATGATTTAGGTGGAGCTGGAGCACTCCTGTTCTGTGACAGATTAAAGCTCAGGCAACCATTCTCCACTTTCCTTTTGAATGTGTAGGCATTGAGCTCGTAGTAGATTTAGATTTTCAGCACTGCCTTATCAGGACTCTACAATGGATTTTCCTTTCATAAAGTTAATTGTTTGGGCCTACTGCACCTGAAGAAATTGAATGGAGAGCCTGGGCCCATCCACTTCTCTAATGAATATGATATAATCATCTAATGGTAGCCAAGGGTTAGAAAGATCGTGGGGAATGCCTGTCAGATTGAGCATTGGTGATCTTTCTAGGCCAAGATGAGGCTTCAGCTGTGAAGTATAGAATGGTGTGAAATTCACCCGACACATCGAAGACGATAAGGGAATAGTTTGTTCATGAGAGCATTAACTAGTCACTAATATTGATGTTGGTGTTCATGGAGAACAATAGACCAGGGCTGTAAATTCTGTGTGCATGGGTCCAGTGAGAAAAATCCAAGGTCATCAATATACACAATCACCCTTCACGCTTTGCAGTTTTTGCGATTGTGGACCCAAATGTTTTACTGCAGCAAAGGTATCTTGTACATGAGGGGGCTGTACATAGAAGAATGTCGATTATCAGCTTCCCTTAGGACAAGATTACTGAAATCTGGGTGTGATTGGTGGGTGAACATGACAGCACACTATACAGTCTTTTTAGGCATTTCCATTGCAAATATATTAAAGATAAAGAGAGCAACCATAGGTAAATTAAAAGTTAAAATTGACCAAAAATAATATACTGTTGTTCACATTACATTAAGCAATATTCACGTATTAGTGGGCCTCACATTGGCCAACATTGTGCACATATCATTTTGTGTTGCACATATAAAGCTTACTGTGTTGGACATCTTAGAAGAGCCTTTTTCATATATGGGAGCATAATTTGGACCTTGAATTTGTCTTTGTTTCTCAACTATGTGTTGCCATAGCCAAATAAAACATTAACCAAATAATACTAAAAATACTATAATATATCCCTTATGGGCCCGTGTACTCAGGCCAATGTTGTGAATGCTGGTGTAAACCATATACTGTCCCTTTCTACTTTGGATGGTAATTTGGACATTTCAAAAATTATTTTGGGGGATCCACATTGTCACCTATGCAGACGATACCCAGTTGGTGGTCTCCCTTAGTCAGCAGGACAAATCTGGGCCTGGTCTAACTTCATGCCTTGTGAAGGTATCTGAGTGGATGGACAAGTCATTCCTAAAACTCAATGGAGCAAAGACAGAACTTATGCTCCTGGGCCATTCTGCCCCCATGAATTTAGACCTTTTTGGCCCACCTGCTTAGGTCCCCTCCTGCTCCGAAAAACAAATTAAGAGTTTGGGATTTTGGTTCGACTGCAATTTGGATTTTAAAATACAGGCTCGTAAAGTCGCAGCAAATTGTAATGGACTTCTTAGGATGTTAAGGAAGATCCTCCCCCTTCTTCCTTTTGATGCCAGACGTATTTTAGTCCAGGCACTTATACTGTCTCGCCTTGACTATGCGAATGCAGTCTACTTGGGTGCTCCACAAGGAACTACTAAGATACTGCAGGTTGTTCAGAATTGTGCAGCCCGTCTTCTAATGAACAGTCCCAAACGTGTCTCAGCCAGACCTGCCCTTGGTTTATTGCATTGGCTCCCTATCCAGGAAAGAACTAGATTTAAGGCTATGTGTACTGTTCATAAATCTATTTCTGGGAAGGGTCCTCCGCTGTTCCAATCAATGGTGCAATTATATCGCCCCAATAGAACCCTGAGATCCAATAACAAACGACTACTTACAGTTCCTAGGATCAAGCGGTCACGAACTGGAGGTCGGCGGTTTTTCCTTAATGCAGCTAAATTCTGGAACCAGCTTCCAGATGATCTACGACTGGAATCTAGCTACCTTAAATTTAGGAAGCGGTTAAAAACCTTCCTCTTTCCGTGATCAGTCCATGTCTGCAAAGTGTCACAATAAGCGCTGGGATGCCCATGGGTAGCCATGCGCTATATAAGTGTGTATTCAATTCAATTCAATTCAATTTTGAATAATAAATATCCTTAATTATAATACCAATGCATATTGGACAATTAAACAACCATGGAAAGAAATGATTTGCATTAGGCTATTGTTCGCATCACATTTGGCAGCTCACTTACCCTAATCAGCCTTTGTGTTTGGACCATCAAATTTAGAAGCAATCAAGCCCTAATGGTCCATTGTATTTCAATTAACTTCCTGATTATATATATATATATATATATATATATATATATATATATATGTATATATATATATGTATGAGTGTGTGTGTGTCAACAAAGCTGTCCTTCACTGATATTGGAGTGCACTTGCGGCTGGTGCTGGCGTGGAGGCTGGACAAAGCCTCCCATGTATCGTAACAACAAGGTAGAATGCCGCACTCTAGGAATTCCAACAAAATCCATTTATTTACAGCATATGCAGCACAAGGATTTTGCTGGATGTGATGTAAATAAAAGTATTTTGTTGGAATTCCTGGAGTGCGGTGCTATTTATATATACACCAAATTTGGCAGAAAGGTAGATGTTGGTACACAGATTGTGCTTTTTGTTATTTGGTGTAAATCTGTTCAGTAGTTTTGAAGAAATTTAAGCTGAAAATTATAGATATATCTCTGGCCGTGGATATTTCGTGAAGGTTTTGCGATGAATTGCGAATGCACGTGCCAACGGGAATGCTCTGAATGGCTGGACGCAACCTGAAGAGAAAGTTATCGTGACGTCATTGCGAATATTGGTGGAAATATTTTTTTAAAAATCTGTGAATTATTAATTTGTATTGTTATAGAAATGTTGAGATTCTGATAAATGTTTTTGTAGAGTTATTTAGATAGTGAGTTATCTAGTGTAATGATTATAATTTTTTATATAGTTATACATTTTTTAATGTGGTGGTGGCTATTGAATTCCTGCTTTTGCTTTCCGCTTTTGCATCGTATCCGTGGGGATCGCGATTACCGATGTCATCGTGATCTCCGGCCTCACCGTGAAAACGGAAAATAGGTTTTAGAGATGGTTGTTCTAGAAATACACTAGAAAACATGAGTTTGAAGTGTACAGTAATAAACCCCTGGTGTGTAAAATATTGTAATATTAGTGCTTGTATGAGTTTTTCACTTTATGGAAAAGGCACGATCGTCGTGGTTAACAGCGTCTTCGCGACTCACCGAATAACCGCGAAAACAGAAAATTGGTCTTAAAGATGGAGTTTAAGGAAACTTAGTACAAAAACATGAGTTTTATTATGTTTTTAAAGAAGCATGTAAATAGTAATATGTGTATCGCAATGTTTAGAATGGATTTTTTTTAGGTAATATGTTTGGATGTGCTGGTGGAGGTTGAATGTCTGTTTTGTTTTGCAATTTCGCAACTTATCCGCGACCATCGCGACGTAACCGCGAAGATTCCTAAAAACTTAAAAAGGATCTCTATAAAAAAATTAACAATATTTCAGGTTCTAATGTGGCTCTGACAAGAGCCTTTGTGTTGATTGTGTGTATATGACAGCTACACATAAGACCGGATGCAGAGCTTCAGGTTACTTAGAAACACCATGTTGCCTTCATCTGTAAAGTGCACCACATCATTTCTATAAATTCCATGCATGTCAAAACGCAGATTGTTGTTATAGATACAGCCCATGCAATGGTCTCTGAGAAATGCATAAACAGTTTTATTAACATGTTTTCTGGCTTTATCAATCTGTGGACAGAATTGATTTGACCACTTCCATATCTGTTTTTGGCCTATATTAGAATACACCACGACAGTGTGAGGGAAAAGCAACATCAGTTCTGCCAAGTTTCTTTCATTAGGATTTCCAGCCTTACCCCAGTCAATGTGCCAAGGTCATTGCCACCAAAGTGCACAATCGTGAGGTGAGAAGCTTGGGAATCCACAATGGATTTAACTAAAGCCAGCAACTGATGAAACTTTAACCCTCTCTGGCCAAACCAAGTAATCTTCACATTTGGCAAACCCAAGTCACTGTCAATACGTCTCTTTTTTGCAGCCTCTTTATCCCAATAGACATAGCAGTGGCCCACAATCCACACTCTAAGCATTTTGAAGTGAAGGAGCAATAGCAGTCACAAGAAGGCTGGAGCTGAATGAGGTAGTTTTACAAATGAAAAGCAGTTAAAATGGAGGAGTGTAAAAAAAAAGATATATTTCATTGGATGCTGTCAGCATGAAAGGGAATAAAATTAGGTAGTGTGTTGGATGCCTTAGCAAGAAGTCCTATTATTGGCTGTTGTTTACAAAAAGAAATGTAATACAGACAAGGATATGCTTTTGAATCTATGGAGTAAACCACACCTGCTGTATCTCATTTGGAAGTAGCGTATTCCTTCTAGAATGTGCTGTGAACTTGTGACCTACTGGTTCCACTGGGTTGCTAGGTACACTGAGCTAAGAATGTATTGGGGGGAAGGATGTTAAAGAGACAGAACATTTTTTTTAAAGTTGAGGAGTTATGACACAATTGAAGTAATGGCAAACTTTAATTTCCAACTCAGGACTATGTAATAAACTGTTCTGCAGTATTTAAATTTAAAAAAACTGAAGCTAAATATTGGTTTGGACTCTCGTTTTTTTCATGATTATTCTGGGATCATCGCGAAAATATTGTGAACACGCGGAGACACGAACCTCGTTTTGGAACAGAGGGAAAGGGTTAACAGATGCTAACCATTCACAAGTGGAGATACAGTAGTCTAAAATGAAAGACATGATTTCATTTGGTGCCTTTCTCATGATCATAGAGTAGAAAGTTGAAGAGGTTGCCATTTTATAGTTGCTTTCTATGAGAGTGGTGTACCATTCTTGTGCTTAGTATTTGCAAATCTTAACAGTGTCAAAACTATCCAGAAATAGGTAAAACAACAATATAATCTACGAACTCTATTCACTGGTATGTATATAACTTTTTAATTATTTAAAAAATTAGAATGAAGATGTATATGGGAGTTTGATTAAAAGGAGTATCACAGTGATTTTGCTACTGTTGAAAGTTAACATGAGTAATGCCTTTAAAATGTCTATTTGCATTCCTGAAACTGTAGTACTTTTAGTCACATTATTAAATAGGAGTAGTGTAGTCATGAATAAAGCACAGACAAACGTAACTACCGGCTCACCGGTATTGGCATATTGGTATTTTATTGGTTTTTAAATGCTCTGCTATTTTTAACGTGGCCACCCAGGGACTTTTACCTGTGGCGCCTTACTTGCTGGTCCACCGCAGCCTATGCCGTTTGCATGGAGAAAGCTCAACCTCATTTGCGGTCAGCTGCTGGTTAGCAGTCTAGCTGGTCCTTTTGTGTCACTTCCGGCCAGCTATATCTAGCCGATGTGGTGTCGGCGCGCAGCGGGCACACCAATGGCGTGCAGATAGCGAGTCCGTCTGCACCCGTCTGTGCCCGGCCGTCGCCAGGACCCCTGCCTCTCCTCCACCAGAGCATAGGTACACTCAAAGATCCATTTATTCCTCAGAACAGCTGAAAGAAATGGACAATCTATATAGAGCAAATGCCACATGCTGTAATATAATTTTTCCAGTTCAACCAGAAGGTCCCATTGCCTGTCCAAAGTGTAGATTTCAGTGTTCTACCATGACCTCTTCAGAAATCAAAAAAAAACCCAGGGCTTAGAAGCAACAACAAAAATGTCAATGCTGCCACCCTAACTGTCGCTCAAAGGTCTCCTCCCCTAGAGGTTACTCCTGCTCTGAACAGCTTAAATTGCTTCTTAGTCAATTCCAGATCCTTGCCTAAACTTGTGGTAGAACTTTGGAACTTACTCTGTTCCTCATCTTTTGAGGTTGGTTTCCTCACCGAAACCTGGTTAAGCTCCACCACTCTACCAACCATTACCCTTGCACTACTCGAAATTTATAAAATACTTAGACTGGACAGGGAAGACAAGACTGTGGGTGGCATTGCTATGATTTTTAAAGAGAATATCAAGCTTTCAGTAGTCGACACTGCCGCAGGAGACTGGGCAGAAATATGCATTTTTAAGCTTGACTCCTCCTCTAAATTCAGCTGGAAAAGCGTGTTAGTTTATCATCCGCCCGGACCAAAAAAGGAGATTAGTCAATGCTTATTTGAATATATTACACCCCATGTGCTTGCAGCGCAAGAGTTCCTCCTGTTGGGAGACTTTAATTACCATGGGGAAGATTCCTTAACCCAGAGACTAGGCAATTACACTCTGATTTAGCAACATTTGGCCTAGACCAACAAGTCAAGGGACCAACTCATGTCACTGGTCATACCCTTGACCTAATTTTTACCACCAACATACAATTGACCTGCGACCCACCTAAACCCTACTCTGGACTGACCACTCAGTTATTAGCTTCCGGATTCTCACTCACAAGGCGATGAGAATATCGTACACTCGTCACAAAAATCTGTCTAGACAGTGGCATAACATTACACCAGTTTCATGGGCCAAGGAGCTAACATCCACTATCCATTTTGGCAATCCAGACATGGACCAAGCGCTCTCTGACTTCAGCAGTGCGCTGAACTCTGTTTTTGATAAAATAGCCCCTCTCAAACATTATGAAAATGGGCTACATATAGCCCATGCGCCTTAAATTCGACAGAACTAAAGACAGAGGACCCGGACTGCGAGAGTGCTCTTTTTAAAATCTCTTTTAACTGTAACCTCACAGTTTCAGGCCTATTTATTTATTAACCCCCAGGCCCATATAAAACTTTCAAGGAAGCACTGGTAAACTTGGTCACCATATTAGTTAGTAAATCTGCTAATTTCAATATCCTCGGAGATTTACATCTCCATTTGGAAGATGACCAAAAGAAGGAGACAGCCCGTTTTTTAACCGACCTAGCAGCATGCCAGTTGATGCAACACGTCCCTAGCGCCACACATTTAGCAGGACATTTGTTAGATCCTGTTTTTTCTAATCTACCTGTTATAAAGATCCTGCCTCCTCTCCCTTTGATATGGTCAGACCATTTTCTCATCTCCATATCCCTATGTTGGCAAGCCACTCTAAACGGACCGGCTCTCAGCCTATACTAAAACGTCCATGGCATAAACTAGATGAAGATCAGTTCTGTAACCAAATGCAGGCACAGAAACTTTAGTTGCCCTCGAGCATAGATATTGCTCTTGACATATTCCATGACTGGCTTACTCACTCCCTGAACAGCTGCATTCCAGCTAACCTTAGCCACAGGAACAGAACTCAGTCTAACCCATGGTTCAATGAGTCGTTGATCAATGCAAGAAAAAACTGTAAACAGCTAGAACGGGTGTGGAGATGCACATATGACCCAATAGCCAAAAGCCAATACCGTACATCCACCAGGGCCTACCACAAATTGATTCGTAGGGCCAGGGCGGACTACGTGGCTTCTAAAATTAAAGCGAGCAACAATCCGTCAAAAGTTATCTTCTCCCTTCTCAACGACATGAGGAATCCAAAGTTGGCAGGAGAACCCACTATCACCTCTAATACTCAGTGTGATATGTTGGCCAGACATTTTTTGGATAAGGTGGAGGATATTTACAAAAACTTCCCAGCCTTAAGTGATAAAATGAGTAAGTTGGAAGGGGAAAAGGATAAGGTGAATGGCAAAGGTGAGACACTTCTCTCCCTCCCTTCACTAGAGCTCACAGAGGTTGAGTCTCTATGCAATAAAATTTAATCTGGCTCTCCAGCAGACTCTATGAAACCAGACCATTTTCGTATATTTCACAAACATATATTACCGGTCAGTAGGGAGCTGATCAACTTATCTCTGTCCACAGCGACAGTGCTGCTTGCTTGGAAGCATGCCAAAGTTGCCCCACTATTAAAAAAGCCTTCTCTAGACGCATCTAAACCGGGGAACTATCGTCCAATATCCCGGCTCTCTTTTTTGGCGAAAGCCACTGAATCCTACGTGAATTCCATCCTCACAAAGTACGTAGAGACTAATAAGTTTTTGGATTCCTCACAAAACGGTTTTATATCACTCCACAGCACCGAATCCGCCTTGTTGGCGGTGACGGAGCAATTACATAGCACTTTGGATGAAGGAAATTCCGCTGCTTTGATTCTCCTCGACCTCAGTGCCGCTTTCGATATAGTATCTCATGAGATCTTACAGTGTCTTTTGCAGGAGGTGGGGATAGGGGGCATGGCACTGGCCTGGTTCAGATCTTTTCTGAAGGGCAGGTCCTTTCAAGTTACTTCACCTCCTTATTATTCTCGGGAATACGAGGTGCATTACGGAGTCCCACAGGGATCAATGTTGAGCCCTACATTCTTTAATATTTACGTACAACCCCTGGCGACAGTGGCAAAAAATAGAGGATTGTCATTGGTGTCCTACGCTGATGACACCCAATTGGTTATCTCCTTCTCTAAAAACTGCAATCATAATCTCATTAAATTTAAAGAAGATATGATGGCAGTGGCAGATTGGATGACGGCCAACTGTTTACAGCTGAATGCTAGCAAATCTGAGATCCTGCTGCTGGGGAAAGATAGCCACTTGTGGATAGAACAATGGTGGCCAGGAGCGTTGGCACCTGCACCCTCCCCCAAAGAAGTTGTGAAAAATCTAGGTGTCTGGGTGGACAGTTGTCTGTCCTTTGAAACCCAAACAAAATCGGTCGCAGGGGCCTGTTTCGGGCTTCTGCGTGGAATCAAGCCTTTGTTAGGGTTCTTTGATTCACAAACCCGCCAGAGCATTATCCAAGCAACGATTCTATCTAGACTGGATTATTGCAACTCTCTATATTTAAGCGCAAATAAAGTTGGAATCCAGCACCTACAAAGGGTACAAAACGTAGCAGCACGATCCCTTCTTGCTCTTCCCAAATTTTGCTCGGTATCAGAACATCTACCCAAATTACACTGGCTGCCTGTTGTAAAGAGAATACATTTCAAAACACTATGCTTAGCTCATAAAATTCTTACTAAGCAAGCCCCTTCTATTCTTTCCGGCCTACTTTTGTCATACTCTCCAAGACGCATGCTGCAATCAGCAGATCTGCGCCTAGCATGCATCCCCCGAGTCAACAGAGCACGTGCTGGTGGCCGCTCTTTCAGGGTGCTGGCAGCTACACTATGGAATTCATTACCTGTATCCGTCAGAATTATTGACAACCACTTGGCCTATAGAAAGGCTATAAAAACTTGGCTCTTCCTAAACTAATCTGACAGCTTCTATGCTCAACATCCAGCAATCATTTGACCTGTATCTTGGATCTTTTAGCGCTGGGACGCCCCGTCGCTGGGGCAGCCATGCGCTGTACAAATCCCTTAACAAAATAACAACAACAGAGAAAGCCTCGTGCAAAAGATTAGAAAGAAGGTGGCGCCGGACTAATCCCCCAACCGACAAAAATACATACAGGCTAGCCTTAACTAGGTACCACTGCAACATCAAGAAAGCCCACAAACTATATATAGGAAACCAAATCGCTGAGGCTAAAATCTCCTCCAAAGCCCTTTCGAAAATACTCAAATCTTTCATAAATTCGGATGCATGCTCTCTAGAATTAAACGTGTCACAGCCACTCTGCGATGCTTTAGCTAATCACTTTGAAGACAAAATCAAAGTGATTTATCAAAACTTCTCTGGCTCTCCTGATCAGCCCTGCGAGAAGCAGGTATTCTGTGCACCACTTCCTAACTGTGCTACCAGCCTAGGTAGATTTTAAGAAGTTTCGCTAGAGACAAATCAGAAACTTTTGGTCTCAGCGAAGTCTGGCTCCCCCTTAGATGTTTGCCCTCCTAGAACCATGGCAGATCTCTCATATGAGCTGGCCCCCTCAATCTGCACCCTATTTAATTTATCTATCAGCACAGGAAAAGTCCCATTAGACTGGAAGACGGCTCAGATTAGACCTATTCAAAAAAGGCCAATCTCGCACCGACTTGCCAACTACCGACCTTTCTCGCTCCTCCCTCTACTGGGAAAGCTGTTGGAGAAGTACATAAGCAAACAAATTAAAGGCTATCTGGAGACAAATAGATTATTAGATCCTACTCAGCCAGGTTTTAGACCATCACACAGCACAGAGACAGCCTTGTTAGCGGTCACCGACCGCATCAAATGCTCTCTCGATGCTAACATACCTTCAATGTTGGTGTTGCTGGATCTGTCAGCAGCATTTGATACTGTATCCCATCTCAGGCTACTTGGTAGGCTACAAGAGATTGGTATCCATGGAACAGCTCTACAATGGCTGGCTGATTTCCTTTCAAATAGGACCCAAATGGTCACTCTGGGTCATTATGAGTCTCGAACCATGACTCTGGATAGAGGAGTACCACAGGGCTCTTGTCTCAGCCCCACACTTTTCAACATTTATGTGGCTTCCCTCGCCAACATTGTTAGAGCTTTTGGCCTTGATATCATATCATATGCGGACACTACCCAGCTACTAATCTCCTTTGCTAAAAATCTGACTAAAACGAAAGAATCTTTTTCTGCTGGGATGAAAGCCATCGCTACCTGAATGTCCAAAAATAGACTCCAGCTAAACGGCGCAAAAACTGAGATTATGCTGTTTGGGAATGCCCAACAACTTTGGTCACCAGATTGGTGGCCCCAGAACTGGGTATGGCCCCCTCACCCAAACTAGTTGTAAAAAATCTGGGAGTCAGGCTGGATCAATCCCCTACTATGAAAGAACAAATCTCGGCCAGCACATGCTCATGTTTTTACATTATGCGTCTGCTGAGAGGAGTTTTTCCTCTACTACCACTCTCCACACAGAAAACGTTAGTCCAGCTGTTGGTTATCAGCCGTCTAGACTATGGCAATGCACTTTTGGCCTCTGCCAATGAGAAGCTGCTATCTAAGCTTCAGGTAGTACAGAACACAGCTGCACGTCTTATTTGTAACCTTCCTTCTGGAACGGCATCTGCCCCTCTTCTACAGACTTTAAATTGGCTACCAGTGCGAAACAGAATTATTTTTAAGATCTGCTGTTTAACTCACAAAGCTCTACATGGTAAAGGGCCCACCTATCTATCATCAAAGCTCACTTGCTATTCCCCCTCCAGACTCTTAAGATCATGCAACAAGGCTCTGCTTAAGGTCACCAGGTTCAGAAAGTTCAGGTCAGGAGGCAGGTCGTTTTCCTTCCTTGCTCCCTTTTATTGAAATAACTTGCCGCTGCAATTATGTATCAGTGAGGACCACCTCCATTTCAGGAAATTACCCAAGAAACACCTATTTTAAATGTAGCCCCTTTTTTCTGCTGTCGCGTTACCCTTCTGGGGGTGATTTGTGCGCAATAAATTAAAATAACATAACATAACATAAGCTAATGTGCTGTGCATGTATAAAGTAGTAATACTTGATAGGTATGTATTAGGAAGTGTTTGTCAATGTGGTTTTTACCTTATGTGACCAGTGTCCATATGTTTAGATGGTGAGATATGGTTTTTCTGGTTACAGATAGTTATATGTACGATGAGACTCTTGGGTTTACTAAAATATGGAGAGAACTATATATTTTTGGAAAGATGGCCTGAAGGTGTATATCTATTATGAAATCACATGTATGTTTACATGGTGATCTATGTTCTTTAAGGCTGTTGAAAATTTCATGTATATGGTGAGGGTGGTGTATTTCTTTAAACATGCTATGTTTAAAATTGAAGAGGGTTAATAGTGCAGAATGTCTCTTGAGAGTTCTTGTGCTAGCTTCACTTGGCGTGCTACTTTTCTTTGAGAAATGCTGAATATATGTTTTAAAGACACAATAAATATTTGTGAAATGATGTAGGTATGCCATTAAGAAAATGTTTTGTGCTTTGAAAAAGTGAGAATTGTTGTTTTCAGTTTTAGAAACTTACTGATGAATGTGCATGCTGAGTAACAGAGCAATGTATGCTCTTAGAGAGCCATGTATGCAATTATATATCAAGTGTGATATCTAGACTTATTCAATCGCACCCAGGCACTACACATGCACTCTACCAATCACGCAGGCACTAATTATGTACTCATTGAACTACGCAGGCAACACCCATGTGCTCATCGAATCACCCAGATAGTAGCAATATAGTCATGTGAATACACAGGCAGTAACTATGCAGATATGGAACCACCGATGTAGTTCCTACGTACTCAGGGAATCATGCAGAAGAATTAGTGAGCTATATGCTGAGATACAGATTAATGTGCAGATTTTTATATGGAGTGTTTCTCAAATTTTAATTTGACAAATCTAAGTAGAAAAGTCTTGAAACACTAAATGTACCAGTGACACAGTGGTAGAGAGGCACAGAAATAGCTCTTATGTTGTGTTTTTGGATTTACAGTATTGAGCCACTGTATGTACTTTTACACATTGGTTGATGTTTATTTTAAAATTGAGTACATAAGGGATAAAGTGGTCTTTTAGCGTGTATAAGTGAGAACTAAGATATGGTGCAGGTGTGTTGTAGGAGAGTGTGCTATAATATTAAAAGGTAACTAATAAATTAAGTTTTGTGTTTTGGTTTGGGTTTGGTACATTGAAATAAGTTCTTGTAGTTATATAGGTAGGTTCATTTGTAAAACTGCAACATAACATAAAAACTGTTTTTGTATTATGTGTAAGCCATTAGTAAAGTAGCTGGTACATTGACTAGAAAAAAAAATAGAAATATATATTTTTTTTTTTACAGAACAATATCTGCATAATTACAGACAGATGGCCTACAAAAACTCGGAGGAAAAAGGAACAGAAGCAACTGCAGTATCTATGCAGAACTGAGACTCAAAAGGGGCAAAATGAAGAAAAAGTGGTGAACGAAAAAGAGCTATTGGTAAGAGGACAAGGTAATTTCTTTAAAATATACTTTTGCATGGTACTGTGGCAGATGTAGAAAAGGTTTGTGATGATGTGCAGTTTTGTTTCTTTGGTACTGAGCAAGATTCTAGGGAAAAAGAAGAGTTGTTAAGAGGAGAAGCTGCTGAACAGGACACAGATATTACAGTTGATAGTTTTGAAAAAGAGATTACAAGATTTAACACAGTGTGGTCTCAAAAACCAGAGTATGTTTGTATATGTTGTTGACACACTCACTAGAAGATTCAAACACAGACGGTTGACTTGTATTTAAATAATGATAACTGGCAAAAGTTAGCTGTGTATTTATTTGTATAGAATGCTTTGACTTGTCCATACAGCAAGTCATATGTAAGTAGTGTTACAATAAATTAGAAGATAATAAAATGAAGACCACATAGATATTAGATACACATTTTGTAAGATGATAAATTGCCTGCTAATGTAGAAAAACAATGAAGGGCCAAAATGTAAACAAATCAACATTTATGATTCTTTGCAGCATTGCGAAAGGCTGTGATGGACTGCTCTCCAGCACTCACTACAACTCCACAATCCATGCAGTATGATGCCATCCGGGAAAACTGTGGACCCAAATCTTGAAGTTGAGATTGGACCTCTGAAGGGACTCTCTGCCCTGGTGTTGTTACAGTTGCTATTGAAGTTGAGGGTCCTTCAGCCTTGCGTTGCCTTCTTGCTGCTTTTACACTATTTCTATGCTATGTCTTTACATGGTAAAGCATGGACGTAGTCCGCAAGAATATTTTGTATTGTACCCCTTGACAATGTCTTGTGACATATTGTGCATTGTGTAAATCGGCTCACTATGAACTCCTCTTAAAGAATGTTCAAGATAGATAAATGTGTTGAAGTGTATTATCCAATGATATTCCTTTAGTTCTCAGTGACATGATTTTGTTTTGTTTTTGAATTATTTTTTTGCTTTTGTAAAGCTTTTAAAAATGTTGTTCTTTTTATGGTAACAAAAATGCCAACTGGGACAGGAGGAATTCGAAAAATGTGCACTGAGAAATGTGCAAAAAATATAAAAGGGGAGAACAAATTAGCATATAAGATTTTTGCAGCATTGCAAATAGCTGTAACACACTGCTCCCCAGCACTTATAACAATACTACAGTCCATGCAATACATGGGCATTCTTGAAAACTCTGGAGCCACATCTGTTATAGTAGTATGCCCCTCTGAAGGGACTTTCTGATCGGGTATTGTTGCTGCTGTCACTGATGTAGATGGTCCTCCAGCTTCCCTCTGGTAGATTGCCAGTTGGAGACATTTTCTACGATAGGTTTTAAGATAATATAAGATGGACGTCGTCCCACATGAATTTTTTGTGTTCGTCCCTCTAGAGAGGTTCTTGTCACACATTGTGCATTGCACTAGTTTTGCAGCAGTTTTTGATTCCCCATTAATTTGATGTTTGTTTGGAAGTTGTTGAGAGTTATTTTTTTAAACTGTTGTTTTTTAGAAATATGTTGTTAAAATAAAGTTAAACCAATATGTTACTAAACAGCTAGACTCAAACTTTGTCTAAAATATGTCTTTATATCTGTTTTACACTTTGTCATTTGTATTTGTGACTTCTGATGTCATTGCGATCTCCGGTTTTGCTGTGAAGAAGGAAAATGCATTTTTGATGTCGTTATTTCGACAAATGAATACAAAGGGGAAAGTTAAATTAGTATCTTACGAAATATCTACACTGAAACTTTATCGAAAATGTGTCTATATATGTCTTTTACACTTTGTCAAAAACACCCAGTATTCACAGTGTGTCCTTGGCAATAGCACTCATAGAATCACACAGACATTACCTGTGCAATCATCAAGGGTATCCTTTCTCCGCCACTCTGCAAACGCGCCTCCTGGCACACTACTAGTTGGGGGATGAATTCCCCTTGGCTATTGAGGGTCGTTGGGGGCCAACTACCCCTCCTTTTACCTCGAGCAGGTCCCACACAGTGAGCTTGCTAAAATTTCTTCGGAGGCCATGCCCCCTTTCTCCACCACTCTGCAAACGCATCTCATTGCACACTACTGGTTGGGAAATGAAGTTTGCTTGGATGCTAAGGGACCTTGGTGACCAGGAAGCCCTCCTGGTACTTTCTGTAAGTCCTACACAGCCAGATTGCTGAGAGCTGGTCAGAGACCCCTCCCCCTTTCCCCACCACTCTGCAAACACCATTGCTATTTAAAAAAACATACAAATTCACTGAAAAAAACAAAGGTTACAGGGCCGTTATAGTTAGGACCTATTATAAAAAAAACTTAGAAATTGAGTGGGAGTGTGTGCTTCAGAAATTCTGTGGATGATGTCATCAGTGATGTCATTTGAGATGTCATCAGTGATGTCACTGACCATGTCATGAGTGATGTAATATGTGAGGTCATAAGCAGTGCATTGCTGGGGAGCGAGTTATAGTTAGCTCAGCTAACTATAACTGCTGAATTTCTCTGGTTTTGTACAAGTGAAGTGTCAGCCTAACTATAACGTCCCTGTAACCTTTGTTTTTTTCAGTGAATTTCTAAGGTTTTTTTAAATTATATTTCCTAACTATAAGGGCCCTGTAACCTTTATTTTTTCAGTGAAATATATATATATATATATATATATATATATCCTTTCCGCAAAGTCCACCTTTACTGACTGCTGGGCGCTCTGTGGTGGTGCGTGTCGAGTACGGCAGGACCAAGCCGTTACAAATATCGCCACAATATCCCTTTGAACAGGATTTCTCACCGCACTCGCAGCTCTTTTAAAGTTAGATACAGTATGAATCATCACATCATACCATCGCTGGTTCCAGGGTGTTTTTATTTTCCAAAGCTGCTAACACACAACCCCAACGCGTTTCGGTCTCAGCCGAGACCTGCTCACGGGGAACAATCGATTGTTCCCCGTGAGCAAGGTCTCGGCTGAGACCGAAACGCGTTGGGGTTGTGTGTTGGCAGCGTTTTTGGAAAATAAAAGCACCCTGGAACCAGCGATGGTATGATGTGATGATTCATACTTGTATCTAACTTTAAAAGAGCTGCGAGTGCGGTGAGGAAATCCCTGTTCAAAGGGATATTGTGGCGATATATATATATATATATATTTGTCACCAAATGCCCTTGATCTTGAGGACGCACTCGACACCAACTTTTTACCACTCGGTTTATTTCAGGGTAAACACAGCGTCCGCACTCACATTGTACATTATCTGGGCCTGACGCGTTTCGAAGCGGGCAGCTTCTTCCTCAGAGGCCACTTTGCATGTAAAAGTTCTGCAAAGTGCTTTGTTTCTCTCATTCACTGCATGCTTTTAACAACTCTCGTTGAGTCTCGCTTAGTGCGTGCGCTTCGTGCTCAATATTCCATACTGCATGCTGGGACTGATAGTCCCCATCAAAGCAATTATATTCTCTCAGTGAATTCGCATATTATTTACAATCCTTTGTGCAACATTCTTCCCTTTAGTAGGTCACAAGAGTACCACGCTGGTCATATTTACCAAAGTCAGTGTGCCACATTCAGGTGACATCAGTTTCCACCAACAGCCTTTCATTCAATTTCGAAATGGTGCAGTCCTCCACGGCCGGGCAGCCGTGTTTATTCATTTGTCACCAAATGCCCTTGATCTTGAGGACGCACTCGACACCAACTTTTTACCATCCGGTTTATTTCAGGGTAAACACAGCGTCCGCACTCGCATTGTACATTATCTGGGCCTGACGCGTTTCAAAGCGGGCAGCTTCTTCCTCAGAGGCCACTTTGCATGTAAAATGCGGCACACTGACTTTGGTAAATATGTATATATATATATATATATACTGTCTTATTGCCACAGGAACAACTTTGATTATTCGAGCACCAGAATTGATCTCTATAGATTTACAAGGAAATTGAAGCTAAATAAAGCACACATGCTGCGTGAGTCAGCAGTTAGATCTACTAGTATTGTTGTACAGGATACAGATGCACAACTGACAGTGAATGATCTGTAGGAGGATATACTGTCTTATTGCCACAGGAACAACTTTGATTATTCGAGCACCAGAATTGATCTCTATGGATTTACAAGGAAATTGAAGCTAAATAAAGCACACATGCTGCGTGAGTCAGCAGTTAGATCTACTAGTATTGTTGTACAGGATACAGATGCACAACTGACAGTGAATGATCTGTAGGAGGATGAAATCCTAGGGGACCTTATGGCCCTGCAAGAAGAAGGGGTGACAAACAGCGATGAAGCAACTAAGGAGAATGAAGGGAGGATACATGAACTGATTAAAGAAGGAGGCACCACCCCTTTTAGACCTAGATCTAGATTCATTCCGAACATGGCGTGAGATAATATTGATATGTTCTCAGATAACATGACCAAAGAATTGCGACACAATGTTTCCACCAGACAGAATTTTAATACACTTAATCAAAGAGACAAAGACTTCTTTGACACTGTGGGGAGATTAAAGAAAATGGACGATATAATTGTAAAGCCTTCAGATAAAGGCGGAAACGTGGTTCTTTGGGATCGAGATCTCTATGAAAAAGAGGCCATGTTACAGCTCAATGACAGGAACTGCTATATTCCAGTCACAATGGAGCATTACTCATCCATTAAGGACAATTTCTTTGCACGTTTGCAATTCTGGAAAGATACAGGTCATTTAAGCTGGGATAAATATCAATTCCTGAGGCAAAACTGCCCGGTGATACCAACGTTCTACAGGATACCTAAAGTTCATAAGGACAGCTTAAGACCACCGGGCAGACCAATAATTGTGGCTCAGGACAGCCTGTTTGAAAATACTTCTAAATATATTGACTATTTTTTAAATCCAATAGTCAGTTTGTTACCATCGTACATTAGGGATACCTCTGATTTCCTGAAGCGTATTTATGATGTTAAATGGGAAAGTGACATGTTGCTTATAACACTTGATGTTTCCTCCCTTTACACTAGTATACATCACACAGATGGCTTACGGGCAGTACAGCATTTTTTATGCATGAGACCGCTAGGCTTTGCTCTGCATAATAATATGCTTCTAGAGATGATTGAGTGGTGCCTTACTAATAATATTTTCATCTTTGGTAAACCATTGTATCAACAACAGAGAGGGACTGCAATGGGCACCTGTTTCGCCCCCGGCTATGCGAATCTCCGCATGGACTGGTGGGAGGAACAGGTGCTCGGCGGCAAGGACATGGAACACTGGCTGCAACACACCACTTTGTGGCTAAGGAACATAGATGACCTCTTTGTGCTGTGGCAGGGCACAGAGAGGGAGACCAAACAATTTGTAAGGGAGCTGAACGAGAATAATCTTAATCTTAGATTTACTGCTAATATCAGCTCCACTTCAGTGGACTTTCTGGATGTCCGTATCACCACTGGTATTAATGGTTTGGAAACCACGATATTCAGAAAGCCTACTGCAGGCAATACTATCCTCCATGCCAAAAGCTTCCACCCTGAACCCCTCATTAGAAGCATCCCCTTTGGGGAATTGTACAGAGCCAAAGGAACCTGCAGTAACCCAGAGTCCTATGCTAGAACTGAAAAGGAAATGCTGGAGTGATTTAAGCAAAGGGGATACTCTAATCGTATCCTGGATGTAGCCTACAAAAGAGCCAGAAAAGCTGACAGGGAAAAAGCACTATTTGACCCCTCCAAAACTAGCATAAAAGGAAAAGAAACTGTACACACGCCCAGATTTATAACTACTTATAACCAGGAACATCAGAGAATGTGACAGGCTATGTTCAAACACTGGCATCTTCTAAGGGAAGACCCGATTATTGGCTCATTAGTTCCTAGACGCCCCATGATAAGTTACAGGAAGTCAAAGTCAATGAGGGATCACTTAGTTAAAAGTGATTTCGAGAGAAGTGCCAAATCCCAAACATGGTTGACCCAATATGATGGCTTTAGAAGATGCTTTAAATGGAAAGCATGTAAGAACGGAGAAAACTGTACATTCATTGAAACTCCATTCAAAAAGAAAATCAGGATACGTGGCAACCTTACATGCAAATCTGAATAAGTTTGCATATGTCCTAATATGTCCCTGCAGAAAAGTTCATGTGGGGAGCACCACATTGCCGGCACATAGGAGAATATTGCAACATATCCGTGCCATCATACATAGGGATCGCAGCTATCCGGTTGCCCGTCACTTTGAAAAACAGCACCAAGGTGATCCCTCAGCTTTGAAATATAGCTGTGTGGCACAAGTGACAAAAAGAAAAAGAGGGGGCGACAGAGAAAAAGAACTGCGGAAACTGGAAACCTGGTACATTCTAGAAATAGACAGTAGGGAACCAGTGGGCCTGAACGTGAACAAAGAATTATACACCTGTCTTCTCTAATATCATTACATGAGGGTCTGATACATCTTGCCTGGGGGTGTGTTTGGTTATATATTCAAGTTTAGAGATTTGCACATTATAGTATACTGCACAACATATTTGGTTGTTTCCGTGGGTTTTTCTTAAACACAGGGCATTATGATGAAGAAAAAATATGGACAGATGTCTAGTCCTGTGGATTTTTACTGAAAATTACCTGGTACAACCATGGATGACATGAGGGATTCCGAATACCCCGAATTCATGATATTTTGAAAAGAGAGATTTTAACTCTTTATTGTTTAAATTTTGATGGGCTCCTACCTCCTGCTAGACGAGAATATTTGTATATTTATTTGGCACTTGTGCACTTTATTTAGGTGATGAAAAGAATATGGTGGAGGCAGACATCAGGCACTTGCCTCTGAAAATTTGAAATTCTGTATTTTAATTGAGGTGAAGAGACTTATGGATAGTATCTCATGTATCTAAACACAAAAAAAGAAGCTACTAACAGCACACCATTGAAACATATGTATTATCCAGAAATAGTACTAGTCCAAAATCGAGTCAGCTGATAATGGAATTGCTCATGTAAAATGTGGACGATACGAGAATATCCAATATAAGCAAATCAATCCAGTGAGATCGTCAGTCGAGATTTCATATTCTTTATTATTGTCCAATGGTTAAAAATTTCCCAGCACACGATAGTCGACACGTGTTTCGTCTTAACTAAGACTTTTTCAAGGCTGGAATAACAGATATATTGTAAACAATATGTTATATACATTAAAGTGACCATATTAAAAACCACAAAATATACAAATAAAACTGTCCTGTACAAATGATGTACAAGACATGTCACTACTAAAATAAAGGAAGATAAACATGCGCCCAATGACACAATTCATATATTCACATGAAAGATACTCAGACACCCAGTGCCTGGAACCCAAAGAAAAAGGATCGAAATGCACCCAGAAATTCAAAGTGAAGAGAGAGAAACCAAGTAAAGGATTACCAAAACAACCTGATACACCAAAGCGTGAACTACTCAGTAGGATGTACCAGTTTTTGAGAACAAGAATGGTCAGTTGAGTGGCTAGATGACAACCTACTATAATCATAAGGTGTTCATACCAATCCTCTACACCCTAATACCCGGTGAGTGGATCTTAAATTTATAAACTAAAAAAGGAGGAAGAAGAAGAAAAAGGAAAGAAACCCACTAAATTTGGGAATCTTGAAAATCTGGAGTCAGAGAACGGATGCGTCCCTCCAACACATCCCCTGTAAGAAGTAGGTATCCAAGTGGAGATGTCACAACAAATACTGAGGGAGACTGTACGCACAAGAGAGAATAATGAAAAATGACATGGTGAATTTGGATGGTAAATAGCCTCATAAAGAACAAAACACGCAGTACATCAACTGCCTGTACTTGATAATGGTAATGAACCTGCTGACTCAGTGTCAGAAAAATTAAACATCACACCGCCACCGAAGTAATTGTAGAGGTGATACTCAGCTATAAGCTAAACCAAAGACCATGAGTAGTCAGCACAAATGTGGTGGTCATAGCGCTAAAATTGACTATTGGTAGACATGATGCTAATAATGTGTCAGTGCTCCTGAGTATAAAACTCTATTGCCGCCATGTTGCTCAAAAATTAACAATCACATGTTTAAAAATAAACTTCACCACCCTAGAATGTCAAAACTTAAGAGTCGCAGTGGAGTACCAACGACTAGACAGAAAAAATGTTATAGTTTACTCATCGTATATAAATAAACTTCCAAGGTCACATACTCACCACAAGAATACGTATCTCTACCACACTTGAAATCCGTTTATATAAGGGATCCCAAGAAAACGAAGCTATGAAAGCACTGATATATCTGGAAACAACATAAAATAGATGCGCCCATGAGCTAAACTCGTCATCAAATGTGTCCAATAAAACACGACACACTATCGATAAAGTACTCACCCGTGGGGTGAGCTCCAATAAGTCAAGTAGAAACGTCGAAGACCATATGGTATTGGTGCTCACTGCAAAAACGTGGCAAACGCTAATAGAGTGTAGCTGGAGTCCAAAGTATCTCCATAGATCTTGAATACCATGGGGTACAACCTTGATAAGTGACCCCTGTAACCAAAGACAAAATTATATCATGTCTTCAGCCACTAAACCTATTATTATACAACCCTATGCCCAAACAAATCCTACCTTCAAGGGCGAGAAACCCGTCCAAACACACACGTGTAAGTGGTCGCGGGATGCGTGAAAGAGCAAACTTCGCCATCTTGTACTTAACCGCTACCTCCAAGGGTCACATGACACACGAGCACATGACTACAACGTAATCCGCCATAGTAAATAACCAATGCAGCTATACACAAAAGAGTTGCCATATTGAACCTACCAACGGCCCATGGGAACTCATTACGTCAAAACACTAAGGTACTGTAACGAAGGCAATCCATCCCATGTCATTTATTGAAGTAATCCAAATATCCATAAACTAATAACAACGTTCACCATTTCAGATCCAAACAGGTTAGTAGTGTGTACAGCCGACCGTAATGTTACGCTGAATCAGGGACAAATAAAATCAATAGTGTTGTACACACTGCGTGCAAAAACGACCAGCGCATAAAATCCTTCTGAGGGACCAATAACCCCTAGAAATTATAGAATTTACCAAAGCTGTAAAAAACGACAGGAGCGATGTCAAATCGGCCGCCATCTTGTAGTATACTGGCAAAGCGCAGTAGATCACCACAAGTGTATATACTATGGAAGACAAACCAATACAGTGGAACGCCACTCCCCCTCCAGATGAATAGAAATATGTAAAAAGACAAAGCCTACGATAGAGATTGTAGTAGAATGTTAAATCCTTGTATAACACAAGAGTTCTGGCGTTGATATTTGTAACATAATAGCCCAACACCAGTGCGATAAATAAGGAAAGAGAACCATAAGTCAAAAAACAGAGAGATGTAGAAATTCAACCTCAAACACAACAAATACAAATGCAGTGTTAAGGTAAAACTAGTTTTGTTGTAGACACTCATTGAGCCTGAAACAGAATATCAATAATAATTAATATAACAGATCGTACAATTTCAAACAAGAAAATATTCAGCATGAAAATAGACTTCCTTATCGACCAATAGAATGGGTGAATGCCAGATACACCAATGTAACCTTAACTGTATTTAGTCTTTTAAGAAAACATGTGATTCTCTGTCCATATTCAACCCTTTGTCTACCGCTCGCAATTTTATGAGCCATTTCGACTCCAATTTTCTCAATGCCAAGGTTCTATCACCCCCTCGAGGATTGTCCTCAACTACAGCAATCCCATGGAATTTGATTTTGAGAACTTCTGAATCAGTGTGTGTAGTATTGTAATGAACAGCTAGGGGATAACTCTCATTGCCATTGCGAATCGCTCTAATGTGTTCTTGCACCCTCTCCTTAAGCGGTCTGATCGTGCTGCCAACATAGATTAAATTACATTGACAGATGATACAGTAAACCGTATATTTCGTGTTACAGTTCATGAAATGATATATCTTATGTTCCTGTTTGGTGTTGTAGCAAAAACTAATCTTTTTATTTTCAGCAAACTGGCACACATTGCACATCGAACACTTGAAAAACCTTTCGGTTTATCTGGTAACCAGCTACGTATTGATTCTCTAGTTGGATTGGTATTGATGGATGGACTTAGAATATTTCTCAATGTCCTGCCCCTTTTATAGACAATACGTTTTTTTTTTTATATATATGGATCCAGATCATGGTCCAATTTCAAGAGTTGCCAGTGTCTATTAAGTGTTTTGAAGACCTGACTGCTATGAGAATTAAACTGTGTTATCAATGCAATCCTATTTTCTTCCGATTTGCGTTTCTTTATGTAATTAGGCTTGAGAAGTCTTGTTCTTTTGGTCCTATTGATCCTGGTATGGGCTTTGTCTAATGAAGTACGATCATACCCCCTAATTGTGAAGCGTCGTTTGAGGCATTCCACCTCCTGCTGGAATACAGTATCATTGCTACAATTGCGTCTCAGCCGAGACATTTCACCAAATGGTATGGCACGAATTTGGGAATCAGGATGGGCACTACTTGCGTGCAATACTGAATTGCATGCCGTGTCTTTACGAAAAAGTTTACACTCAAGTTTACCATTGTCAATGAACAGAATAATATCTAAAAAGTCAATGTGGCTACTACTGATATTATGAGTAAAGCTCAGATTGTATTGATTGACATTAATATATTCTAGAAGTGAATCTAGTGTCTTCTTGTCACCTCCCCAGATCATGAGAATGTCATCAATAAAACGACCCCAATAGATAATGTGGTTCGTCAGATCAGGTGGACATGATTTCCAAATGTGCTGTTCTTCAAAAAAACCCATGTAGATATTCGCAAATGATGGGGAAAATTTGGCCCCCATAGCCACCCCTGAGTGTTGTCTGTACCAGGTCTCATGATGCATGAAATAGTTGTTATCAAGTGTCAAACGTGTCAATTCCAATATCATGCGGGTGTGTTCATACATAGTCGCATCACGTTTGGATAAAAAATATGTGAGGGCTTCCATCCCTTTATTAATGGGGATACTGGTATAAAGAGCACTCACATCTAGAGTTACAAAAGTTAAGTCATCCGTCCAAACTAAATCTTCTAATTTGTTTAGCAGATCTTTCGTATCTTCAATAAACGCAGGAAGATTTCTTACGATGGGTTGCAGAAATAAATCTATATATTCAGAGATACGCTCAGTGGGACCCCTATCCCAGATATTATTGGTCTACCTGGAGGAGCTGTTAAGCTTTTGTGAACTTTGGGAAGAGTATAGATATATGCTGCCCTCGGAGTAGGATTGAACATATACTTCAATTCTACGTCAGAAAGGAGACCTTCACTATGCCAGTATCTGAGTACCTTTTCTACCATGGTGTTAACTTCATGCATTGGGTTCTTAAGTATTTTAGTATAGGAGTCACTATTGGATAATTGCTGATCAATTTCTCCTGTATAATATACCTTATCCATCAGCACAATATTGCCCCCTTTATCTGCTTCTTTAATAATTAGATCAGGAAAATTCTTCAATTGTTGGAGGGCCAATCTTTCCTGCCTGGTGAGATTGTCATTATGCAAGATAGGGGCATTATGTAGTTTGTCTTCTAACAAGTACAGATCATTGGTGACTGCTTTATAGAAGCAGTCAATCATGTTGTCGGGTGATAAAGTTGGAATAAACATGGATTTGGTTTTTAACCCACTATCTGTCTGTAAATTGGTTTCAATCTCTAAGTCATGTAGTATCTCACCCATGCTGGGTACCATATCTATACTGTCATCTAGTGATAGGAGCATTTGTACATCATGAATGTCTTTGATTGTTTGTCCACATTTGTCTACAGCATAAATAGGTATTGCACAGAGTTTTTTATTTGTGTCAAAGAATTTTTTTAATTTTAACCTCCATATAAATTTAAACAAATCAATGTGAATTTGTGTAAAATCTGGTTTAGACAATGGACAAAAACTTAAGCCCTTTTTTAACACATTCATTTCAGTGTTAGTTAACATTTTTTGTGACAAGTTGACAATGGACACATCATCCTGTACATTAACCACAGTCGACATTTCAGAACCATTAGTTGAATCAGTAATGGTTCTCTTCATCCCTATTAGTTCCTTTGTGTGCGTGATACTGACCTGGTCACTCTTTTGTTTTGTTCTATATCTGTTCTTTCTGCCACCCCTCCTTGTTCTTTTCCTCCTGTATTCTTTTTGTTGTACCCTAACCTTGTTCCCTTCCGGTATCTCTCTAGTTCTGATAAAAAAGAAGAAGTTGAACCATTCACATTGTTCTCATTCTGTCCCAAGGTGGATGATGTCTCACTTCTCATCTCACTTGTTTCACTCATCAGACTTGATAAGTCTGACCCACTTGCTGATAACACAGTGTCAGATCTTTTATCATTGAGAGCAACAACCCCCACTCTGGGTTTGACTTCATCAAATTTCTTAGCAAAGGTGAATATCCTGCCATTCCTATAGTCATTGTCATCTCTCTTAAGCTTACGGATTTTCTTGTCCCTAATGTAGGCTTGGTGAGAACTAAGTACCTCTTTAAGTATTTAAAAATTCTTTTCTGTAGCATCAGTCAAATTGAGTCGTTTAATCTCTTCTTCTACCTGCTCTATTTCACTGAGTAATTTGGATCTTTTACGTTCAGCATGTCGGATGAGTAAATCCATCATGCCAAAAGATGATGATGAGATTAAATTCTCCCACTCTGCAAGCAAATCGGGGTCAAGATCTTCGAAGGTAGGAAAAATAATGACCCTGAGTCCTCTCGGGACTTGTTTAATTTCAATATATTTTTTGAGTGTGGTCAGATCCCACCACCTAGATAATTCCAACTTGCGCAGTCTCTCAAGTTTAATGAACAATTGTTTAAGTCCTTGCGGTTTATCTTCCATTATTGTTACTTTCTTGGACTGCATACCCAGTCCCAGAAAAATATCATTAAAAACCTTGTCCCTATCGTCCTCAAAACCCGCCATTGAAAAAACAATGGTGTATTGCTATCTCTCTGATGAGTTTCCTCAATCAGATCACGCCTACAAAGGAACTGGAGTGCTAGTAAACACTTAAAAGTATTCAACGCAAAAAACAGGTAGTAGTGTTCCCTTTAAGGGAAAAGACTGCACATCCACTAAGTACACGTATTTCAAAGCATCAATAATTGGCGTGAGATATTCATTAAATGTTGCTAAATTGGCAACCAGGTGCTAAATCAGCTTCACACACCTACTACCTAGAGGTGTCAACTGCACATTAAGACTTTAACATGCATATAACTAAACACAAAAAAGAAGCTACTAACAGCACACCATTGAAACATATGTATTATCCAGAAATAGTACTGGTCCAAAATCGAGTCAGCTGATAATGGAATTGCTCATGTAAAATGTGGACGATACGAGAATATCCAATATAAGCAAATCAATCCAGTGAGATCGTCAGTCGAGATTTCATATTCTTTATTATTGTCCAATGGTTAAAAATTTCCCAGCACACGATAGCCGACACGTGTTTCGTCTTAACTAAGACTTTTTCAAGGCTGGAATAACAGATATATTGTAAACAATATGTTATATACATTAAAGTGACCATATTAAAAACCACAAAATATACAAATAAAACTGTCCTGTACAAATGATGTACAAGACATGTCACTACTAAAATAAAGGAAGATAAACATGCGCCCAATGACACAATTCATATATTCACATGAAAGATACTCAGACACCCAGTGCCTGGAACCCAAAGAAAAAGGATCGAAATGCACCCAGAAATTCAAAGTGAAGAGAGAGAAACCAAGTAAAGGATTACCAAAACAACCTGATACACCAAAGCGTGAACTACTCAGTAGGATGTACCAGTTTTTGAGAACAAGAATGGTCAGTTGAGTGGCTAGATGACAACCTACTATAATCATAAGGTGTTCATACCAATCCTCTACACCCTAATACCCGGTGAGTGGATCTTAAATTTATAAACTAAAAAAAGGAGGAAGAAGAAGAAAAAAGGAAAGAAACCCACTAAATTTGGGAATCTTGAAAATCTGGAGTCAGAGAACGGATGCGTCCCTCCAACACATCCCCTGTAAGAAGTAGGTATCCAAGTGGAGATGTCACAACAAATACTGAGGGAGACTGTACGCACAAGAGAGAATAATGAAAAATGACATGGTGAATTTGGATGGTAAATAGCCTCATAAAGAACAAAACACGCAGTACATCAACTGCCTGTACTTGATAATGGTAATGAACCTGCTGACTCAGTGTCAGAAAAATTAAACATCACACCGCCACCGAAGTAATTGTAGAGGTGATACTCAGCTATAAGCTAAACCAAAGACCATGAGTAGTCAGCACAAATGTGGTGGTCATAGCGCTAAAATTGACTATTGGTAGACATGATGCTAATAATGTGTCAGTGCTCCTGAGTATAAAACTCTATTGCCGCCATGTTGCTCAAAAATTAACAATCACATGTTTAAAAATAAACTTCACCACCCTAGAATGTCAAAACTTAAGAGTCGCAGTGGAGTACCAACGACTAGATACCCCTCGCTGCCCCACTGTTGTTGTGCCCGTGATTTACCTGCTCTCCCCCCCGTTTTTCCTTCTGTGCCCCTCGCTGCCCCACTGTTGTTGTGCCCGTGATTTACCTGCTCTCCCCCCGTTTTTCCTTCTGTGCCCCTCGCTGCCCCACTGTTGTTGTGCCCGTGATTTACCTGCTCTCCCCCCGTTTTTCCTTCTGTGCCCCTCGCTGCCCCACTGTTGTTGTGCCCGTGATTTACCTGCTCTCCCCCCGTTTTTCCTTCTGTGCCCCTCGCTGCCCCACTGTTGTTGTGCCCGTGATTTACCTGCTCTCCCCCCGTTTTTCCTTCTGTGCCCCTCGCTGCCCCACTGTTGTTGTGCCCGTGATTTACCTGCTCTCCCCCGCTTTTCCTTCTGTGCCCCTCGCTGCCCCACTGTTGTTGTGCCCGTGATTTACCTGCTCTCCCCCCGTTTTTCCTTCTGTGCCCCTCGCTGCCCCACTGTTGTTGTGCCCGTGATTTACCTGCTCTCCCCCCGTTTTTCCTTCTGTGCCCCTCGCTGCCCCACTGTTGTTGTGCCCGTGATTTACCTGCTCTCCCCCCGTTTTTCCTTCTGTGCCCCTCGCTGCCCCACTGTTGTTGTGCCCGTGATTTACCTGCTCTCCCCCCGTTTTTCCTTCTGTGCCCCTCGCTGCCCCACTGTTGTTGTGCCCGTGATTTACCTGCTCTCCCCCCGTTTTTCCTTCTGTGCCCCTCGCTGCCCCACTGTTGTTGTGCCCGTGATTTACCTGCTCTCCCCCCGTTTTTCCTTCTGTGCCCCTCGCTGCCCCACTGTTGTTGTGCCCGTGATTTACCTGCTCTCCCCCCCGTTTTTCCTTCTGTGCCCCTCGCTGCCCCACTGTTGTTGTGCCCGTGATTTACCTGCTCTCCCCCGTTTTTCCTTCTGTGCCCCTCGCTGCCCCACTGTTGTTGTGCCCGTGATTTACCTGCTCTCCCCCCGTTTTTCCTTCTGTGCCCCTCGCTGCCCCACTGTTGTTGTGCCCGTGATTTACCTGCTCTCCCCCCGTTTTCCTTCTGTGCCCCTCGCTGCCCCACTGTTGTTGTGCCCGTGATTTACCTGCTCTCCCCCCCGTTTTTCCTTCTGTGCCCCTCGCTGCCCCACTGTTGTTGTGCCCGTGATTTACCTGCTCTCCCCCCGTTTTTCCTTCTGTGCCCCTCGCTGCCCCACTGTTGTTGTGCCCGTGATTTACCTGCTCTCCCCCGTTTTTCCTTCTGTGCCCCTCGCTGCCCCACTGTTGTTGTGCCCGTGATTTACCTGCTCTCCCCCCGTTTTTCCTTCTGTGCCCCTCGCTGCCCCACTGTTGTTGTGCCCGTGATTTACCTGCTCTCCCCCCGTTTTTCCTTCTGTGCCCCTCGCTGCCCCACTGTTGTTGTGCCCGTGATTTACCTGCTCTCCCCCCGTTTTTCCTTCTGTGCCCCTCGCTGCCCCACTGTTGTTGTGCCCGTGATTTACCTGCTCTCCCCCCCGTTTTTCCTTCTGTGCCCCTCGCTGCCCCACTGTTGTTGTGCCCGTGATTTACCTGCTCTCCCCCCCGTTTTTCCTTCTGTGCCCCTCGCTGCCCCACTGTTGTTGTGCCCGTGATTTACCTGCTCTCCCCCCGTTTTTCCTTCTGTGCCCCTCGCTGCCCCACTGTTGTTGTGCCCGTGATTTACCTGCTCTCCCCCCGTTTTTCCTTCTGTGCCCCTCGCTGCCCCACTGTTGTTGTGCCCGTGATTTACCTGCTCTCCCCCCGTTTTTCCTTCTGTGCCCCTCGCTGCCCCACTGTTGTTGTGCCCGTGATTTACCTGCTCTCCCCCCGTTTTTCCTTCTGTGCCCCTCGCTGCCCCACTGTTGTTGTGCCCGTGATTTACCTGCTCTCCCCCCGTTTTTCCTTCTGTGCCCCTCGCTGCCTATCGCCATTCCCGCCGCTGCGTCCCCTGCGGCCCCGCCCCCTGACTGCCCATTCGCTGCCCCTGCCTCCCGCCTCCCAGCTGCTCCTCCCTCCCACCTCCCCATAAATGGCGGCCGCTGCACGGTGAGGAGAGCGACCCTTGACCTTGCCAGGTAGGTCGCTCCCCACCACACAGCTCCGCCTGTGCTGTCTGCCCGCTGCTCCTGTAGGTAAGATCGCCCTCCGCTTGTGGCCCCGGTGCCAGTTTTGTCTGCTTGTCTCCCCTTTTCCTTTCTGTGCCCTCGCTGCCCCACTGTTGTTGTGCCCGTGATTTACCTGCTCTCCCCCCCGTTTTTCCTTCTGTGCCCCTCGCTGCCCCACTGTTGTTGTGCCCGTGATTTACCTGCTCTCCCCCCGTTTTTCCTTCTGTGCCCCTCGCTGCCCCACTGTTGTTGTGCCCGTGATTTACCTGCTCTCCCCCCCGTTTTTCCTTCTGTGCCCCTCGCTGCCCCACTGTTGTTGTGCCCGTGATTTACCTGCTCTCCCCCGTTTTTCCTTCTGTGCCCCTCGCTGCCCCACTGTTGTTGTGCCCGTGATTTACCTGCTCTCCCCCCGTTTTTCCTTCTGTGCCCCTCGCTGCCCCACTGTTGTTGTGCCCGTGATTTACCTGCTCTCCCCCCGTTTTTCCTTCTGTGCCCCTCGCTGCCCCACTGTTGTTGTGCCCGTGATTTACCTGCTCTCCCCCGTTTTTCCTTCTGTGCCCTCGCTGCCCCACTGTTGTTGTGCCCGTGATTTACCTGCTCTCCCCCCGTTTTTCCTTCTGTGCCCCTCGCTGCCCCACTGTTGTTGTGCCCGTGATTTACCTGCTCTCCCCCCGTTTTTCCTTCTGTGCCCCTCGCTGCCCCACTGTTGTTGTGCCCGTGATTTACCTGCTCTCCCCCCGTTTTTCCTTCTGTGCCCCTCGCTGCCCCACTGTTGTTGTGCCCGTGATTTACCTGCTCTCCCCCGTTTTTCCTTCTGTGCCCCTCGCTGCCCCACTGTTGTTGTGCCCGTGATTTACCTGCTCTCCCCCGTTTTTCCTTCTGTGCCCCTCGCTGCCCCACTGTTGTTGTGCCCGTGATTTACCTGCTCTCCCCCCGTTTTTCCTTCTGTGCCCCTCGCTGCCCCACTGTTGTTGTGCCCGTGATTTACCTGCTCTCCCCCCGTTTTTCCTTCTGTGCCCCTCGCTGCCCCACTGTTGTTGTGCCCGTGATTTACCTGCTCTCCCCCCGTTTTTCCTTCTGTGCCCCTCGCTGCCCCACTGTTGTTGTGCCCGTGATTTACCTGCTCTCCCCCCGTTTTTCCTTCTGTGCCCCTCGCTGCCCCACTGTTGTTGTGCCCGTGATTTACCTGCTCTCCCCCCCGTTTTTCCTTCTGTGCCCCTCGCTGCCCCACTGTTGTTGTGCCCGTGATTTACCTGCTCTCCCCCCGTTTTCCTTCTGTGCCCCTCGCTGCCCCACTGTTGTTGTGCCCGTGATTTACCTGCTCTCCCCCCGTTTTTCCTTCTGTGCCCCTCGCTGCCCCACTGTTGTTGTGCCCGTGATTTACCTGCTCTCCCCCCGTTTTTCCTTCTGTGCCCCTCGCTGCCCCACTGTTGTTGTGCCCGTGATTTACCTGCTCTCCCCCCGTTTTTCCTTCTGTGCCCCTCGCTGCCCCACTGTTGTTGTGCCCGTGATTTACCTGCTCTCCCCCCGTTTTTCCTTCTGTGCCCCTCGCTGCCCCACTGTTGTTGTGCCCGTGATTTACCTGCTCTCCCCCCGTTTTTCCTTCTGTGCCCCTCGCTGCCCCACTGTTGTTGTGCCCGTGATTTACCTGCTCTCCCCCCGTTTTTCCTTCTGTGCCCCTCGCTGCCCCACTGTTGTTGTGCCCGTGATTTACCTGCTCTCCCCCGTTTTTCCTTCTGTGCCCCTCGCTGCCCCACTGTTGTTGTGCCCGTGATTTACCTGCTCTCCCCCCGTTTTTCCTTCTGTGCCCCTCGCTGCCCCACTGTTGTTGTGCCCGTGATTTACCTGCTCTCCCCCCGTTTTTCCTTCTGTGCCCCTCGCTGCCCCACTGTTGTTGTGCCCGTGATTTACCTGCTCTCCCCCCGTTTTTCCTTCTGTGCCCCTCGCTGCCCCACTGTTGATGTGCCCGTGATTTACCTGCTCTCCCCCCGTTTTTCCTTCTGTGCCCCTCGCTGCCCCACTGTTGTTGTGCCCGTGATTTACCTGCTCTCCCCCCGTTTTTCCTTCTGTGCCCCTCGCTGCCCCACTGTTGTTGTGCCCGTGATTTACCTGCTCTCCCCCCGTTTTTCCTTCTGTGCCCCTCGCTGCCCCACTGTTGTTGTGCCCGTGATTTACCTGCTCTCCCCCCGTTTTTCCTTCTGTGCCCCTCGCTGCCCCACTGTTGTTGTGCCCGTGATTTACCTGCTCTCCCCCCGTTTTTCCTTCTGTGCCCCTCGCTGCCCCACTGTTGTTGTGCCCGTGATTTACCTGCTCTCCCCCCGTTTTTCCTTCTGTGCCCTCGCTGCCCCACTGTTGTTGTGCCCGTGATTTACCTGCTCTCCCCCCGTTTTTCCTTCTGTGCCCCTCGCTGCCCCACTGTTGTTGTGCCCGTGATTTACCTGCTCTCCCCCCGTTTTTCCTTCTGTGCCCCTCGCTGCCCCACTGTTGTTGTGCCCGTGATTTACCTGCTCTCCCCCCGTTTTTCCTTCTGTGCCCCTCGCTGCCCCACTGTTGTTGTGCCCGTGATTTACCTGCTCTCCCCCCGTTTTTCCTTCTGTGCCCCTCGCTGCCCCACTGTTGTTGTGCCCGTGATTTACCTGCTCTCCCCCCGTTTTTCCTTCTGTGCCCCTCGCTGCCCCACTTTTGTTGTGCCCGTGATTTACCTGCTCTCCCCCCGTTTTTCCTTCTGTGCCCCTCGCTGCCCCACTGTTGTTGTGCCCGTGATTTACCTGCTCTCCCCCCGTTTTTCCTTCTGTGCCCCTCGCTGCCCCACTGTTGTTGTGCCCGTGATTTACCTGCTCTCCCCCGTTTTTCCTTCTGTGCCCCTCGCTGCCCCACTGTTGTTGTGCCCGTGATTTACCTGCTCTCCCCCCGCTTTTCCTTCTGTGCCCCTCGCTGCCCCACTGTTGTTGTGCCCGTGATTTACCTGCTCTCCCCCCGTTTTTCCTTCTGTGCCCCTCGCTGCCCCACTGTTGTTGTGCCCGTGATTTACCTGCTCTCCCCCGTTTTTCCTTCTGTGCCCCTCGCTGCCCCACTGTTGTTGTGCCCGTGATTTACCTGCTCTCCCCCCGTTTTTCCTTCTGTGCCCCTCGCTGCCCCACTGTTGTTGTGCCCGTGATTTACCTGCTCTCCCCCCGTTTTTCCTTCTGTGCCCCTCGCTGCCCCACTGTTGTTGTGCCCGTGATTTACCTGCTCTCCCCCCGTTTTTCCTTCTGTGCCCCTCGCTGCCCCACTGTTGTTGTGCCCGTGATTTACCTGCTCTCCCCCCGTTTTTCCTTCTGTGCCCCTCGCTGCCCCACTGTTGTTGTGCCCGTGATTTACCTGCTCTCCCCCCGTTTTTCCTTCTGTGCCCCTCGCTGCCTATCGCCATTCCCGCCGCTGCGTCCCCTGCGGCCCCGCCCCTGACTGCCCATTCGCTGCCCCTGCCTCCCGCCTCCCAGCTGCTCCTCCCTCCCACCTCCCCATAAATGGCGGCCGCTGCACGGCCGCGCAGCGGACGTGCGCAGCGGGCGCGCCGCTGGCGCGCCGAAGGCGCGCCTAAGGCAAGCCCGTCTGCGCCCGTCCGCGACTGGACCGCGCCCAGCGCCAGAACCCCTGGATCCCACCGATGCAACACCACTCGACGGACCTACGACGCCGCCACACTCACCGCACTCAATGCCGGCCGGAACCCTGCCTGCTACCGAGCCTCACCGAGACGCACCCACGGACCCTTCACCTGCCAAACCTGCCGATTCACCTGCCCCCTGACGTGCACCACCTCCGCCAAGTCGAGCAACAGCAGCAACCACCTGAAATGCATCCTGCTGAACACCCGCTCCGTCCACAGGCACGCCGTGGAACTCTGGGACCTGCTCGACGCAACAGCACCGGACATCGCCTTCCTCACCGAAACCTGGATGAACGCCTCCTCAGCGCCTGACATCGCCATAGCCATCCCGGATGGATACAAGATCACCCGGAAGGACCGCGTCAACCAGACGGGAGGAGGCATCGCCATCGTACACAAGAACACCATCCGCATCTCGACTAACTCCGACGAGACCTTCACCGCCGCCGAACACCTACACTTCCAGATACACACGGACCCCAAGACCACCCTCCGAGGCACCCTCATCTACAGACCCCCGGGACCACGCACACTATTCAGCGAAGACATCGCAGACTTCATCAGCCCGCACGCCATGCCCTCCGCCGACTACATCCTCCTAGGGGACCTCAACTTCCACCTGGAGAACAACAACGACAGAAACACCACCGCCCTGCTGGACAACCTCGCCAACCTCGGACTCAAGCAACTGGTGAACACGCCCACCCACTACGCCGGCCACACGCTTGACCCCGTCTTCTCGTCCAGCAAGCACATCTCCTTCAGCCACGCCACCGGACTCCACTGGACCGACCACAGCTGCGTCCACTTCAGCTTCAGAAAGACTGCGACCCACCACCACCCGCAACAGGCTCCCCACCGGAGCTGGAGCAAGATCACCGCCGAGCAGCTCACCGCCTCCCTCAGCCAGAACACACCCACCGACACAACGGACCCAAACGAAGCAGCCAGCAACCTCGCCAAGTGGCTGACCGCCTGCGCCGACGACCTCGCACCACTAAAAACCCTCCCAGCAGACCCGGAAGCAAGAAAACCCCTTGGTTCACCAACGAACTCAAGGAATCCAAGAAGAACTGCCGCACTCTCGAGAAAACCTGGCGACTCGACCAGACCACAGACAACAGGACCGCCCTCAAGCACGCCACCCGCAAACACCACCAGCTGATCCGTGCCACCAAGAAGTCGGCACTCAAAGAACGACTGGACAACAACGCCCATGACAGCAAGGAACTTTTCAGCATCGTCAAAGAGTTCTCCAACCCCAGCGCCGGAAACAACGACATCACCCCCTCGCAAGACCTCTGCAACTCACTCTCCGCGTTCTTCCACCGCAAGATCACCGACATACACAACAGCTTCGACGCACAAACAACGCACCCTACCGCCAAACCAATGCCCGCCACCACCACCCTCTGCAACTGGACCCCGATCAACACCGAAGACACCACCCGCACGATGAACTCCATCCACTCCGGATCACCAACCGACCCCTGCCCACACCACGTCTTTAACAAAGCCGACGCCACCATCGCACCCCATCTCCGGGACATCATCAACTCCTCCTTCCACACCGCCACCTTCCCGGAGAGCTGGAAGCACGCCGAGCTTACCGCCCTCCTGAAGAAACCAACGGCGGACCCCACCGACCTCAAGAACTACCGCCCCATCTCGCTCCTTCCGTTTCCGGCCAAAGTCATCGAGAAGACCGTCAACAGACAGCTTGCCGCCTTCCTCGAGACGAATGGATCCCTCGACCCCTCGCAGTCCGGGTTTCGGGCCAACCACAGCACCGAGACCGCCCTTATCGCAGCCACCGACGACATCAGAACCCTAACCGACAACGGGGAAACAGCTGCCCTCATCCTCCTGGACCTCTCCGCGGCGTTCGACACCGTCTGCCACCGCACCCTAGTGAAGCGCCTCAGCAACATCGGAATCCGAGAGAAAGCACTGGAATGGATCATCTCGTTCCTCGCCGGAAGAACCCAGAGAGTCCGCCTCTCCCGTTCAGATCCGAAGCCACCGAAGTCATCTGCGGCGTTCCACAAGGATCCTCACTCAGCCCGACCCTCTTCAACGTCTACATGAGCCCCCTCGCAGCCATCGCACGCCGACACAACCTCAACATCATCTCCTACGCCGACGACACCCAGCTGATCCTCTCCCTCACCAACGACCCCACCACCGCCAGAGCCAACCTGCACGACGGGATGAGAGACGTCGCCGACTGGATGAGGAACAGCCGCCTTAAACTGAACTCAGACAAGACGGAAGTCCTCATCCTGGGCTCATCACCCTCCGCCTGGGACGACTCCTGGTGGCCCCCGGCCCTGGGCACCGCACCCAAGCCAACGGACCACGCACGCAACCTGGGCTTCATCCTGGACTCCTCCCTATCGATGACCAAACAAGTCAACGCCGTCTCATCTTCATGCTTCAACACCCTGCGCATGCTCCGCAAGATCTTCAGATGGATCCCCACTGAAACCAGGAAGACCGTCACCCAGGCACTCGTCACCAGCCGACTGGACTATGGGAACACCCTCTACGCCGGAACCACAGCCAAACTTCAAAAGAGACTCCAGCGCATCCAGAACGCCTCCGCACGACTCATCCTGGACATCCCCCGACACAGCCACATCACCGTACACCTGAAAGACCTGCACTGGCTCCCCGTCAGCAAGAGAATCACGTTCAGACTCCTCACCCACGCACACAAGGCCCTCCACGACCTGGGCCCAAAGTACCTCAACGACCGCATGTCCTTCTACACGCCCACACGCCAGCTACGATCAACCAGCCACGCCCTCGCCACCGTACCACGCATCCGCAGAACCACCGCCGGAGGAAGATCCTTCTCCTACCTGGCGGCCAAGACCTGGAACTCCCTCCCCACTCACCTTCGGCGAACCCAGGACCATCTCGCCTTCAGGAAGCAGCTCAAGACCTGGCTGTTCGAGCAGTAACTTACCCCCTCCCCCAGCGCCTTGAGACCCTCCCGGGTGAGTAGCGCGCTCTATAAATGCCGTGATTGATTGATTGAAAAAATGTTATAGTTTACTCATCGTATATAAATAAACTTCCAAGGTCACATACTCACCACAAGAATACGTATCTCTACCACACTTGAAATCCGTTTATATAAGGGATCCCAAGAAAACGAAGCTATGAAAGCACTGATATATCTGGAAACAACATAAAATAGATGCGCCCATGAGCTAAACTCGTCATCAAATGTGTCCAATAAAACACGACACACTATCGATAAAGTACTCACCCGTGGGGTGAGCTCCAATAAGTCAAGTAGAAACGTCGAAGACCATATGGTATTGGTGCTCACTGCAAAAACGTGGCAAACGCTAATAGAGTGTAGCTGGAGTCCAAAGTATCTCCATAGATCCTGAATACCATGGGGTACAACCTTGATAAGTGACCCCTGTAACCAAAGACAAAATTATATCATGTCTTCAGCCACTAAACCTATTATTATACAACCCTATGCCCAAACAAATCCTACCTTCAAGGGCGAGAAACCCGTCCAAACACACACGTGTAAGTGGTCGCGGGATGCGTGAAAGAGCAAACTTCGCCATCTTGTACTTAACCGCTACCTCCAAGGGTCACATGACACACGAGCACATGACTACAACGTAATCCGCCATAGTAAATAACCAATGCAGCTATACACAAAAGAGTTGCCATATTGAACCTACCAACGGCCCATGGGAACTCATTACGTCAAAACACTAAGGTACTGTAACGAAGGCAATCCATCCCATGTCATTTATTGAAGTAATCCAAATATCCATAAACTAATAACAACGTTCACCATTTCAGATCCAAACAGGTTAGTAGTGTGTACAGCCGACCGTAATGTTACGCTGAATCAGGGACAAATAAAATCAATAGTGTTGTACACACTGCGTGCAAAAACGACCAGCGCATAAAATCCTTCTGAGGGACCAATAACCCCTAGAAATTATAGAATTTACCAAAGCTGTAAAAAACGACAGGAGCGATGTCAAATCGGCCGCCATCTTGTAGTATACTGGCAAAGCGCAGTAGATCACCACAAGTGTATATACTATGGAAGACAAACCAATACAGTGGAACGCCACTCCCCCTCCAGATGAATGGAAATATGTAAAAAGACAAAGCCTACGATAGAGATTGTAGTAGAATGTTAAATCCTTGTATAACACAAGAGTTCTGGCGTTGATATTTGTAACATAATAGCCCAACACCAGTGCGATAAATAAGGAAAGAGAACCATAAGTCAAAAAACAGAGAGATGTAGAAATTCAACCTCAAACACAACAAATACAAATGCAGTGTTAAGGTAAAACTAGTTTTGTTGTAGACACTCATTGAGCCTGAAACAGAATATCAATAATAATTAATATAACAGATCGTACAATTTCAAACAAGAAAATATTCAGCATGAAAATAGACTTCCTTATCGACCAATAGAATGGGTGAATGCCAGATACACCAATGTAACCTTAACTGTATTTAGTCTTTTAAGTAAACATGTGATTCTCTGTCCATATTCAACCCTTTGTCTACCGCTCGCAATTTTATGAGCCATTTCGACTCCAATTTTCTCAATGCCAAGGTTCTATCACCCCCTCGAGGATTGTCCTCAACTACAGCAATCCCAAGGAATTTGATTTTGAGAACTTCTGAATCAGTGTGTGTAGTATTGTAATGAACAGCTAGGGGATAACTCTCATTGCCATTGCGAATCGCTCTAATGTGTTCTTGCACCCTCTCCTTAAGCGGTCTGATCGTGCTGCCAACATAGATTAAATTACATTGACAGATGATACAGTAAACCGTATATTTTGTGTTACAGTTCATGAAATGATATATCTTATGTTCCTGTTTGGTGTTGTAGCAAAAACTAATCTTTTTATTTTCAGCAAACTGGCACACATTGCACATCGAACACTTGAAAAAACCTTTCGGTTTATCTGGTAACCAGCTACGTATTGATTCTCTAGTTGGATTGGTATTGATGGATGGACTTAGAATATTTCTCAATGTCCTGCCCCTTTTATAGACAATACGGGGTTTTTTAGATATATATGGATCCAGATCATGGTCCAATTTCAAGAGTTGCCAGTGTCTATTAAGTGTTTTGAAGACCTGACTGCTATGAGAATTAAACTGTGTTATCAATGCAATCCTATTTTCTTCCGATTTGCGTTTCTTTATGTAATTAGGCTTGAGAATATGGTGGAGGCAGACATCAGGCACTTGCCTCTGAAAATTTGAAATTCTGTATTTTAATTGAGGTGAAGAGACTTATGGATAGTATCTCATGTATTACTGGTTTTCTATAAGTGTTCCTATTTATACATACATAGGGTTCAATCATATGATTTTTCTTGATTAACTATGACCTTCACATGAATATTATTTAACAAGTAGACACTTGTACTTGTATTGAAATTTGGAACAATCTTCTGTGAAAGTAGCTAGCAGGTCATATATTGCACAGTAACATTTATATTGTTAGAATGAAATTAAGTTGTAACTATTGACAATGAAATTCTGTTAGTAGATACTATCTCTTTTACCTCGATGGTGAACAGAAAATGTTACGCCTTTTCACATGTGGTCTCTTTTTAACCTGAGGATTTTTTCTATGTTTACTACACTTTTTCTATGTTTACTACACTATTCACTATATAATGCACTTTGGAAATGGCGCTCACTGTCGTGATCAAGGCTGCCGTGAGCAGTTGAAATGTGTTGACAGTTTGTCACTCGCAAACGCTTGAAAGAAAGATTCGTTGATCTATTCACCGAGGAGTTCATCCTTATCCTTTGTTGACCTTTTGGATACATTTACTGCATATATATATATATCACAAAAGAAGAAGGTTGACCTTGTAGGAACGCCACACAGTTGGTAAGTATCTCCGTAGCTTTTATTGCAGGCTGCAGGCAAAACTTACTATCTCCTCCCAAAATACGCCATATGCATTTCGGGCTCCTGCCCTTGTTCACTGGCTCATTCAAAACAGTCCTCACAGCCAGGTGGACTAAATACCAAATATCCCGCCCATCGTTGCTCAATGCTTTATGGGTATGGAAGTCCTTTCCTATTTTTCCACTGTGGATGCTGGACTGAAAGCTTGAATTAAAACCGTGCTCCCCATGTGGGTTACATGGAGAAGAAACATCAAAGTTCCTGCTCGTTTTTCGCCTGCAATATTGGATTTACCAACACCATACGGCCCTCAAAATTTCAAGCGCCAAGGTCCGCTGTCATCACGACAGAACGTCCCTGCGACGAGGCGCGCCGCAATTAAATCACAAAAGAAGAAGGTTGCCCTTGTAGGAACGCCACACAGTTGGTAAGTATCTCCGTAGCTTTTATTGCAGGCTGCAGGCAAAACTTACTATCTCCTCCCAAAATACGCCATATGCATTTCGGGCTTCTGCCCTTGTTCACTGGCTCATTCAAAACAGTCCTCACAGCCAGGTGGACTAAATACCAAATACCCCGCTCATCCTTGCTCAATGCTTCATGGGTATGGAAGTCCTTTCCTATTTTTCCATTGTGGATGCTGGACGGAAAGCTTGAATTAAAACTGTGCTCCCCATGTGGGTTACATGGAGGAGAAACATCAAAGTTCCTGCTCGTTTTTCGCCTGCAATATTTGATTTACCAACACCATACGGCCCTCAAAATTTCAAGCGCCAAGGTCCGCCTGCAATAAAAGCTACGGAGATACTTACCAACTGTGTGGCGTTCCTACAAGGGCAACCTTCTTCTTTTGTGATATATATATATATATGTATGTATGCATATATATATATATATATACATACATATATATATATTTATATATATATATATATATATTATCTACTGGCGGTCGCCAGTAGATAGTTATAGTTAGGACCTATTTTCCATAGGAAATCCGCGACATTCTATTTGAAATAACTCTTGCGTCGGTTGACGAATCTTCGCAAAATTTTCAAACTTTATGGCCCGTTCCGGTCCGCACCTACCCTGAAAGTTTCGGGGTGATTCGTCAAGCGGGGGCCGAGAAAAAAGGGGGGTCCCAAAACGTGTTTTTCCCATTCATTTTCCCATAGGAAACTTTAGCCACGGCTACAGCCCGAACTGCTGAACGGAATTACACCAAATTTGGCAAAGAGGTAGTTCTTGGTTCAGAAAGAACCCTTTTGTTAAATGGTGTAAATCCGTTCAGTAGTTCCTGTGAAAATCAAAATGAAAATCACATATATATCTATGGCCGCGTCGGATTCGCGCACCCTCCCGATCACGAGCTGCATGCTAATTGGCTGTCAACACTCCAAATCAGGAAGTGTTGGCAGCCATTTTGTCCCTCGGTAGAACCGAGGGACAGAAACAAGTGCGCAAACGCACAAAGGGGGCAGGGTAGAAACACCCTGACCCCTAGGTCTGCTCAGGGGTCCCACAAGGACCCCTGTGCAGAAAAGCATTTTTTTTTTTTAAATCGGCGGGATGCGCTTAGGGTGCGCGGATCCCGCCGATAAAAAAAAAAATCTATGCACGGTCTCCCACACTTCGATGTTATTTTGCCCCCGGGTGGCCCAAGTCCCGGGGGCATGCGGGGTATATTTAAATAATGCTGGGGGGCCTCTAAGGGCCCCCCAAGCCCCGGGGACCGCCACCCCCCGGGGCTTTCAATTTAAAATGGTGCGGGAGGGCACTCGGCCCTCCCGCAGCCCCGGGGACCACCACCTCCCCGGGGCTTCTTTTTTTAAAAAAAAACATTTCCTGTGTGGGGGGGCTCGAGCCCCCCCACATGCCCCGGGGACCGCCACCTCCCCGGGGCACTAATAATGTAAATGCGGGGGTCTGTAACGGACCCCCGAGCCCCGGGGACCACCACCTCCCCGGGGCTTTAAAGACATGGGAGGGGGGCCGCGCGGCCCCCCTCCTGGAGCCTGTGGTGGCCCTGGGGACCGCCACCCCCCAGGGCCGGCTCCTGCAGTGTCCCGGGGTGCCTACCTCCGGGACACTGCTGTTTGCAATGGCAGGACGGGAGCCTCGCGGCTCCCGTCCTGCCATTGCAGACTTGCTTTGCTTCATTGAAGCGAGAGCAGGAAACCTGCTCTCGCTTCAATGAAGCAAAGCAGAATTGCTTTCCATAAGGGGAGCTGCATGTCAGCAGCTCCCTTATGGAAAAGCAATGCCGGCTCCCGCAAGACGCGGGGAGCCGGCGGGGCCGTGCGGGGATTGGGGACCCCCACGGTCCCCAACGAGTGGCCAGGCCCCGGGGATGGGGTCCCCGGGGCCATTAGAGGCCCGGGAGGGGGCCACAGAGCCCCCTCCCAAAATAAGGAATTTAAAAAAAAAAAAAAAAAAGGACGCAAAGGCCGGCCTTGGGGGATGGGGTCCCCGGGGCCTTTAATGGCCTGAGGAGGGGGGCCACGCAGCCCCCCTCCAAATATTAATTTTTTTTTTTAAAAAGAGGGCATGCCCCGGGGGATGGGGTCCCCGGAGCAAGCACAGGCCCAGGGAAGGGGGGCCACGCGGCCCCCTTCCCGTTTATAAAAAGGACCATGTCATGAGTGATGTAATATGTGAAGTCATCAGCAGTGCATTGCGGGGGCGCGAGTTATAGTTACGTGAACTAACTATAACGGGGGAATTTCTATGGTTTTGTACGAGTGAAATGTCCAACTAACTATAACTGTCCCTAAAACCCATGGTTTTTTAAGTGAATTTCAAAGGTTTTTTAAATGCTAATTTCTAACTATAACGTGTCTGAAACCTATGGTTTTTTCAGTGAATATATATATATATATATATATATATATATATATATATATATATGCAAAAAAGAAGCAGAGAACTCTGGGTAGTTCTCAAGTTTAGGTGGAAAGCAGCTCCAGTATAGAGCACTCTCAACACCAGCGACACTGTAAATTTGCTCACCTCAAATGTCTGCTTTTCTATCAAAGTCTTTAAGCGTAGGATTAGCACAGTGCCATCCACGCCGAGATAGAAAGGGACAAAGTCTTTTGCCATTTCTAAAGCAAAGTCTTTAAGCATAGGATTAGCACGGTGCTATCCATGCTGAGCTGTAAAATGGCCTTTTACCACTCCAGTCACAGTATTACAGCTTTGTATTGGTAAAATACCATCCAAGCCAACCTGAAATGAATAAAAGCAACCCCAGACAAGTGTTTTGCTCTCATTAGAGCTCTTCAGAGAGGTATAGCTTTGTCCAGACACAAGGGAGCACCCAGTATATATATATATAGTCAGTCCCTGGAAAGAAGTGTCCCCAGCAGTAGGCCATGATGTTTGGTTCACTCATTAATATCTGTCTAACAAATTGCTAAAAAATGATTCCCACTGCTTAACCTTTCCCACAAAATGGTTGCAGTCCTATCCCAGTCTGTCCTAGATAGTATTGTCAATACAAGCAAGAGAAATATAAAGCAAAATATTATCACAAAGCGGGAATCTTTGTAATGTTTAGAATTGTTCTGATCGATGTACCTCCTGGTACCAATGGCCTTAAAAAAACATAATGTATATAACTATCCAAAATAACTATTTTACTATATCATTAACACCTCGTCCAATGTCCAGTCCACAAAGGAGTAGCACATCATCCCCTCGTTTCACCAAGGGTCCATGTGCAAAAGAAATATAAATAACGTTAAGATTCTGTAAAAGTTGATTGAAGGCCAAAAGCTCTATAAAAATCGACCAGAATATCAGAAAACCATTGAAAATTGCTAAGCAAGCCCTGAGGATTTAAAAGACAATCTCTTTGCCCCATAAATTTGATGGAACTCTGGGGCACTGTCATTTTGATAAGACACCATGGGGTCTATCCGAAATGTACAGCCATCTGAATTGAGCCCCAATGGAGACATTATGTCCAAGATGATGATATATCTAGAGTCTAATCTTCGGAGTTCCAGTACCCCCTCTTATGTTTTCAGAAATTCTGTCTATGGCCACAAATCTAGCAGTTTGATATATTGCTGGTGAATCTCATAAAAATATCTGCCCACTGAGTACCGGACAATGTGGTTTTTGATGATCCATAGGTGCTCTAATATTCTTTTCCTCGCAAGGTGGACCATGCTCCTATATAACATTTTTAAAGGGGTAGATCAGACAATATACGCAATAGTTTTAATTGCTTGTCAATCTTTTGTAACTTGTTTATTTCCTGTTAGTATTGGGAATCTCAACGCCCTTGACATTGCAATTTGGCTTACATTCCTTGTTCTGTTTGTAAATAAAACATCTCTGATTCTCTACTCCTTGGTTTACATTGGAGTTATTGCTTATCATGTTCTTACTCAATGTATTTTTCAAGGACTTACTTTTCTTGAATGTGATACTAGGTTAAGTGTGCAGCAGTTCGGTTAATATGTCATTGGTGAAGAACCGGAATAACCCACTCACTGGGTCTCGGCGGCGGGGGAATTGCCCAAGTCTTCCATACCCTTCATACGTAGTAAAAGGAGACACAGGAGCCTTCGTCTGCAGGAGGAACCCAGATTTATTCAAATAGCCCGGGCTATGGAACAGAGTCCCAAGCTCGTTAGAAACAAGACAGAGGAGGCTGCTGCTTTACTCCGCAGCTTGCAAGCCTTTTATACTTTTTCATTCCAGTCTTTTGGCTGTTAGTCCATTGTTCAATCAGGGCAGTGTTTGCAGTTGATAACCAGATCCAGACGGTGTTTGTAGTTGGTGACCTGATCAAGGCTTGGTACTCAAATTATTGTTCACTCAGCTTGATCAAAGCATGGTCATTCAGGTCATTGTTCGATCAGCTTGATCAAAGCTCGGTCATTCAAACCATTGTCCAATCACCCTGATCAAGGCCCAGCAGTCAGACCATTGTCCAGATAACCTGATCACGGTGTCAAGGGTGTTTACCAGGCAGGGAGCAGGAGATGGGAAACAAATCATTTACACAGGGCGTGAGTGTCTCATGGTTTTCTGTCAAACTGCAAAGAACAGGGGGGTTGGGTGTGCGACAGTTCCTGGGCAGAAATGCAGGCTGCAAGATGGTTTTTGTCGTGTTTGTTAGAATTTCCTCAGGCATCAGCAGAAACGACCAGGTGGGTCGTGTGGAAGTGTTTGACACGAAATGGCAATGAAAAAACAATGGAGTCCTGGTACAAATGATACCGATCAGAAGAACACTTTTCCTCAGACCCTCCTTTTGCCATTGAGTGGCAAATACTTTAAGAAATGTCAATGTTCATAAGGCCATCGGTTTCTTGTTGGAGCATCATCATCATATTGGTGTTGTGAATGTTGGAGGGTGGAGGCTGGATGGTCTGGACACACATTGTACAGAGCACTGGCAGGCACTGAAAGCACAAACAGCAGGAGACCAGGACGGTTATTCCCAAGGCAAGGAAGATGAGGACCCTCCACCCCCACTGGGAAAGGAGGCCCCAGATCCAGCCTGTGAGGGACCAGTTGCCTTTATCCAGATGAATTTCGGAAGAAAGGCGATGCAGACGTTGGATGGCATAGTACACTGAAGGTGCGTTGTCTGGGATGTACACGCAGCAGCTGGAGCCGATCAATTTACACACACCACCACGATCAGCAAGGAGGACGTCTAGGACCATGCGGTTCTGCAGTGTTATAAGGCGGTCCGCCTGTAGGTCTGCAGTGATGTTGGAGAGGGCACCAGCTGTTACTGTGATGGTGGCTTCAAGGACCTTGGTCAGTCCTCGTACAGCCCGACTGTTTGCCATGGGGCCCCAGAATGGAAGGAAACCTTTAAGGAAGTCCCCGGTTTCCTGGCCTGCTGTATCCTCGGCTGATATGACGCCCCTACGTGAGCGACGCAGAGCGCCCTTCATCAACAGGTGGTAACTCCCATGGGTAGAATACGTTGGCGGAAGGAGGAAGGCCAGATAGCAGGTACCAGACCAGTTACGGGGGAGCCAAGTGTAGGCGGCAGTGCCACAGATAAAATAGGTGTTGGGGGATGCCACCAGCTTCGGAGGAGATGTAAAGTTTAAAGATTTTGTGATATTACAAGTACTGGTACCAACTTTCTTAGTCCCTAGGCCATGGATGCAGACACGGCCTTGCACATTTATGACATTCACAGTGTCTCGTTCATCGGGCAGTATCCTTCTTGTGCGGAATCTGGAAAATGTTCGTCGAGTGGTTGAGTTGAACACTACCATCTCACCGAGTTCATCTGGTGATAGTAGCGATGTGGATGAGCTGGTCGGGCAAAAGGAGCATTGGCATGGCCAGATCTGTTCCGCCAGAAGTCATCCTGAAATGTTCCAAGGGCAGAATTGGCAGTACCATTGACAGTGTAGGCCTCCTGTATCAACATCCACCATGCAAGACAAGACCCAGAGATGGAAAAGGGGTAGGGAAAGAATGGGACAGGGTGTATCATGGAATGCGGCATCAGTCCGCAAACCCAGCAGTTGGAAATGTTCATGATCAGCTGATGATGATGCAACATTTGGATGAAGGTGTTATTGAAGAATTCTGCACGGCGGGGTAACTCGTGGGCTGGTAGCGTGTAATACTGGTGCTCTGCAGGAGTTGGGGTAGGGGTTGGTGAGGTAACAGGATGGTAGATTAGTAACAGCCAACCAAGAATAGACAGGATGAGGGAGACAAACAGCGTCACCACGGTGGCCATGAAGCATTTACTATGTCGGAGACTGACATATTGTTTCTGGATTCGAGTGTTTTGGACGGCAGCCATTGTGCTAAGCCAGGGACCTCTAGTGGCTGTCTGTGATTGGTGGTTGCTTCACTGGGCGCAGGTGCCAAGAGCCCTATGGCGTACCTTAGTCTGACACACCAGCACTACTCTCGGCCGGGGAGATCACAGCCCTACAGCCTATAGGCACTTGGCGAAGTCAAAGGCAAGCCTTCCCTCGGGGGCGCAAGTTATATCGGTCGGAAGTAGGGTCAGTATGGTCGGGAAACAATTGTTCTGGACGTTGAGCAGAGTTAAGGGAGGGTTCCACCCTTCCTTTCAGTATGCTGTCACTCTCTGCTTCCGTAGATGTAAAATGCAGTCTGGCATCGCTGAATGGGACAAACGTCGGGACTGTTTCTGTTTCTGAGTCTCCTTGTCCTTCCCTCACCCACTGATCATAGGGGAGGGGCAGAGGCACACGCCTACAGTGGGACGAATGCACCCAATTCTTCCGACCTTCTACTTTCACGGCGGTGCGGGTGGCCAGCAACACCTGACGGGGCTGTGTCCAGCGGGGTTCGAGGCTCTTAGTCCGTTGAAAATTCCTCACTAAGACCCAATCTCCAGGTTGGATAACGTGTCCTGGGCCCTCGCTTTTGTCAGGTATGGCCTCATGCACCTGGTGATAAAGAGTACGAAAGGTATTAGTTAGACTGTACAGGTAATCAGTTAATACAGGGTATTCAACATCAGACAGTTTCTTAGGCCGCGGGACACCCCATACATTGGCAGGCCTCCCGAACACAATCTCATGGGGGGATAGCCCTATCCTGGTGTGGGCTGTTGTTCTTGTAGACAATAGGGCCAAGGGCAGAGCATCAACCCAAGTGACACCTGTCTCGGCTACTATTTTGGCCATTTTAGTTTTTAGGATGCCATTGTACACCTCCACTAGACCTGCTGACTGGGGGTGGTTAGCTGCATGAAATTTTTGTTTTATACCCAATGCTGTACAGATATATTCCATAATTTGAGCCGTAAAGTGTGTCCCGTTGTCACTCCAGACCAAGCGGGGCAAACCGAATCGTGGGAGGTACTCTTTTAATAGCATTTTGGCGGTAGTGATAGCGGTGCAGTCTTTGACGGGGTAGGCCTCCACCCATCGGCTGAAGGTACAGACCACCACTAGGACATATTTTAAATTGTTACATCGGTCCATCTGGATGTAATCTATTTGGAGGACTTCAAAAGGGAAGGTAGGAGGAGAGAATCCTCCCTTAGGAGTAACTGTGCCTTTTCCTGGGTTATACATTAGGCAAATCATGCATGTTTTAACCAGCTTTTCAGCATATGTTGGTATCTTAGAGTTGTACCATGTAGGTTCCAACAGTTTACATATCCCTTTTGCACTAATGTGAGCAGGACTATGGGCCATCGTAACTACTGGTAGCACATGACTGTCAGGTAACATCCATTGTCTTTCCATAGTCGTGCGGACCCAGCAACCATCAATTCCCTCCTTTGCTAATTGCTCCTTCCACACCCGTAGTTCCTCAGGAGTAGTATGGGACTGAATATCAATCACACTCTGTACTGTGTTTTCAACCATGCCCTCGTCTGCCACCCACCTAGCGGGACCTCCTACATACATTCCTTCCCTTTTTCTAAGAGCTGTTTGTCTGGCCGTCTGGTCAGCCAGGGCATTGCCTTTCCCAACATCATCTGTCACTTTCTTATGGGCCTTACATTTTATAATGGCCACCTTTCTGGGGAGTGTCAGGGAGTCTAACAATCGGTGAATTAGGGGGCCATGTTGAATCTTGGTCCCATGGGAAGTAAGGAAATTCCTTTCTTTCCATAACCTCCCGAAGTTGTGGGCCACCCCGAAGGAATATTGGCTGTCAGTATAAATATTTACCGTCATCCCTTTGCTTAACTCACAGGCTCTAGTGAGGGCCACTAATTCTGCTGCTTGAGCAGAGCACTGTGGAATCTGAGCTGTTTCTACTACTTGTCCTAATGTCGTGAGGGCATAGGCGGCTGAGGTGTTACCATCTGGCCCTCTGAGACATGATCCGTCCACATATAGTGTACCTTCTGGTTCTGCTATCGGGGTATCCTGTAAGTCAACCCATCCCTTCGTCTCCTCCTCTGTCCTTAATATGCAGTCATGTGGGTCTAGGCGGGCATCCTGAGTATCCAGATGGAGTAATGTTGCGGGGTTCAGTACAGTGCATCTCTTGATGTTAATGTGGCTGGAAAAGAGTGTCAGTTCATATCCTGTGAGTCGTGCGCTAGTGAGGTACTGTGTCTTGGTGTTATTAAGGAGGGTATCTACAGAATGGGGGATCATCAGAGTCAGGGGAGTTCATGACGATCCCCGCACTCTGACGGACCATGAGGGCGGCCGCAGCGGTCGCCCGTAGGCATCCTGGGAGAGCCCTTGCAACAGGATCTAAGGTGGCTGAAAAATAGGCACATGGCCGATGGTGACCTCCGAACATCTGGGTCAAGACAGCGCATGCACAGCCGTCTGTCTCATGTACAAAAAGAAAAAATTGCTTGCTATAATCAGGAGTACCGAGGACTGGAGCAGTACACAGAGCCCTCTTTAAATCTTGGAAGGCCTGCGCATGCTCTCTAGTCCATGGAAAGGAACTGTCTGATATGTCTTTAGTGGTGAGGACAAGAAGAGGTTTGACCATGGCCGAAAAGTTGGAAATCCACTGTCTACAGTATGAGGTTAGGCCTATGAAGGCTCGCACCTGCTTTTGTGTTCGTGGGGCCGTCATAGCATTGATAATGGCTACACGATCAGCGGTGAGCTGCCTTCCCTCCTTCGAGAGGAGATGACCTAAATAGGTCACCTTCTCTTGACAAAACTGAAGCTTTTTTAAAGAGACTTTGTGATTATGGAGGGCAAGGTGGCGTAACAAACAGAGAGTAGCTTCTTTACATGATGGGGCAGAATTTGCAGCAATGAGGAGGTCATCTACATATTGTAATAGTGTGGAGTTATCAGGGAGTTCCAAGGAATCTAGTTGACTTTTGAGGGCTTGACTATAGATACTGGGGCTCTCGGTGAAACCTTGAGGGGCGCGGCAGAATCTAAAGCTTCGCCCACCAAGGGAGAAACCAAAAAATGTCTGCTGTCAGGATGTATAGGAATGCTGAAAAAAGCATTCTTCAGGTCTATGACAGAAAAGTGCGTTGCGTCAGAAGGGACCATCGTTAAGAGGGCTGTAATGTCGGGGACAACTGGATATTGGGAGATTGTTATTTTGTTAAGGGCTCTCAGGTCAATCACGAATCTGTATATTTTAGGGGAGAGAGCATCTCCATTGGTCTTTTTAAGAACGGGAATAATGGGACTGTTACAGATATTGCCACGTGTTTCCTCCACTACGCCCTTGTCCATTAATTCAGATATTATTGTTAAAAGGGCCATTTCTCCTTCCGCGGGTAGTCGATACTGCCGGAGGCGGGGGAGAAGTGCACCTGGCTCGATGCGTACCACATGAGGGGATATGTTGAGACACCCTACATCAGTGTCTGATGATGCCCAGAGGGAGGAAGGTAACAACTGCAATTCTGGTGGGAGGGGACCAGACAGATACATATAGGAAGCTGCGGTGGGAGAAATTGTTAGGGATACACCTTGGGGACTACATGATATGGTCGCATACAGAGCTTTCAGTAAATCCATGCCTAACAAGTTTTCACTGCAACCTGTAGTAAGGACCAAGGGAGCGTCAACATGTGCAGGGCCAATATCGAGAGGGAGGGGTTCAGAGACAGGGCTCGTCACAGGTGTTCCTGCAAAACCCACGGAGACATTTATTTTGCCAGAAAGGGGTGCCTCCGGGACTGACAGACGTGCAATAGAAGACCTGGTGGCCCCAGTATCCAAAAGAAAATTCTGATCGTTCCCCACAACTGACATTTGAACATACGGGCCCCTTTGATCCACTGGAATTTGCACTCTGGTAATACCCCTTTCCTGGCTGTCCTATGCTTGGTAGGACCCTATCTCATCAACTTCGTCATAATCATCATTGTAATAAGCGCGTGTTGCTTCGTACCCATCAAACCTATTGGCCGGGCGCGGCCGGGCGGGAACGTGATCCCTGGGCCTACGTTCTTTATCCTGTGGATGGGGCGGGCCATTGTCCCTAGTCGGCCTTCCCTCCCTGGGAGCGCGAGGCCGAGTCTTCCCTGTTCGGATGTTTTCAGCTAACACGGGACACTCGTCTATCCAATGGCCGTACCCCTTACAATAAGCACACTGATCTGTTTGGAGGGCTCCCGTATGTTGAGGGCTGGAGGGGGTAGACTGGCGAGCCCTCGGAGGGTGTTGGGGTTGAGGTCTGAAATTCCCGCGGGCATCGGGACCTCGGGGAGGGTAAGCCTGCTGCAGAAGTGCCTTAGTCTTAAGATCCCTAACCTTCTTACTTTCCTTGTCTCTATCTTCATTCTCCCTATTCTCATGATATTGTGCCATAGCCAAGATACCAGTGATAGTTTGGGCAGACCACGTCCTTTCAACTTTCTTAAGCCTGGTGGAAATCTCCAGGAAGCAAGTTGCTGACAAACTTATCGACAAACACTGGGCCAGAACCTGGGGTCCGGGGATCCAAACCACTATGTCCCTTGTATTCTGTCTCAAAACGGGTAAAGAAGTCAGCCACATTCTCATCTTTTCGCTGCCTACAGGCGTTTATTTTATCCCAGTTAATGACAGTTTCCGGCAAAAGTGTTTTCATAAACATTATTATTTTACCGGGCAAAGTCAGGATGGCAGCTTCTGGTTTAGTCCCTCCTACCCTTGCTTCTTCCATAGCTTCTAGGTCAGCCCATTTACCTCCCAACGCCACTTCATGATCAGTATGTCGAATCTTGTCCCAAATTTCAGTGGGGACAACCGTACCAAAAAGTGAACGAGAGTACCTGCAGATATAATCTGACCTAATTCTCTGTAAAAGGCAGCCGGATTCTTCCGGGGATCTGGTAATTGTTCTTTTAACTGCATTACTTCTGACCTTTTCCAAGGAACATGAACCCAAAGCCTGCGCCAGTGTGCCTCAACAGCCCCTCGGCCATTATTTTGGGCATCGGTAAGTGCGTTAACAAAGACAGGGGCCGCCTCTCTCATTGGCATAGCTGTCTCTAGAGGGGTGTTGGAAAAAGCGGTCATATCACGGTAAGCCATTAAAGCAGACACAGCACCAAACATCCCCTCTCCCTGAACATCGCCTCTTCTTATTTGTGACCTAAGGTCCATTAATCCAGTGGGTATCTGCATAAGCGCATTCTCAAATTTTTGCATGACCAGCGTACACATGTATTCAGCCCAGGTGGTCTGTTCCATAATCGTCCACTGGGAAAAGGTGGACCATATGTCTTTAAAGGCATAAATATTCCCGTTCTTTATCCAACATTCACACTGTTGCTTCTGTAGGTCATTTTCTCGAAGGGACGAAAAGCTGACTGCAGAGCGCAAGGAGGCTAGTCGGGGGAATTGAACATTTTATATAAATCCTGCTTAACTGTAGACCACGGGGAAGTAGGAAAAGGGCGGGTAGGGGTAAAGCCGCAGGGGTTGGGCGGATGGAGACTTGTTGTCATTCCCGCAGTGAGGACAGGGTTAGCGGGCGTGGTCGGTGTCATAGGAAAAATCGGGAGGGTTGGTGTGACAGGAAGAACAGTAGGAGGGGCAGTGGGGGCAGGAGTGGGCGGTGGCGGGGGGACATGTGGGGTGTGAGGCGTCAGGGCAGGGTACATTGGGGCATATGCAGGAGGGCTTTCTAGCATGGTATCAAGCAAGGAATCACCTTCTTCTCCCCCATCCATATGGCCCTTTCTTTTCTCCTCACGAGCTGGATAGCATTTTTGTACCCGGGCCCCATGCTCCCTGTTGGCTATTTCTACCGATTTTGTCATTTGATTTTGTAAATTTACTCTGGCGTGGTCGGCCATTGACATGCGTTCCTGTTTTCTTTCTTGAGCCTTCTGCTTTCTAGCTCTCTGCTCTATCTCTTTCCTCCAAAATCGGACAGATTCAAACATAGACGGGCGCGTTTTTCTTTTCATTAATTGTTCCTCTAAGTTGGCGAGAACTTGGGAATTAAAGGAGCCGAAAAGTGGCCACTGTAATTCCGCGTTACTTTGTTTCGTATATTTTACCCAGAATGAGGAAAACATTATGGCAGAAGGGCCATGTTTAACATACATCGTATGGCCAGGGGTCCCTTCTGGAGGAAGCGGACAAGCCGCCTCCAGCTGGGAGTCCTGCGTACACATACAACAACATAATTTCTTGAACTTACTACTGACTGGCATGCTTGTAAATAGGTAACAGACACCGGCGGGTTTTAAAATTCACCTCGCCTGCTTGGCTTTTGCAAAGGTCAATAACAGCAGAATCATACAGACTTGGTGGGTGATCAGTCCACCCTTACCTTACAGGGGTAGTTCTCTTCTGCAGACGTAGGGCTGTGTCCTGCTCCAGAAATTATTTGCTAGGGGACTCCAGCGAGGACGTGGTCATGTGGCCCAGACCGGGTGGGGAGGAACAGCGGGCGAGTCGTTCGGCTTACCGGATTGCAAGAATCCCTCGGGTAGGGCGCCTCCGTCGGAGTCTCTCCGTGCACCTCCTCACATCCACCGGGCCTGACCTTCGTACTCGTGGAGTCCCTGTTCGGGCGCCATTTGAAGAACCGGAATAACCCACTCACTGGGTCTCGGCGGCGGGGGAATTGCCCAAGTCTTCCATACCCTTCATACGTAGTAAAAGGAGACACAGGAGCCTTCGTCTGCAGGAGGAACCCAGATTTATTCAAATAGCCCGGGCTATGGAACAGAGTCCCAAGCTCGTTAGAAACAAGACAGAGGAGGCTGCTGCTTTACTCCGCAGCTTACAAGCCTTTTATACTTTTTCATTCCAGTCTTTTGGCTGTTAGTCCATTGTTCAATCAGGGCAGTGTTTGCAGTTGATAACCAGATCCAGACGGTGTTTGTAGTTGGTGACCTGATCAAGGCTTGGTACTCAAATTATTGTTCACTCAGCTTGATCAAAGCATGGTCATTCAGGTCATTGTTCGATCAGCTTGATCAAAGCTCGGTCATTCAAACCATTGTCCAATCACCCTGATCAAGGCCCAGCAGTCAGACCATTGTCCAGATAACCTGATCACGGTGTCAAGGATGTTTATCAGGCAGGGAGCAGGAGATGGGAAACAAATCATTTACACAGGGCGTGAGTGTCTCATGGTTTTCTGTCGAACTGCAAAGAACAGGGGGTTGGGTGTGCGACAGTTCCTGGGCAGAAATGCAGGCTGCAAGATGGTTTTTGTCGTGTTTGTTAGAATTTCCTCAGGCATCAGCAGAAACGACCAGGTGGGTCGTGTGGAAGTGTTTGACACGAAATGGCAATGAAAAAACAATGGAGTCCTGGTACAAATGATACCGATCAGAAGAACACTTTTCCTCATTGGTGTGTAATATGTGTGTGTAGTATGTTAATTTGAGGGGCCTGGCAACTGTATGTGCTAATAAACTTGGTTAGATATGAGTCATTGTCCAGTTTCTTGATTTTAGGGATTGAAGTCAGTAGGTTCTGTCTTTCTACCGATTTTGCCCTCTCACTCGCCACCGCAAGAACTTAGCTGCTGTACCCTCTCCAAAAAATCGCTACGTCATAATTTCTATCTCTGCATTGTATGCCTATGTGGACCTGCAGTTTCTTCTTGTCCGCAGGAATTCAACATAAGGGATACTCTTTATTTATTTTGTATAGTGTGAGCTTGAGGCGTGAAGTAAGCTATTGCCTTGTGTTTCTTTCGGTCTAGTTTGAAGTGTAACCTATTGTCATTTACAAAAACCTGTAGATATAAATATTCAATCATATTTTTGTTAAAGTTAATTGTGAACCACAGATTAAAATCATTTTCATTAAGTTCTGTTTAATAGAACTTTCTGATCCTTTCCAGATTGCAAATATATAATCTATGTATCTAACCCAAAGCACTACATGCTCAATGCATGCCTTGATGTTACTAGCAACCTACTCCCAACAGCTCATGAACAGGGGCAGGTCCCCATTGAAGTGCCCTGAGTTTGTTGGTAATGCTGGTTGTCAAAAAGAATGACATTGCTGTTAAGACAAAACCATATGATGTCAATAATCATCTCTGTGTGCATTAACATTGATAACAACCTTGCTCTCATAAAATATCAACAAGCCATAGCTCCCAACTCATGTGTTATACAAGTATACAAATTGCATACATTCAAAGTGACTCAAATGTAATCTTGTTCCCAATGTACCCCATCAAAATCCTCAGAAAGTCTCTGCTATCCTTAATGTAAGATCATAAACTCTCCACAAAAGGCTTCTAGAAGAAATCTGCGTTTTGGAACATGTTTTCCAGTAAACATCCCCTATACTCTATACCAATAAACATCCCCTAGGATACTGTTGACCTGCTCGGTGGGTTGTTGCAATTCTTGTGAATCTTTGGTATAAAGTACAATAAAGGTGACTTAAGATAATTAGATTTGAGAAATTGATATTCCTCCTATTCTATGAGACCTTGTTCCCTCCAATCTAGTTGTTTATCGCAATACTGCATGTTGGCCCTGGTAAGTGCCTTCTTGTCTACTCTCCCGTAACACTTCCCATCATTCAATGGTCTTTGCCCTTCTAGTAAATATTACTCCTTTGCCCATACAACTACATTGCACCCTTTGTCTGACTGCCAGATAACAATGCTGCTATCTTCCTGCAAGTTTCTAAGTGCTTGCTGTTGACTCATAGTTGCATCAAATCTGGTGTGGTGTTTAACGTATCTAAGTTAATTAAAATCGCAACAACCGCTGGGACAACTCAAATTCAAAGGAATGTCCCAATTATCTAAATTAAGGATTAGATCCTCCTCGTCTCCTATGTTGGGGCCTAATGCTGATAATGTGTGTGATAACTTAATATTGCTGATAAGGAGTTTACTCGGAGTGGGCAAGGAGTCTGTTATACCTTTATGAGGTTTTAATGAAAAAGACTCGTTTTTTAGTGAATTGGAACACATCAATCCTGCTTGCAAAGTTATGGGTAGGACAATAGGATAATCCCAAAGACAATAAACTAATTTCTGTCTCATTAAAAGTACGTGTAGATAGATTTACCACTTTTAAGTGTGTGTAGTTCATTGTGTGTGTTTTCTGACCCTTTTCCTGGCTCGCATGAGGGGTTGCTTGATCCTTTTCTCCCTTTCTTTGTTGTGTCACCTTTGCCTCTCTCTCTCAGATCTGTCCTGCCCATGTAGAGTAACTTGAACTCCTATAAAGAACTACTCCAAGTTGATGAGACGTTTTGATCTGGATGAAGATCCTGATTCTGACGCAGTTGTCTCTGAAATGTTTTCCTTGGAACTTGCCATTGGTCTTTTGTTTCGATTAGCGAGAACCTTGCATTGTTTTTCTTCTCTATATAGATGCAACCTGACTTATAGTCATTATAATCTCTCAAAAATGTTCCCTTTTTTATTTTGATATCATCTTCTATCATGTCCAAGCACGTTTTCATCTTACTCAACAGATCTTGGAATGCTTCCGGTGTGTCCAGCTCTTTCAGTTCCACACTTGATTGCTCTATTTCTCCCAATAATCGCATTTTTTCCTTCCATGCGTATTTTACCGACATGGTTAACATGGTTCTAGAACAATGGTTTAAAATTACAGACCATTCCTGAAGCAGTTCTGGAACTGGATACTGAAAAGTTGGAACATTGAAAATATGTAGGAGCCTTGTGGAACCCTTCCATACATATTTTTGGAGGGATGCCGCGTCCCACCACTTTGTCATCTCTTGTTTATACAGTTTCTCTATTTTCCCAGACTTTTGTTGTTTGCTTTCAGTTTCTAGGGTGACTGTGTTTAATTCACTCTTTTCCAATTCAAATGCTTTAAACAGTTTTTCTGCTGCTTCCTGCCTTCTGGATTCTCTAGTAGCAGCCATTGCTTAATCTTTATGCATCCAGTGAAACGCGGATCTCAATGTCCCTGTGGTGCATGGTTTCCCAAGCGGATGTTTCTTAAACTCCTGGCTTGATGCCCAGGGTTTCATAGACTTCATCTGCTTTGCCACTCTTGTTTAAATGCCACCATTTAAGTTATGCACTGGATCACTTAGCCGGATATAGCCACAATGGCGCTCGTGTCCTACAATGCAATTACGACTGGCCCACTCCTCAGGATAACAATGGCTGTTGTTGTATTCCATAAATGTCGCGAGTTTGCAAGCGGCGAGGGGTGCTGGGGGAAAGATTCAACTGCTTGACATGTCCACTTTTCCTATTATCTAAAATTAATTATCTACATTTAGGGGCCGATTCCGATCTCTGCCGGTAGGGCTCCGAATCGGATTCGGCATGACCGGATCCGATTCGGAGCCCTATTTCCCGACCGATTCGTACGCGCGTCCGGACGAGCGAGTACGATGCGAAATCGCCGACCGACTCGTTCGGGCGTCCCAACCGCTCCGACCGACTCGTTCCTGGGTCTAACTGCACCGACCGACTCGCTCGGACACGACTCGCACCGCGCAATGGAGACGTTCCCCGGCCGGGTAAGTACGATGAGCGCCGCGAGCAGTCCGACCGACACAAGCCGTCCGGCTCAAAAGAGCAGTCGGAGCCGTACTTCGGGGGTCCGTGTCGGACCCCCCTGTACGCGGAGCCGCGCGAGTCGCACACAGGGGGGACACATGGGTCCCCCTACCTGTGCGTGTACGGTGCGAGTCGCTTTGCCGCGTACCCGCTGTAGGGGGCGCCCTTGTTCGCCTCGCACCCATTGAGGCAATGTGAGCCCGCGTACGCGTTGTACGACCGGCTCCCATTGACTTCAATGGGAGTCCGACCGACTCGAGTACGATAGGATACGGACGCATCGTACTCGTTCAGTCGGGCTGCACGGGTCCGATTCGGTCGGAAATCTCTCCGGGTCCGGCTCGGTCGGAGAGATTTCCGGCCCGAATCGGAATTGGCCCCTAATTGTTGAAACCGGGGTAGGAGTAATTCTAGGTGGAGGAAATAGATAGTAAGAACATTTGTAAGCGTCAACAGTTAAATCGGGTAAAGATAATGTCTTTCTTGGAAGGGATAATTCAAGGATAGTGGACACTAATGCAGGGTTCAAACTTTAAAATGCAGGCGGAGAAACAACTTTGAAAGGTTTTGGTGTAAAAACAAAAGGAAATTAGAATTTCTGCATGATCAGCATAAAGTAATTACAAGCAAACAAGATGACGACTAAAGCAAGGGCAACAGTAGTTATGAGTACAGGAGCCAAGAAAGAACCAAGTATAACCTCATAACAGAGTAAAAGGTAGGTAGTAAAGGGTAGACTTTCAGTACACAGTTTGGGGTTCATCGACTTCTTCTCTTCATAAATTAACAGTCATGTACTCTTCTGGTTATTAAAATGTAGTTGTTCCCGCAACTGTAGGGTAACTTCCTTAAACTATTTAATGCTTATCCACCATTTCTGGATTGGTTCAGGAACGATCCTTTCTGGTTGTGTCTGTCCAGGAGAACTGAGGCATTTGAGGCATGAGAGTAGTGTAATAGATCTCTTTCCTTCCTAGGTTGGGTTATGGTTGCTGAATTCGTAATGTCTGAGTGTTCTAGTCGTTGCTCCTTTCTGTCCATATTCTACATTAGGCATTATTCGTCGGATTGTTTTTGCTTTTTAAAAATGATTTGTGTTTTAATTCAATGTGTAATCAAATTAAAAGACAATAAAAATGTTTTTCAGTTACTTGCAGCATGGGAACTTATTTCAGTGGATACTATAATCAATGCATCCCCTGCTCTCCAGGAACATACCAAGATACAGAAGGTCAACTCGCCTGTGAGATTTGCCCAAGTAAAGATGGGCAGGAAATATTTGGAGCACGAAAGGTGTCAGAATGTGGTGGTAAGTCTAATTTGATCTTTAATTTGAACTACAATGAGATTTAGACTAAATGGGTGAGGCCTGCCCTGTCCTACTCTTTGAAGGGCAAATGTATTTTTGTTGCTAATCTACAAAGAGACTTATGTGTAAACTGAGAGAAATCGGAACCGTGGGCAAATTGGGTCTCATAGCATGTTTCAAAGGACAATTTGTAGTAACAAAAATAGCAGCAAAAATGCTTTCAGTCGTCTGGTTTTTCCTGATTTCATAGTGAATAATGTTGTTTTTTGCCTCATATAAAGGGTTGAGACCAAATTTTGAGAAGAGTGAGAAAAATGCAAGATGAAATTGTTTTTGAGTTTTAAAAATATAAAAGACATTCGTCCAACATTATTTCTTAAGGTACCTACTCAACATTCAGTCAAGGCTTCTTCACTGTTTTAGGTCAGTGCCCTCCTGGACAGTTTTCAAATGATGGTTTTAAACCTTGTCGATATTGCGCACTTGGGACTTACCAGCCAGAGCACGGAAGAACGGTGTGCTTCCCATGTGGTGGTGGACTTGCCACAAAATACGAAGGGTCTGTTTCCTTTCTGGACTGTGAAACCAAAGGTGAATATTCAGTCTTTACTTCAGTTATTGCTGGCTGATTTTATTAATTGATTTTCACAATTCATATTTAAATTTTTATTTGTATACTGTAATTTGAGTAATCTTTTTATTAAAATAAATGTGCACCGTTTACTTGCCACTCGTTGTTCATTGTTTATAGAGATTCTTGTATTACTTGTGTCAGGTATTAGGTATAGGAGGTAAAGAGGACTGTCTGCTTTGCACACATTCTTCAGTTAATGTAGGTAGTGCGCTGTCAAGCACAACTATTCTTGTAGGTCTGCACGGCACCACATTGTAAATAATCTGTTCACTAGAGGTCTCAACATACTGACAATCGTACTTACTTCTCCCTAAAACAGTCATAACCATGTGACAGCTATGTCATGTCTAACTTTTACATGTATAAAATCTTCCTAAAACGTTCCTAGTCTGCTTAGCTGATTTGCTTGAAAAACTGAATATAAAGGGCCAGCTTGCAATCATGATGTCCGGTGCCTAGATTTTAACGAGGTTGTGTACGATTGTAAGAGATGTTTTGAGTAAATTACCAAACAAGAAAACAAAGTGTATGCCAGTGTTGTTTATGTGATAAACGACTCTAATGCCGAAGCAACAATGAATATAGGTTTAGATAAGACTCCTTCCAGTTACTCTCCAGATTTACTGAAATATGTTGCCATACCAGGTCTACCACAGAGGTACATGCATAACAATCAGTTCCAGGTCAGCTAATTATAACAGGTATCCGCTTTCTGATATTCACCTCACCACTCGGGGCTAGGTAAGTCAGTGTTTTCAGGGACTGAGTATGAGATCTCCCCCGAGAAGTGGCCATCCTGCTGCATCTCTAGGCCACGCACCCAGCAGTGTTTTGTTATCTTTTTGAACCCTTTAGGGACGTGCAGGACTCTACATGATACACACTTTATTGATTTTGTCATGTAATAAGAAAACTTAAAAACATATTAAGTGGCAAGCACATTTCATAACACAAAAGTCCTGCATTCTGCAGTCAATAATAGTAGTGAAACGTTTGGTATGAGCATGCACAGTATACAAGTAAGCATATGTCGAAATAGCAAAGCACTCAGGGAGGACCTGCATCCACAGCCGTTGCCTGTTAATCAGCCTCAGAGGAGACTTTAAAATATTCTACACAGGCATTCCATATACGGTGATGTTTTTAAGGATATCATCTGGCTTTATATATGGAGAGTTCAAGGAGGTGACATCTACCCATTTCTCGTCTCCACCTCAAGACACTGGGAGGAGCCGCTTTCCTCCAGTTTTGAGCTATATCCCTCTTCCTCAATGTGAGCCCCAATCATGAGATGTTCCTCTTGGCCCTCGTAAATTCTTCATCATCAAGGATGTTTTCTAGAGAAATTTTCGGATTGTGATCAATCGATGTGCAGAGACTAGAGCTAAATATTTGGATAATTAGGGTCTCAACCTAAGGCAGGACCTTTTCTTATCAATTAACTCGCCAATTGCAGTTTGACACCTTAAGCACTCCATCTCTGAGCCCCTATGAAATTTCCAGCATCTAGCTGGTGACAGATAGACTCTGTGTAGGTGTTTTCACTGAATCAGCCACGATCTATTTGAGACAGCTGCTTCCCTTGGACCCATGAGACTGAATATCTATACCTCATCGTTGATATGTCCAATGTCCGTTTCCCATTTCTATTTTAGTCTATTTTTTCAGGTGAGTTAATAATCAGTGCTTTGTATAGTGTCGAGAGTTTCCACCTGGCTGGGAGGGGGGACCTGGTTATTTTGGTGTCAGAGGGGCTAAACTCCTGTATCTCAGTTGCATCAGTCCAGTATTGTGTATCAGGTATAAGTGCATGTCTAAGTTGGACATATATATAGAACTGATTGTGGAGCTGTCCAAACTCCTCACACGTCAGTGAATGATTTGAGTTTTCCTATGGGTGCCACATCTCTCAGGTTTGTCATTCTCATAGTTACACCCCGGGTACCTCTTAAGGGCACTTACATCCTGTAATGCGGCTCCCAACCACAATGGGTTTTGATTAGTCAGGGTATTGGACCATCGCGTCTGTGTATTGGAGTTTTTGCAAGCCTTCAGTTTTAGTTTTGTGGCAGGAGGGGTCTTGCGTGGATGTTTCCCACAATATAAGAAATGGAGTGGTGACCTATCGGCGTATGGGTCGGGCTTTATCCCTACACAAGAGGAGTAGATCCAGTTTTAATTTTATTTTTAAACACTTCATAAGAGATTAAGCTTCTTTTTTTTCAAATAACTTTCGCTTATGCTACCTACTATGCAAGGTTGCCTGTCCTGATAGCCTATTTTTATGTCCACAGAAAACAGTATACCTTCTATTACTGTATATAGGTATGTGTGCAGACATGGACAAACAAACATGGTAGAAAGAATGCATATAAGCAAGTGAAGATACCACCAGCATCAGTCAAGGAGACTGCAGTGGAGCTGTGGTGCTCATGTCAGTGGCGGAATTACGGAAGAACGGACTGACGTCAGATGCTCTACGTCACTTAGAGGTTGGAGCTCTTGGAGATTGGCTTCCCGGCTCCCGGGCTCCGCAGCCCTACACAGCCGCTGCCACCGAATTTTAGACCGAATTTGCAGGCATCTCGGCCAGATACATCCCCCAGCGTCCAGGAGGGGGCAGCGGCTTCAGTGGCTCAGGTAGCGGCATTGGCTCGGCCGCGGGCCACTGCAGTGACCAAGGCTGCGGATGTGGCTGCAGCCTCAGACGGACCGGCAGGTGAGGCTTGGCTGCGCAGTCATCACGGTATTGCAGTAGTCAAAGGGGGCTCATTGCAGTGCAAGAGAGGGTGCAATTCAGCCTGACCCAGCCGGACTGAGCCTGAGTCTAACACAACAACAAGGCAGCCAAAGGCATAGAAGGATTTGGAACTTGGGGCTACAACACGGATACCCTTTCCTTCTGCCCCCGAGAAAACAAAACCACCTTCACCTGCCATCAATCAGTACAAGCGTGCTAGTGCACCTCCCCTGCACTTGACTGGGGACCATCATGCAGAGGTGGTGTGGCGGCGCCGGAGTAGCGGCTTAAGGTCACAAGGGTTCCAGGCCTCAAGGCTTCAAGGTTGGAAGAACCACTCCAAGGATTAAGGACAAGGGAAAAAAAGAGAGAGCTGTTGGAGCTCAGGGGGCTGGGTACAGGGCAGGCACTAGGCTTAGGGCCTCTCGACTGTGGTGCAGAAGCAGCCAGCAGTAGGTTGGTGCGGCTTGCTCCACGCCAAGGGGAACACACGTCCGCCCAGCGGCCTCTTTGACCGTCGATCAAACCAAACACATACGAAAACAGGCAGTAGAAGCTGAGTGAACAGGGCAGGACAGTGCTATCAATACTAAACAGTACGGTACCTACAAAGCCCATGCCGTATTAAATATCCAAACAATATAAAACATCTGAACTGCCACTGGATCTTCAGGGGCAGGTGGAGCCAACGCAGCAACGAGGAGATCAACCTCAAACTTGCAAAACACGCCAGAAACTGGCAACCTTCTGCGTTAGCTGGAAACTTTCACACCGGATATTTAAGAACTGCAAGTGCTCCACGAAACTGAGTGAGGAACAAAGGGCACTGAGGAAAAGAAAGCAAAAAGAACCAAGTGACTTAGTGAGGGCAGTCAACAATAATCAAAGTAAATAAGAGGAAGCAAAAAGGGGCACATAGGGCACACAGAAACATGCCTGACCAACGCAAAATGCGGATACAGAGTACACAAGAGCACAACCGGCCCCAGGAGGGGAACACCAGAGGTTTGGGCTCCAAGGACACATCCGAAACATCACCCCAGAGACTGCGATCTGCAGCGCCCAAAAACCCAATATGCAAGTATTTCACGAGAACAGGGCCTGGCGCTGGAGAAAACATGGGCTCTTCCTCGCCACAGACAGAAGGAACAGAAGCAAAGCCCCTACATTCTCATACTACAGAAAGCATGACTAGCTCCAGCCTAGATGCATCAACCATCGCAGAAATGCCGGAACTAGCAGACACTGCCTTAGAAAGAAGTAAACGCATAAAGAACACCAGCAACAGAAACATGCCTATGGTAGAGACAGGAACCACTGAGGTCATAGAGATCTCCTCAATAATGTACAATGACGAGATGGCGGAACTAGCAGACACCGCATCAGAAAGAAGTAAACATACAGAGACAGGACAGAGACAATGGCCTCAGAGGTCATAGAGATCTCTTAAACAATGAATGATTGAATGATGGCGAAATCAGTTCAAAGGTGGACACACTGACAAAGGCACAGGGACATGGCCCAAACTTCACTGCTGCACTCACACAGAGGGAAGAAGACACCTCGGCCATGCCACATCACAGGCAACAAATCATAGTGGAAGCAATGATCCACCACCCAGCCAGCCTCAAGTGCGACATGATATATAACCCTGTAAACAAGAGGACTAAACACATGTGTTCAACACCACTGGATAAACCCAGATCAGGGCAAAGGCTACAACTTGCTAAAGCAAACCTGGCCGAAATGGGCTGCGAAGATAACAACACGGAAGCAGAAAGAATGGCACCCCAAGTTAAACACCCAGGGAGGATCATTCGCTGAGATATAGCCTAACAAGTGGGGAGTGCCCCGTATCAATTATAAACACCATAAATTCCTCCTTACTATCGGCAATAAAAGCGTGGACCTGGCATTCGCACAATTTGTACATTCAAGTGGAGTTGACACATATGCTCGCCCAGAGCGTGCTGTCAGTCGACAAGAAGTTAGAGACACTCAATATGAAAATAGATCACTGGGTAAACAACAACAAGGATAGCACTGCAACAGCTACCAACAAGAGTGAGACTAGGGGCGTGGCCTGACTAAGCACCAAGATGGTGGCTTGATTGTGGAGCTCCGGAGAGGCCGCGTTCGAATAACTGCCTGCCTTCGCTCCATAGCGGCAATCTCTACCACTGATGATAGCCACGAGTCGCTAACACCAAGCGGCATGCGCGGAGACCCACAAAGGGGCTGAAAAACGGCATTGTAAACGGCAGGGAGCCCCGTGATGGCGGCAGCCTGACACAGCCTCCGGAGGCCCCACGGCGACAGGGGCAGAGGGCGGGCCTGGAGGAGTAGCTGCGGCCGCGCAGCGCGGCTTCCACATAAGCTGAGCCCGGGGATTCCAGGCCTGGCGAGGTGCAGAGTCGAGCCATTTCCTCCCGACCCTCTGTGCAGCTACAAGTTGGTGAGTCGCTCACTCGGCCCTCGGACGGCTGCAATACACCCCTCGCAGTCTCCTGGTGACGCGCGAGGCAGTGATACCAGCACCAGTCTCCGACTCCTGCACAATGGCGCGCCCCGGTAGAGACGACTCTGCTGTGGCCTAGACAGCGGGCTCCCGGCGCCATGCGGCTACACTGCGCTCATAAGGCCCATCGATACATTAGCCTGAGCACTGTTTTCCTATCACTTGCAACGGGAGAACATTTTTGCATAGCTCTCACCATTGGCCTGGCCCATTAACAGCGCGCCCCAACTGCGGGGATCTCAGAATTATAGCTTAAAACCAACGATCCTGCCTTGCGGTTTAGAAGCAGTTGGGCACTGTTCACTCTATACTTTCAGTGGCCTACACCATAATCCTTTCACTTGTGACGATCCTGCTTAGCATCCCTTGCATTTTATGTTACCTGTGACCCACGACCACTGCCAAACCTCTTCTGTCTTACTATGGGTTGGAGGGACCCCAGGCAGCGGCAGCTGCCATTCGAACTCACCAAAACTCCCAGGCGGGAGGGTGGCGACACTGCGGCGCGTGGTGATCTCCGGATCACACTGATCCACCTGATGGGGAACAGCCCCATACTGAGGGGACGGCAGCCATAATGGCAGAGCTGCGCGCTGGTTTTTTGGCCATTGACATTCGTTTTGATAATCTGGCAGCGCGACTTGACACCATGCATGGCCGCCTAGAACAACACGAGGCCTGCATGGAGTCCGCCGAAAAGCAAATTTCCGACACAGAGGATGCACAGTCAGCTATGGCCAAACGTCTAGACCGCATCCAGTGCCTCCTCAAAACGACAGCCTCCAAAGCAGAAGACGTGAAGGCAAGGTCGCGCTGCAATAACCTGTGAATAGTCGGGGTGGCTGAATCCACTAACACAGGCCCCATGGAGTCATATGTGGAGCGGCTGCTCGCGGATCTCTTTGGAAGAGACACCTTCTCTGGGACATTTGCAGTCGAGCGGGCGCATCGATCGCTCGCTCCCAGGTCGGCCCCCGGCGCTCCCCCATGTCTAATAATAGCGGGACTTCTTAATTATCATGTCCGGGACGTGGCGCTTCGCAGGGCCAGGGAGATTGAGGATCAACAGTATCAAGAGATGTCACTGTCACTTTATCCCGACTTCACGGCAATGTTGCAGGAAGCTCGATGCAAGTTTCAAGACCTTAACCCCTTCCGTGCTCAGGACGGCCGGGAGCCGTCCTGAGACACGGTGGGCGTGTGCGCAGGTCGGCTCCCAGCGGTCCTCGCACATGCCAAATGAAATCCCTCTGGTGCGGGCACCAGAGGAATTTCTTTTTCCCCCCAACAGACTCGGGAGCTGGGGAAGAGCTTCCCCAGCTCCCGAGGCTGTTTGTTTGGTTTCCCTGAAATGACGATCAGTGTGCACGTCGCGCTGACGTCATTTCAGTGAAACCGAAACTGAAATGAGCCAAGAGGCTCATTTCAGTTTTGCTTTCTACGTGCTCAGGGGGCTATCTTAGCCCCCTGAGCTCGTAGAAAGTCAGGAGAGGTATGATTGGAAAGGGGAGAATCTTTGCTTTCCAATGTGGATCCACCCACTAGGCACCAGGGAGGGGGGGTGGCCCCTTGGGCAAGAGCCTTCGCTCCCCCCAAATTACAATCTGTAAATTCAGTCTTTCTGCCCCCCGGGGGGCAGAAAGCCCACTATATACCAGGGATTCTTTTTCCAATTAAATTAGGGGTGGGGGCATTGGCATGTCCATATTGGGCAGCCCCCACCCCTAATTCAATCCCCCGCAAAATGACAGTCCTTCTGCCCCCCCAGGGGGGCAGAAAGCCCACTAGATGCCAGGGATTATTTTTTTTATTGTTTTTAGGTGTGGGGCCTGCCCAAAATGGGTATGCCAATGCCCCAACCGCTAAAAAAAATTCCAAAGTCTTTCTGCCCCCCCGGAGGCAGATGGGGGCAATAGCCCCTGATCTGCCCCTGGGGGGGCAGATCAGGTGCTCGGTCTCGGTGCTGTGGTTGCTGCGGAATCCGGACTGGGAGGGGTCTAAGATGGCGTTCTCTTCGATGAAGGCGGTCAGCTGGGCGTTTACGAATCTCTCGGTGACTTTGGCTGCGAAGGGGAGGAGAGAGATGGGCCGGTAGTTTTTCAGGTCCGTCGGGTCGGCCGAGGGCTTCTTGAGGAGGGGTTTGACCTCTGCCCGCTTCCAGTCGTCGGGGAAGACGCCGGATTCGAAGGAGGCGTTAATGGTCCAGCCTAGTTCGGGTGCTATGGCGGCGGCGGCTCTGTGGTAGATGTGTGGTGGGCAGGGGTCCATGGGGGCTCCTGAGTGGGTGTTCTTCATGGTCGTGGCGGTGTCCTCAGTGGTAGCAGGTTTCCAGGCGGTGATGGTGGGCTGGTTGTTGGAGGTGGAGAGGGGGGTGGTTTCTGAGGTCCGTTCGCTGAAGTTGTCGTAGAGGGCCTTGATTTTCAGGTAGAAGTAGGAGCTGAGCTTGTTGCAGAGGTCGTGGGAAGGTATGACGTCCGTGGCTTCGCTGGGGGGTTTGGTGAACTGCTGTATGATGTAGAAGAGTTCTTTTGTGTTGCTGGCGTTGGTGTGTATTTTGTTCTTGATAAAGGTCCGTTTGGTGGTTCTGATGCGCTGGTGGTACTCGGTCATGGCGTACCTGTAGGTGTTCTTGGCTTCAGTGGTTTTCCTCTTCTTCCAGAGTTTCTCGAGGCATCTGCAGGAGCGCCTGGCTTTGTGGAAGTCGGTGGTGAACCAGGCGGCCTTCAGGGGGCGTTGTTTGACGGGGTGGCGGAGGGGTGCGAGCTTGTCTGCGCAGTTGGAGATCCAGCAGTGAAGTTCTTTGGCTGCGGAGTTGGCGTCGGTCGTGGCAGAGGGGGGGTCGTGGAGCAGGGTGGTGTTCCTCTGTGATCTTGCTCCAGTTCCTTCGTGGCAGGCGCGGGGCGGGTTTGGGTGCGGTGGTGGTGTTGAAGGTGAAGTGTACACAGTGGTGGTCTGTCCAGAGGGGCTGCGTGGTGTGGCTGAAGTGGATGTTTGTCCCTCCTGCGAAGATGGGGTCGAGGATGTGTCCGGCTCTGTGGGTGGGGGTGGTGACAAGCTGTTTCAGTCCGAGATTGGCTAGGTTGTCGAGGAGGGCAGTGGAGTCTGGGTCGCTGCGGTTGTCGAGGTGGAAGTTCAGGTCTCCGATGAGGATGTAGTCCGTTGAGGCGATGACGTGGGGTGCGACGAGGTCGGCAATGGTGGTTGCGGAAAGGGCGCGAGGGTCCCGCGCAGTGTGGTTCTGGGGCTGGTCTGGATCTGGAAGTGGAGGTGCTCTGTGGTGGAGAGGGGGTCGCTCGTACTGGAGGTGGAGAGGTGGAGAGTCGGAGGGAGCTCTTGTGTGCGATGGCAAGTCCTCCTGGGCGGTGGGGGCGGTCCTTTCTCTGGATCTTGTATCCATCGGGGATGGCGGTGGCAATGTCGGGGCGGAGGTGGCTTTGGTCCACGTTTCTGTGAAGAAAGCGACGTCGGGCGAGAGTGTGTCGAGCACGTCCCAGATCTCTACGGCATGTCTGTGTAGGGAGCGCACGTTGAGGAGGATACATGTCAGGGCTTCGGTAGTGCGGGCATCCGGCGTGGGTTCGGCAGTTGTGGGGGCGCTGTCGATGGTGAAGGATTGTCGGCAGTGTCGGCAGGAGAACTGGCCGTGGGTGGTGTTCGGCGTAGACCTTTGGCAGTCGTTGTTTCTTCCGGGGTTGAGTGCGTGGAGAGCGGCGGAGTTGTAGCGGTGGGGCGTCATAGATCCAGGGTTCCTGGCGCTGGCCGCGGTCGGGTCGCGGACGGTCGCAGACGGGCTTCGCGTCTGCTGCGCGACCGTGCATCGGCCGCCATTAAGTAGGGAAGGGGGGAGGGATGATCAGCTGGGAGGTGGGAGGCGGAAAAATGGGCGTGTAAAGGGGGAGGGGCCGCAGGGGCAGCAGCGGCGGGGAGGAGAGCCAGGCAGAGAACAGAGCCAGGCACTAACCAAACAGTAATGACAGTGAAATCCAATAAAAAAGAGAGACAGCAGCGAGAACAATAAGTGGCACACAGCAAGTGGCCCAATTACCTGCAACTGCGTCGAGGAGAGGAGCAGCGGTCTCAAACCCCAGGCAGGGGAGGAGTCCCAGGAGTCAGCGGCGAGGCAGGGCACCGCGGAGCTGCTGGGGAGAGAGCAGGCCTTAGACCGGAGTTCAGGGGTCTTGCCCCCTGGGAGACAGATTGGGGCAATAGTCCACTAGGAACCAGGGATTTTGTTGTTTTATTTATACATAGGGGTGGGGGCTGCCGAGAATAGGCCTGCTAATGCCCCCACCACCAAAAAAGGCTTTCTGCCCCCCCAGAAGGCAGATCGGGGCAATAGCCTTTTATCTACCCCCTGCAGGGGGGCAGAAAGCCCACTAGGCGCCAGGGATATGTTTATGGGCATGCCAGTGAGACGCCCCATAGGCAAGGGTCGCTCTCTTTTTTTTATGCACACATTTTGGCTGTTTCCTTGATATTTTTATTCTCATCTACACCACTAGAAACCAGGGAGACTTTGTGTGTCTGTAAACTGGAGTTTGGCTGATGGTATTCGTGTACTGACCTTTGGCTAGCATTTTGCTGGCGGTGTGCGTGGACCTGCACTTGGCTAATGGTGTGGGTGGACTCGCGCTTGATGACGGTGTATGTAGATTGGCGCTTGCCTGGTGGTGTGCATGGAGTGGCGCTTGGCTAGCGGTGTACATTGACTGGTGCTTGGCTGGCTGTGTGCATGGATGGTGCTTGGCTGCAGGGCCGGACTGGCCGTAGCGGGCACCTGGCATTTCCCTGGTGGACCGGAGGGGTGGTGGCCGGTTTTCTGGCCGTGGGGGGTGGTTTTGTCACTGGGGGCCGGTTTTGCAGCAGTGCTGCAATATCGGGCCCCAGTAGCAAAAGTGGGAGCAGCGCTTTTTACTAGCACACCCCCCCCAGGGCCGGTCGAGCAGCAATCTGCCAGGGCTGGTTGCTGCTCCCAGTCCGGCCCTGCTTGGCTGTGGGTGTGCGGGGATGGCGCTTGGCTGGCGGAGTGCATGGGTTGCGCTTGGCTGGCGGTATACATGGATGGCGCTTGGCTGGCGGTGTGTGTGGATGGTGCTTGGCTGGTGGTGTGCATGGATGGCACTTGGCTGGCGGTGTGCATGGATGGCGCCCAACTGGTGGTGTGTGTGGATGGTGCTTGGCTGGCAGTGTGCGTGGATGGCGCTTGGCTGGTGGTGTGTGTGGATTGGTTGTTTGCGTGTACTGACTCTTATACTGGTGGTGTGGCTTGCATGGATCCCCTAGAGTTTTCTTACCCAGAATCCCCGGCAAATCTCAAATTTACTTACAAAGTCACATTTTCCTCACATTTCTGTGTGGGTAAGTTGTAGGATCACCGTGCAGGCACAAATTTCCTACTACACAGGATTCCCCTTGGTCTCCCGAGAAAAATGATACCTCACTTGTGTGGATGCCCAAAGTAGCATCAGCCTAAAAACGTATAAACAAACTGCCCTTTTAGACCCGCTTTGGGCCCCCCTCAATTTCTACACGTTTTTGGTCTTTCCATGTCATAGGCACTTGGCCCATCCACACAAGTGAGGTATAATTTTTATTGGGAGACTGACTGGAATGCTGGGTAGTAGGAAATTTGTGACGTGCAGTGATCCCACAACTTTCCCACACAGATATTAGAGGAAAATGTGACTTTTTTGCTAAATTTGAGGTTTGCCGCAAATTTTTGGAAAGAAAATGTTGGGGGATCAATGCAAGCCACACCTCCCTGGACTCCCATGGGTGTCTAGATTTCAGAAATGTCTGGGTTTTTTAGGTTCCCCTATATGCCTGCAAACCCGGGACCAACAACACAGGTGCCCACCTATCTATCACAAAACGACCTGGTTTTTCAAGAGGGTCACCTGCGCTTTTGGTCCCGGGCTCAGCGGCCATCTAAGGAAACCTACCAAACCCATACATTTCTGAAAACTAGACACCCTGGTGAGTCCAGGGAGGTATGGGTTGCATGGACCCCCCAATGTTTTCCTACCCAGAATCCCCTTCAAATCTCAAATTTAGCTGAAAAAATCAAATTTTCTCAAATTTCTGTGTGGGAAAGTTGTGGGATCACCGGGCTGACACAAATTTCCTACCCCCCAGCACTTCCCCTGGTCTCCTGATAAAAATGGTATCTCACTCATGTGGGTGAGCCAAGTACCCGCGACAGGCAAAGTCCCAAAACGTATTGAGGAGACATCAAAATTACCTATCACAAAACGACCTGGTTTTGCAAGGGGGGGTCACCTGGGATTTTGGCCCCGGGCTTGGCGGCCATCTAGGGAAACCTACCAAACCCACACATTTCTGAAAACTAGACACCCAGGGGAGTCCAGGGAGGCATGGCTTGCGTGGACCCACCAACGTTTTCCTACCCAGAATCCCCTGCAAACCTCAAATTTAGCTGAAAAATCACTTTTTTCTCACATTTCCGTGTGGGAAAGTTGTGGGATCACTGGGTTGACAGAAATTTCCTACCACCCAGCGTTTCCCCAGGACTCCTGATAAAAGTGGTACCTCACACATGTGGTGTGTCCACGTTGCGTTTTGGGCCGTTTCCTGTCGCGGGCACTAGACCTATCCACACAAGAGAGGTACCAATTTTATCAGAAGACTTTGGGAAATGTGGAGTGGGTGAAATGTTGTGTATCCACAGAGATTCCAGAACTTTCCATCACAGAAATGTGAGGAAAATGTGTTTTTTGACAAAGTTTGAGGTTTGCAAGGGATTCTGGGTAACAGAACCTGGTGAGAGCCAGACAAGTCATCCCATCCTGGATTCCCTTGGGTGTCTAGTTTTCAAAAATGTATAGGTTTGCTAGGTTTCTCTAGGTGCTGGCAGAGCTAGGGTTCAAAATCCACTGCTAGGCACTTTGAAAAAAAGGGTCAGTTTTCACTGTAAAAATGTGGTGTGTCCACGTTGCGTTTTGGGCTGTTTCCTGTTGCGGGCACTAGACCTACCCACACAAGTGAGGTACCATTTTTATCGGGAGACTCAGGGGAACACAGAATTGTGGAGCAACTGTTATTACCTATTGACTTTCGATGCATTCTGCCTTCCAAATGTTAGACAATGTGTAAAAAAGAAGTCACTTTGAAAAATGTCCTATAATTTACATGCTACTATGGGTACCCACAGTTTCGGAGATGAGCAAATAGCTACTGGTTCTAAACTCTATATTTTGTTCCCATTTCAGAAATACATAGGTGTCTTTCATACCGATTTTTCACTGTTTATATTTTCTCAAATGAATTGCTATATACCTGGCACACAATAAATACCATTGCAAGACGCTGCTCAGTTATTGGCTCTGTGTTCCTCAGGTTCTTAGTGAACCCGGCTCTATACGACAAGCTCCCTGCCTATCTACCAGACCCTCTCTGACTACTTGAAGGAAGTAGCTATGGTATGGATTGAGGGAGGTCACCAGCATTACCTAGACTCACCCATTGGCGTCGATGAAATATCCCAAGCCATAGATGCTCTTGGTGGATCCAGCGCCCCCGGTACAGACAGACTTACGGGTATATTCTATAAGACTTATAAAACCCTGCTGGTCCCTCATCTTCTGGAAGTTTATGCTGAGGCTCTAGATGTGAGAGCGCTCACCCCCACTATGCGTGAAGCTATTGTGTCTTTGCTGCTTAAACTGGGCAAGTCACCTGATAGGTGGGCCTCTTATAGGCCCCTATCTCTGCTAAACCAAGAGTACAATTTTTTATCAAAAGTGCTTGCGACACGTATATCGCTTCTAATCGATCAGATTATCTCCCTGCTTCAGACAGGATTTGTCCCCAACAGGTCGACCGCAGTTAACCTGCGCACAATATTTGCAGTCATTAACCAGATTGACCCAGAGCTTCCGGTCGCGGCGATATTGCTGGAAGCCGAAAAGGCTTTTGACCCTTTGGAGTGGCCTTTTTTGTATGCAACACTCAACAAACTGGGCTTTCCTAGCAATACCAGTGCTCTGGTCCGCCTTCTGTACACCACCCTGTGGCAAGGCTTTGCCTCAACGGAGAGCTTACAGAACAGTTCCCACTGTTGCGAGGTACCAGGCAGGGGTGCCCCCTCTCGCCCCTTTTATTTATAATTTCTATGGACCCGCTGGTGAGGCACCTGCAGTAACGCCACCTCCAGCGGGGAATTAGATTTCATCGGAGGCCCCTTCTGGCCTCGTTATATGCGGATGATATTCTTCTATTCGTATGTGACCTGATCATTAACCTCTCTCCAATAATATGGGAGGTGGTCCACTTTGGAGCTTTCTCAGGGCTTGTCATTAACTGGGCCAAATCAGAGGTCTTTCCATTGACTGATACTACTTTGTCCTTCACGCTTGATTTCCACTGTGTTGGTGCGACAAGCCAGCAAGATATCTCGGTATCCTATTGCATCGCACGGCCTCTGAAGTCATCCGTATCAATTACGGCCCTGCCTTGGACCGCTTATCAACACAAATTGACTGCAGGATAACGCTTCCGTTGTCAATTGCCGGCAGGATAGCTATCATCAAGATGGTTGTTTTACTGCGCTTTCTTTATTTATTCTTAAATATTCCCATTCCGCTTACAACTACATATTTTGCTACACTTAGGGGCTTTTTGACTTGGCTAGTCTGGGCCGGGGGACGGGCCCGGGTGGGATGGCAGACGCTCACAGTGCCTTGTTAGCAAGTCGGTTTTGGAGTGCCGGATTTTTACTTATATTATCTAAAAGCCCAGGCACACTATGCTTATTTTTGGTACCACCCTGATGCGCGACTACAGTACTTAAAGCCCGAGCACTCCCAGGCCCCCCCCTGCTCCCTCTCTACTATTTTACCGCAGGGCCTCACAAGAACACCAACGGCAATCCACACATTACAGACCACATGCTGGGCCTGGGAAAGAGTCCGTTAATATTTGAAGGCTGACCGTCTATACTCCCCGCACTTAGCACTACCGAATAATCCATGGGTACCCCCGACCACCGAATGTTTAACACAGCACACGCTCTCCCGCTGCTGACTTCGGCTGATGCGTTTAAGGAGGGAACGGTGCAATCAGTCGCGGACATAATGGAGGGTCACGACATATCCACATTGGACACATTTCTTATACACAGAACAAGGGCCTGTCTGATTGCTGCAATACGCCCCTCATTGATGGAACCGCAGGAGTTTCCTCCCCTATCCACAATAATTACATCGCCCGATAGCACACATTTGGTCTCCTGACTGTACCACCTTGCCCAGACTCTTCGCCCGGGGGCGGGCGGGGGGACTCGGGCGGCTTGGGAGGCAGATCTGGGGCATCCATTGACAGATAAGATGTGGACATTTTGCTGCGAGCAAACTCGCTATATTTCCAACAACTATAAGCATAAGCTTCTTCACTTTAAATATATATATAGGGCCTATGTCACCCCCAAACTTCTTGCTAAAATGGATCCCACTAGGCCTGACAACTGCCAGAAATGTGCAGCGCCGCGTGCTGACTTCATCCACCTGGCGTGGAATTGCCCCCCGGTCCTAGCGTTTTGGGAAGCAATCTTTGGTCATCTGATGTTGATGGTAGATTCAGAGCTATCACCCTCCCCACTGCTGGCTCTGCTGTGATATGTCAGTCCCCCGGGGACTGGAATCCGTCGCTTTACTGCTATCACCATATTGCTGGCCAAGAGGCAGGTTTCCTTGCACTGTAAAGTCATGGCTGAGAGATCTGATGTACTGCGATACAACTAGTGATGTTTATGCAACATTAATACCCCTCGCCTCCCGACCCAAAAACATCTGGCAGCCACTCCATTCCTATCTGCTATTACACCCTGAACTCACAGATTAAAATGCTTTAGCACTAACATTACGAAATGTACCAGCTGGCACATATGGGTAATCCATATCACTTGTGCTTTTACTCACGTAACCCTGCATTGTTGTTGTTTTAGAGATTGTTAGCATATTTGCCATTGGCACATCACATACTACCTACCGAGTTGACATGATATGTACTATCTTATTGTGGCAAATGTGTTTCCTTTTTTATGATGGAAAAAAATAATAAAAACTTTAAAAAAAGGTTATAATCGAGAAACTAACCACACTTCCGGATCTATTAACAACGTTAATAAAACATTGCAAACTCAAACATGAAAGCAACTCACAGTGCGAAAAAATCCTCCCACAAAACATTCTAGGTGCCATGAAGGATAAAGAGCAGCCAGACAACGTGTTTGCACAATCAGAACACAAATTACAAGCAACCAGCGGGGCGAGATCGTGCAACACCAGCAAGAGGTCACAACACATCAAAACTCTGACTTCATCATGCTCCCAAGAAGAAGAAACTGACCAGGATTTGCCCCCAGTGCAGGCCATCGATAATAGTAGTGCTAGAGAATGCATTGACATGACGAGGAGGGCCAAGCAGGCAACCAAGGCAGACTCAGGGGTGATGACTATGACGATACAGCTGACCCGAAGGCAAAAGAAGAAACTACGCAGAGCGCATAAGGCTAACAAAAAAAAGAACAAACGTTTTTGCAACGGACAAAAAGAAACAGCACCACAAATTTCAGTATCTGATAACTCAGAAAAGTGGGAGGAAAACACAGGAAAAATAAGACCAGAGGCGGAGAAGATTTACCCCGTTTTCCTCCCAAAAAAAGGGAACGAGATACCACGCGAACAGGGGCTACAATGTAAAAAAGCTGAGTCATGGGCAGGAATGAAAAACACACCAACAAATAATGGACTACACATACACCTGGATACATTAGGGAAAAGGGAAAACCACACAGTAACATTGAGGGCAAGGCAGCCAAACAAACAAGCCACAAGTCATCAGAGCGTCCTACCATGCCACCGGCGACAGCCGAGATGAAGATAGGAACAGACACAGGAGTAATCAGGCAGGGAGAACATTATAGTAGCCCACAGCAAAATGACTTGCGTAGCAGAGCAGAACCAGGGGCAGAAAATTACATGGCACACGGGACACTTTAAACAGGTCTAACATCATGTACCTCTTACAAAACATACCCACCTTATCCTACCTTACCACGGCACACTTGACTTCTGTGCAATTCAAGAGCTAACCGGGGCTCTACCAAAGAGAATCCACACTAACTGAATGGACAGACAACATTGACGTTCAGAACATTCTTAAAGAAAGTAAACAATTAAAAAAATGGGGCACGTTTATTAACAAACCAACCACTGAAAACTATCCTCATGTCCTATCAGAGATGCATTATCTATTTGGGCAGCACAAAGAAGCAAGTAGCAATTAGGGGAAGAAAGATCACAGTTCAATTGACAAGTAGCAGAAGTGAGAATCACCTTACGGATGAATCAACAACGCACACCTAATTGGAACAATCTGATTGGGTTTGGCTTCCCACAGCTCTCACAATAAGAGGGTGGTCGAACTCCTCGGCAGATGGAGAAATCACAAAACTCTGAAAAACTGTGCTAAAGATAATCAGTTGGAATGTAGCAGGCCTGTTATCCCTCACAGCAAACACAGAGACACTGAAGTATCTTTACACCGGTGATATACTTTGCTTTCAAGAAACATGGTCGATCCTCCCTATCCCGATCCTAGGGTTCCAAACAATTCACATCCCTGCACACACAAAAAAATCTGTTTGGAAGTCCAATGGGTGGCCTAGCAATATATGGGAAACTAGATCTGAAAATAAAGGTGAAGGAATAGACCAACAACTCTCAGGATGTACAGATAGTCAGCATGAATGGACTTGCACTGGATGGAAGGATCACCACAATGTCTCTTATAAATCTGTACGTTAAATCCCCAAAGAGATGTAAAAATGGCCAATATCAAGAACATCACTGAACAAATAAAAGATTCTTATATGAGCAACCGCGGCACGAGTGCTTAGTGGTTGGAGACTTCAGCACCCAGGACCTGGGCCAACCTGAGGCAACCCAGCGTGACCATCTACGAACCTTACCACAAGTTTGCCTCAGAGAATTTGACTCGGGATCGGCTGATCTAGAAGGGACTAAGGGGTGCAAATCAACTCACACAGATATATCAACTCTAGACTATATCTTTTTAAGTAAAGACCTGCTAACAAGACGAATAAGGTATAAGGTCCATCAAAGAAGTGAAAGTGACTATCACCCCATTTCCATAGATGTCAACATGGGAGCAATGACACATAAGAATTACAAACCAGCAGGTTGCTCTCTCGAAATAAACGCGGCCCATTAACAAAAAGAATCAAGTGGGGTCCAGCCGGCATGGATGAATACTCTTGCTGGAAAACAGCCTATATGTACCCGACTTGGAGTAACGAAGCAAGCCTGGTAGAGAAGTGGTCCTCATTGTTAGAAAAACTACATGGAGCACTCATGCTCCAAAAACACAGAAAGCAACTTGTAGTGCCCACAAGAAGAAGGACACTCCTGCTCCCCAAGATCAGGGAGTTACTGGAGAGCAAATGGAAGTGCCGATGTGCGGAATTAAAACACAGAAAGGAGAAGATTAAAAGCATGGAAAACAAAATAAAAGAGGCAAGGAAACAGCATAAAACAAAAGACTGGAACCTGTAACAACATCAAACTCAGGAACAATGGAAACACATATATGCTTTGTTACTGCCCTGTAAGACCAGAGAATTCTGGGGATATGCAAACAGTCTAACAAACACAATGATCAGCAAGGAGAACATCGTACCAGCCAACATATGGAAGGGGCATGTACAAACCTGTACGTAGATCCCGATAAAACAAGGGTCATCAATGCAACCTTGTTGGACAATACATTAGAAGTCAAATAACAGTCACTAAGTCAGAACCATTGAAGATCTTGGAGAGCATTGGGAGGGATGGGGCCCCTGGGCTGAATGGAATACCTGGGGGCATTTTCAAAGAAGATGGAATCTTTTGGGCTCCTTTGATGCTCAATCTGTTCAATGAATGTTTCACTACATCTATCATTACCGAAGCTTGGAAAGGCTCCATTCTCTCTCCTATACACAAAAAGGGCAATCCTACCTGACCTGAGAACTACAGCCTAATAGCCCTACTGGACATCAATGGCAAAGCTTATGCAAAAGTGCTATTACACGAGCTAGAACGCTGGATCAATGAGAATAACAACATTCCAACTTATCAGACAGGGTTTAGGCCTAACTCCTCCACAATGGGCAACGTCACCACTCTCTCATACTTGGACACCAAGGCCTGTGAAATGACCACACTACCATTATATGCTTGTTTCGTAGACTACAGCGCCACGTTTGATGGCATTGATCGTAACATCTTCTGGAAAAAACTAACAGGATAGGGCATACAGAGACAACTGCTTGCGGCAATAACAGCGTTATACACCAACACTTGGGTGAGGACCAAGATAACACAGACCCACGGCAAGGATCTTCGCCAACAAAGGGCTTAAACAAGGTTGTGTCATCGCTCCCACATTGTTTAATCTATATACAGCAGATCTAGGTGAGGAGCTGCTGAAAGGAAAAACCTTCCCATCGAAATTGGGCCAGATGAAACTACCAGTAATACAATATGCAGACGTCTGGTATTATTAGATCAAACCCACATTGGGATTAGGAGGGCCCTGAACATACTGCACTCCTACAATGCATGGAATGCTCTGCAGGCGAACGTCGAGATAACTAAAATCCTGATTTTCGGCCACAGGACCAAAAAATACCAACTTGAATCGCAACTTGGCCTATTAAAGTAGGCACAACTAGTAAATACAAATACCTCTGAGTCTGGCTAGTAGACACTGAAAACCCTACATTGCAGGCAACTGTGTTAGCAGGAAAAGCAGCCAAAACCACGTATGCCCTATCTAAACTATACCATAAACTAAGCAGCCACTCGGCAGAAGCGATACGAAGAGTCATAGGGGCAAAATTATTACCAACAATAAATTATGGCCACCTTGCTTTCCCTGGCAGGCTTCCCGAGCCACTAGAGCGCAGCCATATAGCCACATACATACATGGCATTCCAAAAAACACTTGACGCACTCTAATTCATCTTGGGGCCTATTCACAGAACTAATCTGAGACAAAATCCTAAACTTACTACTTTTGGTATTCACAGAAGGCACTTACGATTTTTGGTATTCACAGAATGCACTTACGACTCCTAACTTTACGTCCGCACTCGTGCCGGAATTTCCGCACCCCAACCGTACTCTCCGTTCCCGGAGCACACTCTCCGCACCCGGACCGTACTCTCCGCACCAAGCCCGTACTCTCCGGCTAGGACCGTACTCTCCGGCTAGGGCCGCACTCTCCGGCTTGAGCCGTAATCTCCGGCTTGGGCCGGATAAAGTGTAATCAATAGGCCGGATTGCAATTTTTACAAAAAGGAACATTAGGAATGTGTGATAAATGGTAGAGGAGGTCATGAAAAACAATGTGGGCAGGGAAAAGGGTACGGCCAGATACTACATCATAACCCAGAAAAGTTTTCTCCTTTGCATCATAGTACATGCAGTGCACAATTTGTGCTCCCCTTAGTGTTGACTGCACAGCATGAGTGTATGGGTACTGCCTGAGTGAATGGATGAGTGCATGAGTAGTGCCTGAGTGGAAGGTTTGGTGGTAGGGTAATGTCTGGGTCATTTGATGAGTGCAAGTATGAGTGCAAGAGTAATGCCTGGGTCATTGGATGAGTGCATGGGTAGTGCCTGAGTGAATAGATGAGTACATGGGTTCTGCCTAAGTGAATGCTAGAGTGCAAGAGTAGTGCCTGTCTGATTCCATGAGTGCCTGGGTAGTACCTCAGTGATTGGATGAGTGTATGGGTAATGCCTGACTGGAAGAATGGGGGCAAGGTTAATGCATGGGTCATTGGATGAGTGCATGGTTAGCGCCTCAGTGAATGGTTGAGTGGAAGAATAATGCCTAAGTGATTGCATAAGTACATGGGCAGTACCTGGGTGATGGCATAAGTGCAGGGGTACTGTCTGAGTGATTGGATGAGTGCATAGGTAGTCCCTGGGTGACTTTATCAGTGCATGGCTAATGTCTGGTTGCTTAGATGAGTACATGGGTATTGCCTGAGTAAAAGGAAGACTGCAACAGAAATGCCTGGGTCATTGGATGAGTGCATGGGTAGTCTATCACTGAATGAATGAATGCAGAAGTAGTATTAGAGGTGAATGAATGAGTTCAACAGTAGTGCCTGAGTGATTGCATGAGTACATGGGTAGAGCATTGGTGATTGCATAAGTGCAGGGGTAGTGTCTCGGTGATTGCATGAGTGCATGGGTTGTGCCTCTGTGAAATGAAAAATGCAAGGATAATGCCTGCGTTATCCTATTAGTGCCAAAGTTGTGCTACACAGATTAGATGACAGCATGGATAGTGTTTGTGTGAAAGGATCACTACCTGGCTGATGACATCAGCAACATAATGAAAGTTTTTAAATAGTGTAAAGGATCAACATTATTTTTAATAGAAATAAATAACATAACAGTGTTGACTGCACAGTCAACAGTGAGGGGAGCGCAAATTGTGCACTGCATGTACCATGATGCAAAGGAGAAAACTTTTCTGGGTTATGATGTAGTGTCTGGCCGTACCCTTTTCCCTGCCCAAACTGTTTTTCATGACCTTCTCTACCATTTATCACACATTCCCAATGTTCCTTTTTGTAAAAATTGCAATCCGACCCATTGATTACACTTTATCCGGCCCCAGCCGGAGATTACGGCCCTAGCCGGAGAGTACGGCCCTAGCCGGATACTGGTCCAGGTGCGGAGAGTACGGTCCAGGTGCGGAGAGTACGGTCCGGGTGCGGAAATTCCGGCCCGAGCGCGGACGTAAAGTTAGGAGTCGTAAGTGCATTCTGTGAATACCAAAAATCGTAAGTGCCTTCTGTGAATACCAAACGTAATAAGTTTAGGATTTTGTCTCAGATTACTTCTGTGAATCGGCCCACTTGAGTTTAACCTGGTGAGCATGGACATTAAGTGCAAAAAAGATATAATCAAATTCCAAGCACTGGGTGACCAGGGCGGACCCAGAAACCCTGCGAGGAGCACTAAATACAATATTTCTGGATTTTAAAAAGCAAGTGGGCAAAGTATCTTGGCCCGGCCAGAACAACACTAAATACAGATGCAGAAAATGTGGCCGACCCCCCAATTTCTATAGCACAACTAAAGAAAAAGCTAAAGGAACAGGGCAGGCCGGCCTCAAGAGAATACGATATAAAACAAGTCAGAAATATTAGAGGAACAGAGGGGCTCTAGTCATCACACGAAGCCACACATTCTCCACCATACTTGAGATCAGCCATTGGAAAACATGCCTTTAAGAACATACTAGCATTTAGGCTCTTAACATCTCCCATATGGGAATGCAGGGCGCACTGGAAGAACTAGACAGAGTGGCACGGGCAATGTAGGTTGTGCCAATACCCCGCAGAAACGGCTGCCCACATTTCATGCTGCTGCGCAGGCCTGCCACAACAGAGGCGAAAGTACCTAATGGCAATCTTTTTGCAGCACGGGTCAAGAACATGCAAAGAGGCACTAAAGGTAATCTCCACCACAGTGATACCAAAGGAATTAGCTCAGTTTAGCAAATTCTTTTTGGAAGCCTGCCGGCTCCTACATGAGGCAGCCACCGCAATTTCCTAAAAATTGTGGAAAAAGGGCAGGCTGCTAAGTACATTGTATGGGTGAACTCGAGCATGAACTATTACTTATTCTGTCTGTAACATATTACTCTGAGACAATTTGTGACATAGTTTACACCGCATCATTAACGGACACTCAGTACTTTCACATTTTTTAGATACTAGCACTTTACAATATTGCACTTTAATTATAGCCCTAGGGTTTTAAAATCAAGTTTTAAAGATAGTACATTAAGAGATGCTGCTTATTTGCACAATAGTCATTTTACTTATTTATGTTTGTACAATTTTTTTGTTTTCTGTACTTGGAACTTTAATGGACTTGATTGTCTAAATAAAGTATTTTACTTACTTACTTACTTAAGATTATAAACATGAGACTTCAGAGAAAAGAAGCAGAGGCTAACCAAGAGTGCAAAGATGGGGGCACATGGTTGAGAACAGAAGAAGCAGGATACATATAGAGGGATGAAGAAGAGAGTGCAGATTGATGAAAGTGAAACATGTAAGTGGGATGGATTCCACATGATGTGGGCACTGGAGGATGATGGGGTTTGGGAAGGACAGATGGGATAGGGAGAAATAGCGGTGATAAATGTGAGGAGAAATAGCATGGGTTCTTTCAGCTCTTTAGCAAAAAATACAGTTAGCGTATAGTACTGCACTTTGGGCAGAAGCAATGTTGGGTTTATTTAAGCCAAGGGTTACATAGCATGCCTCAAGAAGGTTAGGTATTCAATGATTTCTAGGAAAAGTGTGAATGCAAGTGTTTCTTTCTGTTGCAAATATCTAGCATGGCAGCCAGCATTGACACAATAAAGCCTGGGAGTACATATTTTACAAATGAAGTAAGGAATGACTAACACCTATCCCTTCAGTGTTCTGTGTAGAAGCCCCATTATTTTGAGACATTTCACTAAGCTTGGGTGGTAGCGGAACTCCGTGAAGTGACAAAAAACTCAGCCAGTGGCAACCCGGAGTTCCACAAGCAGCGGAGTGTGTTAGGGTCATGCCGTTTGCGGTGATTGTGAGCGCTGGGTGTATGTCCAGCGCTGTAAAATCATCACGAACTGCACCATGTGCAGCGCAAGAGGGTGCAGCTTCCTTTCTGCTGCTCAAGTAGATTTTGTACTCAAGCGGAAGCTTTCTCAATGCGAATGGAAGGTTTCTCAACGCGAGTGGTCGCGACCACTCGCATTGAGAAATCTGACCACCCACATTCAGAAATCTCACCAGGAGGTTGATTTTCCTCGCTCGCCAACTAGACCTTGGCAAGTGCGAGCAAGGATAAATCTCGCTGGGAGGTGGATTTTCCTCGCTTGCGAATTTGGCATTGCTGAGTGTGAGCCAGGAAAGAAACTCTGCGTGCTCCGCGAAGCGCGGAGTGCGGACAACTCAGCAAACTCCGCGAACGGAGCGGAGTTCACCGCCCAGGGTTACATTTCACGTCAGGATACCACATGGTCGACTTTGACTTGTATGCACTGGTTTTAGATTTTCTCTCCATCAAGATTCTTTTCTATAAGGATTTGTCTGTTTAATGAACACCCTTCCTACACCTAGCAGCCCAGCTCTTAACTGTGGGAAATGTATGCCCACATTATGTAAAGCATGTTTTGTACGGCATCATATGCAAACAGATGGCTCATTCAGAGTACTACTTTTTATGGAAATGATGAGAACAAGGTGGGGAACCAAAGACATTGGGGTGAGTGAGAAGTATTGTAATTGTGAAACACTCTTCTTCAAAAATCGCTTTCCACAGTTGGTGATTTTTATTGATGCAGTGGGAAACTGGATTGAGTATTTTCTGTAGCATGGGGTCCCTGGGTGAGGTAAGTACATTAATGACTTGGTGTAATGGCATTGTAGTCCTGCATGACATCACCACAAACAGAATGTCAGTTGTGGGACAGTGAACCATAACACTGCAACTCAGCTGTGTAAAATCCCAAATATTCCAGTAGAGTGTCAAGGTTTCGCCCAGCGGCAGTTGCAAATCTCATACAATATCAGCAACTTAATCTTGACATGCAGTACACCAATTATTTTAGTACTGAGGCATTAAAAGACGGAGGCAATGTGAGCTATTAGGGCCAGATAAAGCAATATTCACAAAAAGCTATCGCAATTTATGACCACTCTTTTTGCGACCAGAAACTTATTTTGTGAACTGACCTATGTATTACTGGGTCGGATCATAAAATAATAAATCTGTATGAGTCGCAATCCAACATTAATATGCATTAGGCAGGTCGCAAATTGCAACTCAGTTGGTTTGGTGAAGTTTACAGGGATGGTGGCCTGCATGGATCAGCAGACCACTTATGGCCTGATGTACAAAGTGTTTTAACTGTCAAAATCCCTCAGATTCGGTACATCAGAGGGTTTATGATTGCCAAAACACTTTTTATAATGTACTAAACCCAATTAAGGATTCGGAAAAGGTTTTCAAATGGATAAATGGGTTAAGTAAACATTAAGGAATCCCTATTTGGAATTAAATCAATTTTATTGGCAGAACACATGATAAGACAATACAATGCGTCGTTGCCTACAACCCAGCAGGCCGGCTACGTAGAGAACTTGAAGGCAGAGAAAAGCCAAAGGATTACACATTATCTGCATGGGTTAGTTACACAGCATGCCGCCTACAACCCATCGTGGGCCGGCCGCGTCTGAAAAGGGAAAACAATGATTGATCAAAGCCGCGTATGACACAAATTAGAAGTGGGCTGCTGCGTGCAGAGTATGCCAGTTCCCTGGAAAAGCAAAAGTTTGTTATCGCAAATCCGTGGCGTTAGTGTCTGCCGTTTCCAGGACAAAATAGGGGCCAAATAAAGTAGAACAGTAACAGGTCCTAACCCAAGGGGACCAACAAAAAAGTAAGAACCCTCCCTCCCGTCCCTCCCCAACCCTCTCCAGTTGAGCTGATGATTACGAACCCACGTGTGAATGTGGTCCGGCATGTCGGTCACTGACAGTTCATGTCCGAATAAGCCCATCAGAGTCCTGCGCACTCTAACCACCCCCGCTATTCCGGTATCAATTTCAAAATGCATAGGTAAACAGGGCATGACAGCTCCCTAAATTCCATGGATAAAATGGAAATAAAGGGGGCCCATATCTTTGCGTAGTCGGACCTGTCCCCCAGGGTGGCCATTGACAACCTCTCCATACCCAGAAGGGACCACAGCTCGTGAAGCCACTGAGTGTGGTCTGGGGTCTTGCTTGTCTTCCAGCCTGATAGGAGCACCCGGTGAGCGGCGTTCAAGGCCAGGACAATCTGCCTACCTTTGATCGAGCGCAGAGGAAAGGTCAAGGCGTTGGGCAGCCCTAAAATAGTGTACGCAGGGACTCTGGGAATGGTAGTGTCAAAGGCTTTATCTATCTCATCAAGGATCTTATCCCAGTATCTTGTAAGGGTCGGACAATTCCACAGCAAGTGAAGAAGGGTACCTGGGCTCCCACAACCTCGCGAACAGAGACCATTGCATTGTGAGTTCCATTTAGTTAAGCGGGCTGGGGTATAATACCAGTAGGATATAATTTTAAATGTGGTTTCTGTGTGGCCCATGGAAAATGCGGTGTGGTGCGTCCTATAGAAAATGTCTTCCCATTCCTTGTCTGACAGGGTTCGTCCAATTTACGCCTCCCACCACTTCTGCCCAGCAGTCCTAACCCCACTAGCACCCTGGGAGAGGAATGTGTATATTTCCGAGATAAGCTTGTGATTGTCTTTTTTCAAATAGAGCCATTTTTCGAACAGGAGCATTTGCCTGCTGACTAATGGGCCTATGAGAGGGTCAGTCACCCAGTGCTGCATTTACGTGTGAAGGAAGTGGTCCGAGGCGGCGAGGTCGTAGTCCGTCCGGAGCTGATCAAATGGAATACGGCCCTGGAGGTCAAACCGATGCCCTAAACGCTTACAACCACCCGCAACGCAACGTGAACCCACCCCTTTTCCTGTACCGGGTAGAAATTTAGGATTCGAAAAGATGGGGGACATAGGTGAAGGGAACGTGGTGAGATTAGCCCGCGTGGCCACCCTGTCCCATACTAGCATGGTGGGCCGCGTGACCGGCAAGGAGTGGAGTCCCCAAGAGCGCGAAGTCCTCGGTAGCCATGCCTCCCTCCAGATATGTTGACCAGCCACCATCTGGTCCATAAAAACCCAATGTTTCTCCATCATTGGATGGTTCCATTCTACCAGGTAGCGCAGTAAAGAGGCCTGAAAGTATTGAGTGATATTCGGCAGTGCAAGGCCACCTTCTTTTTTAGGGTGCTGTAACAAAGTCCTCTGCAACCTGGGGGAAACCCGGGTCCCAAATGAAGCGTTCTATCTCTTTTTGTATGTTCAAGAGCATGCTGTGTGGGGGCATCAAAGGGAGGGTCTGGAAGATGTAGAGGGCTCGCGGTAGGACAGTCATCTTAACCGCAGCTAATCTCCCAAGCCATGATAGTGGTAGACGCCGCCACTGGGCTAGGTCTTTACGGATGCTGGAGAGTAGGGCAGTATAATTTACTTCTGCAGTCTTGCCAAGATTCTTATGAAGGACCAGCCGCAGGAAAGTTATGCCGTCCGTCACCCAGTCAAAATCAAATTGTATGCCTCTGGTGTCTACTGTAGTCTGCGCGGCGGTTAGATTAAGCACATGTGATTTCTGTAGATTCATTTTAAATCCTGAGACCCTGCCGAAGGCTTTCAGGCCCTCAACTATGGCCGGCAGAGAAGTCAAGGGTTGAGCCACCGAGAAAATGACATCGTCAGCATAGAGGCTAATCAAATGATGATCTGCACCAAAGGGGACACCCTGCGCGTTGGGATTGTCCCGTAGTTTTTAGGCTAGGGGCTCCATATATAGAGCGAAGAGCAAGGGGGAGAGGGGGCAGCCCTGTCTGGTGCCTCTCCCCACAGCAAAGCCGTCCGAAAGTATCCCGTTCACCTTGACTGCAGCACTAGGAGTGCTATATATGCTCGCTATCCATTTGCGGAACTGCACACCCAGGCCGAAGCGCTCCAGGGTGGCGAATAAGTACGGCCAGTGCACCCGGTCGAATGCCTTCTCGGCATCGACCGCCAGTAGCAGCGCCTAGGAGTACTTTGTCGATCAGGTGGCAGATTCGCTTTGTGTTGTCCCCACATTGTCTACTCGGTATGAAGCCCACCTGATCTGGATCTACCAACCCGGGCATCAGAGGGTTCAGTCTGTGGGCTAAAATGCTAGAGAACAGCTTAGCGTCAATGTTTAACAATGAGATCGGATGGTAAGAGCAGCAGAACACAGGGTCCTTCCCAGGCTTGGGAATGACCGAGATTGTCACCTGTGACATCGAAGTCGTGAGAGTGCCAGTATCCGCAAACGAGTTAAACAGTCGGGTAAGCAGAGGGGCTAGCTCCGTGCAGAAAGTCTTATAAAAGAGTGCGCTGGAGCCGTCTGGACCCGGAGTTTCATGGGCTTCAGACGGGCGATAGCAGATATCACCTCTTCGACCCGTATAGGTGCTTCCAGACCTTCGGCCTCACCGGATGGAAGGGGGGTGATCGTGGCTCCGTTGACATAGTCGTGAGGATCCGCGAGGGATGAGGACTCCGCGGAGTAGAGATCCACATAAAAGGTCCGAAAAGCCGCCGCAAAGCCCCTGTTGTCGGTAATTTCAGAACCCTGAACCCCTTGTATCGCTCTCACAGCTTGGGCCTGCCATTTACTGCGGAGGCAGTGTGCTAACATACGCCCCCCCTTGTTTGACCCCACAAAATACTTATGCTTTAAGCGGATCACAGCGTATTCAGCCCTGTCTAAGTCCAGGCGCCTCAGTAGGAGCCGCTCTTTTTCTAATTGGCGCCAGACCCAGGAAGCGCCCGTTCATTTGTGTATTGTCTCAAGTTCCCTAACCTTGGATTCCAGCTCTTCCCTTTTGGCCTTTCGGGTTTGATTGTCATAAGCCGCTTTAGCGATCAAGGCCCCTCTCGAAACCAGCTTAAGAGCCTCCCAAACGGAGGCCAGAGCAGTGGAACAATCATCGTTAAGTGCTATGTAATCTTTCAATGTACGCCTTAGGTCGTCGACTACCTGTGGGGATAACAACAGGGAGTCCCTCAGGCGCCAGTGTGGGGTGGAAGTTGTCAAGGGAGGTAAGTGCAGAGTCAGCGTTATATGTGCATGGTCAGAGAGAGACCGGGCTTCGATGGTGAAGGCCTGGGAGCACACCGACGCGGCCTGGGTGACGAGAAAGTGGTCTAAACGGGCATAAGACTTATGGGCTTGCGAGTAGTATGTGTAGTCCCTGTCGTTGGGGTGTAGGTCGCGTCAAACGTCCCTGATCCCATATTCCGCTAGCCATTCCCTGCCTGACCCAGACAAGGCCCCGGCTCCCCCGTCCTCGAATTAGAACGATCCATACCCGCATCCATAACTAAATTTAGATCCCCTCCCACCACCACCATGGAGTCGGGTGTATGGAGAATCTCGGCCAAGGCCTCGGTCAAGAACTTCTCCTGGTGCTCATTTGGGGAATAGATTGAGGCTATTGTGAGGCTGGAGGTGCCGATTTGCAGACTCAGAGCTAAGAGGCGCCCCTTGATCTCTGCTATAGTACCTACTATGGAACCTCTAAAGCGTCTGGAGAATAAAATGGCCACCCCACTTTTCTTATTCTTCCCCGAGGACCAGAACTGTAGGGGAAACCCCCTTGATTGCATCCGGTGGGTATCCTTAGGGAGCAGGTGGGTTTCTTGAAGTAAACATATGTCCCTCTCTGAATGCTCCAGCAGGGAGAGCACTGCCCTTCGCTCAGTAGGGTTGTTAAGGCCGCGGACATTATAGCTAATTATCTTAACCTACATCAGGCTTGAGAAGACCGCTGGCCTATATACCTTATGCTATGGAGCCCGGGAAACAAGACAGACCATGGGAGGACCTCTATTAAAAAGCTCACCGGAGAGGGGACCCACCCAACAATCATAGAAACAAACCAAAAACAATAAAACATCAGCAAAGGGAAGCACATAGAGTCCATCTCGAGAGAGAGGGCCAGAGAAAAATGGGTGCGGCCCAGAGAGTAAGGGACTGCATCAATCAGTGGTGGGAGATCTCCCGCTCCTGCCAGACCTATACATGAGAAGAAGAACCCACACATACATTACCCTTAGTCATTAGAGTCCATGGAGTCTCCCTCTGCGCCCGTGAGGGTCCGGAGAACTGCAGAGCGCTCCTTGATCATCGTGGCAGGGTCAGGGCGAAGACGATCTAACTTCAGGCCGGACCGTGGGCCGCATCTGGGGGGCTTGGGTGTCTCTGACCCCGAGGCAGCAGACTGGGCATTCAAGTCGTCGGAATCCAAGTTCAGCAGCTTACAGGCCTCGGAGAAGAAGCGCAGTTGCTGGAGTTTCCCCTCAAAGCGGAAGATGAGATGGAACGGGTGCCCCCAGGAGTATGATATACCCATCGATTGGAGGTGATTAGCCACGGGGCGAAAGTCTCTTCTCTTTTGGAGGGTGCTAGCTGCTAAGTCTTGGAAGAGCTGCGGTGTGTGCTCCCGGAATTATAGGGGTTGACAGGAGCGAGCCGCCCTGAGGATCTCCTCTTTCACCTTAAAGTTGTGCACATACACCAGAATGTCCGCAGGAGAGCGATTAGGTTGACGGGGAGGGCCCACACGATGACACTGATCTATCTTGACTGAGGAATCCGCTGCTGCGTTCAAAACTGCCCGGAAGAGCGCCTGGACATATCGCTCCAGATCCTCACCCTCCGCTCCTGTAGGGACAGCGCGAATTCGCACATTGTTCCGCCTCGACCTGTTCTCCAAATCTTCGGAGTGCGACTGGAGGTCCAGTTGTTGATCTCGCAGACGTAGGATTTCTTGCTGGAGTGCAGCGAGTTCTTCGTCCCTAGCTGTTGACGACTCCAGCGCGGCCACTCTCCCCTACTGCATCCACATCACGTCTGACCTCCCAGAGGTCCGCCTCAGGTCCGTCTTGATGGTCATGATGACTTCCCGTTGGGAGGCAAACAGTGACTCCAGGAACTCTCTTGTGACCGCTCCCTCCGAGCCATCCCCAGTCGTGACCGGTCCGGTGCCTTGGGAGTCCCCAGCCGACTTCATAAGGTCGTCTCGAACCGAACGGTCTTTTTTACCTTTGGCCGTCGTCATAATGAGGTTCTGGGGCCGTCTCGCCCACGAAGGGAAAGTGTGTCGGGGTGACGATGTGCACACTCACCAGCCGACTTCGGATAGGTAGGCGAGGTCTTCCTTTCTTCTATCTCCTGAGGCGTTATCGCTATCCGCCCGACTCCCTGCAGCTACCACGGTCGCCCTTCTTCAACTGCGAACAAGGGCCCCTGGGGCATCGTCAGAGATAGCCCTTGCTCCGATGCAACTGGGGTCGCACTCCACGGGGTAGCACCGCTCACAATTAACCCAGTTCACCGCCGCACTGGCACGCCTCAATGTTCCACACTCGTCGGAGGCCGTGTCGGGCGCCTACGTCTCTGCGTTCGCACCGACGACTCGGGCCTATCGTGCCTGCGTGCCCGGCCCGGGAAACTCAACGATGTGGGATGGGTCTGGGCGTCACAGCCACTCATCGTGCCGCTCTCCTGCACCTCCCGGGTGTCTCTGCTATGGGCCACAAGGGGACGGCTGGAGCATTCACCAGTAAGCCGTAGCAGGCACTCAGCGGGGGACCGTGGATGTGATGATGGGGGCCACTCAGTCCAATGGCCTGCAGTCGGCCTAGCGGCGCTCCTCTGCTGCAGGGCTAACGTCCGCCCCACGTGCACCGGGTGCTCCTGTAGGCTGGGCCTCACCTCGCCCTCCACACGGCAGGGCAGCCGCGTTCCTCGACCAGGGGCCCCAGGGGGGCGGCCGGAACCCGCACCCCGGTAGGATGATGCTGGTGTTCAGCTGGGGGCCGCAGATGTGCTGCTGGGAGCCACCCAATCCGGTGAGCTGCGAGCGTTCTGGTGGTACTCTGCCATTGCAGAGCTACATCCGCCCCATGTGCGCCTGGTTCTCCGTCCGGCAGGGCCCCGCCGCGCCTCCACGCGACAGGGAGACCGCACCAGTCCTGAGACTCTTCCCAGTAGGCTGGATCAGTGTTTTTCGGTTCCCACGGCCGCCCACCTGCACCACCAAGTGTCCTCCGGGTGCGACCGTTTCCTGTGTCCCAGCCCCACGAGCTGCAAGGGCCGAAGCGGCAATCCGGGCGGCTGCCAGGCTCCCTCCTCGTAGTGCTGCGTTCCTCTGCAGGCAGCTCGTCAGGCCCCAAAGCCGGTCACCGCGAAAAGCCGGGCTGGAGGCTCCGCGATGCGTTGCGTTCCAGGAGCAGTGGAGTCAAGCGCCCAGGCGGGTTCCACTCACCATCGCGGACCTCGCAGGTGCCCGGACGTACCCCGGGGCGGCCCCCGACTCTCACTGCCTCATGGCCCGGGACCGGAGAAGGGTCCAAGGGCGCCTCTCCACTTTTTAACGGGCGAGCGGGTAGTCCCCGGTGCCCAGCCCGGCGCGCGCTGTCATCCCCCTACCTCCGGTCGGTAATCGGGGTGCTGTGGGCGCTTAGAAATGTGCTTTAGGCCTGGCGGGAGCGGAGCTCAGACAAGACACGTCCGCTCACTCTGCCATCTTGGCCACGCCCCAGGAATCCCTATTTGGAAGGAGCGTGTTAGGGCGTCCCTTCCAAATACCGATTCCTTAAGGCATGTAATAATGTTTTGCTACTGAAATCCAGTCGCAAAACATTAATATTTTCCCACCAATTCGAAATTTATGGTAAGCCATTTGCAAACGGGAAGGGGTCCCCAAGGTAGCCCTTTCCCTTTGAAAATGTTGTCAAAAAGGTATTTGTAGGAGTTGGCAGTGGTCTGTGGGACCACTGCCTACTCCTAAAAAAGGTTTAACTTTCAATTTTTTTTAAAACGGTTACTGGTTTTTTTTAGGAAAGGATTGTGTTATGTAAAAGCATACGTGGACATGGTGGTCTGCTGACCCCAGAAAACCACTGTGCCTGTGCCTGTGCCTCTAGCCAATCATAGTGGGTCGCAATTTGCGACCTGCTTCTTGAATGTTAATGAGGTAGGTCAAATTGCAACTCACTACGATTCAGCATTTTGTGAACAGACCTATTAATACATAGTACAGTTTCTTTCCATTCGCAGAAATTTGTGACCACTTTTTGCGAATTTAAAATTCGCACATCTGGCCCTAATATTGTGACTGCATTTTAACAAAGATTTTTTGAAAGCATAAAGGACACTGCTGCTTTAAAAGAATATTTGTCTTTTAAAAAACGTTTCATTGAGAGTTGGCCGTGGTCTGATTGCATTGTGTGATACTGATTGAAATAGAATGGCCTGGAAGAGAAAGTGCAAGTGGGTTTGAAGCCTGCAATTTACAACAGCTTGATGACGTTCGTGGACATAAGAGTGCTGATCTTAGGATTGCCAACCACCCTGCATTTTAAAGGCTTGTTCTGCAATCGGGCTCCTGTCCTGCTGCCCGCAGAGAGGCATTGTGGAAAGCCTATTTTCCTGCATTTTGATATCCCACTACTTTTAACCCTCTCTAAAGACATACTCTCTCTCTTTCAGCACTTTGAGCTGTGGAAGAGGTATCTATCAGTGGCTAGGAGGGAGGAACTGCAGCATAGGAGGAGTCCTACACAATACAGTTTCAAGAGCACGTCCATCTATTGCAAATCCAGTCACCTGCCAATAGACAGCAGCCCTGCCAAGTACCACGCATCGGGCGTTAGACTAACGCATTTTAGTGTGGTGGTCCCCACCAACGCACTAAAATGCGAAGTCACGCATTTATAGCGCCTCCTTAAAATGCTGACCAGCGGAAGACGGGAGCGCTGCGGGCGCACGCTGTTCTGCCTGCGCCATCCGTAGAGGTTGTTACAGATTGCATTACAGCACATTGTTCAGTGCACTGCTTCCGTAGTGTTGAATCTGTGGTGAGATTACAATAAAAGGTTTACTTGAATCTATCTGCGAGGCAGGTTTCGGCTCAGCTGCGCTTGGCTCGCTGGCTGCAGTAGCGCGGCGGCATTCACGTGACATGGCAACAGTGTGTCCATTTGCGGCTGGCAGTTATGTTTTTTAAGTTAAGTTTGGCAACCCACCGCTGCTCGCACTTCCACCAGTGCCTCCCCTCTCGTCATGATGCCTCACGACTGAACCGGCTGCTGGAGACTCGTTGTCGTAGCTCACAGTAACTCCCAGTAATATCCGACCTTTTTGGAAATATGTTTACGTTTACACTACAGCGTCAGCCTGTATGTAGCTCACTCTCCTCAGGCTGAGCTGACAGTGACTGGGACCGGCTGCCGGAGACTCGTCACGGCCGTGGTTCACAATCACTGACACTCAGGTTTCATCATCCTTCTTGTGCTGCAGGCCTTACCTGTTTGTTTTCTGCCAAAGGCACAATTTCATGAGCGATCCAGGACTGCCACGAGTCTTGAAAGGAGTTATAAATTAGGCGCCACGAGTCTTGAAAGGAGTTATAAATTAGGATTCGGACCGTCTGGAGACTTGCTTAGGCTGGCCGCTGGCGGTTAAATCTGCAGAAGAGCTAGGCATTCACTGTCAAGACTCCACTGAGCGTGTGCCTGCATTTCCACCCTCAGGATGCCTGTTTACAGCCATCTGACAATACGTGTTTTTTTACCAGCTGTACGTACATTTTAAAAACGTTAAAAAAAATTAGAACCGTACCAACGTATTAGCATAAAATACAAAATATCAAGTTCTGGTGGCTCATCCTTTGCACGTGAAAGTGGTCACAATCTTCTTCAAGCTCATAGCTGTGCTCAACCGCTGCTACGTAAAAAGTATTGTGTACAATTAAGCAATCAAACCGGGATTGTTGTTACACTTCTTATGAACGGAGAAGATCAGGGTTCACACACTTCTATAATCACATTGGTTTCTCTTCAGACAGAAAGGGAGGAGGAGGTCAAGGGGAGTAAAGAATGAGACAACGGAGTGTGGACATGAGGGAGAGAGAGAAACAAAACAAGGAATGAAAGGAGTGAGTGGCAAGGAGGGGGAGACTATAAGAGTGCGAGACTGGGTATGAACAGTGAAGGCTCCCAGGTTCAACTTATGAATCCTCTGTGGTTCACAGGATCAGGTCTGATAGGCAACTGTTTGATGGTTTCAGGCTACTGCAATTCCTTCAAGTCCCCTTTAAACCACCACATGTAACTAAAGGGTGTAATTCACTCGCAATAAAGTTGTCACTCATAAGCCTTGAAATGTCACACATAAACGCACTGCACACTTGGGAATGTCACACACAAGCCAACCAAACCTTGGCAGCTATGAGACAGCCCTGAATGTATTAAAAAAAACATGCTGTTGACCTGTTCTGGAAGCATACGTTTTGAGTTTATTTCTTCCTTTAAGCCTGTTTTAAAGTTCTGACAATTGTCAGATAAATCGACAGAAACAGTTAATAAAAAGAGAGTATGGTTTCTCCAGGAACAACTTGTTAAACAGTGGACCTGAGACTGCAGCACACTGTCACTTGTTGCAAAGGCTGTACATTTATCATCATTTTGTTTTTGGGTGACTATACATCGAGACTGGGCACATCTTGTCTCCCCCAGTTAATTAACATACCGTCCATTTTTGTAACCTTACTAGCAGCTATTGCATTGATTTTAAATGCTCCCATTCGTACCAAAAAAAGTTCAAAAAGTGATTGCCCAGGAGCACATAATTTGTCCAAATAAGAGGCCAGGATTAAAAACCATGTCTCCTGGTTCTATTTTTCCAAATAGTTCAATATACTGCTACTGGGGTGACACTGATTCTAATGGCAAAGGTGGGGAACCACCCTTCCGAAGTACATGTCACTGTGTTGTGGGTCCTACCCACCTGTTATTTCCACCATATTCAGCTGAAGTGTCAAGTTTCCCAATTCCATGTCTAAAATGTACCCATAAGATTAGGTTATATGCCAGAAGTTGGCTGCTGGGCTGTATATCTGGTAGATACTGAAATTTTCCATTGGTAAAGCTGAAGACTATTTCATTCCATTTGGTCAACAAAGTTGTTCATTTCGTAAGCTTGTCTCTCAAAAGTTGTAATATTGAGCTCTCAAGGCTTAGTCAATGAGGTTGTAAATTCAAATACAGAATAAATAGTAAACAAAAGCAATAAGCACAAACTCGGCCAAGTTATATCTTTTATAATTGCCAGAATTAGAGATGGGTATCTAGAATAAATATGCTATCCGATCTATAGTACCTCCCTTCTCCTCCCCAACAAACATCTTTTGATGTCTATAGGTGTGCAATATGTCTCTGTGTGTGCATGTCTCTGTGTCTCCATGCATGCCAAGTTCCCTATGGATGGAAAGTTGGATACCCCAGCTGCACTGTCTGTGAAGCAGGACTTTTTCATTCAAATAACCTGGTCCTGTTAATATTCTTCCAGGTAGCTTAAATATATATAGGTATTAAAAAAACATGCATTGAAAGGTTTGTTCCGTGCTCCCTTTTAAGATAAATTCATGAAAGAATGAGGGCAAGAGGTTTTACTTCACTCAGAATCCAACATCAGGTTTGTGAGCCGAGGCAATCACCTTAATGGTTTATTTTTATTTAATTTTAATTCGCAGTGAATCATAAAATACATACTTCACCCTAAAAGGAAGTAAACAAAACACAAGATAGGGTGTGCTACTTCAATTCAATCGATATAACAGATGGCACATAGAGACGTTTTAAGGCATGGGAAAAGTGGGCCCCTGCCTTTTGTGGGGGTGGGGGGGAGCACTGATAGATCTGGCTCCGTTCTCCACACAGTCCTGCCCTGATACCATTTTCATGTAATTTATTTTTAATTATGGTATCACGTGAGAGTTTGTTACACACATTTTGTAGCAAAATGTTGTGTTTATGTTTTTCAGTACCATGCAACATCTATTAAAAAGTCCCTTTTAGGTAAAAACAGAACCTCGCTTATTAGAAATGGCAGTGGGTCGCAGAGTTTATTTGCAATAATATTAGTGAGCAGCTGCTATATTACAACATTGAAAAGACAAATCTCTGTCCCTGAATATTCGTAGGAAACACATTTAAAATTTGAACGAGAGTGCCTCTGCAGTGTCGTTGACCTGGCAAACGAGGACATGAAAAAGCTGAAATTGGATCATAAATTCAGAGCTATTCTGATCAGGGGCCCCCAAAATATGTTTGACCCAGGGCCCCCAAAATGCTTACGATTTACCTGATGGCACAGCACTGAGACCCAATAACTTCCTAATCATCGGAACATGGGTGCAACACAAATGGACGAACCCTGCCAGGTCTGCAATGACAGATTTTGTGCATTAATACATTGTCAATTTACAGAAAGAAAGACATGCCCAAATTATGGTGCTCAGCTGCACAATCTTCGATGCGTAGTGTGCAGGCAGTCTTTGATCAATGTCTTCCAACAACCATCACCAGACACAAAAGGATTGTGCAGAAACAAAAGAAGAACGAACAGGCCGCTCTAACAAAAATAAAACAAGCATTTGCAATGCAATAGGTCTCGCATTAACGCGAGTTTAAGCTATTGGCATTGTAAATGACAATTTTTTTAATGTATGTTTTAAAAACAAAATTAAAAGGCATTGTGATTTACAATGCCAATAGCTCAAATTCACGTAATGCGAGACCTATTGCATTGCAAATGCTTGTTGGCATTTCTCACCACACGAATGGGCCTGCAAATCCCAGTGAACAGTGTCGTTTACTAAACACCAGGTCTTGGTAGAAATGACCCTACACAAGACATGAGGCTGCTTGACAGCTAGGTGCCTTTACCAGTGCATTTACTTGTTAAGTCCCCCCTTTGAGTACAAATATCACAATGCAGACAAGTATAGACAATACTGTTCATCTGCCTCTCCTCGGTGCCCAGTGGGCACAGGGGCCCTAACCTTCCAGCAGCTCGTCCAGGCTGGTGACCTTCCTGCCGCCGTTGATGGTGTAGATGCTCCGCACTCCCTGGGGAAGATTGACGTTGTCGGAGAGGGAGCGGGTGAGCTCCATGAGCAGGGCGTCGAAGGACCTGAAGCGGTCGGCGGAGATGGCGTAGACCAGGCCCTTGAAGTAGCGGTCCCCATTGCGGTAGAAGCGCACCTTCTTGGCCTTCTTCTCGGAGCTGAGCACCTGCAGGGTAAGCGTGCGGTAGAAGCTGCAGTGGGCGCTGTGCACCGGGCTCGGCACCAGCCCATTCCGGCTCTGGCCCGAACCCGTGCTCGAGCCCGCCGCTCCGCGCCGTGACTGCCGCTGCCGGCGGTCCCGCTCCTCGAAGTGCTCCAGCTCGATGCTCCGGTGGGCCGCCATCGGCTCCTGGAAAGCCCGCTTCATGGTGCGCGGGTGTCAGACTCAAAAGGCAGTCTATTCCCTGAACCATCGGTTGCAAAGAGTTAGGCGAACGACTCCACAGCCCCTGGAATAGTCATAGTTGCCAATTCCTCCAGAGAATGAAAAGCAAAAACAGAAATTGCACGGCCTTCCCTTCCACCGGCACAAATTAAGCAGTGGCTAAATTGGTACCCAGCTGGGCGTCAGCTGTGTATCTTTCGCCAATCAAGACAAGCGCGCGCGCCTCGCGCTGAAAGAGGAGGAGGCAGCAGGGGGAGGAGAGAGAGGAGGGGGCCTGCGCCTGTTTCCCTTGCGGGAGCGAGCAGGAACCATCTGTTAATTACAAACAGATGGTTTCAAAGCTCGCTCCCGCAAGGGAATCGCCAAACGTGCACGCGTTGCCATTGAACGCAATGCAACGCGTGCACGTTTTTGGGCCAAAAACTGAATCGATTACTAACGGTCTCCTATGCAGCGCATGCGCGCTGCGTAGGCGAGACCTAAATAGGACACATCAGTCAAATAAGGAACAGAAAGGAAGGGGTGGACGGTCGAGCTCAGCACTCTCGGTTGAAGATAAATGGCGGAGAGCTATAAATTCTTTTAAACATTGAAGTGCATAGCCAACACTGGCAAGTATTACGCATCAGGGGTTAGACTAACGTATTTCAGTGCTGGTGTGCGCATCACTGCAATAAAATGCATTTAGTCCGGCATTTTAGACACTGTGGGGATAAAGAGATTTTTAATGAAAGAAACCCAGGCACTCTTTGGTGCTTGTTGTGCAGTGCCGCTCTGCCTACCCCAGGCAATTGTTATCTGTTTAGCCTGCCAGCCTTTGCTCACTCGTTGCTATAGAGACTGAAACTCTTCTTTAGTCTTATATGCTGGTAACACTGTTTCTGAGTGGCAAAAAGAAATTTGTTTTCTGGTGGGCAACCTGTCACTCTAGGAGACACATGCAGAACTGGCGGCGGGCAGGGTGGCTTATTCACTGAGAGTGGACTTAGCAAGTGCCGGGCCCAGACTGACGTGTATCTGGTGCCTTCTGTTCCTTCTGTTGATTTCCGGCACGCATCTGCATATCATTGGTCTAAGCTCCGCAGCTCCAATGTGCACGCTGTGACCCATGCTCACCGCACCAAGATAAGTGGCGGACACCTGGCTTGTGGACACTGACTCAGACTGGTCAGAGCGGGCAGCGGGCGCCAGCAAGCACTGCGCAGGTTATCGACACCGAATACAGCAGTCACATGCCCCCCCGCCTCGGGTTTCACCGGCCATATGTAATTTGTTGATGCTAGGCACCTATGCCCTGACAGCTCTCTGGCGAAATGTCCATCAAGTCAGAGGTTTCCAATGGTGGAGACAGCTGAGGCTCAAGTGTCAAAAACCTAGAACTTTCCCCAACTCTGAACAGAGCAGAAGAACCACACGTTTGGTTGGCAAAAGCCATGCCAAAATAAGGTGGTGTTCATGCTCTGCCAAATTCTACATGACACCCTAATTTCTAACCTACTATTATTAGGCAGTATTTTAGACAAGCATTTGCAATGCAATAGGTCTCGCATTTGGGAGAGTTTGAGCTATTGGCATTGTAAATGACAATGCCTTTTATTTGTGTTTTGAAAACATGCAAGCGGTGCATAAACACACACTTTGCACTTATAGTCATTGCTTATGATAAGCAAGGCTGGCAGTAACTGTGCCTGTTTTACTGCCAGCCTTGCTTCTCATAAGCAAGGACTAGTACAAACTACGTATTTACGCACCACTTGCAGGTTTTCAAAACACATAATTAAAAGGCATTGCCATTTACAATGCCAGTAGCTCAAACTCTCTCAAATGCGAGACCTATTGCATTGCAAATGCTTGTTTTTTGTTTGTTTGCAGTTTTATATTGCACGAACTCGACCCAAAGGTAGTAAAGTGCTTTACATGAGCACCAGTTACATTACACAAGGACACATTCATTTTTGGTAAGTGCTGAGAGATTAAGTGATTTGCCCAGAATCACAGGGTGTTGAGCCGACGCTGAGACTCGAACCTGCATCCCCAGTTCAAAAGTCAGCAGCTCAGGCCCTTACGCCACATTCTCTGTTTTCACAAACCCCACACAAATGTAACCAAATGTGTCAAAAGGTGGAATCCTTCCTAGAGTTATAGAATATCTAAGTATAGCTGTCACATCACTCCTAAGTCTTGGCACGTGATTGTCATTCTATTTCAAACACGTAACTCCCAGGTCTGTCAGACAACCCCAAAAAATAAAGGTTTTCAACAATTTTAGCCCCGACTCTCTTTGGAATTGAGACCAAGAATAAAGCTAATTTGAATAACACAAAAAATAACTTGCGTGCTTTGACGAGCTGTGTGTTGCGAGGGACTTACATTGAAGAAAAGTAACGCCAAGATCAGGGTGGTTCCAGCTAGCGCTGCGAAGGACATGCCAGGCACCGCCAGCGGCAGTCTCGGCGCTGCTGGGTGTCGTTCCGGATCACCACCAGCAGGCCCTTCTCCACCGTGACGAGGAAGCTCTTGCCGCTCAGGACCCCGGAATGGCCCTCCATGGATAAATGAATGAACGAGGACCTCGTGTTGAGCAGCACTGCGAAATCAATCACTCCAAGGCGCTTCTTTTTTGAAGACGAGACAATCGCTGTTAGTTACACTTGCGTTGCCTTGCCACAACCCTACAGGTGGCTTAGAGTGCTTTTACTTGGATTTGTCGCCTCTTTGGGAAGTTCCTATTGGCTCCTCGCCCTTTTAAGTTATCGTCTAGCTGTGAAATTGTTCCCGGACCCTGCAGCATCCCGGTGTAGCACGGTGAGCAGCAATAATGGACTCGCCCAGTGAGGCAGTTAGCTGGTGGAGGATTACCTCCCCTATGTGTAAACACTGCTTAGGGAGTAGCTACTCTCTTGGTGCTTTGTGTACGTTGTCAGGAGCACTGGTCTATGTAATGTAGTATGACATAAGTGAATACACGCAATGTTTAACAGAGCTTCCGTCTGGCGGTTCCCCCGTGGTACGCTTGCATTGGTACGGCCCAGTAGTCGTACTAGTGGGAAACCAAACCGAAAGTTGAATCTCAGCTAAATACCACTGAAGAGGCTTTTGCCTGTGATCTGATGAGCAGTAGTTGCTTCTCCCATGTCGGGTTGTGTGCTTCAGGGCACATAAATAAGCCATTTCACATTGTTTGCTTTGATCGAAGTTTGTAAAGGACAAGGCAACCTAGTGTTTGCTGAACACAGGCAGACGATAACACTATCAGGAAACCAAGAAAACAAGCGTCCGCCATTGCCGAAGCCCGTGTTCTGTTTTGCGCTCCCCGTCTGTTAAGCCGTCGGGACACCGGCTTCGGCAATGGCTGCCACTTGTTTGTATCTGCAGTGCTCCATGCACGCTTTCACTTGAAGACGCAAGTGCTGTGTGGGGGCGGCCGCCATTGTTAAAGTGAAAGCGCGCATGGCACGCTGCAAATACAAACAAGCGGCTGCCATTGCTGAAGCCTGCGTCCCGTGAGTGCTGTGTGAGGCGGCAGCCATTGCCGAAGCCGGTGTTCCGTTGTTTTGCGCTCCCCGTCTGTTTGGCAATGGTGGCTGCTTGTTTGTATTTGCTGCAAGCTTTCACATTAAGAATAGCTGCCGCCCCCACACAGCACTCGCGGGACGCAAGTGCTGTGTGCGGCGGCAGGTATTGTTAAAGTGAAAGCGCACATGGTGCACTGCAAATACAAACAAGCCCGATCCTGCTTTCAACAAAGCCCAAAAACAACTAACATCCTACTTAAAAAAAGCCCAAATGACGGTCGACATCGAAAATTGCTAAAAGCCTAAAAAATATAACCAACGAAGAAGGAGGCATGGCGAAAGATGTACCCCCACTACAACTGTGTAATTAGGAGGAGGTGGGAGGGAGGAAAATGATATTTAAATGTAATCAGCTATGGTGCCGAAACTACACACAGGCAAACAGAAACAGAGCAGGAAACCAAGAAAAAAAGTAGTCCCCCAGAGAACAGACAAAGAACTGTAGTGTGATGAGACAGTACTTAGTCCCTGCTGCATGGGAGTAACGGAAGAGAGAAAGGAGGGACAAAGAGGCAGGACTGACCACTGGCAAGCAAGGATTTTTGAAGGACACTGAAACAAACAAATCAAAAGCTGGGGGATGGCTTTAACCCAACATAAGAAATTACAATAGGTCTTGAATGCTCGACCTAAAAATGAGGGCACGGGGCGTGGTCAAGATGGCGACTGAGTAGGACGTGCCTGCTCATCGCTCCGACCTCGCAACTGGGCCATGGCCTCAGCATTGTGTAGCAGTGCCACTAACCAGGGTGTTAAAGCCCGGAGAGGATCCCGGACACGGTGGTGACCTAAAGGCCTGGCGTAGTCCGACACCAGCTGCTCGCTCTCTTGAGAGCGTGATCCGGGGGGGCGCCGCCGGGAGGTGATCTAGGTGGAGCCGGACCGGCCCGCTCCTGTGCAGCGACGCGCCCTGAAGCATCGGCGGCCACTACCGTTGAGCAAACCCGAAAGCAACGGAGTGCGGTTCGCCCCCGGGGGGCTCCCACGGGTCCCTAAATGGCTGGGGCAGGCTGGGGAGAGCGGCGGTGGGAGCCGGCCCCGACCAGGGCGAGTGCTGAGGAGGACTGAGCAGGGACCATCTGGAGCGGTGGGGAGCTGTGGCCTCTCGGGCGGACCCCCTCGGGGCCATCGCTGCACTGCGGCCCCGACCGGTGGGGCTAAGCGAGAGCAGGAAGCTCCGGCCACAGTACTGCAGGCCTGCAGGTGTTGCCGGCGAGCCACTGCAGTCATCCCAGGGTGGCTCCAACTGAGGAGGAGCTGCGTCCCAAAGCACGCCGGGCCTCAGCGGCCGTTAAAGCTATACGGCCCCAGCACCAGCGAAGACTCTGGGAAATTTGACACGGTCCCCTATGCCTGCCTGAGGAGCCGTGGAGAAGCGGGAGCTACTGCGGGGGAGCCAGCTGCCCCAGCGATGCAGTGCAGAGGTAACGAGCGGCTGGCGAATGGACTGAGGCCATAGGCGCAGCAACACGCCGGGCCCCCACAAGTAAGGCCAGATCTCGACCAGGTGACCGGGTAGCCAGCGCAGCCCGGGGTGACCACGAGAAGACAGAGCCGGGGCGGCGGAGCCGGGGGCCTGTTCCTGAGCCGCCTCGGGATAGCAAACACACAATCCCTAGTGCCAGAAGCGGCCTGCATGCAGCTTGGTGGGGCATGAGATCAAGCTCTAAATAACACACCCAAGCGCGTAGAGTGCGCAACAGCGCAATCTACAGAGATCGCGAAGCCTTTTGCCCCCACCTCTCCCCCCCCCACTGATAAGCCGGCGTAAGGCTGCGGTCCCTGGATGAGCCCTGAAGGTAGCAAGGCAATCCCCGTCAGCCTGCTACCCCGTGGTTTGGACTCCGAGGGCCGACAGAGGCGGCCTCTCTCCTTGAATTGGAGCAACAGTCGCAGCATTATTAGCAGTGGACCCCCCGGGATAGAGGGTACTCGTGGTACCTAGCCACTCTGAGTAAGCCCAATTGCCGCGACTGGTGGCACAACCGACGGACAGCCAAGGCAGTGACCCCGGGCAGTGCGCGAGTGGAGGAGGCCTAGAGTACTCCCGAAGGGGCAACACTCCAAAAGTCAGATTTGGTGTACAGGCATAGTCTCCAGTACACCTCCCTACGGCGCCGCTCCTTCTGTGACATCAAGCGGCTCCACACGCCCCTGGAAATCCCAACAGCTCTGAGCCTTGGGGCTGCCGCTTAAGAAGAGGGGAGGCCAGGAACTCCCAAATCATGGCGACTGCCAAAGGAGGGAAAAAAGACCGGACTGTCAAGGAAATGCTTCTTAAACCCCCTGCATCTACTGTAGCGTATAATGCTGAAACTACAGATAGTGGTGACGCTGATGCACCACTTACCCGCACATTTATTGAGACTTTGTTTGCATCACTGCGTGAAAACTTCAAGCAGATGAAAACAGACATTGTGCAGGAAATCAGAGAGGTGCGGAGAGATGTAGACTCAATAGGAGACAGAGTTGACACCCTTGAGACTCAAAGCACTAGTAGAGATGCGGAGATCAAACTTTTACAGCAAGAGATACTACGCTTAAGAGACCAACATCTAGACCTCCAGGCACATGCGGAGGACTTAGAAAACCGCTCTGAGCGAAATAACATTCGTATTCGCAATGTCCAGCGGGAGCAGAAGGTCAGGACATAGCTGAATACGTGGTGGGTCTGTTTCGGTCAATCCTGGATGCATCGGAAGAGCTGGAGATTAAATTAGACCGCACACATCGGGTGGGCCCTGGGAGACCCTCTCCGGCGCCGCCTCCGGACGTTTTAACTTGTGTGCACGATTTCCAACTCAAAGAAAGGATCTTACAAAGGGCCAGAGACTGTAACCTGCTACAGTACCAGGGACATAAACCTCTCCTATTCCAGGATCTTGCATCGTCTGCCCTTCAAAAAAGAAGAGCTTTTCGGCCCATCACCATGCACCTTCGGGAAGCCAAAATTCCCTACTCGTGGGGACACCCGTTTCGCCTCATTTTCCGTTTCAATGAAAAGATCCAGCAAGTCCGAACGATCAAAGAGGCGCGCCAGCTCTTGAACATTCCGGATGACTCGGAGAGAGACCCATCTCCCCCCTTCAGCTCCAGCGCAAGCAGACGAACAAACACCTGGAAGACAGTCGGAGCGAAACCCCTGAACTCACGCCCGGACCCGTACACAATAGCGAAGGAAAGGCAGGCAGTTCTAGCATCCCTGGGGTAAGACACTAACGGCCCAGCGTGAACATTCGAGGAACAAGTCTTGGACCTGCTTGTGTACTGCAACACTCGGTCCAACTGGCACAGTCATGTCTTCCTACCCGGCCGGGGCCCGGGGAGGTCGGAGTGCATCACACCGGAACTCTTCCACCTCCTCACCGTGGGAATGCAGTCCCAGGACATTGCTGATTTCATTTGTGTTGTCTTGGTTCATTTGTTGTTCATGTTGGTTTTTTTTTTTTAAATTGGGGATCTTCCTCCTCCTCCTACCTCCCGCACGTCGCTGATGTTCACCCATACACCAAGTAATAAGGAAAACAAGGGTACCCCAATATGTGAACCTGGGGTGGTAAGCTGTTTTGGGAAACAATGGTTCTGGAGTGGCCTAAAGGTCCATTCAGAAGTGACCCTGTGGGGGGCACTATGATTGAGAGTAGGAAGTTAATTCTTAAGAGGGAGCGGTAAGTAATATAAAGAGGGACATGTAGGTCAGTATATGACAGATGTTTATTCCAAAACAATAGTATTCAGGTGCTCACACAATAAGTGACAATAGGCGTGAAGTGAAAAGTGAGGGTGATATTAAAATAAAGACATCACATTGACAACAGTAGTAGGAACTCCTTTAGAAGATTTTTACAGAGTAAAAGGAGTTCATGTTGTAGGGGTTTGACGGCGTTTCGAACTCAATTATTTGAGTTCATCTTCAGGACATACATAGGTGAGCAAGCTGAGTTAAAATTATTGGAAGGGAAGGGGGAAAAGGAAAAAATACCATGCGCCTGGTAATTATTGCTACGCATATTCCTCCCCAGGTACCCCGCTCTCACGAATAGAGGCCCGCAGCGTTTCTCAGGCCTTTGCCTTCCCAGGCAATTAATTAACAAGCATTCTAGCGCAGAAAGTATCTGCACATTACATTTAGGCCACTCCACACCCATACACCAAGGCAAGCTTTATACACATCACGTTAACCTCTGCTCACCGCCCCCGGGAACCGCATCGCAACCCTATAGCCGACACCCAGGAGTGCCCCAATGGTCCAAACCATTAAGCTAGTGACCTTGAACACCAAGGGTCTAAATAACCCCATTAAACGCAGGGCCATACTGTCGTATCTGGAACGCTCTGGGGCTCATGTTTGCTTGCCACAAGAGACTCATCTCCTGGCAGGCGACACACATAGGTTGCGCTCTCGCGCTTTCCCACAGCAATTCTTCTCTTCACTCCCCACAAAAAAGGCAGGGGTAGCCATTCTGATATCTAATACATTCCTGTAGGAAGGTAGGAACTAAACAAGCTGAACTCAGGGGACGATTCGTGGCGTACACATTCTCTATAGGCTCACATTCATTTACCATAGGGACCGTTTACGCTCCTAACGAAGACCAAGAGAAGTATCTATCAAAGGTGGTACAAGAAATCAGTGCTTCTCAGGACAGGGCGATCCTTATAGGAGGTGACTTAAACATAGTTTTTATTGGTACCTTGGATAGATCAGCACAGAGACGGGGCAGTCAGGGGCCCTTTCTGAGGGGGGTAAGCGCAGGTTCACAGAGGCAGGACTAGTGGACTTATGGAGGGAGAAACACCCCACCGCAAAATAATATTCCTTCTACTCTCATTCCCACAAAACGCACGCACGAATTGATTATTTCTTAGGCACGCCTAGCCTGTCATCTCATGTCCACCAAATAGAAATTTTACCACAAACCTTATCGGACCATTCTGCGGTTAACCTCACACTCTCGTTGCTGCCGGGCCCTGCGATCCCCCGTTCTTGGCGCCTCCGAGATTCGCTGTTGCACAGACCAGATGTGGTGACACAAATCTCGAAGGCCCTGTAAGACTATCTAGCAGTCAACGACACTCCCGAAATCCAGATCGCCACTCTTTGGCACGCCTTAAATGCCATGGTAAGGGGGAATTCATCGCGATCACGGCCTCGGACAACAAAATGCGTAGGGAAAAAAGAGACCAACTGACACAACAGACGCAAGAGCTTGAGCGCATACATCAGAGAACCGGGGCACCGCGAGTCTGGAGGCAATTGGAGGTCATGCGTTCGCAATTAGTGGAGCTCAACCTTGATAGAGCTGATTATGCAGCACTCCGGCTCTGTCATGATTTTTACACAGGAGGGGACAGAGCAGGGAAGCTACTTGCTCACAGACTTCGGTTGCAGAGGCAGTCATCCCACATTGATTCCGTAAAAGGCCCAACCGGTGAAGAGGTTTCTACAGATCAGGCTATTGCTGACACCTTTCGGAGATTCTACGCTGAGCTTTACTCCGCTCAAGATCTATCTCCGCAGGCCCAGACACAATACCTCCAGCACGCCCCTACGTCTACAATCACCTCTGAACAAGCAGAGGAGTTAGAGGCCCCGATTAGAACTGAAGAGGTGATATCAGCTATTGCCAGGCTCAAGCCATTGAAGTCCCCTGGGCCGGACGGCTTCTCAGCGACATTTTATAAAACTTTCTGTCACATTCTAGCCCCCATATTACTAGAGTATTCAACGCAATAGGCACATCGTCCAATCTTCCTCGTTCCATGTTAGGAGCATCCGTGAGCGTGATCCCTAAACCAGGGAAGGATAAACAGCAATGTGCCTCATCCAGACCTATCTCCCTCCTTAACATTGATTTTAAACTGCTCACCGGGATTCTTGCATCAAGACTGTCACCACTGATGCCAGGGCTGATCGACTCGGACCAAGCTGGCTTTGCACCCGGTCGCCAATGCTCAGACAATACCAAACGCATACTTCATATAATTGATAAGGCACAGCGCTTTGACACGGACCGCCTGATTCTGTCAATGGACGCCGAGAAAGCGTTCGACAGAGTGAACTGGAGGTTTCTAAAGGCCACGTTGCAACACTTCGGCTTCCCTGAGAGGTTTATTGCATGGATCTTCAGTGGCTATACTGACCCAGTCGCCGCAGTCCGCGTAAACGGGTACACTTCCCCCCCTTTCCTATACAGAGAGGAACACGCCAAGGGTGCCCCCTCTCCCCATTACTTTTTGCTTTATACATGGAACCAATGGCCCAGCGTATCAGGGATAACCCACACATCTCAGGAATTCGCTTTGGGGGGGACACACACAAAATCAGTCTATACGCAGACGATGTCATCCTGACACTGGAGAACCCTCAGACCTCGGTCCCTGCGGTCTTGTCAGAACTGGAACACTTCTCCTGTGTCGCGGGGTTTAAGATAAATGTACATAAATCACAGGCTCTCAATCTTACATTAAAACCCCCCACACTTGGTTTTTTGAAGGACACACTCCCTATCCAGTGGGCAACGCAGGCCATTCCTTACCTAGGAATACAATTGTCCGCATCCATACAAGATACTATTAAACTATTCCGCCCTACTTCGCCGAGTCAGAGACGATTTACGCCGCTGGAAACCACACACGCTGTCTTGGCTCGGTCGAATAGCATCCATCAAAATGACTATTCTGCCTAAAATCCTATTCCTGTTTCAAACCCTCCCGTTAGAACCGCCTAAAGATATGCTACGTTCATTGCAACATGAGTTAGACTCCTTCATCTGGGCAGGCAAGAGACCTAGAATGCGACGCGACCTAAGCTATCGACCTTCCAAGGAGGGCGGTTTAGGAATCCCGAACTTGTAGGACTATTACTGGGCGACCCAAATTCTGGTCTCGTTCTGAATTGGAAAAGCACTGGTTTTTTATAGACGGGGCCCTAGCTGGTCGACCACTTTGGCAGATACCCTTCTTAACGAAGGCATCACGACCTGAGAACCTCTACTGCTCGTGTGTAACCAGAGTCCCCATCCGCGCCTGGGATAAAATAGCAGCTAAAAGGAATCTTACTTCCTTTCCATCCCCTATCACACCTATCGTAGATAATATCTCTTTTTCCCCGGGGATGGACGTAAAACTTTCACGCGATGGACTGAAGAGGGGTGTAGGTCAATCGGACATCTCTTTGACGAGTCAGGCCCACTGTCTTTCGAGGATCTGCGTAGTCAACTAGGTCTCCCTGAAATAGAACGCTTCCACTACCAACAGATAAGACACTGGGTTCTACACCCGACTGTTCGACCATTAGCGCAGCTTCATCTTACTGCCTTTTGAAAAAGGGGCTACTTTCTAAAACTGATGATACACAGCTGTATGGCCTAATCAGACAAGCCCCGATGCCCCATAAGACACCAAGTCAGAGAAGATGGGAAGAGGAACTAGGACGGACGCTCACACAGAAAGAATGGGAGGACATTTATTATAGGGCCAAGCACACAGCACGCAATGTAGCTAGCGTGGAAACGGCCACCAAAATAGCATCTTACTGGTATTACACCCCAGTGCGTCTTCACAAATGCATCCCATCAAAAGACTCTCTCTGTTGGCGAGGCTGTGGTATGCCGGGCACCCTCACCCATATCCTATGGGACTGTCCTCAGCTACAATCATATTGGGTACAAATACTACGTGACATCGATATCCATTTCGACACCGAATTACCCCGATTCCTAGCATATATCATTCTGGGATTACCGAATCCCCTCACATTTCCTCTTAAATCGCACAGGGGCCGGCAGATCGCGCTCGCACTAGGGGCAGCGCTCCAGAACATTCACAATGGGGATCTAATCGCCTACCTGGTTACACTGGTTGGTTGCACCGCATGTGGTACACTTTAGGCATGGAATGCATCTCCCTCTCACTGGCTGGGAAGAGGGACTCATTCTCTAAACTATGGGCACCTATTCTTTCGCTGTTGTCTTCCGAATTCAACGAAGTTACATGCCCCAAATACCTGAGGCTATTGCGCCTTGCCAGACAAACCCACGGAGATCCCCAGGGCGACACATCATAAGTGGGTGTGTTGACGCGACAATTGGAGGGGTGGGGGGGAGGGAAGCGGGGGGATATTCTCCTATTTTTTGTGTTAGGGGGAGGTTGATACTGAAGTTGTTATTATTAGCTTCAAAGCCGCCTTCACATAGTGGAGGTTTAAGTCGCATTGTCGATATTATGCTGGTTGTTTGTGTTAAGGGCAAAAATCAATAATGAAATTCTAAACCTAAAAATGAGGGCACAGGCCTGGGAGAGTTACAGGATATCTACCAACAAATATCTGCAAAGACTTCCTCACTACCTAATCTTACTTGACATCTCTACTCTAGTGAATCTTCAGATTTACTAAACTGGGTATAGTAATGGTTTGGAGCATCAGGCACAGCTCTGGGCTATGTCGGCTCCTTCCATTGAATCAGAGCCAACAAATCAGAATTGGTTCAGCCAAAATCCTGCTGAAAAACGGCCATTTGTGGAGATCACCAGGGATCATCACTATCCCAGCTCATAATCCTTGGGACCAGCACACTTCCAGAAGCCCACCTTCAGACAGCCCTGCCTCTGATTTCTAGTAGAACAGTTTTGGAATGGCAGATGAGGGGAAGGATTTGGTTCACTGATAGAATATCGATTCCCAAAATATCCGCATACACAAATATCGATGCAAAAATATCGATGTCAAAAATATCGACATCCTATATTTAAAATTGTAAGCACAAAAATATCGAAACAAAAATATCAATGTAAAAAATATAGATCTACAAAATATCGATTTTTTTTATTTAAGTAAAAATGAATGTTAAATATATTAGATGATAAAATGAACTTACATTTTTGTTTTAAGATTTAGGGGCCGATTCCGATCTCGGCCGGTAGGGCTCCGAATCGGAGTCGGCATTACCGGATCCGATTCGGAGCCCTGTTTCCCGACCGAGTCGGACGTGCGTCCGGGCGAGCGAGTACGATGCGAGCGTACGCGAAATCGCCGACCGACTCGTTCGCGGGACCCAACCGCTCCGACCGACTCGCACGGACACGACTCGCACCGCGCAATGGAGACGTTCCCCGGCCGGGTAAGTACGATGCGCGCCTTGAGCAGTCTGACCGACTCGCGCCGTCCGGCTCGAAAGAGCAGTCGGAGCCGCACTTTGGGGGTCCGTGTCAGACCCCCCTGTACGCCTAGCCGCGCAAGTCGCACACAGGGGGGACCCATGGGTCCCCCCTACCTGTGCATGTACGGCGCGACCCGCTTCAACGCGTACCCGCTGTAGGGGGCGCCCTTGTTCGCCTCGCACCCATTGAGTCAATGGGAGCCCGCGTACGCGTTGTACGACCGGCTCCCATTGACTTCAATGGGAGTCCGACCGAATCGAGTCCGATAGACTGCGAACGCATCGTACTCGTTCGGTTGGACTGCTAGGGTCCGATTCGGTCGGAAATCTCTCCGGGTCTGGCTCGGTCGGAGAGATTTCCGGCCTGAATCGGAATCGGCCCCTTAATATACATTTTAACAAATATAATAAAATAAATGTAATTTAAAAAATATTTAAACATACTTATATAAAATGTAATATATATATATATATATTTCCTTTAAAACACTTACTAAACTTTTAATTTTAATTTATTTTATAATTTTATAAATATATAAAAAATATTACAAATAAAGATATATATATACATACACTTATAACATAAAATCTAATAAAAAAAACATTATATTATAAATTAAAACATTAAAATATTTAATAGTCTTTAAAATTAAATTTTGCACTCCATTGAGTGCAACAGTAAGGAAAGTGTTGGATAGCGGAGGGGTAAAAATTACTATTCCCACTCCAGTGAGTGCAACAGTAGGGAAAGAGTTGGATAGCGGAGGGGTAAAAAATACTATTCCCACTCCAGTGGGTGCAACAGTAGGGAAAGTGTTGGATAGCGGAGGGGTAAAACTTACTATTCCCACTCCAGTGAGTGCAACAGTAAGGAAAGTGTGGATAGCGGAGGGGTAAAACTTAATATTCCCACTCCAGTAAGTATAATAGTAAAGAAAATGTTGGATAGCGGAGGGGTAAAAATTACTATTCCCACTCCAGTGAGTGCAACAGTAGGGAAAGTGTTGGATAGCGGAGGGGTAAAACTTAATATTCCCACTCCAATGGGTGCAACAGTAGGGAAAATGTTGGATAGCGTAGGGGTAAAAATTACTATTCCCACTCCAGTGGGTGCAACAGTAGGGAAAGTGTTGGATAGCGGATGGGTAAAAATTACTATTCCCCCTCCAGTGGGTGCAACAGTAGGGAAAGTGTTGGATAGCGGAGAGGTAAAAATTACTATTCCCACTCCAGTGAGTGCAACAGTAGGGAAAGTGTTGGATAGCGGAGGGGTCAAAATTACTAGTCCCACTCCAGTGGGTGCAACAGTAGGGAAAGTATTAGATAGCGGAGGGGTAAAAATTACTATTCCCACTCCAGTGAGTGCAACAGTAGGAAAAGTATTAGATAGCCGAGGGGTAAAAATTACTATTCCCACTCCAGTGAGTGCAACAGTAGGGAAAGTGTTGGATAGCAGAGGGGTAAAAAATACTATTCCCACTCCAGTGAGTGCAACAATAGGGAAAGTGTTGGAAAGCGGAGGGGTAAAAATTACTATTCCCTCTCCAGTTTGTGCAGCAGTAAGGAAAGTGTTGGATAGCGGAGGGGTAAAACTTAATATTCCCACTACAGTGAGTGCAACAGTAGGGAAAATGTTGGCTAGCGGAGAGGTAAAAATTACTATTCCCACTCCAGTGGGTGCAACAGTAGGGAAAGTGTTGGATAGCGGATGGGTAAAAATTACTATTCCCACTCCAGTGGGTGCAACAGTAGGGAAAGTGTTGGATAGCAGAGAGGTAAAAATTACTATTCCCACTCCAGTGAGTGCAACAGTAGGGAAAGTGTTGGATAGCGGAGGGGTAAAAATTACTAGTCCCACTCCAGTGGGTGCAACAGTAGGGAAAGTATTAGATAGCGGAGGGGTAAAAATTACTATTCCCACTCCAGTGAGTGCAACAGTAGGGAAAGTGTTGGATAGAGGAGGGGTAAAAAATACTATTCCCACTCCAGTGAGTGCAACAGTAGGGAAAGTGTTGGATAGCGGAGGGGTAAAAATTACTATTCCCACTCCAGATTGTGCAACAGTAGGGAAAGTGTTGGATTGGAGAGGGGTACAAATTAATATTTCCACTGGAGTCATTTCAAAATTAAAAACAAACAAATTAACAACAACAACACAAAAGATTTTAAAAAACAAAAAATAAAACATATATAAAAGTTTTAAATATTACAAAAGATAGAAACAGATTAGAATGTTAATAAGATCTAACAAATACCTAGAAATATTATTTTAAAAAATTCAAAAATAATTTAAAAACAAAAAGCTATTTTTTAATAGAAATTTTTTATAAACAAAAACATTTATTACATAAATGTAATATTTTTTATTTCCTACCCTATAATACCACACAATTCACAACCCACATTTACATTTTTTTTTTAAATGTACCTCCATAATTACAGAAGCACTCAAAAATGGCTGCCCATGTTTTTACAGAATTCTTGCTGGGCTGCAAATATTTGCAATTCCGGCACGTGTGGAATTTGGAGAGATTTTCAAATCCAGCGATAAGCCTTATAACTTAAAACAACTTTCATGCTATCTACACCAATCCCTAAATGCGCCTGCTGCCATTTCCGCCATTTTTTTCCTATACTTGTGGGCTCTACTAAATAACTTTCTCAGGCAGCGTTTTCTACCATTAAGGCCACCTGCAAAAACTATTGGTCTCTTTATGTTTGCCATGTGAGTTTGAGTGATGGGCATACAGATTCTTACCGGTATATACCTTCTCATCCAGATATTAAGACTCAGCCACCTTAGTTTGGAGATGTATGCCAACAACACTCAGATCTGCTGCAGAATGATGAAGGATTCAGGAGACCAAAGAAATATCGCTAAATGCCTACAGTATATATTTTTCTCGCTGAAAGTAAGCTCACTCTGTCTGAACAGGGAACAGTGGAGGCAGTAGAGGTTCTTGTCAAATGGAGTAACCCTCACAATAACTCACTCCCACCTTATCCGGGCCTCCTATGTTGGGACATGACTAAGGGCTCTATTACGATCAGCCCGCCACCGCAACGGCCAAAGGGACCGCCCGCTATAGGTGCGGCGGTCCCGCACCTGCAATTATGATGCCACCGTGGCGGTGGCATCCCCTATTCCCAGCATTGTGGCAGGCGGTGCTCACAGCACCGCCCGCCACAATGCTGGGAATGCATGTTGTGTACTGACATGCACAAGGTGACAGGCACCCCGTGGTGCCTGCCACTTTGTCCATGCCAATGCAGGGGGGTACCCCCATGTGCACCCCCCAACATCCTGGGGGCCCGCCAACAGCAAAAACCACATGCCTTTCCATGGCGGCAACGCCGCCATGGAAGGGCTGCTTTCCGCCATCATCATAATATGGATGGCGGTGTCTTGCAGACACCGCCACCATATTACGCATGTTTTCCGCCCGGTCGATGATTCGACCGGCGGAAAAGCGGCGGACGGTCGTCTCGTCCGCCGCGGACCCCCCAGCCATCCTAATGTGGCGGGGTCATTCTAGTGAGGATGGCGGGCGGATCGCCCCCGCCGGGCCGGAGGTGGCTACCGTCGGCCCGGCGGGTGCGATCCGCCCGCCATCCTAATGGGCCCCTAAATATTGAGCCAAAAAAGATAAAAGCCTTGGAGTCCTTTTTGATACTGAGCTGTGCTTCATCTCCAGACAAATAGTGCGATTATTAGAGAAACACTCAACTGTACATGTTGAATAAGGTTTACCTTTTCTACAGGCCAGCTCATTGAACTGACAAAATGCCTTTGTTTTATCGAGGCTAGACTGTTGCAACATAATTCATGTTTGCCTACAAAAAGTCCTTCAAGTGACTTCAATGTACCTCAAAGAATCTTAATTAAGGTGCTATTTATTAGGCACAATGTTTTTTTTAGAAAAGAGTTCAACTTTACATGTGACATCTGGCCTCCCACTGTCCAACAATGAGGAATCTGAGGTCCAAGAAAGCGTCATGCTTCTGCCAAGGCAAGGCAAATTAATACAATGCAGAGGAAAATCCAATTATGTCTTAGGCTCCTGTGTCTGGAATTAGCCATTATTAAAATGTCAGACTAACTTTTTAAAATGTAGGTAAGACTGAAAAACTCTCTTTTCAAGGATGCTTTTGGCACGCCATTGCTTGTACATGACAACCCCTCCCAGGTACCAGGCCTGACCACCAGTACGACCTTTACAAGACTTGATATCCTTGACATTTCTTTTCCAATCGGAATTGATTCTCTCCCTCGGAGGATCGATGTACTTTTTGAACCATCTTACTCTTCTGAAGGTTCTAACGTACCAATCAAAGACTTCAAAAAAGCAAACTTGTGAGAGACGTAAAAATGTTCAGGACACTGGCTATTTTAACACAACAAGTACACTGAATGTATGCATTTGAGTCCCACAATGCGCATTTCCGCATCACTGCTGTGAAGAACCACTGAATATTTTTTAAGTGTATAGAATACAATACTCATCAGTATTTTTCACATGCATAGCAATGGTAGCAGCTTACCTCTTGAGCAAAAACATATTTGTCTGCCCCTATCTGGATAACGGAATCTGGGGTTCCAGACAAATCACAGAAAGTCAACATCTATCCAGTCTAAAGGATTCAATACTTAGGAGCACCTTTTTACACAAGGATTACAAATGTGTGTCCTTTATAGACTAGACTATCTTCATTTTATATCACAAAACTCTTTAACTTCTTACACATTTTCCTCATAGTCCCAGGATTAATAGCATCATAGATTTTGCTAATTTCTAATGCACAAGACCTCTGCATGAAGGCTCCAAAGACCATTGAAACTAGCATTTCCCAGATCTTTGAAAGTGGAGAGCCCATAAGCTTAGTCTGCAAGTGCTCCTGATTGACCAGAGTAGTTGATACTTGTGTCTGTGAGTGCCCCAGCTGCAAAGATGTCTGGATCCCTGGTGCTGTTTTTTGTTGTCATGGGTGAATACGATCATGCATGTGTGTCATGACATAGGCCTGTCTCACGGATCGCAGTCATGTTGGACTGGGTGGGGGGCCCACAGTGCTACTCTCATAGTGGTGAAAGGCTATTGCCTTTGCCAGGAGTTAAGTGGCACAAGTCAGGTGGTGGCAACCAGTGTTTCATTTGTAAAAACAAAATAAGTGCTGGGGCTCTCGTCAAGAGGCAGCTTGCACCAGCCCATTTCTCCTGTTAGTACCGCCTAAAACAGAACCAACTACTAACCATGAAAGTGGAGAAAGGATGTGGCGTAATGGCCAGAACTTCGACTTCGGAGCTGGGGAACCTGGTTCGAGTCTCGGCATTGGCTCAACATCCTGTGATCCTGAGCAAATCACTTAATCTCCACGTGCCTATCATAAATAAATGTGTCCTTAACTGGTGCTCATGAAAAGCGCTAGTGTTGATGATTAGGAGCGGGTGCTAAGCACTGGAAACCACCGGCTCAAATTAAGCACTGGTGGCAACATACTGTGTAGTGATCAGTAGAAATGAACAGGCCTTTTTACCTGTGTCACTGAAGTGAGATGTACCAGCTCACTCATGTAAAGTTCTGCCTTTGTGTACTTAATTCACCCTTGACCTGCAACAAGTTCGTTAGCAGTGCTATGCAGTGTTAGTGTGTTGAATGCATGTGTGCCTATGAATGGTACAATACATGGAAGATTCTGGGTTCCACTTTGGTAGACCCATTTGCTGACTGCAGGATCATGAGGAGACAGAGGAATCCCCCAGACAGATTTGTGGATTTCTGCATTCATGTTGCGTAAAGGATCTCCCCCTTCCTCCCAAGCTATCAAATGTCAGTGACCTTACTGAGCATTACAATGCAACAATGTCTGATATAATCGACTCTCTAGCCCCTTTATACTGAAAAGAGTCCAGGTTAAAGAGAAAAATCCCTGGTTTAATGGGTCCCTAAACAATGAAAGGAGAAATCTGCGACTAATAGAACGGAAATGGAGACAACACCCCTCCTCCCCCCAGCTAAAACTTCTTAGAAAGACCATGAATGCATACAACAAAAGCATCCTCAAATCAAAAAAAGAATTCTTTAGATTGGAACTGGAGAACGCTAAGAACAGACCTCGTAAACTCTTTGAAATGGTAAAACAACAGTCGAACAAACTGGCCAAATCCTCTAAAGAAGCAACAAAATCCCTAATAACCTGTGATGAGTTCTCCTCTTTCTTCTCAGCCAAAATTGACTTGTTGGGTAATGAGCTGAATTCCGCCGCTATCGTCAAGTCGCGTCCATCGGCGGCACAAATCAACGTATCCACACACACCTGTCAGAAAGCACCCAAAAATGAAGCCAACTGGACCACCTTCAATCTATATGATGACCATAACATCTCGAAAATTCTATCGTCCATAAAACCAAACAACCACTTCAATGACCCGCTCCCCTCCAATTGTCTACCCGCAACCAACCAATTTATCCTACCTCTCTGGACCACAGTGATCAACGCTTCCCTAACGCAAGGTTCCATGCCCGATCCTCTAAAAACTGGTCAAGTCATCCCTATTTTTAAAAAACCCACATTGAACCCGGCTGATCCGGACAATTTCAGACCCATGTCTAATATTCCTCTACTAGCGAAAGTGCTCAAGAAATGTGTGCAACAACAACTTAGCCATCACATCGCCAAATTCAATCTGATAGACGATTGCCAATCTGGTTTCAGGCCAGATCACAGTACTGAAACTACTATTATCCATATAGTGGATGACGCTCTCAAGCCCTAGACCAGGACAAAACGTGTCTCTTAATTCTTCTTGACCTTTCATCTGCATTCAACACAGTTAACCATGAGAAGTTACTTGATCGGCTCGAAAACAGGATGTGTTTAGGGGGGAACCGTTCTCGAATGGTTTAAATCCTTCTTACCGAACCGTTCTCAAAGATTCTTAGTCAATCGAAATCTATCCTCTCCTTCCCCGATTACGATCAGAGTCCCGCAAGGCTCAACTCTCTCCCCAACTCTTTTTTTTCTTCAAAACTCTTTTTATTAAGTCAGCTGATATAGTGTTTGCAGGCATGACAAAGCAATGAAAACATACAATATTCCATACATTAAACACCGAGCAGGTGACTATTATATAGTAATAAAATGCTAAGGAACTAAACATTTTGGGACCGTAAACAAGAGCCCCAAACATTGTAACACACTGTGTCGCATACTGTAAAACAAAACCCCGATTGTGCCCTACACGCTCGTCGACATACCTCAGGTCCATCTGAGCAGCCATAAAGCCCCACGCAACATCCCTATATGGTTTCGACATCCGCAAGGAGCGGAGGAGGCGGCTCCAGTTCAAGGCCCCTATAATCCGCCCACAGTTTCCATATCTTATAATGTTTCTGAGGGCACCCTCTTGCTTTAAAAATAGGTTGTTCCTGGCCCATACACCAGTCGAGACCAGCTCGCCAAGCGCTCAACTTGGGTGGGGATGGGTCCTTCCATGCTCTAGCAATGTCCCTTTTAGTCAGGGTAAGACCCAAGAACAGGAGATGCCTTTTGTATATATTACCCCCTATCTCGTCCGTTATGTGCAACAGAACAAGCCTAGGTGAAGAAGGCACAACCCACCCCAGAACTTCAGATAGACAGCGAATGACCCGCCTCCAGAACCGGCCCAAGGCTGTACAGTTCCATGTTGTGTGGAGCAGTGTACCCTCCTCTTCATGACATCTAAGGCACATGGGGGAGTCTATCATCCCTGCCCTCCAAAGCCGATATCTATTAAAATATGTGCGGTGCAGGTATTTAAATTGAATAAGTCTGAGACGAGAGGCAATCGCCGCGTATCTCGGGGATTCCAAGGCTTCTCGCCAGTCATCACCATACAAGGGGCCCAAGTCCGTCTGTCATTTATCTCGGAGGGGATCTAATGTCGTGGACAGATTCGTCACTAACGTCTGGTATAACTTTGCTGTTTTATGATCACCCAAGTCCCCCATAAAGACTTTCGCCTCAGTAGGGTTGAATTCGGGAAGGGAGTCCAGGTGTGAAATGTATGGGGATAAGGCATTTCGCAATTGCAGGTATTTGTAGAACTGAGTATGTGGCATAGCATATTCGAGCCTGAGGTCTTGAAACGATTTAATCGTAGTGCCCCTCATAACGTCACCCAGCAGAGATACCGATGGCATCCCACTGTTTAAATCCCGCTAGCGCAGTCACTTGCGGCATAAGGCCGCTCTGCCAGAGTGGGGTCTCCCTCGTCAACCGCCGCAGCCACCCCACCCGACGTAGTGAGTCTGTCCACACACCGCATACAACCCGAGTAGCGGGCGGCAGCCTGCGCAACTCCCTCGGTGCATATAGCAGTCTGTGCGGCAAAATATCTCCCATCAGCCATTTCTCCACTCGATATGCCGGGTCAGTGCTGATGCCGTACCACCAGTCGTTGAGAACCAATAGGTGGGACGCCGCGTGATATGATTGGAGATCGCGGGTCGCTATACCCCTGCGGAAGGTGGATTGGAAGCACGTCCTGAGGGACACCCTGGCAGCCTGGTCGTGCCACAGGAAGCGGCTCAGCCTAGAATTCAGCTGTCGGAACCAGGAAGGTGCAATCTGAAAGGGGTGATTCTGCAGTTGATATAGGAGGTGAGGGAGGGAAACCATTTTAAATATCGCGGATCTGCCCAATATAGAGAGGGGCATATGCGACCACGCCTTCATCTCCGCCTGTGTACATGACCAAATAGGGGCGATATTTCTATCCCATGATACCGATTGACAGTCCGAAACATATACACCGAGGTATTTCAGCCCGGTCGTAGCTACCGTCACCTCTGCCGCCCAGGAGCCCATATCCAATTTCCCGCGCACAGGCCAAAGTACAGATTTTTTGTCGTTCATATATAAGCCGGTGTGTTGGCCGAAGATCTGCATGATGCGGAGAATACGTGGACCCGTCCGTTGAGGATCCATAATAAAAAACAGGACATCGTCAGCATAAAGAGCGATCCGATCCGAGAACCCACCCGGCCACTCAAATCCCGTAACCTGTGCATCAATGCAAACCCAGGCGGCTAATGGTTCCAAGGCTAGGGCAAATAAATACTGGGAGAGGGGGCAACCTTGTCGGGTGCCGCGCCCTATAGGGAATGAATCAGACACCGCACCAGCGATTCTGACCGATGCCAAAAGGTCAGTGTAAAGAAGTTTAATATACGAGATAAGGCGGGGCCGAAATTTAAGCGGTGTAATAAAGCAAACAAATAGGTCCACCCCAACGAGTCGAACGCTCTGTCGATATCGGCTAAGAGCAGGGCCGCCGGACCCTGAAGGCGATCAATGGCCGCAACTGCATTATGCACGCGTCTAATGTTATGATGGTTAGCCCGCTGGGGCATAAAACCGGCCTGGTCTGGGTGAACCAATTCGGACATATAGGGGAGAATGCGATTTGCCAACGCTTTGGCCAGCAATTTTGCCTCGAGGTTCAACAGTGAGATAGGGCGATACGAGGAATGCTGATCAGGGGGTCGGCCCGGTTTGGGGAAAACCACGATTTCAGCATGCCGCCAGTCCGGAGGAAGCTTCCCCTCATCAAGGGCTGCATGTATCGCTTCCAAGTAATGGGGAAGGAGTTGAGTCTGAATTGATTTAAAGAATTCACAGGGGAAGCCGTTCGGTCCTGGTGCCTTCCCGGCTCTTAAATCGACCAACGCCGCGCCCAGCTCATCGACTGTCAGCGGGACATCCAAATCCCCTCTAACACTGTCTGAAATGGCCTTGGGAGGCAAATCGTCAAGATATTGGTGAACGAGAGGTTCCGGAAGGGTGTCCCTGGGAGCATAAAGCTCCGCGTAGTACGCCGCAAAACTAAGCGATTTGAGCAGGGTCCGTGAGTATCCGGCCGCCCCCATCAGGGATACCCGGTATGCTTACTGGGCAAAGAGTACGCTGGCACAAACGATGTAGCAAAGAGCTTGATTTTCACCTCATTGGTAAATTCTGCTGCGGGATGCCAACCAAGCCCGTCTTGCCTCATCGCGAAGGGTATCGGCATATGTTTGCTGAAGAAGGAGCAGTTGGCGGTGGTGCACTCCACCATGTTCTTCCCTACATTTCCGTTCAAGTTGCAAAATCTGGGCTCGGTCCGACTCCGAGCCTCCCGATGCTTTTTCCGTTGGGCGGCACAGTATGCAATATCCACTCCCCTTATGGTGGGCTTCATCGCCTCCCAGAGCGTGGCCAGAGAATCCACCGTGCCCGAGTTCTCAGAGAAGTAAGTTGCGAGGGCCTGATGTATGTGGGACGAGTATTGTGGGTCTTGGAGATGCCACGGCGATAAGCGCCATCTAAAGGGGGGGCGCGCCACTTCCAGGAGGAGCGTTAGGGCCACCGGAGAATGATCTGACAGACCTCTAGGTAAGATATCTACCCCTGCAATTCGGCCGAAATAGGAGTTTGGTATGAACACGTAGTCCAGCCTGGAGAACGAGTCGTGGACAGCCGAGTAATATGTGTAGTCAGATGTAGCGGGTTGCAGATGCCTCCATGTGTCCAGCCACCCCATGTCCCTCATGAACGTGTGTAGCTGTGTAGGTCTCGAAAGCTCCGGTGCCGTGCGCAAGCGCCATCTATCCTGCACCACATTTGCCACATTATTCCAATCCCCCCAACAATAGAGAGGCCTTCAGGTATTTCCAACAATTTTGCCGATAGGCACTCAACAAATGTGTCCGAAAGCGGAGGAGGTGCATAAATACTACCCAAGGTTATAGTTTCCTCATATAATGTCCCCGAGACGATAATGTATCTACTGTGAGGGTCAGTCCATGTTTTAGAATGGATATAAGGGATTCGGCAGTGAATGAGTATGGCCACCCCCCGGGAGCCCCTGGTGAACCCTGCGTGGAAGACTTGTATATAACCAAAGCGAGCAAGACACAACGCCTTGTTACCCAGCAGATGGGTCTCTTGCAGAAGAAGGACATCGGCAAGGGCCCGCTTGGCCTGCCGTAAGACCGCATCTTGTTTGATCTTATTGAGTGCCCCCCGTATGTTCCAGCTAACCACCTGGAGCCTAACAACGGGGTCAACTACAGGGCAAGACATCTGAGAAAAGCGTAAAAATCTGGGCTGTCGCATGGCATAGAGAGCAGCGATGAAAACGAGAAAGACACAGTGTGATCAACAACATGCAACAAAACCAACCCCCCCCACCCACCCCACCCAATTCCTCAAAACATCTGAAGCATCTGTCGCGGTATGTGTCACGCCGCTGCCCCAATAGGGGCAGGGCCCAGTCCCATACCAAGAGTCCCCAAAAGAACTGCCCCCAAACATCAACAGGGTTCTCAGATACTGAGAAAAGAGTTATGGGGTGTGGGTCTCACGTGGGCCCGTGATACAGCAAACGTCGTTGGCGCAGAAGCCAATATGATGAGAGTTCTCCAGCCTCGAGTCAAGTCGGAGACGGGGTTCGCCGAGTCTCCTCTATTCTTGATGCAGATGTACTTCTTGATTTGGAGCGGTGTCTCGAGCGGGACCTGCGAGTTGATTTTAGCTTAGGCCTGGTCGCCTGTCACGTAGACTCTTCGGACGATGAATCAGGGTCGAAGCGTGGCGGGGTATGTGGCCTGTGTCCTTGTCTCTCATCCGCCCAGGCAAAGACTTCCTCCGGGGAGTCGAAAAAGTGAGTACGTGACTTGTAGATAACTCTCAATCTGGCCAGGAAGAGAAGCGCATATTGGATTTTGAGTTCCCGCAACCGGGCTTTAGCAGCCATAAAGGATTGGCGTCGTTGTTGTACCATGCGCGTATAGTCCGGAAATATTAGGATGTGATGAGAATCGAAGTTGAGCTTACCGGTCAGCCTGGCCTGTGCAAGGATGGCGTCGCGATCGTGAAAATCAAAAGTCTCGCAATAACGGGCTGCGGTCGGGCCCCCGGTGGTGGTTTTTGCATAAGGGCTCGGTGTGCACGTTCAATTATAAAGCACTGCGACAGGGACGTCTGAGGGATCCAGCTCGCGATCCACTTTGCCAGGAACTGTTCCATATTGTTCCCTTCGCAGCCCTCCGGGAAGCCCACGAAGCAAAGGTTATTTCTCCGAGTTCTCCTTTCCGCATCCTCTGCCCTGATCGCCAGCCCCTTCGTGATAGATTCCAGGGGTGTCACCCAGGCCTGGAGGGATGCAGTCGTATCTTTCACCGTGGAGATGCGGGTCTCGGCCTCGGTGATCCTATCCACCGCTCCACGCAGGTCCTGACGGAGAAGGGCGACCTCAGACCCAACCTCGCCGATTTTGGCCTCGAGCGTCTCGCGGGACTGGGTTATCGCCGCCATCAGAGCCGCATTATCTGGCCCAGACGGGGCTTGGCTCAATGATTCAGGCGCGTGGGCCCCCGGACCCGCGTATCGATCTAGGGTGCTCTGTTTCGATACCTTATCCGTGGTCATTGTGATAGTGGCAAGTGGGCGACGACCCGACGGGGAGGGGTGCGGCACTGCCAGGTATAGCTTGTTCTGGACCAGTGGCTCCGGTCAATATGCGACAGGGCGTCCACCTCTTCGTCTCGTATCTAGTTGGTGGGAAGACAGGCCCGAGGCGATCCGTACACAAGCCGCACCAGGACTAGCCTGGCCGCCTCCGCGCACAGGTACTTCTGTGCCACCCTAATGGGTGTCACCCATCTGCCCAGACGGTGTATTGGCCCCTCACAGGATATCCTCTGCCAAATAAGGGAAAGGATCCACATTCACTCCGCAGCCGGGCCTCTTCTATCGCCGCAGGCTCCGGCGCGCTCGCCGGGCCCCGCCCGACCGGCAGTGGAAATGAGGGTGGTCGCGGGTGACAGCCGAGGTCCCAGGAATAATATTCAGGGGGGGGAAACCCCACCCCTGCTGTCCCTGTGGCAGATGCAGGCGGGCCTCGCTAGCGGCCTCCACGCTCCCAATGTCAGTATGGGGCCCAATGAACTCACCAGCACATCCTCCAGGGCCAGCACCGGCCGCCACTGCTAAGCCGCACTCCCTCTTGAAACCGGGCCCCACTGCAAGGGCCAGGCGGCATCCAGCACCACTTGTGCGCTCCGCAAGGGCGCGAAAGCAGGAATCCGCGCGGGGGGCCCTGCGCCGGCCCTGACTCGGCTGCCGATATGTTGATGCGTCCACGACGAAGACACCATCAAGACCATGAACACCATCCACTCCAGCTCACCATCAGACCCCTGCCCCCACCACATCTTCAACAAAGCGAGCTCCATCATCGCACCCCAACTCCGTAAGATCTACAACAGCTCATTCGAGACCGCCACCTTCCCGGAAAGCTGGAAACACGCAGAGATCAACGCACTGCTCAAGAAACCCAAGGCCGACCCAAAGGACCTCAAGAACTTCCGGCCCATCTCCCTGCTCCTGTTCCCGGCGAAAGTCATCTAGAAGATCGTCAACAGACAACTGACCCAATTCCTCGAAGAGAACAACACCCTGGACTCGTCCCAATCCGGATTCCGCAGCAACCACAGCACCGAAACCGCCCACATCGCCGCCACCGACGACATCGGGGCCCTGCTGGACAACGGCGAAACCGCTGCCCTCATCCTCCTGGACCTCTCGGCCGCCTTCGACACCATCTGCCACCGCACCCTGCGCACACGCCTCTACAACGCGGGGATCCGCGACAAAGCCCTGGACTGGATCACCTCCTTCCTCACCGACAGAACCCAGAGAGTCCGCCTTCCTCCATTCCGATCCGAAGCCACCAAGATCACCTGCGGCGTACCCCAAGGATCACCAAACAACCACCGGCGGCAGATCCTTCTCCCACCTCGCCACCAAGACATGGAACACCCTCCCCATCCACCTACGACAGACCCAGGACCTACTGACCTTCAGAAGACTCCTCAAGACCTGGCTGTTCGATCAGTAGCTGCTCCCACCCCCCACCCCCCAGCGCCTTGAGACCCTCACGGGTGAGTAGCACGCTCTACAAATGTTGATTGATTGATTGATTGATTGATTGATGCCCGGCCGCCGCGGGCAGCAGCGCGCCAGAGGACTCCACAGTATGGCCGCCAGTCCGGGGAAGCAGGCGAGTCCCAGCCGGGCTCTACCGAACCCCAGGTCACGGGGCACCGCAGGCACCGAACCGGCAAATCACTGGTGCGGCGCGGCCGTTGAGAAGCGGGCAGGACGTCTGGGAGGTGCCAGCCTCCGCTCCATTTCTAAGGGGCTGCGCGATGGCTCCCGTGCAGGCCGGCCCAGAGCGGCCGCCGCAGGCTACGGCGAGGGGCCGATCTTCAGATCCCAGGCAGCAATCCTCACGGTGTTGGCTCCCGGCCGCTCCTCCGAGGCTCCGGTGGGCTATGCGAGGGTTGAAGATATCCAGTATGCGCTAAAGACCAGGATAACCGGTAGGATAATGATTGAGCCCACGTAGCTCGTCTACAGAGCGTCCGCCATGTCGGACCTCTTGGCCACGCCCCCTCCCCAACTCTTTTTAACCTCTATCTGGAACCTTTAACTGAAATTCTGCGCAACGCCAACATCTCTTTCCCTATGTATGCAGAGAACACACAGATCTACATCAAAGTTTCATCCCCAGAAGAGATCAAAATAATGAACGAGGCTCTAAAGCTGACTGTGCATTGGCTAGCTAGCAACCAGCTCAAACTTAATGCGCAAAAAACTGAATTCTTGCTAATTTCCCCTCCCAAAAGCTCCACTGACATACTGGAATGGACCAAATCGATCTCCGCGCTGAACTGCACCCCAATCATAGTGGACTCAATTAAGTCACTAGGAATCACGCTGGACAAGAACCTGAACATGCGAGCCCAGATCAACACACTGGCCAAAAACGCAAGGTTTCAACTGAGCTACCTTAGAAAACTAAAACCTTTCCTTGACACGTTTGACCTCAAAATGGCAGTACTGGCATTAGTTATCTCTAGGATCGAATACCGATGCGCAACCCTCTCTGGTCTTCCCAAGATCTCAACGGCTCCCCTAAAAGCCTGCCTCAACACAGCCGCAAGACTCTTATCAGGCTCAAAAATATTCAACCACATTTCACCGCACCTGAAGGCCCTGAATTGGCTTCCTTACCAAGCCAGAATCCAACTCAAAATGACCTGTATCACACACAAAGTACTACACTCAAAGTCACGTTTGTACCTTGCTCATAAACTCGAGGTATCCGGAGGAGGCAGGCACTCCCGGAGTGCCAGGGATCTTACGCTGAAACCTCCCTTCTTCCGGAAGAAGAAAACTTACAACAGAGCTTTCTCTGGGGCCGCACCTAGAATCTGGAACTCATTGCCGCCAATCATCAGAAGAATAACATCTCTGCCAAGAATCAAGAAGGAAGCCAAGACTTTTCCAATGGGCAAATTCCTGGCATAAGCTCTCTCGGAGCATTTACGGAATCAGGGGCTTAGCGACACTTTACTGCTATTTATATAACCCTACCTGTTTTAAGCTTCACTAGACTTAGCAGATGTAACCTATGCAATCCCGATATCATAGACAATGTTATCTTACGGCATATTTCGTACCGCTCTGTAACTTTATTGGACAGAGGTTGATATTGCGCAGTCCTCCCTTGCTCCTGCTTGTATTTTCTCCCTTAAGTGTACTCATGATCGTTTGCTCCCAATCTTTGAATTTAGCTTGTATTCTCTGTAAAGCGCTCTGATACCCTAACGGGTCACGTTCACGCTCTATAAAACACTAAATAAATACAAAATAAATAAATAAATGTGAGCTGGGTGGAACACACGCTGGAGGAAGGAGATTCAGGCTCTCCAGTATACTTCAAAGAGTGCTCTTTGATTCAGAGAATGGTCACTGGAAAGAGGCCTGGGCACATCTCAGGAAGGAAACGGGTGGTAAGAAAATCATAAAACGTAGGGCTGGGACCTTGGTGTAACGTTTTGATACACATAACACTGTGACTGACATCCTGGTGCAAACCTCTATTCCCTGCCATAGCCTATGTTGTGGGGCTATCAGATTTGGAGTTGCCCCTGCTGTGACAGACTGCGTTCTGGAGGAAGGGAAGGGCAGAGCAGTGAGTACTTCAAAAGGAAACAGACCTTGAACACAAACTTCAAAGACTCAGACCCTGAATCACGTTTGCCTGAAAATGGACTATAAGAAGGGGAGTTTGAGGCTCCAAAAATTGTCAATGTCAAGCAGCTAATCGGACTGTGTGAGGAGGAGAAGCTCTTCAAAAATTCTGTCTGTGACCAGGGCTGGAGGCTAAAGCCTGCCAGTCTCCCAGCTGGGTGAGGGGACATCTCCCAGGGGGTTCCAAGACCACCTGCCCCTGGAGCCTGGGGCACCAATGACTGCCTGCTTGCCAAGACCAGTGTGCCCTGTGAGGAAGAGGAGATCGCTGGAGGGAGCAAGGTCCAGCGGCGGGTCCTGGAAAGTGAGTCCCTGTAGTGAGGTGTGAGGAAATGTCTGCTGCACCGAGCGGGTCATTGCCGGTGTGCAGGTTAAAGTCAGCGACCGTATGCCAGGTGGGACCACTGTGAAGTACACTGCCATGCTGATTGGGCTGTAGCCTGTGTGCAGAGGAGAGTCGGCAACTCCATATACCAGGTGGAGCAGCCATGAAGTGTAATGATGTGCTGATCGGGTGTAGCCCATGTGCGGAGAAAAGTTGGCGACCCCGTATGCCAGGTGGGGCCGCCATGAAGTGTACAGCCATGCTGATCAGGGTGTAGTCCTGTGCAGAGGAAAGTTGGTGACCCCATATGCCAGTGGGGGCCCCCAAAAAGGACAAGATCTGTTACCCAGTTCAAGCCGTGGTCATGAGGAGATGCCACTGTGGTGAGCTGTGTGGGCCCCAAGTCCCGACTGAGGATCCGAACCGGATCAACCTACCCTTCCCCACCCCAGTCTGTGAAAAGGATCAGCGGATCTTACCGTCTCACTGGAGGAAGTGCTGAGGACACGTAGCTGCTGCCCCTGCAGGGCTGTGAGTGTTACTCACTGAAGGCAGCCGATGCAGTCTCTGTGCCCGCAAATGAGATACTTTTGGAGACTCAAGTCATGCAATCCCTGCTGGTGTGGGTAAGACTGATCAAGGGGCTGGAAGGCCCTGAGGGAACCTGTCCGCCAGATAGCACTTTGGCGCTGGAACTCTTTTGACTTTTCCAAAAGAGTGGGACTCCTTAGACTCTGACCGCTAATGGGGCCTAACTTGAACATCGACTGTAGTGAATGGGGAATAACTACTACCGCTAGTGAGGGTGAAGTGGGACTCAGAGACCTGCATATTGAACACTAGAGCCCTGACTTCAGGGGGCTTTGTCTACTGTTTGTGTATTTCCTGTGGGCCTCGGCAGCCACCCAATTGAATACTAGACCCCTGATCTAAAGGGGCTTTGTGTATTGTTTGTGTATGCCGTATTTCACTTTGTGTTTGTACATAAATACTACTTTTGTCATAAAAGACATTATTTTACTAGTCAATCATTTATTGCTGCTATTAGGTCGGGCCCTGGGACATCAGGAATTAAAGACCTCAACCCCTACGGTTGGGCCGAGAAGTTCCTTCTTGCAACATGGCCCTCTGAATGTTTTTCTAGATCTGACAATCTAAAGCAGAATGTTGGCCTCCATAGCCTTCTTAAGGTTCCTGTGTACCTTGGTGGAGCATCCAAGTCCTACATAATGGGAGTCAATGTGAAGAAGAGGCTTATAACACTATAAGGAAGACATTACAATCTTAATAAAGATGAAATGCCCAGCCAGTGTAGTTACTTGTTAAAATAACAATACTTTAATAACACCCTAAAATATTTACACAGTAAAAATAAACTGTACAGTATGAGAGCATACAATAGATTAAACACATAGTATCAACACTGAGTACCAAAATTACACTTAAAGGTAACTGTTTGTGATCATTAAAATAATCGGTATCACTGTGCTGTAGATAAACCAATGTTAACAAACTAGATGAGACTGCAATCCTTTTTCATAGGAAACAAAGAGCAAACTTGCCATCCTACTAATATTCCACCCACCATATATAATAACTCACACTGTGCTGTTCACAGTCACAACACAATTGTACACCACTTTTAACAAAGTAAGGATTGCAATAATTATCCATATACAATAGTAAAGACACCGCTGCGACAATGTATTAAAAATCTTCAAAAAAAAACTATCTCATTTTTCAATGTTTACATTTTTTTAAAGCCTGAATTTTGATTGTGTGGTATGCTATTTCTCCTCAAGTAGAGCTAAGGAGTTCCTGAAAATAAAAAACGAAATACTATACAACACAAAGGTATTAGCAAAGTAATTTTAATAACTTTGAGATCAGGAAGGACATATTGTGTCAATGAAGGGGGGAGGGTCAGGCTAGACTCTGAACCCTCAAAGGAAAAGGGATGAGAGCCCACAATTACAAAGGTGCAGAGGACCTTGCAGGACCTTATTCAAGCTATTGAACTGACTGGCAAGCAAGTTAGCCAGATGCAGGGCCTCTGCACAGCAGGCAGGTTCAACGAATTAAAGGATCTAGTTCATGAGCACTTCTTGTGGCACCCAGGCAAAGGTTCTGGTGATGAATTTCTGCTCAAACCACACTAGTCTAAGACATTAGGTGGTGAAGTGTGCAGGCTTGCTTCTCTGCCTTACTGCACTGTGACCTGCATTTGAAGAATACTTTCTCAGAAAGTGTTCCTGTATCTGGCGATGAGTACTTCTAGGTGCTCTGGTTGGCTTTGGCAGCTGGTGAGGTTTATGAGTGGTGGGGCTGGGCTTGGTCGGGGGCGGGGGGGGGGAAGGAGGGAATTTACAGCATTTTTTCGGGAGGTTAGTCGCCATTTCCTGTGCAAATCTTAAATTCCAAAAATTGGATAAAAAGCTGCATTTGTCAGCCCAATAAAATATATACATGCAACACATTTTCCTTCTGATACATCACATCAGTTATAAACCTTCCAACAAGTACATACTCACTCCTTACTCTAGCTCTAATCTACAACGCCCAGAAATGGAGACCATATAATACGTGAGTAAAAATCCAAGATCTGTTATTTACCCAATCACATGCAGTGCCAGGGTCAGAGGAGTGAGGCAAGAAGAATCTCGAACTCTGAAGTCCTTTCTGTTGGCCACCCTCTCAACTTGCCGGGAAGCATAGAGAACATGGAATTTGCTAACCTCTGAAATGAGAGTCTGCACACATCACCTCAGGACTCTGAGTTAGTTAACTCTTCAGCCTCCATCTACTGGTGCACAAACCCTTATGTCTTTTGGCTTGGACTGGACCCAGGAGGGGGTGCCCGCATGGATTGACAGCCCTCACTGGCCAGTATTCCCCGAAGCCCATCCTGGTTGATACTATGGGATACTTCCCAGTGGTTCTGTCATGTCAGTAGGGCCTACCAGGCTGGAGCAGCCACGAACAAGCTACGTTTGTAAAGGGGAAAAAGTGTTGTGTGTGCTTAGAACAGTGCCACTATGCACTGTACCTTCGCTCACGCTTGCTCAGTAACCCAGCCCTAATCTGCCACTGTCCGCCTGCCCTCCTGCTTGCTCTTCATCTGCGCACCTAAACCAGGTGGCCTAGTCAGATTGCCAACCTTTCCTGACTTGTGCTACCAGTGAGTGAGTGGGTACTGGACCCTAGATGAGGAGCAATATGGCACTGCACTAATCTCTTACATACCAAGCAATTACATGTGGCAATTGCCATGACAGTGCCTGGTTCACATGTCACACAGTGAAATAAGGAAACACACCTGAATATGTATTTTACCTTTGGGGCACCGTGAAAATGCATTGCACCGGTGCTTCACTTACAGGGCTGTTTGTAGATGACCATGGCAATAGTACTACACAAGCAGATTATTTAACTAAGATACATTGTGAGAGCATGAATGACAATGATGTTCTACATACAGGGAATTATACAAACTAAAACGGTGATGGGTTACATAAATGGCAATGTAGAAACGTGCATGACATACAAAGCCACACCACCCACCTACGGCGCAGTGAGCACCCTGTAACCGAGAACTCATAGAACTGAATTCATATAAAATGTGGGGCACAAAGAAACACATGGATTTAGTGCTCTCAGACACATACTATATAGGAACTCCGAGCGTAGAGCCACATAATACGGTCATCTCGGGCTCCGGACCAGAGAATACATAATGACCCTAGTCTCAAGGCAATAAAATATACAAACCAACTCTCAACTTAGTGTCACAGAACACATGGAGAGTCTAAGGTCACGGCTTCATTGTACACAGGTATACAGAGTTTAAAGGCACATAAAACACATGGACTCTCTGGTTGAATCAAGGTCGTAAGGTCCTGCAGTGCTTTAAAAAGAGTAAAGGTAGCTTTGTTTGGTGAAGCTCCTTCTCTTAAGATGATTGGCAGGAAGAATTACAGAACGAGCATTGAAAATACAATAAAGAAATATTACATTTGTCCCTGATCATGCTTTATAGGGAAAACGTGTTTGTGGCAACTTTTGATGTGTAGACATACAGCTTGATAGACTTTTTTGGGGACACAAAAAGGTCCCATTTCTTTTTGACAAGTACTAATTTGTACACATCACTCCCGTGGAGCCTTTCCTCTTGAGGGATCTTTAGCTCGTGAGAGAATAGGCCGCAAGGCAATAGTCTGGTGCCAGGGCAGTTGCTGGGTTCGGGCCCTTCAGCTGTCTGGCTGGTACAGCACTGCCCCTTTTAAGACCACTCTCAGACACTGTGGTGCCGAGGGCTGGGTTGCAAAGAGTGTGTGTAAACGAGCTCTAGTGACCGTGAGAGTGGGGCCGGAATCATCCAGTGCAACCAGACCAGCCCTCGGGACCTCTCGGTGGGATGGTAGAACAGGTTAGTGTGCATGTGTTATGTTTCTTAAGACTGGCTACAGGGGGGAGCAGTTTCTCAAAGGAGGGAGAGCTGTGTGAGTGCAGAGCTGCCTGAGGCTGCACAAAGAGATACAAAACACTCTTGCCTGGCAGTGTGAAACTCCTGTAGAGAGGCGCAGGACGTGACTCGGATCACCAGTGGGGAGTATAACATAATCAAGCATAATTCCAGTGACGGTTAGCATCGTACATAACTCTCTCACTTCAGTTGTGTGTAGCATGAGAGTTTTAGTTTTAGGCAGAGCACGAGTCGGGGGTACACACGGGTGGACGGCGTCCACCCACTTTTTTCACAGGGTGAACGCCGTCCCCCTTGCCAAGAATTTGGGCCCCCACTGAATAATGTGCTGAACTCGTCCCGGTGTAATTCCCAAACACCGGGACACTTACAGCAGCGCCTGCATGTTGTCTGCTTTCCATCTGCAACAACATGGAGGCGGGAGGGGGCTTTCTAATTTAAGCCTTCTGCTGGGCCCATAACAAAGGCCGAATCTGAGGGTCAGCAGGCCTCCTTTTGTTCAAGTCTCTTGGCTAGGAGCAGTCAGGAGCCTCACACCTGATGCAAATGCAGCAGAGGGGAAACAAAGGCTCACAACTTGTTGGCACTTCACTCATACTTAAGAGAGGCATCTTTTCACTTTGTTCAGTCCCTGTTTAGGAGATATGCCTGCACTGTAAGAATGTCAGATGTGTTGGTCTCTCCCAGTATTTACAAGAAGCAAATTGCATTTATATAGAGCTTACTACAACCCGAGGAGGCGTTGAAATAATTTAAGTATCACTTTATCAATTTAAGTACCACTATTTTTTCTCTCTAGCCCTACTCATCCCAATGAAAGGTGTCACAGCGCTTTACATCAACACGTGCATATTACATGTACAATACATTATATAAGTTTGTAAATGAATGTACAGGACGTATTACATAAAAGTGGGTGATTGCAATGTGTAGAAGTCACATATCATCTTCCATAGCTCACTGTGCTATTATCCTCGCAATGCGCTCAAACGTACACGATAGACCTGCTAAACATATATGTGAGGCCTTTAGATCTGATGTCACTTCTTGTGATGCCACTTCCTGTAAAGTCATGGCTTGTGATGCCACTTTCTATGATGTCAATTCCTGTGATGCCATGTGTGATGTTGTGCGCCGTGATGTTGTGCGCAGTGATGTCGCGCGCCGTGATGTTGCGCGCCGTGATGTCACTTGCATACTGCCAACTAGGTGAGTCCCCCCACTTCTCTTTTTAGAACTTGTGCCCTGGTTTTAGGGACAACTCAAGGTGGTGCAGGTGGGGAAATAAAGGAGCTATTGAGCCACCACTTCCTGTTCATGCTACCTGTCACGTTTCTAACCTACGATCTCAGATTTCTGGTCATGTCGGGCGGCAGAGTGGCTTCTGTCCGGTGCGGATCTTTGCCTGCCGCTGTGTCATCAGAGCACCACTGGACTGGCCTTACTGGCTGGGCATGGATGCCCTCTGCAACAGTCATGGCTTTGCTCGCCATCGGGTCACTGAGAGCAGAGGACAGTTATTTATTGTGACACAACAGGTCCTGCTATCGGCCCCATCACTCTTGTAGTAACTCTGACACTTCTAGTTCTTTACAGCGGGGTCCATAGCAAATCCATCAGGCCATGCAGTTTGGACAAACATGCGCTGCTCAAACCTCCTATTATCATACACACTCCCCCATTGCACAACTGCATGTCCCGTGTTGTTGGAAGGGATGCATAGCAGCGCCAGCAATAGACGGACACTTGTATTTGTTATAGTGAAGCCAGATGCCGCAAGTCATAAGTCACTGGGAACGATTACACATTCAGAATGTTGATAAGGTGATGTGCGTGACAATTTCTGTACTTACGGCAATGACATACATACCTGAAATACGTTAATCTAACACCATACGAGATGTGTAAGGCTTGGCAGGGCAGCCTCTGCCTGTACAAATAGTAACCATGTCAAGGGTTATGCACGGACGCATGTTGGCGAGTGGGGCAGACAGTGCAAAATGTGTTAACTTAAGTGGCCCCTGATAGTCCCATGTATTCATAGTCTGACAACTGAGGCAAATGCCTGTTCCCCCGAGACCTGCGCTACACCGACACCTGCAGTCCTTCAATCAATCAATCAATCAATCAATCAATCAGGCGTTTGTTAAGCGCGACTACTCACCCGTAAGGGTCTCAAGGCACTGGGCGTAGGAAGGGGTGCAGGTTCCAGTCCATCAAGGAGGGGGTCTGTGGAAGAGCCAGGTTTTGAGGTTTTTTGCGAAGATGGGAAGCGATGCTGTCTGTCGGAGGTGGAGCGGAAGGGCGTTCCAGGCTCTGGCCGCGAGGAACGAGAAGGAGCGGCCTCCCGATCTGATCTTTCTGGTGCGGGGGACCACGGCGTAGGAGAGCTGTGCTGATCGTAGGGTCCTTTGGGGTGCGTGGAAATTGAGTCGGCTGTTCAGGTATGCTGGTCTGGTGTCGTGGAGGGCCTTGTGTGCGTGGGTGAGCATCTTGAAGGTGACTCTGGCCTCGATGGGGAGCCAGTGGAGTGTGCGCAGGTGCTGGGAGATGTGGAAGTGTCTTGGCAGGTTGAGGACCAGTCTTGCGGCGGTGTTCTGGATGTTCTGTAGCTTGCGGTGAGGTTTTTTTTATTCCGGCGTAGAGTGCGTTGCCGTAGTCGAGTCTGCTGGTGACCAGGGCGTGAGTGACGGTCTTTCTGTGTTCGAGGGGGATCCATTTGAAGGTCTTACGTAGGAGGTGGAGGGTGTGGAAGCAGGAGGACGAGACGGAGTTGATCTGGCGGTCCATTTTGAGCTCGGAGTCCAGGATGATTCCCAGGTTGCGTGCGTGGTCCGTGGGGGCGGGCGGGTTTCCGAGGGCGGGGGGCCACCAGGTGTCGTTCTAGGCGAAGGGGTTTGGGCCCATGATGAGTACTTCTGTCTTGTTGGTGTTTAGTTGTTGGCAGCTGTTTTTCATCCATTTGGCGACGGCTTCCATGCCTTCTCGAAAGTTCTGTCTGGCGGTGTTGGGTTCGTTGGATAGGGAGAGGATGAGTTGGGTGTCGTCTGCGTATGACACGATGTTGAGTCCGTAGTTTCTGACGATGGGGGCGAGTGGAGCCATGTAGACGTTGAAGAGCGTAGGGCTGAGGGAGGACCCCTGAGGGACTCCGCAGGTGGTTGGTGTAGGGTCAGAGAGGAAAGGGGGGAGTCTGACCCGCTGCGTTCTGCCGGAGAGGAAGGAGCGGATCCAGTCGAGGGCCTTGTCTTGGATCCCTGTGTCATGGAGTCTGCGTATTAGGGTGCGGTGAGAGACTGTGTCGAACGCCGCTGAGAGGTCGAGGAGGATGAGGGCTGCTGTTTCTCCTTTGTCCAGTAGTGTGCGGATGTCGTCTGTTGCGGCGAGGAGGGCGGTTTCCGTACTGTGGTTTTTTCTGAAGCCGCATTGGGAGGAGTCGAGGATGTTGTGCTCGTCGATGAATGTGGCGAGTTGGCTGTTGATGGCTTTCTCGATGACTTTCGCTGGGAACGGGAGCAGGGAGATGGGTCTGTAGTTTTTGAGGTCGGTGGGGTCCACCGAGGGTTTCTTCAGGAGGGGGTTGATCTCGGCGTGTTTCCAGTCGTCGGGGAACGAGGCGGTTGCCAGGGAGCGGTTGATGGTGTGGCAGAGCATGGGTGCGATGGTGTCGGCGGCTCTGTTGAAAATGTGGTGGGGGCAGGGGTCCGTGAGGGCCCCAGAGTGGATTGACTTCATCGTCTTCAGTGTGTCTTCGGTGGTGAGGGCTGTCCAGTTGTCGATCGTTGGCTTCAGGGTGTCAGGGTGGTTGGTGAGGGTTCAGTGTGTTGGTTGTCTTCGTCGAAGTTGTCGTAGATGCTCTTGATTTTGTGGTGGAAAAAGGTGCTGAGTTTGTCGCAGAGGTCTTGTGAGGGAGGGATGTCGGTGGACTCGCTGGTGGGTTGGGCGAACTCCTTGATGATGTTGAAGAGTTCTTTGCTGTTGTGTGCGTGAGTGGAGATTCTGTCTTCAATCGCTTTTTTCCTCGTTTTTCTGATGAGTTGGTGGTGGGCGTTGGTGGCGGCTCTGAAGTTGTTGTGGGCTTTTGTGGATTTGGTGTTCCTCCAGGCCTTTTCGAGGCGGCGGCAAGTGCGTCTGGACTCTCGAAGTTCGGTGGTAAACCATCTAGCTTTCTTGGCGTGGGTGTTGTTGTTTTTCTTGAGGGGGTCTATGGTGTCGGCGCTGTCGGAGATCCATCTGTGCAGGGTTCGGGCTGCGGTGTTGGGGTTGTCATGTTCCGTGATGGTTGGGGTGGAGTTGCTGAGTGATGAGGTTAGCTGGTCGTCGGTGATTCTGGTCCAGTTTCTTCATGGGAGCAGGTGCTGGTGTCTGTGGATGGTGGGTGTTCTGAAGGAGAAGTGGACGCATCGATGGCCTAGATCGGCCTTCCCTAAACGAGCCAATTACATAAACTAACTAAATGGGCTTGGGCCCGGCCGCTGCAGTGGCGGATGGTGCCATTTGAAAATGGTGGGGCGTAAAATATGTGGATGAGAGGTTATAAAGGAGCGAGGTCAGTTAAAAATATATAAAGGGATTTCCAAGTGCTCTGCCATTGCCAGACATGGTAACTTGAGATTGGGAATCGATTTCATTTGCATTGCAGCGCTTTACATGAACACTAGTTATAATAACAAAATGTCACGTTCGTTTTTTTAGGCATGAGGAGGTTAAGTGATCGGACCAGAATCACAGGATGTTGAGCCAATGCTGGGACTCAGTGTTCAGTTATACATAACTATAACTAAGTCCAGCACACTGAGCACAAATAATGTTCACCGAAAAAACGTAACAGGGGTCCCCTCGGGCATGGCTACTCCTCACACTGAGTCTTCTGGAGGCAGCAGGACAGGATACAGAGCGGGCGAGGGTGCGCCTCAGTGCAGGTGGCGGTACTCACGCACCCCTGGATCTTTCTTTATATATAGGTACCAAGTCTCCTGCGACCTTCATTAATTATTAGTGAACCCCAATCACTACTTCACCTCCCAGCCACACAGACTCTCGACAAACAGCTGATGGGATTAGGGGGCAGTTGTCCCTTCTGGGGCTAAAGTCTGACGGATGTCCTCTACTGCTTCCTTCCGTGTTTACAGCTAGTTACATGTTTACAGCCTTCACCAGGACTACAGGGGGGTGAGGTGGGGGGGAGAGGGGGCTCAGAAGCTGGGCCTCAGGGATAGCGGGTGGGCGGAAGTAGCTGGATGGGCTCGACCTTTCACAGAACCTGACAGAGAGTTTAAGAGATTTATAGAGGGACACCGAGCCTTTCACTTGGCTCCTGGCTCTGGCCTTTCACTTCTTGGTAAAGGTGCATTGGTGCAGAGTCGTTCACCTCTCTCCGGGGTGGCTTAGGGAACCGACAGGCAGCACTTACTATGTCACTTTGTGGTGGGTCACTTACCAGGACCAAATGACGTGGGGTGGAGAGCTCTAGGTTACTTTCTGTCAGGCGGAGCTTAACCCTTGTCTTTTCCACTCCGTCCCGGGGCATGATGAGGCGGTAATAAAGCCATACTGTGATTGGCCATGTTCTTCAGGGAAGCCAAACCTGCTGCCTCCAAGACTAGGCCTACTCCTCACCTCTCTTAAGCCTATCCAGACACTGCTCCTATGCTCCAGGATTGGCTGGAGCAGCCAAAGTCAACGCTCCTTTGGAGACCGGAGAGGCTGCAACTGTGATCACCGGCTCACTAACGTTGTGCTGGTGGAGAGGCCTCAAGTGTGCATGTCGGGTTGGTCGTAGGAAGACCCCCCAACAACCCGACATGCGCACTAATAGTTCAGACCCAGCCAGTCTGAGTCTCTCTGCCTGCTGTCCATAAGATGCCCTCCCTCCCACATGATTGGAAGACTAGGCAACACCTGCTGTGCACTGCACTCGGCTAAAATAAAAACGGCCATGGCCAGGAGTATAAACATTTATAATTGCTGTTAACATAACATTTTTAATGGGGTCAGGGGGCAACAAATACCGGTGGGGCAACGCCCTTGCGCCCCCATGGAGAAAACCACCGCTGGACAGCTGTCAATTTCTTTTTACTGTCCTGTGTCCTTACCTGGTGAACTCCCTACCGACTCCTTCACATACATCCACGAATCAGTCACAACAGAAACCTTCAGTGCTGAGCGCAAGCAACCATTTGGGGTGTAGTTCACTAGCTGCCGGCACTGCAGTAAATCATTCATGTGTCTGACTGTGTGAACACCACAGACAGACACGAACTGCTGTTAAAATGGTGTCCAGCTCCAGAATGAACAAACTCGCATGTGGGAAGCAGTCTCAGACATGCCAAAAGTCGAGTCTGCGCAGACCCAATTTCTTGGCTTCCCGCCTGTCACACCCTTTCCCAACTCGTCACAGGATAGGGCCCCACCCACACCCTGTAACGAGTTGGGAAATGTAGAGCTTAGCGCTACAGGGCTTACATCTAAAACGACCCGGGCTAACTTTACCTCCACGTCATCAGGGTGTGGAGACGGGCCTTGATGCTAGGTATTTGCCAAGCTGATGACCTCACAGGCCTCAGGGCTTTGAGATTTTCAGCCCAGCAAATACCCGCCAGCCCAGGGAAGCAAGTAGTTAAAGCGCCGTCACGTGTTCGCATTGTTATGGAGCACAACAACAAAGCCGGTGTCGGTGAGGTCGCAGACAATGCCCCCAGTTCTAGAAACTTACAAGGGGATATTTTTTTAATTAAAAAACATATTTTAAGCATTGCTATGATTGTTTAGTTTTTCTGTGAATGTAAAGGGGGGGAGCACCGACGCCCGTGCACAGAAACTGCCGCTGGCTTTATCTGAGCTATTTTGCCAGCTTGATTTTCTGCACAGGGAAGGCAGCAACAGTGCAGGCCAGCTGCACTTAAAAGGTCTTTTGTAAGCTTAGTCCTAGGATTTGGGTAATCTACTCCACATTCATGCAGCAAATTAACACAGACCTTGTGGGTGTGTCAAAATGTGGGTCTTCATCAAGCTTATGTGGCACAAACAGTCAATGACAACTGGGCAACATTCAATGTCCAATCACTTTAGTGTAGTCGGGAAGTTAACATTTCAAACTACAGAGTTCTGACAGGTTTTCAAACAGCTTTAAGGGGGCAGTGGTGTTGGGGTGTGTAGCCTTGTCATTCTCCAAGCATGGTTTGTAGACTCTAGTGGCTAAGAGTGACCATTCAAAGAATATTGTGGCTGTGTTCTAATGGAAACCCATGGATATATCACTCAATCTAAAAAGTTGAGAAAGGGCTGACCTTGTCATTTTACATGGGCAGTATTCATCTTGTAGCTTACTTTTGCATGAACAGAAAACCAAATTCACAAACAGCTATGGATAACCCTAGCCACAATTTACTATGGGTGATCACGATAATTTCACTATCATTTTACTGGTCATAGTAATATTCCATACATTAAAAGTTCAATTATTGCATTAAGTATTATGATCACAGTAATACTAATTATTGTGTGCGATTGTGTATTTACTACTTAGTATTTTTAAAAGAAGCAACAACAAAGATGTTATTCTATTACCAGACGTCACTGGCATTAATTTACATGGGATGCTAGGAAGCATCTCCTCTGCGTTCAAATATTGCATCCCAAAACTATCAATATGCTACTACAAACCTGGACCTAGGCAAAAGGGTTTGAGGGACCAAGGGATGAAGAGACCACTTTTGGGTCTATTCTGTCAACAGCTCACCAAAGCTTTCCTTGGGGAGCACTAACTATAGACGGTATAAATCCTTTCTTTTTTGAGTCCTTAAACATAGCCAGTAGAATGCATGGGTAACTTTAGGGGCAAAGGAAACCAGCATTGGCATAGCCAATAGGTCTCGCCTTTGGGACCTTATAAGTGTTTAGCCATGCAACACTTGATGTTGTTGCACCAAGGATATTGTGCTGGATAACTAAACACTTATAAGGTCCCAAAGGCGAGACCTATTGGCTATGCCAATGCTTGTTTAATTACTCCTATTTGGTTGCCAAACGGGACACTGGGAAAAACAGAGATGTTCACAGGATCACACAGGGTGGCTTAGAATGAAATGTCTGACAAATAGCTTCCAAATCTTCAGAACTGAACCAATTGAGCCCTTATTAACATCCATATTCAAAATCGCCAACAAGCTGTGCACAAAGCGACCAGGCATACACAGGAAACGGAAGTCCAATTACAAAGCAGTGTCGGCTCCAATGAAGTGCGTCTGGTTTGAATTAGCACCAAATGGAAGTTAGAACAAATCTGCAGACAGTGAAACTGAATTGCATGTATTTAAATGGCTGGAGGGCGGGAGATGAAAACACTGTTGTGACTGTAGGGAGGGAGAAAGGGCTCCCTTTACATATGCAACGAACACTTGTGTTATCTTGAAGCTGCTGATAACACTTCCTGGAAAACTGGCATTTTGTAAATGAAGTGGGAGAGGAGGAGTGGAGCTGCAGATAGAAGTGGAGCCTTGAGTGACACCAATCCTTCTGGCTACCTTGAGCACACTTCACTTTGTGCATGAGTTGTGGGCGCTACAGGCTGGAGTCGGCCTTGCTGTGAGGGGTATCACTAATCAAAGGCTGTGTCTGGTAAGCTGGCTGACTGGCTTTCTCTATCAACAAGCAATTGAAATTTTAAGGACCACATGGTTCAAAAAAAAGTAAGCTACAAAGATAGTCATCCCTGTAAAAAAAACTCGCTGAGCTCCTGCTATAAGTGACGTGACTTCCCATGGCTCTAAGCTGCATCATTTGCATTTAAAAGCAAAATTTCTGTAAACCTGTCAGTTTGGTGATAGATTTTTACAATATTTTTTGTGTATAGTACATTCAAAAGTGCGTTATAACGCCCTATACATAAATTAATTAATGTAGCAAGGGAGTTCAGCCGTCAATGTACATTTTTAAGTTATGCTGTCAGAGTTACTTTTATGCTGATAATTAACAGTGTCACAATCGTGGACTGTGCAAGCTATAGTAACAATTTATTGAAAAGTTGAAATTACTTCAATGCTGATTTAGGGGCTTCTAATGCAATATGTGACCCTTTAGCGAAAGCAAACAATTTTAAAACAAACCATTTCTGAAACAAAAAAATTGAAGCGCTGTAAAACAGTTCGGTCTGCCAGCAGAGGCGCCTATGCAGCCTTTGTAATGAGAAATACAATCGTCTCTCTCCCTGCAGCAAAGGCATGCTAATTTTCCACAAAACATTCTTCAAAACAAACTCCACAAGCATTGTGCTCCCGCTATAAAACAAACCATCCTGGAAACCAAGGCGCCTAAACTGCTTTTGTTTCTAGTAATGAAAAAATAAATAAAGGTAAAAACGTAATCGAGGAGCAGTAGGAATCACTAACAAGGACGCGAGTGGTGCGCGCGCGTGCGCCACAGCAAGACATCTGGTTTTAATTATCGCGCCCGTGTCAGGGCACGATAATTGAAACCACATGGCGCCCGTGCGGGTAACCGCAGGGAAAAGGCCATGACGCACGAGCGTCTGGTCAGCTTTTTCAAACCCCCACATAAAGTCTTCGCCAGAAGCAGCGCTTGCGCGCTACTCTAGGCTCGACCAAAAAATGGCAAGATTTGTCTGGTGATGCTTCCATCCTTGCACAAGCCAATGCTAACTACCATGATTGTTCACTCTTTCACCGGATGGTACCATTATAGTAAACTGCTGAAATAAGTGCCGATCAATACGCAGCCTTCCGTTCGGGTAATCATGATAGAAGCATTCATGTTGGGATAAGGAGACATTTCAGTGGACTTGGTTACATAATTTAAAGGCATACCACATCAGCACGCTGGAACAGAAGATCATCCATGTAGCCTTCAATTCTCTTGCTCTGTCATTAGAGAACGTTGTGATGCAGATAAACAACCTGACAACCTTATACTATATAAAAGAGCTACCTGGTCTTTTTAATATTGCTTGATTAGAAAACATAAAAGGAGAGGCATGCTAAACACAACAAGCATTGGCATAGCTAATATGTCTCACCTGGTTGACCTATTGGTTTTGCCAATGCTGTGCAGCATCACGAAAAGGAAAAATGTTTTTTGCTGATCCTGTGCAACATCTGCAAAAAAAACAAACAGGTGTGATGGTGCTGCTCCCTACTGGTAGACACGTCATTCTGCTGGTGTGTGCAGGCGAGATTATGTAGATGTGCATAAGTGACACCATGCAAGCATGTGCCAGAGAAATGACAATAGCACCATGTTCTTTTTTTATTTATTAACTAATCCAATAATGCACACACCACATTGATCGGTAAATAAAAAATTATACAAATTTAAATAGCACTTTTTGCAATGTGGACCATCCGGGCAGCAAATGGCAGCTTCGGGACCTTCAAAAGACATAAAATGAAAAACATATGTAATAAACTGTGAGAGTAGGGGAGCAATGGAGGAGCTGGTGGGGATGGGGCAATAAATGGCAGCTGCCAGGCCCTCCAAAAAATAAATAAAACTGAAAGTGTTTATGTAGGAAAGCGTTCTTTCTTTGCATGGTTACCCCCCATATTTGCCTGACATCTGATGCAACCCAACTTGATGTGCCCTGGGTCCCTGCCAGTCAGGTTCCCAGGGCCTGTGTTCTTTCTCAAAATTGGACCTTTGAATCCACAATTGGCACATCCCTGACCACAGGCAAGCCTGTTGTAAAAGGTACCATGGGTACCAAGGGCACTGCGACCAAGGAAGGCCTCTGAGGGCTGCAGCACCTATTGTGCCACCCTTAGAAGCCTAGCACCTTAACCCACACACTCTGCCACAGCAGGCTGTGTGTTTTGGTGCAGAGAAAAGTAAAGAGTAGACATGGCACACACTCCTACATGCCATGCCTGCAATCCCCTGCCTAAGGCCTAGGTAAGTCACCCCTTTAGCAGGGTGCACTAGTCCTAAGGTGAGGGTACAGAGGCATGAGCCCAGTACCCTTACAGTGTCTAAGTCCATTCATAGACATTGTATGTGTAGTAAAGCCATAAAGAATATATGGTCCGGGAGTTGGTAACTACGAACGCCAAAGCTCCATAATGGCTTTACTAAAAAACTGGGAAGTTTGGTAGCAAACTTCTCAGCACATTAAACCCACACTGATGCCAGTGTGGGATTTAATGTAAAATGCACACAGAGGGCATCTTAGAGATGCCCCATGAAAATTGACCAGCCCTGGTGTAGTTTCTGAATGGCTGCCCGACATTGCCACCACCTGTGTAGAGGGCCTCTGCTCTCTGGGTCCAGGAACAAAGCCCATCATGGGCAGAGGTGTCATGCCTCCTCCCCCAGGATGGGCTCCGCCCATGAAAGGGGAAGCTTCAAAGACTTGCCGCCTTTGGACGCTGTCCCTGCCTTTTGCTGCCCCCAGCAACTGGCTCCCACCGGTTCTGACCCCCACTTGGGTGGGACAATCAGTGGGAAATTCAATCTAGGAAGAGAGGTGTGCCCACTGTTGCCAACCCCACCCCTCAGGTGAGGAAAGCGAGGTGAAGCACACATCTCAGTCCCCTCCATCTTGAAAATGAGGGGACTAAGTCAATTAAGAAGAGGCTCATGCCCCCTCCCAATGGAGGGAAGCCTATTAGGGGGTGTACTCACCCCAAGGAAGGGACCCATTGGTCCCAACTTTACACACCCCTTTAACGCCCCTAAAACTAGTATTTAGGGGTGACCCTGAACCTTGCCACCTGAGATTCGAGGAAGAAAGAAGAAGGTCCGAAGAGCCGTGCTGACCCAAGAAGAAACCGAGGACACCAACTAACTTGGCCCCAGCCCAACAAGCCTGTCCCAACAGCGACCTGCCTACAGTGAAGAAACTGGGGTGTCCAGCAGCAGCAGACCCCCAGAGCTCGTAGGACCTGCCATGCACTCAGCTAACAGACTCTGTCTCCCGTGAGCACCGGATTTGCGCAAACCAAAGACTAATCTTCAGAGTCCGGACTCCGTGATTCTGCACCAGACTGCACCTGGCCGCCACGGGCTGAGATCGAGTGGCCCCCATACTCCAAAGAGGTCCCGCGGCAATCCTAAATTGGGATCCGGTGACCCCTGACCTCCCACAAGCTTTGAAACTAAACCTGCAGCTTTATTTGAAGGGTCTCCCCCGACCATGACCGAAGGCTGTAAGACAACCGTTCCCTTGACCGAAGCGGTCCAGGAAGTTCGACCGGGTCTGTCCAACAGACGCCAACCATGACCGAATGCAGCCTAAGGAAACCGACCCCTAAGACACCCCAGCCCTCGATGCCTACACGGCCTTGGGTGGCCCAACCGACGGTGTCCAAGCATCCTCCCAGATCCCCAGCCGCCTTCCTAGACGTGGGTCGCCTCCAAGAAATCTCCCCAACCGAGCCAGCAGCTTTCCAAAACTGACAGATTCCACTGAGAAACCCAGGGACCCCGACGTCCACTTTACCTCCTGCACCCGGACGCCTCGGTGCCGCTGGTAGTGCAATTCTTGTGCTGGTTGTTGGCCCCTGCAGTGATGACCGCAACCGTAGGAGCTTGCCTCCCACACCCAAGAGGCCTGCTTTTCAGCAGACCCCAACAAAAGGCCCCCCTTAGCCCGGTGGCTAATGTTTGGCCCCTGCACTCTGCACCCGGCCGCCCCAGTGCCACTGGTGGTGCAACTAGACCACAAAACCTCAACCTCGTAAGTCAAATACTTATATCAGAGTTCGATAACCATTTTTCCTCCCACAGGGACCCATAGTAGGAGATTTTGGGCCAAGACAGTATTCTATGTAGAATTGCTAATGTATGGGGAAAAGTGAGCACTATTGTAAAGTAATCCGAAAGTAACCAAAGAGTATTTACTGTGCAATTCCAAATATTCTGAAAAGCAATATCAACCTGTAACTGTTACAAGAACAACTGCATTTCCTTGAACAGTTGTGTATTTGCAAGTATTTATTACCTACCTGTACCAAGTCCTGCTTGGTTCTATAAATAAACCGTAAGTATAACTTTTTTATACTTACCTAATTGGTCTGGATTCCGTCTCTGAGTGTGTGACATCAGCCTTCATTGATTGAATACAATAAATGCTTAAGACACCCTCCTGATAAGCCTAGCTGCTCAACTACACTACCACAAATAGAGCTGTTAGTGGTTATCTAATTTAGCCTCTGCTATACCTCTGGGGACCCACTGGACTCTGTGCACACTATACCTTACTTTGGTATAGTATATGCAGAGCCAGCTTCCTACAGTTTACCTTTACTTTGAGGTCTAGAAAGAAAGGGAAGAGCGGGTGGCGGGGGCTTGTGTGCAGGGGAAGCAGCTGGAGATGGGTAGTTAAAGGTGGTACAAGCACAAAAAAAGAGAGCAAGAAAACATGCACTCTTTTGGAGCACTTAACGAAAAAGTATTTCCCTAAATGCAGGCAGATGAAGCATACAAGCTATCAGTTCAAAAGCATGGTAAAGAGGCAATGTCTCAGGGGAGGGACAAACAGAATAGGAAGAACAGCGTTCAAATAAAAAGCAAGGAAATGAGAGTGACAATAAAGCCAATCAGTGGTAAACAATGAGTGTGCTCTAAGCCCACTGTAATTTTTATCTGGTACGCCAGATCGAACAAGCATTGGCAAAGCCAAAAGGTCTCGCTTTTGCAAGAGACAGAGCTATTGGCATTATAAATAACATTGTGTTTTACCCATGTGTTATGGAGTGGAGTGGATGTATGTGGTGTTGAGTAGAAGTTTGTGAGTTGTATTGGAATTGTTAGTTGTGGAATTGTGTGGCGTGGAATTGTGTGGTGTGAAGTGGCTTTGTATAGTGGAATTATGTGGCATGGTGTGCAGTGGATGTGGATAGTAATTATGTGATATTGAGTGTAGTGGAATTATGTGGAGTAGGATTGCGTGTCATGGAGTGTAAATATGTGGAGGAGTATTTTTGTGTTGTGGAGTGGTATGTAGTCAGTTTAATTATGTGGTGTAGTGTTCAATTTTGTGGCATGATGTGGAATTTTGTGGTGTGGATTGGATGTATGTAGTGTGTTGTGTAATTGTGTTGTTGAGTTGAATTATCTGGTTTGATGTTGAATTATGTGGTGTGGAATGGAAATGTGTGGAGTTGAATTGCGTGGTGTTGATTCTGAAGGCTTTACCCTGGTCTTAAATCACTCTGGTTGGGCTTCTTGTTCCCAGAAGCAATCTCGATAGCTGCCTAGGCTTGACCTAAACAGACAAGTTGCTACACATCTTCCGTAACCTTGCAAATGGCAAAGGCATTGGGGGTCACAGCATCGGAAAGTCTCCCTCCCTTCAAAACGATTACTGTTTGGAACACATAGTGTTATGATGTTGCACAGCACACCTAACATGTACACATAACAAAACTACTATACACCAGCTCAACTTGGTCCTTATTTCATCCAATCGAGAAGGATGAAAGGCCAAGTTCAGGACATGAACCTGTATTTTTTAGATGACACGCAAATGTCTGCAGCTGAAACAAGGAGCACATTTACATAAATGCGGCGACAGGATGAAGACACACGTATGATGATTTTCGAAGAAGTGTAAACAGTGGCAGCAGGACACGTAGGGGGTGCTGGACCCATATTGTCAAAAGATAGCAATGTGGGTAGGGGACAAAAGCCCACAGACAAGACAGCAACCTCGAGCGCTTGCGGGAATGTTTACCACAAGAAAATAAATGCCAACATCTTCATGCAGCAACCTAGACCAGTAACTTGTGATTGCAAACAAATTATGTTATCTGCCCATGCTCAAAAAGAATACCTAAATTAAATTCCTTAGTTCGGTAACGTAATCTATGAGTTCGCACTAGGTAACAAAGCAAATCAGGTAAAATGCGAAAGATGCTCAGGAGAAGCACACACATAATATTTTGAATCACAAAGGAGGGTAACATTGACGTGTGTAAACTATTGCAATATGGTTTTGGGCGATAAGTCCATAGGCGAAGCTGCATTGTGCAGTGCTGGAATAAGAGTAAGGGGATTTCACATCAAGACACACTGTTTTATAGCGACACAGCATGAAGATGGAAGAAGCTCATACACTCAGAGACGGCTAAAAAACTATTTTATTTTTCTTGTGGGCTTAATTACAACGTTATTAAAATCTCATGACTGTGCAAAAATGCCGGATGGAAGAATAGGTAAACGTATGTTCAAAGTTAATAACCCCACATTAGCAAAGTAACCAGACAACCACCATGGGAGCTTTGTTAAATGCAGTTTTTCTGTACACAACTAAAACCGCAATACGTCCTACAGTAATATAAAGCTCCCCTTGAATCGTAATGTGACTACATTTTAATCATAAAAGGCTGGTACATTTTGGACTAATACAGGTATAAGGGTGTGCACACGTAAAAGACAGAACTACTGTTCCAGGGAAAGGAATGTGCTCCAATTGGAGCACAGGCCCTCACACACCCAAAAGGGTATCATGTTTCATCATTGGACTAGCTCCTCGCCAGGCTGGTGCTGCAATGCCTGATGGGCATCCAGTAGGGGGCTCTTTGCCATAGGTCTTTTAATAGACATATGGTGAAGTGAGGGTGTCTGAGCTTTTGTGATGTGTAGGGTGGTGTAAAGTGTGATTTAAAATATGTGTTGTGCAACTCAGTGTCAGAACCTTTTAATGATTGAGCTCACTAACCTAATTAAAAGAAAGATGTGCTAATTTAGGAAATAATGAACCTAATTGGCATCATGAATTTAGTAATTTAAAACATCAGGTCAACATGTTTATCACGTCAAATTGTCGCAAGGGTCAGGTGGCGATTCTTCAGGACCTATTATCAAAAGACCTACACTACACTTATAACCTGGTGCCAGATGTGTAGGAATAGAATATTTGAATCACCAGTCATACACTAAATAAACGGTAATATTATACCTTAGTGTTTTGAAAGTAAGTCAACCCCATGCGGGTATTGCATCAAGCCTCATGAAAACAAGCAGAGGAAAAGCTCAGTAAACCTCCCCGATGCATTGCAGCGTCTCCCGCAAGATATTCCCCGGCTCTGCTGTCTCGAAGACATTTTGAACTAAGTCAGTAATGTATCAATTAGTTCAGTGCCTTTAAAATTGAACACCCCCAAAAAAGTTTATGCCAGAAAATAAACTCCCTTTGCCACAGATTAAAAAGACAAACATGTGGCCATTTAAAACTAAAATGTGTTGTACTAAGTGCATTTTTAAAATCCCTTCTCCATTAGAACTCCCAAATAATTAAAACAATTGTTTGATTTAATTTTAACAGCTATAGTGTTGCTTATAGCCTTTAGCCAAACTTTATCTGTGTCGAAGCTTGTGGCAGACTCGCACCTTTTTGGCACGAAACTAGCACCAGGTTGGAGTAACATGTGGCCTGGGAAAGAAAAAATCTTGCAGGCTCTGTTAACAGAAGAGTCTGCTTGCCTATCTGAGTGAATACATTAGCATCTGTTACGATTCTTATCAATACTACAAGCTGCATTTGAGATGTTGGGAAACAGAAAGGAATTGAGTTAAACACCATAAACTACAGGATGTTACATTGCCCCTAAAGCCAACACAAATTAAATGTTAACATCTTTGCGCAAATGCCAAGTGTTTAAAGTGTGCCGTAACATGGCATCAACATTTTGTGAATGTGAGAAATTGTGTATAGTGTCTCAGGACCAAAAGCTCACAAGCCAAACAAAAACCTAGAGCACTGAAGTGTGCTCCAAGCGTACAGCAACATAGTATAGGCATCTGTTGATTGGGATCAGATGATAGAATCTCCCCGTACTGGAACAAAAAGCTAAATTTACAATCTAAGCGTTGGAGCTTTAGAGCACTGAAGTGAAGGTGGGCCAATTGCACAAAAGCACCCAGTTTAAAGCACACAAGCAAAAAAGAAACCTAGAGCACTGGATTGTGCTGCAAGCGTACAGCAACATAAATTCAGCATTTGCTGAATGGGATCAAAGCATATACTCTCCCTGTACTGAGACAAAAAGCTAAAATTCACCATGTTAGCTTAGGGACACTGGAGTGAACGTGATAAATTGCACAAAAGCACACGAATGGTGTGTTTTCAAGGTGACAATCTAAGCTTTACAGCACTGCAGGGAAAGTTAGGGAATTGCACAAATACAGTGCGTGCGCAAAAAAAGCCGTGTTTAAAGCTCACAAGCGAAACAGAAACCTCAAGCACTGGAATGTGCTCCGAGCGTATAGCAACATAGCATCCGCATCTGGTGTTTGGGATCAAAACACATAATCTCCCTGTACTGAGACATTCAAAAATTTAAATTTACAATGTTAGTTTAGGAGCGCTGAAGTGAAAGTGAGAAATTGCACAAAAATACACAGTGCGAGACACGAATGCTGTGTTTTCAAAGTGATCAACAACATGGACCATATAACTGGAAAACTTTAAACAAAGCACGCACCATCAGAAGAAGCGCATTTGCTTAAGCACACACGAAAATCGCGTCCTCCTAAGGGCAGTTGGTTCACCACCCTTAAAACACATCTTTCCAAAATCCTGTGTCAAGACAAAATAAGAAAATAGTCAGTCGAAAACAACATAAATGTCCATTGAAGAAAGAAGACGTGAAAGGGCCAGCCGCCATTGGCGGGAACGAAAACGCAAAAGGCGAGACAATTGGGATGAATTCACCATCCAAAAGAACTGGATTTTAGAATCAATCATTTTTATTATATGGATAACCATGGGTTCGAACACAGCCTACTGCCTACATCTCGAGGCCGGCAGAGCGGAATAGAAATGCATTTACACAGCGTTGAGGCCTACATCCCAGAGGACGGCCCCCGCAATACCATTCACATCTGGCAGCAGATCCGATCGTCCCATAGAAGTCCTCCACCATTTTATATCATAGTTCAAACAAAACCCCATAACAAACCCACTTCCCTTACCCTCCTCCCCCTCCCCTGTCTCCGCATCAGATTTAAACATACTGTAAAGAGCTCACTGCCAGGGCCCACTCAGTGTACTAGTGTTGCTCCATTCCGCCGTACTAAACCGAAGCCGCCGGCTCCAGCGGCAGCAGCCGGAGGATCTGCAGAAATTTAGGGCATGTCACCTCCCGCATATCCTTTGTGAGGATTTGTAAGTAGGGGGCCCACAGCGTCGCAAACTCTCCGCCCCTCCCGTCTACACCCAGCGAGAGGCGCTCCATTGCCAAGAGCTGCCAGAGGTGATGAATCCAGTCCATCAACTCAGGCACCGAGGCCGACCCCCAATGCGCTAAAATCACCTGTCGCGCCGCCAGCAGCGCCATAGCAATCTGTCTGCCCCTTAGAGATTTCAGCGGGAAGGCTTTGGGATGTGAAAGGCCCAACAGAGTGTATTCAGGGGCGCGGGGTAGGGTAATTTGAAATGCATTGTCAATATTGTCGAGGACTGCTTTCCAATAGCGCACCAATTTCGGGCAGCGCCATAGTAGGTGAACTAGAGTCCCGGTAGCGCCACACCCCCGCCAGCAGAGGTCTGATTTGGATTTGTCCCAGCAGTGCACCCGGGCCGGGGTATAGTACCAATATGAAGCTACCTTAAAGGCGGATTCCGCGCCTGCTGTGTTATGTGCTGTGTGGTGTGCTCTGTATAGAATATGCTCCCATTCCTTGGGTGTGAGGGGTCTCCCAGTTCAGTCTCCCAACGCACCTGAGCCTTCGTACGGTGACCTGCCGGACGCGCCATAATCATAGCATATAATTCAGAGATGAGCTTTCGATCATCCGCTTTGCGCACAAGCCATTTTTCAAACTTAGTGAGGGTACGCGACATGTGGGCAAAGTTGGGTAGGCTCGTCACCCAATGCGCCACTTTCGTGTAGGAGAATGCGTCCGAGGCCGGGAGCGCGTAGTCTGTCTGTAGCCGGGCAAAAGGAATCAGCCCCTCCAAGTCAAAGAGGAAACCGACCCTCTTACATCCCTCCTCCCGCCACCGTTGAAAGACCGGAGACGCCTGACCCGGGGGAAAGTCGGGATTGTCCACAATGGGGGTCATAGGTGATGGGAATGACGTCCATCCCCTCGCAACAGCAAGTCGATCCCAGATCCTGAGCGTAGGCGAGGTGACGGGAGAGGAATAGAGTCCCCACGCTCTGTGTTTGCGTGGTAGCCACAGTTCCCGCCAGATATTCACTCCCGCCACCGTTTGGTCCATGAAATTCCAATGTTTGCTAGACATTGGTCTATTCCATTCCACTAGGTATCGGAGGCAGGCCGCCTGATAGTATGCCCCTATGAGTGGGAGACCTAAACCGCTCTGCTCTTTTGTGGCTGTCATTTGCTGTAACGAGAACCGCAGCTTCCTACCCTCCCAGATAAACTTATTAATAAGGGCTTGCAGCTTTTTAAGGGTACCCGGCGGTGGGGTCAGCGGCAGCATCTGAAATAGGTATAAGATGCGGGGCAAGACTGTCATCTTCACTGCAGCTACCCTCCCGTACCAGGCCAACCGGAGACGCGACCAGGCGTCCAGCGCCTTGGTCGTGGACTCCAGCAACAAAGCATAGTTGAGGGAAATTGTCTTAGCGATTGTTGGCGTCACCTTAACTCCTAGGTAGGTCACCTCGGAAGTAGTCCAAGGGAACGAGAAGTCCTCCTGCAGGGCCTCCAGTTCCTCAGCAGGGATAGAGATATTGAGGACCTGCGATTTCGTGAAGTTGACCTTGAACCCCGAGGCCGCCCCGAAAGCCGCAAGCTCATCGGACAGCGCCTGCAGCGTAGTCCGAGGTTGGGAGAGCGAGAGGATCACATCGTCCGCGTACAAGCTAATTTTGTGAATGTCCGCGCCAAACTTGAGGCCAACCACCCTGGGATTCGCCCGGATTCGCTGGGCAAACGGCTCCATGTAGAGCGCAAAGAGAAGCGGTGATAAGGGGCACCCCTGACGGGTTCCCCGCTCAATGGAGAAAAGGGCCGACCTGCAGCCATTAACCCGTACAAAGGCCTTGGGGGCCGCGTAAAGGCACTTAATCCAGCGCAGGAAATTGTCTCCAAAACCATACTTGCGGAGCACCGCAAACACGTACCCCCAATCAACGCGGTCGAAGGCCTTCTCTGCATCTATAGATAGCAAAAAGGCCGGGGTCCGAGCGCGGCGCACCTGGTCGAGGAGATGCAGCAATCGCTTGGAGTTATCTCCACCCTGCCTGGTGGGAATGAAACCGGACTGGTCCGGGTCCACTGCGTCCGCCATAAGGGGATTCAGGCGCGCCGCCAGGATTCCCGCAAATAATTTCGCATCAATGTTCAGAAGCGAGATGGGACGGTAGGACCCGCAGTCTCGGGAGTCCTTCCCCGGTTTCGCCGCCTCCGACATCGAGGGGGTGACAGCACCTGTATCAAGAAAGGAGTTAAAGAGCCGCGTTAAAAATGGAGCCAGCTCCACGCAAAATGTTTTATAAAAGGAGGCTGAGAATCCGTCCGGCCCCGGGGACTTAGCCAACTTCAGCCTAGAGCTGGCTCCTATCACATCCTCTACCCGAATCGCCAAGTCCAGACTCTCGGAGACTGTTTGCGGGAGGGGGGATATATCACAATCGCTCAAATATGGGAGTGGGTCATGTGAGCCCGAGGGCTGGTCCGCATAGAGACGGCGATAGAAGTCGCGAAAGGCCTCCACTATCTTATCATCAGCTGTCTGTTCAGCTCCACCGTGGGCCCTCACGGATTGTATGAGGGACCTCTGTGTCGAAGCTCGTAGCCTGTGTGCCAGCATTTTCCCACACTTATCGCTGCTAAGATAGAATGTGTGGCGCAGCCGCAGCAGGGCGTGTTCCGCCCTATCGAGATCTAGGTGTTTAAGCATACGTCTGCGATTTTCAAGTTCGCGCCATACCCGCGGAGCTCCGGTACGTTTATGAATCACCTCCAGCTCTCTCACTGCCCCTTCTAATTCCGCGCGCTTCTCCCTGCGCAGAGCATTGTAAGTCGCGGCCACCGCAATAAACTCTCCTCGCGTCACTAATTTCATTGCCTCCCAAACCGCCGCAAGAGGAGTAAACCCCACATCATTGTTTTGAAAATAGTGTACTATAGTGTCACGTATCCTCTGAACCACATCGTCAGAATGCAGCAAGCTCTCTCGTAGTCGCCAGCCCAGAGGGAACGCTCGCATACGTTGTGCAGGGAGGAGTACGGAGATGAGTGCATGGTCCGAGAGCGAGCGGGGAGCAATCTCTGATGAATGTATACTAGGCATAAGGGAGGAGGAAGCAAGGAAATGGTCCAGGCGTGCGTAAGTTTTATGCGCTGCAGAAAAATATGTGTAGTCGCGCTCAGCTGGGTGTTGCTCCCTCCATACATCATGCATACCACTATCTTCCAGCCATCTCTTTCCCCCCAGGGAAAGCGCCCCAGCCTGGTGTGTTCTGTGCCCTGACCTATCTAGTTCCGAGTCCATCACCAGGTTGAGGTCTCCCCCTACCAATATCGCAGCATCCGGGGAAGCAAGTACTTCGGGTAAGGCCGCGTGCAGGAAAGACTCCTGCTTTTCATTAGGGGCGTAAAGGGACCCTAAAGTAAGGTGCGCTTCCCCCCATTGTAGCCTGATGGCCAAGAGCCTGCCCTTAATTTCCGCCACTGTCGAGATTACCTTACAAGGGCAGTGCGCCCCAATAAGAACCGCCACCCCATTTTTCTTTGATGGCCCGGAGGACCAGAACTGCTGCGGGAATCGCCTATCGCGCATGCGCGCTGTATCTTTGGACAATAGATGGGTCTCTTGCAGCAGGCAGATATCACTATTGGTGCTTTCGAGCAGCGAGAGCACTGCCGCGCGCTTCACAGGGTTATTCAGCCCCCTAACGTTCAGACTAACCACTTTCAGGTCTCTACCCATGCAGGCGCTTGGGAAGGGGCAAGCAATGTGTGAGCTATAGGCGGAGGGACAGTTATGCCGCCCGCGGGACCGCTAAGTACTCTGGAGCAGACAATCTTTACTAGGGAACTGATGCGGAGACCCCATAAAAACCCATAAGAAACCCCTACCCCAAATAAGAACAAACATTTCAAAATCAACGAAAAACACACAAACAATATAAACATGACAAAAGTTCGTCACAGTGGTTAAATTCAGAGGGTCGTGACAAAGGTATCGTCGAGTCCACAGGGACTCTCACTTGCAGTCACTCAGGCGCGGGGGAGAGGGAAACCTCAAACTGCACAATCGCCTCTGTTCCCTCCGGCGCCCCACCATGAGCACATCCCGGGACCAGCAAGGAAGCCTGTCATGGGGTCGCGGGTCGCCCCGTAACCTGGGACAGCGAGGTGATCACCGCTTCTCGCTCCTGATCACTGGCGGCTCGATCAGGCTTCTGGACCGGGGCGGGCCTGCCAACCCGCTGCCATCCCCAAGTGCGGCGGTCGTTTCGCTTGGTCGGTTCATCCGCTCCCTCCGTAGCCATATTAGGGTCGATGCCCAGGGCCCCCAACGCTTCCTCCAGGGACCTGAGTTGCAGCAACTTCCCTTGGTGTTTAAATATTATGCGGAAGGGGTGACCCCACGAGTAAGGTATATTCTTTTCTCGGAGGTAAGCGGTGACAGGCTTAAATTCTCTTCGTTTCACAAGGATGGAGGCAGCCAAGTCCTGAAAAAGCGCTGGTTGGCGCCCGCGGAACTGTACTGGTTGCTGTTCACGTGCCCTCCGGAGAATGCGCTCCTTTATTTGGAAATTATGTACACACACAAGAATATCAGGAGGAGCGGCTTTTGGACCGCGGGGGAGGCCCACCCGATGGACCCGGTCCAGTTGGATGTCCGAGATCTCTTCCTCTCCGAGGATTTGTTGGAATAAGGCGGTGACATAAGCTCTAAGATCGTCCCCTTCCTCCTTCCAAGGTACCGCTCTGATTCTCACGTTGTTCCGCCTGGAGCGGTTCTCCAGGTCCTCCGCATGGGCCTGGAGATCGAGGTTCTGTTCGCGGAGACGCAGCATGTCTTGTTGCAGATGGTGGAGCTCCTCTTCCCGACCCATATCGTGCTCCTCTAAAGTTGCCACCCTCTCACCTATGTCGTCCATATCTCGGCGAACTTCCTTGAGGTCAGCGCTGAGTTGCGATCTGAGCTCCTGAATGTTCTCCTTGATGGCCGAGAAGAGCTCCACCATGAAAGCCTTGGTCGCTGGGGAGTCGTCCCCCTCCATCGTATTAGGCCCCTTCTCGCCCGGCGTTAGAGAGTGACCAGACTGCTTCTGGAGGAGATCCTTCAACGACTTCTCCTTTCGGGCTCTCGCCGCCGCCATAGTGGGCCACCGGGCATGTATCGAGCCTCGCGTCTATCTCCGCTCCGGGTTCCAATGCCGATACCCCCTCCGTTGGGGATAAGTGCCACGCAGGTGGTGCCGCTGCGTAAACACTCCTCCGCACACTTCTTTGTCCCCGCTTATGCTCAGGAGGCCGGACGGAACCCCTCGAACTGACCGGTCCGGGGGAGCGCCCCTCCGCCCTGAGCACCCCTTGCTCAAGAGCACTGCGCCTGCCGTAAAGCCCCTTCAGCCTCGACGGGACCCGTGTAGGCCTCCAGCCGCACAACCGCCTCCCTCACTGCGACGTCACAGGGTGTCAACCGGGGGGGGTATGTCCAGCGGTCATTCACGACTCCGATGCACGAGGCCGCTTGTATTGCCTCCGGTAGCCTCTGCGTCACTGCTCCTCCAGGCCCTCTCCACCTCCGGGCCCCGAGAGGTACGCGCGCCGGGCTCCACCAGTATGAGGGGGGAGCAGCCCGCAATGAGTGGGTGCACTCTCCACGCCCTATGGAGTAGTCCCAGCGGTAATCAGCGGTGAGTGCCTAGTCCCCTCGCCGCCACACGGATAATCGGGTATTTCTCCACCCGGTTCCAGCCCCTCTAGAGGCCGCCCCCGCTGGAGCCGACCCCGCTAAAGCCGTCCGCCGAACCGCGGACCGACGGGGCCTCCACGCTGGTGCCTCTTGTCTCCAGGCCTCAGCGCACCCGGGCCGGACACCGCTCTCTTCTCGTCCGCTCAGGGCCATGGGCAAGGGCACTCCTCCCCAGCTCTTCTGAGCCCCCAATCCCGGCTCACCTCGCTGCCAGCGACAGGGCCCGCCCGCCGGCGGTGCCTCTGCAGGGATCCTCGCCGGAGTCCCCTTCCGAGCCGGGACCGGTCCTCTTCACCACAGCTCCGGCCTCTGCCCTCCGCCGCCCGTCCACTGCGTCCGTTCTACACCGCTGGACCTCCGCCAGCCGGTTTAAGCCACATCCACTGCCGGAGCAACTCCCCCTGTCACCGGATGCCTTCTGTTGCCTCAGGGGCCGCCTTTCGTTGCCGGCGCCTTCACCTACGCTTCGGGCCTGCGATCCCGCAAGGCCGCAATCGCGCCGCTCTGGCTGAGAGACGTGCAGGCCCGATCACCTCACAGCGTTCACGAGGTCGTGCAGCCGCACCGCGGGCGCCAAACTCCGTCCACAGGCGTCCCTCAGACCCCCGAGCCGTCGCCACAAGAAATCGCGGCTGGATAGCCCCGGGATGCGGCTCGATCACAGTGCTTTTAAACAGGCAGCGCCGGAGGGACCCAGATCCGCGTCCTACCGCGCCGCCATCTTGGTCACGCCCCAAGAACTGGATTTTAAAAGACACACAAGGCACAAATGAAAAGCGAGGGGCGTGACGAAAGCCCTTACAGTTGATACATCATGTCTCCAAGAGACAGCGGATGTGCTGCCTAGGCGAGACCTAAAAATTACATCATTTAAAAGCAAAGTAGTCAGCAGTTCATGAGGTTTATTCAGATTATCAGTTTTGAAAATCTATTTTACCTCGACCATGAGAAGTTTATCAGAACACCTTAAGCTTAAGACTCCAAAACTTTAATAGTTAACGTTTGATCTCATTTTAAAAACGTAACTCCTTATTTAATTTTACCTTGTGTATTATATTCATGCTGAAGAGTCTGTTCTAGTTTAGTACTATAATTGGACTAACCTTTGCATCCTTGCAAGAACTACTTTACATTAACCCGTTTTTTCGAAAAGAAATCAAAGGGTTTGGAAATTGTGAGCCTGATTTAGGGTTTGTTGGACAGTGTAAAGGCAGACAGAGTGCTGCTTTTAGTCTGCCCATCAAATTGAGAGATGTCTGCTGGCTCGCCAACATCTCTATACATTGGCACAAACAGTCGTTCCTGTCAGTGTTGGAAACGTTTGACAGACAGCAAAGTCAAACATGATGGTCGGCCATCACACTTTTCCAAAGTTTGTTATTTTTCAAAAACAAACTCCCAAAGCGGGAGTTTGTTTTTGAAATATAAAAAAAACTGATGGCCCTCACACCATGGGCGTTGTCTCCCATGGTGTGGGCAGGTCATTACTTTGTTCCTGTCCCTCACCATTAGATTTGACCTGAAATAGACTTGATAAAATAAAATGGTGATACCTGGCAGTGAGAGACCGGAGAAAAACCCTAAATAGGGCAGATGGTGTTATATGCTTCTTCCGATGGCCACCACTCCTTCGGCCCGTCGGAGGAAGGTTTACTTTGAGGGAGTATATTTTATTTCATCACATTAATCCTGGCGGTTAGCCCGACTCGAAATCCGGCAAGTGGACCGATACTTTGGAAGAGTTGCCACTCTTTCACTGTTGCTCCGGAGTACCCTCTCTGCCAAACTCTAGCTCTGGTCCTGTGTCCTGATCACGCTGGACCATATTACCGACCTACTTATAACATATGTAACAGGTCACATTACCACGTGGTTTCGTGCCATGTCCAATGCTTCTTATAGCCTTGTTATACTTGTTGTTTTCTCCACTTGACTCATTCCAGCTACCTAAGTGATGTCATATTTTAAAACACACTCGAACATTTGGGTCACGGCATACTACTATTCCTGCAAGGAAAGTACCATCTTATCTAGAATCCCATTTTTGGTTCATTTATAAGGGGTTGCCCTGACAACAAACAAGCACTCTTTGTAAAGTGAGATGTCTACATTTTAAACAGGTTGTTAATGTTACATGGTTTCATAAGTAATGTACATTTTTACATAAATCTGATTTAATGTTTCAAATCCACATACCTACAGTTTAACCACAATATACCTTCCCACAGTTCACTGTTCTCCAGGGCATTATTACAATTCTACAACACACAGATGTATTCGATGTCCTGTTGGAACGTACCAGCTAGAGTTTGGCCAGAACTATTGCATGGCCTGCCCAGGGAATACTAGCACTGATTTTGATGGCTCGACAAATGTAACACAATGCAAAAGTAAGTTTTTTGTCTTTTTATCAAGTCTGTTTCACATTTACATGTATGATACTTTAAAATTGGAAATGTTTCCCCCCATTATTACAGAATGTTGATAACATGACTAGACACTGTCCTGTGACCTTTGACCTTTGCCTCCAGGAATCAAAGGCAACTTGCTCTATACTGTACATGCTTCCCACTAACTTTAAAGATTATTTATAGTTTTTTGTATTTAAGTAGCTTAAACCAGCATGCTATGAGGAAATTATCATTGTTATTGAGAGAATAACCAAGGGAATTGACTGCAGAAGGTAGTTCATCAGGACAAATTATTATTTATTACATATATAAAGCAGCACCGCACTAGCACAGAAATCAACTGTCCAAATGTGAACTGGGATGATTGCATAATTACTCTGGGCAAGCAGCATGATGGCAAAGCCATAAATTAAATTTTTCATATTCGTTCACAATAGGAAAGCTAATGAAATGAGGTATGCTTTAAGATGGTTTTAAACAATCCTTGTAGGAAATAAAAGAATATCAAAATGCAATGCGTTTCACAGCCTTGGTTGAGTAAAATCTCCCACCTTTCCCCTTTGGTATGTTCCAGTGAAGATTGTTGAGAACGTTGACAGCACTGCTGTGGTGAGAGAGAAGTGACAGAACTCTGACAGGCGAGACTGAAGGCACTGCATGATTACTTATGGACATGAATAAATCCTTACCTGAAATGTATCTTCTTGTGGTCGCCATCATTTCATTGTTGTCAGCTTCGAAGATCATGCAGGCACCCAGGCCACAAAAAGATCCAACCGGCCCCAGAAATCTTAGATTGTCATTCCCAAGACTCCATCAATTAAAACTGTAATAGCGGTAGACTGGTTGCACTTCCCAACTAGGCTGACAATTCAAGTGCGGAATATAAGAGTACTCTCCTGCACTAAATCTCAAAGAATAGGTGATAAGGTTCCTACCTAATAGTATGCAGCAGCGCCAACAAGGAAAGGGTCTTCAGGCACAGAGAGCAAAGTACTCACACCTATATGATTGGACTGATTACGATGGCTGGCAGAAGAAACCGTGAGAATATAGTGTATCAGGGGTGAAGGTAATGCACTACCCCCTGAGCAGTATCCTGTCCTCGTTGCCAGTGAAATAATGGAGACCACGAGAAGATAAGTTCCAGGTAAGGTTTTATTCACATCCATAAGTAATCATGCAGTGCTTTCAGTTTCGCCTGTCAGAGTTCTGTTACTTCTTTCTCACGACAGCAGCACTGTCAATGTCCTAAACACGTTTCACTGGAGCGTTCCAAAGGGAAAAGTTTGGGGGGGCGGAGTGGAGGACAATACAACACACTGGGCTTATGGGAAAAAGAACGGAGGGCTCAGGCCCTATCACTTAAAGTAAAGAAATGCTCATTTAAGTCAGCCACGGTTTTGAGCTAACTGTTGTCTATAATAGTGGAGCTGGAATATTTTACCACCTAAGACAGTGACAAATGGTCTTTTGTGTCTGAAACTTTAAATAAATGTGCTGAAAACTTAGCAGCATTTGGTAACATTGCTAAAGAATTAAATAAATCAGTGTAAAAAGCAACTAAACAATAACAGGAAACATCACAATAAAACAGACAAAACAAAATGCAACACAAAAACCACAGTACAACAAAAAAACATGATGATCCAATAATATGGCACAAAAACACAACAACACAAAATACAAAACAGATATCATAACCAAAACAAAGTTATAACAAAAAAATGTACAAAATTCCTTCTCACACATTACCACCTTCACAAACCTACTTTTGTAATACAGTGATTGACGGTCTTCCCAACAAGCACTGCCTTACTTACCATCAAGGACCAGGGACGGCTCCTCTGCTAAGGCGGAGGAGTGTCGCCCCACTGCCTTTCAGCACGGCAAAAAAGGAAAAATAAAATGATAATAACGCAATGTTATTATCATTTTATTTTTCTGTGCTGGGGCAGTTTTGTGGGGCGGGGCTGGGCTGCGCAAGGGGGAGGAGTGGGGACACCCTCCTACTTGTGCATAAATGTTTGGCCGGCCAAACATTCATGCGCACTTAGCATGTTGTGCACCCAGGCTGCATTACAGCCTGGGTGGAGAACATGCCCAGGCTTCCATTCCCCATCTGAGCGCCGAACCACGGCGGTCAGACCAATTACAACGCTGCATTGAAGCGCTGTGATTGGCTTAATGGAGGCTGGGTGCTTGCCAATCACAACGCTGCATTGCAGCACTGTGAATGGCTCAGGGTAGCCTATCCTGCTTCCTGTTCCAGCAGAAGCCAGGAAGAGGACTGAAGAGAGGCGGCGGCCGGCCAACAGGTAAGTGATTTTTTTTTTGTAAATAAATATTTCACGCCTCAACCCAAGACCCCCCCACCTCCCACCCCACCCCTCCAACCCACTAATGATTTGCGAGACCAGCCACGACTGTCAAGGACATGAAATAGCACCAGCCAAAAATGCTTTGAGATCTGAATCAATACTCACTGAACTAAGAGTTTGGGGAAAAAGTTGTTTACTGGAAGCAGTGCTGTATTTTCTTTGAAAAGCATACAGCTAATTATAAACGTTTTGCACTGTAAATAGCAGAGACTCAAGGAATACGCATTTGGGTTCTTCCTCAGAAATAGCAGTTCCTGATTCAGGTTGAATTTAATTTCATGTCTTTTCTTTTTTGATCTGAAAGAGGATACCATGAAAAGCACCTCCATGGTGGGTTCGAGGAGGCTGATGACTAGAGTTGCTAGAGGTTTTGACAAAGGTTAAATTGCAATGTTTTAAAAATTACTGATGTTTTTACCTGCCAGATAGAGGTGTTGATATTAAGCTTTCTTACTGCCATATTCATGAAGTCATGAAACATGACACTGTTGTGCACTGGCAACATTTTTGATGGTTTGGACTCAGAAAATATGATTTCCAATCTGAATTGATGGTGTGATTTATTCTGTCATCTCAAACATGTCATGGTATGGTGCCTGCAGATATGAGCGGATATTTTATGGAGCGTGACCTGTCTCTATATCTCCATCCAGTATAAGTCTGTGGAGCCTCTGCCATTGGTGGTTCTTGGAATATACTACCCAACAGTAGTTGCAGTGAAGGCAGATGGCCTTTTCCCCGAAGTGGCACATGATGAGCATCTTGGACCTCTTGCAGAAAAACTGTCTATGGCTTACTGAAGAAGCTGTCATCCTTTTCTTTTTTCCTTATTTCATGCCAATGCTTGACTGTGAAGCTGACCTAAATGTCAGGTGTTGCCTTTGTTCTCAAAGTTAACAGCGAATCTGTCAGTGTTGAGGGAGACCATCACTGATCTTGCTGTCAAATGGAAGCAAGAATGCATCAGCCTCTCTGAATGATTCTCGGAGTGATGCACAGAGGGCCATATCAAATTCTGAAGTGGAGTGTTCACTTTGCTGGTGCTTTTGCTGACAAAGGACTCTGAAGTAGATTCTTTCACACTGTGCAATGCTGTGAGAGCCTGAAAGATTAACTACACAGACTTTTTGTTCATCACTCCAATGCATACTAACACCACATGAGGGGCACCAGCAAGCTAACTTGCTTAATGACTGCAAAGCCATCTAAGTAAAGAGACTCCTCAGTAAAGAAAAATAAACAGCCTGGCTGATATCCTATGATGTTAAGTGAGGTCAAATAAATCTACATCCAAAACGTTGTTAGCCTCAGCAGGGCACAGTTGTGATACGCGACTCTCGCTCCAGAAGTCCGGATACACATCTTCCTAACCGCACTGTTATGCCCTGCGGGTCAGGTATGCTTTTGGATGTTTTAAAGAGCAGTATCAAAGCCGTTCAGTGTGATGGGGAACATCTGCATGTATTGGTTTCTTAATTTCTTTCCTTTTTGATTAGTTCCGAAGTAGGCTTTTCAGCAAAATGTTTAACATTTTTAAATGTATTTGGCTCTATTTCTTATTTTAAAAACAAATTTGCCTTCTATAGGCTAGATTTTTATGAGAACATTTTGAGTGCTTTATTAATGAATGGTGTTTAAAGATTCAGCACATACGCAAAGATATTCTGCAGTCTATGAACTCAAAGAAGATACACACAATGAAGAAGTAGCATTTGCAAATGAGTAACCTTTCCTCATCCTTTATGTCCCAGATGCAATAAGAAATATGAATAACCTTACAGATGAGATTGCATGACCTTTTACACTATGAACGAGAAGACTATAAACGTAGTAATATTTATTGGTTTGCGCATGTGATGTTATTTAATTAAGGTTTGCATTTAGGTGTTGTTACCTATTAGTATAAATGATCTGGTATGTGAGTTATGATTTGCACAGCTGCTGTGCAAGTTATGGATCAGGGTGCTACACATTTCTTTAGAATTCCAGTGGTTTTTCACTTTTAATTGGTAACTAAAGCTGTACTTTTCCTCTGTTTTTAAGTGATTTGTTTTAAAAATACGTTCACGTATTATAACCCAAAGCTAACACAACATCACTTTAAGCTTGGGGGCTGATTTACACATTTGGCAGGAGGCACACCACCTGTCAGGGTGGCAGAGGTCTTTCCTATTGGTGTGTATTGCGCACACCCATTTGTTCCTGTTTGTGTTATTGTTTTATATGTAGCTACCGTATTTATTTGTGATTTGTATATAGTTTAGCGTGCTATTCAGGTATGAGGCTGCCTACCCCATGTGTTAAATATGTCTGTGGCAAGTGTACCTGGTCACTTGTAACCTGGCTGCACAGCTTTGAATTTATCAAATGTTTTTTTGCCAACAATAAAATTGTCACAATATTATCATTCTCAATCTCTTTCATTTTTAAAGTTTCATACAGTGCACTAGCTGTACAATCATTTCAATGTTATTGAATTACTCTTTTCTACAAATCATAAAATTATCTCATTGACATTAGAATCATCAAAGAAAATGATAATAAGTTGAACATTGGCCTATTTTACAAATTGATATACTCTCATATCTTTATAATAAATGCCCAATGCATTTCGGGATCGATATCCCTTCTTCAGGGGCCACTGTAAAAATGAGAACATATTCTTGTTAAGTGAATGGCAAAACACAGGGTGGTCTATCTGTATTACTCATACATGATTGATATTTGTAAATTTCAATACTGCTAAAAAACGCAAATTTACTTAGCTGTCCTTATTATATGAAAATGAAGCTGTCTTAGGAATCCCATCACCATGTGCAGACACTTGCTTGTGAAAAGAAAGAATTTGTTTTTGTATAGGGTCACTTTTTTGCAACTTCAAAAGGTTGAGGAATTGTAAATCACATTGCTGTTTACACGGAAAGGAAGTGCACCCATTTTATGTGTTTCATGATAACATGCAGAATATAAAAAACGTTCAGTGACAAGAAAGCTTTCCCCCAATAGATTCCAGAAAAGGCCACGTACTGCTAAAGATTCCAAGTATATGAAAATATTCTTATTCTCTATAGGCTCAATCCGCAAATGCGCGACCTGGAAAACGGTAAATGTCAACTTCAACCTCAATGCAAAACCCCTCTCAACTCAATTACAGGTGACTCTACATATGGAATAAAAGTACCTCTGCTCTGTTTCCTCAAGGGCAAACTGATGAGATGTGGTATGTATAATTAGTGTACGATGAACAAACGCCACTGTCCCTGCCAAATAATAAACAACGATTTCTGTAAATTAACATCCTTACGGCATCTAGGAGATATGTTTCTGTTCAAACAGAAAGCAATTCTAACCTCCGCTATAATTTTTGATGTATTCGTACATGGTCTGCTCTGAAGCAAAAGATGAAAATATTCTTTCAATGTTGCACGCTCGAAGACCCGGCGTTTAAAGCTAATAGTAACAGAAAGAGGACTATTGCTTGCAAAGTCCGTCTATACGCCACCAACGTAATCGCCATATTGGAAGTTCTCCTGATGTGCGAGTGAAGCATTGCTGATAAGTGTATGGTGAGGTCGACTTATCAAATAGTTAAGATTGAAATTAGAGTGAGAGTTAGAATTAAAAAATAGCTCATTGCATGAGTTAATGGTTCTCAAAAATGCAACTATCGCTACTAAATAGCCTAAGAGGACTTAAAATGCGAAGCTTCCAACTGTGGTGTTGTTATGCTGAAAGGTGGTGAACTAGTTTGCTGGTGTGGATACTATGTATGCGAACTGAATAGAAAACTTTTTTTCAGATGCCACGTTATAAAGTTGAAAAAGAACCAGTTTGTATAGCCAATAAAAAGATGTGAAACACCACGTACCAAGTGCAAACTGAGTAGTCTCCTAAACCAGACAAAATGTTAGTAACAAAGAAAAAATAGAAAAAACTGAAAAAATATGATTATTCCCCTTAAATGTTGATTATCACCAAGTACCTCACAAGGTTAAATATGTCAGCCATGTTTGCATTTTTCTTAAACATTAAGATAAAACTAGACATAGACAATGTCATGCTAGGCTAGATGCATCTGACAATACATGTCATCCAACCGCTTAGTTTGATGTTCAAGCGACAATAGTTATGACACTTCTTACTCAGTAACATTACAAATGGAATTCTGTTGCTTATAAGAAGCAGCTCCTTTCAATTTTATCATTCAAATGAAATGGAGTCATTGTGTTAAGTTTTTTCATCCAAAAGAGTTCCCTTTGTGACAAGTAATTAGCTTTGTCTTTATCACTGCTAACTAGAATTGTTTCTAGAATTAAAAATCTGAGCTGGGCTATGTTGTGTTTGTGTTCAAGCCAGTGAACTACCAAGTTGGAATTTGTATTTTTGTTGTTAGGCAGTCCACGACTGTTTTAGCAAGTGGCCAGACTACAGGACGACCACTAGACCCAAGCGGGTTCAAAAAACTCGCAGAGGACAAACAAAGAGAAAAAATCAGCAAGAACCGACGAAGCAAAAACAAAATTTAATCATTAACATATCCTCTACAGTGCTAACTCCACAACAAACAAGAATATTAAACAAAGGCACATCGTTTGTACCGACGTATAACACGAACACATTGGAACTAGAGATAGCAGTGTATACATTCATGAGAAACTTGAGATTACGCAATTTTTTCAAGAATGTATTACCAGCCATGGAAGAGACAGAACCACCAATATACAAGGAATTCAAACCTCACAGTACATACGCTGCACCAGTCTCACATAAGATGCTGGACACTTTTAAAACACTGACAAAAAAAGATCTCAGTGATCTAAACCTTCAATCAACACGCAGGTCAGATGTTTCCAAAACAGGAATATGACTTTTGAGAAATTTGTCCAATAACCAGCAGTTGATTTTTCAACCGGCGGCCAAGGGCGGTGCTTTAGTCGTTATGGACAAAAGCTTTTACTTGAAGAAAGTCAAGGAACATGTCATGGATTCCTCTACATATTCACGGTTTGAAAATGACGCGACAGTTTAGATTATGAGGATTTTATTGCAATTTTGGAAAAAGCTGAAGGAATGGAATGGATAACACCAACCACACGAAGTTTCCATACAGTGCAACATCCACGAAGACCTCATTTATACATGCTTCCAAAAGTGCGTAAAACCTTTACGATCCTCAATTCAGACCAGTCGTATCAGGGTGTGATTCCCTGTTTGAACCACTAGGCAAATACGTAGATTATTTTCTACAACCGCTTGTACAGACAGGGAAATCCTTTGTCAAGGACACCACACACTTCTTACAACATCTTCAAGATTTGGACTGTGTAATGGACAACCAATGGTTACTCTGGACAATTGATGTTACGTCGCTCTACAACTCTATTCCCTTACAAGAAGGCATTGAAGAATGCGAATGGGTGCTACTCCAACAACCTTCCATTCAAGCAAATAAAGTTTTTTTATTGGAAATTCTACAATTCTGTCTCCAACGTAGTTACTTTACTTGGAACTATGAATTTTACCTCCAGTTGAATGGAACTTCAATGGGATTTGCAGGGGCACCTTCGTACTCAAACATCTTCATGTCCAAATTCGAACAAGACCACATTTTTTCTGACCCACAATGAAACTCGAACTTGGTATTTCACTGTCGTTTTATAGACGACATTTTCTTGATATGGAACAACACTCAAACAAAATTGGAGGCTAAAATTGTTGTTTTGAACACGAACAATGAAAGGATACAATTCACTCACAACATCTGCACCAGGAGTTTAGCATTCTTGGACGTATGCGTAACAAAATCATGCAAGGGATTGACAACTACAGTACATAAGAAAGAGATGGACCGGATCAATCTATTATTGTTCCAAAGCTTTCACCCAGCAAATCTTATTAACAACTTACCCTATTCACAGATGTTGAGGATTAAAAGAAAAACAATACTTCATTTTAAAGAAAGGGGTACCCACAGAGCATATTAGACAGAGCAGCAAAAAGAACGTCATCAATCAACAGGCAAGAATTGTTAACAACTAAATTTGAGGAACCTCAGGACCGAATGGTCTTTGTATCAAAGTTCTCTACTAAATCGACAGTAATCAAAAAGATAATCAATAAACGTTGGGAACTCTTAAAAAATGAACCAGACGTCAAAAACTTGTTTGAGAAAAAACCTTTCTTTGCATACACAAAAAGCAAAAACATCAAAGAATTGCTGACAAACCTAAAACAGCAAACCAGTAATTTGGAAACTGGTACCAAAAAATGCTACAACTGTATACTTTGTAACAATGTGATAATAGGTAATACAGTCGTACACCCAATGACTGGAGAGTTAGTGAAACTACGATACTCAGCAGATTGCAACTCAAGTTTGTGATCTATTGCATTAAATGCCCTTGCGGCTTAATGTATATTGGCAAAACGGGGTGTAAAATTAAAATCAGAATAACAGAACACAAAAGCATGATACGCAACAAAAACACAAATTTCCAACATGGTAGTTCACTGACTTGAACACAAACACAGCGTAGCCCATCTCAGATGTTTAATTCTAGAAACAATTCTAGTTAGCTGCGATAAAGACAATGCTAATTACTTGTCACAAACGGAAATCTTTTGGATGAAAACATTTAACACAATTACTCCCTTTGGTTTGAATGATAAAATTGACATGAGCTGCTTCTTATAAGCAACAGAATTCCATTTGTAAAGTTACTGAGTAAGGAGTATCATAACTATTGTTGCTTGAACATCAAACTAAGCGGTTGGATGACATGTATTGTCAGTTGCATCTAGCATAGTATGACATTGTCTATGTCTAGTTTTATCTTCATATTTAAGAAAAATGCCAATTTGGCTGGCATATTTAACCTTGTGAGGTACTTAGTGATAATCAACATTTAAGGGGAATAATCATATTTTCAATCAATCATAAAACTTTATTTCGGCACACAATGCCATAAAAGCATCATTAAAAACACCCAATATAATACATTGAATTCATAAAAAATTTACACAGTTTAAAAATTTGATATAAAAATTTGGTATAAAAATAATCAATGATCCAGTTACTAGTGTAGCCCCTCCCACAAGCCCAGATTATGTCCGGAGAAGTACAATATTTGAGTCGGTCATACAAATTCTACAATGCCACTCTGCTGGGCCATCTTTTTTAGGATGGCCCTTCGGGTGCACCGCATGGTAAATAAAAACCGTGAAATGGAGAAGACAATAGGCATTTGTGTGTCAGATTTCAATAGCCTATACACTTCGCTACAGTGTCTGGACCCCAGGTTCCTGCAAAGTTGGAGTAACCAGCGTGACCTAGCCCTCCTATAACCCTTACAAAAAAATAGCACGTGAAGTTCCGTTTCATCAGGGGTGTTACATGCCGGATACCCCCCGTTAGTGGCCCCCTCCCACTTACTAGTAAAGGAACGCAGCGGGAGGACTCCGTATCTAAACTGTACGTAAAGCTTTTTGGCAAGGAGAGGCTGGATATCATCCAGCGCCAGTTCTAAGCTATACCTGTTTTTTATTACCAGGAATTCCGCCGTCAGGCGGCTGGCGGTGGATCTCCTTTCGAGCTCGTTGAGCTTCAGCTCTCTATATCTCTCTACCAAAGTCCTTCTAGCAGTTCTTTGGATGGTTTCTTCTGCATTGCTCCATAGATTCCCCCTACCCAAACCCTCACAAATACTCTTAATGTAAACCAACCAAGGTATCCTCCCTGAACCTCGCAGACCCATAACATCAATCAATTCGTCCCTATATGCAGCTAGTTCTTTGTTACTAACGTTTTGTCTGATTTAGGAGATTACTCAGTTTGCACTTGGTACGTGGTGTTTCACATCTTTTTATTCGCTATAAAAACTGGTTCTTTTTCTATTTAATCATGTGGCATCTGAAGATAGTTTTCTATTCAGTTCGCATACATAGTATCCACACCAGCAAACAAGTTCACCGCCTTTCAGCATAACAACACCACAGTTGGAAGCTTCACATTTTAAGTCCTCTTAGGCTATTTAGTAGCAATAGTTGAATTTTTGAGAACCATTAACTCATGCAATGAGCTATTTTTTAATTCTAACTCTCACTCTAATTTCAATCTTAACTGTTTGATAAGTCGACCTCACCATACACTTATCAGCAAGGCTTCACTCGCACATCAGGAGAGCTTCCAATATGGCGACTACGTTGGTGGCGTATAGATGGACTTTGCCAGCAATAGTCCTCTTTCTGTTACTATTAGCTTTAAACGCCGGGTCTTCGAACGTGCAACATTGAAAGAATATTTTCATCTTTTGCTTCAGAGCAGACCGTGTATGAATACACCAAAAATTATAGCGGAGGTAAGAATTGCTTTCTGTTTGAGCAGAAACATATCTCCTTTTGGCTTAGATGCCATAAGGATGTTGATTTACAGAGATCGTTGTTTATTATTTGGCAGGGACATTGGCGTTTCTCATCGTACACTAATTATACATACCACATCTCATGGGTTTGCGGTTGAGGAAACAGAGCAGAGGTACTTTTATTCAATATATAGACTCACCTGTAATTGAGTTGAGAGTGGTTTTGTATTGAGGTTGAAGTTGACATTTACCGTTTTCCAAGTCACGCATATGCGGATTGAGCCTCAATCAATCAATCAATCAATCACGGCATTTATAGAGCGCGCTACTCACCCGGGAGGGTCTCAAGGCGCTGGGGGAGGGGGTAAGTTACTGCTCGAACAGCCAGGTCTTGAGCTGCTTCCTGAAGGCGAGATGGTCCTGGGTTCGCCGAAGGTGAGTGGGGAGGGAGTTCCAGGTCTTGGCCGCCAGGTAGGAGAAGGATCTTCCTCCGGCGGTGGTTCTGCGGATGCGTGGTACGGTGGCGAGGCGTGGCTGGTTGATCGTAGCTGGCGTGTGGGCGTGTAGAAGGACATGCGGTCGTTGAGGTACTTTGGGCCCAGGTCGTGGAGGGCCTTGTGTGCGTGGGTGAGGAGTCTGAACGTGATTCTCTTGCTGACGGGGAGCCAGTGCAGGTCTTTCAGGTGTACGGTGATGTGGCTGTGTCGGGGGATGTCCAGGATGAGTCGTGCGGAGGCGTTCTGGATGCGCTGGAGTCTCTTTTGAAGTTTGGCTGTGGTTCCGGCGTAGAGGGTGTTCCCATAGTCCAGTCGGCTGGTGACGAGTGCCTGGGTGACGGTCTTCCTGGTTTCAGTGGGGATCCATCTGAAGATCTTGCGGAGCATGCGCAGGGTGTTGAAGCATGAAGATGAGACGGCGTTGACTTGTTTGGTCATCGATAGGGAGGAGTCCAGGATGAAGCCCAGGTTGCGTGCGTGGTCCGTTGGCTTGGGTGCGGTGCCCAGGGCCGGGGGCCACCAGGAGTCGTCCCAGGCGGAGGGTGATGAGCCCAGGATGAGGACTTCCGTCTTGTCTGAGTTCAGTTTAAGGCGGCTGTTCCTCATCCAGTCGGCGACGTCTCTCATCCCGTCGTGCAGGTTGGCTCTGGCGGTAGTGGGGTCGTTGGTGAGGGAGAGGATTAGCTGGGTGTCGTCGGCGTAGGAGATGATGTTGAGGTTGTGTCGGCGTGCGATGGCTGCGAGGGGCTCATGTAGACGTTGAAGAGGGTCGGGCTGAGTGAGGATCCTTGTGGAACGCCGCAGATGACTTCGGTGGCTTCGGATCTGAACGGGGAGAGGCGGACTCTCTGGGTTCTTCCGGCGAGGAACGAGATGATCCATTCCAGTGCTTTCTCTCGGATTCCGATGTTGCTGAGGCGCTTCACTAGGGTGCGGTGGCAGACGGTGTCGAACGCCGCGGAGAGGTCCAGGAGGATGAGGGCAGCTGTTTCCCCGTTGTCGGTTAGGGTTCTGATGTCGTCGGTGGCTGCGATAAGGGCGGTCTCGGTGCTGTGGTTGGCCCGAAACCCGGACTGCGAGGGGTCGAGGGATCCATTCGTCTCGAGGAAGGCGGCAAGCTGTCTGTTGACGGTCTTCTCGATGACTTTGGCCGGAAACGGAAGGAGCGAGATGGGGCGGTAGTTCTTGAGGTCGGTGGGGTCCGCCGTTGGTTTCTTCAGGAGGGCGGTAAGCTCGGCGTGCTTCCAGCTCTCCGGGAAGGTGGCGGTGCGGAAGGAGGAGTTGATGATGTCCCGGAGATGGGGTGCGATGGTGGCGTCGGCTTTGTTGAAGACGTGGTGTGGGCAGGGGTCGGTTGGTGATCCGGAGTGGATGGAGTTCATCGTGCGGGTGGTGTCTTCGGAGTTGATCGGGGTCCAGTTGCAGAGGGTGGTGGTGGCGGGCATTGGTTCGGCGGTAGGGTGCGTTGTTTGTGCGTTGAAGCTGTTGTGTATGTCGGTGATCTTGCGGTGGAAGAACGCGGAGAGTGAGTTGCAGAGGTCTTGCGAGGGGGTGATGTCGTTGTTTCCGGCGCTGGGGTTGGAGAACTCTTTGACGATGCTGAAAAGTTCCTTGCTGTCATGGGCGTTGTTGTCCAGTCGTTCTTTGAGTGCCGACTTCTTGGTGGCACGGATCAGCTGGTGGTGTTTGCGGGTGGCGTGCTTGAGGGCGGTCCTGTTGTCTGTGGTCTGGTCGAGTCGCCAGGTTTTCTCGAGAGTGCGGCAGTTCTTCTTGGATTCCTTGAGTTCGTTGGTGAACCAAGGGGTTTTCTTGCTTCCGGGTCTGCTGGGAGGGTTTTTAGTGGTGCGAGGTCGTCGGCGCAGGCGGTCAGCCACTTGGCGAGGTTGCTGGCTGCTTCGTTTGGGTCCGTTGTGTCGGTGGGTGTGTTCTGGCTGAGGGAGGCGGTGAGCTGCTCGGCGGTGATCTTGCTCCAGCTCCGGCGGGGAGCCTGTTGCGGGTGGTGGTGGGTCGCAGTCTTTCTGAAGCTGAAGTGGACGCAGCTGTGGTCGGTCCAGTGGAGTCCGGTGGCGTGGCTGAAGGAGATGTGCTTGCTGGACGAGAAGACGGGGTCAAGCGTGTGGCCGGCGTAGTGGGTGGGCGTGTTCACCAGTTGCTTGAGTCCGAGGTTGGCGAGGTTGTCCAGCAGGGCGGTGGTGTTTCTGTCGTTGTTGTTCTCCAGGTGGAAGTTGAGGTCCCCTAGGAGGATGTAGTCGGCGGAGGGCATGGCGTGCGGGCTGATGAAGTCTGCGATGTCTTCGCTGAATAGTGTGCGTGGTCCCGGGGTCTGTAGATGAGGGTGCCTCGGAGGGTGGTCTTGGGGTCCGTGTGTATCTGGAAGTGTAGGTGTTCGGCGGCGGTGAAGGTCTCGTCGGAGTTAGTCGAGATGCGGATGGTGTTCTTGTGTACGATGGCGATGCCTCCTCCCGTCTGGTTGACGCGGTCCTTCCGGGTGGTCTTGTATCCATCCGGGATGGCTATGGCGATGTCAGGCGCTGAGGAGGCGTTCATCCAGGTTTCGGTGAGGAAGGCGATGTCCGGTGCTGTTGCGTCGAGCAGGTCCCAGAGTTCCACGGCGTGCCTGTGGACGGAGCGGGTGTTCAGCAGGATGCATTTCAGGTGGTTGCTGCTGTTGCTCGACTTGGCGGAGGTGGTGCACGTCAGGGGGCAGGTGAATCGGCAGGTTTGGCAGGTGAAGGGTCCGTGGGTGCGTCTCGGTGAGGCTCGGTAGCAGGCAGGGTTCCGGCCGGCATTGAGTGCGGTGAGTGTGGCGGCGTCGTAGGTCCGTCGAGTGGTGTTGCATCGGTGGGATCCAGGGGTTCTGGCGCTGGGCGCGGTCCAGTCGCGGACGGGCGCAGACGGGCTTGCCTTAGGCGCGCCTTCGGCGCGCCAGCGGCGCGGCCGCACAGCGGCCGCCATTTATGGGGAGGTGGGAGGGAGGAGCAGCTGGGAGGCGGGAGGCAGGGGCAGCGAATGGACGGTCAGGGGGGCGGGGCCGCAGGGGACGCAGCAGCGGGAATGGCGAGAGGCAGCGGGGGCACAGAAAGGAAAACAGGGGAGAGAGCAGACAAAATCACGGGCACAGCGACAATGGGGCAGCGAGGGGCACAAAAAGGAAAACAGGGGAGAAAGCAGATAAAATCACGGGCACAGCGACAATGGGGCAGCGAGGGGCACAAAAAGGAAAACAGGGGAGAAAGCAGATAAAATCACGGGCACAGCGACAATGGGGCAGCGAGGGGCACAGAAGGAAAAACGGGGGGGAAAGCAGGCAAATCACGGGCACAACAACAGTGGGGCAGCGAGGGGCACAGAAGGAAAAACGGGGGGAAAGCAGGCAAATCACGGGCACAACAACAGTGGGGCAGCGAGGGGCACAGAAGGAAAACGGGGGGAAAGCAGGCAAATCACGGGCACAACAACAGTGGGGCAGCGAGGGGCACAGAAGGAAAAACGGGGGGAAAGCAGGCAAATCACGGGCACAACAACAGTGGGGCAGCGGGGGCACAGAAGGAAAAACGGGGGGAAAGCAGGCAAATCACGGGCACAACAACAGTGGGGCAGCGAGGGGCACAGAAGGAAAAACGGGGGGAAAGCAGGCAAATCACGGGCACAACAACAGTGGGGCAGCGGGGGCACAGAAGGAAAAACGGGGGGAAAGCAGGCAAATCACGGGCACAACAACAGTGGGGCAGCGAGGGGCACAGAAGGAAAAACGGGGGAAGCAGGCAAATCACGGGCACAACAACAGTGGGGCAGCGAGGGGCACAGAAGGAAAAACAGGGGGGAAAGCAGGCAAATCACGGGCACAACAACAGTGGGGCAGCGAGGGGCACAGAAGGAAAAACGGGGGGAAAGCAGGCAAATCACGGGCACAACGACAGTGGGGCAGCGAGGGGCACAGAAGGAAAAACGGGGGGGAAAGCAGGCAAATCACGGGCACAACAACAGTGGGGCAGCGAGGGGCACAGAAAGGAAAGGGGAGACAAGCAGACAAAACTGGCACCGGGGCCACAAGCGGAGGGCGATCTTACCTACAGGAGCAGCGGGCAGACAGCACAGGCGGAGCTGTGTGGTGGGGGAGCGACCTACCTGGCAAGGTCAAGGGTCGCTCTCCTCACCGTGCAGCGGCCGCCATTTATGGGGAGGTGGGAGGGAGGAGCAGCTGGGAGGCGGGAGGCAGACTATTTTCATATACTCGTCATCTTTAGCAGTGAGTAGCCTTTTCTGGAATCTATTGGGGGAAAGCTTTCTGCTCACTGAACGTTTTTTATATTCTGCATGTTGTCATGAGACACGTAAAGCAGGTGCACTCTCCTTTCCATATAAACAGCAATGTGATTTACAATTCCGCAACATTTTGAAGTTGCAAAGAAGTGACCCTTTACAAAAAAAAACAAGCATTGGCATAGCCAATAGGTCTCGCCTTTGGGACCTTATAAGTGTTTAGCCATGCAACAGTTGATGTTGTTGCACCAAGGATATTGTGCTGCATAACTAAATACTTATAAGGTCCCAAAGGCGAGACCTATTGGCTATGCCAATGCTTGTTTTTCTATTGCTACATATGTAAAAAAACAGAAGAATAAGTGAAGACATGCTGCCACCTAAATATGGCCACCATGTCATTAAAATATTCAAATTTTAAAAACCATTCACGAATGTGGATGTTTTACCAGTGATTTTAAAAAAACCCTTACAGTTGTGCCATTCTTTTTACTATTATCTTTTGTGAAGTTAATGAGAAGAACTCATCACCCAAACAAGCATCCAAGTTGCAGGCATCTACAAAGCACCGAAAAACATTATTACAGCATGGTTAGAAAGGGGACAGAAAGTAAATCTGCATGTGGCTGGAAACCTGAGTTGTAGGCAAAGCAATTACCTATTTTTAATGATAATGTACACAAATAAATTAAACAGCACACTTTGGGAGAATTTTATCACTGAAAAGAAAGGGATTATTTTTAAGTGGCGTCAACAATCTACACAAACTTTGTGCTGTCAGTCAAAGGGAATGGATAAAGTGGGCGGACCCACTGCCCCATGCTGTATACTGTGTGGGGCGGAAACAATATGTGAGTGATAATTGATAACTGAAAGACAAGTGGATGAATCCCGCTGACCGAAAGCTCCTCTCTCTGTGGATGTAATTATGTAAGATTTTTTTAGACAACAGTAGTCTAGTATAACATTAAAGCTGTGTAAACGGCCGGACCTAAAAAGCATGTTTAATCATTTAACTGCACTTTCCGTCAAAAATCAGTCCTCACTCCTCCCAAAACAAACATTGGTTTCTTTAAAGCGGCCAACACAAAGAGCGGATAAAAGACGCGCTACATGGCATTGAACAGAAGTGTAATTTCAAAGAAGAGAATGTATGCAGTTATTGTGCACAGGAGTACCAGCAATGCCGCTTTGTAGAAAGACTGCGGCATTTCAGATGAAGGAAGCTCACCTCAGCTCTCGCGCTCTCTCTCTTGCAACAGAGGTAACTGGACTTCAGGCTGCGGTGCAATGGCTTTCATTACACTTTCCCATTTAAATCAGTAGTTAATAGGCAAGGTTAAAACGGGGAATAAAAACAGCTATTCCCAGCTACAAGAAAACATTTTATGAAATTGAAAGTAATACAGCCCTGGACAGCAGACACATAAAAAGTCATATAGATATGATTGCGTAAAATGATTAAAGACATGACGTGGGAAATACGACTGTAGTCTTTAAAACACAAGCAATGGCAGAAGAAATAGGTATGAGTGATGGGTCCATTTTGTTCTTCGTTATTTGTACAAGCGTTCTCACCATGCAGCATTGTGATACACCTTGAATACAAACAGTTCCAGCAGCACAGCTTCCTTTTCTCAGCGGATAGCATCTGCGAGTGTTTAAATTGCTTTGAAACAAATTGTGAACAGCAGCTCCCAATTAAATCTGTGGGTGCCTTATTTTTCTGGGTTTTTTAAGTTTGCTTGTCCGATTTTCATTTGCTTTTAGTACAGATAACACTAAGAAAGACAAGCATTGGCGAAACCACTAGGTTAGGTGTGCTGCCAGCCGCTTGGCTCTGACAATGTTTTGTTTTGTCATGGTTGTATGTAAAACTTTATTGCCGAGGGAGTTGCAGGGCTCTCACCAATTAAAACAAGCACTGAAACACAAGTGCGGCCCCGCGCAGCGGCCGCGAAAGTGAAACAGTACTCCGAAGTGGGAGGGGTGGGGGGAGTGCGATTCCCTTGCGGGAGCGAGCGGCGCCAGGAGCGATAATTGCTACCATATGGCGCCGCTCGCTCCCGCAAGTGAATCGCCAAATGTGCACGCGTTGCCATTGAAGGCAATGGAACGCGTGCACGTTTTTGGCTGAAAAGCCAAATCGATTTCAAAAGGTCTTTTTGCCTTTGCAGCGCATGCGCGCTGCGTAGGCGAGACCTAAAAATCTTTCATTTCTTTTCACAAGCACTTGTCTGCACACGGTGATGGGATTCCTAAGACAGCTTCATTTTCATATAATAAGGACACAAGTAAATTAGCATTTTTTAGCAGTATTGAAGTTTACAAATTTCAATCTTGTATGAGTAATACAGATAGACCACCCTGTGTTTTGCCATTCACTTAACAAGAATATTTTCTCATTTTTCCAGTGGCGCCTGAAGAAGGGATATCGATCCCGGAATGCATTGGGCATTTATTATAAAGATATGAGAGTATATCAATTTGTAAAATAGGCCAATGTTCAACTTATTATCATTTTCTTTGATGATTCTAATGTCAATTGAAATGATTGTATAGCTGGTACACTGTATGAAACATTAAAAAGGAAAAAGATTGAGAATGATAAGATTGTTTAAGCGACACAATTTTATTGTTGGCAAAAAGCATGTGATAAATTCAAAGCTGTGCAGGCAAGTTACAAGTGACCAGGTACACTTGCCACAGACATAGAGGTCTTTTCTATGCCACTCTCTGATTCACGGTTCCACTGCATGGAGGTCTGGACTTTGATGCTGCTTTGTCTCACCCATCTTGTATTCTGAGAAGGCTAAGAAGCTACTCCTGAGAACAGGGGGTGGGGTTGGTAAGACACATGTCACTGTGAAGTACCCTCTAATGGACCTGGTATGGATTTGTCGTATGCATTTGAGTCCTGAATGAAATAAACAAACAACATCCACTAGTAGAAAATATCTTTATTCGGATTATACAAAAACCATAAAAGCTCATCAATATCACAGCATATACAATAACTTACTTACATTCATTCATTCATAATACCATATAAAACCTATAGATTAAAATAGTAAAAATAATGAGCCTATACAGTTCTACTAGATAAAAACCAAAAACAGTTAAAATGGACTAAAAAGCTGATTATCTAATTCACATCCGAGGCATTCGGTAGCTAACCTAATGGGCACTAGTATTTATCTCAGCAAACTAGCATATACCAAATATCCTGACATAAGAATATAAAATTCCATTAATTAACATAATATAAATCACCACCGACCAATACAGCACATAATTATTAACATTATTTTGTGGGGAATTTCATCTTCCTAATCCTTAATCTCCAGGAGTGCAATAAATATCTGGACAGGGTGAAAACTAACCACTCTGTACGATTGCTTCTGAGAATTCAAATAATATATTTTAAGCGATTCACCGATAGAATGTGACATATAGGGAATAGCTAGGTTCGTCCAATCACAGTATATTCGGGGCAAAAAAACAAGAAGTGTTCTTCATTTTCTTGGGCAGCCGAGCAAGCGGGACAGGTTGGCGATATGTTAGCACCATTCCAATTACTGCAAAATCATTGACTGGCAAAATGCTGTATCTGAATTTTAAGAACAGGGATTTTGTTAACAGAGGTTTTATGGTATTCAAAAACTCCTCTTGATACATATAATCTTTGAGATCCAGAAACCTCCTTTTTAGTTCCCCACTTCTTCCCCCATTTATCCACTGTATATTAATGTAGTCCAAGTATCTCTTTTTTAGATTCGTCAGAGATCTTTTCTCAATGCTCTCTGGCTTGGTCCAAATCTCACTCATACCCAATTTGGGCATCCAGCTCTTAATATACTTTAGCCACGAGATATTCCCTTTTGCATCTAATGCCATCACATTAAGCAGTGATTGTCTCAAGGGGAGTGGGGAATTGTTTGACCAAACTCGAATCCAGAAAGCAAGGGGCCTAAAGCCAATCAGATATGCTACATTTTTGAGCCCCAGATCCAAGCGCATAGGAGTCAGGGGAGCATTTCGGGGAAGTTCCAAGACTGATCTCATGAAAACGTTCTTGTTTTTTTCAATCACCCCTACATTATTGTGACCCCATAACTCCGCACCATATGCCGCAGCTCCAAAGCCCTTGGATTGATAAACTTTAATGACCAGGGCAACAGGCCTGTAGATTGACTCTTTCAGTTTTTTTTATTAGTGCAGAACTTACATGTTGGAGTGATAAATTGCCCTTTACAACTTGTGGGACCCATAGTAATGAGTTCGTCAACCTAACCCCCAAGTAGTCAAATTGCATCACCCGCTCTAATGGGGTTTCACCCATTTTGACCATTCCTCTGTACAACATGTTAGGATTAAGTGCCATAAATTTGGTTTTCGCAACATTAATTTCCAACCCAAATTCCCTGCACGATCCTAAAAAGCGATCCAATAAGTTCTGGAGCCCCATCGGGGTCCTAGAGATAATAGGGTGTCATCAGCAAAAAGCAGAGATGACACTGTTTGGCCAGCTAGTTTGGGGGGATCACCTCTGCAATCAGATAGTGTTTCAATTAATCAATTGATACATAGGGTGAATATAGTGGGCGCCAGTACACATCCTTGTCGCATTCCTCTGTTCACACTTATCCGGTCGGTCAGTTCACCATTCTTCCCCCATCTAACTTGGGCATAGTTATCCCTGTGGAGTCTAATAATAGTCTCTAATAAATATCGTGGAACCCCTGTTTTATGTAAGGCTTCCCACAGTTTTTCCCAGGGGAATAAATCAAAAGTGGCTTGCAGGTCTACAAACACAACATAAACATGTTCCTTTTTAATGACCACATATTTCCACAATATCAATAAGAACCTGAACAATTGGTCAACAGTGCTCATGTTTTCTCTAAAGCCTCCCTGTGAGGTAGACAGTATTTGCCCTTCTCTTATCCAGTTTTGAAGCCTCTCCAGCAAGTGCCTGCAGAATATTTTCTGTACAGTATCAATCAGGCTAATGGGCCTATAATTTGCTGGGTCGCTTTTGTCCCCCTTTTTGAATATTGTTATCACTTCCGCCCCCAACCAAGAGTCTAGGATATTTGCGCCCTTTAAGATCGCATTAAAACTATGGCTAAGGATCACGCTCCAGATCTCAGGTTCGGAAAGATATAGGTCGCCTGGGATTTTATCTAAACGTCCAGCTTTACCCTTCTTCATTTTAGCAAGTGCCATCTGGGTATCTTCCAGGGTAAAATTGGTCGGATCTGCATCCCTTGCCCTGTCAGAAAAGACCACCACTAAATAGTCTTCTGAACTAAATTATCTCTCATTGTCTAAAATAATGTGTATGATATACTGAAGTAAGGACTCAGAGGTGGGCAGAAATAGCTTCACAAGTTTTAATGTAGAAAGGCCACACAGTTGAGGAGCCGCAGTACAAGCTCCTCCGCTGGACACTAACAACTGCTCCTTTTCAAAGCATAGCATTCCATGCTACCTAGGTTACCAACAAATGAAATTCAAAATTAGAAATCTTTTTTATCACTCAGAAATAGAAAGGATAAGGCTGAAACTAAACAGTGCTATAAAATATGAACTACCACAAGTGCACATGCAAAACCTACATACTACATATCTCTCCTTCTTCACAAAACAAAAACAAAAAACAACAAAAGAAAACATTATAACTATACACGGAAGCGACTCGGAATGACCCTGACTCTGCCACTTCTTCTTGGAATTACACATCGGAGTACCACTGACCTCTCATCCTTCATACCCATACCTTGTTGCATATTAACACTGTCCCTGGCCACCACATGGTTAGAACTTGGTTTCATTTTGACAATTTTAGAAAGATTCCACCAATGTCCTCCATCCACTTGTACTTCATTACCCTTGATGTTCAGAACACAGACAGGTTTACCAAACTTGCTTTTACCTTTCTTTACACGAACAGGAGACTTGATCCTGACCATGTCTCCAAGGACCAATGGAACTACTTTGGCACCCACTTTCTTATCATACCACTTTTTTTGTTTCTCCTGTGACCGAGCCATGTTTTCCCTCATAATGGACATCAGCTGTTTGACATCAGATTCAGTTTTAGGCCACTTGGACATCCAACCTGGCCTAAAAGTGGTGTTCGCCTTTCGTCCCCTCAGCAGCTCGAAAGGAGACACCTTAGTAGCCTAATGGGGAGTAGTTCTGTTGAACCACACCATGCTATTCAAAGCATTGCGCACATCACGATTACACTCCTTTGCCCACTTATCACACTCGCCTACAACTCTGTTCATCCTTGCTACTGGCCATTCGTTTGTGGATGATATAAAGAGCTCTTGAGATGAGTGATCCCACAGCTCTTAAGAAAAACACGCATCTCGCTGCTCACAAATTGTGTACCATTATCAGTAATGATCACCTCAGAAAATCCTTCCCTAATGTAAATCTCATTAAGTAATTTTATTACATTACTGGCACTGGGCTCCCTCAACATCATGACTTCAGGCCATTTGGAGGCGTAATCCATGTGGACAAGAATGTACCTGCAACCTGCAGGCAGATAGTCGTACGGTCCCTTCACATCCATGCCAAGTTTAACCTATGGTCCCTCAGGACAGGTATGAGAGGAGGAGTCATCACCTTCAAACTCTTGTCGGCCGAACAACACACACAGCAGTTAGCTACCACCTCATCAATGCCAGAGTCCATGCCTGGCCACCAGAATGTCTCCCGGACGTGATGTTTGGTTAAGGTGGCTCCCAAATGACCATCATGGGCCTTATTGATTATGACATGTCTGAAACAATGAGGTTGTATGAGTTTATCTGAGCACGCAACAAGCCATCTTCTAACAAAATCTCACTCTCAACCTTACAGTAGGGCTGCATTAGAGGAGACAGAACCTTCTCTCTGAGCCAAACAGTCTTGACTAACTCACACACATCCTGTAGAATCTGGTCAGTGTTAAAAGCAGCTAACCAATCCTTTTCTGAACCCAATTTGAGTTCCGGTATCTCTAAGGTCACAACCAAGCAATCCTCACAATCTTCATCAAGAAGATCACAGAACTGGACATCATCATGATCACTTATCCCAGAGGGAAACGGGACAGAAAATCTGTTCTTCCGTTCTTACCCCCTGAAATATGAGTTACATCAAACTGATACTGTAAGAGTTTCGTGACCATCCTTAAAATCCTAGGGCTGCAGCACTTGTTCACACCACCTCCAAGAATGCTAACTAAGGGCTTGTGGTCAGTCTGTAACAAAAAATGCCTACCCCATACATATGGGCGAAATTTTTCAATGGCCCACAAACATGCCAACAATTCCTTTTCGATCACAGGGTATTGCAGTTCAGCATCTCTCAACACTCTCGAAGCAAACACTACAGTTTGCTCAATATCTTCAATCCTCTGTGTCAAAGTTGCTCCTAACCTCACTTGACTGGCATCAACTGTAATGCAACATGGAACATTGGGATCAAAGGGTTTAAGGGCCTTGCTGCTCACCAACATAGACTTGACTAAATGAAACACCCCTTTACACTCCTCGCACCACTCAAATTTGACACCCTTCTTAAGCAAATTGCTGATGGAACGTACTTTGCTGGCAAAGTCGGGGATAAACCTAGAGTAATACTCACACAATCCCAAAAGAGACGTCACACCAGTTTTGCCCGTTGGGGGTGGAGCATTCACAATGGCCTCCACCAGTCCAGGTCTGGGGCTGATACCATCTTGAGAAATTAAATGACCCAAGTACTCAACTTCGCGACAGAAAAACTTACCTGTCTTAGATTTGAGCACAACACCCCTCTTCTCAAAAATACTGAGAACCTTATGTAGGACCGTATCATGTGACGTACTGTCCTGAGCAAAGATAGAAACGTCATCCTGAAAAATCAGGACACCTTTCACATCCTTGAGCAGGTTAGACATTACTCTTTGGAAGACCGAAGCTGCCGAGGCCAAACCAAACGGCATGCAACGGTACTGAAAAGTACCCAGGAGAGAAGTGAACGCCGTGAGATGCCATGACTCAGGATGAAGCTCAACCTGATAATATGCACTGGCCTAATCCAATTTGCTGAAAAACTTCGCACCTTCTATGCCAGCAAACAAATCAGATATTTTCGGCAACGAATGCGAGCACCTTCTTTCATAATTATTTTGTGTTTGAAACCGTGAATTCTACCTAATTCATCACTAAAAACCGTGGGAAACTTGCTCCTCCATCTCTGCCCATCATCATCACAGTCAACTACCAGGACCTGTTCTCTAGCCCCTGGTCGTAAGATCATCCCAAAAAGCCGCAGATGGAACCACCCCAGGATGTTGAGGCCTTTTACAGCCACATAGACCTTCCCTTTGATTTTCTTGCCCTTGAATTCAATTTTAAGACCTTCATACGACACAGGAGAACGGTCAGGAGGCAACAACTATCTCTCACCCCACGTTTCCTCAAAGAGCGTTTGGGTTATCATACTGATTCTGGCTCCCGAATCTACTAACAGGTACAATGTTTTGCCCTCAACAGCAACTTCTACAATGGGATCCACACAACAGGCTGGATCACCCTCAATTGGCGTGTGTCCGGAACAATCTTCTTGGGGAGTGACCAACTTCTTATCCACCACAACGGAGATCACCTCAGAGTCAGATTCTTCATCAGACTCACGTACACATGCAACATATCTTTTGTAAGATTTCTTTTTTAAACAAACCTTCGCAAAATGCCCTACTTTTTTACAGTAATTACATGTAAAACTTACTGTACGTTCATACTTTCCATAAGTTTATCATCAAGCTCCTTTAAAGATCCTAATGAAGTCTCAATGCTTTTAGCAACCTTGAAAGTCTCATACAGAGTGGAATTGCCCATACTCAACAGCTTTTGCATGATCTGTTTTGTCTTTGCAGTGACACACACATTAGTCTCTAATCAATTGATCAGTAAATGTCTCAAAACGACAGTCGTCTGCCAATCTACGTAGCTACAATATGTACGCATTCACATCTTTGCTATCACTTTGCTTCCTTTCAAAGAATTTATGTCTAAGTACCATCAGGCTGGGTTGCTTGTCAAATCTATTCTTCAATTTCAGGACAGTGTTGTATGCATTTGAGACCTGAATTCAATAAACGAACAACATCCACTAAATAGTCTTCTGAACTAAATTATCTCTCATTGTCTAAAATAACGTGTATGACATACCTTTTAGAGTTGGGTAACACTCTGCATGCGCGCTTATGAATATAAATAGTTTGCCTGCAACATTTAATAGGAAATGTTAGTCTACAGTCTAACTCTAATCCCTCAGCCACCTTAAATAATATGGAATGCAGTTTATAATACGTTCAGAAAACCAAATCATATATGTGATTTAAAGTCCATACAAGGAAGCATAACTTAAGTTCCACAGAATCAGTCATAAAACAATACCGTCTTTGAAGAAATACTCAAGTCCGTGCAGATACAAACACAGCACTCAAACAACAATCAGTTCCACTGAAGAAATTCACCTGATGTCACAAAGAGGATATTCCAGAGATGATCATAGCACAATTCAATCTTCAAACTGAGCAAGATGTGAGCAGACAAAAAAGGCATTGGGAAGCAAGGTTCTCCTGGGTAAGCGCCTTGATAGTCTATAGTTTAAAGATGGCTGCCACATTCCAGTTCATATTTGTTCTAGTTTAGAATGTGATTTTCACTATATGGAGACAATCTTGGTTTGGAAATGATACACTAAACAATCGCCATTTGACCTTCCATCTTAGACGTATAGAACGTTGCTTAAATCTGCATTCTGTATTAAATATGTCAAATCAATATTCAAGCTATAAAATAATAAGTGACTAAATGCATGGAATCATAAATGTATCTAATGCCTATGTCAATCTACCTTGATAGGCCCCTGGGACAAATCCTCTTCTATTCTGACCAGTAATGTATACTTTGTTAATGTTCTTGACAACCGCCCAGGTGGTCTGCTGCCCGCCATATTTTTAGATCTGTGGAGGAAGTTTGGTGAGTGGCTGCTATGTCTCAGGTGGCTGCTCAACTCCCTGGAAGTTCGTTTCTGAAAAACAACAAATTACCCTGACACCCTGGAATCACACATATTGTGGGGGGATCACTTTTCTATTTTTTCTGTTTGGGACCACCAGATTAAAAAAAAAAGAAATACATCAGGCTATCCACTCTAACTAGAACAGATGGTTTGATGTACGTACACCGTACGGCGTGGATAGAGTTGAGGTTGTCGGCTTAGGGTTTCTGGTGGTGAAGCCAATAGGGAGCTGCCGTCAAAGACATGACGGCCAGTCCAAAGTATCATATCTGCCAAATTATAAATCAGGCCATTGATTTTTTCAGTGTCTTTGTGGGATTTTGTTGATGATATACTACACCTAACGTCTATGAAAGTATACCCTTCCATCCAGTACATTAATAATGTGGATTGGCAAAAGAGCCTGAACTTAGGCTAGGCCCTGTACCAAGCCCTTTGTGGTGTGGGCAGTCAACCCCCACTACACATAGCCTTCTGCTATACCTTTGGCTATGCACAGCAGAAGTTGACCACAGGCTCTGTCCTTTGGCCAGGTCTTGCACCCAACTGGTCAACCCCTTCTGTGCGTGACCTTTGGTCAGCCAAACAGAGGCCGGCTTCATTTTTTTCTTTTTTTCTTTGCTGACCCCAGTTGAATGCGCGAACCCACACAGTTTGATGGTTCCTTGTTAGACCACTTGGGGGTCAGCAGATCTAGTACTGCATCTGTGAACTACACCGTACATTGAACAAGGTCCTAGGACCTGTGTGAGTTCACAGAAGTGGGATTACCCTACTGTAGACCTATTCACCACATTGCTGCACAAGAAATACCTGTCCTACACAAGCAGGTAATGGTAACCGGGCTCTAACAGTAATACCTTTTTAATGACATGGTCATTCATCATTGCCTTTCTGGCATTTCCCACTTATTCACAGGGATCTTCTGAAGGCCAAAGCAGAGCCATGTTTGATGATTCTGATTGGTACACAGATATATTTTGATTGGCCCACATCCATCTATCCTGTTGAATCATCTTCTGACACTCCTCTCCAGGAAAATGGGCGAGTCCTCCATCACCACTTGAAGTCACTGAATCTGACAGTTTGGTACCTGAACATTTAGAATTCGGCTACTTGGCCGTTTTGACAGACTCCAGAGCAATACTACGGCATTCATGCATGCCTACTACAGCCATATGGAAGCGTTTCTGCCTATGGTGCAATGACAGAGGTTTTCATCCTAGTTCTAATCAGCTGCATCAGAAAATGCTTTATCTTCTTCATTTAGCTAAAATATACGTGTAGTAGTCCTTCATTAGAGTCCATCTAGCAGCTATATCATGAGTCAGAAAATGTGATAATGCTCAAAGGTTCATCTAACAGTTTATGAAAGATCTTTCCCGCCGTCCGGCATCCTATGATGCCATGGGAATTGAACATGGTGCTCAGTCAGATGATTCTTCTGCTCTTTGTGCCCATGCAAACTCTGAATCTCAAATATCTCATGGAAGGCAACACTTCCGTGGTTCAGAGAACAGCAAGGAGAGTGGGGGAGCTCCAGGCCTTCAAGACAAAGAACCATATATTCAAGTCACAAAAAACAAAGTCACCAGCCCAAGGATCATGCCTACTGCTGTCGGGCTTCCATTTGAATGACCCAGTGGTTCTTCAGTCAGTCAGTCAATAAATCTTTATTCAGCTTAAAAAGCCATAAAAGAAAAACAAAACAAAGTATTCAATCATCTGCTTATGAAAGCTGGTAATTAAAATGCATAATATAGGAAAGATTCAAAACACCTGTGATAAAACGTATTACAAGTCATCAAAAATTCATAAAATGAAACAAATTCATCTCTCACAATATTTTGATTTTCTGTAAACAGATCGCAGAAAAATTTAAATATAGAATAAGACATAACTGTAATTCATATGGAGATAATCACAACATCTTGGAGATTGTGATTCATACCGATTTGTTATTATGGCACTTATAAAATTTAAAGTTGTTTAGCAGGTGGCTGGCATCTCTCATTGCTGTAAAAATGTCAACACAAGCTTATAGGGTCTAATATTAGCTTGTCGTAAGGTTGGATCCAAATAAAAATATTGGGGAGCAGAGTACAATGTACAAAACAGCATAAATTGGCATGTGCTTTGGGAATAAACATTTTCACAGGGGCAGGGAGGTAAGTACAGTGCAGAGGAAAAGTTACAATAAAGTGCACTGTGCTCAGCCTTAAACGAGTTAAATAAAAACAATGGGTAGAGTTCATTATCAATCATTCAATGAGGATTTATAAAGCGCAGCTAATCACCCGATAGGGTATCCAGGCGCTTGCATGTCCCGGAGGCTTATTCGAACAGCCAGGTCTTGAGGGCCATTCGGAATTCCGGAAGTTAGGCTGTTCCATGTCTTGGCTGCCATGTGGAAGAAGGAGCATCCTCCACTTCTGTTTCAGTAGATGCGGGGACTATGGGCAAGTGAAAGGAAGGGAGAGCGTAGCCTTTTTAATGGTTGTTGGAAGTTTAGATGGTGGTTAATGTAAGCGGGTCCTTGGTTGTGAAGAGTCTTGTGTGCGTGGGTCAGCAGCTTGAATTGGCGTCTCTTCTGTACGGGGAGCCAGTGGCGTTGCCTGAGGTGGGGTGTGATGTGGGTTCTTTGGGGAAGGCAGAGGATCAATCTGGCTGCGGCGTTCTGTATGGTCTGAAGTCTCTGTAGGAGGTGTGTGGCGATGAAGGCCTGTGTCACAGTGCGTCAGGTGTGTAGGAGGAGCCATTTGATGATCTTATGTAGCATGCACTGAGTGAGGAAGTAGGTGGAGGAAACATCTTTGAGCTGTGATTTCTTGGTGAGCTTGTTGTCAATGATGAATTGGAGATTTCTAGCATGGTTGGAGGGAGTGGGTGTGAGTTCTAGGTCTAATGGCCACCAGGAGTCGTTCCATGTGTTGCTGCTGTTGCCGAAGGTCAGTACTTCCGTCTTGTCTGTGTTCAGCTGCAGGCAGTTGTTCTTCATCCAGTAGGCAACTTTTGTCATGCATCTGTGGAAGTTGGTTTCTGGTGGCAGTGGGTTCGTCAATGAGTGAGAGGATGAGTTGGGTGATATAAAAATTAAATAGGGTTCCAATCCTGGGGATGTGCAAATAGCAGAATACCTGGTTATAGTTTTTTTTTTTAAACTCTGTTTATTAGGCAGCTTGTGGTTTCCGATAAACAATGGCCCAATGTGGGGCTACAATATACATTAACTTTTAGTCAATACAAGCCATTTTAACTATGAATCAGCAATCCACGTTATTTATGCACATGAAGCAAAAGCATTTCACTGATATTACACAATCCGAACTCCCCTCCCTTATACTACCCGTCTCCCAAAAAACAATCTATCCCCACCCATCCCCACCCAACCCCCCCCAACGAAGTGGCTGGCAGTACATTGCACAGAGATGACACAGCATTGCGCAGCATGCGCTCTAGTGGGTGATAAGTAACACTGATAGCGTGGTCCGCATCTTCAATGGAATGAACTTTCAGGGAACATACACAGTACACTGTACTTTACAATAAATTCGGTTGAGTGTTCAGATAATTCGTGAGGGGCGCCCAAAAGTCTTTGGGGCGCGAGGGTTCAGGCAATTCCTCGGCATATATCTCCAGTTGATCTCTGCAACCAACCAAAGCACGGATCCAATTTTTTACAGTAGGAGTGGTTTTTGCCCCCCAACAAAGTGCTATGGCCCTTTTTGCAAATAAAGTAGAGACAGCTACCACCCGCCTGTTACATGGCTTCAGCTTTTTTACATAGCCTAGAAGGCAAAGTTCCGGCTCACATTGTACCTGTTCCAACACAATCTCTGTAAGAATAGCAACCACCTTAAGCCAGAAAGCAGAGATCCCAGGACAGGTCCAGGACATATGGAAAAAATCAGCACCATCCTGCCCACATCTGACACAATTAGCATTCTCACGCAAGCCATACTTATGAAGTTGCAATGGGGTATAGTAAAACTGGTGCAAATATTTGAAATGAATCAACCTCAAATTGCAATTCGCTGTGAGGCGACCCGTCAGTGCGCAGCAATCCTTCCACATTTCAAGTGTGAGTTCAGTACTCAGTATCCGCTGCCATCTACAATAAGATGGATGTTGCTCAATCTCTCTCTCCCGCAAGGAGGCATTATATAATTTGGTAATGAGGCCCTTCCGTCCCTCCCCTCCCAGCATGTTTTGCAGCGCCTGCAATGTAACCGGCTCTGTCGGATAGTCCGGATAGACAGATTTTATAGCTTGCCGCACTCTGACATAGGTGAAGCCTAGCATCAGCCCTCGATCCGTGGAACCCTGTACTTCCTTCAGCGTCTTGAATCGGCCCTGTGTATAAAGATCTCCTAGGGTGGATATACCAACTGTCGCTAGAACCCGCAACGCCGGTGCCTCCCCCGCCGCAGAGATGCCCGGGTGAGAGGCCAGGGGTAACTTCGGGGCATAAATATACGATAGTCCTGCCCGCTTAGCTAGCATTTTCCAGGCCCAAGCGGTGCATAACACTGGATTTATTTCTGTTCTAGGGCCCCCCGTTCCTCCAGAAAGGGTCGCTGCCTGCAAGGGCATAGGTCGGATAGCATCTGCTTCAATCGCAAGATGAGGTAAAAAACGTGTCGGGTAGTGCCAATAATGTGCAAATTGCGCCTGAGCGCATAAATAATAAAGATAGAAGTCTGGAGCTTCAAATCCACCCCGGTCAAATGGTTGCACCAACACCTCCCAACTGCATCTAGGCTTTTTCCGGCCCACACAAAGGTAAGGAGTGCTGTCTGTAATGTCTGAAAGAAGGCTATGTTCAATTTAATGGGTACATTAACAAAAAAGTAAAGCAGCTTGGGTAAAAAGGTCATTTTAACGACCGCAAGCCGATCTGCAAGAGAGAGTGGCAGATGCGCCCACCTCTCCGCCCTCTCAGTCACTTGTATGATAGTCCGGCCATAGTTCTCCTTGATTACCCTTACAGGGTCCCTGTGCAGCCAGACCCCGAGATACTTTACCGGTTCCTGAGTCCACGTCAGAGGGAAATCTAGGTCCATTTCTTTGGTACTAGCTGTCAACGGAAATATCACAGATTTCGACCAGTTAATTCCTAGACCGGAGTAGCGCTCAAATTTCACATATTCCCGCAATAAAGCTGGTAAATGAACTGCAGGTTCCCTGACATATAGCATCATATCGTCAGCGTATAACGACACCACCAGTGGTCGCTGCCTGAACCGTAATGCCGCGTGTGCGTGTAACTGTCGAATCTTGCACGCTAACGGTTCCAAAGCTAGCGAGAATAGCATCGGCGACAAGGGGCAGCCCTGCCGCGTGCCTCTTTCTATAGGGAGCGTCGGGGAGACCCATCCATTAACCCGTACCCTCGCCGCTGGATTCGTATATAGTACCTGGATCCATGTAAGAAAGAAGGGTGGGAAGCCCATGCGGCGCAGGACAGTAAACATAAAGTCCCAACGGAGGGAGTCAAATGCCTTTGCGGCATCAAGCAGCACTGCCACTGCCTGAAAATCAGGTTCAAAGTAGTGCAGCGTAGAGAATACTGTGCGCAGATTATGTGTTCTAGATCGAGCGGTCACAAATCCAGACTGGTCCGATAAGACCAAGAGAGGGACCAATGGCTGTAACCGGGTAGCGATCATCTTTGCCAATATTTTGGCGTCGATATTTATAAGTGAGAGGGGCCTGTACGATTCGCATCTGTTTGGGGGCTTGTCAGGCTTCAGTAGAGTTACTATGAGAGCCTCCCGTAACGTAGGCGGAAGCTGCCCTCTATCGTAAGCCTCTGCAAATACTGCCAAGAGGCGAGGCGCTACGTCATCAACGTACATTTTATAGAATTCACTAGGGAATCCATCCATACCAGCTGCTTTGCAAGTGGGTAACGCCATTATAGCGAGTTTGACATCCTCCTCGTCAAAGGGCTGCACTAAATATTCTCTATGCTTATTGGAAAGCCACCCTAACGCTACATCATCGAGGTAGGAGTCGATTTCCTCTGATGCAGGACCATCTTTAGCAGCATACAGTGTAGTGTAAAATTTCAACACAATATCAGCAAGTTCAGTGTTCAAATAATGTGCTTCCCCATCCTCATCTATTAGCTCCTTGATGTGGTCCTGACTACGAGGTTCCGACAATTTCTGTGCTAACGTGCGACTCGGGCGCCCCCTCCCCATAATAACGAGCTTTCGCTCGGCGAGAACAGTGCCTTAGTTCCTGGTCGACAGTGTCATTATATTCAGAGACCAGGTCCCTAATTTTAGCCAGTATAGAAGATGAGGGATTCGACTCATATTCTCGCTCCAGTGTGGATATTTCAAGCGCCAACCTACGAATCCTGCGTCTAATATCTTTCAATACCCCAGCTTGCGCCCCGATACATGCACCTCGCACCGTTACCTTGAAAGCCTCCCATAACAAGCCAGCGCTATCTACTGTCCCCTCATTTTCACTAAAAAAATTTCGAATAGCTTCCCCAATAGTCTGCCGAAACACCGGATCCGCAAGCTCAGCAGACTGCAACCTCCATACAAATGGCGGTCTCTCACACAAGGGTATCTGCAGAGTCAGAACTACCGGAGAATGATCAGATAATGTGCGTGGCTCCTGCCTTGCCTCCACAGTCCAAGCCCCAACCATCTCAGACACAAGCCAATAATCAATACGGGACCAAGTGCCATGTACTGAGGATATAAACGTACTTTCTCGTTGTCCTGGGTGCTGGAGCCGCCAAATGTCCAGTAAGGGGCCCGCATCCAGAAATCCAAGAATAGCCTCCGCTGCCTTCCTACTTCTGCCTACAGTAGTTTCCGTTCTATCTATGGTTGCATCGAGACAGACATTAAAATCCCCTCCCCAGATTATTTCGGCAGACGGAAAGCTTAGAATGCGACGCCACACATCAGCAAAGAACGAGGGGTCATCTATATTGGGCCCGTATACATTGACCAACAGAACCGGCCTATTCCCCATTTGACCATACATGATCGCTACTCGCCCCTGCTCATCTACATCCGTCTTAATTAATGTGAAGTTCGTCCCCTTTTTTATAAGTATCAGCACCCCCCTGGAATAGGTAGAATAGGATGAGTCGAGTTTTACTGCAGCCCACTTCGCACCGATGCGCTGTGCCGAGTTCTTAATTAAGTGCGTCTCCTGAAGGAAAGCCACAGACACCCCCAGTCTATCCAGTTGAGCAAACACTGTGCGAATCTTTTTCGGTGAATTCAAACCACGAACATTCCAAGTGACGAACTTAGTGACACCACTCATACTTTGCATTGATCCGTCAGATAATGCCTAAAAGCAATGCCATCCATGAACATGTAAACTGCAATATTCTTGAGTACCACACAGCCCCATCCAGCCCTTCCCACCCCTTCCCCCCCCCCACCCCCCACCCACTTCAGCATCCCCAACTTGCCAAAGCCATCCCCCTGAATTCCCACCCCTTCCCCAACATATCCAACAACAACACAATGCATTTGGGGTACTCCCTTTTGTCAGGGGCGCTGAGAGCTTCTATCCTCTTACGTAGTAAGAGGTAGCTGAGCAGGTCTGATTTTTCGCCAGGATGGGAATACATCAATAGCATGTAACATAATGAGACAACGTACTATGTCTGTCGAGGCAGCTGGGTCCCCCCCATACTAACCTCCCATTTTATAGCTTCTCGAAGCCAGGGCGGGCAGCCACCGTGATTCCCAGATATCCCGCAGTGAAAGACCAACATTATAACAGCTCTGAAACCCTAGCTAACAGCTTGCGTGTATATGAACAGATTCGAAACCCAGGGTATACATCCTTCAACCCCATACATGACATAACTGTAATAATCATTCTAAGTTACACACATAGTGACATAGCACTGCAGAGGAAGATTCGAGTGTCATACGTGGGCAGAGCACCCAGCCATGTGTAATGGTGTGCTCCCCACAATCATTCCGTTTCAGTAGTGGCATTACTGGACTCGTGCCTCCTCCTCTTTAGCTGTTTAGCATGTTCCAGTGCTGCTTTTGAAGATGTGAAAATTTTACAATCCCCATCAGGCCCTATGCGCAAACGGGCCGGGTACAACATTGCATATGGGACCTCTTCCGTTTGCAAGAATTTTTTACAGCACCAAATTCACGCCGGGCCGCCTGGACAGCCACCGTGAAATCAGGGAAGAATGCCAGTGAGTTTCCCTGATGCACAACATTCCCCTTCTCTCTTGCCAACCTCAGAATGGTATCACGGTCCCTATAATTCACAAATCTGGCTATTACAGGGCGGGGAGGAGCCCCCGGTGCCGGTCGAGCAGCAAGGGATCTGTGGGCGCGCTCCACCACGAACAAGTTAGAGAAGTGTTCTGCGCCAAAAATGTCCGTGACGAGGTGTTCGATGAAAGTCTCCATTTTCCCCACATTTGTGGATTCCGGCAGCCCAGTGAGTCTAATGTTGTTGCGCCGGGACCGCGCCTCTAAATCCTCATTCTTGGCCTGGATAAGGGCTAGTATCTTCTCCATATTAAGTGCCTTTTCTGTAACTTCCCCCAGGCCATCCTCCGTGGCGGACACCCTTTGCTCCACCTCCCCCATGCGAATATTATGTTTTTCGAGTTGGGAGGACATGTGGTCCAGTCTGTGGTTAACTGCAGCCATCGAGCCCTCTATGGATTGTAAGCTGCGCTGCATAGCCATCAGTGTAGCTTCCAGAGTGGGGGGGCCGTCCGCCTGTGCATCCGCCTCAGAGTCCGATGCAGCTTTCTGCATAGTTCTAGAAGGTTTGCGGGCTTCAAATGTGAGACGTGGCTGTGATTTATCCGTGCGACCCATGGTCTCTCGCGTCTGGGATGTCCCCCTTTATTTTTTTGTTGCTGTGGGGGTCGAGGGATACAGCGATAGGAAGGGTGTTGAAAGGATGGCGTAAAGGCGTATTATCTTACGTCGTGAATAACAGGGCTAAGACCCAGCAGTGATTCTAGTCGCCAACCATGTATCAACCATCCACTCCAAGTATGCCAGCACCTCACGGAGTGACACCCCCTCGGCGCAGCTGTCAGATATCGAGTCGTCGCACTCTCAGTATACCTGTTTAGTCACCTGCACTCCTGCACCCAGCCTCAGTGGTCGCCCAGCTCCTTTTGCACAAAGCGCGGTTATGTACTCTAACAGCTGCAGAGGGATAGCAGGCCCAAGTTCCTTTTCTGAGGGATAGACCAGCGCACAATGGGGAATGAGCTCCCCTCAGATCAAACATCCCTGTCCAACATTCACATCAAGCAAGCAGGGCTGTAGCATCCACCGCAGCCGTGCAGCACCGCCCCGCAGGGCCACCGCAATCACCAGGGCAGTCAATGCCGACGTCTGCAATGTGGGTTCCGCAGGGCGCCACCAGTCCGATGCCCCAGTCGCAGCCCCAGTCCCAGCTGCCACACGTGCTCCCTCAGGTGCCTTCGCTGAATTCTATTGCGCTGCTGACTCCGCTCGCCAGGCCCACAGAAGGCCTCCGCACTTCGCAGCCACAGGCTGCACCAGCCAGCCGCCTACCCACAAACGCAGCCCCCAGCTCGCAGGGCGCAGCTCAGATGATGCCCGCTTCCGCCTCCGCAGTCACGGACCCATTCACAAGCCGCACCGCACTTACCGGGGCCAACGACACGGGCAGCGCTGTTACCGGGGGAAATGCAGCACCTCAGCGCCGACGAGGAGGTCCCCCAGCCAGGCCGTCACTCCGTGTCACCAGCCGAGAGACGCCGGTGTTCGCTCAATACTGCATGGGATCCTCTCACTGTGATCCGCCGCCGCAGGAGCCCCTCTATGTCAGCCGCTCACAAACCACCGCAGCTCGTCCCAGCAGTCTAGCGTCCCAACGCGGCGTCTGCAAGCCGGAGCCGCCAGCAGGTCATCGCGGCGGCCGCCATCTTATAACTGCGCGTCCCAGCTCCACACCACAGCAAACTGGTCTCTCCAGCACTCTCCGTCCTGCCGAAACAGCCCCAAAACGTGGAGACAGGGCTTTTAAGTTGTACGTGTCTTTTCGTGATAGTGGATGCCGCTGTTACTGGCAGATAATGGTCGGATAGTCGCTCAGCCGGGCAGAGCTACACTAGAGTGCGGCCATCTTGCCGTGCGCTCTCTAGCGCCCCCCTACCTGGTTATAGTTGACATGGATACAACATTTTCTCTCCGTTGAGAGATACGGAATTCTTGATAGAGCTGTTTAATTCTCTCTTTTCAGTTTAAGATTATGTTCTGTGGTTTAGTAAATAATTCTGAAACTCCCAACGAATAGAACATTTTCTTTACATAAGCAACCCATGGAATTCCTTGCAGGTTATCAAGTAACAGACAGTCCCCGAGGAAAATCTCTCACCAGGCTATTTAATGCTTGCGAAAGAGGTGAACTAGTTTGTGAGACTAAGTTCCCAGTTGAGGTGACACCAAGACCGGAATTCCCATTGTCCGTTCGATTACAGATCCCAGGATTTTCAATTATGACTCTTGGTTCCAATGGTGGAGGATAAGATTGTCACTGGACTGCATCAATTCTCTCTACAGCAATCTCTGTTTCGGATGTTACTGTGCCCATGACAGAATTTAAGTAATTATTAATGGAAGCTGTTAACCTGGACACTTCCACTTTGTTAGTTTTAGGTACTATAGCCTTTCTTTCCCCCATTTTTGAGCTACAAGGAAATAAAACGTCCTACCTTTCTAAAAACACTGACAGCGGGCCAAACAAAGAAGTCATAGGACCAAGAGGGGTGGGCTAGCCCACTCTTCTCTGTGCTCTGATGGGCGCAGACGGGCCCGCTCTTGACCCGGATATGTGCCCAGGCGCGCCCCACTTGTGTCCCAATCTGCAGGAGTGAAAGGTGCCTTACGAGCGTTTTAGTTGACATCTCCTCCTCCTGGCCACACTGACTCCTAGGGCATGTTATCCTTGCCCCTGCTCCTGATGAGGCCTTAAAGATGTGTCGTAACGCGCCACGGGAGTTAAAGGCGCCTTATGAGTGCCTTAGTTGACAGCTCCTACTCCTGGCCACACTGATTCCTGGGCACGCAGTTTTTGCCCCAGCCCCCGATGAAGCCTGAAAGATGTGGTAATTTCAATATCTTAAGGAAGAGTGATTTTTTTATTTTCCAGCCTTTAGTAGTGAAAGCCAGTATACTGATCTGTGGTGCTTCAGAGCAGCTTGTAGTTTTCAAGTAATGCCTTCTCGCCCAACTCACTGCCAATAGCTTCATCTATGTCTAACGTGGTAGTCATGGTTCTTCAGTCCTTTTTCCCAAACCCTTTGACGTCAGCTGAGAAGACACTACATCATGGGCATACACAGGAGTATCAAAACCAAAGGTCATCATCTGCTTTTCATGTCCTTGGACAGTCCTGAAGTGGACCATTCTGTATCCAAGCAGGGCATTGGCCACTGGCTCTCATCATGCATTACTTTTCTTGCCCATGGAGATATGATGAAGGCGCATTCCACAAGAAGCATGTTATCGACAGCTGCACTCTATGCTGGAGTGCCTCTCCTGGATTTATGCCAAGCAGTTACATGGAGAAGAAGGCACACTTTCACCAAACACTACTGCCTGGACTTTAATTCAGCAGCTGGTCCTTTAGTAGGCCAAGCAGTCCTGCGCAACCTGTTCCAATAAACGGGATCATGTTTCATGCTTATTGTGAAGTTATATATACTTTTTACTTACATGTAGCTCCAGTTATCCAGCTTTGGAATCTTCCATAAATTCACATTGTGATCCGCACTCCTCCCCAGTCAGAGGTATGCTAAATGCTCTTACTATCCTTCTGACGTGTGCTGTGAAATCTGAGCTATGGTGGCCTTTAGATGGAGTAGACAGCACTTCTACTTCATTAGCTGAAGTTTTGTTTGAGTTGTTTCAAGGGAGATACATGTGCTAGTAAACAAACACGGATGTCAGACCTATGGCCATTTTAACACTGTTTGTTGCTATTTTAAAAGTATCAGGGATTCCCAGTCTGACAGCAAAGTATGATTTTAGCATGTGAATTTATCAAAGGTCCCAAAGCTGGAAAACTGGAGTTACAGGTAAGTAACTAATTTCTTGTGGTTCAGTCTGGCTTTCAATTTAAAAGTCTTGTTTTGCTTACGTAAGTTAGGTGGTGTTTGACAAATCTTCATGAAATTTGCCACTCGCTTAGCATATCCAGCTACAGCCAGGTTTCATGCAGATCCGTCACAGGTGTGAGCGCAAATTGGGGGTGGGCAAAACAGAAGTGTTTCTCAGTTAAGATCCCTGAGGTAATTTTGCTCACCACTACAGCAAAGGGCATAAATGGGAACAAATATGACCTAAAAAGTAAGAAAGTGTGCATTTTGTGTAAATCTGTTTAGTAGTTTTTGAGAAACTTGCTTTTAAAAGCTTGAAAAGGTTAACACTTTTGTATAGCTTGTCAGTTGAAATAGCAAATATTACATTTGTAACTTCTGTTAACCATATTAGAACTTTTCATGCACTTTGATTTTTGAAATTGATCTTTATTCATCTTATTTCCTCCATCTGTGAGTTTTCAAATTGTATCAAATTTGTGAACTGTGCACTGTGAAAAAAAAATTCACAGAGAGAACGGAATACATGACGACTGGTACTAAGCAATAGAAAAGATAGCTATGAACACAGAGGCATGGAAAAATGTATGAAAAATAGTAAAAAAATGCATTTAGTGTACAGTAAATTTGAAAAGTGTCTGAAACTTTAAAGAATATGGTCACCATTTTGTATTTGTGAAGTAGGCACCCTTTTAACAAGCAGGCAAATTGAAAAAGAAAATGCACATTTTAAAGACCAGAGAAATAGATGAATCAAAATTATAGGCTCCGCTGTAAGTCAGCTTAAAAGAAAGCCACAGAACGTTCATTGGTTGAACATATAAAATCCAGTTTTGTATACAGCGAGGTCACAGATATCTGAAAATGCGTGAGCAAACGTTCAAGGGTGTAAAACAATTCTTTATTTTTTTTATTTTTTTACAACACTGTAGTTGGGTACAGGATATGGCTGAAGGCAAGTTGCTGTGTCTGATCCCTGGTGTGTACAGCCAAATGCTGCGCACAGTGAGTGGTTGGACGCACAAGCGCTGGCACTGCGTCGGATCCCTACTGTTCCTTTTACGAAAACTTTGAAAATTCACTGCAAAAATACTTAACCCTCAAGACGTAAAAAACACTAGACAAACATAACTGCACCTCCACCTTGAAAACATCAACTTGCCTACAAATGGATGGCTTGTGAAGTCACAGTAGTCAATATGTATACTAGTAAACTACGTGATTTAATAATACAGCAACATTAAATAACAATATATATCCAATCAAAGAAATTATATTGTGTGGAGCCCCCTTTGTTTCAGGACCGCCAACCTTATCATGGAGGAAAGTTCTCCATGACACCGTTGGCTGTCCTGAAACTCGGAATATACATGGCGGTGCCGCAGCAGCAGCACCAGCATATTACTGAGGCCCTGACCGCTGTGCAACCGCCAGGGAATGGCAGTTCCCTGGCGCCTACAGCGGTGCAATGGCGGTACGACTGCCCAGGTTGTAATAGGGTGGTTGGTCCGCCGTTGCGGTGATGGCTGGACTGCCACCACCGCGCCCCAGTGAGTCTGGCGGTTCTCAGACCGCTAGACTCGTAATTAGGCATATATAATTATAATGAAAAGACAGTTTTTGGTTTAGCTATAACTTTATGGCTCATGTACATATCTGCGTCAGTTCTGGCCCTCTCATTAGCATATGTTGCTAATGTCTGACAGAATGCATTTCCGTACACAACTTTATGGAATAAACTCATTAGAAAAAGGTGCTGTGTGGGATTGAAGGGTTAACACGTTTAAATATCTTGTCTGTTTATAATTGTGATTTCTGTCAATCATATTGCAGTTTATCACAAATGTGATTGGCTGATTAAGGGGATCAATGCATTTTTTTCGTCATCTTAAATAATCACAATAATGTTTAATACTGTGATTTTAATGCCATAAAAAAAAAATAGAAAGACAAAGTGAAGGCGCTACGAGGGGTTGCCAAAACTAGGGGGGTGATAGGAGGATTCAGAGGTGTGCAAAATTAAAACACAAATCTGAAAAAAATGAATATGCTAAACTAAAACTGTGACATGGTCGCAATTGTGATCACGTGGCTGCCATGTTGAGAACTAGAAACAAGCTCCATATTGTAGAAAATATTGAATAGAATGGAATCCATGATCATAGGATTGTGACTGTTAATAAAATTGGGGGATTTTACAAATGGCTAAAATAACTCTTTTCACCAAACCCACATACCAACACATAGACATAGTCACAAGCATACAAAGACCCGCATGCATAAATAGGCACAGTCATATGTATCCGTAAACACACAAAGAGTTTTTTTTAATGTAGGTAGCTGCGGAATTTGAGCCGTTGCTCAGCCATCAAGGAAACCTACCAAACCCAGACATTTCTGAAATTTTGACACCTAAGGGAGCCTAGGGTGGTATGACTCATGTGGATGCCACAATAGTTTTCTTTATCCATAAGGCCTTGCAAACCTCAAATTTTCATTAAAACACCAATTTTCCTCACATTTAAGTGAGGCAAAGGTCTGGAAACTGTGGATATCCACATTATTCCTACCTCCCAGCATCCCCACACATCTCCCACTAAAAAACGGCTGGGCCTAGTGTCCTTGACACAAAACACCACAAAACAAGACATAGAGACATCCCATTTCATCAGTCGAAACCAATCCATTTTTTAAAATGAGTTCAGCCGCGGAATTTGAACCCCGGCTTAGCTGCCACTCTGGACACCTACCAAATCCAGACATTTCTGAAAACTGGACAACCTGGGGAGTGCAGGGTGGTGTGTCCTGCATGGCTTCCATGAGGTTTCCTTATTCACAATGCCCTGCACACCTCAAACTATGCCTAAAATCACACATTTTCTGACATTTCCAGAATCTTTGAGGATCCACCAAATTCTGAGCACTCAACGGTTGCCACACTAGTCACGATAAAAACGCTACCCCACTTGTGTGACTGGGCCTAGCCCCCCCTACCAGAATGAAACAAATCAGGAACCATGTGAAGATCATAAAGAATTCGCTATTATAGCTTTGACCATATTTGGGCCCTATGTCATGGAGGGCTGGCCAGTCACTTTTTAGGTTGAGCTTTAGCAGCAGCGCACATGCGCTGCTCGCTCTGCAAGACTGCGGTAGTAGAGTATGGGAGACAAGCTGCCCCCACTCTCCGCCCATATTTTTCATTGGCTTCTGTCTTTGTCCTTCGTAAATGCTGGCGTGTGATTCCATAATAGACTTGTTAGTCCCGCCTTAGTACGGCCATGACGTCATTGGTATCCTCCCATGGCTACTGGCCCCTTTCTCCAGCATTGAATCTTTCATAGATTCACATGCTTGAATCTTCCCCGTCGTCATGGTGGGAGTCTCACAGTATTAGAAATATAGCAGTATAAAAGAAAAACTCCAAGGAAACCAATACAAATGCATTATACTTTGGTAACCCATCACCATCATTATATGGTCCAAAAGTCAGCCAATGAGACGCCAGCCCTGAGATCACAATCCCCTGCAGAGCTGCTATACCTCAGATTTATAACCGCACGTCATGTGAGAAGGAGTCTCCCTGAGCTCTGCTCAGTTTTTCTCTCTGTGGTGAACTTTTGACCTGGCTTTCATCTCAGTATTTCTCTGGGTAAGAGGTATTGTTACTTACTTCATTTGGGAAGATGTCTGAGGGCTCTAAGAAGAGGCTGTTCAGACCCTGCAGATCTTGTGGGAAAGCTAGACTGTTCTCTGAGGACCCCCACAAAGATTGTTTATATTGCTTATATACAAAACATATTCCTAAGGAGTGTAAGCATTGCAGGACTTTCTCTGCCAAAACTCTCAAAGATAGAGAGGCACGTTCGCTTCTGTGGCTGCAGAAGAAGAAATCAAGATCAGAATCTGGTTCAGAGACTGAAGAGGCTCATTCAACTCCAAAAAGGAAATTAGAGCCTACTGTTTCAAAAACTGACTCTAAAAAACAGAAAGTCAGTAAATCTAAGGACAAGGTGCCAGAATTACCGCCTCCTGAAGGGGTTCTTAAAAAGTCCTCTTCTTCTTCAGTGCCTCACACTCCTCATAAGAAATCTGTGGAGAAAAAGGCCCCGTCAACGGACCCGTTGACGGCAACCTCGTCGATGAGAGTGACAGTGTCGACGACGGTTACGACGACAGCGTCGTCTACGACAGGAACTTCAACTTTGACGACGACGACATCTCCGTTGACGACCTCGACGACAATGGTTTTCAAGTCACCGAATACACTAAGTTCGTTGATGACCATTTCTTTAAAGAGGTTTCCACCGTCAACTGGATCGTCGACGGAAAGAAAAAGATCCTCAGTCATGCCCGCTTCAGGGAGATTTTCATCGGAATTGGCATCCTGGAGCAAAGTCTCACCGCTTCCACCATCCCATCTGTTGGAAATGCAGGAATCAGAGGAGGAAGGTTCTTTTGGGCCTGCGTATAGTTATTCGCAGTTCAAGGTAAAATGCCAAGACACGGATGAGGAAGACTATCAGGACAAATCTGAATATTTACATGAGGAGTTCTCTTTTAAAGATCGTCCTCCATCAAGATCACAGAGGTACGAATCTTTTCAGGACACTTATGACTACGAGGAGGAGGAAGATAATCCTCCAATGCACAGAGAAGATTCTATGTCGGTGCCAATTTCATTGGTCACGGATCTGAGGCACATGATTAAGGACTATTATAGATGCTTTCCGGAGGCAAATGCACCTTTGCCTAACGCTCCAAGTAAGACGCAAAGCGCACCCTCCGCTGAGAAGGCAGCACCACCGCAAGCCTCACAGAAGGCTTGTCCCCCGACAGTAATAGCCATCAGAGATGACTATATAGAGAGTGATGTGGAAGAACAACCAGAAGAAGGAGAGTTGACACAGGAGGAAGAGCCTGTGGGTGACGAATGGGATCAGTATATTGCTCCGTCATCTCCTTCACCCTCACCTCCCCCAGCAAACTCTCCGCCAGAGGATATTGGAGGTTTCCATGAGCTAATGGATCGAGCCTCAAAAAGGTAGACTGTTTCTTGTACGATTTTAAAGATTCGGCAAGGAAGTCGATCCGGACCATCCCATTGGTGAGCTATATATGGGAGGAAGGCCTAAAAATTATGAGAAACCCAGCTTCTATTTCGGCATCAGTCCCGAGAATGGAGAAGAAATATAAAGCCCCAGAATCGTCTCCGGCATGTTTGATTGGCCATCCCAGACCGGAATCAGTGGTCATGCAAGCAGCGCAGAGGCGCTCTAGAAATCCGGCAGCTACATGTTCCGCTCCACCAGACAAAGAGGGTAGAAAACTAGCTGGTGCAGGCAAACGTTTTGCGGTTATGGCAGCCGCGTTGGCAATAGTAAGCAGGTATGACAGATAAATGTGGTCTGATTTAGCGCCTTTGCTATCTCACCTTCCTGAGGATAAGAAGGAAGAAGCAACGCAAATTCTTCAAGATGGGGCTAGGGCAGCCTCTGAAATGATTGACATAGCCATGGACATTTCATCAGTGGCTTTTAGGCAGATGGCAGGGGCTGTCGCTCTTCGCAGGACTGGCTCAAAGCCACTTCTTTCTGTCCGTAAATTCAAGCAAAGATCATTCATTGATATGCCATTCGATGGTGAAAATCTTTTTGGTAAACACATGGACGATGCTCTTCAGGGAATTAAGACTGATACAGACACGGCACGTGCTTTAGGGATCCTTCAACAGCAAAGGTTTCAGTCCTTTCGTGGTAGAGGAGCAAGAGGCCATTACCAACAAAGGCCGTCATTCCAATCATATAGGTACCAACCCTATCAGCAACAAGGGTATCGACAATATCCTAATCAGCAACAGTTTTGGTCGACCAATATGCCTTACCATCAACACTCGAATAGAAGGAAGACATCAGCTAGAGGAAAATCACAGGAAGGCGGTAGGAGACAGTGACAGTGACACTCTTAAGGCGCCAACCACCTCGTCAGAAAGCAAACCTCAACAGAACCACTACCTTTCTCAGTTTTACCAACAATGGATGTCAATAACATCAGACGAATGGGTGTTGGACATTATACATCAGGGTCACACCCTAGAGTTCATTCAAAAACCACAGTCCAGATCTCCCATTCCCAAGAAACATCAACATCTATCCTTACTAAAGAAAGAGATTTTGAATCTCCTTATAAAGGGTGTGTTGTATCCTCCTTGTCCTTTCTTAGTCTCTTGTACTCTGCTGCTCAGCCTGTCTCTATGATGTCATTCTTAGTTCTATCTGTGTATGTTTGAGTGTACTGTCAGTTACCTTGGAGGCTGAGCAGCAGGGCAGCTGCTCCCGGTGGGGCCTTTATTTGATTCTACTATCTTAATTATATGCTGTGTCTATTTATTCTATGACTTCATATCAACAATAAATCTACATCTGGAACACAGCAACAAAGAGTCATCTTTATTTTATTGGATTTTACACTGGCGACGATTGGAGAAAAGAAACCACGCGTGACAAAATTTAAGAGTAGAAACTGCAAAAGAAACTAAGAGAAACTAGCTAAGCCTGATTCCCAACGCCTTGGATGCCCCACCGGTGTCTACAACAACAGACAGCCTACTGAAGTAAGTTCTGGGAGTTTGTTTAAACCTGCTACCTTACTAACTGTCTACTCATTTGATGTTTTGAGCGATGGACATTGCATGGATTGGATGATTTCTCTACAGATACTACTGAGTTGAAGATTAGGGATTCAATATTACAAGTTTGGAGTTTTTGCAGTTTGCTGAAGTGTTTGATGCAACACACCCCAGTGAGCCGTTTTTAAGTGTGCTGAGGAAAACCCACACTTCTGGTGAGCAGTTACGTTGATTTAATGATGCAGAGGTTGGTGATGCTTCTGAAACTGAGGACCGTTTGAAGATAGATGTGTCCCAACGTTGAAGAATTTAGCAACTTTTAATAGACTTTCTTCCACTACCCTATCTAGTGGAGGCAGATAGCTAAGCAAACAGACGGGCACAGCTCACGTCACGACTTACAAGAGGACTCGGATTTTGAGGTGCCCTGCTGTGAGTTACATTGATTTTTATCGGGGTGAGTCTACTTTGGAAATTAATGTTAAAGGCATGCTGTGTAGTTTAAAAGAAAACTTCCGCGCAGACATTCAAAAGTTTAAACTAGGCACGCGCTGCTCACCTCTTCAACTGGATCAGCTGGAGAGTCTTATGTGACGTTTCTCGTCGTTGCTAGGCAGATCTCATTGCTGCCTTTGGACGTCTTGCAGCATAAGCGTGTCTGGAGCCACCCGGCAAGCGTAAGATCAACGTGCCGCCATTTTGTTATTTCAGCACTAAGTTTACTCTTTAGCCGATTTGCCGGGCACTCATCCTTGTTCTTCTGTGCTGTGCTGTTGCCTCTCGACTCTGAAGAAGTATTGGAGTTTTGATGAGGTATGGCTCACAAGGTGGGCACAAACGGCTGGCAGTTGAAGGAGGCAGAGTTTTACCACAGGGACGCTGTGAATACTGGAATCACTGAGGTTCAGGGTGGTAAGTCTAACTTTTCCAAGCATGTTGTCACTCGTGTTGCCAACTACGATGTGTATTCGCCGTTTTCCTCTCAGTGGAGCTTACTTTTCATTTCGGCTTGGCCCATGGCATTTCATGGCATTTCAATGTTGTGCTTCCAATTTCTTTACTTTTGGTGGCTGCCTGTGAAGGAAAAGATTATCGGTGTTCCCATTCTCACTTCAGTCTACAAGTCAAGGAGGAAGCTGCCTCCGAAAATCAGACAACGGTGACTACATTTATTATTTTAATTTGTTATGTTTAAAATATTGTCAACTGCACCTTGTATTTTAATTAATTTACGAACTGTGCTGTTGATTTGATGATTTACAGTTTTTTTGTGATTAATTACCTGTTATGTGATACTTTATGCAAACCTTTTCATACATGTCAGTTTACTATGTTTCCTTTGAAGCTCAGGATGGCTCAGAGCTGGGCATCCAAATCTTTTTGTGGGGAGCCATTTTTGTGCTTAATATATATATTGAGGTGCTCTATCCCGTTTGTTTTGCAATTGCTTAGTTTACTTGTCCTGGAACTTTTTAGGGCTCAATTTGTTTGAGGCGTCTAATACCATTTATTATTATAGCTAATGAGCAATTGTGACGCTCGATTCTTTCTATGTTTACTTGTACTGAAATGAACCATTTAATGCTCAATTTATTTGAGGAGTTCATTTCCATTTGTATTTTCTGGTGATGTGTTTTTAGGTATTTGATTCTGTTAATACGTACTTGTGCGGAGTCATTTTCATGCTAAATTTCCTTTGAGGTTCTCAGAAGGAATTTTATTTCTGCTACGCTTATTGGAGCCATTTATTTGCTCAATTTCTATTGAGGAGCTCCATTCGGGTTATGCTTGCTGTTGATGGGCCTTAGAGGTGCTCAGTGTTTGGAGGAGCCATAGAGGTGCTCAGTTTTATTTATGCTTACATGTTGTGAATCTGTTTTGCTTACTAAAGCCATTTATTTGCTCAACTTATGTTGAGGTGCTCACTTTGGGTTATGCTTACTAGTGATGGGCCACAGAGGGCTCAGTGTGTGTGATGAGCCATAGGGGTGCTCAGTTTATTTATGCTTACATGTTGTGAACCACTTAGGTGCTCTACTTCGCTAGAGGTGTTCTATTCTTATTGAGATACTCAGTTCTATTTAAATTTGCTGGTGATGAGCCTGGGGCTCAATTCTGTTGTTGCTTATGTATGCTGAACCACTTCGGTGCTCTATATTGTTAGAGGTGTTCAATTTTTATTTATTTTTGACGGTACTGAACCTTTATTGCTCAATATCCATTGAGGTGTTCAGTTCCATTCGTCGGGTGAAAAATGGGTTTTCCATTTTCATTCGGTACTGTACCATTGTTACTCTATTTGTTTTGTGGTGTTCAGTTCTCATTTTGTGGATTTGTCACCTTGTGGACTTTACCACGTTTAGTCATGCTTGCATTCTTTTGTTAGCTCATGGTGTTGGTACAATCCTTGGTACCTTCGCCCTTTGGTGTTTATTTTTGTGTGTTTGATGTTCTTTCTTCCTTCTACTATTCTGCTCTCTATTTTATCTTCTTCATCTTTTCGGTTAAAGGGGGAAGGTGTGTTGTATCCTGCTTTTCCTCTTTCCTTGTCCTTTCTTAGTCTCTTGCACTCTGCTGCTCAGCCTGTCTCTATGATGTCATTCTTAGTTCTATCTGTGTATGTTTGAGTGTACTGTAAGTTACCTTGGATGCTGAGCAGCAGGGCAGCTGCTCCCGGTGGGGCCTTTATTTGATTCTACTATCTTAATTATATGCTGTGTCTATTTATTCTATGACTTCATATCAACAATAAATCTACATCTGGAACACAGCAACAAAGAGTCATCTTTATTTTATTGGATTTTACAGGGTGCAATAGAGGAGGTTCCTCGAGATCATTGAGGGAAAGGATTCTACTCGCATTTTTTCCTAATAAAGAAAAAACAGAGTACCAAATGGAGGCAGGTGATGGATCTAAGAGGTTTAAACAAGTATGTCAGAAAGCAACTCTTCAGAATGTTATCGCTGCAAGAGATTCTTCTAATGCTGAACAGAGGAGACTATATGACATCTTTAGATCTATTAGATGCATAATTCCATGTTCCAATACACGTCAAACACCGACAGTATCTGAGATTCGAGGTGGCGGGGTGCCACTGCCAATTCAAGGTATTGCCCTTTTGTCTCCGTTCCGCACCAAGAGTGTTCACAAAGTGCATGGCGCCAATGGCAGCATATTTGAGACAACAAGGACACCAGATCTATCCTTATCTAGACGACTTGTTGATAAAAGGTCCGACGTATCATTGCACTCAGAACTCACTAAGAGCTTGCAGGAAGCTATTCGTGTCCCTAGGTTTAAAAGTAAACGTGGAAAAAGCCTCTCTGATACCGTCACAAACTCTGCAGTTTTTAGGGGCAGCGTTGAACACAAAAGAAGCAAAGGCGTATCCTTTAGAAGAACGCATTCAAAAAAATTTAAAGCTGAGTTCTCAGATTCAAAAAAGAGAGTCAGTTTCAGTGAGGATGTACAAGTCCATGCTGGGAATGCTCTCATCCTGCATTCCGTTAGTTCCAAATTGCCGTCGCCACATGAGGCCACCTCAGAAACTTCTCGACCTACAGTGGGTTCAGGCTCACGGATCTTTCGAAGACCTAGTCCTTGTCACTCCACTAATAAAGAAAGCTCTGTCATGGTGGGGGATAAGAAAAAATTTCTCTGCAGGCCTACTTTTCGAACCTCAACCTCCCAGTTACGTAATGACAACGGATCATCTTTGCAGGGATGGGGAGCACATCTGCAAGACCTGGAAATAAAGGTCATTGGAACTGGCAAGAAGCGAAGATGCACATCAATTGGTTGGAACTAAAAGCAGTGTTTTTAGGTCTTCAGGCGTTTCTTCCCAGAATTCACAATTCCCCAGTCCTTGTCAGAAAAGACAACACGACCACTATGTTTTATCTTCTAAAGCAAGGGGGAACAAGGTTGAAAACTTTATCAGCACAAGCTCAAGAAATCTGGCAGTGGCTTTTAAAGCACAATATCACTCTACAGGTTCAGCATGTCCCAGGAATCCACAACATGTGGGCAGATTCATTAAGCAGGTCGGCAAGCTTATGCCATGAATGGGAACTAGACCAACATCAGCTTCTCCAGATATTCCACCTATGGGGAACTCCAGGGTTGGAACTTTTTGCCACTCGAGACAACAAGAAATGCAAAAGGTTTGCGAGCAGATTCCCTCAAAAAGGATCGTGGGGGAATGCTCTTCAACTACGATGGACGGGAATGTTTGCTTATGCATTTCCCCCATTCCCTCTAATTCCGAAGGTGCTGAGGAAAATGAAATTGGAACCGTGCCACCTAATACTCATAGCGCCGGCATGGCCGAGACAGTTCTGGTTCACGGAGCTTCTACAAATGTCTGTGTCCCCTCGTGTTCAATTTCCACCGGTGCACGATCTACTATCGATGTACATCCCCAAATAAACTCGCTAAATTTATCGGCTTGGAACCTCATGACCACGAATTCCAATCCTTGAATATTCCTCAGGAATGTCGTGATATTCTGACTCACTCAAGAGCAATTTCCACCAATAAAACATATGCGGCAAAGTGGAAAAGGTTTTGCCAGTGGTGTTTGGATCACTCTCTACACCCGTTGCTTTCAACGCCAGATCAGATACTACCATATCTAGCCATAGCAGGATTAGCCCATTCATCCCTAAAGGTGCATCTTGCGGCGATCTCAAGATATCGCAAAAGGCCGGGGCAACCTTCTCTTTGGTCTGATAGAGTAATAAAGGAGTTTATGAAGGGTCTTACCAGGGTTTTCCCTCCAATAAAATGTCCGGCAGTGCCTTGGCAACTTAATACAGTCCTTGCACAGATGATGAAGCCACCTTTCGAACCCATTCATAAAGCTGATTTGAAGTTCGTGTCATGGAAAGTAGCTCTTCTTCTGGCTCTGACATCAGCCAGAAGAGTCGGTGAGATCCAGGCTTTTTCAATATCGGAACCTTTTATGCAGTTCAAGAAAGACAAAGTAGTGCTGAGAACGAATCCAAAATTCATTCCAAAAGTTCCGACGTCATTCCACTTAAACGAACCTATCGTCCTACCTACATATTTTAAAAATCCAACTTCTATAGCGGAAAGATCTCTTCACACGTTGGATGTCAGAAGATGCTTAAGATTTTATATCGACAGAACAAAATCTTTTAGAAAGTCAAATCAACTGTTAATTGCTTTTGCCGCTCCCAGGAAGGGGTCGCCATTATCCAGAAATAGTATCTCCAGATGGATATCTTCAGCAATTGCATTCTGTCATGAGAAGGCTGGAAGGCACATTCAACAAGGAAGATGGCTACTTCTGCCGCATTACTCGCGGGAGTATCGCTCCCAGACATTTGCAGAGCGGCAATGTGGTCAAATGTCCATACATTCACCAGGCACTACTGTCTGGACACAGTATGGAAAGGAGATTCAGCGGTGGGACAGGCTGTACTCCGCCGAATGTTTATTTAAGGTACTTTTTATTTTAAAAGTATATACTTGTATATAAGTAACGCATGATATGATTGTTTTTTTCATGATATTTTATATGTATATGTGGTCTTTGTAATTTTAAACATTCTGAGACACACAATCCACTATGTAAGCTAGAAGTTCTTGTAGTCTTTGAAAGTGCACTATTTGAACCATAAGGAAAAAAGGGGTCTTACCCTTAAAACGCTTTTCGTGGAGGAGATACTGCTTTCTATTCTGATTCAAACATGTGAATCTATGAAAGATTCAATGCTGGAGAAAAAACAAGTTACTTACCTGTACACTGTGGTTCTCCAGTATTGATATCTTTAATAGATTCACATGCGGCCCGCCCACCTCCCCGTTTTGTAAGGTAGACCACTTTTACCTCACGATAACTATCCTTGGCTCACACTGGTGCTGGAAATCTGAGGTATGGTGGCTCTGCAGGGGATTGTGATCTCAGGGCTGGCGCCTCATTGGCTGACTTTTGGACCATATAATGATGGTGATGGGTTACCAAAGTATAATGCATTTGTATCGGTTTTCATGGAGTTTTTCTTTTATACTGCTATATTTCTAATACCGTGAGACTCCCACCATGACGATGGGGAAGATTCAAGAATGTGAATCTATGAAAGCTATCAATACTGGAGAACCACAGTGTACAGGTAAGTAACTTGTTTTTTACTTCGTTGTTACACGTGCGTGTACTTATTTTTTTCTTTATCCTGCTGCTTTCCCTGTCCACGCAGGGGTTGTGGGGTGCGCTTGTTTTGTTATATAACTGCTATGGGCGGCAGTGCTTGAGTCCAGCACCACCGCAGCCTGGACTACCCGCCGCCGCAGCCCCCGAGGAGGTGCGGCATGGACCCATGCTCTCCTTCCTCACCAACATCTCGCAGGACAGGCGGCCCCCACAGGAGGACGAGGGCACCCCTCTCCCCGCAGCCCCGTCGCCACGCCACCTCCCACGCTCCCCGAAAGCGCCCTACTGGAGCTCAAGGAAAACAATGCCTTCGCCAGCTGCCTGCCAGCCCTGCAGGCTGTGGTGGGGATGCCACTGGCCGCGGCAGGCACTAGGGGCCGCATAAACTCCTTCACCCTGGGCATGCAGCTGGCCGCAACCGTGTCCTTCTGCAGGCAGCAGTCACCACAGAGTCAGTCTGACAGTGGCTCACCCCGACCGACTCACTGCAGGCAGCTGAAGATGACCTCCCGCTAAGCCCCAGTAAGTACTATTATAATTTTTTTAAAAGAGCACATTTTTATTAGAAGCAAAGTGAGAGATACCCCATTTCAGGCACTGACTCTCACCAGGGAATGATTCAGGCTCAGCCGCAGAGCTGTACAGTGGTGCGCTCTGGGCTCCAGCTGCCACCGTGGTCCGTGGGGTCCGCTCCGGTAGCTGGGATCACATTTTTGGGAATAATTTCCCAAGGTGTAAGTAGCGCTCATTGCCACTGCAGCCCCCCACACTCTTCATGAACTGCAGCCATCTGCTCATAATGCAGCAGGGGCAGCCGAACGCCCTGCGGGCTGCCTGTTAAAGTCTGTGCCACAGAGCTCATGTCCTGAACAGTCACCTGGCTGATGTCTCGGTAATGGTTGACAGCACATTTGTTTTGGTGGCGTCGCTAAATGGGCAAATAAAGGCCACATTTGTGCACCGGACAGGAGAGTTGTATCCTGCACAAATTAGCGGAAACTGGGAACACATATCGGATGTAGTGAGTGTAGATCTGCGCTGCGTTTACTAGTTTACGGAGTACAAGTTAAAACGAGATGTGTGAGTAAGACCGGTTTTTAGTCACTGCGCATGCGCTAAACCAGGGTTACTAGTTGTGAATCGGACCGGAAGTTAAGACCGCATTGACCCTCAGTTCCTAGTTGTGTTCGAGACTGGAGATCAGGGGGTGTGGCCGGTCCGCGCATGCGAAGTGTGACTGGTCCCGCTCCCCGCACAGCTATCCGCCTGACCCCTGGGCGTTGCTGCAGACAGTGAAGAGCAGGATCCCGATGCAGGAGTAAGTGCACGCGTTATCACTGTGTTTGTGTGTATGGGATTTCACGTACACTAGTGAGTGCTGAATCAGACCCATTTTTAGGTTGAGCTTTAGCGGCAGCGCAAACCCAGTTTCTTCTTCCGTGGGAGCCCATGTTCACACAAGTGCACATATGTCGACCTTGACTAGGCCAACATAGCGTCATCATGGCGCCCTCGGGACCAGCAGATAACCTCTTTATCACGAGCTAGCCAACCGCCATTTCCGCCCATTGCCATTTAGCGCTTACACGTTTATATACGTACGCGTGGACATATATTTTAAGTGGACGCTCTGGCTTGTATATGCAGTGTGAGTTGGTTTCATGCACAACACATGTGATGACTGGCATGGCACGGCACTGCCATACTTGTCCCTCTGCTGCATATAACACAATTACACAACACACTACATGCATCCAATCCTCCCCACAGAATTCCACATCCTGCCACACAATTCAACAGCATACATCATACTTAAACGCAACAACATACCACTCCACCACATAAAATGCCATTCCACATAATTACACTCTGACACACAATCCCACTCCACATAATTCCAATACACTCAATGCCACATACTTACTATCTACATATTTTAATTACACTCCATGCCACATAATTCCACTACACAAATCCACCACACAGAATTCCACAACTAACTATTCCAAACCAAATAATTCCACTCCACATCACATACATACACTCCAATCCAAAACACAAGAGTAAAACACATTCTTATTTACAGCGCCAACACCTCTAACTCTCACAAATGCAAGACCAATTTGCATTGCAAATGCTTGTTTATATGTACCATCACTTCTCTAGTGGCTAATGGGTGTTCTGCCCTGCTAGGTGGTTATTTGGGGCAAACTTGGGGGTGGGGTAGAAAGACTGTATTTCTCACTTTGAGTTGGAGGGTGTGGTCCCATGGTAGTATGGCCACCTCCCCTTTTTCTTCATTTACTTTCTCTTGTTAATGAGTATTTGGGCTGAGATTGGGGTACCCCCATCCACACCCCCAGGGGGTATAAAGACTGATTATGCCCATGGGGGAGGAGCAAAGGGTCATGGCCTTGGGGAACCTCCCTCCCAAAAAATATTCCCTGGTGTCTAGTGGAAGTGCCAAGTGATCACATCCCACTGCGATTCCCTTGCACTTTGAAGGTTAGGAGAGGTATTGCTGGAAAACTGAGTTTCTCATATTTTATTGTTTTCAGTTTAAGATGCTGCCATAACATCATGATGCTCACTGTATTAGCTGATGTGTTTTACTGTTTTTAGTTATAGGAACACATAATCAATATTGAAGCAAGAAGACACAATTTTTAGCCATTTCTTTTTAGTCTTGTTGGTGCTTTAACGTCTGCAAATGCTGTTGTGTTTTATGTTACAATGAAGAATGATGTGCAGGCAGGTCTTGTAGAAAAGGTTGTTGATTTATTCTTTAGGTTACAGGTTACAGGATGATAGTCAGATCCATTTATGTGCCCCACCAGGAGCAGCCTCCTCGCTGCTCAGCCCTTCCACACCAACTGATTCACCCTTCAACACAAACACACTGAACATTCCAATGACCTCACCATTGGCTGAGGAGCAAGGCAGAGAACCTAAATAGGGAGGATGCATTAAGTAACAATACATTATAACATTTTACAAACATAAAATCTGCACTCACATACTATAAAAACTCAGGCATATGACCTTGGGGAAGAGTGACTTTGCACTGGGACTATCGAGCCAGAAATCACACCTGTTTCAAGTGACAACCAGTCTCAGATGTTGGAAACAGTACAGAGAAGTGGCCTTCAGCCTAGCACTGGTTTTCATTCCCGGGCAAAGCTGTGATACAGAATAGCTGAGTTGCTATTTTTCTAAGAAAAACAGGTATGGTGTGCGATTCATCTTAACAAAAACCAAACACCAGGTGTGCTAGTTACTTCTTGGGCTAAAATTTAGCATAGCACCTAGCAATAGTTTTAGGGTGTTAGGATGTTAAGACCTCCCGAACCATGTTAGAAATGTTCTTGCTGTATTTTCTGGCCACGACATACATTACTGCCTTCCTTTTTGCATTCTGTGAGGTTACCGTTCATATTTTATGCACTAGACTAGGATTTTAAAATAAACATTTTAAAGTAACGCTCCTGTTTTTAGTGCTATTTTGAGTGTGTTATTATTTGACAAAAGAGGGTTTGGTTCAACACTGTGTCCCTGAACTAATCTTGTGGCACTGATTGTTACCAGAAACGCAGTCCAAAGGCATTTCTAATTCATATTTGTGCATTGACCGAGTCCTTGTGAGGGGGGGGGGGGGGTTGAAATCCTGCCCCTAAGGCTCTGGCAGGTGGTTCCCATATCATATCACCTCCTTCATTTCTGCATTTGATAATGATATATTTTGTGCTGTTTTGGATACTTTTGTCATTATATAGTTGAATGACATCCTCATTTTTTCTGAAACCTTAGAACAACATTGGAGACATGTGGGAGAAGTGTTGCACAGACAATGAGAGCACTCCTTATACACACTTGGATAATTGTGTCCTTGAAACCAAGTCAATGGCGTACTTGGCTTCGTTCTGTCAAATCAAGGACTGAGCATGGATCTTCAAAAGTTCTCAACCATTGTAGAGCAGCAATGCCTTCGCAATGTGAAGAAGAATTCTGGGATTTGCAAATTTCTATTGACACTTTATTGAAGCCTTTTCCACTGCAGTGACATATATTGTACTACTGACTAGGAAAAGTACAACATTTCACTGGGGCCTGGAACAAAAGAAGGCATTTGATCAGCTTAAAGCTGCTTTTACAACAGCTCCTATTCTCAGGCATGGTGATATTGATCTTCCATTTATTATCGAGACTGACGCCTCTTTGCTTTGGGTGCAAAATTATCGCAAAGAGATCTTGTCACTGAAGCAGTCAGTCCTTTGGCCTTCTTTTCCTGAATATTAATAACCACTGAATAGAATTATATCAACAATGACACTGAATTATTGGCTCTGAAGATAGCTTTCTATCACCAGTATCATCACTTCAAAGGGGCAGTGCATCCGGTACTCGCTTGGACTGGTCATATAAATGTGGGTGTTTTAAATTGGTGAAATGCATCAACTCTCAACATGCCTGCTGGTGTTGCTTTTCTCCAAAATGTAATATCACACACCATACATAGCAGGAAAGTGACAAGGTAAAGAAGATGCTTTATCTTGACAAAAACACCTGAAAAGACTAACAGAGGCTCCTCACATTTTGGCCACTGAACGAGTGAGCATCTCAGCTTGGGAAAGATTGACTGAGGATTAGAAGAATATCCACAAGTAGGGAATGTTCTAGATGGAATGTTTCTTCACAAAGGTAAACTGTTCCTCACCACACAAGCTGTTCAAGGAAAAGTCTTGTATTGGTGTAATGACTCCCCAAGTGCAGAACATTTGGTGGAAGAGAAACGTTTACTTGGTAAAGAGACTTTTAATGGCCTTTTTATGAAATTATTCATTAACTAATGCTCCATTTGTGCTCAAATGAAACTTTCTCATATGAAACCATCAAGATTGTTAATTCCATTTTCCACAGCAGACAAACCATAGAGGAATATTTCTATGGACTTTAATACTGACTTTCCCCAGTTCAAGAAGAACACTACCCATTTGGTTGTAGTGGACCTGGTCACTATACACTCACTATTCCTTTACACAAGATGCCGACTGCTCTTTAATTGGCTGTGGAGTACCATCTGAGATTTCAACTGACAGAGACTCTTGCATCATTTCAAAATTGTGGAATACACTAATACATTTGTTGATACTATGCCTACTCTGGGTATTCACCTACTATACTTGCATCCCTTCCATCCACGAATAAACGGCAATCAATGAGCAAACCATTGGTACACTTTAACATGCCTTGACTGTTAGGTCACTAGACACAAGATTGTCGGATTACCGTGATCTATATCAGACTAAATCAGGCTTAAAGCATTCAATAATTTGCAGAGGACGTGTGTCATAGGACTTAAGCTATACCTCACTGAAACCTAAGGAGATCAAAACTGGTCTGGGGTTGCTTATGGTCCCTTGTGGAGGGGTCTCACCTGGCAGTTCAGGATGGACTGTTCCCGTGAGAAGTGTATCCGTACTAATTTGCATAAGACAGCCCTTTGTCTAGAGTGCCATAATAGGCAAAAATAATGGACTGGAATGCGGCCCGAGGGATTGACAGTGGCTGCGATTAAGTCAAACATTCCATCCATCACCTTGCTGCTGTTGTAATTCTATGTAAATCGCACATTCATTACTAAACAACCTACATATTAAAACCATGTGTCCCAAACGGAGCCACCTACCGAGAGAAACCAGCAGATCCAGACAGTTGAAGAACCATCAGAGGTAGAAGACCTTGCTACGACTGAACGAGTAGCACTTGGAAGTTCATCTACCAGAAGAAAAGATAACAATCCAGAGAAATTGAATCATTGTTGTCCCTTCATGCAGAATCTGTTTTTACTTCCTACTGTTCACACATAATCAACACTACAAAGGAGTACACACAGGACAAGACATTCGTCTTTGGACAGACATGGCTCAGCCTTTAGGCAAGCAGTTCCATGCTACCTCCATCTGTAGATGTTCAAACAACTATGAGACATTTCAGCAATGATGCTTCAAACAAATGAATAAGACTAGGCACAGCAACAAAACTACAGTAGAAGGACCTTGAAAACTGCAACAATTAGGAACACTAGAAAGTTAATTCAAAGCACAACAGTAAAAATCCACTACATCAGCTGTCTTCGCTTGTGCGTTGCTTTGTGAGGAGAGAAATACACAGAGGGACCAGATGGGAGGGGTGAATACAGGAGTCAGTGACTAAACAGCATCCATTGTATCCAAGACGGAGGTTTATATAAATGTGGCACAGGTAAATTATGTTAATAAACACACTTCTATACATCATATTAAGCGTGTTTCAACTGTAATCATATTAGTTCAGCATTTGCGTATTGGATCCAACATAAAAATCTATATTCATTGTTATTATTTTTCAACAGAAATATAAACCCAGAAAAATCCTACCACTACAGCAAATATGCAGGTAGAGATGGATTATCAAAGTCATGATATAGCCATAACTCTAGCACAAATGCGACATGCACTTGAGGAAATGCAGACAGCTAATGTATCCAACAGGTCTGCTAGTGTGCCAACAGTAAGTGAAAAAGCATCATGTAGTGTATCTTTTACACCTGAGCTGTGCACTACTCTAAAAACTAGATGCCACAGGAGGCAGGCAGCATCTACTGCAACACCGCTTGCCATTCAGATTAAGCTGTTAGCAGAAGTTCAAGATGTAACTAAAACTATTTTTTCTGTTACAAAATTACTTGTTCCAGTAATTTAATATTACTATTTGAAACATTTGCTATAAAGCAAATGCAATTGCCGTTTGTTGAACTATTACTATCAAATCATTGGTATACATGAAAAAAGTGAAATTATATCAAGAGAAAAATAAAACCGTAAACATTACACTAATGTATTTGTCATTAGTACCTCAAAAGCAATTTTTTGTAACATCAGTCCTGCATTCATATCCTTCAGTGGCTCTATTAGCATCCTGTCCTGGGGGTGGAATTTGAAGTAGATGTTTTTCATTATCTGAGTCATCTGTAACAGATGTACCTTTCATACCTTTTCTTATTGCTATATTGTGCAGCCTAACACATATGGCTAATATTTTACAATATGTTGGATCATTTTCCACTTAACTCTCATTCTGATGAAGAGAGCAAAACTTCCCTTTCAGCAACCCAAATGTTCTTAACGCTGCCTTTTGGCTAGGGTTGTGATATAGAAATACCATATACATACATGAATGGATACATATTGTGTCTGCTTGTGAGCATAATAGTATCTCCTCTTCTCGCCGTTCGTGGTTAAAGTCTGGTGTTAGTATCCTCGGAAGTAAGGAATAGGCACTGACACCTGTAATAATAATTATACATTTACAATTGTGTAAATATTAAGGATAAATGAAAAACATATAATGTACTCAACCATGAAGCCTTCCAAAGCAAGCTACCATTTCCAAGCTCTGCTTTAGCTGGATGGTTACAATTCACAGTGATGAAGAATGTAAAAGTCATGTATGCTTCCTGAAAAACGTGCTATGCCAATGATGAGGCATGATTCATCATCACACACCACCCGCATATTGAGAGAGTGTTGACTTTTACTTTTTCTATAAATATACTGTCTGGGGGGAATGACATTAGGACAGGTGTTGTACCCACACATCCTATATTATTTAGAAATTGTGCAATAGAATAAAAATCGACCTTAGTTGAATGCAAATAGGCGGGGGTGATAGAAAAAGAAATATGTACATTTATCCTTGCCAGCTTGGCATCTAGAAAGATAGGGAAATCTAGACAGAGATATACACCAATCAACTACATATTTGCTCTGGTAACTACAAGATGCAAGGAGGTGAAATCACACAGTAATGAAATATATGGAGGAATAGCCTCGCTGCACTCGGTGTATCTGATTAAAAAAGGCTGCAACTTTTTGATCAAGTTCAAAATCACCTCCTTATAGAGTTTATTTCTACTATAAACCTCCTCCCCAGTTTGATCAAAAAAGGTCACCCTCTGTCTTTCTCTTCTCCTCCCTTCCCATCTCTTGGCATACAGTGCCGCCATTGTGAAAGTTTGCATTGCATTTTGGGTGCTCTTTTAAACTTTGCATGTGGTTAACACCTGCTTCAACTTTAAGCTAAATTGCACATGCTATTGGCTGTGCTTGCGACTATTCGCAATTTGCAATTGTTTAGTAAACACAAATTAGGAATCAGTAATTAGAAATAGCTATTTATGAAACGTTAGTACAAATCGCAACATAAAAAATCTGTAATATTTAGTATGCTTTGCAATTTTAGTGAACCTAAGTTTATGTACATGAGACATCACACTAACTCATTTTTACTGCAGTAAACCATTGTGTGAATGGTTTGTGACTTGCTAAATCTTTCTACATCAGGCCCAAAGTTCCTAATCAAATTTTGGGATTTACAGAAAGGGTTCAAATACCTTGTGTCCTGCACATTTCTTAGCAAGATGTCATCAACCTACGCTCTTTTGAAAATTTGTGGGATATAATTGTAGACAAGCAGCTTCTGTATGATCTTAACACATCCTTCACTTAACAATGAGGGTCCTTATCTTGACATAGAAAATTATAGGGAGATATACTTTTCCACCACTGTGGTCATTACTACATAAATTAAACAAAGAGCCAATCGAAATTATACAATTTTACTCAGTGGCACAATTGCTGGAATCCTCTGGCTGACAACCCAAGTACTTTCTGAGAAAAATTAATTTACTTGGTTATTAATGGTAGATCTGACTCATCTGCTTATTTTTATTTGCAGGATCCTGCAGTTTTTGCCTACTTGGTAACGTGTAATAAAGCTGTATATTCTCTACAGTTCCTTGAATCCCTTGTACAGCAAGGTTATACGTTCTGGTGAATACAATTATGGCAACTTAAAAGGTCCATTATTGTAGAGCGTTCTCCTTCAAGGAAGGAACGAACCCACCCAGCACTCCTTAATGAAATGAGTTGAAAGTAGTCTTGTTCAATGAAATGATTTCAAATCGATTTATTCATCTTTTAGTTAAATTTTCTTTTTAGAACTTCATCTGTAACATGTTGTATTCACATGATTTTTCAGTTGTATTCATATCTGGAGCAATTATACATTCTTGCTCACAGGCACCCCAATGCATTTCGGGCCCATGCCCTTCATCAGGGGGTGCTTCCTAAAAGGAAAAAATGCCTCTAATCAATCCAAAAGCTAGAAGGCCTCCTATATGTAAATCATTTGTATCTTCAGTGACCAAAAGTGTATAGAAAAAGAAAAAAGCCGTAATCACCATTAAACAAGGCGTGCAAAGAAACAAAAGGATAAACTCCATGTGAACAGTTTCGAAAAGTGTCTCACTCGAAAATACGTGCAGTTAAATTCAAAATCAAGATATATCGCCGTATTGGAGAGAAAGCGACCCGTCACCTGTAGCCAGTGTCGAAGTTGCAAATAGTGAAGCACGAGCGTAAAGAAACGAAAGGTTGTGCAGTTCCCGTCGTCCGTACACAGTGTCAAAGAGTGAAACACGAGTGCTCGTGTGAAAATAAGCGAAAAGTTATAATATATCCCTGTCTACCCCTCCTAATCTAATTTCCATACCCGCATACCTGTAGGCTGTAAACGAAACGGGTAACCCGCTGTAGTCGCTGCTCGCGGCGTTGTCCATGTGTTTAGACAAGTTTGAACCCAGGAAGTAAATACCCAGACAAACCGGAAGTGAACCCGCGGTAATTAGAGAGATGAAAAAAAGACTTAGTGTAACAATGTTATTCCGCTGTATGGAAACACCGTGAAATCCACAAAATTAAATTAATGAAAAGTAAACATCATCATGTGTAATAAAACTCATAAATTATAAGAATTTGTAGCGAGAAAGCTCGATCCTAAGTCACTGTGAAAGAGAGCGTGCATTGTTATATCGTACTGAATAGTAGACATAAACAACCCATTTTGGCACACATGTTGGTTCATACATCATTAAAAGAAAACGTGCATGCATAAATTTCTGGTTAAACAACGAAAGCAAAATACCAGCAGGACGGTACATTGTACTTATACCAATCGGTGCATCAATAAACGAAACGTCTATGTATGCGTTTTGGAAGGTATAGATGAGCAATAAGGAAACAAGTACTAAATCAAGTTACAAAAAGCAACTAAACTCAAGACGTTCATTAAGTCCCTTCGGATGGATTGAATTCAAGCGGTTAATCCAATAAATTTCACGCTGTAATAGGTACTTATTATTGTCTCTCCCATCTTTGGTTTGTATCTGTTCAAGTACTAGAAATCGTAATTGGCTGATATTATGATTCATACTGGTGAAATGTGCAGCCACAGTTGATTTGAGATTTTTTGTCCTTATGTTACTTTTGTGTTCGATCAACCGTGTCTTTATTTTGCGCTCAGTCTTTCCAACATAAGGTAATCCACACAGGCACTTCAATAGATAGATTACGTTGTTGGTGTCATATGATGCTGTAACCCTCAATTTTATTGGAGTTCCTTGAGAAGGATGCATGATAGATGTCCCTTTTATAATGTTATTGCAGCTCCCACAATTATAACAAGGTAGAGTCCCTCTGTATATGGTCTCAGTTTTACTCGTTGCTTTGTTTAGTAATTGTTTTAAATTGTGGGTGCGTTGGTATGCAAAGATGGGTTGTACTTGGAAAATTCCCTTAAACTCACTTTCTGTTTGAAGTAGTGGCCAGTACTTTTTGATGACTTGTTTGACCTTGGTACTTTTTGTGGAAAATGTAGAGACGAATACAGATCTCTTCTCTTGCGAGCTGTTCTTTTCTTTGGGTTTTAAAAGTTGAAGACAGTCCTTCTGTTTAGCTCTGTCTTTAGCTTCTTGTAAAATTGGGGCCGGATAAGCTCTTTGTTTAAATTTATTTATCTATTGATTGAAACCCAAAAAGCACTTTTGTTGCACCTGTAAGCCATAAAGTATTGGGCTCCTTTGAAACCGTGGTCCAAAGGGAATTACATGAAATATTTAAAGAAAAGGAACAGAAAAGACCAAACCTCACCAGAAAAGAACAGAATACCATTTCACAAATTGCTTCTAACAACAAGATTATCTGTTGTAAAGCAGATAAAGGGGGTGCTTTAGTTATTCTGGATAGAGATAACTACCAGCAAAGTGTCGAATTACACGTCATGGACACTACGATCTACATGAAATTAGCTTCCAACCCCACCAGAGAATTTAGCCGAGTACTATCTGAGATCATCAATGAAGCTCTAAGTTTGGGAATCATCAATGAGCTGGATAAAAGATTTTTGATAAAAGATAACCCCAGTACACCATACCTATATATGATTCCAAAAATCCATAAATGTATGGAAAGACCACCATTCAGACCCATCGTCTCTACTAGGAACTCTATTCATGAGCCCATCGGAAAGTACATTGACAGACATTTACAACCTTGCGTCCAAAGCGTGTCAACATATCTAAGCGATACCACCGACTTTTTAGTGAAAATCAATGATGTTGTGATTGAAGATCATATCCAACCAATACTTTGTACCATCGACGTTAAATCGTTGTATACCTCTATTCCCCATGACTTGGGACTACAGGCTATTGAGTCTTTTCTCATTAACACTGATATGGAAGAAGGGCTCAAAGTTTTCCTACTCGAATTGATCCACTTTACCCTTTATCACAGCTACTTTACATGGAATGCGGAATACTATACACAACTATCAGGGACTTCCATGGGAAATTGTGCTGCTCCAGCATATGCCAATCTTTTTATGCACCGGTTCGAATTGGATCATATCTTAGCCAAGAAGGATTGGACTGACAATTTGATTACCTTTTATAGGTATATTGATGACATTTTTCTTATTTGGAAAGGGGCACAGTCTGACCTTACTGAAGCCATAACCCAACTCAATGCAGTGGATGAAAGGATTGAATTCACTTTTGAGACAAGTACAGAAAGAATTGCTTTTTTGGACGTAGACATTACGATGACAAACAATGAATTAATTACCTCAGTATTCACCAAATCGACTGACCGGAATAATTTCTTACATTTTTCCATCTTTCACCAAACTGCTCTAAAAAAACATCTTCCGTACTCACAACTTTTAAGGATAAAGAGAATTTCTTCTACTGGGGAAATATATGAAGAAAATAGTCAAAAAGTGTTGAGTAAATTTAAACAAAGAGCTTATCCGGACCCAATTTTACAAAAATCTAAAGACAGAGCTAAACAGAAGGATCGTCTTCAACTTTTAAAACCCAAAGAAAAGAACAGCTCACAAGAGGAGAGATCTGTATTCTTCTCTAAATTTTCCGCAAAAAGTACAAAGGTCAAACAAGTCATCAAAAAGTACTGGCCACTACTTCAAACAGAAAGTGAGTTTAAGGGAATTTTCCAAGTGCAACCCATCTTTGCATACCAACGCACCCACAATTTAAAACAATTACTAAACAAAGCAACAAGTAAAACTGAGACCATATACAGAGGGACTCTACCTTGTTATAATTGTGGGAGCTGCAATAACATTATAAAAGGGACATCTATCATGCATCCTTCTCAAGGAACTCCAATAAAATTGAGGGTTACAGCTTCATGTGACACCAACAACGTAGTCTATCTATTGAAGTGCCCGTGTGGGTTACCTTATGTTGGAAAGACTGAGCGCAAAATAAAGACACGGTTCATCGAACACAAAAGTAACATAAGGACAAAAAATCTCAAATCAACTGTGGCTGCACAATTTACCAGTATGAATCATAATATCAGCCAATTACAATTTCTAGTACTTGAACAGATACAAACCAAAGATGGGAGAGACATAAATAAGTACCTATTACAGCGTGAAATTTATTGGATTAACCGCTTGAATTCAATCCATCTGAAGGGACTTAATGAACGTCTTGAGTTTAGTTGCTTTTTGTAACTTGATTTAGTACTTGTTTCCTTATTGCTCATCTATACCTTCCAAAACGCATACATAGACGTTTCGTTTATTGATGCACCGGTTGGTATAAGTACAATATACCGTCCTGCTGGTATTTTGCTTTCGTTGTTTAACCAGAAATGTATGCATGCACGTTTTTCTTTTAATGATGTATGAACCAACATGTGTGCCAAAATGGGTTGTTTATGTCTACTATTCAGTACGATATAACAATGCACGCTCTCTTTCACAGTGACTTAGGATCAAACTTTCTCGCTACAAATTCTTATAATTTATGAGTTTTATTACACATGATGATGTTTACTTTTCATTAATTTAATTTTGTGGATGACGCGGTGTTTCCATACAGCGGAATAACATTGTTGCACTAAGTCTTTTTTTCATCTCTCTGATTACCGCGGGTTCACTTCCGGTTTGTCTGGGTATTTACTTCCTGGGTTCAACCTTTTCTAAACACATGGACAACGCCACGAGCAGCGACTACAGCGGGTTACCCGTTTCGTTTACAGCCTACAGGTATGCGGGTATGGAAATTAGATTAGGAGGAGTAGACAGGGATATATTATAACTTTTCGCTTATTTTCACACGAGCACTCGTGTTTCACTCTTTGTGTCTTTGACACTGTGTACGGAGACGGGAACTGCACAACCTTTCGTTTCTTTACGCTCGCGCTTCACTATTTGCAACTTTGACACTGGCTACAGGTGACGGGTCGCTTTCTCTCCAATACGGCGATATATCTTGATTTTGCATTTAACTGCACGTATTTTCGAGTGAGACACTTTTCGAAACTGTTCACATGGAGTTTATCCTTTTGTTTCTTTGCACGCCTTGTTTAATGGTGATTACGGCTTTTTTCATTTTCTATACACTTTTAGTCACTGAAGATACAAATGATTTAGGAGGCCTTCTAGCTTTTGGATTGATTAGAGGTATTTTTTCCTTTTAGGAAGCACCCCCTGATGAAGGGCATGGGCCCGAAATACATTGGGGTACCTGTGAGCAAGAATGTATAATTGCTTCAGATATGAATACAACTGAAAAATCATGTGAATACAACATGTTACAGATGAAGTTCTAAAAAGAAAATTTAACTAAAAGAGGAATAAATCGATTTGAAATCATTTCATTGAACAAGACTACTTTCAACTCATTTCATTAAGGAGTGCTGGGTGGGTTCGTTCCTTCCTTGAAGGAGAACGCTCTACAATAATTGATTTACCTACACCTTACGATCAGAAGGTGATACCCTCTAGCACCCAAAAATATCGAAGAAAAGAGCAAATATTGAGAAACTTTTAACACTGGATGGTGTGCGACCGGTACTTATTCACATTTGCTAACTTAAAAGGTCCAACACATTATTTCCTTCCTGTTTTATCCAGAAAAAATAAGAACGCTCACGGGTTCTGCTACTGGGGAAGAGCGTTAACTATAAAGGAGATGAATGCACTGATAAAAATGGCAGCCTCTTCAATCAATGGAGTCGCTCGTTCGCTGTCCTACACTAACTAATGTGCTCCTAGATTTTTACCTAAGACCTCTAGTCCACTAGCCAATAGACCTGATCCACCATATTCAGCTGTACAATTTACTAACCGCAGTTTGGGCAAATTATGTCAAAAATGTTTGTCAGCTTTGGACCTTCATTCTTTTAAATTGCTCATAGAGAGTATATGAATCTAACAGCTTTTCTTTAAGACCAGTTCCTGCTAGAAAGAATCAGGACTCTTTCACCTTTATACTGGATAACGTGCTTCTACAGAAAGCAGCCTGTTCTGAGTAAAAAAGCTGCTAATATTATTAGAGAAATAGACAGGGAATCCATTCAAACAACTTTCCATTATTGATAATAGTAGGCAGACCCTTTCACAAGCACTTTATTCAGTTTCTTCTATTACCTCATCCACACTCACGAGATTCAAAGAAGCTTGACCCTTTTTTTCATCAAGAGCAAGTTCATCATAAACACTGACAAACCAAGCTCCTCTGGGCTTTGCAGACTCTTAAATCACACAGAGTGCATTAGCCCCTCCTTGGAGCATCACTCGTTGCTCCATAGTATCTTACTGCACAAAAGAAATATAAAGCTCACAAAATGCAGTTTTTAATCTTTTCTCTGTACAGCAAATAGAATAGATACCCTCTTTACTAGCTAATTAGCCTGGTTTAATGTGGTTAAAACATGGAACTATCTCTATACCTATTACTACGAATCATTTGAATGGTTGTCTACGACAAATATTTATGGAATGGTCTGAAGGTATTCATAACACCTTTCTCCTGCACCAATGGAACCTCTGTTTATTAAAAGAAACTCCTTTTCCTATCAGTTCTCATTCACACACAAATCTTCTAGGTCATTACTGTTCATGTCAAATGTTCTGGTGTTACACTGTGCCCTCCTCCTGTTCAGGGTTTTGATATCCCCTTTTGCCCGAGCATCACTTTTCTCCTTTTGGACCTTGACAAAATGAATAAACTAGCCTCAGTTCTTGCACAAAACAATGTTTTTAACTTGAGCAGCTCAGTTTTGTTAACTCCATATGGTGCATTCTTCAGCAGAGGTACAGGCCCATTCGGACATTATGAGTTATTATTAAAAGTGATATATAGGAATTCTTTTGTTAAAAATGTATGTTACATTAATTTATGAATTATAAAAAGGTTGTTAAAATGTTAAATAATAAATGGGTTTTTTAGTTATACTTTTTTAACATTAAATAATGTTTATTTATATTTGTAACTATTTTAGGTGATTTCAGTTTTTAAAAATTCAATGGGGTTTTATTTCAAGTCCCTGTCTCCATTATTTTCTATGGGAGGATGTTGCAGTTCCAGGGTTGGCCATTAGTGGTCCTTGATTTACTACTGTGTCGCTTTTTGGCAGTACTAACTCACACTCGTAAGTTTGTCTCCAACACCTTTTTCAGGGGTTGGAGACGTGCAAGTCTACACTTTTGAATATCTTTTCATTCAGATTTTGTGAATAGCCAAAAGTGTATGAGTAAATACACACATAAATTACTCACAGGAGTAAATTACCTTTGTGAGTAGCCTCAACACTATGTTTTTCAAGTAACCATTCATTTTCAGTTGCAGAACATTCAAGCTCATTTTCCCTGTAATGTTTGTTTTTGCAGGGAAATGTGGATTATCTGCTAAGAATTTGTAGTTATTAGAACACATTGTAATAGAGCTAGATGAACCTAAACTTAACACTCGTAAAATGGAACTCTCTCTCTTGTATTTGGATTTGTGATGTTATCCTTCACTTTTCTGAGACTGTGCTCAAGTGACAAATATTTCCACAGTTATATTTGAGTAACCCAGATTTAATAATTAGGACTAATAATGGAGCACATTTCTCAACAATAGTTAACCGATGGAAAAATATCACATTATGCTGCAACCACTTGTGCCAGTATATTGGAGTGTCTTGTGCTATTATGAATGGATTCGCCCTAATGGAGCCACTGGTAATTTTAGAAAGAGAAATCCATGTTTGTTTCACCTGTGACTTGAATGATTTAGCAAAATCCATACTGTCTATACAATATATGGAATGTCCTCAGTAGGTTGTCTCTCAATCTCAATCCTTTTGGGTCTTTCAGAAGTAGTTTTTTTAAACTTGTGTTGCATCTGAAGGAATGTAAAGATCATATGCCACTCCTTCAGACCGAAGAAGCCAAATCTTCAATCTACCAAAGGATACAGAGAAGTGTTTTTTTTTGGAACCAGATAAATTGTGACGCAAATTGTTCAATCTGCATGTATATCATTTCACTTCTTCTGGCACAAACAAATTGCAGAATATATAACATTCTGGGAAAAAAGTACATTTTCATGTTAGAATTTTGGTCAATAAACCCTAATTAGGTTTATGTTGTGCCATTTATCAAAGTACAATATCAAAGTTAAACCCGTCTCTCTGAGAAGTTTTATTCCAAAATATAACACATGCTTAACTTCCCATAGTATTGCCCAAGAATCCTAATCCTTCCTATATATCATTTTTTAAATATGCATCATGAGAGATTTCAACTAGTTTATTTGGTAGCCTGAAAATGAGCTAAAGAAGATGGCGGCATATACGAATGCACAGTTCCACGGCCCCAGGAAACGCTATTCCCGAGGTGGCTGGGAGCCCATAGAGCCAGGGGTCCACTCTTTTTTGCCTGGGTTAGGAGTAGGGAAATGAAGCTCCGCAAGCATTTAATTAAGCGGCGGATGCCATTGGCCCCGTCCCTGGCTGCAAGGAAGTGGTTCAACATGACGTACGGGGCCTACGCTGCAAAAGAGCATCGAGCACTCAAGTGAGACAATGGCAAACGGGAGTCAGAAGGGAGTTTGGGAGCCCTCCATCCTAGTGCCCAGGTTGTGTGAAGCCAGAGGGGGTGTGCTGGGGCCCGCTAACTCATAAATGTAGCTCCCAATTGAAGCCTTGGATCTGACCTGACTCACTGCATATGGCGTAGTAGCCCTCCAGGATTGGATCTTGAAACCAGCTTCTGTGGGCCTTATCTGAGAAGCAGAGGCAGTGGTGAGCCCGGCAATAACTGGCGACCAAATTTGACCCCGCCCCCTCCCCCAGCCAGTGGGAGAGCCCAGTGGGCTGGTGACCTGACCCAAGGAGGAGGGTGACGTTAGAAAGTGGTAAATACCACTGGCCCTGAGCACTGGCCACTAGTCGACAGCTGCGACACAAGCCCAGTCCATGTTTATCATGAGGGGCTGCCCACGTAAAACCGGAGACTGGTGGGCCTTGACTGGCGGTGGATGGTGTAAATCAGCCGGTACTTAGAGCCAGTCCTTTAGAAGCTGGAGAGGTGCTGGGTGGGCCCAGCTGCACTTGAGTTGTGCTGGAGGCACACCATGTATAAGATATCACCATAAGTTGATCATGGTGACAGCTGGAGGCCACCTCTACATTCCAGCATAATTTTGAGAAAAGTTGAAGCCTACATGGAAATTCACCCAGGGTTATGTGCCCCACTGAGGCGACGAACGATGCCTGAACTTTGCCCCTGCTCATGTGCCACTCTATAGGGACACCACGTACAGAGGCTGGGGAAGACCTGGGGTAGGCCATACACCAGTGCAGAAACCAGCAAGAGTGCAGCTAGGGAACTAAAGTATTATTATTGGCGCTAGCAGACCTCCTGCACTCAGCTGTCTCAGAGGAGAATGGCTGCCTGTTAGCTGTCACAGGAGGAGGTTGGAGGACTCAAATGCCCTGGAATTCTCTCGCTACTCCATGAGAATGGGGGCTACTGGACTTACTGAGGCCCCAGCTGTAACATCTGCCACCTGAGGGTCTTGGAGTGAGAGGCTCGAAGTAGAGCTTGCAATCTGTTTCTGACTGGACTTTAATAGCCTACCTTGGTACTCATAATGACCCCAACCAGGGAAAAAAACATTGTAACCTCAGGAGAACAGAAGAAGAGCCAGAAACTCAAACAAGGTCCTTCCCAAACCAACATGAACCAAATAGAGTACTCGGACCAGGAAGAGGCCCCTGTTACATGCCACTACTTGGTTGCTGGCCTTTGAGAATTCCGGGGGGTGTACACACAGACATCAGTGGAGAACTGTTGAATATTAAACAAGATGTTGGTGACCTGGGAGAGCGTGTTTTCTCACTTTTAGAGAATAAGGATGCAAGGGAAGAAGAATCTGAGCATATTAAACATGAGCTACTCTTCCTGCAGGATCAGAATGTCCAACTCTAGGGCCATCTAGAAAATTTGGAAAATAGGTTCCATTCCAATAATGTTAGAAATCATGAGATCCCTGCATCCACAACAGATGACCATTTAGAGGACTATGTTCTTTTGCTTTTTAGAGACCTGCTGTGCCTGTGCGCTCCACCCATATTGAACTGGATAGAACGCACGGAGTGGGCCCTTCACGAGGACTGAGCAAGCCCCCACTAGACACCATCACAAGAGTTCACCTCTTAAAGAACAGATCTTCGCTGCTGCTTGCAAGAAGTGGAACCCCATTTTGGAGGGTCCTAAGCTCCAAATATTTGTTGACTTGTACGTAGTAACCTTGCAGAAAAGATGATACTGTAAGCCACTGACTGACCACTTATGAAAAGAAAAAGTCAAATATCACTGCAGTCACACATTCTGCCTTATGTTCATGTGGGTGAGCAAAGTGAAGTTGATGTGCTCCTGGGCGAAGGCTAAGGAACTACTACAGCCAGACCATTACACTGAAGACCAGCCACAGATGGAGGGGCCTCTGAATAGCCAAGCAAATAAACTGCCAGGAGAGTGCTGGAGCAGGGAGGGCCGCAAATTGAGAAGATTGAAACCCTACTTGGAAGACACGAGCCGGAGAGGAGAGATCTCATTAGGAGCCTAAGGTCAGCAGCCTAAGGTCAGCCTGCTAGGTCTGCAGGGGGAGGTGAGTCATCAGGGTGGGCATAAGAGCACCCAAATCGCAACAAACCCGGACAAGTAGAAGAGACACTGAAGAATAACAGATTATTATGAATGACTGATTGGCTTGACCCAATCATTACACAGCACTGAGAATGCTGGAACTAGGTGGTCATGAATTAAACAGGAGTGGGAACCTTTTATGACAGACGCTTTAAGAAGGGGTAGAAAAGCAACTAGCTGTGTTAGCCTAGCTACCCAGTGACTCGTGGGTGTGGGGAATCTTTCAGTCATTAAAACCATCAGTATGAGCAGAAATCATAGACTTCTAAGCCTTGGCTGTCCTGATCGCTAAAGGAGACATTTGAGTTTGGCAGGGTGGGGGGGTCGCAGACACAAGGATAAAAGAACCAGCTCTTCCCCATGATGCTAAAGGTATGTTAGTTGGAAGAGTTTTGGCGATTTTATGTTTCTTGTTTGATGATGTTTAGGGTGGTGGGGCACCTGTGCTATGTCAATACATTTGAGTCACACAGTCATGCTTTGTTTCGTTTGGAGACTATGCAATTTATAGGCCAATACATTCAAATTACTCTCACTTATTGTCTGGGGCTAAACTCTCTCAACAAAAGATGCAAATTCTGGGAATAGATACAGAGATACGACCAGGATCTCATTTTCTTCCAAGAGACTCATCTGGTACATAAAGACCTTTTCTGAATGAGGCATAGAAAACACCATGTCCAGCATAGGGTATCAGTGCCTACTAAAAAAGAGGGGTGGTTATATTGGGGAAAAGCAAACTGATGATAGAAAAGGACACAGTATTCAGAGACCCAGAGGAATGGTTCTTGAGAGTAAAGATTTGAGGACACAACACTTGTGTGACTTATATAAACATACATACTCAAAGTGCAGGACAAGACCTCTATCTAAAATCCATCATTGGAAGGCTTATTGAGGGGGCAGGGAGTAGGTGATATGGCAAGGTAACTTCAATTTAGCCTGGGATACAGGTCTTGCTAGAGGTAGTGGTGGTCGCCACACAACCGGGACTTTCTCGGAGGGCTTAAAGTATATCTTAACACAGTGTGGTCTTGAAGATGTGTGGCGAACCCTGCAGCCAGTCAACAGGAATTTTACTTTATTCTCTCAGGTACACAGGTCCTACTCTGTTGCAGGGATTCTGCCCAAAAGCAGAACTATGCGCAGGATTATAGGACCTTGGCGTATATGGACTGAGTCGCCCTACCACCTTAGTACCCATAAGCCCAGGACCAACTAGCTATAGTGTCTCACTTGTTCTCCTACTCACTCACAGAGAAACAAATGATTTGACACCCCAGAACACAACACTCCCAGATCTCTCAGGAATCGCAGGAACAAGACACACCCTTTCGCTCACACTCTTGTACTTGTCCACAATAAGATCTGACAGAGACATGAAACAGTTTAAAATATTTATTTTAACTAACGTGCCCTAACATGCATTATACGTGCCACAACAAGCAGGAAAATGCATAGTACAAATGCAGTCAGCATAGCAGCTAGTCCATAAATCATAAAGGGAGATGTCATCATGGAAAGACAATAGAGCCCAACCTCCCTCCCCTTGCTAGGAAGTAGTAGTATTATATATTAGAAGATCTCTGGGCTTTGTCAGCAGACCACATACCTTAGCCTATAGATGGTAGATCTACATCATAGGTGCCGTCTCGCTCTTCTCCCTGGAAAGGACTCTCTCCAAGTGTGTGTTACCTATTTGTGTATCCCACTAAAAACTAAAATATGTTGTCCAAACAACAGCTGCATCGGTATGTTTTGTCTAAGGGCTAAGGCCTGGCCAGAACAAAATAACAAGGAGCATTGTTGTTCGACCTTGCACATAATCCCAGGAACATGCAGAGAGTGAACACAGCGATGCGTTCTCATGTGAAAATAGCCATAGAAATTATTGCAAAGAATAACGGCGTGTAGTAACGTGCGCAAAGCAGCAGGCAAGCTGCAACTAGCGCATGCTAAGTTAGTGAAGACGACAACGTCCCTATGGGCCACGTGACAACTCAAGGATCGACTATATACTGATGTTTCAGCATCTAATGTGCAAAGTCCTAAGTGCAGCTATTTCGACATTTCATTATCTGATCTTGCCTGGGCGAATTCCCCTGGATATATATAGGGACCGGGCATTGTGCAAGAGCTGGCCTAAACAAAAAGGACACCTTCAAAGCGACAGTAGGAGTTGAGGCACTGGCAATGATGGGTTCTAGGTGTAGGGATATGCAAAGTATTATAGGGCAAACCCTGTATTGCTGGGAACCTGAGCAAATTGACAATAAACACAGCACAAAGGTTACCTAGGAGTGAATGTTTAGCCTAAACACCATTGGCTGGTGAGATATGCACAATAAAGATAAAATATATGTAGTAACAATTTATTCACTGCATAGGCATTGTACTTGTATGACAAAACGAATAATTCATTCTAGAGGTGCTGCAACAAAAACGGCGTAGTGAAAGTTTATAGTGACATAAGTAAAAGAGGTGCGTAGGCGCTATATACAAGGTATAGGGTATATAAAACACTAGGGGCTGATAAATGATACAACTTCAACAACAGGACTCAGAATAAAAGTACAATGTGTTCATCATCACAGTATCATTCCACATGTGAGGTTGTCGACATTTCGACCCCAAAAAGAGTTTTACAGGGTCATCATCAGGACATACATATTAGCAACCAGTTACAAGCAATGCCTTGGTTGAAAAAGCTATTGGTATAATGATCCTCCCGATGTCAGGACACTAAAACAATTAATCAATCAATCAATCATATCATTTGTAAAGCGCACTACTCACCCGTGAGGGTCTCAAGGCGCTGGGGTGGGGAATGCTGCTACTGCTCGAAAAGCCAGGTCTTGAGGAGTTTTCTGAAGGTCAGCAGGTCTTGGGTCTGCCGTAGGTGGATGGGGAGGGTGTTCCAGGTCTTGGCGGCGAGGTGGGAGAACGATCTGCCACTGGAGGTCACTCTTCGGAAGCGGGGGACAGTGGCGAGGGCGAGGTCGGCGGAGCGGAGCTGGCGGGTGGGGGTGTAGATGCTGAGTCGTCTGTTGAGGTACGTTGGTCCGGTGTTGTGGAGTGCCTTGTGTGCGTGGGTGAGGAGTTTGAAGGTTATCCTCTTGTTGACCGGGACCCAGTGCAGGTCTCTCAGGTGGGGTGTGATGTGGCTGCGGCGAAGGATGTCGAGGATCAGGCGTGCAGAGGCGTTCTGGATGCGTTGGAGCCGTATCAGGAGTTTGGCCGAGGCTCCTGCGTAGAGGGCGTTTCCGTAGTCCAACCTGCTGCTGACGAGGGCCTGGGTGACCGTTCTTCTCGTTTCAGTGGGGATCCACTTGTAGATCCTGCGGAGCATGCTGAGGGTGTTGAAGCAGGCGGAGGAGACGGCGTTGACCTGTTTAGTCATGGAGAGGGTGGAGTCGAGGATGACCCCTAGGTTGCGTGCGTGGTCGGTGGGTGTTGGGGCGGTTCCCAGTGCGGTCGGCCACCAGGAGTCGTCCCAGGCCGAAGGGGTAGATCCGAGGATGAGGACCTCCGTCTTGTCCGAGTTCAGCTTCAGTCGGCTGTTCCTCAACCATTCAGCGACGGCCTTCATTCCTTCGTGAAGGTTGGTTTTGGCGGTGTGGGGTTCCTTGGTGAGGGAGAGGATCAGCTGGGTGTCATCGGAGTAGGAGATGATGTTGAGGTCGTGCCGACGGGCGACGTGGGCGAGCGGTGCCATGTAGATGTTAAACAGAGTTGGGCTGAGGGAAGAGCCCTGGGGTACGCCGCAGATGATCTCGGTGGCTTCTGAGCGGAAGGGGGGAAGGCGGACGCTCTGTGTTCTGCCAGAGAGGAAGGAGGTGGTCCAGTCCAGGGCCTTCTCTTGGATCCCGGCGTTGTGGAGGCATGTTCGTAGTGTGTGGTGGCAGACCGTGTCGAAGGCGGCTGACAGGTCCAGGAGGATGAGGGCCGCCGTTTCTCCGTTGTCCAGCAGGGACTTGATGTCATCGGTGGCGGCGATGAGGGCAGTCTCGGTGCTGTGGTTGCTGTGGAACCCGGACTGGGAAGGGTCCAGGATGTTGTTCTCCTCGAGGTAGCGGGTCAGTTGTTTGTTGACGGTCTTCTCGATGACCTTTGCCGGGAACGGAAGCAGGGAGATGGGCCGGAAGTTCTTGAGGTCCTTGGGGTCCGCCTTGGGTTTCTTGAGTAAGGCGTTGATCTCGGCGTGCTTCCAGCTCTCCGGGAAGGTTGCTGTCTCGAAGGAGGTGTTGATGACTTTCCGGAGATGGGGTGCGATGGCTGTGCTGGCTTTGTTGAAGATGTGGTGTGGGCATGGGTCTGACGGAGATCTGGAGTGGATGGTGTTCATGATCTTGATGGTGTCGTCGTCGTTGATGTTGGTCCAGGAGAGCAGGCGGTTGGTGCGGATGGTGGTCGTGGGGGCGGAGGTCTCAGTGGTTGTCGGGGCGGTCATGGCGTTGAAGATGTCGTGGATGTCTGCGATCTTGCGGTGGAAGAAGGTGGCCAGCGAGTCGCATAGGTCTTGCGAGGGTGGGACGTCGTTGGTGTTGGAGCTGGGGTTGGAGAGTTTCTTCACGATGTTGAAGAGCTCTTTGCTGTTGTGCGCGTTGTTGTCTAGGCGGTCTTTGAAGGAGGCCCTTTTGGCGGATCTGATGAGGTGATGGTGTCTGCGGGTGGCGTTCTTGTGGGTTGCGTGGCTGTCCGGTGTTCGTTCACGGAGCCAGATCTTCCCCAGCTTTCGGCAGGTTTGCTTGGAGGCCCGGAGGTCTTCAGTGAACCAGCTGGCTTTCTTGTTGGTCTGACTGTTGGAGGGTTTCTTGATCGGGGCGAGGGTGTTGGCGCAGTCGTTGATCCACTGTCTGAGGTTGCGGGCGGCGGTGTCGGGGTCGGTGGGGTCGGCGGGTGGGCTCTGGGCAACGATGGTGGTTAGCTGGTCTTAGGTGACTTTGCTCCAGCAGCGGCGGGGCATCTGTTGGGTGCGGTGGTGCATGGTGGGTTTCTTGAAGGTGAAGTGGATGCAGCGATGGTCGGTCCAGTGGAGTTCGGTGGTGTGGTTGAAGGAGACGTGGGGGCTTGCGGAGAAGATGGGGTCAAGCGTGTGACCGGCGGGGTGGGTGGGTGTTGTGACGAGTTGTCTGAGTCCGAGGTTGGCTAGGTTGTCGATCAGGGTGGTGGAGTTGGTGTTGTTGTTGTTCTCGAGGTGGAAGTTCAGGTCCCCGAGGAGGATGTAGTCCGTGGAGGCGAGGGCGTGTGTGCTGACGAAGTCGGCGATGGAGTCGCTGAACTGTGGTCATGGTCCGGGGGGTCTGTAGACGAGGGTTCCTCTGAGGGTGGTGTTGGGATCGGTGTGGATCTGGAAGTGCAGGTGTTCGGCGGTGCTGAGGGTGTCGTCGGTGTTGGTCGAGACTCTGAGAGTGTTCCTGTGGACGATGGCGATTCCTCCTCCTGCTCCGTTGGTGCGGTCCCTGCGGGTGATCTTGTAGCCTTCCGGGATGGCTATGGCTATGTCGGGTGCCGAGGCGGGGTTCAGCCAGGTCTCCGTCAGGAAGGCGACGTCTGGGGAGGTTGAGTCGAGTAGGTCCCAGAGTTCAACGGCGTGTTTGCGGGCGGAGCGGGTGTTGAGAAGGATGCATCTGAGGTGGTTGGGTTCTTTCCTGGTCGGCGGCATGGTGGGGCGGATGCTTGTGAAGCTGCAGTTCCGGCAGGTGAAAGCTCCGTGGGTGTGCTTCGGGGCGGCCAGGAAGGAGGTGTGTGATCGTCCGGTGTTGAGTGCGTGGAAGGATCTGGCATCGTAGCGGTGTCGGGCGTTCGCGGGGTCCAGGGGTCCTGGCGCTGGGCGCAGTCCAGGCGCGGACGGGCAAAGATCTGCTCAGAGAAACAAGGATAACACAAAGAAGGCTGATACTACAAAGCACGTCAAAAGATCGGTGTTGATCAGCCTGCTATACTTTGGGGCCGAGTACAGCAAAGTTAATAAAGTGAATAAAGAGTGTTGATGGTACCTTTGCAGCAATAGAGTCAGATAAAAGACTGAAGTTTAAGAAGCTCTTTCAAGCCCTATAGGACCCTGAAATAAAGATCAAAAGTCACCTGCAGCTGACCTTAGATGCCCATTGGAAGGAGATGCTGGAGCTACCCATCAATGCTTCAGAGGTTAAACAAAAGCTTTATGGGAGATGTTTTCATGCCAATAGCAGTACTAAATGTACAGCAAAAGATCTTCACTAAGGCAGTGGATACATGGTATTGGACTAACTGGCCTGCTTTGAAAAGCAACTAACTGGCCTGCTTTGAAAAGCAAATTAAGACTGACCTACATAGATTTTTTTTTAACACTTTATTTTTTGATTTACTCAAATAAGTACAATACATATTCAACATACTGATGTTGTTTCTCATACCGTGCTTCTCATCTTGTTTTGCATTCAGCTTTTTTCAAAGATATAAATTTATTTTGTCCCTTTTCACAATACGTATGACCATATCTCTTATACGTCTAAAATATGGTTTTCAGCTGTCCCAATGGGCTCCTCACACCAGCATCAATTCCGTCAATTACTACAGTTGTGTATCGGGTTCGGCATGTGGGTCTGATGCTATTTGTGACTCAAGTAGGTATGTATGGAGCGGTTACCATATGTCACGTGGCCTGAAAGTTGGTGGCTGTAGTTGTGCATAGAGATCACAGTTTGTGTTAGGCTAGTAAGCCATGTCTTTAGGGTCAGTGAATATCTGCTACCCCAGTGTATAGCTATTTCTCTTTTGGTTAGCATTAGCGCAATTGCCATGTAGCGGCGCACTGATTTAGGAATGTTATGCACAAACCCCAGTAGTGCCTGCAGTGGGTCGGGTGCAAGCACAACGTGAATCATTCGAGAGAGTTCGACAAATACGTCCCTCCAGTACCTTGCCGACTTTGTGCAGGTCCCAGTCATGTGGGCAAAGTCCGCTGAGGGGGCAAGACATTTGGGACAAGTGTGTGCATTTCTTCAATTCGGCAGTTAATTCTTTTTTTCATCAACTTACCTAGAACCGCTTTCAATCTTCCATCATGCTCTGATTTATCTTGGCCCATCACCAGGATATCATCTTGAAAGTATGTCACCCCCTTCATGCCTTTGAAAATACTATGCATCAACCGCTGGAATACAGCAGCAGCCGAGGCAAGACCAAAAGGAATGCAAATTAATCTATAGCAACCGAAGGGGGTGATAAACGCTGTTAAATCCCTGCTGGATGGATGTAATTGAACCTGGTGATAGGCTGAGGTCAAATCAATGGTGGAGAACCACTTTACTCCCTTGGACTGTGCCAACAATTCATCGATCCTGGGCAGGGGAAATTTATCAACTACAATGTTTTTATTTAATTCTCTCAAGTCAATGCACAAATGAAGACGGCCATCAGATTTTCGCGTAACCACCAAGGGGGGCAACCATTCAGCACTCTCCATGGGTTCTATTATGCATTTACTTTCTGATGCATCCAACTCAGCCATTACACCTTCTCTCACTCCAATGGGTATATTCCTGGCTTTGTGACACACAGGCACTGCTCCTTCCTTAAGTACTATTTTATGGACAAATACCCACATTTCCTGAGAAGACACTCGGAAATTTTTCCTTGACCTCCCTCACTATGGATTGGTCATGATCTCCAAGTAACATGACCTGGTCTCTCCTGGTAGGATTTAGGATGATACCTAAAGCTCCTTGATCAATCCACCCCAACACAGATGGATCTTCCTCATCCACATATAACTTTCCTTTGTCAACCCTATCCTTAAACCAGAATTCCTCTTTTACAAACCCAACCATGGGAATCTCCTCCCCGGTAAACGTAACTGGATGAATATCAGTTGGTCTCAAACATTTGTTTAGTACATTGGCAAATTTTTCCTCCCACACTGAGCGTTGAATGATACTGTACGATGACCCTGAATCAGAAGCAGTCCGTATCTGTACTCCCCCTATAGTTATGTCACACAGGGGTTTTTTCTTAGAACTGGAGTACACTCCCAAAACGACATCATTTCCACACTCCACTTCATCTATGCAAAGAACCCCTTCATCACTTAACAAATCTATATCCCCATCTTCTTCATCCTCTGTGTCCCCAATACACTTCGCATGTTTCTTGTCTGTTTTGTTTAACTTCCTCCTGCATACCTTGGCAAAGTGTCCAATAATTCCATAAAAACCACATTTAGACTTCATAGCAGGACAACATTTATCTCTAGCCATGTGGCCTTTATTCCCACTTCTAAAGCAAACTGGGCGTCTATCCTCCGGATCAGGTTAGCTCTTGCTTGTGCTTTTCCAATTCGAATCTCTGTAATTATGTTTCTCACTCTTTGTACCATAATCTTTGGGAATAGACACCTTACTTACTACTTCCCCTCCATTTTTTAAGTCTGCTTTAGCACACCTCTATGACATTTCTGCTTTCTTTATTATAGCTATAATTTCATTAAGAGGAGACGCCCCACACACCCACAACTTCTCTTGAATACCAGTGTTGTTACAATGCATAACTAGTTGATCTCTTATAAGATCGGCATGCAGTGACCCAAATTTGCATGTTATTGCTAATTTCTTTAACGCAGCTATATAAACTTCTATGAACTCCGTTTTAGCTTGCTTCTTTTGGTAGAAGGAATATCTATCAATGCCTACACAAAGCGTAGGATGGTAATGAATATCTAAAGCCTCCAACGCTTCTAAAAACACATTTGCATTCTCAGTTGGTCTTGTTTTTTTTCTCCATCTGATTATATCCGCGTAAACCCTCAGGCCCCAAACTATGTAAGATAATCTTTTTTTCCTTGAGGTGTAAACTCATCTTCATTCTCTTCTTCTATAGCTGAGACATAATTTAAAAATAATCTTTCCAATCAGGCCACTTCAATACAGGCTCATCAGGACGAGGTAAAAACGGTACTGGTGGCGTGAGTCCACAATTTTGCGTGCTCATATTGATTGTAACCGCTAGTTTACTGAGAATGTTGGTTAGATAGTAGCACCCAAATATGTAAAACCTGCTAATCTGGCTATAACCAGACTGACCTATAAATTACCAGTGTGCTTAAAAAGTAACGATAATAAATTACCTTAACAACCCACAAAATAGCTCTGAAATGTTCTCTACATCCATCCAAGTACTACAAAATGTCTCACAAGTAAATAGGCGTGCGTATCACCGGAGTAAATAGGTGTGCGTATCACCGAAGAATACGCCCCGTAATTAGACTGTGATAAATATGGTGTGCGCTTCACCGAATGAGCAGCAAACAAAACTCCTTACTTGGGTTCACTATGAATTCTTACGGTTGTTAGGTGTGCACCAAAATGCGCGTTGACTTCTTACATTTACACACAGGCTCCCAAAGTTCGGGTGTGCGCATCACCGAAACACGCGATCCTCCTGAAGTTCAAATACAAAAGGATAGTTCCGGTAACTCCAGGACTTCCAGTGGTTCCCAAAATGGCATCACATAGCGTGCACTACGTAGTGACGTACTGAACGCTGCCCAGAAGACGCTCACGAGGTTGCCCGGCAACCAGAGATGCAAGAATCACACCGGTTACGGCAGCCTTCTCCTCTTCGTCTTTACAACGCCGGACGCTCACGACATAACAAGGTTTGCTGGGTAATCAGAACATTGGCTGCATCAGACTTAATCCTGAACACTGCTTGAGCCTTCTTCACTCCTCGCTCTTGCGCCAGACCACAAACCGTTAACTTGCTTGTAAAATCCTCACAACTTACCTTCCACAATTCGGCTCACCGAGACATTGCAGATGTGCGACTCCAGTTTCCAACACATATGCCGACCTCCTTTTTTCCTCTGCTTGCTCTCCCTCCGTAATCTGTTACAACGGTTCTTGGAAGCTTCTCAGCACCACCACATTCTTGTGCAGCAGCGCGCCAAATCAGTTCCTTTTTCAGTCGTCGCCAATTTGTAAGGACTACTCCATGCAGGTAAGTAGATAATAGGTACTTTATGGGAGAGCAAGCAGGTACGTGCAGCCACTAGCTGTACTCTCTTCAACTGCCTATCACCACATTCCATATTCTGGAACCTGTGGCATCCTGTTACTAGGGAGCTGGTAGCCAGGATACCACGATATGTAAGCAAAAATGCAATTGTAATGAAAATACATATTTCAGAGTGGATATAAAGGACCATATCTAAAGATGACGTGTCTGTGGTCTTGAAAAATGTTGTTGGTACAGTAAAAGTAAGACAAGATGGTTCATTTTCCAAAGAAATAAATTCAGAATGATTAATTGTTAATATCTGTAAATGTGTACACTTAAACTGTGATGCATATACATGTATTCAAATACACCTATAATCATATTCAAGATGTTCATTTTTGCTGCTGCTTCTGCTTTGCTACTTTACTTTAAAAGCAGTACTCCTGCTTCCTGTTGTGTGTATATATTCGTATTTACATTAATACAATATTTAAATCAATAGTTGTAATTGAACCCAAAAAACATTATCTCTTGTGTTCATTCTCAGATTTGTACTGTGGAGGTGAACTGGGTGATTACACTGGTTACATTGAGTCCCCCAACTATCCTGGAGATTACCCAGCCAATGTTGAATGTGTTTGGAATATCAATCCACCCCCAAAAAGACGTATTCTTATTGTAGTACCTGAGATATTCCTTCCAATTGAAGATGAGTGTGGAGATGTTTTAGTAATGCGAAAAAGTGGTAAGTTCACAGTTGTTTTCGGCACTTGTTTCTTTTAATGAGCCATATTGAATCCGGCAGAGACACAGGTAGAAGACCATTAAACCTACTTGGTATATCTTGTAATCAAACTTGAAATATTCTTTTTTATTCAGTTACAACTTGAAAGGTTTCAACGCCGCCCCACAAGTTGTGGCAAGAGAGATGACAAAGGGCTTTATAAATTTGGCAAACACTTGGCAGATATTCCATCCACTGTATTACAAGTGCATTATAGCCTATAGCCCTTGTAAAATGGTGAATGTTTATTCTTTATGTTTTGACAAAGTATCCCATCGGCTAAACTCTAAATAAGGCCCATAATCTCCAGTATTGGAAAGCAATCTAGATATTAAAACTACTTTAGTAAGAGAGCTGATCTTCTCTCTTAGTTCATCCAGATGCTGTGGCCTCAGCGGTGGACATTGATGAACTGTTAGTGAATCTTCCTGCATCCCTGACCTTACTAACAAAATTTCAAGAACTGAGAATACTCGCTTTAGTTTATTAAAGCCCTTGGGTCCTTCTAGTACAGTAAGCCGCTGCAACAATGTCTATGTACAAAAACGTCTAAAGAACATCTAAACGTTTTTCGACTGTCTTGTTACAATGTAGCTCCATTCTACATGCTTAGCAACTCAAGATGTAAAGGTCCATGAAGGCAACAGCAAGTTATCTGAGGGAGGCTGAAAAAATGAGAAAACAGTCTCATTAGGAAGTGAAATTCATATCCATAAGGTTAAACTAGGGCTTAATACATAATACACAATTGTACCTATAATCAAATGAAAAGCAGTGTTCAAGGATGGAAAAACATTAGGATTACTTTTCCCACTCCACAAACATTTGGGGCCACATTGATCCCTGCATGATTAAAATCATGCACATTTCCAAGCCTGGCACCACAACAACCCACAGTTTACTTTCCTCTCTGCACCTGAATGCCCTATGGCAACCTTACCCCAGCCCTCCCTGCCCCCAGCTCAGACACCTCTTAGTGCTATCAGGATTTCTACTTCTTATTTCCTTCTTTCAATTTATGGACTTGCCCTCGTTTCTGATGGCTGAGCTTAGAAGCATAACAGAAACACAAAAGGAAGGCCAGAGGAGATTTAGAGACCAGCAGGAATTGACTCCCCAGTTTAACACTATGTACCACAATAGAAACCCTGGGTCTGAACAAGAAAAAGTAAAACAAGAAACAAAAAAGTTTAGCTGAGATGAAGTATTGCTTTTAAAGGACCAATGGTGGCATGCTTCATCACCGGGAATGTCCTCACACCGTGATGCCTAGTCATGGTGCGGGCTACAAAACTCTCACTGAGAGAGTGGAGCACAGCGGATGATTGCAGAGGTAAGAAAGATCGCCCTATAATGAGCTTGGGGTAATCAGGGAAGCAGAGCATGCAAAAAGTGGTGTGATAAGTAAAACTGGCTACAGGGTATGCAGACAAGTTTATTTGTGTGCCCCTGGGTCAGGATTAAAAACGAAGGACACTGCAGGAAAAATTAAACCTGCAGGATGTGTCACCAAGGTAGGTCAATATGTTTCTGTCGATAACCCCCAGGCGAGGTGTTGCGGCATTCATCAGGACCTATAGTGATAGAGCTTCTGCTTTGTAGTTGTATTCATAAAATAAAGAATAGTATAATGCAAAACCGTCCAGTGGAAACCTCTGTGAATCCAAGACGGGGATCCACTGGCGGTCACCCACAATTGTTGGCTGTAGTGCCTCAGCTCGGGTCCTGGCGTGGGGCTCAGGGTACTCTCAATCCTCCTAGTGAGGGGAGTCCGGCAGCATTCGATGCCAGGTTAGAGGGCCCTCTAACCTGGGTCACTGCTTTTGTCACAGAAACTCTTTTGTTACTTGCAGTTTATAAGTTACAATCATTCTAATGTAGCACAGCAGCTACAAATTGTCATCATCAAGGAGCTATATGCAAACTTTAAGGCACAGATTAACAACCATATTGTTTACTTTCAACAATCTTTCATTACTCCAAGGTTACTAAAAAGGAATTTTTGGGGGTTGTAATAGACTTATTAGTACAGACTACCCCAATCACTGCGCTAAATCCTGTCTTCGTGTTTCTCTGGATAAAGCACTCGTAAAATATAATGTAAACAAGTATGAACAATATGTGATTCCTACACTTTGTAACACTCATTGTCTTATGCCTAATTTCCTGTATATTGATGTACACACTTGTATGATTCATTATCTCTGTATGATAGCTGTGTGATGTAAAGCATTCTGACACTCTATCGCATTGACATCAAGGTGTTATGTAGGTGCACCTCAGGCAAGAACAAACTAAAAAAAAAGGAGTGCTGATGGCGTTTAGTCCTTTGTTTTGGGTCCAGCTCGAAACGAAAATAAGTAACCCCCCCTCACATCTTGCAGGTTTCTTCTCCAAATGAAAAACAGATAAAGTGCAGGCACGGCAAAATGTGTCACAGTGTCGGCAAATTACACTCAGACAAATTTAGCATATTTGATTGAGGCTGGCCCAACCCTGTATCCGGCTGGATCCCTCTCATTTTTTACTCAGGATGGAGGCAACACCACTGCTGTTCTATGTGTCAGTCTGTTTGTTCAGTTACAGGTGCCAGGAGTAGGGGGTGGCGGAGTTCACGGAGTACTACTACGCAGAATTCCGCTGAGTCAAAAATAAACTCCGCTACTCTACGCAAAGTTCCACTTTCGGGCGGAGTTTGCCATCGCACCTGTTCGCGTTGCATTGGGAACATGGAGTGCATCCGCGCGCTCCAAAATCACACGTGAATGGCACTACGTGGTCCTCAAGTGTGTTCTTGCGCTCTAAGTCGCGCACGAACAGCACCATGCGGTCCGCATGGGCGCGGCCATCTTGTTTTTCTGCTCTCTGTTATGGTGCTAGGCCTAAATTTTAATCTGTCCTTAATCTTTGTAATCTTCCTCCTTTATTACTTTTCTACCCGTTAATTTTTATTTTTTATAATAGTGTGTGTCTTTGTGTATTTTACAATTTTGTGTAATTTTTTGGGTGTTTTTGTGACTTTTTGATTTAGTTTATTTCCCCTTCTATCCTTATTTCTTTCTTCTTTACTTTCCCTTCCTTTTCCTTCTAATTATTTCCTCACCCAGCGCCATGGCAGAGGGGCGATTTCCATGCGAGTGGCACCGCCGCCCAGGAATGCAGCCCTGGGCAATCTTTGGAGGGGAGGTGGTGGCAGCACTAGTTTGTTTTGTGCAGCGCCACCTCCCCTCCATGCTGGCAGCAGGTGGCAGGCCCGGTAGTGGCTTTACCCTTCGGGAGTGTCGGCAGTGTTGGGGGAAGGTGCGTGAGGAACATGGCCAATCTCTCGTGAACTGAACTGTGTTAGAGCTAGGCATAAGCAGGAAATGGAAAGCCTTCTCAACAAACATACATAGACCACCCCTCCCACCCCCCAATGTAGTGTGCTGCAGACTCGTTCATTTATAGTTAAAGTATACCAGCAGTTTTCCATGACAGTGCAGTAAGGCTGGAAAAAAGTATGAGGTCCCACTCCCATTACATTTGCCAACCAACACCATATGTCTTTCATTGACCATTATTCCATGCCCGGCTTGTCTAACTTTGTGAACCAACCAATCAAATGCCCAGAGTGATATTTGGAAGATACTGATGTGCTAGCTGAGCTGTAGTGCTGCCTTGCAGTTGAATTTGGGGATGCGTATATGGGATCTAAATTATGTGTGAAGTTTTATTCTAGCCACACAGACCATCGGTTATGCCGGCTCCAGTGCCGCTGCAGGAGGAGTCAGTTGGAGGGGGAGAAGCGGCAGCAGGGATGGGCACAGGTAAGTCACATCATTTATTGCAATTACTATGTTCACTAGCTGTTGCCATGGTGTCGCTCGTCGTCATCAAAAATTACTGTGAAGTGAAACCCCCCGCTCCCGCTTTACCTGCGACAGCGGTGGTTGAGTTATTATTATGGCCGCTTCTATCTGCAATGCAGCAAAATCTCACATAATGAGCTTAGATGGCTTGACGGAGACATGAAAGAACGGAAGGTACCTTAAAAGAAAGGAAATGGTATATGAGTGAAAGGGTGGGTGGGTGAAAGGGTGCGCAGTGGATAGGCGAAAGGATGGTTTGAAGAAAGGGTTGCTATTGAATGGGTGGATAATGTATTGGGAATTTTGGTGAAAGACTGGATGGGAGAAGGTAAAGCTTAATCATGGTGGCTATGTGTGAATTAGAATGAAAGGATGAATGAATATTTGGATTGTTTGGATGAATAAGCAAGGCAGCTCTTCTCATGAGGAGTATGCTGCTGCTCACCTACTCTGCTTACTTGGTTTATGTAGGGTTATCACTATCATCCAAAGCTATGGTTCTAAGTGGGGGTTATTTATTTATTTATTTTTATTCTTTGTTCTACTCCATTGACTCACTGTATTTGTTAAGTGAGCCAGATATATCCTACCTATCATTCATCATCCCCCCTCCCCGCCCATGGCATTTTTGCCTACTATGACCGAAGTGCAGTTTGGGTCAATTAATTTGTTACTGTAGTGTTGGCTGTGTAATGTGCATCTACTTCAGTTAATGCGGCATTTACAATGTTTTCAATGTGTTGCAAACCGAACACACAAGGTGTGTTGTCTCTTCGCCCACTCAGTCACCTCTTAGTACTTCACTCCTTTATTTTTTCCTAAGTTCTTCCGTCCCAGCCTACCAAATTGGAAAATCCATTCTTAGCAAGTGCCACATTTAATGCAAAACCCATGTGAAGTGATTCCAGAACATATTTCATGGTTTCCCATAACAGATTTCATTTACACTTGTTCAGATTTTTCCCTTTAGAATTGTACCGTGACTGAATAAGCCAAAGATGATGAATCGATGATTAGTGTTTTGGCCCCTCTATTATATATAAAAAAGCTCTACCCTACCTGTCTAATCCCTCTACCCACCCCCTGCAGTAGAGAAAATCAAGTTTCCTTTCCTTTGTTACTGCCCAGCAAATTAATTTATTGGAAATACGTGGTGGCGGGCGAGGCCACAGCGTAAAGTAAGAGTAATACATGATTTGATGTAAAGTTTAGCATCTGGGATACACAGTGACTAATGTGGCAAATAAAATCTATATAGTCCGCTCCTTTACCTGTAGGGCAGTCCATTAGATTAATGTTCCTCAACGTCTACTTACAGCAGACATGATAATATATTAATATCCGCATTTCATACATGAGGTGTGTGACTGACGTAGTATCTTATTTATTATTCATCTGCCTCTTTGGAGACAGGGTAGAAGAAGAAATGTATTTGGAGAAGAACAGGGCCATTGGAATTAAAAATAGATAACTGTCAACTACAGCTGTAGACAGTAGCAAACTAGCAGAGACGCTGGCTAGCAATGAGCATGGCTTCATTATTTTAGCACCACACAGAACTTGTACTCCATAATAGTGCATATTGCCGTACTCATCAATGAGAAGTCATTTATTTTTCAACTCAAAGTGTCTAACTCTGTTTATAGTTACTTGAAAAGCCTTTAGAAGAAAAAAAATAATCAAATCACTGTTTTTTTTTTTAATCCTGTGATGTTATTCTCTCCCTGTTAATACTTTTCTGCCACACAGTCTGTGCTTTTTAATGTTTGGCAGCATGTGTGGGTAAAACATAAAATTGGCCTTGTGACTCTCCTAATCATAAATAATCACATCAAATAAATTCCAATGGCCCTAGGGGACCAGCAATGTACTGCTACTGTGCCACCCAGCAATTTAAAACAATTGTTTGCATAGAGCATTATTTACAATTTGTCTTTGGCAATAACATTCCTGAGGGTTTGCAGCTACCTTTTAAGGCGACTCCGCAGCTAGTCCACTTCAGGATTTCATCTCTTTTCTTTGACCTTACCTTCATGGTTGTTCCTCCCTTGGTTTCTTCCTGACTTTCCCAATCCATAATGTTTTCTGTCAAGTGATGTTTGATGTCGTTTGCTTTTCCTATTCCTTTACTATTTAAAAGCTTCAGTCTGTTTGGAGGGTAAGTCACAACAAAGCTGTGTTCCTTTGCTTGTTTCCTCGCTCCCTCCACATGTTGATCCTGACTCTTTGCTCTTGGGACATCCGTGCCTGGATTCTTGACTGCTGGTTTTCTCCAACCCTATAAAGACTTATCAGCAAGGAGATTTCTTATGCCATTGGTTTTTACTCCTGAGAAGGTATCCGCTTCTCGAGGGCACTTGCCTACCACATATTTCAGTGTGTGGTGACATTGTGGCTTCCGGAAAGAGTCACCCTTACCTCCGATAATGGAAGACCTGGTTCTGAATTAACAGTAAGTGTCCAGTCTTAAACAGGGAGAGGAGCTGAAGATTTTTTATTAAAGAGAACAGATAATCTATGTGTAATTAGAAGACAAGGGACCTTATTTAGTGTTCAGCAGAGTGGGATATTCTCACCACCATCTTATTTAGAGAGCCTCTGGATCTTAAATACTCGCAAACATTTTCCCAGGGGCCAAAATGTTTGGTCAGCGATATGGCCGAGGGCTGCACTGATGCCAGCAGGGTGGCTGTTGTGGATTGGGGGGTTAGGGTTAAGGGGGGTGTAGGAGAGGTGAAGCATATACATCTGTTGGCTGAACTGCACAACGTGAAACCAGAAAACCTGGAATTAGTCCCAGCTTCTTCACTTAACCAAATTGTGTAATCTTGGGCAATTGTTTTATTTCACTTTCCCTCTTCTTTCTTCATAAATACATATAAGAGAAAACTTTGAAATACATGACTTCAGGATGTGTGCTGTAGAAAACCTTCTCCAGTGTTTGATTTAATAAACTAAGATGTAGTTCATGTATAAAAACACAGGCCACTGAAAGAGTGCACAAAACAACTGATTTACCTCTCAGTTCTCTATTGGCATTGTAGGGGGAGGGGAAGAATGAATGTTACCAAATTCATGTTTGAAAACTATCCCTTTTAAAAAATACTGCACTGATATTGTGAGAAAGTAATCTTTTATGCCTTGATCAACCCCATTTTTTGACTGATACTGGTGGTAACTGACTTTGCCTTGGGCCCTGCTAACCGGGCCCAGGGCCAGTGCTCTGATTAAAAAGGCATATGGTCATTAGGCGTAATTACAGTTGGCACTGACAAAGTCAGTAAGTCCTAGTATATGGTAGGGCATGTAGGTTTACAGGCCCAGCATAATTCATGCACTTAATTGTGTCCTGTTGTGTTGCCTGCTGTCATTTTAAGTCAGCCCTGCATTGCAAGCTGCTTTTAAATTGAAATTACACGCAAATTCGACTTTGGATTTAAAGGTACTTCCAAAGTATTAAACTACCTTACTTTTACATATAGGTTGCCCCTAAGGTCTACACTAGTTGTCCCCGGGGTAGGGTGCCATGTACAAATAAGCAGGGACATGTTAAAAGATGTTTTATTTGCCCTGGTGAGGGGAAAGCTGCCCATTTTGTTTTTCCTCATTGTAGACTTTTAGCTCCATAGGCTAACATGGGAATACTTTAATAAAGTATAACTATTGATAGGAGTGAGCTAAAATAATATTTCAGGGAATTTAAAGATTGGTTAAATCCAACAACTTGCCGCTGTTGAATTTATCATAACTAGTACCGAACAGAAGTTATGACATTTTCTTTCCTGTGAGCCAAAATCCAGCCTTCTAGCAGCCTCTCTGGATTGGCCACTCTTACTAGGCTGAGCCAAACTGCTTTGATGAGGTGATAAATGGCCTACATAGAGACAGAGGTTATCTGGAGGGGAAGGTCTGCAATGCAGAGAACAGGTCAGGAAGGTTGCTGGGTAATCAAACCGAGCTTCAAAGATAGCAGGACAGTAAGAATGCAAACCATGCCTACCCCTACGTCCTATGCCCCCCCTGCCAGATGGGACCCCAGGAATAGAATTGCAGGTGGTCTGGAAGAGGGAGTGTTAAGGGTAATGAGCCACACCAGTAGGTTGGCTTAGCTTGGACTTCACTCCACGGAGAAATATTCTCCATGTTGAATTTTAAAGTGCAGTGCTTTGTCGGACAAGAGTATGCAACACTGTGGAGGAAACTGTCATGCTTTTGGGTGGCATCCTGCACCCCATTGGGCAGGGGTGCCCCCTACTTGTCGTCCCGGCACATTGGATAAATATGTGAGAGCTGCATAGCAACTTAGATCTGCTGTCTGAAGCTACAAGAAGAAGGACTGCCCTGCTGGAACCCTGACCTGCACTCTGAATGGCTGCGCCTGTTGCACACTAAGGAACTACAGCCCTAAGGACTTTACCTTGCTTCAAAAAGAGAAGGAGTGGAATCCCTGAATGCAACAGGTTACAAGAGCTCCACCTGCATCATCTCCAGCAAGAAGAACCCAACTGAACGCCTTCAGCTGGACTTTAAAGTATTTGTCCAGGTGTATTGTGGGAACTGTAGTCCCAACTCCCCTGGAACAACTCAGAGATGCTGGAACCTTGGATTTGGGTTTTGGACACTTTGGACTCACAAGACAAAATTCATGAAGAAGTTCCAGACGTTTGGAGGAGTTTGGAGAAACTTTTGGAAAAAGCTCCAGAAGTTGACCAAAGTCGAGAGTCAAGCCGACTACGTCTAACTACGACCCAGCCTGGATTTCAGGTTTGTTCCGCTGAGAGCTTCTGAGCTCAAGACTTCCAGGAGTTGGCAGGGGGCTCCCGCTGAACCAAGCCAGGTGAACGAGCTGCGAATCCTGTCTGATGAAGTGCCTTTCTCGCATCAAGAGGAAAAGCTCCAGAAAAAAGTTACTAAGTGCGAAGGTAACATTTTGACCGAGGCCTCTTGCTTAGAGTATCCTACCAGGGCTCCATTGCGGACAGCCACAAACTTTGACTTTGTCCCGATCAAGCGTGACCAGATGTCACAATTTTACCCCATTGTTTTTTAAGCACTAGTAAGTCTTTGGGGCATATTATCAAGGGCAGTATCGCCACTTTAGCGGCACTTTTTGTCGATAAAGCGGCGATATTTTTATCGCCCTATTAGCAAGCTGTCGCTAACAGCTGTTAGCGACAGCTTAATGGCGATAGCGGACGTTTTGTTGCCGCTTTGCATGTCAGCGATAATTATCGCTAATGACATGCAAAGTAGGTGTTCCCAACTAAAAGCAACTGCAAACAGTCGCAAACACAACTTCCCCCTATTATCAATGCCCGCGAAGCGATAAAAAAAGTTGCGCTAACCGCGATTATCGCTGGAATTTAACACCTGATAAAAACTTGACTTAACCATCTTGTCAATGGGAGGTGGATTGTAAGGTTAAGTCCTCACCTGCCTATTAGCAAGCTTTTCATTAGCGCAGTGAATTTATCGCTGGATTTCTCGCGCTATTGCTGGGTTTCGCCTCTATCGCTGGATTTTTTATCGCCTTGGAGATAAGCGTTGATAATAACGCGTTATCTCCGCGATGAAATCCAGCGATAGCCGGCGATTAAAAAAACAGCGCTAAGCGCGCTTTGCGATAATTATCGTAAATCCTTGGTAATATGCCCCTTTATACTTTAAAAATTCATATCTCCGGTTCTCTACATTGAATGTTTGTCGTTTTGTTGTCATTTTAAAGATACAAATATTTCCTATTTTTATAAATTGGTGGTGGGTTTTTATTATGTGTTGTGTCTTACATATTTAATGTATTTGTGTTTTTAAATGCTTTACACACCTGTGTCCTAAGTTAAGCCTCCCTGCTCGTTGCCAGCTAACAAGGTTTGTGCAAGGGAATGATTTGTAGAGACATTGTCTGGGCCTTATATTGTGTTGGTGGCCTTATTGCTAGTTGTAGGTGCATACTTACCCCTACTAATAAACCACCTTACAACATATATAATGTGATGTACTAAGGCGAAACCGTTCTGCATGTTAATTAAATAAACTTTTAGAATTTTGGAGAGACTTTATCCTACTTTTGCACTTATGCTGCAAGATGTCTTTAAAAATGAAGGAGTTTCTAAAGTTAAGCGGTGCAGGACACGCTGGTTACTTCCTTTAACTTTAATTGACCTTCAAATACATGTTTTCCTGTTTATTTAACATATTTTTAATGTCAGTGTCGTGTTGGGTTAACAGCAGCCCAGTGTTGCTGTTGACTAGGGGGCTGCATGAAAAGGTCTGGAGGGCCACATGGGCCCTACTTTGAGTATTACTGCTCTGGATCAAGGCACTCTTAATATGTTGGATGTTGCATCTGTTACTTTTTGGGGGTGTTCTAAATCTGCTCAGCGCTAAATAAGGCCCTATGTAATTTCCTGTAAACTCATGCACTCATCCTCACACTCAATCACCCTATCATCAATACACCTAGTCATTCAACCATCCATGTGCTCATTCATCATTAAATCATTCTCACAATCATCCACTCACCCATACATACATACCAACATGCTATTCAGTGAAGAGTCACTGCCACTTATTAAAATTCCAGACATATTGGTTTTTCAGTGCTTTTTGATTTTGAGGTTTGACACAGATTAACCACGTCATGCAAGCAAGCCCCTTAGAATAATTTTATCCACAACAGCTTACTTGTTATAGCAACTTGGCGTTTTCTTTAAAAACATGTATAGAACAATATACCACCTCATTTTAAAGAAGGGAAATTGGTAGGCATGCATGAACATTGAGTGTCACTAACTGTATTAGAGCTGCTTTCTTACAGGAAAACAACATGCATACAGCATGTTATCCTTATTGGTTAACATACAGAATAGACTAGTTTCTGATGGATACTTCTACCAGCAGATTCCTCACCTGTAGAATAATTCCAGACTGAACCCAGAAACTTCAAAGCTCTCTTGTCGCTGGTAGGAGGCCCTGGCTTTGTATCGCTGCCTGAAGTGGCATCGGGTGACATAATTGAAACCATATAACACCCAACCCATCATAGCAATATTAGTTCCTTTTTTTGTGTGCCTTCGATGCAGATCCTTGCTCTCTAAAGTTGTGAATTTTCCTCACAAGAAACATTTTTCGTTCAGTACCATGCCTTCTCCTAAACAATCAGGCTTTATGTGTAGTAGGGACTGTGAGGGACGGATGTCCATCATTGACCCCCACTCTGTCTGCCTTTAGTGCCTTGGTTTGGGCCACGACTACTGATCCTGCGAATCCTGTCGGAGCATGTACTTGAAGGCCATTAAAGATCAGGAGGCAAAGTTCTTCATGACCTGGGCCAGGGATGAGAAGCAAAGTCACCCTCAGACCTGGCATCGATCGAGCTCACTCTGAATACATTCTTACAATGGTAAAAAAGAAAACACAGGAAGCTCAAGAAACACTCCCCAGGTAGGTCACCTCGACGATCCATGACTCCTGCTGGAACTGCATCTTAAGAGCTGGAGCTCATCACTACAGAGCTGGCTGACCCCTCTCCTAGGAGCACTGCTCCAGACCCGGCCCTGGAACCATCCCGATCATCGTAGCCCACCCCAGACTTACCGGCGCCAGGAGACCTAGTGTTCATTTCCTCACTTCTAGGTTGGGAGCTCATCTGGAAGATGTGGAAATCAGAGGCCTCTTGCCTCCGGCAGGACAGGTTCCCCACATAAACCTGTTAGAACTGCGTGCAATTTGGCTGGCGCTCAAGGCCTTCCTCCCCCTCCATCCAAGGTTGGTCTTTACAGATCTTGATGGACAACATAACAGTGATGTGGTATGTCAAAAAGCAAGGAGGAGTAGGATCTCACCTCCTTTATCTGGAAGGGGTGAGACTGTGATCTTGGGCACACCATCAAGGGATTTGGTTAATCGCTAATCACCTAGTGGGATTTCTGGCTCAGCCTACTCCCTGAGCCAGCGTTATCTTGCAGAGTTTTTGGCACCAGTGGCATTTCTTAATGCCATGTTTTCCTTGTTTACTAGTGCTTCGATACTACTAAGTATGCCTTCGGGCCCCTTAGTGTCGTACTGACTCCCAGTGTTCATGCCATTGGCCCTGATGCTGCTTGGCTCTGTCCCACTAGAACAGACACCGGCTTTCCCTTCCTTTGACCCGAAGCTTTGATGTGCTGCACCACATCTACGCCCTATTACCACCTACACCGACGCTGTCGCCACCATCTTCACCTCCGGGCAACAGGCTGGGTGCCGTCTGCGCTAGTCCCCAAAGTCATGCCACAACAAAGGTCACAGAGAGAGATGCAGATGTTAAAGGAGGGTATAGGATTATAGAGAAAATTCATGAGATTTTTAAATCTGAGTCTGACCATACAAATTTATATACTTTAGGCGAAGATGACGCTGCCATTCAGGGCCAAGAATTTTTAAGAATATCATCTGCGATTGAGCTGGGCCCTTTCCTAGAAAAGGAAATGGACTTCATAGCAGGAACCTTCCACACCAGAGGTGATGACTTTCATTTTAGTGGTTAAACGGGCAGCTGAAGTGCTGGAATTACAGCTTCCAACAGCTGAGGTTAAATCCAGTGTTCTTATGTAAGTACTCCATCCAGCAGTCCCTACGGCAGAACCTCTACTGCTCTTCAATAAAGACCTCCCAGACCTGGTTCTGGCAGAATGGGAAAGACCCAATTCAGCTCGAGTGGTTAATAGACAGATACATTGCCACTACAGCCCTCCTCCTGGAGATCCAGCGTTCATCTCGGCCAACCCTTCACCAGTGAGCCTGGTCATACAAGCATTATGCTTATCAGGACAGTCGGCTGGGACCTTCCCGACTATACCATCAGATAGGGAGTCAAAGCGTTTAGAAGCATGGGGGAAAAAGATCTTTGCAGGGAGCATGGCTTTGAAGTCACTGAATACAAACTGCATTATAGTATGCTACACCTGTGTCTTGTGGGATATGGCTTGGATAATGGTGCCTTATGTACCTGAAGACATGAAAGCACACTTTTAGGAGGTAGTCCATGATGGCCAAAACGGATGATGCCACATCATAAAATCAGGACTGCATACGGTCACTCTGTAGCCCGAGCAATGGGTACCTCTTCCTCCACTCCTTGGGACTCCATTTACCATCTCCTTCCAGGGATTACCACCAATTTCAGCATTTTTGTAGCTTTCCAAGAGGATTCTCCTTTAGCCAGCGACAATCCTATCAGCCACAATCTCAGTAACAGCAGAATCCAATGGTCAAACAGTATAGTGGGAGAACCAAAGCAAAGGGCCCATGATCGACCCAGTAACCCTGTTCCTCCTCCACACCACCAGGCAAGCAGAGCTAGTTCACTTTCCCATACTCACACAGGCTTGTGGGAGGGAGGGTGTCCTCCTTTATACCGGCCTGGAAGGCCATTACTACAAACCAGTGGGTCCTACAGATCATAGAAAGAGGTTACACCAATCCCTTCCTTCAGGCTCCGTCCCATTTTCCTCTCTTGCTTTCCTCCCTCCTCCAGTATCACCTTGCCATCCTGCAACAAGACGTTGCAGCACTCCTACGGAAAGGAGCTTTGGAGTTAGTGTCGTAACAGGAAAGGGATGAAGGATGTTACTACCGATACTGCCTTGTCCCCAAAAAGGACAGCGGTCTTTGTCCAACTCTAGACCTAAGAAACTTGATCCTTCAACTCAACAGGAGTAAAAGATGCTAACCCTAGCTCAAATGCTGCTGCTGTTAGAAGCTGAAGACTGGATGATATCACTCGACCTGCAGGTTGTATGCTTACATATCCTTATCCTGCTGTCGCACCAGAAATACTTGCGCTTTCTGATGGGTTCTACACACTACCAACTTGCAGTGCTCCCATTTGGCTTAATATTGGTGCCTCTAGTCTCCACAAAGGTTAAGGCAGTTCTTGCAGCTTACCTCCTAAATTTGGGCACCCCAATATTCCCATGCCTGGACGACTGATTAATCAAAGCCAGATTGCCGAAGGTGGTGACTACTGTTCGGCCTCGCCTTTTCAATCAGCGAGCCCTCGTTCACCTCCTTTTATCCTGATAAATTGGTGTTGGGAACCAGGGCTTCTTTCCTGCTGAACGTGGTGACTCCCTTCCACCTCAGTCAGTCTATCATCCACACGTCCTTTTATCCCCCACCCCATCCAGTCAAGGAGTAGGAGCAGTTGCATAGGTTTGCCCCTAGGTGGGTGGCCAGCAACAACCATGATCATACAAAGGAAATACAACAGGATGAACAGCTCTTTGTGGTCTATTGTGATGCCAAGAAAGGACCTCTATCCCAATTGCATTAAGACGTGCTACGCTTTGGCCAAGAAAGACCCCCTGGAAGGGATCAGAGCCTATTCCACAGAGTCAATACAACCACCTCTGCTCTTATTAGAGAAGTGCCAATAGCAGAGAATTGCAAAGCAGCAACGTGGGCATCTCTTTACAGCTTTGCTAAACATTACTGTTTGGATTCTGAGGCGCGCAGGGATGGCCACTTCTCCAGATTTGTCTTTCAAGTTTTTCTGGTCTAATGATCCATCAACCCTCCTCTGGGTCAGGGTATTGTTTTGGGAATCTATATCACAGGTGAGAAATCTGCAAGTAGAATTATCCATCAGAAGAAATAGTTACTTACCTGCTGTAACAATCTTTCTGGTGGATACTTCTTGCAGATTCCTCCCCAAACCCCCAATCTTCCCCATTTGATGGATGTGTTATAGGGAAATTGAATAAGATCCCAAATTGCTTATGGAGCTGCACAACTGTATCGATGTGACGCCATCCGCTCTCCTCGAAAGCGGGACAAAATGGATGGAAACTGACGTCGCTATGCTTTTAGAGCTGAACAACTGTATTGATTTCTCGCCGTCCGCTCTCCTCAAAATGAATGGAAGCTGGCGTCCCTATGCCATTGGTGGGTGGCATATGACTTCAATTACATCACCTGACACCACTTCTGGCATCAATACAAAGCCAGCGCCACCTGCTGCAATGTGTGAGCTTTGACATTTTCGGGTCCAGTCTGGCTTCGGGGATTATTCTACAGGGGAGGAATCTGCAGGTAGATGGAGTATCCACCAGAAACATCATTACTTAGGTAAGTAACCTTTTCAAATAGCACACGTCCGGAATTATAATTATGTCTGAGGATTCATTTTACCATACTAGGTCTCTGAGAAGCCTATTCCCTGTGCCGCTGGGTTTAGAATCTGCACAGAAAAGTATGGGTAGCCATGCATGTAGCTATTTTACATCTTCGAAAAGAAAAATGTTACCAAATCAATCAAAGCTCTTAATTTGAAATAATAATGTATCTCCTTCATGACGTACGAACCTCTATGTTTTTTTGTTTTTTGTTTTAAATTTGTTTTTATTGGTTTAAACACACAAAACATATACAATCGATTGCATCACAACTCTGTTTTCACTGCCATCAATCTGCACAGGTAACCCACAAACACAAGGTACTTCTGTCACCCAGCATCTGCATTTCGCTAAGACGAATGAGGAATATAAAACTTACAGTGTCTGAGGCCACCTATGCAATTATAGTCATCTAGCGACACAGCCGCTCTTCCGTTAATCATGGTAAATCATCACTTCAAACATCATAATCTCCCAGCAATCAAGTCCCACTCTAAACCCTCCCTCTTATCCCACCCACCTCCCCCTTGGTGCAACCACTATATACAATCAGTAGTGACAACAAGACACAACGGAGTGGAGGATGAACGAACAAAATACAGGGCATTAAACAGGGCGATGGCTTCTCATCGCCAAGGGGAATGCACATATGAGTGGCTCGATGCAGTAAAATCACAGACTAGATTATCTCCTTCTACTAGGTATTATCAGGCTGTGTCCTCTGTTTCCTCGTCAGATTCATCATTTGGGTTCTTCAAGAGCTGTACCAATGCTTCCCAAGCCCTCGCCAGCTCCAGCGCCTTCTCACTCTTTGCGCGGCTTGCTGCTTGTAATCTTGCAGTCCCTTCGCAGTCCGCCCACTTAACTAAGTCTGCGCGCCATCTCCGAAAACTAGGGCCCTTTTCTGCCTTCCAGTGAATTGTAATCTCCCTCTTTGCCAACAAAAGCCCCAGGTCTATGAATGTACTCGTTATTTTATGCCTGGCGGTATGGGGAAACCAATGCAGCAAGCATAAACCCATTGAGGATACAATATCTCTGTCCATGATATCCTGTAATAAGCCAACTACCTCTTCCCAATATGTCCCAAGCTGAGGACATGTCCACAGCATGTGACCAAAATCTGCCCCCACCGTACGACAACGTGGACACACCGCCGAATCTGTATAAAAGTATTGATTCATTTTATCCGGAGTAAGGTAGGCCCTATGAAGGATGTAGAAATGGACCAACTGAAAGCGAGCATTTCTTGTGCTCTTCCATGCGCGCTCGACAAGGTCTGCCCACGTTTTCTCAGGGATCTCATCCCCTAAATCGGCTTCCCATCTGAGCCGGAGCGCCGCTAGAGGGGTCAGCCTCTCGCTCGTCATTCTACGGTATAGACAGGTTACCGCCTTAACGGTACCAGCCGCTAAAACCACATATTGGCATGTCAGCGACGTCGCAGCTTCACTAAGCCCCATTTTCCAATGTGCCTGGATGGCTGCGATTAGCGCCAAGTGGAGCAAATAATCACCACGAGGTAGGTCATATCTATCCCGCAGCGTCTCATAGGGGAGTACAGCGCCATCCTCATAAAGATCTCCCACAGTGGTCAACCCATTCACTTCCCAGCCCTGTAAGGCCATCAAGTTACCCCCATGCGGTAAAGCCGTGCACACCGCCAGAGGAATCTCCGGAGCATAAGGCCGTACAACTTGCGCACGCTGGTGCGCCCTATTCCAGCAAAGTTTAAACGTCTCCATCTCGCGAGTGAGAGAAGAGGTCGGCAACGGCAACTGCAATAGCAGTCTGGAGAGCAGATGTCTCTCCACACCAATCTCCAACCGCTCGTCCGTGCTCCTGATCTCCCACGCCACTGCCTGAGTGAGCCCCTGTAGTTGCGCCGCTAGATAATACGTTTCAAAGTCGGGGACCGCTAGACCGCCCTCAGAGCGCGGCCTCATCAGGGTATTATTAGCCACTCGTCGCCGCCCCGCAGCCCAAAGGAACCCAATCACCATTGACCGCAGTAGTCGAAAAGTCGAGGCCGGTATCCATAAGGGTAGCATTCGAAAATAATACAGGAGTCTCAGGAGCGCTATCATTTTAAGGAGGGCTACACGCCCAGCCAATGACAATGGGAGTGTACTCCAAAACGCCATGCTACCTCTGAGTGCTCCAATAGCCCTTCCCACGTTACCCTCCAACAAGTCTGTGTAGGTGTGATATACACGAATACCAAGATACGTCATACACTGACGTTCCCAGCGTACCCCCGAGTAGTCTCGGGCCCAGCAGTCCGCGGTTCTGTGGGGAACAGACAGGACTTCTCCCAATTAACTTGGAGCCCGGCAATCCTGCCTAGGTCCGCCAATAGCGCTTTCGCACCCCTAAGGGCTTCCTCGGTATCCGTCAAAAACAATAGGAGATCATCGGCATATAAAGCTATATGGTGAACCCGCGCAGATACTCGCAGCCCTGGAAAATGCCGACCCGTGGGAGCACGTGCCGTCAACGGCTCCATGGCCAGAGCAAACAACAATGGGGAAAGGGGGCACCCCTGCCGCGTACCTCGCCCCACCGCGCAGATATCTGATACCATTCTCCCTGTTTTCACACGGGCCGTGGATTGGCAATACAGGAGAGATGTCCAATCAATCAAGCCCTCTCCCAGCCCAAAGCGGTGCATGATTTGGAACAAATAAGGCCATTCAAGACTGTCAAAGGCCTTTTCAATATCTATGGCCAAAACAGCAGCAGATGCCCTCTCACACGTATCCGCATCCAAAACCCGAAAAAGCCGCCGAATGTTCTGAGCTGTGTTCCGGGTAGGTATAAAACCCGCCTGGTCTTCATAAATTAAGTGGGTCATATAGGGGAGCAAGCGGGACGCCAATATCCGGCTTAGGATTTTATAATCCGTGGTCAACATCGATAAGGGCCGATAGGCTGTCACGTCATGGGATGGCTTTCCCGGTTTCAGCAAGGGGATAATAAGTGCCTCGCGAGTTGTGGCGGGCAGTAACCGGCCCTTCCTCGCAGTGTTATACAGTAGCACCAATCGGGGGGCCAAGAGATCAACATACTCACTATAAAATTCCACCGGAAGTCCATCCACCCCCGGGGTCTTTTTCCGGGCCATATGCTTAATCGCGCCGCAGACTTCACTCAAAGTGATGTCCTCACCCAGCAACTTTGCTCGCTCCCCATCTAGCGTTGGGAGGGGTACTTCTGCTAGAAAACTTCGAACGGCCTCCTCATCAGGGAACACCTTGCTCTGGTTCAATTCTGCATAATAAGCAATGAACTGTTCATTTATCCCCTTTTGTGTATAACAAGTCTCCCCACCCGGGGTGCGCAATTCCAGTATAACAGTCCCTCTCCTCGCCGGGTTGGCCAGCCACGCTAATAATGACCCTGATTTATCGCGCTCCGCATGCGCACGTGTGATATACTGCTTGTAATCATAGCAACGCAGCCTCTCCATCTGCACTGCAACCATCTCTCTTGCAGCCAGAAGGTCGCGCTGGCGGTCCGGATGCCCAGGCCTCTCCTTTTCTATGTCACGCAACTGGCGCTCCGCGCTCTCTAGGTCACGTAGCAATACCCTGCGCACTCCCACTGTTTGCGCCATGCAATGTCCCCTTATCACACTCAATCAATCAATCAATCAATCATGTCACTTATAAAGCGCACTACATACCCGCGAGGGTCTCAAGGCGCTGGGGGAAGAGGGGGGTGGTGCTGCTACTGATCGAAGAGCCATGTCTTGAGGAGTCTTCTGAAGGCCAGTAGGTCTTGGGTCTGTCGGAGGTTGGTGGGGAGGGTGTTCCAGGTCTTGGCGGCGAGGTGGGAGAAGGATCTGCCGCCGGCGGTCGTTTTCCGGATGCGGGGGACTGTGGCGAGGGCGAGGCTGGTCGAGCGGAGCTGGCGGGTGGGGGTGTAGAAGCTGAGTCGTCTGTTGAGGTAGGCTGGAGTGCTTTGTGTGCGTGGGTGAGGAGCTTGAAGGTTATCCTCTTGTTGACAGGGAGCCAGTGCAGGTCTCTCAGGTGGGGTGTGATGTGGCTGCGTCGGGGGATGTCGAGGATAAGACGTGCAGAGGCGTTCTGGATGCGTTGCAGCCGTCTCAGGAGCTTAGCCGTCGTTCCTGCGTAGAGGGCGTTTCCGTAGTCCAGCCTGCTGGTGACGAGGGCCTGGGTGACTGTTTTTCTTGTTTCGGTGGGGATCCACTTGAAGATCCTGCGGAGCATTCGGAGGATGTTGAAGCAGGATGAGGAAACGGCGTTGACCTGCTTAGTCATGGAGAGGGTGGGGTCGAGGATGACCCCTAGGTTGCATACGTGGTCGGTGGGTGGCGGGGCTGTTCCCAGTGATGTTGGCCACCAGGAGTCGTCCCAGGCTGAAGGGTTGGAACCAAGGATGAGGACCTCCGTCTTGTCCGAGTTCAGCTTCAGGCGGCTGGTCCTCATCCATTCGGCGACGGCCTTCATTCCTTCGTGGAGGTGGGCTTTGGCGGTGTGAGGGTCTTTGGTGAGGGAGAGGATCAGCTGGGTGTCGTCGGCGTAGGAGATGATGTTGAGGTTGTGCTGTCGGGCGACGTGGGCGAGGGGTGCCATGTAGATGTTGAACAGCGTTGGGCTGAGGGAGGAGCCTTGGGGTACGCCGCAGATGATCTTGGTGGCCTTGGATCGGAAGGGGGCGAGGCGGACGCTTTGTGTTCTGCCGGAAAGGAAGGATGTGGTCCAGTCCAGGGCCTTCTCTTGGATCCCGGCGTCGTGAAGGCGTGTTCGTAGTGTGTGGTGGCAGACCGTGTCGAAGGCGGCTGATAGGTCCAGGAGGATGAGGGCTGCTGTTTCTCCGTTGTCTAGCAGGGTCCTGATGTCATCGGTGGCGGTGATGAGGGCGGTTTCGGTGCTGTGGTTGCTGCGGAAGCCGGACTGGGAAGGGTCCAGGATGTTGTTCTCCTCGAGGTAGCGGGTCAGTTGTTTGTTGACGATTTTCTCGGTGACCTTCGCGGGGAACGGGAGCAGAGAGATGGGTCGGAAGTTCTTGAGGTCCTTGGGGTCTGCCTTGGGTTTCTTGAGTAAGGCGGTGATCTCGGCGTGCTTCCAGCTTTCCGGGAAGGTTGCTGTCTCGAAGGAGATGTTGATTATTTTCCAGAGATGGGGCGCGATGGCTGTACTGGCTTTGTTGAAGATGTGGTGAGGGCACGGGTCTAGCGGTGAACCGGAGTGGATGGTGTTCATGATCTCGCTGGTGTCCTCGTCGTTGATGTTGGTCCAGGAGAGCAGGCGGTTGGTGGTTGTGGGGGCAGTGGTCTCGGTGGTTGCCGGGGCGGTCGTGGTGTTGAAGCTGTCGTGGATGTCGGCGATTTTGCGGTGGAAGAAGGTGGCCAGTGAGTCGCACAGGTCTCGCGATGGCTGGATGTCGTTGGTGTTGGAGCTGGGGTTGGAGAGTTCCTTCACGATGTTGAAGAGCTCTTTGCTGTTGTGTGCGTTGTTGTCTAGGCGGTCTTTGAGTGAGGCCCTTTTGGCGGATCTGATGAGGTGATGGTGACTGCGGGTGGCGCTCTTGTGGGCGGCGTAGCTGTCCGCTGTCCGTTCGTGGAGCCAGATCTTCTCCAGTTTTCGGCATGTTCGTTTGGAGGCCTGGAGGTCTTCGGTGAACCAGGTGGCTTTCTTGCTGGTGTGGCTGTTGGGCGGATTCTTGAGCGGGGCGAGGGTGTTGGCGCAGTTGTCGATCCACTGTCTGAGGTTGCGGGCGGCGGTGTCGGGGTCGGAGGGTTCGGCGGGTGGGCTCAGGGCGAGGGTTGTGGTTAGCTGGTCTTCCGTGACTCTGCTCCAGCAGCGGCGAGGCATTTGTTCGGTGCGGTGGTGCGTGGTGGGCTTCCTGTAGGTGAAGTGGATGCAGTGGTGGTCAGTCCAGTGGGGTTCGGAGGTGTGGTTGAAGGAGACGTGTGGGCTTGCGGAAAAGATGGAGTCGAGCGTGTGGCCGGCGGCGTGGGTGGGTGTAGTCACGAGCTGTCTGAGTCCGAGGGTGGCGAGGTTGTCGATCAGGGTGGTGGAGTTGGTGTCCTTGTTGTTCTCGAGGTGGAAGTTCAGGTCCCCGAGGAGGATGTAGTCCGTGGAGGCGATGGCGTGTGTGCTGACGAAGTCAGCGATGGAATCGCTGAACTGTGGTCGGGGTCCGGGGGTCTGTAGATGAGGGTTCCTCTGAGGGTGGTGTTGGGATTGGTGTGGATCTGGAAGTGCATGTGTTCGGCGGTGCTGAGGGTGTCGTCGGTGTTGGTTGAGACTCTGAGGGTGTTCCTGTGGACGATGGCGATGCCTCCTCCGACTCCGTTGGTGCGGTCCCTGCGGGTGATCTTGTATCCGTCCGGGATGGCAATGGCGATGTCGGGGGCTGAAGCGGGATTCAGCCAGGTCTCCGTCAGGAATGCGACGTCTGGGGAGGTTGAGTCGAGAAGGTCCCAGAGTTCGATGGCGTGTTTGCGGGCGGAGCGGGTGTTGAGGAGGATGCATCTGAGGTAGTTGGGTTCTTTCCTGGGCGGTGGTTTGGCGGGGCGGGTGCTGGCGAAGCTGCAGTTCCGGCAGGTGAAGGGCCCTTGGGTGCGCTTCGGGGTGGCCTGGTAGCAGGCGTGATCTTTTCCGGGGTTGAGTGCGTGGAGGGTGCTGGCGTCGTATCGGCGTCTGTTGATGTGGCGGGCGCGGGGATGCCCGGACCAGGGGTCTGGCGCTGGGCGCGGTCACGGCGCGGACGGGCGCAGACGGGCTTGCCTTAGGCGCGCCTTCAGCGCGCCAGCGGCGTGCCCGCTGCGCACGTCCGCTGCCGCACAGCGGCCGCCATAAATGGGGAGGTGGGAGGGAGGAGCAGGGAATGGGGCAGCGAATGGGCAGTGAGGGGGCGGGGCCGCAGGGGCGCAGCGGCGGGAAACAGGCACAGAAGGGAAAACGAGCACAATCAGGGCATCAAGGGGGCACAGAAAGGAAAAAAACCGAGCACAATCAGGGGCAGCAAGGGGGCACAGAAAGGAAAAAACTAGCAAAATGAGGGGCAGCAAGGGGGCACAGAAAGGAAAAACGAGCACAATCAGGGGCAGCAAGGGGGGCACAGAAAGGAAAAAACGAGCACAATCAGGGGCAGCAAGGGGGCACAGAAAGGAAGAAAAAAAAACGAGCACAATCAGGGGCAGCAAGGGGGCACAGAAAGGAAAAAACTAGCACAATGAGGGGCAGCAAGGGGGCACAGAAAGGAAAAACGAGCACAATCAGGGGCAGCAAGGGGGGCACAGAAAGGAAAAAACGAGCCCAATCAGGGGCAGCAAGGGGGGCACAGAAAGGAAAAAAACGAGCACAATCAGGGGCAGCAAGGGGGCACAGAAAGGAAAAAACTAGCACAATGAGGGGCAGCAAGGGGGCACAGAAAGGAAAAACGAGCACAATCAGGGGCAGCAAGGGGGCACAGAAAGGAAAAAACGAGCACAATCAGGGGCAGCAAGGGGGGCACAGAAAGGAAAAACGAGCACAATCAGGGGCAGCAAGGGGGCAAAGAAAGGAAAAACGAGCACAATCAGGGGCAGCAGCAGGGCACACAGACGGAGCTGTGTGGTGGGGGAGCGACCTACCAGTCAAGGTCAGGGGTCGCTCTCTTCACCACGCAGCGGCCGCCATAAATGGGGAGGTGGGAGGGAGGAGCAGGGAATGGGGCAGCGAATGGGCAGTGAGGGGCGGGGCCGCAGGCGCAGCGGCGGGAAACAGGCACAGAGGGGAAAACGAGCACAATCAGGGCATCAAGGGGGCACAGAAAGGAAAAAAACGAGCACAATCAGGGGCTGCAAGGGGGCACAGAAAGGAAAAAACTAGCACAATGAGGGGCAGCAAGGGGGCACAGAAAGGAAAAACGAGCAAAATCAGGGGCAGCAAGGGGGCACAGAAAGGAAAAAACGAGCACAATCAGGGGCAGCAAGGGGGCACAGAAAGGAAAAAAAACGAGCCCAATCAGGGGCAGCAAGGGGGCACAGAAAGGAAAAAACGAGCACAATCAGGGGCAGCAAGGGGGCACAGAAAGGAAAAAACTAGCACAATGAGGGGCAGCAAGGGGGCACAGAAAGGAAAAACGAGCACAATCAGGGGCAGCAAGGGGGCACAGAAAGGAAAAACGAGCACAATCAGGGGCAGCAAGGGGGCACAGAAAGGAAAAACGAGCACAATCAGGGGCAGCAAGGGGGGCACAGAAAGGAAAAAACGAGCACAATCAGGGGCAGCAAGGGGGCACAGAAAGGAAAAACGAACACAATCAGGGGCAGCAGCAGGGCACACAGACGGAGCTGTGTGGTGGGGGAGCGACCTACCAGTCAAGGTCAGGGGTCGCTCTCTTCACCACGCAGCGGCCGCCATAAATGGGGAGGTGGGAGGGAGGAGCAGGGAATGGGGCAGCGAATGGGCAGTGAGGGGGCGGTGCCGCAGAGGCGCAGCGGCGGAAACAGGCACAGAAGGGAAAACGAGCACAATCAGGGCATCAAGGGGCACAGAAAGGAAAAAAACAAGCACAATCAGGGGCAGCAAGGGGGCACAGAAAGGAAAAAACTAGCACAATGAGGGGCAGCAAGGGGGCACAGAAAGGAAAAACGAGCACAATCAGGGGCAGCAAGGGGGCACAGAAAGGAAAAAACGAGCACAATCAGGGGCAGCAAGGGGGCACAGAAAGGAAAAACGAGCCCAATCAGGGGCAGCAAGGGGGCACAGAAAGGAAAAAAAAAAACGAGCACAATGAGGGGCAGCAAGGGGGCCCAGAAAGGAAAAAACTAGCACAATGAGGGGCAGCAAGGGGGCACAGAAAGGAAAAACGAGCACAATCAGGGGCAGCAAGGGGGCACAGAAAGGAAAAAACAGAGCACAATCAGGGGCAGCAAAGGGGCACAGAAAGGAAAAACGAGCACAATCAGGGGCAGCAAGGGGGGCACAGAAAGGAAAAAACGAGCACAATCAGGGGCAGCAAGGGGGGCACAGAAAGGAAAAAACGAGCACAATCAGGGGCAGCAAGGGGGCACAGAAAGGAAAAACGAGCACAATCAGGGGCAGCAGCAGGGCACACAGACGGAGCTGTGTGGTGGGGGAGCGACCTACCAGTCAAGGTCAGGGGTCGCACTCTTGAAGGCATCCCATTCCACCATCAACGACGAAGCGGTGCTAGCGTTATTCTGAAAATAATCAGCAATACCAGTCTCCACCGCCGCTCTAAACACTTGATCCTCCAATAATGTTGGATTCAACCGCCAAGTCGAGATTACGGGGTGATCAGGGACCAAGCTCAGCCGCAACAATAAGGGATTATAATCCAATATCGTTCTGGCGAGATATTCACTATGCTGCACCGTTGCATGTATATCAGGAGTGCATAACATAGCGTCCAACCGCACATGGAGGTCCTGTACAGCGGAGAAATACGAATAATCTCGATCAGTCGGGTGGTGCGCCCTCCAAGTATCCACTAAGCCCCAGCGTTGCTGCCAATCTCGCCCAGCCCTGGAAAGACTATGAATGGGCGCCTCAGGAAGTGGAGGATGGGATCTATCCAACAGGACATCCGTGACCAAGTTAAAATCTCCTCCCAAGAGCACAGGACCAGTAAAAAAAGGGGCAGCCTTCCCCGATAACCGCCTGAGAAAAGCCGATTGTTCCGTATTGGGGGCATATATGCTACCCAAGACCACATCTCTGCCATTTAGCCTGCCTGCAACCAAAACATATCGGCCCTCCGGGTCTTTCAATTGGCGAGTGGGCTGAAATGGGACCCCAGCTCGAACCCACACCAAAACGCCCCGGGCAAAGGCGGAATAAGTGGTGCTAAAAATCTGCCCTCTCCACCTGCACTGCAGCGCCATATCCTCTTTTGGGGCAATATGAGTTTCCTGCAGGAACGCCACCTGGATCCCCCTACGAACCAAGTATGTATGTATCTTATGCCTACGCTGCATTGAGTGCATGCCCCTGACGTTCCAAGTTATACATTTCAACTCCAACATAGCCATCGAACCCTTGCCGCTGCCAAACCCCAATCATCCTGCACTAACACAAGAGTTTCCTGCAGGAACGCCACCTGGATCCCCCTACGAACCAAGTATGTATGTATCTTATGCCTACGCTGCATTGAGTGCATGCCCCTGACGTTCCAAGTTATACATTTCAACTCCAACATAGCCATCGAACCCTTGCCGCTGCCAAACCCCAATCATCCTGCACTAACACCAGCCAATCGTGCCTAGTACCATGAATCCAACCCTCATAAGTAGGGTTGCGCCAAGTCCCTTGCAACGGTCCCCTAGTAACAAACAAACAGCCCCAACAACCCCACCCAAGGACAGGTACTAAAAAACAAGCCCCCATCCAAACTACTGCAATATGGGTTCCCTCCAGTGGCTACTGAGGGAATGCGGTGGGGAAAGTGGTTGCCGGCAGTCACTTGATAACAATAGAAGCAGAGCAAAACAACAGCCCACACCACAGCCCCGCATCATATCACACCACCCGCTCCCACCCCCAGGTGGCATCACGCCGGAAGCCCCCCCTCTGTCTCCCCCAGCCGCCGCACCCAGCATCCAATACAAAACTCAAATACACATTGCTGATGCAGCCAAATAGGTCAACACACACCTCGCAGACATATAGACCATTCAAACAGCAATACACTCAACAATAGGATCATATAAGCTCATCAGCCGTGCCCGGTGTAACTTTAGGTAGCTGTGAGACACTGTTCTGGGAATCGGCCGTATCCGAGTCTGTCCCCACACGTGACTTATCCGACTCTTGCCTAGTGTCCGAGTGTTGTTCCGGGTCCCCAGAATCTGGGACACCGCCTGTAAGGCCACCTATCTATCTTTCTCCGTTTGGGATGGGCCAGGAGTCATCACCGCAGCCGGGCGCCGCCTCGATCTGCGTCGGCGTCGCGGCAACTGGCGCAAAGACTCACCAGATCCAGTATCTCTAGGCGGTTTCCCGCCTGTTTTATATGTCTCCAATCAGTCCCAGGCCTCCGATGGATCTTCACAAAAATGTGTGGTGCCGTCCAAGATTATTCGCAGGCGAGCGGGAAACATCAGTGAGTACTGAAGGCCCTCCTCGCGAAGTGCCCGCTTGACTGCCAGGAAAGACGCACGGCGGCGCTGAACCTCCTGCGTATAATCAGGGAAGATGGAGACCTTGCTGTTGCCCACTGTATATGGTCCCTTCGAGCGTGCCATCCGCAGCAGATGATCCCTATCCTTATAATGAAGGAGCCTCGCCACCACTGGACGCGGGGGCCTGCCCGCTGCCAGCGGACGTGCCGGTACCCGGTGTGCCCTCTCCAGCGTATAGAACTGCGTTGGTCCCTCTGGTGCCACTGTGGTACGGAGCCAGTCCTCCAAATACTGGACCATGTTAGGACCCTCAATTTCCTCCGGCAGGCCCAGGACGCGGATGTTGTTTCTTCGGTTCCTCCCTTCGGCGTCTTCCGCTCGTTTTTCCAGCGCCGACATTCTGCGGGTGACCTCCCCCATCTGGGCAGTAAGGGCTTTCTGCGCTAGTTCTATAGTTGCCAGGGATGTTTCAGCCTGCTGCATCCTACCCGACAGTTTAGTGTGGTCAGCGCGCAGCAAACCCAGCCCCACGGAGACCATGGCAATGTCCCGTTGCAGGGCCTCCCGTGTATCCGTTATGGCTTGAAGTATGCAGGTCAATTGCTGTTGTACCCCCACATCACTCGTCGGCTCGGGAGATTCCGGCCGCGTGGTTTCATGTCCCCCATCATCACGATCTGGCGGAGCCGCCTGCTGCCTCCCCCTAGGCTTCCCCATCTTGTGGGCAATAATTCAAGGAGTGAATATAACGCAGCTCACCTCGCGTGCAGGAGTCAATCACCACAAGCAGCTATTATGGGGCTCACTCGTGGCTGGCGGGGGGCCAGAACAATCGCCACTCCAGCAGCCGCAGGGTCCACGTGTGCGTAATTTAGGCAGCAGCACCCTCGCACAAGGCGCCACGGGCTATACCCCAGGGAAGACGACAGCCACACAGTCAAGGAGTCCAGGGGCACCACCCCATGCTCTGCGCGCCGGCTCCAACTCAGTCCAGGTCCATTCGGCTCCAGGTGTCCCTAGGTGCCCCCAGCTCTTCCAGCAGCGTAGGGATTCTCCGCACACCCCGGCACAGGGCACCGCTCAAGACTCACGTGGGTCGGCCCTCACCTGGAAGCGGGCGCCGCAGGCCACCAGCGCTCAGACCTCAAGTCGGGGGCCACTCCTCTGCGCAATCCAGGATTCTCCCCGCAACGCCCCAGTAGTTCCCGCCTGGCTCTGCCAATCTCAGCCTCCTGTGCTCACAGCGGGGGCCCGCTATCGGCTCCTATGGGGGAAGGTCAATCGCCAAGTCGACTCACAATGAAGGCCCCTGCACTCAAATACATGCCCAAAGTCCACCGCCGCCCATTCACCGGCAGGGCGCCTCAGGGACCAAAAGCGCCGCAGTTCTGGACTCCTCGTTGTCCTCCGGGATGCAGCAGACAAAGCCACCAGGTCCATTCAAGGCCGCAGAAGCAGGCCGCTCCTCGCAGTCCGCCCGACTCCAATCACTGCCAGCCAGTCTCCGCTGCAAGGCACCTCGTCTCACCCCTTCGTGCCGCCGGCGCTCCCACCGCTTTCTCCAGCTCCACTGACCTTCACTGCAGCGCGGGTGCTCGGCAGTCGTCCAGGCGGTCAGCGCGGCTCGGGCGGGTGAAGCTCTGCAGTCAGCCCGGCGCCATTTTGTTCACTGGTCGCGGCCGCTGCTCCGATGTAAATCACGGTATTCCTGTCTCAATCTGGGCGGGAGGGAGTCCCAGCCGTCGTTCCGAGATCCCACAGCACTGCAGGACCTCCGCCGCGGCCCCCCAGGGATCGGGCGGCTATTTGTGCAGGATAATTCACGGGGCCGGCGCGGAGCTCCAAGCTCACGCGTCTGCCTCCATTCGCTGGCAAGCCACGCCCCCTCGTACGAACCTCTATGTTGATGATCCATGGGCAATTACTAAAACCAACTATGTTAAAGCAATTCATTAAAATAAAATCACAACACAAATTGCAGTCGAAATTTGTTATATGATGTACCTCAGTAAGTTAGTTAAGGTTCATATCTGAATGTATTGCTTTTAGGGCATTGTCCAAGCTGTTAATTATAGATAGCAAATTCAACCCTGTGTGGTGGATTCCAGGACTATCACTAGGAAATATTGGGCTTGGATAGATAAGATTGCCAATAACTATTTGGTTATTAACCATTTGTCTTTCTTTGTCACATTTTTAAGATTTTTTTTACTCCATCTCTATTTTTCCTCTTCACAGTCTTTAGTCTTCTTGGAACATCCATTACGAGCCTGACACAGTCTTGATGCATCACAGTTGTGTTAATTAGAGACAACACTAAGATGTAGGGATGCTTGTATTGTATTATGGCAGGTGGCTTAAAGAATATGCAATGGTCACAGCCAGCAGTCTACCAACAGTGTCTTTACTCTTTATGCTAAGAGAACAATAATACCTCCTCACCCCGATTCCCCGTCCTCTTACTCACTGACTCCAAGAAGAAGCCCCACCTCCCTCTATGCATTCCTCCCAAGCCTTCCTCCAGTTCTTAAAAAAACACCATCCCCTTTATGTATTAAAGGGGTAAGATACCATCAATCATCGAGAAACTACCTCCTCTTTACTCTGTGCTGGGCATGGGTAAGATTTTGTGAAGTCACAGTCCTCAGGCCTGTTTGATATATTTAATTTCTATTAAAAACAGTGTATTGCGTATGTGAATCAGCTGTACAAGTTCCACCTTGGATTTAAGAACAGGTGCCCGTTTGTAGCTTGTAGTTTCTAAACCTGTCAGATGGTGTAATCTTGTTTTTATGTAGAACACAAAAAGAAAAGAAGGGAGAAAAAAAACTAGGCTGTCCTATGCTTTTCCCGTTTTTTCGTGTAGTATGTTTTACTTTGTTTGGCATCTCCCTTTTTCAAGTATAAAGCATTTTAATTATATGATTTTATATGATTGTTTTGTGGTTGACATCAGAATACTTGGGATTCTTAACATTGGTATTTAAGGGATCCTTGTCTGTTGCTATTCGTTATGGGGAGACATAGTAAGAGGAGAAAATATCTGTCCCCTTCTCTCTCTAGGGAGAGGTGTGTGATGGATTTGTGACTGAGCCATTCTAAACAGAGCTCCTCTAATATGGCTCATCTTATGTCAGAGAAACAGCTACAATTGATGTCTAAGTCAATGTGAGAGCCAACAGGAAGCAGCATGGAGATCAGGGGTGTGTCCTGTCGCCTTCTAGGTCTGACTCATTTTCAGATGAGTCAGACCTACTAGGACACATTCAGTCTCTTCATCTTGGTCTTCACCAAGCTATGATACAGGTGACTATGAAGTTGGAGCTCCTAGGGGGAAGAAAAAAGAGCTGAAGGGTCTAATATAATACATTTCTTCTAATTTGCAACTGCCTCCGGATGATGACCATCCACCTACTAGTGAGGACTGTTTTATTCAGTTCAATAAACCTTTTTTTCCCACAATTCACTGTGGATCCAGGAGTTCATGGTCTTGTAAAGAGAGAGTAGAGAGATCCAGAGAAGATCTCTGTTCCTAGATATATGTGGGGACCCGCCACTTCTCTGACTGGACGTCATCCTCAGGAGGGACTACCTGTCCCAGCCTGCATTGGGCTTTGAAGGAGGAGGGGCCCTAGGACGATCACAGCAGGAACCCTTAAAAGCACCTTCTCCCTCCCACAGGGCGGGACGCGCCACTTATCTGACTGGAGGTCATCATCTGGAGTGACTACCTGTCCCAGCCTGCATTAGTCTTTAAATGAGGTGGGGCACTGGGACGACCAACAGTGGGAGCGCTTAAAAGTGCCTTCTCCCTCCCGCAGCGTAGGCCGAGCCGGGGCCAAGTGCAGGCCCATCCTAGCTCATCGGAGACCCTTGGTTGTAGAGCTGCAGATACTGTAACGCCTAACTTGGAATCTTATTTTTAAATTGTATGATGTTTGGGAGTGTTGCATTGTTTGCTTCATGGCTCATGCCATACTTGGGTGTTGCTTGAGCCCCTCGTGTAGAGACACAACAGCAGCGAGACTGATTAACTGACTCTAATTGATATTACGATCTTCACACATGCAGAACTACGGTGATCTGCGACTCAGAGGCCTAAAGATTGGTGAGGGCCCACGTGCAAATCGCAAGCTTGGGTAATTGGGAGCGAATTGACATATAAACTTTGGGTGGGGTGGGGTGGCAGAGCCTCTCAACTGTTTTTTTCGGCACTGATTGTTGCAATCAGCGGTCTTTTTTTCATGTGAAGAGCTAGATAGAACTGTGGTATTGTACCCTGCTGTGAGCTTGTTGTTAAGACAGGGCATGTTTGCTAATTATTAGCAAATAGGAGTGACTTCCTGCATTGCAGTGCTGTGTAACTGGAGCAGCAGTGGGTAGACCCTTCTAGCTGTTTTTTTTATTCTTGATCTACTTGTGTTGCCCTGATGTCTTGATTTCACTCTAGAAGATTAAAACTCATTGGAAAAGAGATTCTTTCAAAATGAGAAAACGCAAAGCTACTGAATCTTCCCAAAGAATCCCCAAACAAAACAAGACATCAAGAAACCCAGAAATTGTTCACTCAATGAAATAGACCTGTTGATTGAAGAGGTTGAATCTATTATTGGTAATAACAATCGGACTCATGGCGCCCCGTGGGTGCTCATTAAGACAGCAAAACATTTAGCACCAACAGTCCCTGATTTAGTCAAAAAGAAGCCATCTCAAAACACAGCAGCAAAGACAACACTTTATACATGTGTCACCTAACCCACTGTTGCTTCCAAACTGAATTGCTCAGATCCACCAATAGAGCCGCCTCTACAGCCAACCGTAGTCTGAACAAATCGCTTTTGGCCTCTTGAAGACATAGATTATACTAATGGCCATAAGGCACTAATAGGGTCAGGTGTATCCACCTCAGACCCAGAGCTAGGGAGGAAGCTGGGACCAGAGATAATGGGTCTCAAGGCCATGGTTCTAGACTTAACTGGTATGCTAAAAAGCTTGCTCGCTCTGGCAGATGAGTCTGACTACAGTGGAACAGGCCAATGTGAGAAGATGGACCCTACGGGCATTCCCAAATGACATATTCCCTCAAGTAGCGTAAAAACGAGTGGGGAGGCCCCAAGGGATGTTATTCACAGGTCAGTGCAGGGCATTTTCACTAGTAGGGCCACTACAACAGCTGGGTTATTGTGCAAGGCTGATAACCATTTATTGTATGGGCCAAAGGTACACAGCTGTGCTGCAGGGGGAAATAGGCTATTGTTATCACCGCTTCCCTGGGCTGGAACCGGCCCTCACTAGATAATGAAAAACAGTATATTCTGGCCGCTAACAGCAGAAACCACACGGCCAGTAGTCTTCAACCACATCCCAAGTGGTATTAAAAAGCCTGTTATCCTGCACGCTCACAAAAGGTAGATTTTAACATGAGCTTAGATTTGTATGATTAATATTCCAAAACTTTCTTCCCCAACAATGTATGAAGATGAAGACTCATTAAAAAACAAGGTCATACACTGGAAGCTTGTATAGAGTTAACGTTTGCCAACAGAAATTTAGCTGACAGCTTGGTGGCCCTTGATATCAGGACAAGCCCCCCTAAAGATTCCATTATTCAATTCAAATACCATCAGTTTGGCAACCAAGCAGTTAGCATTTTTGACCAGATGCACAACTCATTCAAGATTCCACCTTAGGAGACCCCGATTGATTGAGCTGAGTGGGTTTTCTTCCCGCTTCTGCAATTAAACACGATCAACCTGGGACCCACAGAAGTGTTGCAAGGCCACACCAGGAGGAGTCAATATCTGAGCTGAATTTGGTCTCTGTCACACTCCAGCTCCAAGGAGCAGGAACACACACTCCCTGAACATAACACAAATTGACCTGGAAATTGTTACTTCTAACCCCACGAGGATCTCGCCAAACAAGCCCCTAACACCATCAGACACACTTTAATACAACAAGATTGACATGCTATCAAAAGTTTCCTGGAATGTGGCAGGCTTGAAGTCAAAAATCAAGCTGCCTGATTGGAATGATTTTGTTGAGGTATTTGATATCTGCATCTTCCAGGAAACATGGTGTATTGAACCTTTGTTTAGGGCTGAGTATGTTAACTATTGGATTCCGGCCGAGACAATTTTTCGTGGCTGCCCATATGGAAGATTGCTAATAAGGGCCAGAGTTTCATTAAACTGCACAATAAGAACTTTTGGTGGTTGACTCACCAGACATATTGGGCATAGTAACTAAGGACGAACAGGGGCCATAATGTTGATATTTACAATGTTTATGTGTGAGGGGCAAAAGGGGGGAAATTGTCTGAAATGCTGCAAACACTAGCGAGACACTGGGAGACCAGGAAACAACTATCGTATGTCATTCTGGCTGGGGTTTTTAATACTACATTTGAGCCTCTGGACATTGATGACGTCAACTTAGCTGAAGAGGAAGATAAGAGATGGGGTATTCCCCACCTCGATATAGCCCCAGTTAAAAAGTGGACTCTGGTTTCGCTCCAACTAAAGGCTCTCTTGCTAGAGCTAGGCCTCAGAGCAACCAGTGGCAGAACCAAATCAGATAGTAGGGGGGCTTTTACTTCTTTACTTTCAATAAACCCAACTGTGAGAGTTGCATAGATTGCTTCCTGATTGATCTCAGATTATGGGACAAAGTTAGGGATATGATAGTAAAGGAGAGGATCGAGAGCTATCATAATCCTCTATTCCTCTACATGTCTCCAATCTGGGGAAAGCTTACAAAAGATCTCCACCTCTGCATGGCAACAAAGTATGTTCAGTTGGCTAATAGGCTAATAATAAGCACTCACTCTATTGGAAATAGATAGCTGAAAGGCCCAATATAATGTCTTCTATTCGCTCCGATCTATTAAGCGCTACTATGAACTTATGTGATTTATTGGCCAACAATAACAATCTAGAGCAAACAACTTACACTCATTCAGCTTTTTTGACCAGATAGATTCACATCTCACAGTCAACATCACCCAAATTGGGACACATACTCGAAGCAACAACAATTGGTTTAATAAAGAGTGTAGACAGGCCAGAAGACAACTAGCATTGGCTATCAGGTCGAAGGCCCCGGAAAAGATAACAGCCTTGAGAAAGGTGTAGAAAAAAACACAACACAAAGCAAAGCAAAGAGGGAATGAGATGAGAAGAGATGTTGCGCCCTACTTCAAACAGGTACTGGTAAACAGTCTCTGAAATTTTAGTCTATTGTAGCGACTGGGGATAGAATGGCTACACCAAAGATTGTAAACTATATACAACAGCATGATTGGTTAATCCGCTTTGCGGCTTTATATCATCCAAGCCCTGTGTGATGTTCACAACATCGATGAGAGGCATCTGACATTCGATATGAGTGATATAAAAGCTGCCCTAGAAGCCATCACACTCAGCAAAAGCACCAATGGCATCCTGAGCAATATTTTTTTCCTTGTAACTGGTCTAAGAACATCTTGGCACTAGCAAATTAAGTTGCAAGGAGAGCATGTATGAGATCGCAGAAACTGGGCAAGTTCATGGATGAATTTGATTCTGGGCTTCAGGACTCGCCGTCAAATGTCGTTGTGGACAGATGACTGAAGAACTTATTAGGGATCAGTTGATCATCAAGTGCAAGAGCAAAAAAAACGCAGGAGCGTTTATGGGCTGCAAAGAACCCTTCATTAAAAGATGCTCGGGCCATAGCAAAAGTTGTGTAAGAATCCGAACTTTGTATGAGGGAAATTGGAAAAATAAACTCAACAAGTGCTGCAGAGCAGGTTGAAATGATTAACAGGAGGGAGGATTATCACAAGAGCATGGGGGCTGTTAGTCAAGGCAGCAAAGCGATTAGTAAAGGACAGAAGGATTCTAACAATGTTGTCAAAAGTGGTAAACCTTGCAACAGGTGTGGAAGTATGTTCCATACAGGAGACTCCAAAAATTGTTTTCCAGTTAATAAGAAGTGCAGAAAATCTGGATGCAAGGGACATTATCCCTGAGTTTGTAAGGAACGTAACAAGTCAAAGGTAGGTGTCACTGAAGAGGCTAGGGAGGATAGGCAGAGAGATTTGGTATTAGTGGTGGATCAGGAATCGGGAGAAGGAAGGAGTGTCAGACCTAAAGCTACTTTTGAGATTGCCGACTGCAAGGTTGATCTGATGGTTGACTCTGGATCTCTTTTCACCATTCTTCTGAAGAGTATGTTTGAGAGGGAATAGCCTTCTGTATCCTTATTACCCAACCATATCAATCCTAGAGGATACCAAGGGGAAAGGATTGATGTGTTGGGGTGGTTCCAATCACCGATCAAATTTGGGGGCAGACATTGAAGGGAAGGTGCATGTAGTGGAGGGTGTCCCACTGATATTGGGTTGGATACATCAGTATGATTTGCACATAGTTATTGACCCACAAGCTCCCAGTCAGGTCATGGTTTTAGGGGATGTCGGAGTGGAAGATGTGTTGTGTGAGATGGCAGACTTTTTCAAGAATAGTTTGGGAAAATTGAAGGGCTATGTCCATAAGATTGTTTTAAAGGAGGGGGCTGTGCCCGTGAAACACAAGTTAAGGAGGGTGCCTGTGGTCGTAAGGTCTGGAGTTAAGAGTATGATTGATGATATCATTAAAGAAGGCATTATTGAGCCTGTGGAAGCTACTAGTTGGATTTCGCATGTTGTGATCACTAAAAAAAAGTGATGGCAATCTGCAGTTTTGTGTAGACATTAGCGGTCTCAATCAGAACATTGTGACGGATACGTTCCCCTTGGCAAACATCAATGAGCTCCTCTTGCTGCTTAATGGTGGTAAGTTATTTTCCAAACTCGACCTTAAGAGTGCTTTCCACCAGATTTGCTTGCACAATGACTCAAAGGACTTGACAGCATTCATTGCAATGGAAGGCAGCTTTAGGTTCACGAGGATGCCTTTTGGGTTTTCCTCGGCGGCAAGCGTCTTCCAACGCATGATGTCAGACGTTTTCAAGGGCCTTAAGAATGTCATTTACTTCCTAGATGACATCTTAGTGTTTGGAAAGACTGTTCAAGAACACAATGACATCCTAAGGTTGGTGATGGGCAGGATGCAGGGCGCAGGTTTGACCCTGAGGGGGAAGAAGTGCTGGTTCTTAGTGGAGACGATTTATTACCTGGGCCACACGATCTCCGGGGAAGGTGTGAAACCCAAGGAGGCTGTTCATTCAGCCGCTACGCCTAGAGATAAAGAGCAACTTTGCTCTTTTATGGGACTGATTGAGTATTATTCTAAGTTTGTGATCAATTTTGCCGAAAAGCCTGAGGAGCTAAGATATATTTTAAGGAAAGGGTGTGCGTTTGGGTGGGGAGAGCAACAACAGGATGCTTTTGACAAAATCCGGAAAGAGATATGTTAGGCGGTTATCTTAAAACCGTTTGACACACGCCTTAAGACCATCTTAACTGTGGATACTAGTGCCTGTGGTGTGGGTGCCATTCTGTCTCAATCCCATGACGGGGTGGAGCACGCAATGACATTCGCTTTGCACTCTTTGACTGATAGTGAGCTTAATTACTCAGTCATAGAGAGTGATGTGTTGGCTGTGACGTGGGGCGTGGAGTACTTTAGGACATTTTTGTGGAGGTTGGACTTTTGTGTCCGGACTGTCCACAAACCTTTAATCAAGGTCTTGTCACCTGGAGGGGCGGGTAAAGGATCAGCCAGGTTGACGATATTGGCGTCCACTTTGCTGGAATATAGGTTCAAGGCCAAGCACATTCCCAGTGGCGAAATGCTTAGGCTTATTGTCTGTCACAAATGTCCTTGGAGTGGTCGGAGGTCGGAGGTGGACAAAGAAAATGTGTTGGCTAAGGAGAAAGAGGGAGCAGTGGCCTGGTTGATCGATGTGGAAGAATGTGCTGCGGCAGAGTTCACAGCTAAAGAATGGAGTGATTGCATGGAGTCGAATCGGGTCTTGAAAGTACAGTTTCTCCATCTGTGAGACCGTTTGTGAAAATTGTAGATGAGTTAAACGTAGGTTCTGGTGTTGTTTTTATGAAAAATTACAAGTTTGTGTCGCCTGAGGGTTTGAGGAGGAAGATTTTTGACCTAGCCCAAGAGGGGCTTTTTGGTCAAACTATGACGGAGAAAAGAGCTACAGAGAACATTTGGTGGCCAGGGATGGATGATATGATCACCCAGTGGGTGGAAGATTGTGGTATGTGCAGAGAAAGTAAAAAAAGACATAAAACTGGTGTACAAGCTGTGTCTGAGCATTTTGTGGATCCAGTTAAGCCTTTGATCACAGTTAGCATGGACCTATACAAGGGGTATGCAGTGATATTAAAAATGCGTTGGTCATGGTTGATGTCCACTCCAGGTGGCACATGGTCAAATTCATGAAGGAGGTGACAACTAGAAGCACCATTGAGGTGTTGGATAAGGTGATCTTTGAGGAGGGTTTTCCACAGTTGCTTATCACGGACAATGAGACCCAACTCACCTCAATTGAAATTGTCATATTTGGAGAAGTGTGGCATAAGGCATCATCGCACAGCCCTTTATAACCCACAGGCAAACGGTATAGTGGACAGGGATAATCGCTTGGTCAACAGAGCAATCTTCATGGCGATTCAAGCAAGCAGTGATGTGGAAAATACTGTCAATAGTATGGTGTGGGCTCATCGCACTAAGGAAAATAGGGTGTCTAAGGTTTCTCCATTTGAGAGTGTGAGGGGAAGAAAATCTAATACAAAATTGACTCCAGCATCGTTGTTGAAGTGTGAGGACCAAGTGAAGGGGAGTGTTCTGAAGAGTGAGGTGTGCAATGTTATTCGGGTTGGGGATTGGGTGAAAGTGAAGCATGGTAGTGTGAAAGAGGTGCACAAGGAGTACATTGTCCTTACCAATGGCAACAAGTGGAATCGGCGCAAAGTGGCATTGTATTAAAAGGGTGGTGATGAAAAGGACAAAAGAGTGTACAATGATGAAAATGTCAACAGTTTCATGTTGATGAGTGACAAGGAGTTGAAAGGCAGCTCGAATGGGTGTTTGGGGAGAGGTGTTAACAGGGAAGTAGAAGATATGAGTGTAGAGGGGAAGGGTGAGTGTTCCCCCAGAGGAAAGGGGAGCAACATGTTTCCAAAGATCACAGTGTTCCCGCAGACCTCCCACCTACTTGAGTGATTATTTACAGTGGCGTTAATTAATTTTATCCTACCTTATGTTATGCTTTAACATCTTGCATTTTTACATCCATTGTGTTTGGTGGATGTACACTGTATTTTCGTTGTCTTTTATTTGTTTTCTATTGTTTTTCTATTGTTTCTATCTTTTCAGTAGAAATGGAGGGGATGTGTAGTAATGTAGTGGGTTGGTGCGTGTAATGTGGAGCTGTGTTTATGTACCAATGTTGGCTGGAGAGCGAGTGTTCTACTGAGGCAGTTACTCAGTGGCTGGCTTGGGAGGATCTTGTTGACTTCAGGCTGTGGCTAATAAACCTAAGTTAAGGTTTATTCCTGTCTCCGTGTCTTCATCACCACAGAGCACCTATTCCTAGCTCCTGGAAAGGAGCTGAGGTAGTACCCATCCACAAAAAGGAGGATATAGATCTGCCGTTAAACTATCAGCTCATAAGTTTAATTGACACCCTTCAAAAGGTGTTCTGCCATGCAGTGTGGGGGAAAGTCCCAGAGTGGATAGAAGATAACTAGATACTCTCCACTCTTCAAGCTGGGTTTAGAAAGAAAACCATCACAATAGACCAGGTCTTTCGGTTCATTACCCTGTATTGGAAGACAGTACTCATTGGCAGAGGACACTTATATGTCGCCTTTGTCCACTCTTGTCTTATGGGATATGGGGGATCCATTAAATATCTTTTCTATTATAATTCTGCTTCATTAGGAAAACTTTGCTGGAGTGAGATGGGGTGAACAGGGTGAACTCACAAATTTAATTCCTATCAAAAAGGGTTGTGTCCTGAGGAAATTGATTACAGATAAAGCAAAAATCAGACCAGTCCTGTGCTGGAGGAGGCTAAGAGCCACGCCAGAACTACCAGCCTATGCTGAGGCTCTCCAAGAGATAGTAAAGTTAGACAGATTTAATAAAAATAGGCTGGATCAATAACATCCAGAAATTGTTGAGCTCTTTGGGCCTTCAAGATCTCTGGGAAATCACTCCTAATAAGCATCTTCCATCTAAAGATAGAGATTCAAAGAGCTATACTGGTCCTGGATCGAACAAAATAATGCCCAGAATGCAAACATGGGCTCTTTGTCAATAGAATTTTCTGAATTTAAGACCACTAGCACTTTTGAACAATACTTAGATTTTATTACAGATCCAATAGATAGAAAGTTATATATCTAATTCAGAAATGGATCTTAATGTGCTTACGGCTAAATGGTCATCTTCAACTAGCTCATCCACTTTTTTTCCCCCACAGAATTTACTGGCACTTTTCTCAATAACAATGAACTAACAGTACAGATATAGGTAGTACATTCTAGTCCCCATGCAGGGAACGTCCATATAGAAAAAGAAAACAAAAAATACTGCACAGAGAAAAGTAAGCCAGTAGTTCAAGTGCATTTAGATATTGAACACACGTACAATGGTACAGTAAATCAGCCATAATAACTCTCCTTCCCCCAACACTCCCACCTCATAGCTTGGTCTGATTAAAGCAACCTGCAACTCATAACAGTAGTACTGGTGGAAGCCCTCTGACCGTGACAAGGAGGGAACAAGGAGGAGGGGAGGGATAGCCACAGCGGATCGGTACAGTGTGGGCAATGACAGCATTTCCACAGGAGGCCTCTAAAGAGAGAACTTGTATCCCCAGCTGAGGAGGGGAAGGGGAGAAGTGGATGGAGAGATCGCAAAGTTCCGGAAAGTGGTACTGCAATGCAGTCCCCGGTGCAGGTGGGGGTAAGCCTCCACCGAGCAGGGCCTATCAGATCATAACTCCTCCAGTAAGGCATCCCAGGCCCGGGCAACCTCCAAAGTGCACTGTCCCCGTTTTGCCTCTTCGAGCAGGTTTGCACCCTCATAATAAGGCCTGGGCGGAGTTTGCATAGTTGTGCTACGCGGAACTCCCCGAAGTGTCAAAAAACTCTGCATCACTCCGCTGAGTTACGCGAGCGGGCGAGGTTGCTCACCACGCCTGTTCGCATGACGTTTTACATCATACGCAACGCGAAGTTCTGTCTCACGCCGGAAATTGCGCACGAACAGTACCACACAGTTTGCATGGGCGCAGCCATCTTGTTTCTGCTCTGTTTTTGGTGCTGGGGCCTACTTTTGAATCCCTCCATAATCTCTTTAATCCTACCCCTCTCAAACTTATATACCCCTCATTTTTATTTATTATCTTACTGTGTGTCTTTGTGTATGTGTATTTTATGTTTTTGTAATTTTTTAATGCTTTTTTGGGACTTTAGTACTTTTTTCATTTTTTGCTTTACTTTCTCATTTTATTTCATTCATCCCTTCCTTCCTCTCTTTCTATTCTTATCTTCATCCCACCCAGCGCCATGTCAGAGAAGGGGAAACGCAGCGCCAGGCCCCCCCGACCACCCATAGCCCTAGATGCCTACCTTGCGGTCAGCGGCAATGCGAAGGGGTGCAGACCGCACCATTTTTCCAGCGGTGGATGCGCTAGTATATTATGTGCAGCGCCACCTCCCCTCCACCCTGGCAGCAAGCCTGCTAGTGGGTACAGCCTCCGGGAGTGTCAGCAGTGCTGAGAGAGGGTGCGCCGGTCTGTGCGCCGCAGGTCTGGGGTCTGGTGCACTCAACAGCTTATGCACCGGTGCGCCAACATCCTGGATAGGGACCAGGACGTGCTCGACATGCTGGGTGTGGAGGTTGCAGGGCTTGGTGAGTAATAACTATTTGTTGTGTTGTGTTCTATCTATGCTAATATTTTTCCTGCAAATAGCAAGCATGCTGCTCACACTCAGGTATGTTAAGTTTATGGTACAAATATTATGTGATCATCATCTAGACAGGTGCTCGTTGGCACTACCTAATCCTACTTGTTGGCGCTCGCTGGGCTGTTTATTTAAGAAGTCATGTAGAAACTCCTGTCACTAAGATAGTAGTTTTTAGTGAGTTAGCACGTTCTCTCCCTTCTGTGTGCCTTTCTTTGTTGTAGCTTGTACAGTCCCAATCCCAACCCCAAGCAATTTCCCAGTGATGTGTAGTATAGGCATGCATCTATGCATTAAAAAAAAAGCACACTGAGTTGGCCCGTCCAAGGGTGTTGAACTTTAGACTGTGAGAATGAGATGAGAAGCAAAGATCATTCATTGCAATTTAATAGTAGTTCCAAAATGTACTTTAGGACATTTGGAATAGGGTTAGGTTTAGGAAATTCGGAATAGGTCCACGATACTAGTTCTATAAGAAATCTGATTTAGAAAAGTTCAATGTTACGGAGTTTGCCTTTCCCTGTTAAAATATTTTTGGGGAGATAATTATTAACTGTACCACTAATCTTATTTTATTTTATTTATTTCTTACATCAGCATTCAGGGGCAAAAAGAGGGCTGAGCATGGATCCACCGAGGCTGGTAAGGGAGCCGGAGGTGCCTCCACAAGTGCCTCTGGAGATGGCTCTGCTGGCCCCAATAAGTCCTCCTGTTGTTATATTATTATTTCCCTAACTTTTACTGCTCCACATTTAGAATTATTTTTCCTTTTTGCTGTGCCTATCTCCTAATTTTTTTCCAACTCTTCTTCATTCTATTTGTTTCCTACATTTTTCTTATCCCTGCATTATCCTATTATCCTATTTACTTATTTTCTATATTTCAAGTTTCTGTACTTGACTTCAAACTGACTGTACTAGTCTGTCTGTAGCTTCCTTTCTTCTGCTTTGTCAGTGAAATTTCCCTCTCCTCTGATATATCTTGGGGACTGGTGGTACTGTAAGACTCAGGGAACCCAGTTTAGGTCAGTTATTCTACAGTGAAGATGCATGCCCAAGTAAGGTATTGTACGCATGTTTGTTGAGAAAGCTTTCTTTTTCTTGCTCATGCTCAAACAGTAAGATGAGAGAATGGCCATGGTGGACCCCCAAATGTTGTGTATGTATTATTATCATAGTATACCAGCAGTTGATGACAGTGCAGCATGGCTGGAAGTATGAGGACGGCCCTTTGCATTTGCCAACCAAGACCATATGTCCTTCGTTGATCAATTATTCCACCCCTTCATTGCGCTTTAAGGACTCAGATTCATCATAGTTCTGCCCCTCCATTACAAAAGGTTTTTCGTTGGCTTGACTACCTGGCTTTTCAAACATTGCTCACCAACAAAATGCCCAATGTGGTATTTTGATAGAAGATACAGTAACCGAACTGTAGTGATGTATTGTGGTTATATTTTGCAAAAAACGAATTAGAACGGGAGGCGTGTCGGGCATCTAAAATGTGCAATTTTTTTCTAGCCGCACAGACCACCAGTGCCGGGGCCGGCAGCAAAAGTGCCAACAGAGCGAATGCTGCAGCAGCAGTCAAAGGGGGGAGGGGGGGTCCGGCAGGGACGGGCGGTAGTAAGTCACGTTGCTTGCTTATTGACAATTAGTACTCACTGCAAGGGCATTGACATGTGAACACCCCACTTTAGCAGATACAGCTGGAGTTAAGTAGTTAATGGCATCTTCTATCTGCAACTCAGCAGACAAAGGTTCATAATGAACTTTAACAAAAATGGGTTAATGGAAAAGGGAAAAAAGGAAGAAAAGAGCAAGGATGGGTGAAATGTAATATATATGAGTGAAAGGATGTGTGGGTGAATGCTTGGGTGACTGAAAGGATGCATATAGGTGGGTGATATGATGCATGGGTGGGTGAAGGATGGATGAAAGGGTATACAGATGAATGAATGCCTGCTTGGGTGGGTGAAAGGGTATGGGTGAAATGATGCCTGCCTGGGTGGGTAAAAGGAATGCTCGGTGGGTTAATGCAGGATGGGTGAATGGATGTTGGTGAAAGGTTTGTGGAGAGCAATGTTTGAAGAGATGGATATTTACGGATGGATGGTTTTCATTGGTGAGAAACTGGATGAGAGAATGTAAAGCTTAAATGGTGTGTCTCCAAGCCAAGTGTGAAGAATAGAGTACTAGAACAATAAAATGAAAAATAGATAATTGCTTGGATGTAGAAGCAAGGGAGCTCTTTTATCAAAGCTTTGATTCAAAGGGTTGGGGTGGTAATTCTGTCTACTCCATTGATCACAGTATTTTTTAAGCGAGGCAGATATTATGTATCCCACCCATCATCAAGCATCACCTCCCTCCCTACCCATGGCATTTTGCCAGTGCCACCCATGATGACCTAACTGCTGCATGGCTCAATTCGGCCCTGCAGTGTTGGCTGTGCAATATGTGTCTGCTTGAGTTAATGTGGCATTTATAAATTTTCAATGCATGGCAATGCGAAAGGTGTGTTTCCCTTCCCTCCCAGGGCCCATTCAGTCACTTCCTACCTGTACTTCACTGCTTTATTCTTTCCCAAGTTCTGTCCCAGCCTTCCCAAACATTTGAAAAATCCATTCTTTGCATGCGCCACATTTTGCTATCCAAGTGATATATTTCATCATGGTTTCCATAACGGATTTACGCCTGTTCAAATTCTTCCCTTTCAGCATTGTCAACCAAAGTGTCTCAGTAGCCAAAGCTTAGGCACATGATAATGATCAATAAAATGTCTTCCTAATCCGCCTAGTCCCTCTAATTTACCCTGCAGTAGATTAAATTAAGTGTCCTTTCCTTACTGACAAGCAAATGCATTTGTTGAAAAAAAAATTAGAAAGTGTGATGGAAGGTGAGGCCAGAGAGTAAAGTGGGACTAAGTAAGTGCCTTGACTTTTGCGGATGGGATCGTGATGAACGTGCCAAATGCAATCTATAACCTGTTCCTTAATCCTTTTCCCTGTACTGCAGTGCATCGCTTTTCCCACCGTCTACTTACGGCACACAGGATGTCCGCATGATTGATTTTAAACGTGACATGTATCATTCATATTATTCATCTGCCTTGTAGTCAGGGTAAGATTGAAAGGCATTTTGGAGAAGAGCAGGGCCATTGGAATAAGATAATTATCTATTACAGCTGCCTCAGCTGCAGACTGCAGAGAGTAGCAAAGTATGAGTAACGAGTATGACTAGGGTGCCAGCTGAGCTAGCATGCCTCTATTAATTTAGCACAAGAGAGAGAATACTTGTGCTCCATAGTGCATAATGACTAAGGCTCCCGGTTTTCCGTTTAAACGGATTTTTACATATAAATACAGACGGAAAAATATTTTTCTTCCGTCTGTATTTATAAATAGAAACGGAAAAATACGGATTCTCGGATTCCGAGAATTGTTTGGCAATCTGTGCTCCAGCCCAGGGTTACCTCGCCTCGCTCCTCTTCCTGATTGCAGTGTATGCGTGACCACTTTAACACCAGCTGGGCCATTAATCTTTGGTAGGCGGGGGAAAATGAGTGTGACCCAAAAAGGTCAGAAAGACGGGCGGCATAAACACATTAGGGAAATTAGGTTGCATTAGCTTTCGGATACTTTTAGGCATTAAAATTTAAACTTTCCTCCTTGACTTGGCGCTGCATGAAGAAACACAAACATTCCTGAGAGACAGAGACAGCCGGGGCATATCTGTAAGCCCTTTTTCAAGTTAAATCGTTTTTTTCACCACTGTGCGAGGAACTGTGTGGGATTACTGTATTAAAGTAGATTGTTCAATTTCTACTAGGCAGTAGAAAGTAAAATAAGGCAAGTGATACACGCCCAATGTTTTCAAAGCAGAGACTGTCTAACTTATGGAAAATGTGTTATGGAAAATGTGTTTTGCATTAGCGAAGGATTTAGTTTAAAAAAATGTGAATTAAAAGCTGCCAGCTCACGTGGGTGTTGTTGGATATTTTAGGCCTCAGAAATGTGAGGGAAATAGTGCCCAGCAGGACTAATGCAAGGGCCTTTAATTTATTTCTGAAATGAGAGCTTTCTGCTTCAGAGGAGGTTGTTTGCTCTCTCAGCTGTGGATAGTCAATGCGCACCACAGAGCATGCTGCAGGGAGGAGCATGGAACTAACAATAAGGAGAACGAGGCATCCAATATCTCTAATTTATCAGGAAAGTAGACAGCTCTTTCATGCCGTCTTTGGCCAGGTCACTTAAAGTGCACAGGTGCACTCATCTAAATTCAAATTGTGTTTACATCTACTAATCATGGCTAGTGACAGTGTTTTCAATATTGTAACACAGCAGCAGCTCACTAATATTACTGTAAGTAATCTGTCACACCACTGTGACTTGTATTACAATGGCAAAGTTTTCAGATGACTGTATTGTGTTTACTTATTTGCCGCATATAAACATATAGCTAAACCTATAACAACCGTGTGCACTGTCTATTTAAATAAATGTGGAAAAATACTAGCTGCAACGTCTTTTTTGCTTGCGACAAAAATAAATGCGGATATATACAGATAAAATGGCATAAAAATAAATATGGATAAATACAGACGGAAATGTTAAAAAAATAAATACCATAAAACCGGGAGCCCTAATAATGACTTACTCATTAATGAGAGGTAATTGATTTTTATTTTTCCACACAAAGTGTCTGTTTAGTTATTACTAGGAAATCCTTCAAAAGAAAAGTTAGTGCATTTGCCATTTGCCTTTAGTTTTATGTGCAGTATGTGTGGGTAATGGCACTAATCATCAAATCGAATGGCCCTAGGGGACCAAAAATGTACTGCTACTATGCCACGCACTACATCATTTTAAATAAGTGTTTAACACAGGGCATCATTGTTAACAATTTGTCTTTTTTCTTTCTAGCTAGTCCTGCTGCTCATCCATCGCGGTAGAATGTAGCAGCCTAGCTGCAGCAGCAGAAACTGGAGGCAATGCGTGTAGAGAACCAGCGGCTGGTGGCCCAGGAGAAGGAGGAGGCAGGTGCCCAGGGCCCCAGCGAGTCCCCAGTGCCTCCAGCCTCTCAGTCTCAACAACACCAGCACTGCAGTCTGCTGGCACCCACCATCGTTCCATCACTTCTGCCCCCCCCCTCAAATTCTGACCGCAACTTCTGCTGCGTCATGCAGAGGCTGGCGTGCATAGAAGCCAGGCAGATAAAGATGGAGGGGCACCTTAGAAAGCTTCTAGGCCACCCTGTTTAGTGCCCTCTTCTGCCCCTTTTTTAACATTTGTTTTGGTGGGTGGGACTTGTTGTGGGTGAACAGGGTGGGCAAATGTTGGAAGCTGGGACCGGGACAGTTTGGACTTTGGTTTATTCTGACATTTTGGACATTGGTTAGGGACAGGGAGAATTGTTTTGGGAGAGAGGTGGGCCAGTCTAGGGTTGAAGGGGTGGGTTTTTTATTATATTGTCTGTTAGGGTAATAAATATTTATTTTACATTATTTATGCTTCAAATCTTTTCTGGGGTGATTTACTTTACACTGCTACCTTTCAACTCAACAGCAGCCTCTTTTTAAATTCTGCTTATAGCGTATAACAATTAGTTACCCTTGTCCTACTACTTTCCATTGCCTATATTGCCTACAAGTACAACAACGCTGCATAGTTCTCTTACCTGAATAGATGAAGAGAGGGCTGAATGGTTTCCCAAGGTGCCATGGTGGTGGTAGTAGTAGCAGGCTAGCGCACTAACAGTGAAGGAATCAGAAGCAAGGTCCTACTCCCACCTAGGTGAATTCCAACTGTAGGATTAATCGGAAAGATTATTCATCGCTGGCAACTACATTGAAATAAAAACTGGGTTAGTGGGTTATATATATGATTATATCATGGTTTTACAAACAATTGAGACCAGACTACTACACAACAAAGAATACCTGAATGTGAAAATATGACATGCAGTACTAAATTATTCAGAGCAATGGTGAGCTAATATTTTAATTAAGACTAAAGTAGTAAATACTCAAATTGTGAAGCTGACTCAAAGTCTGGAGTGGACAAGGTTGATCATTTACGCAACACAATGCCTGAAGGATGATGCAGATGAAGGATGTTCTTCTATATAAAATATTGATCATTTTTTTATGCATGGGTAGGAAAATGGGGCCATTGTGGGCTATTGTTTAGGTAATAGAAGAACTGATGATCCTGCACTGCGTTGGTGTTGCTTTCACCACATCCGCCCCACCAAGTGTGCGATCAATTAATGGTGTAAATTATCATGACGCATATCAATAAATCGCACATCCCGGGGGAAGAAGGTTAGGGGCTTGATGAATGGATGGGAAAGGGGATTTGGGGAAAGGTGTTACAAAGACAAACACTACACAAAGACAATATTCATCTGGGTGACGATCATCCAACCATCATCAATCTGTTTTGGGAGGAAACGAAGGAATGACTATGGCACAGCTAACTTAAATGCATTGCAAAGTTTGCAAACAGTCCACCAGCCCCAGAGAGACCCAAGTTATATTATTATATATCTAAATGTTCTGTCACATAGGTTTGAAAAATAGTAAATAGAAATTAAGTAGCAGTGAAGCGAACAACACGCACAGTTCTAAAAAATGAATATTAAAAGAAAAGCTATACTGTATTGCCAAATTGGGCAGTGCATCTGCATTCTTCTTGGGTTGTCCGTCAATCTTGGGTGCCTGGCTGAAGCGGTCCGGTAAGGTAAGCTTGAGTGTTATGGTGCTTTTGCCTTTTGTGCAGGATAAGAGAAGGCCTGTGGATTGTAAAACAGAAATGATATTGTAGAATCAAGGAGAAGGACAGAAGGTAAGCTTCATGAGGAGTGTACCAAGAAGAATCAGAGGCAGAGCAAGAGGATAGTCCTTTACAATCATTCATTTGATCACTGATGTGCTATCAATTTAGTGAGAGCAATTCAATTACAACAACCAACAATCACAGGCAAGTGGCTGCATGTATCGGGCTGATCAAACTCGCAACTGTCATGATCCTCATAACATTTAGCCTAGTGCGTGCATAATGTGATGATGTGACTGATATCATCACATGTCTGTCTCATGTTACCTATAACATCAGGCCAACCACATAGTTTCAAATTTGAGCCAGCCAGCCAGCAGCCACACTCAGCAGAATTGCATTTCCCAAATCAAATAATCAACGCACCTCTCACCAGTCCACAGACCGAGTTGAGTAGGCCTCTCAGAGTCATCACCATGTTGGTTTCCGTGAAGTTGATAACATCTTCCTTCTGGCAATTGTTGAAGTAGTCATGACTCATGTCCTAAGTCCTTCCATCATCCCCCTGACTCCGAGTAACGAATATGTCCAACTCCATTATGACTCCAGCCCGACTCCCCATCTCAAATGAGAGAGATCGACTTTTAGTGTAGGGCAATGCAGTTGATGATGAATAACAAGAGAAACATTGGGTCATTTTTTTGTGTACACTAGATTTGTGTTTGTTAGCTAAACGGACTGGTTGGGTCTTTGAGGTATGTGAGCCAGAAAACAAAGCAGTGAGTTCCCAGCAAACAAATCCCACTAAGGGGAAGGAAAATATCACCTTCAGGAAAAACATTATCACCCGTTAGGCAACGAACATTGTAAATCATCACAAACACAATCAAGCTTAATTATTATAATTAAGCACCCACTCTCACTGGCTGCCACCACATAAATCATCTCAACACACTCCAGAACAACAATCACTCATTTTATATATCAACCTTTAGTGCATGCCATTTACCTGTTCTAATTCAAGCACGGTGTTACATTGCTGATCCTCTTTGATTTACAAAGTACACATTGGCCAGTCTTGTAAATCAAATATTGTGAGACAGTCCTGCTAGGGGAATAAAGAAAGGATAGATAGGCATGGGATGGAGGCAGGCAGTGCTAACATTTTAACCAGCTTCGTGTTGTACAAACGTGCCATTGAGTGGCAAACATACTGCCTAAAGATGCCAGGAATAGTAGACTGTATTTTTTTCTTTTCTGGTCCCAATGATGCAGAAGACTTCTTGAGAGCAGAAGGTGGTAGGTGCAACATGCATCTCAGCGGGGCAGTCACTGTATGCTCTTGCCTTGGTGTCTCGACCTGACTATGAGTCTTGTGCTATTGTGATGTTGCTGATGTGAGCGATACTACTGCACTGCTAGGAACAGGGCTGATTTGTGTAATGAAAATATCACCCTCTTCTTCACGTTCTACTGTGATTGGATCGGATTCCCTGCTCTCACCCCTTCACCAACACCACTTGCAGTTTTTTGGCCACTACAGTGCTTATCACTGCAGATTGTGTGGTGTTTTCTCAACTAGATTGTTTGGTGTCCAGCACCATAGTTTGTACCAAGCTTACTCTGACTGACACTTGCTCTGCAAATGGAGCATATGGCAAACTTTTCCGCTGCATCATGCAGAGGCTGGCGTGCATAGAAGCCAGGCAGATAAAGATGGAGGGGCACCTTAGAAAGCTTCTGGGCCACCCTGTTTAGTGCCCTCTTCTGCCCCTTTTTTAACATTTGTTTTGGTGGGTGGGACTTGTTGTGGGTGAACAGGGTGGGCAAATGGTGGAAGCTGGGACCGGGACAGTTTGGACTTTAGTTTTTTCTGACATTTTGGACATTGGTTAGGGACGGGGAGAATTGTTTGGGGAGAGGGGTGGGCCAGTCTAGGGTTGAAGGGGTGGGTTTTTTATTATATTGTTTGTTAGGGTAATAAATATTTACTTTACATTATTTATGCTTCAAATCTTTTCTGGGGTGATTTACTTTACACTGCTACCTTTCAACTCAGCAGCAGCCTCTTTTTAAATTCTGCTGATAGCGTATAACAATTAGTTACCCTTGTCCTACTACTTTCCATTGCCTATATTGCCTACAAGTACAACAACGCTGCATAGTTCTCTTACCTGAATAGATGAAGAGAGGGCTGAATGGTTTCCCAAGGTGCCATGGTGGTGGTAGTAGTAGCAGGCTAGCGCACTAACAGTGAAGGAATCAGAAGCAACGTCCTACTCCCACCTAGGTGAACTCCAACTGTAGGATTAATCGGAAGGATTATTCATCGCTGGCAACTAAATTGAAATAAAAACTGGGTTAGTGGGTTATATATATTATTATATCATGGCTTTACAAACAATTGAGACCAGACTACTGCACAACAAAGAATACCTGAATGTGAAAATATGACATGCAGTACTAAATTATTCAGAGCAATGGTGAGCTAGTATTTTAATTAAGACTAAAGTAGTAAATACTCAAATTGTGAAGCTGACTCAAAGTCTGGAGTGGACAAGGTTGATCATTTACGCAACACAATGCCTGAAGGATGATGCGGATGAAGGATGTTCTTCTATATAAAAGTTTGATCATTTTTGTATGCATGGGTAGGATAATAGGGCCAGTGTGGGCTATTGTTTAGGTAATAGAAGAACTGATGATCCTGCACTGCATTGGTGTTGCTTTCACCACATCCGCCCCACCAAGTGTGCGATCAATTAATGGTGTAAATTATTATGACACATATCAATAAATCGGACATCCCGGGTGAAGAAGGTTAGGGGCTTGATGAATGGATGGGAAAGGGGATTTGGGGAAAGGTGTTACAAAGACAAACACTACACAAAGACAATATTCATCTGGGTGATGAGCATCCAACCATCATCAATCTGTTTTGGGAGGAAACGAAGGAATGACTATGGCACAGCTAACTTAAATGCATTGCAAAGTTTGCAAACAGTCCACCAGCCCCACAGAGACCCAAGTTATATTATATTATTATATATCTACATGTTCTGTCACATAGGTTTGAAAAATAGTAAATAGAAATTAAATAGCAGTGCAGCGAACAACACGCACAGTTCTAAAAAATGAATATTAAAAGAAAAGCTATACTGTATTGCCAAATTGGGCAGTGCATCTGCATTCTTCTTGGATTGTCCGTCAATCTTGGGTGCCTGGCTGAAGCGGTCCGGTAAGGTAAGCATGAGTGTTATGGTGCTTTTGCCTTTTGTGCAGGAGAAGAGAAGGCCTCTGGATTGTAAAACAGAAATGATATTGTAGAATCAAGGAGAAGGACAGAAGGTAAGCTTCATGAGGAGTGTACCAAGAAGAATCAGAGGCAGAGCAAGAGGATAGTCCTTTACAATCATTCATTTGATCACTGATGTGCTATCAATTTAGTGAGAGCAATTCAATTACAACAACCAACAATCGCAGGCAAATGGCTGCATGTATATGTCTGATCAAACTCGCAACTGTCATGATCCTCATAACATTTAGCCTAGTGCGTGCATATTGTGATGATGTGACTGATATCATCACATGTCTGTCTCATGTTACCTACAACATCAGGCCAACCACATAGTTTCAAATTTGAGCCAGCCAGCAGCCACACTCAGCAGAATTGCATTTCCCAAATCAAATAATCAACGCACCTCTCACCAGTCCACAGACAGAGTTGAGTAGGCCTCTTAGAGTCATCACCATGTTGGTTTCCGTGAAGTTGATAACATCTTCCTTCTGGCAATTGTTGAAGTAGTCATGACTCATGTCCTAAGTCCTTGCATCATCCCCCTGACTCCGAGTAACGAATATGTCCAACTCCATTATGACTCCAGCCCGACTCCCCATCTCAAATGAGAGCGATCGACTTTTAGTGTAGGGCAATGTAGTTGATGATGAATAACAAGAGAAACATTGGGTCAATTTGTTGTGTACACTAGATTTGTGTTTGTTAGCTAAATCGACTGGTTGGGTCTTTGAGGAATGTGAGCCAGAAAACAAAGCAGTGTGTTCCCAGCAAACAAATCCCACTAAGGGGAAGGAAAATATCACCTTCAGGAAAAACATTATCACCCGTTAGGCAACGAACATTGTAAATCATCACAAACACAATCAAGCTTAATTATTATAATTAAGCACCCACTCTCACTGTCTCCCACCACATAAATCATCTCAACACACTCCAGAACAACAATCACTCATTTTATATATCAACCTTTGGTGCATGCCATTTACCTGTTCTAATTTTAAGCACGGTGTTACATTGCTGATCCTCTTTGATTTACAAAATACACATTGGCAAGTCTTGTAAATCAAATATTGTGAGACAGTCCTGCTAGGGGAATAATGAAAGGATAGATAGGCATGAGATGGAGGCAGGCATTGTCTTTCCAATGTCCTTGAAGGGAATTGTGGGGTGGGGGGGTCATTTTAACAGCGCACTGGTCCAACTAGCGCGCCCCCTACAGCAAGTCGTAGAAACGACTTGCGATGTAGTGGCTTGCGTTGTAACAACGCGGTCGTTGTAACAACCGTGTTGTAATCGCATGCGTTGTAGTGCATGCAATGTAAATGCTGTTTCCCCAAAGACCTGTTTACATTGGAGCTTGGTATTGTACGGATGTGGGTCTTGTCTGTCTACCTATAGAAAGAAGAATCAAGCTTGTTCACAGACTGTTAAATGTTTTGAAGGCATACCAGCTTCTGGCAAGAAAAATTTAGGTTTTCTTTTTAGCCTTTCAAGGCTATTATTCTGTTGACCTTTGTGTATATTTCCTTTTTTCTTTTAGTTTTAAGGCAGCCTGTGTGTTTGTGGTTCCATGGGCCCAAAGCTATCTGGGTCTGTTGGTGGATCATATACTTCATCATAGGAGTCCAGCATCGGAGGACTTCATTAATCCTATTCCAATTTCTCACTGTCTAGGGAGCCAGCTCCATTGGTAAATGGTTCCTGGCAATTCGGAAAAGGAGATTTTGCTCTCCCCTCAGCCTGCAGTGGTAATAAAAAAGGATGCTGGCAAGAAGGGATGGGTAGCAGGTTTGCCATCAAGAATAGCTCAGGGACATTGGTTAGGTCAGAAGAAGGGTTAATCCTCGAATTGTTAGGAACTCAGAGCTGTATGGAAAGCCCTTCACATATTTCCCATCACTGTGGTACCACATTGGTAGTGTTCGCACTAACAATGTGGTAGTGTGAACAGAAAATTCAGTGGCTATGGCTTACCTGAACAGGCAATTCGGAACACGTTCATCTTCCCTAAATCAACTGGTTCAGTGAATAATGGAGTTCCCAGAAGATAATCTCTTATTCTCAGGGCAATACATATTCAGGGCAGAACCAATGTGGTGGTGGATAATAGGCTGAGCAGGGTGATCCCCTCATCACAGAATCTGAGATTATCAAGATTATCAAGAAAGGTATTTCAGGAGCTTTGCCTAAGGTTCAGCAGGCCTCAAGAAAATTTTTTATGGACCGTCAAAATGCCTGTCTTCCCCTGTTTTTCTCAAGGTTTCAGGATCACCTTGCAAACGGGAGTGGATGCCTTAACATGTCAATGGCCAAAAACCTCATTGTACACATTCCCTCCAATTTCTCTGACTCCTCGCCTAATAGCGAGAATTCAGAGAAAGCAGAGGTAATTCTGATGTATCTGTTTTGGCCTGAAGATAGTGGTCTCCTTTGCTGAGGGAGATGTTAATAGCTCAGCTATGGTTTCTTCCTCTCAATCCATGTCCATTACACCTCCGCCTCAGTTTCCACTGGCTTCACACCAGAGGTTAAGTCTAGCAGTCTAGAATAAAAGGAAGGGGCTTATGAGATTCAGTCTATCAGGTCCTGTTACAGATTCTATCCAAGCTTCTAGAAGACTTCCTACCTGTTCAGCATATGTTCATCACTAGGCATCCGTCTTGTGTGAGGATAGATTTTTTCTCCAGTTCTGTGCAGTCCAAAGAATGTGTTGCAGTTTTTGCAGGATGGCTTTGATAAGAGTCTGTCTGTTCCCTCCATAAAGGTACTGTGGTCGGCTATTGAGGCATTATGATCTCCTTGGGGGGTCCCCTTTGGATGCTGAGAATTGGACTCTTTAAGAGGTTTGAGCTTCTGAGACCAACATTACGGAGGATACCCTCCTTATCTCAGGATGTATGAGGAACGGTTAGTTTTGAGATTAAATCCTTAGTTTGTGCCAAGTACTGACGCAGTGTTTCATAGGTCCCAAGAGATAGTACTTCCATTTTTAGAACTTCCATTTTTTTCCTCTTCAGATGATTCAGAAGAAGAGCCTCTTATTGATGTGGTAATATCAGCAAAGATTTATCTCAATTGGTCAGCTGATTATAGAAAGTGTAATTCCTTGTTTGTAAATTTTGGATAAGCCAATTAGGGTGGTAAATCCTCCTTTCCTATCCTAAGTTGTTGGATTAAAGAAGTGATTTAAATTTCTTACTCAAATTCTGGTTTGGAGCCTCCTGACTCAGTTCAAGCTTGTATGGCAGCCTATTGGGCAGAATGGGGTGAAATTTCTACTGCAGGCATTTGTTGTGCAGCAAGCTGGGCAAGAAGAGTGACTTTTATTGAGCATTACAGGTTAAATTTGGACGCGCTTGAAGACGGCAGCCATAGCGCTAGGCAGCGGCGTCACTAGGGTTGGTGTCACCCAGTGCGGTCACATGGGGTGACACCTTTCCCAAATGAGACTATTTAGTAAATAGTCTCATTTGGGAAAGGTGTCACCCCATGTGATGGTGTCACCCGGTGCGGTCCGCACCCCCCGAACTCCCCTAGTGACGGCACTGGCGCTAGGTATTACTATCAGGAGCACCTGGTAAAGGGCTCCCGAGAATCGTGCTTGCCACTTTTAATTAGCATTGGTTTTTATTGTCACTGCATTTTAACTTGTTTTAATCTGCTCACCTCTGCACTCTGTTCACTTGTGTATTCCCCGGTCTACCACTGAATGTTCAGCTTGTGTGGAGGGAAGGTAATCGCATACACCGGAAGTGAGGATTCTTCCGCTACTTTCCGCAGGTCAGCAGACTAGCAGCTGATACTTGCCCTATAAAATCAGATGACTGTCGCAACGCGCAGCGGACGCGCTTGAAGACGGCAGCCATAGCACTAGGTATTACTATCAGGAGCGCCTGGTAAAGGGCTCCCGAGAATCGTGCTTGCCACTTTTAATTAGCATTGGTTTTATTGTCACTGCATTTTAACTTGTTTTAATCTGCTCACCTCTACGCTCTGTTCACTTGCGTATTCCCTGGTCCACCACTGAATGTTCAGCTTGTGTGGAGGGAAGGTAATCGCATACACCGGAAGTGAGGATTCTTCCGCTACTTTCCGCAGGTCAGCAGACTAGCAGCTGATACTTGCCCTATAAAATCAGATGACTGTCGCAACGCGCAGCGGACGCACGCAGTGGGCGCTCCGGCGGCGCGCCAAAGGCAAGCCCGTCTGCGCCCGTCCGCGCTTGGACCGGGCCTAGGGCCAGGAACCCTGGCTCTTCTACACCAGCAGTACCTGATACGATGATAAAATACTCTAGCAACCAGCTGAAAGAGATTCGCCTCGCGACCAAATTACATACTTGTCCTTACCTACACACTTACTCATTAGCTACTCACTCCTCTTTTAGCTGCTCCAATTGTTCTTTTAATCTTGATACTTACAATAAACCAGCACCTTCGCAGATGTATCCCTTGCAAACAAATCATGAATATACTCACTTAGCCCTCATAAACTCACGTTCCCTTCCCAAACATACATATGAAATATTGGATTTCCTAAAGGACCAAAATTTAGACATACTATTTATTACAGAAACCTGGGGTGACCCATCGTCTGGACCTGATTTCTGCACCGCGACCCCTGATGGGTACTGCGTACTTAGACACGATAGAACTATTAAAAAAGGAGGAGGACTGGCAATCATATATCGCGACAAATATTTAGTCAGGACGGAGATAATTCCCTCCACGGTCTGTGAAGCCGTGACTTTCTCGATAACGCTTAGTCATTCACAAACCTTCAAAGGAACCCTCCTTTATTGCCCACCAGGCTCTCGAGCAGAATTTCTCTCTGCCTTAGGTAGCTTACTAGAACCGTTAGAGGGAGAATCTGACTTCACCATACTGGGGGATTTTAATTTTCACTTGGAGACCCTTGATGATAATGACACCTCATCCCTCATTGCAGAACTAGAGGCTGTGGACCTCTTCCAGTTGGTGACCGGCCCCACACATTCAGCCGGTCACACCCTGGATGGGCTCTTCACCAGCAATAAGCAAATCTCTTTAAAGAACACCATGCCTCTAGTTTGGACTGACCATTGGGCAGTCCTGTTTGACATTCAGATAAAAAGACCCAACCCTACGCACATTAGCCCAATCCCACCGACACAGTTTAAAGCCTGGAGTTGCATTGATCAGCATCTCCTTAAAACACACTTGTCATCTACTAACTATGATTCCACACTAGACCCTGTACTTGCGTCATCCAATTACTCCGAATGGCTCCATAACGCCTTCAACTCTCTAGTACCACTTAAAAATGCCTCTAAAAATAGAACTGCTCCTTCGGCCCCTTGGTTCTCTGAGTCACTTAGACTTGAAAAACAACGATGCAGGAACCTCGAGAGACGCTGGCGTAGAGACTACAATATTACTGGAAAAACCCACTACAAGGAAGCATTATCCAAGAATAAACAGCTTAATATCTTGGAGAAAAGCAAATACTACCTTAGTCAGATAGAATCCGCCCAAGATTCCACCAAGCAGCTGTTTCAGGTAGTTACAAAACTATCAGGGTCGGTGACGAACTCCCCAATAGCTCCCACTCAAGATCTTTGCAACGCACTGGCCAGTTTCTTCCAAGAGAAGGTCAGCAATATATATGACAAATTTACCGCTTAACCTAAAGCCGACCACTTGACGGCTGCCCCCGGCAATGAAGAAAGTACCCCTTCTTTCCCGAAATTCAGTCAAGTCTCACCAAAACAGATCACGGACCTAATTTCCACCATCAAATCGGGCTCCCCCACTGATCCCTGCCCTTCTTCAGTTTCAAAATTGATCCCTGATCTAATAGCCCCCAACCTAACAAATATCTGCAATGCCATATTTCAAACAGGCATTTACCCTTCTATATGGAAAAAGGCTATCATCAAGCCGCTGCTGAAGAAGCAGAACCTTGATCCTGCAGAAACAAAAAAACTACCGACATATCACAAGCCTTCCATTCCCAACAAAAATCTTTGAGAAAATAATGAACTCGCAGTTGGCCCAATACATTGAGGATAACAACCTACTGGACGATACGCAATTCGGCTTTAGAAAAGGCCATGGTACAGAAACTGCCCTCATTAAAGCATCAGACGAAATCAGGACAGTACTAGACCAAGGTGGTGCTGCTGTTCTAGTGCTGCTAGACCTATCAGCAGCCTTTGACACGGTCGATCACGCTACACTGATCGACCGTGTCTCAACCATCGGCATCAAACATAGGGCTAAAGATCTACTGGCCTCTTTTCTTTCTAACCGCACACTAGTGAGTCTCGGCGACTTTAAGTCCTCCCCATTCGCCCTCCCGTGTGGTGTGCCACAAGGATCATCTTTGAGCCCGACCTTATTTAATATCTACGTGTCGGACCTGGCCAGGGTCATCAAAACCCACGGGATGGGTGTTACATCTTACGCCGATGACACACAATTGGTGCTCGCAATCCATAACGACGGAGGAGCAATTGCAGCCAGCTTCCAAGACGGAATGTTGGCCATTAGCACCTGGATGGCCAACAACTGTTAAACTCTGATAAAACGGAGGTATTGATTTTTGGTAATATTTTTCCTGTATGGTCCCCTACTTGGTGGCCAGCCAATTTGGGACCACCACCGCCCCCTGTCTCGAAAGTTAGAAATTTAGGTGTCTTGTTCGACGACAATCTATCTTTCACATTTCATGCCAATGCAGTTGTCTCCTCATCTTTCTACACCCTTAGGATGATAAAAAAACTCCTACCATTCCTTCCATCCAGTGCCGGAAAAACCCGTATTAGCACCCTAGTAATGTCAAAAATTGACTATTGTAATTGCCTTTTCCTCACTGCCCAGAAAAAGGTCATCAATAGACTACAGATGGTGCAGAACTCGGGCGCTAGAATGCTAACAGGCACCCCTAAGTATCAACCAATTTCAAAGGTAGTTCGAAAACTCCACTGGCTACCTATAAGAAGCCGAATTAAATTCAAAGCACTTTGCATCGCATTCAAAGCCATCCACAATATTGGACCTGAGTTCTTGAAGAAGGCTTTGTGTGTCTACACGCCCAACAGACCCTTGCGTTCATCAGTAGCCAACCTCCTGAAGGTCCCTCGAACTAAAAAAGTTTCATGGGGTGACAGAAGATTCACCGTCGCCACCGCCAAATTGTGGAACACCCTCCCCCTTCATATTAAAACCTGCCCGACCCTGCTTGCCTTTAGGAAACTAGTAAAGACATGGCTTTTTAACCAATAGCCACCTGTTCCTGGTTTTGATCTTCTACACAGTCCGCAGCGCCGAGACACCCAAGGGTATTTGTGTGCTTTACAAATTGCTTAAATAAATAAATAAATTTGGCTCAGGGTTCTGAGTTAAAATTTGGTACAGCTGTTTTGAGTTAAAAAAAGGAATCATAGTGTTGCTGTATATTTTGTGACAATTTTGCATTATCTTTTTTATATTAAAGTACTGTTTTGTGTGAAATCTGTCCTAAATGTGTCTTATTCAATTTGCATGGCTTGGTGCTATTGCAAAGCAAACACAAGGAGATGATGGACGGAGCGCTGAAACTTTTCAGACACTCACCCCCAGTCACAGATCTGGGTTGAATACATCATCATTCTTTAGCTCACTTCACCACCTCAGTTCAGACCCAGCTATATGCAAATCAGTCTTGACCCTGTACCTCATGGGAACAGTCCAGCCCGAACTGCCAAGCCAGGTCTTCCCTGAACCGGAAACAAGCATCCTGGGACCGGTTTCTGGGTAATACCCTTCATCAGCCAGGCTAGCTTTAATCCAGTGGCAAAGTGAGCAAGGGACCCACGTCTGGGCATACCCTGCCAACTTAGGGCGAACAAAGCAAACACAAGGAGATGATGGACGGAGCGCTGAAACTTTTCAGACACTCACCCCCAGTCACAGATTTGGGTTGAATCCATATTGCAGTCAGTAATTAAGGGGACGAGAAATGAGGATGAGGAGGTAATGTTTGGATTAATTATGTTAATGTTTGGATTACTTACCGGTTATATTCATTACTCTGAATCCACAGACCTTGTCCCAATACTTACATTACCACCCTCCCACCCCTTACTTTGAGGAACTGATAAAGGAATTTTGAGGAGCTTTATAACAGGATAATTTATGGGATCTTACCCCTTTCATACTTAAAGAGGATGGTATTTTTTCTTACAAAATAGAGGACGACTTGGGAGGAGTGCATAAAGGGGGTTTGGGCCTCTTACTGCAGTCAATAAGTAATGAGACGAGGAATGTAAGAAATCGGTTGGAAATCTGAAGTATGGTGGCCCGTTAGGGGAGTGGTGTTCACTGATCTGTCTCCTGATTGGCTGTCATTTAGTTCTTTTTCAGTTATGTAAATAGGTTAATAAGGTAGCCATTTTAAGCTTTTTAAAGCTCAATACAGCATTGTACTGTTTACTACAAATCACTGTGAGACTCCCAGCCCTATGACGTAAATGATTAAGCATCTATTAGAAATATACCAATACTAGAGAACTACTGTCTGCAGGACAGTATCTTGTTTTGGCCGAACTATCAAGTATTTTTCCGACAAAAGAAGTGGGTGTGTTTTTCTTAAAATTGGGATCAGTTTTTGTAGCACATCCATGATGAAAGGTGGATATTGGAAGTCTCTTTCAGTATATTATACAATTTTACATTAGTACCAGGTAACAGGTACTGCAGATATGTGATACCCAACATTCAGGCAAATTACTTTTGATGGCTTTTTTTGTTGCGTGGTGTAAATCTTGTTGTGGGTACAGTTCACAAGAGTAGATTAGAATCGAGATTGCCTAGGACCCAGTCAGCAGCACTTGAGATGTATGTGTATTACATAGGATCCAGCAGCATGCTTTAAGTATGTTTATATATATTTACTTAGAACTAACCAAGACGTTAGGAAATGTCGTACAGACATAGTAAGCTTTCAAAATTAGCACAGGCATTTATTAGAAATTTGTACAGAAAAATGGTACCTAACATTATGTTCTGAAAGCCTACATCTAGTTTTCTTCCAGACTGCAAGAAATATAAACCATCCAGTTCTTTCATATCTCTCCTAGGTCAGCCATCATAAGCACACCATCAATTGAGTCATTATTAAAAGTCTATGTGTATGGTTAACTTGCTGACTAGCAAGAGTCCCAATGGATCTCAGAAGGTCCTTTCTTTCAGTTAAAATCAATTGTTTTCATACACTGGTGACATTCTAGAACCTCAATAACCGTTATGATTACTCCTCTCTCCAGATATTAGCTCAAATAAATGAAAGTTAGTTTATCACAATGTAACGTGCAAACTGTAAACTAGTGCACGCTTTCAGTTAATAGTATTTGTTCAATGCTGGTGGAAATATAAGATGATAAAACATTATTGAGGTCAACCCTATCATGTGTGAACAAATCAAACACTGTAACTCACTGAAAACTATTATTATCTCCATTGATTACTTAAGAATTTCATGTCACCCACTCAAAAGGCAAGGCCCACAGGTCATATATGCTATGAAGCACAACACCATCACTGCTTCATAATTGCAAATGAGGCATTGAGAGGTACTGTTACACACCAAGACCACTCTATGGGCTATCTGTCTCTTACAGTATGCTAAGCAGTGATACTCCTTTTTAATCCAAACACTCAGTGCCAGAGTCACAAAAGTAAATTTACACATATAGATTTAATCATCTGTAAATGTACAGCTGCATCTAGGTTTACATGTACACTTTGTTTTTGCTATTCACCATTTCAGAGAGTAGATTTCCCCTTAAGTATAGACTTATATGGATTATAAGTGTAAAGTTACTACTAGTAATTTTCCACATGTTGGTAGAGATCTGTGCCACTGTGGCATAGATCTCTCTGTGGGAAAGTTGAGGGAATATATTATCCTTAAAAAAAACACATCACAAAATTAATATTAAATATGCATGTAAAACAATGTAAAATATTTATTATAAACATAGAACTACAAAGATAACATGTTATAGCTCATTAAATTACATGTGTATTAAATATGTAAGCATAAATATAGTTAATGTATTATAAATAATAATTTTTAAAGAATTAAAAAATATTTCACTGGTAATTACATTTTTATTAAATATGTAATACATTTTGTAAAAGTTATGTTTGTTGCAGGGATTCTGTTTGGGATCAGAACAATGCCTGGGATCACAGAACGTCAGAATGTAGGGACTGGGTCACCATACCACATCAGTACCTATGTACCCCAATGCAGACTAGCTTATAATGCATCACCTGCCCTCCTAACCTTCCCAGAGTAACAGGTGAGTTGGCACCCAGAACACCACTCTCTAGTTCCCTCACGGAACTGTGGTAACAGGTCAATCAATCAATCAGGAAATTTGTAGAGTGCACTACTCACCCGTGAGGGTCTCAAGGCGCTAGGGGGGGGGGTGCTGCTACTGCTCGAATAGTCAGGTCTTGAGTAGCCTCCTGAAGGTTAGTAGGTCTTGGGTCTGCCGTAGGAGGATGGGGAGGGTGTTCCAGGTCTTGGCGACGAGGTAGGAGAACGATCTGCCGCCGGAGGTCGTTCTTCGGATGCGGGGGATGGTAGCGAGGGCGCGGTCGGCGGAGCGGAGCGGAGCTGGCGGTTCATCACCTTTCATTCTCTCACTAATGCATGTCCATAATAAACAGAAATGAGATACGAGAACAGTTTGCAATAGTTATTGAAGCTATTGTGCTCTATTATGAAGCAACTGTGCTGCAACTAGAAAACATACAAACCACAGTAATTTAATTAGCATCACCAATAAACAGTACACAATGAAAAGCCCTATCATGGTTATTGGTGTTTCTGCCTAAGCCTAGCCTCACAATAATATAAGAAAGATCTCTGGGATGGCATCGGGTCCCATACCTGGCATTTGCCGTTAGCTGGTCTGCATCTCAGATTGCGCAGAGCTGACGTGCTCTCATCCCGTGACATTTTCTCCGCTAGAAATGCTCCCCTCTGTTTTCAAAACGGCAAGACTTGGCTTATATTATAAGAAATGCCATACTTGAAACAGCAGCTGGGTATCCCTATTATGTCTGGGTGTTAGTTTCCAACCACAGATAAAGACATGGCACAATGTTGTTTGACCTTGTACTTAATGTTCAGACTGTATCCCAGCAGAAGAGCTGAATAATAAAACATGTGCAGCCTATTTCTAAAATAATAGTGTGGCAGAAAAGCAAGTGTGTTACTTCATAACGTGTGCAAAGCAAAAGCAGCCTACAACATGTGTAGTGTGTGCAGTTAGGCTAACACAAGGGAAAACTACAGTCCCTATAGGGGACTCACTACACCCCCCCCCCTTTGGTTGGGACAGTAATGTAATTACAAATAGAATAATAAAATTATTGAATAATAAAAATTGAAGGCACAAGCTAAGCAAGTCCGAAGCGTTGCTAATAAGCATTTTATTTAAAAAAAGATAATAATAAACGTAACGTAAAAATTTTGAAAAGGTAGCCGAAATAAAGCGTATTGGAGGTATCCATGAGGTCTTTCGCCAGTTCAAAAGCCATTGAATTCATAACGGATTCCATCTCCACAGACAGCAATTGTTCAACTGCCCAGTTCACCAACTCCAGAGAACAGACATGATCCTGTGTCGCAGGTGCTGAGAATGTAGCTGGGTAACCTGCACCCGTATTATTGTTGCCAGTTGTTAAAAATCCATGTGCTGAAGCACTCATTTCTGCTGAAAGAAGTGGCTCACAGACCGCATTCTGAAGAAGCAGTGGGTCCAAGAACAACTTTGAAAATAGGTCAGTAATAGAATGATCAACATGTTTATGTCCACGGGAGCCGGTGTCGGCAGAACCAGGCAAATATCTATTGCCCATTCGAAGGGGCACCAGAGACAGTGAAACACAGGTTGAACACAGGTAAACCAGGTGGATCAGAATGACAATGATCCAACAATGTCCAGTTCTTGGAGCAAGAGGATTCCAAAGATTCGAAGCATGCTCTCGTAGCATAGCTGAAGTGGTGTTAGTTCAAGGTGGGCTGGCAAAGACAACATCCATTGTGGAGGAACAAAAATAATACCAGAATGCCATAAATGAGGAATAACAGCATCTGGAAACCCCCGAACACACAAAAGGAAATGAATTAAATCTGGTATTACTCCAACGATTGTCTGGAAGGAACTGACTAACCCGGGACCCACTACCTTAAAAAAATGTGCAAGGCCGGCAATATTGGATGCATTAAAAATGCGATGGACTAATTAGCTGAAATGTAATGGGAGGTTAGTGTTTAACAAGGACTGTATTTCACTGGATGTCCTTGCAACGTGTAATTCAAGTGTTTCTTTTTGAAACAATAGTGCTTTGAGTCCGCTTAACTTGTTAAAATGTGCCTTCCAAGTTGGAATTGAAGGCCAAAGTGAACTATCCATACCCCCTTGGGCGGGAGGGAAAAGTACGTTGTTACAGTAGGTTACTATCTGGGAAACCGATAAAATGCATGGGATCCCAGCGCACATCCCTCAGCAGTCTTCATCATTTAACATTAAATAACTTCCATTTGAAAGGACCCTAACTAGTGGGAGTATTGCAGAGGTTGGTATGCCTTTGAGATAACTGCCCAAATTCGCTACCAAAGCATTACATGCGCTGTGAATGGAAACATGTTTACAAACGAGTGAATGTCCGTCAGAAGAGTCACATTCCTTTCCAGTAAGGAATACGTCTTTGTTAGCGGGCTCACAACCATAAGAAAATAGGAGTGACCATGGTTCATGAATGAAGCTGCCTCCTAAGGGCTCATATCTACAGACAGGGAAATGTTTCATGCAAGCTGTGAATTGAAATGATGAAATTGGCAAAGATATTATGCCATGTATTAACCATACAGCGGATGGTGTTTCTGCTATAGTGAAAGGCAGCTGCTCTAAGTTCTCTGGATGTAACATTGTGTAGGTTGCGTCTTTTTTCGCCATGAGTCATTGTTTACGTGTGAGATTGAAAGGCATACATAGGTGGCTGGAATTAAGATAACGCCAAAGGACGTGACCATTCTTCAGGGTCTGAAGGGTCCAGCTAAACTGCCTGATGGATCTAAGCTGATTTTGCCCATGGTACAATGTAGACATGTCACTTTGCATGATATTGATAACAGACAACAAACACAATGTTATTCAGAATGTAAATGCGAAAAGACAACGTATTAATACTATTATCAACAATAGCAAGCACTTTATACAAGTTCTCTTAGTAAATTTGTCTTAAACGTGCGGCAGCTTCCATTTGGGACAATTTCCAAATTTCATTACATGTAGCATGAATAAATCTTTTAGAACTTGGAGACTTAGGGCCATATGTATCAAACAAAATTGCGATCACAAACGCTGAAATTCGCAATTTGGCTTAGTGGTATGTATGAAGGAAAAACTGCCTCGCAAAATAAGGAATCTCAAAATTTGTGATTCCCTATTTTGCGAATGCATTTAAGGAATCGCAAATTACCACCAACTTCAAGTTGGTGGTAATATGCGATTTCTTAGAAAAATGCACGTTTTTTGCATTTTTCAAAGTGCAATGTGGCGCACATACAAGCCCTTAGGGCATGTATGTGCGCCACATGTGCACCCATGCTTATTTCAGGGGTGCAACAGGGTGTCCTTTTGACACCCTTGCAACCTTGAAATTGCATTCTCAATTTGCGATTCTCTAATTGCTAATCGCAAATTGAGAATGTCTTCCCATTCATTCCTATGGGCCTCTAGGCCCATAGGAATGAATGGGGAGGGTTTCCTTAATTGTGAGTCGCAATTTGCGATTCGCAATTAAGGAATATGTAGGATTCGCAAATTTGTTTGCAAATCCTACATACATCTCGTTTTACGATTCTCAAATAGCGATTCTCAAAAATTCGCTATTTGAGAATCGCAAAACCTAACTTGGATACATATGGCCCTTAGGACCCAATAGAAATTCTGACAAGTCCATGTCCTCCTGTAGAAAAGGAAGATGTTGTTTCACTGCAGATAGTGTGGCGTGTTCTAACCATTGTTGACATAAATTCCCCACTGAATAGGTAGTGACAAGTCCTGAGTGTTGGGATTGGGAATACCGAGAGTCAGGTCAGCTAGCTTTAAACCCCGGTGAGGAGTTAAAAAAACGTGCATGACAGCTGTTTGTGTCCAGAGGCCACAATAACACCCATTAGGACCTGAAGGTGTGGAATTAAATGTACCATTCTGCAACATACTATTGAGTTGTTAAATGTATCCAATTTTCAAACCGGGCAATGGGTGGAACAGTGGGTGCATTCATTTCTTTAATTTTAGCCAGTCCTAGACATGTGGTCTGTTGAACGGTGTCATTCAGAAAAATCATTTGTGTTCGGATTAAACAGACTCGGAACAAGGTTTCCGTCCCCTGAACTTGCCAAGGTTTGATACCCCAAATGGACTTCATGTCAATTGTATCCTTCCAATAATCATAGCCCTTGACAGCCAATTATGTAACAAACGAGTCCGTATATATGAGCTTTGTTTGTGTAAGCATGTATTTCCTTGATAGTGTAGGGACATGTTTGAAATACAAGGAGGTTGAATCTGACATGTCATATCCTGAAACATATGTAAATTTATCTTTATAGGTTAATGGTGCTAACAGAACATTTCAGCATAGTTAGCAGAAGGTACAAATCCTCTGATTAAAAAACAGTATAATATTCCAGCTCCGAGAGCATGGAGTTTACAGTTCCAACATCCCAATCATCAGAATGTAACATAGGTATTATTACATCCCCCATAGAAACTTTAAACACATATGGTATCTGCAGGATCTCCATAGTGCCGTATTTGTCGTAAGGAACTTTATCTCAAATAATTCCATCAGTTACTGGAACAGCTAAAATGTTCATCAGGTACAAGTCTCTTTTTTGCTTATGTGAAGAAGAGTGGGGGCCCAACACCCTGTCGACCAGTTCCATGGCAGAGCATTCTGGAAGATAATGGCCATTAATCAGCAAGAAAAAAACTGTAAAAAAAAATAAAATCCATATGAATAGAAAAACCAAGCAAAGTGTTATCCAAACATATTTCCAAGGTGGGACTAGATGAGCACGTTTCAGCCATGAAAAGAAAACACAGATCCATTTAGGAGGAGTGTCTAAAATGGAAGTCATCAAAAAAATCTGCAGAAAAATCATCTGCTCCCACAAAATAACCAGAAGTGCTTTGTCGAAAAACTGATGCCTTGGGTACCGTAACCGGACTGGAAAAATCCAGAAGAGGTGGATCCGAAAAAGGTGGATCTCTATAAAGATAAAGGACATCAGCTGCAGAAGACTCACTAGTAAGAATAGCACTCACTTCAGTCGAGTTGCTGGCAGTTGTAGCGGGTGCAGGAATTACCTGTAGTGGCATTCTCTGCCCCACCCCAGCTGGGGAGAAACAGCTTCTGTGGTGCTCACTAGCTGCAGACCAATTTCTTGTATGGTAGCGAGAGGAGTTAGGGAACTACCAAGGACTCCTCGTGGCTTACTGTTAAGAATCGGCCACTTGGTGTAATTTGATGTGATCTTCTCTCGAATGAGATCCCAAACTTTTGGAATCGAGCTAGAAGATTCTGGTTCCTCCTTGATTTCTGCAGAGGCAGATGTCTTAAACTGGTTGTTGGATTGGGTGTCACAGACGTTTTGTAGATCATGTAAGACAGCACAATGATCATTTACGTCAAAGGGTGTGGCATGCGCCACAATGTCTGGACCGTCAAGGTTAGGAACGTCCATGTTGATGCTAAAAAGAACCTAATGTGGGGTCCGTCCACCCAGAGATCTTTTAGGGAGGTTGTACAGTGCTCGCTACACCCCATAAAGGTGGTGGATCCAATTTCGCCCTGTGCGTAATACTTTAGCTGTTAAGGACTGCTTTAAGCCACGGTTCATCCTCTATACAACAGAATTGCCCTCAGGCCTATAGGAAGAAGAAAAATGCACTTGTACACCAAGGGAAGCCATAGTATCCTGATAAGCTGTATAAGCAGAAGCCGGGCCCTGGTCCAAGTGGTATGTATTGCATGCATGTGTCCCAATAAAGACTTGCATGTCTTTAATAACAGTGCAATCGTCAGCCGAACGCTGAGGCCAAACCCAGAGGAACCAGTAGCAAGGATCAACTGCAACTAAGATGAATTTAAACGCAGTATCTGAAATAAGAGGACCACAATGTTTCAAATAAATGCAGCTGAAAGGTTTGTTAGAAATTAACAGGTATGTCTGCGGTGGATGCGCCACTGTGGAGGCTTTCATTTGTTGACAATTGTCACAACAAAATACATATTTTTGGGCCTGTTGATATAAGTTGTGCCACCAATAACGTTGCTGTAGCAGCGAAATTGTGGCCGCCACACCTGCATGTGTGGAGGCAACACCTTTGTGTGCAGCTATCACTAAAGCTAGTCTGTGGTCTTGGTTGGGAATCAAACAATCACCAACTCCTGGAATAGTTGCAAAAGGGATGTTTTGTTCACTTAAGTGGTTTGTATATTGAGAAGGAAAACCCTTAGGTAAGGGAGTGCTGTCTTTATTAGCATTAATGGCAGCCAAGCTATCAGAATCTATTCTTGTTTGAGAACGAGTAATTGCAGCAACAGTAGCAGTTGCATTTGCAGACTTGGCTGCTTCATTAGCCAGAGAATTCCCTACAATGTGTGCTTCCACATGCTGGTGACTCAACATGTGTATAACACGAGTCTGTGGCAACCTCATCTTTGAGGTCTGCCACTTTAACCCAAAATGTTTTATGCTTGATTGTGTTGCCTTTGGAATCTTTGAACCCATTCTTATGCCAATAATGTAAATTATCATTAAAGGACTGTACACAGTAATACGAATCACACAAAATAAGTGTGGGGAATTCTGCATCTGCATCTGAATGTTCAAGTACAAGAAGCAAAGGTTTTAGTTCAGGCAACTGTGCAGTGCAGTCCCCTAAGGACTGCGTGCAAGTTTTTTGTGGTTGGAAGTTCCCATCCAACATAACACCAACAACGGTTCGCGCACACACCCAAATATTGTTTAGAACCTATCGCAGGTTGGGCTGAACCATCAATGTAAACTATATATTTATACAGTTCAAGAGGTAAAACAGAAGTGGGCATGGGGTAGACATGCTCATACTGTAGAAATTCTTGTGTCTGTAAAGACGGGTCAAAGACAAGTCTACATCAACAGCTGTTAAGGATACCACCCATTGTATCCATCTAGGATGGAGAGCTTTAGCGTTAGGTATGCTAGCCTTTAAGACAGCCTCTAAGGCTGGCACAGGACTAACAACAACAATGGGTTTCCCTTGTGCAAGTGGCCGCTTTTCAAGTCTAGCCATCTGCACTTCAGTGAGTATTTTTTCAGTGGAGGCAAAACTAATTTGTGCACTGGAATATAAATGCGATTTATAAGCCATTGAGACTGTTTCACCTTCGTTAACAGTAATATATGTAAACCCAAGTGCACATGGCAAGACCTGGATTACTAGGTTCCTCGTATTTACACGTGTATGTAGGTGACGTGTTGCAAGTAAGTCAGACTGTAAAGATCTGAGTGTATCTATGTGTTCTGATGTCCATTGTGAACTGGAAAATCAAGGTGAGTTCATTCATATAGCGATCTAATGTGTTGAGCATAATCAGGAATGTATGGGCTGCCAAAATTAAGGAATCCTAATAAGGATTGTAATTTCTTTAATGTACTTGGAGGTTGCAATTGTGCACACTTCTTCAAAAATTGAGGGGCAAGACTTGTACCTTCATGCGTAAGGTCATATGCTAAGAAAAGGACACTTAAAAATCCAATATGTAATTTCTTAAAGTTACATTTATAGCTATAGGCAGTGAATCCTAAAATTATGCAATCCACTCTGGCTAAATGTGAGTTTAACTCATCGTCTGTAAGGTAGATATCATCTACGTAGGATAAAGTGTCTGGGTCACTATCATGTAGAATTGACACTAAACGGGCTGCAAACAGTCCTGTACTGTTCTTCCAGCCCTTTGCCAACCAGGTGAAATGATGCTGAAATCCAAGGGCGAAAAAGGCTGTCCAATCTCTGCTTTCAAGAGCTAGATTTTGGCTGAAAAAAACATTGGATATATCCAAGGTTGGTTTGTATTTTATACTGAATATATATTATTAATAAGTGCTGTACTGTGTGTATTTTGTATAGCAAATGTGCATGTGTGACTATTTAAAAGTGTAATCTAAGTCTTTACAATACGAATGATCCGTTTTCAGAACAGGATAAAGAGGGTTATTCATTTGGGAGACACAGGGTTCACTTACTCCCTGGTACTCCAAATGGGAGAAAACTTCTCTAACGGGTGCCTTAGCATCACATTTAATAAGGTATTGTGATTACACTACAAGATGGACCTTATGGGTATAACATAAGGAGAGTCCTTATCTCAGCTGACATGATTGCGGTATAAAGCTGGGGCTTGTGTAAGAGCTGATCTGCTGCATAGGCTTGTTTGACCTCATCAGAGACAAGAGCAGAAAATGATGGAAGTATTACATCCTCACACTTTGGGGAGGTTTGAGCAAAAGGTGGGAGCCAATCGACCTCCGCCAAAAGGGTGTCATGAGACACCGTTAAATTCTCCCAGAAAATTGCTCTAATGGTGCACTGAATGTCTCCCTCAATGTGTATATCCAAGTACTATAAACTATCTGGAGGGGCTACGAGCCTATCTCGGGTTTCAACTGTAACAAATGTATCCGTTGCTCTTGCTTCCAGAAACTCCTGGAGATTCCAGCACACTATGGTAACTTCTACCGCGCTGTCGGGGAAAGTCACTACCCAACTCAGGAGCAGGGCTCTCAGAATTAGTTCCATATTTTGCGGTAATGGCCGCAACCTTCTTTTTCTGAAATTTGGATTTAAACGGAGGAGTCCTCTCCTCCTTCTTTACCTTTACATCAGATGAGCTTTGGGAGTCCTTTCTCGGTGTCACATACTCTTCCTGACTGCGCTCAGATCGCCCTCCTCTCTCGTACTGCTTTTCAGATGAGTCCTGTAAGGAATGAGGAGAATGTGTATCCGAAATCTGATACATGTCTGGAGCCTTGAGTTTAGCACGATCACGAAAATCATAGCGTTTTTCAGAGGGCTCCGGGCGGAGAACCTCCACAAGGTTTTCCTTTCGATTGTGGTTTATATTTATCCCATGTTTTTTTAAGAAACTCACTGTTTTGCTTGACTTCCTAGTCAGTATTAGGTTTGCCAATGGGTGGTTTAGTCGGTCTGGTTCCCAAATGATTGCGTCCTAAGGATGTGTATAAATCAGCAATAATTATAGGTAGCTCATGTTCACAGTCGACTAGCGTGAAAACTGTGAGCCTTTGGCATATTGCCAGGGATGCTGCTTCACCTTTAAGGTTAGACAGCATCTTTGAGGACACCTCTGGAAAATTTCCCATCAGTTTTATTCCCAAATCCAGGGTAGCAGCTGCCCCGTGTTTGATCTGTTTTTGCTTTAACACATCCGGCAAAACTGACATGGACAGAGTGCCATGACTGATGGTATAGACAATCGAAAAGACTGTCCCCCATGTATTGCAATCACCTATTCGGGGAGCCATTCTGTGGGGTAAGCATATAGTTAATATTCTGTGCTTGTCTTGTGGTCCTGTATTAGTAAACACAGCTTTGATTTGGTCGAATTTTGCCCATAACCGAATGAACAATTACAGGACTTATTGTTGGCACTCAAGGCAACTGGGCTTGCTCTGGCAGGCCAGGTCGTGCTGGCACAAGTCAACAAGGTGTGTGAAACATATTGAGTCAAGCGTCTGTAAAGTGCAACTAGAGCAGCATACAATGCCTGTGTCTGTACTAGATTTTAGTTCACCATGTCAGGGTATGGCTTGTATCCGGCTAAAGCTGGCCAGGTCGCTCCGTCATTACTAAGAGGACCCATGCGTACGGGTGTAGGTACATGTGGGAGGGTGCCTAGAAACCAAGTATGATGTTCCCAATAAGACAAAGGAATATCCATGAGTTCATACTGCTCGTATTGTGCTGGAGGTGTAGTATTTGTATGAAATGTATTAGTATTATTATCCACACCTGGATAATCGATCCAAGAATAAAAGACTTCAAAGCGGTAAGCATTGTTGGCTTCAACCACGAAGAAACATGCACCACCTGCATTAGTAAGTCCATGATGTGTGAGATGTGCTTGGTCAGCAGGTCTGCAGTTAACTGGAATGGCGACAGGTGCTGCAGCAATAACGAAAACAGTAAGGGATACAAAGTGCAACACAAAAATGGGTTATCCTTTTAAACTATTCAAGCTTGAAAAAAACCACAGAATTTGGTGCTTCCTAAAAACCGAGGAGGATTTATCCCCAACACTATCGACTTCTCCGGTGGTAGGTGTAAGGGTTATTATGGAGACACACAAGCACTACTCGGGAGACCTGTGAATAAGTACCAGACCAAACGTTGGTGGTGCCATGTTGCAAGGATTCTGTTTTGGAACAGAACTATGCCTGGGATCAAAGAACGTCAGTATGTTTAGAGTGGGTCACCATACCACATCAGTACCTATGTACCCCAATCCAGACTAGTTCATAGTGCCTCACCTGCCCTCCTAACCTTCCCAGAGTAACAGGTGAGTTTGCACCCCAGTACAGGGTAACAGGTCTTCACCTTTCGTTCTCTCACTCATGCATGTCCATAATAAACAGAAATGAGACACGAGAACAGTTTAGAATACTTATTGAAACTATTGTGCTCTATTATGAAGCAACTGTGCTGCAACTAGAAAACATACAAAACTCAGTAATGTAATAGCATCACCAATAAACTGTACTCAATAAAAAGCCCTATCATTGTTATTGATGTATTTGCTTAAGCCTAGCCTCACAGTAATATAGCAAAGGATCACTGGGATGGCGTCGGGCCCCATTACGTGGCATTTGCCATTAGCTGGTCTGCATCTCTTACTGCGCAGCGCTGGTGCGCTCTAGTCCCGGGACCTTTTCTCTGCTGGAAATTCTACCCTCTGTTTTAAAAATGGCAAGTCTTGGCTTAAATGATAAGAAATGCCCTACAGGAAAACAGCAGCTGGGTCTCTCTATTATGTCTGGGTGTTAGTGTCTGACCACAGAGAAAAACAGGGCACAATGTTGTTTGACCTTGTACTAAATGTTCAGACTGTATCCCAGAAGAACTGAATAATAAAACATGTGCTGTCTATTTCTAAAATAATAGTGTGGCACAAAAACAAGTGTGTTACATTGTAACGTGCAAAATAAAAGCATCCTACATCGGGTGCAGCGTGTGCAGTTAAGCTAACATAGGGGAAAACTACAGTGGGCCCTATTGGGGACTCAAAGCATTTTTTTAATTATTCATTGTTTTCTTTTTTTGACCAAAGTTTAAAAGTTAAATTTCATTTTAAATTAAATCTATAATATTTAAAATAATAAAATAACTATTTATTAATTATATTTATTTGTTTTAACATTAAACAAAATATGTATATTAAAAGTCAAATTATTTTGTTTATTTATCATTATTTTTTATGGAGCGTAATTTTATGTTCTTGCCTCCATTATTTTCTTTGGGGGTGTTTTGCAGTACCTATAAGTGGTAATGTGTGTTTCTTTTTAACTTACTCCAGTGCTGAACCGGGTGTTCATTTTCTACTGTTTTGTCACCTTTGAGGTTGCAGTAACTCTAGAAGTGTAGTTTGTGAGCAGCAAAGGGCTTACTCTTTTGAGGGTATGTTTTTGAAGTAGGCTGTCCTTCCTTAAACCCCACCCATTTTGCAGTAAGCATTCTCCATTTTCCACCTACTCTCACTTACCCCTCATTCTTTTACTACTAAAACGCAGGCTTACAAGTGTGGAGATCTCCACCACCATTGCAGAGACCTCTGCACAGAAAATATTGGAGAGGACAAGATGTTCGTTTGTAGGTTACTGAATAGCATTTTGTAGTATGTGAGTAGTACTGCTGTAATACTACTTGCATACTACAAAATGCAGTTTGTAAATTGACCACATAAGCTACAGAGCTCTGACTTCAAAATCCTCTCTCCCTAAATGGAGACAAAAGGTAGACAATGGTCTTTGGTTTTACCTTAATAATTCGAGGAACAATTATTCCAGTATCCCTTATTACCCTGCTTTCCTCTTTCCCTCAGTGAGGTCTTGGGGGTGAGGATGGTGCTCTTTGGTTTTCCCTGAAGACCTTGGGGAAGTATTCTTCCAGTACCTTTTCATTACTTGTGGTCTTCTGCAACATTCTCCATTGGTTCAGAAGATTTTTCTATCTGGCAGGGTTAAGTCCCAGAAATGTGATTGGGGCTACTCTGAAAACATCTGACAATCCAAAGGCAACAGAGCCTTCTGTGTGGCTGCTGCATAAGAAACTGAAGACCATAGTTTTTATTCAACTTTAGTTAATATGTTTAGGGTTTTTATTTTGAATTTCCAGCTGTTGTGTTATCTTCTGAACTTCCAAACAGCCTCAGTGTATATGTGCTATATAAATAATAATAACAGAACTAACCAAGGCAGACCTAGAGATGCATCCTCTGGATGATCTAGGCAACAGCTTTGCCAACATAATGCCACTCTTCCTGGTGTTGGATTCATTTTTAGAACAATTGAGGTCCAATCTGATGTGCTGGTTTAATCAACTCGGACTAACACCAGATCCTTCTTGTATTCTAGATCCTGTATTCTTATCACCAAAGGCAGGGGTTTCAGTCCCTGGCATCAACAGTCCATTTATCTGAAAGTCCAAGAGATAATTATATCAGCATTGTTCCAAACTTCAGTCCTCAAGATCCCTCACGCAGCAGAGATAACCAGGAAAACCTGGCTTCCTAACCACTACTACACAAGAAACCGCTATTGGTTGACCTAATGATATAGGTTCCGTCAAGCATGTTGACATGTATTCAGCAAGACAATACTTATCCATTCTGTCCAAAGCCATTGAGGCACTGTCAATTGAAAAGCTAGTCCTCTGCTAGAGAATAAGTGTAACTAAGCCCGTGTGGAGTGTTGCATCCTGCATCAAACCCTTCATTCATTTTGGAGAACCAGGTGCTAATGAAGGCAAAGCAGCTTTGGAAACAGCCACCCAGATCTTGATGTTCAAATGTCCTTTGCAACAAATACATGTTATTAAAAACAACCATATGTGTGTCTCACAGAACATCCCAGCTCAGTCTATCTTAGTTAGAGAGGCCTCCTTGAAGGGAAGTGGGTACTTTTACATGCTAACACCAAAGCAATTAGTATGAGCTGTGGTTTACATCTTTAGCACAAATTTGATTGTTACTCCTCCCTAGTGCTCAAATATTTCCGAGTAACCTGTATGTTTATGCTCGGTATTACCGAAGATGCTGCTGAGCAATTGCTGCTGATAAGGACTATACACTGTTCCCATGACCATTACCTCAGGTCTATCAATACATCTGCAGGCCTTGTTGAAGTTGTCAAGTTTAAAGAAGAAGGCCCAGGACATGGCGAATCCTCACTGACAGATCAATAGATGAATTATGGAGCAATACATCCACAGCCAATTCCATTATTTCCATTTAAGTAGTATCTGCCAAAAAGCAGACCTCTTTCCAATAGTCAAGGCATTTTAGTATTCAAAGGTGAAAGTCAATTTCTCCAAATTTATATTGCCAGAGCCTTCATTTCCACTGTGTTGACCTACAGTCCTAGAGGAAGTACTTTAGCAGCGGAAGCAGCCCAGCCCCGCAGATACCAAGCAGCCTCAATGACTTCTTTAGGGCTTAAGCAAACCCCTCTGCACCACAGTGTGGTGGTTCAATGTGCCCAAGTAAGGAGAAGGCTTTTACTCCTCTACCATCATTGTGCTTAGATCACCAACAACTTCTAGAGTCTTTTCGTGATCAGCAACAGCTGTGCTCTTAAAGTAAGTCTGCATTGGTCAATGTCCAAATTCCTTCAGAAGGTGAAGAGCATCTTCCTTTTAGAGAGCTTAAAGCCTGTCCTGCCTTCCGAGAATTAGACACAAATATAGCTCCCATTTCTTTGGAAAGATGGTGGTTGGTCTCTGCCCAATACTGGATCTTTATAACATAAACCAATACCCCCTATAAAGGTTCTAGTCCACATCCTAAAAGGAATTCAGAAAAGTGACAGTTTGTGCTCTGTAGAGCAGTGGCGGATGGCACCATTTGAAAATGGTGAGGCGTAAAAGTTGAGAAGGAGAGGTTGTAAGCGAGCTGCTACAGAGGTCAGTTAACAATATATAAAGGGATTTCCAAGTGTTCTGCCATTGCCAGACATGTTAACTTGAGATTAGAAATCGATTTCATTTGCATCGCAGCATTTTACATGAACACCAGTTATAATTACACAATGTCACTTTAATGTGATTGGCCCAAAATCACAGGATGTTGAGCCGACGCCGGGACTCAGTGTTCAGTTCTACATAACTGTAACTAACTCCAGCACACTGAGCTGAAGTTCAGTGAAAAAACATAACAGGGGTCCCCTCAGGCATGGCTACTCCTCACACGGAGTCTTCTGGAGGCAGCAGGACAGGATAGAGAGCGGGTGAGGGTGGCCTCAGTGCAGGTGGCGGTACTCGCGCACCCCTGGGTATTTCTATAAATATGGGTACCAAGTCTCCTACGACCTTCATTAATTATTAGTGAACCCCAATCACTATTTCGCCGATGGGATTAGTGGGCAGTTGCCCCTTCTGGGGCTCGAGTCTGACGGATGTCCTCTCCTGCTGCCTCCTGTGTTTACAGCTAGTTACAGGTTCACAGACTTCACAGGGACCACGAGGGGCAAGGAGGGGGGCTCAGGAGCTGGGCCCTAGGGACAGCTGCTGGACAGATGTAGCTACCTGGGCTGAACCTCTCACAGAGCCTGACAGAGAGTTTAAGAGATTTACAGAGGGACGCCGAGCCTTTCCCCTGGCTCTGGGGTCTGGCCTTTCACTTCTTGGGAAGGGTGGATTGGTGCCGAGTCGTTCACCTCTCGCCTGGGTGGCTCAGGGGACCGACAGGCAGCACTTACTATGTCACTTTATGGTGGGTCACTTACCAGGACCGGATGACGTGGGGTGGAGAGCTCTAGGTTACTCTCGGTCAGGCAGAGCTTAACGCTCGTCTTTTCCACTCCGTCCCGGGGCATGATGAGGCGGTAACTGTTACAACTGAAGGAAAGGCAGCAAGGGATAGAAAATGACCAATCACTGCATGGCTTTATAATAAAGCCATACTGTGATTGGCCATGTTCTTCAGGGACGCCAAACCTGCTGCCTCCAAGACTAGGCCTACTCCTCGCCTCTCTTGAGCTAATCCAGACACTGCTCCTATGCTGTTTATATCAGCAAACAGCATAAGACCAGCGCCAGACTTTATTTATTTATTTAGTCATTTGTAAGGCGCGACGAATCATCCCCAAGGGGATCTCTCGGCGCTAGAGAGAATGACGCTGACGAAGCAGTAGAGTCTAAAACAACCATGTCTTGAGTAGTTTCCTAAATCGGGACAGACTGGGGCAGGCACGAATCTCCTCCGGGAGCTTATTCCATAGGCTGGGGGCAAGATGGGAGAAGGCCCTACCACCTATTGTGGCCTTCCTAATTCTCCGAGGGCGCAGTAGATGGCAATTACTGGATCTCAACCGCCGCCCGGGTGTGTACCATTCAAGTTTCTTCTTAAGGTACTCTGGCCCCGTCCCATGGAGGGCCTTAAAGGCCGTGCAGAGTAACTTAAACACGGCTCGTTTCCTGATGGGAAGCCAGTGGAGTTGACGCAAGAGGGGTAGCGAGGGAGTACGGGCCGGTTTACTTAAGGCGAGGCGGGCTGCGGTGTTTTGTACCACCTGCAACTTAGACAAGAGATCCTCCCTTGCACCCACCAGCAGAGAGTTGCCGTAATCCAGTCGACTCACCAGGAGGGACTGAATGAGGGTCTTTCTGGCTGCAAGAGGGATCCAGGGGAAAATTTCCCCAAGCATCCGCATGGTACCGAAGCAGGTGCCTGACAGCGTCCTCACTTGCTCCTCCATGGTCAGTTTGTTGTCAATCTTAATCCCTAGGTTCCTAACAAAACTTTTGGGAGAAGGTGGATCTCCTAGTTCAGGTGGCCACCAGTCAGAGGACCATAACTCCTCAGCCTTACCAAACAGCAGAATCTCTGTCTTAGTGGAATTAAGCTGGAGGAAGTTCTTCCTCATCCAGATAGCAATGTTGGACATACAGGCTTTGAACTTAACTTTAGTTGCGGTGGAATCTGCCTCTATGGGGACTACCACCTGTGTGTCGTCCGCATACGAGATGGTCTCGAACCCGGAGCTTCTGATGACTTGGGCCAAAGGGGCCACATATACATTAAACAAAGTAAGGCTCAAAATAGACCCCTGCGGGACACCAATCCCTCGCAACCTATCCAACAGGATACGATGAGAGATGGTGTCGAAGGCAGCCGACAAATCGAGCAGGACTAACATAGAAGGAATTCCTGTGTCCAGTGACATCCTTATCGTGTCGGTGACTTTGAGCAGTGCGGCCTCTGTACTATAGCCTGCTCAGAACCCTGACTGGGAAGGATCTAGAAGGACATTCTGTTCCAGGAAGCCAACCAGATAGCTATTTATTAGGGTTTCCATAATCTTTGAACAACAAGGGAGGAGAGAGATGGGCCTATAATTTAGAAGATCGGATGGATCCGCTAAGGCCTTTTTCAACAATGGTTTGATGCGAGCATCTGAAAGAGACACGTTAGTGACAGATTCCTTACCTTAGAATATCCCCAGGCGTCAGGCTGGATCCGGAAAGTTTTTGCGTAGCAGTACCCTTGCGCGTCGGTAGGCGGCGTCGTGCGGCTCCGCGTCCGTCGTCGGCGTCGTGATCACCGGGATGACGTCGCGGGCAGTACTTAGGCGCCGCCCCTGCGCGCTGACGTCAGTTCTTCTTTTTCCGCGCCAGCAAGCGCAGATCCGGGAAGAGCAGTGCCCTAGTCATTTTTTGACTAACTTTTTTGGTGAATTGTTTCACTGTTTTTCTTTGAATCGACTTCAAGGTGTCGTAGGGATGCCCGGGTTTAAACGTTGCGGCGCCTGTGCTCGGATGATGTCCATCACAGACCCGCATCGGGAGTGTCTCTTCTGCCTCGGCCGAGGCCACGACACGGAGTCTTGTTCCGACTGCCGGGCCCTCAACCCGAAAGCTTTGCGAGAGCGGTCTCGAAAGCTCCTCGAGGCCCGGCATTCGGCTCCGCGCAAGCCCCGGTCGCGTGAGAGGTCCAGGGGTCGATCGCGGAGTCCACACCGGTCGTCGGCATCGAAGTCTTCTTCGTCCGGTAAGTCCAAACACAAAAAGTCCAAAAAGCATCGTCGCTCTAGGACTTCGCCTCGCCGGTCTCGCGACTCGGCTGAGGCCCCTCCCGGCACCGTCCCCGCGGCCCCGGACATGCCTGTGGAGCCGCCCCCGCAATACCCGTCCTTCCCGGGTTCGGGGGCGGATCCGGCCCAAGTACAGGAATTCCTGTCGGCCATGGCCCGCCTCTTCGGGCCTCCAGGTCCCTCCGGTGCGCCTTCGGGCCCCGCGGGCCCTGATGGGGTTGCTCCGGCGTCGCCGACGGCTCCGGCCCCGGCGTCGCCCGTGCCTCCAGCCTCGATCCCGGCTCCAGCTCCGGCCCCGGCCTCGATCCCGGCTCCACAACCCCCATCGACGCCGGTCGACCTAACGACACCTCCGCCGGCGCCGATGTCTCCGGTGCCGTTCTCGACGCCGCCTGGGGCTCCGGGCGGCGTTGTCCCCCAGTTCCTTCCGGCTCCGGACATGGACCCGGAACGACGTCGCTCGACGCCGGCTCCGGCGCCGATGGGACCTTGGGTCCCAAATGTCCCTCCTCCTCCTTATTTTGAACCAGAGGAGGACCAGGAGGACTGGGAGGGGTCTGATGACCCTCTGACACAACAGTGTCAGTACGATGAGGACTGGACAGAGGGTCTAGGGGATGCCAGTGGTCTAGATACTTCCCCTGACACTGGCATGCTGTCTCCTTCCGTGGCTACGGAGGAGGGAGCCAATTTTGCAACGGTGTTGCGTAGGGCGGCTGGGGCCTTACGTCTCCAACTCCCTACTGTGGCGGTCAAGACTAATATCTTGACAGAGGTGCTTCAGCCGGCAGCCTCCTCTTCGGAGACTGTGCTGCCGTTTAACGACGCCCTCACTGACGTTCTTTTGGGCGCCTGGTCCAAGCCCAACACAGGGGCTCCTGTGGATAGGAACGTGTCCCGACGCCATCGCCCAGCTCCGGGCGACCCCTGTTTCTCTCTGTCCACCCCACTCCTGAGAGCTTGGTTGTCCAAGCCTCCGCTTCCCAAACCGCCTTCCCTACCGCCCCTCCGGATAGGGAATCCAAACGCCTGGATCAATTTGGGAAGAAGGGTTTTTCTTCCTCCAGTGCTGGCTTGCGGTCCATCAACACCGCTTGTCTTTTGGGCCGATATACCCACTCCTTGTGGGATTCGGTGGCGAATATTTTGCCCCAGTGTTCTGAGGAGGTCCAGACACTGCTTTCCCGCGCCATTGCGGAAGGAAGGGATGCGGCCAAATACACGATACGATGTGGCCTTGATACCGCCGACTCGCTGGGCAGGTCTATTGCAACGACGGTGGCGCTGCGACGCCACGCCTGGCTGAGAACCACTGGTTTTTCAGGGGATGTCCAGAATACTCTCATGGACATGCCCTTTGATGGAGTCGGTCTTTTTGGGTCCAAAGCAGACCATGCGTTGGAGCGCTTTAAGGACTCACGGGCTACTGCCAAGTCCCTGGGCCTTTCTGCTACACGCCCTCCGCTGACTTCTGCTTTTCGCCCTTATCGTGGCCACGGTAGGGGCGCCCCTTCACGTCAGCAGCCCAGCCACGGGCCCGCGCAGCAGGCGTCTTCGCGTGGCCGAGGACGTGGATTCCGCCGTGGCGGATCGGGCAACCAGCGTGCGGGTCAGGCCACCACCTCCAACCCGTCCGCGGCCTCCAAGCACTCCTAGTCCCTCCTTTCAGGTGCACAGCACGCCGGTAGGGGGCAGGGTCCGCCATCACCTTCCCCACTGGCGTACCATCACCTCGGACAGGTGGGTCTTGGACATTGTCCGAAGGGGCTACTCCCTCCCCTTCGAGACCACCCCCCCAGCCATGCCACCTCAATTCCACCGCATGTCAGGGGATCACTTGGTACTTCTGCAGAAGGAAGTCACGACCTCTTGGCCAAGAGGGCCATCGAGCATGTTCCGACCCCAGAAGTAGGGCGTGGTTGCTACTCCCACTACTTCCTGGTGCCCAAAAAGGACAAGGAGGACATGCGTCCTATCTTGGACCTCCGGAACGTCAATCGCTTCCTCCGGAAGGAGAAGTTCAAGATGCTCACCCTAGCTCAGGTCTTGACTGCCCTCGACCCTGGAGACTGGTTGGTAGCGTTGGACTTGCAGGATGCATATTTCCACATCCCCGTCCTGCCGGCCCACCGGCGGTACCTTCGGTTCACGGTAGGCCCGAGCATTTTCAGTTCACCGTGCTCCCCTTTGGCCTTACCAGTGCCCCTCGGGTGTTCACGAAAGTGATGGCGGTGGTCGCAGCTCATCTGCGCCGGGCAGGGGTTTCAGTCTTCCCCTACCTCGACGACTGGCTGCTGAAGGCGGGCTCATCCCAGGCAGTCGTCTCCCACCTCCAGACTACGGCCGAACTCCTGCACTCGCTGGGGTTCTCCATCAATGTGCCGAAGTCGCATCTGATTCCTTCTCCACAGCTCCTTTTCATCGGAGCAGTTCTGGACACGACGCAGTTTCGGGCCTATCCTCCCAAACGGCGAGTCCGGGATATTCAGGCTATGATTCCGATCTTTCAGCCTTTATCCTGGGTTTCGGTACGGATGACCCTGAGGCTGCTGGGCCTCATGGCCTCCTGCATCCTGCTGGTCAATCATGCCAGATGGCATATGCGGGCTCTGCAGTGGGACCTGAAGTTCCAGTGGGCGCAGCACCACAGCAACCTGTCTGATCACGTCCAGATCTCGGAGGGAACTGCAAAACAGTTGCAGTGGTGGCTCTCGAACCGGCAATGGGTCATGGGCAGATCCCTCTCCCTTCCCCAGCCAGAGCATACAGTTGTGACGGACGCGTCCCTTCTGGGATGGGGCGGTCACATGGGAGAGGCGGAGATCAGAGGCCTCTGGTCTCCGGCGGAGTCCCGGCTCCATATCAACCTTCTGGAGCTCCGGGCGATCCGACTTGCACTCAAGGCATTCCTTCCCTCTGTCAAAGGGAAGGTAGTGCAGGTGTTCACAGACAACACCACCGCCATGTGGTACTGCAACAAACAGGGCGGGGTGGGGTCTTGGACCCTTTGTCAGGAGGCTCTGCGCCTCTGGACATGGCTGGAACATCAGGGCATGTTCCTGATGGTTCAACACCTGGCAGGTTCCCTGAACGCCAGGGCGGACGAACTCAGCCGCAGGTGCATGATGGATCACGAATGGCGTCTTCACTCGGAAGTGGCGCAAGGACTCTTTCTACAGTGGGGAGAGCCTTGGTTAGATCTATTCGCCACCGAAGAGAACGCGCAATGTCATCAGTTCTGCGCGTTGGAATTTCCAAGGCGGCACTCGCTCGGCGACGCTTTTCGTCGCGAGTGGAGTTGCGGTCTGTTGTACGCCTTTCCGCCTATACCACTTCTACCCAGAGTGTTGAAGAAGATTCGGCACGACCGGGCCCAAGTCATTCTTGTGGCTCCGGACTGGGCTCGAAGAGTTTGGTATCCCGAGCTACTCAATATGAGCTTAGATCCCCCGATCCGTCTGCCTCTTCGGGAGGATCTTCTGTCGCAGCAGCAGGGGACGGTCCTCCACCCGAACCTGTCCAGTCTACACCTGCTTGCGTGGAGATTGAGCGGCGGCAGTTGATTCCTTTCGACTTGCCTCCCGAAGTTTGTGATGTGATTCTGGCAGCCAGGCGTCCCTCCACTAAGGTGGTATACGCCTGCAGGTGGAACAAATTTGTGGCATGGTGCACAGCAAAGGCTGTGAATCCCCTTTCTGCCCCTCTTTCTGAGGTCCTTCTGTTCCTTCTCTCTCTGGCCCAACAGGGTTCTGCCCTGGGTACCATCAAGGGTTATCTTTGTGCTATCTCGGCCTTCCTCAGGCTCCCTGATCAGCCCTCCCTTTTCAAGTCCCCTGTTGTTAACAGGTTCTTAAAAGGCATTACTCACCTCTTCCCTCCTGTTCCGTTTGTGATGCCTCAGTGGGACTTGAACTTGGTTCTTACCTTTTTAATGTGCGCTCCCTTTGAGCCTCTACATAACTGTCCTCTTCGTCTTCAGACTCTGAAGACAGCCTTTCTGGTGGCCATCACCTCCGCTCGGCGGGTGAGTGAGCTCCAGGCTCTATCTTGCAAACCTCCCTTTCTGTCTGTTCATCCAGACAAGGTTGTTCTTCGGACGCGTCCGTCCTTCTTGCCAAAGGTGGTTACTGCTTTCCACATTGGGCAGACCATCACTTTGCCCACCTTCTTTCCGCCTCCGCATCCTTCCAGAGAGGAAGAGAGGCTCCACCGTCTGGACCCAAAACGTGCGCTCTCCTTCTATATTGACCGCACAAAACACTTCCGGGTGGATGACCAGCTCTTTGTTGGCTACGTGGGCGCCAAAAAGGTCGGGCGGTGCACAAGAGGACCATCTCCCGCTGGGTTACCTTGTGCATCAAGACCTGCTATTCTTTGGCTAAGAAGGAGCCTCCTGTTGGGCTGCGTGCCCATTCCACCAGGGCAACGGCTGCTACCACGGCCTTGGGCCGCGGTGTTCCGCTGCCGGTTATCTGTCAGGCAGCTACGTGGGCCTCGCTGCACACGTTTACAAAGCATTACTGCCTTGACAGTCAGGTCCGGAGGGACGGCTTCTTTGGCCGTTCTGTCCTCCAGGACTTCCTTGTCTGATCTTTGTTCGCAGACCCACCACCGGGGTTGGTATTGCTGGGGTATCTATTCTAAGGTAAGGAATCTGTCACTAACGTGTCTCTTTCAGATGCACAAGTTACTAACTTGTGTAACGATATATCTGTAAGAGACAGTAGTTAGTGACAGATTCCTTACCGCCCCACCCATCCTCCCCGTTCTGCGAACTGATTTCTAGGGTTAAGGACATCCCTTTCAGCGCCATAGTATTTTTCAGACACCTATGTCAGCTTCTTGCATGGCTCTGCGTTCCTGGCGCGGAAAGTCGTGTACAGAACTGACGTCAGCGCGCAGGGGCGGCGCCTAAGTACTGCCCGCGACGTCATCCCGGCGATCACGACGCCAACGACGGACGCGGAGCCGCACGACGCCGCCTACCGACGCGCAAGGGTACTGCTACGCAAAAACTTTCCGGATCCAGCCTGACGCCTGGGGATATTCTAAGGTAAGGAATCTGTCACTAACTACTGTCTCTTACAGATATATCGTTACACAAGTTAGTAACTTGTGCTTCTTTCCACTTGCGAGGGAAAATGTCTGTGTCAAGCGAGATGTTGCAAACCTCTGCAAGCACGTCCGCTAGGACCGGAGCAAGTGTTGACATCACACTCGGGGGCATAGGGTCTAAGGGGGAACCCGATTTCACGTGCGTTAATAATGGGCCCACTTGATCGCTCGTGATGGCTGGGAAAGATTCTAAGCTCAACGAGCAACGGGTGGCTGGAGAAGAAACACCCTTACACTCTACCTCCTCCGGCCCGAAAGCACAATAGATCATGTCTATCTTGTGAATAAAGTGGTTGGCTAAGTTATCGCATAACTCCTGGGTCGGTGGAGGAAGCGGGTTATTAGCCTTCGGGTTAGTGAATTCTTTAAGAATCTTAAAGAGTTCCTTAGAGGAGTTTTTTGCCTCCGCAATGCGGTGGCCTAGGTGAGTTCTTCTGGCTATATTGCAGCTATTTAAGTAGGCTCTATGGGCCATACGATAGAGTGATTCATCTAGTGTTGACTTGGATCTCCTCCATTTTCTTTCCTTGCTCCTACAGAGGGCCTTTTCTTTTTTGAGCGAGTCCGAATACCATGGGGCCGGGGCTACCCTGGCCTGTATTTTCACCCTCTTGAGTGGGGCAATGGTATCCAGAGCTTCTATTATGGAGGCCTCAAACTTTACTAAGGCTGCGTCACTGTCTTCGCAATGTTTCAGCGAGGGGGCTAAGTAAACCTGACTGAATGCTACAGGTGTCACCTTTCTCCACAATCTGCGCAGCTCACTGCGCACAGGTGGTTGGCCGGCCCGTTTCATAGGCAGCCAGGAGAAGCTGAGTGCTAAGTGGTCAGTCCACCCCAGAGTCAAGGGAGGTTCTACTATTAGGTCCATGATGTTAGTAAAGACAGAGTCCAGCACATGGCCCGCCACATGAGTAGCGCTAGAGATTCTTGAGCAGAGTTCTAGGGATTCCATGGCTGCCAATAAGTAGGCTGACTCTGCCTTGGAAGAGGCCTCCAGGTGATGGTTAAAATCTCCTACTAATATGAACCTGTCTGTTAACAGTGTATACGGGGCCAACCTTTCTAATAATGATGTGCTGAACTCTTTTTTGTTTCCTCCTGGGGGGTGGTAGACTAGTGCCCCAGTCCAAAGAGGTGTCTGTGCTTGTTCTACCCTGAAAATAAGTAACTCTAAATTGGTGGAAGAGACAGAGTCTAAGGTCTTAATGTAATAAGGGGAACGTGTAGCAATGGCTAGCCCTCCACCTCTCTTCCCGGAACGGTCCAGGCGGACAACGGAGTAGTCTGCGGGGAATGCCTTGGCCAAGACCGGTGTAGCGTCATGGTGTAGCCAAGTCTCCGTAAAGAGACAGATATCTGGTTTTATGCTATCTAACAGATCCCAGATCTCGGCAACGTGCTTCGAAATGGATCTGGCATTGAGATAGAGTCCCTGAAAAGGGACTGCTTGCCCCTCCTTGGCCTGATTTCCAACCCCCCCGGGCAATTCCTTCAACAGTTGCTTATTTCCGGGGTGAGGGCAAGGGCTACAGGCGGATGGCCTTAGCTCATCTATAGTCCAACCACAATGGGGACATTCCCCCAGCGGATAGACGCCCTTGTATCCTGGGTGATACTTCGGCCCCTTGCACATAATCCCATGCTCTTATTGCATCAACATGTCTCTGGAGTATCTAACCCTTGGCGGGGAAAGCACCGGTAACAGGACGGGCAGCATCGCCTGGCAGCCGGGAGCGTCCAGGCGCAGATGGGCTTGCCTTAGGCGCGCCTTCGGCGCGGCCGCGAATGCGGAAGAATTTATGTCCCCAGAAGCAACCACTAGAGCGCTGACCGCTGAATATGGCGCCCGGAAGTGCTCACGGCAGCCCTAAACGCAGCCTCTCTCCACTCAATCAAACGGAGCCCGATTGCGGTGGACCGGAGAGAAGCGGACAAATAATGCAAGACTCGGGTAAGGTTTTTACAGATTAAAAAGCGTCCCTCAGAACAAGATTGGTGCAAATAAAAACAACCAGAACGTGCCCCGATTAAAACACTGACTGTTAAAATATCAGTACACGGAGGTACTGCAAAGCGTGTCGCCTTCTTTGCTCCGCGGCCGCAAATGCGGAAGAATTTATGTCCCCGGGAGCAACCACTAGAGCGCTGACCGCTGAATATGGCGCCCGGAAGTGCTCACGGCAGCCCTAAACGCAGCCTCTCTCCACTCAATCAATCGGAGCCCGATTGCGGTGGACCGGAGAGGAGCGGACAAATAATGCAAGACTCGGGTAAGGTTTTTACAGATTAAAAAGCGTCCCTCAGAACAAGATTGGTGCAAATAAAAGCAACCAGAACGTGCCCCGATTAAAACACTCACTGTTAAAATATCAGTACATGGAGGTACTGCAAAGCGTGTCTCCTTCTCTCGTGTATCTCTTCTTAGCTGGAGCAGCCAAAGTCGACGCTCCTTTGGAGACCGGAGAGGCTGCAACTGTGATCACCGGCTCACTAACGTTGTGCTGGTGGAGAGGCCTCAAGTGCGCTAGTCGGGTTGGTCGTAGGAAGACACCCCTCCAACCCGACATGCGCACTAACAGTTCAGACCCAGCCAGTCTGAGTCTCTCTGCCTACTGTCTATAAGATGCCCCCCCACATGATTGGAAGACTAGGCATATGCCTGCTGTGCACTGCACTCGGCCGCAGCTGAAATAAAAACGGCTACGGCCAGGACCATAAACATTTTTAATTGCTGTTAACATAACATTTTTAATGGGGCCAGGGGACAACAAATACCAGCGGGCAATGCCCTTGCGCCCCCATGGAGAAACCACAGCTGCTGTAGAGCTACATGATTATCATTCCCATGTGACCAGCCATCAGGATTACTGACATTTCCTTTGCTTCACTAATGGGAAACCAAAGCATTACCCTTATTGCGCTGGGTTTTGGCCTCAGAATACCAACAGTATTTAAAAAAATACGTGACCAGCTAGTGACCTTTATGAAGATGTAGAAGATCCATTCCTACTCTGACCTGAACAACTGACTGTTAAGGTTAGCCTTTAAGGAAGCTGGTTGCATTCAGTCTTTCCCTAATTCTCTGCATTCTGTTTACTTTTGGTTGCACAGTCAATTTCCCAAATCCTCTCCAACTCCCTCAAAAATGGTTTCTTTTAGACCCAGGTTTTGCAAAACCTTACTCTCTACTCTCTACCAGAAACAGTGTAATCAATCAGGGAGATCATGAAACACTTCCTGATATATAATCCCTTTAAGGTCTGGTTATTCCAAAGGGTAGTGGAAATTTCCGGTTACTGGTGGGGGTGGCCCACTAGTATCTGTTATATATGTTTGCTTCAGGCACAGATATGTAATATAATTTTCCCAGAATTGCATAATCTTTGGTTAAAGCTAGGATTAGAACTCAGGCAGATCCAACATATAAATCTGTCACACTCACCTTTTTAATCAACTGTAATTCATCCTTTATCGTCAATGTGTTGCACAAAATAGATCAATATCTTAAAATTCTAAAAATATATACAACACTTTTTGAGGTGATTGGTCAAATTTTGTTGCCATGTGGTGTCATGGTTGTACATTTCAATGCTGGTTAGTGTATTGCTTTACTTTCAGCTCTGAACCTATGAAGGAACCACCTTAAGGGATTTGGTGGTCATTTCTCAATTTCAACGCACATTCATCATACAAGTTTCTCTACCTGCCTACAATGGCCATGGAATAGTGATCCTAAACACCAGTGATTACTTGTTATTAAAAAGCTATACTTTCAGTTATAATATGCCCAAAACCCTGACAGCCCCCCGGGGCAAATATGCATCTCCATCTCTCATGTACCAAATGAAGCACCAAATGTGTTAGGACTTGCTGAGACCCTCCTGGACAGACAGTTGTTATGTGATGTGGGTCCATCCTGAAATCAGTGTTCAAATATGTCAACTTAGTCATCAACGATTAGGTCCAACTAATTGCTGCTTTTACTTGTAACCGTACTAACCATTTAAGAAGTATGGCACACTTACCCAAATCCTTGTCATGATAGACAGACATTATATCTGAACCTATGACTGACTGCTGCCCTTGTGACCCTGAGAAAAGTGCCTGAAACACATAGCAAACCACACTAGGCCCCACAGAGTTTATCAATCAGGCAGCTCAAATTATAATTTGCATTCCCCAAAAATGACTGTTTATAAAACATTTTTTACCAAGTCAAAGGTTTTGCAAAGGTGCAAGTATAGCTCTTAACTTCACAAACTTCTTAACGGACAGTTTTGATCATCAACACATCCATTATTCTTCAAACTGTTTAGGGATCATCTAATGGTCCACAAAAGTACACTGGTGCTGTGTACTTGATCTGGACTAATGACAAAATACAAGTCTTGGCGTTTGTTGATTGGCTTAATAATCTCTGCCAGCACATACAATGTACAACTGTGACAATAGGTTCAACAGTTTTCTAGGCCTGTCAGTCAAAAGAGGATAAGAAATAATGTACCACCCTCTTCCTCTTCAGGAAACCAACTGAATGTAACTCTTCAATGACACAGCAGTTAATACCTACAGAACATACTCAAGAAGTTCCCTGAGATTGTTTTGTCACATGCAACCCAAGGAAACAATAAATTGAGGAATTTGATAATTTGGTTGAATGGCTGTTTAATAAAGGCTTGCTTAGAAGACTCAGTCGACATATACACAAATGGTCATGGTATTGCCTGCATGCAGGACTTTTAACTTTGCAGTACTGCAGTACTAGGTACACAATCACTGAGCAAGTGGGATACATTTGAAGGTAATCAAGAAGGGCATAGCCACTTAAGGAGGGGGTACGTTGGCTGCTGATCTCACCTGCTGGAGGACAAATGGATAAATTGTCTCAAATTAATCAAACTTGATCACAATGAATACTAAGAATGGGGGACTTGTATCTCTATATTAAAAGAAACAGCTGTTCCTTCCGTACAGGTTGGGTCTCACCTATGAATTAGTGACACCACTCAGTCTAGACAACTTGCATCAAATCCTGGAACACTAGGAGGCCGATTCCGATTCGGGCCGGAAATCTCTCCGACCGAGCCGGACCCGGAGAGTATTCCGACCGAATCGGACTCTGGCAGTCCGACCGAACGAGTACGATGCGCACGCATGCTGTCCGACTCGATTCGGTCGGACTCCCATTGAAGTCAATGGGAGCCGGTCGTACAACGCGTACGCGGGCTCCCATTGACTCAATGGGTGCGAGGCGAACAAGGGCGCCCCTACAGCGGGTACGCGTCGAAGCGCAACGTGCCGTACATGCACAGGTAGGGGGACCCATGGGTCCCCCCTGTGTGCGACTCGCGCGGCCACGCGTACAGGGGGGTCCGACGCGGACCCCCAAAGTCCGGCTCCGACAGCTCTTTCGAGCCGGACGGCGCGAGTCGGTCGGGCTGCTCGCGGTGCGCATCGTACTTACCCGGCCGGGGAACGTCTCCATTGCGCGGTGCGAGTTGTGTCCGTGTGAGTCGGTCGGAGCGTGTTGAAGCCGCGTACGAGTCGGTCGGTGATTTCGCGGGCGCTTGCATCGTACTCGCTCGGCCGGACCCGCGTACGATTCGGTCGGGAAACAGGGCTCCGAATCGGATCCGGTAAAGCCAAATCCGATTCGGAGCCCTACCGGCCGAGATCGGAATCGGCCCCTAGGTATCATTATTTCCAAAATGTTTGCTTATGGTACCTTTGAAGCTACTAGTGATGTTTACAAAATGTATACATTTATGTATTTGTATATTGTCCCCTTGAATGTCCAGATAACGTTCATAATAAATTATTTTGCACATCTTCAGATACTACGTTTTTTGATATTTTTGAAATATATCAATTTGAATTTTGAAAGAGCATTTAGAGGTGGCCACAGAAAATATATATCATGCACTGGATGCCACAATGTTGTACCTATACTATGGATTCAATAAAATATACTGACTTTCTTTTCAAAGTAATTTTTCCTGTTTCTATTTAATAATGGATGAACGTTTGTGATTGGTAATATATTCTAGAGACCTCTAGACAATTTACTGACCATTTCAACAAGATCTTGACAGCCTCCCTCTTTCCATTCAATGCCTTAGGGGCTCCTCAGATTTGTATCTTTTGGCAGGATTCCCCTTGGTACCGCTATCCTGGATGCGCATCTATACACAGAAGATGGGACAGAGTTCCGAAGCTTGTGACTGTGTTAGATGTGACTACTACGAATTCTGCTTATCTCTGAATTCAGATCTTTTGCCTTTTTCTTGATGTCTCGATATTATTACACAGATTGATACTCAAATGGTCATTTTTTACCATTCTGTGTAGAGTTCTGTTGGACATTATAACAATGTGTAATACACACGTTTTTTGCCTTTTGATATCGGTAATCTATATTTAATTAGGCTTATTTGTATTTCAGAGAATTTCCAAATTTTTCAGCTTTCCAGCAAAATTAGACCAAATGGCTAATAATCCCGAATAAATCCTTTCTTGGATCACCGTCTCCTCATGTGGAGTTTGCTCTCTTTATTACACACAATTTATGGTCCCTGTTACAAATGCGTTTGCCTTAAATTTGTGAAATGTTTCTTCTTCTAGTCAGCTCCTCAAGCGCTTAGCCACTTTATGTATGGAACCACCATTCTCGTGGGTAATATCTGTGTTTTTGCCCAAACATATTCCTTACCCACCAAAAGTTGATTATTTACGTAATGATATGCCCTTTCTATTAATATGAGACCTATTGACAGGCAAGACTTATACAAATAAACTGCATGTAGAAGGCTTTGTGCTCCCAGGTTTCATTTAGCATTATCCATGACCAGCCCCGGATAGCTAAATCTGACAAATGTTTGTCCCTTATATTACTCCAAGGTTGCTTCATTGACTACCCTTTGATCTTTAAATGCAACAATTACTGGAACGGTGTTGAAACTTTGACAGAATATAGTTTTGGATTGTTTTATTTTGATAAAGACTTGTTCAGAAACACCAAACCTTAATACATCCCCTGCTTCTTGTCCACTATATAACTACAGCCAAAACATTGTAGCTGTCAGGTATAGGGTACGAAATGAGTTTGGAGATAATCCACAATGCTGCCTGGTATGCACCTCAAACCTACGATTAATGTAAGCTGGCTTTTGATGTAATTCCCAGGCTGAGAGTTAAATGGATTAGTGAGAGACAGCTGGACTCTTCCACACAGCAGTTCCAATATGCAGAGCTCTTATGGGTAGTGGAACAAGATCACATGGTATCTCTGAGTATTCATCTCTCACTGTTAACAGAAATAATTATCACAGTAAAAAGTGTGAAATAGTATTTAAAAACATGTAACCCAACCTCTTCCCCTTTAGTGTTTGTATTCACCATCTTCGGTTCGGCAGGGCACCATGAATCTAGGGCTGACTTAACATAGGAGGAGATGGAAGCTGGAAAGTTGATGAATACAGAATACTGTGAAATGATGGAAACCAGAATCTAAAATGTGATGAGAACTGAGAGAACAAGCAGAGCAACCAGAAGTTACACCCGAGTGAACCCACAAGACGCAAATATGGTGTTGGATAAAGACAGGTGAATGTACTAGCGCAAAAGTGGATAAGTCACACATCACGAAGTGCTGCTAGACAATGTTAGATGCCATTCCTGGACTTAAATAGATGTCTGCCTACCTTGACTTGGAAGTCCAGCCCTTTCATCTGTAAGCCAAATCAAACACCTTCCTTTTCTCCAAGGTACTATCTCCGCCACAGTCCGATCTGTCACTGATGATGTCCTGCATGACTATGCTTATAAGGTTGTCTTGATTTAGTGAGTCTTAAGAGCACACATCTTGTAATCCTACTGGTTTCATTCACATACGCACTGTGCCAATACTTCACAAATGTTTCTTAGTACCCTTTGTATATAAATCTGTATAATCCTTATTTGATTCATTAAATCACACTTGCTGGTTATCAAATCCTAAACTGTAATGGGACTGCTTTAGTCAAACTGTGATTGTTTACTTATATGTACTTGCAAAATTACTTGTATTAGTTTTCCCACACATTTTGAGGTTAGAAAGATCCCGCTATTCGGGCTACTGAAAGGACTGCAGCATCATCTGCATTGGGGTCATGTAACGCACACCCTGCGGGTAGCGCGGGAAACAACACACTTCACAAGCACAGCTTGTGTCAGAAGTACGGACAATATTGAGGGTACTGTGAACTGTGGGGTACCCACAGTGGAGGATGAGTGTGAGATACAGCCTTCTTGATAACAGTGAACTGTGATGCGATTCCAACCTTACGAAAATGAATCCCTGAGCCACCTCGCTTGACCCAGGGTAATCCCAGAGACTGTAGTAAAGAGCACCTGGAAAAATTGTCCCCATACAGGGTGGTAGATATCACTATTGTTTACTCTATCTCTGCTATCTGATAAGCCAGAGATAAAGCACCTACACAGGATCAGGGACAGTGTTAAACCTTAAGCATATGTGAGGCAATGTGTCCCTAAACGGCACCCAACCACAAAGGTGAAATAAATAACCTTTCAAAGTAACAAATCCTCTGGAGTCAGTTGTAAAGTGCAAACCATAAAGATTTATTAACAATTAAAGGTGCAATTACGAAGGCCAAAATAATAGTTAATCAAAATGTATATCAAATCAATATTAGAAATTATCTTATGGTTTAATCAAATACAGCAAAAGACATGTCAAGACAAAAATAGTCTAAGTCCATATCATGAGACAAACCAACAAGGGTTCAGTCTATCAAGTCAAGGAGTCAGCAGACTGGGTTTCCTCCAGAATTCATCACATTTATAAGCAACTCTACAATTAACATCAGTGGAAATTGCGCAGTCAGCATAGAGTGAGCAAATGTAGCAATACATTGACAAATCACTGTTCAGAACTATTCAATGTCACATAATCTCACCAATCTAGTGCTAGCCACTAGCTTAATATTAACGTGACACATCTAACCTAATGTTATTGGAGGTAGCAGTACAAATCTAGCCTTTTTCTCTAATCTCTGTTTCATCTATAGCTGAATCGTTTGTGGAAATCATTTTATTGATAATGTTGGCAGCCTGGAAATGAGCACGAACCACCTTATGAAGACTTGGAGCATCTTCAGTCACCTTTGGAGACATCCACGATAGATATCTGAACATATATATTTATCCCTACTCTTGTGTTGATATTGCAGAAATTCAAATGCTAATAATGCATTGTAGATCAGGCTTGATGTATTTTGAAAATACCTTCATTAATCAAACTTTTCAACCTACGATATATGTTCTCCATCTTAATATCAGGATTTACCCATTAAGACATATCTTAATGAGACTTTAGCTGCTGGGTGTTATTATATATGTATTGGACGCATTGAACTCCATTCTGAATGATGAGAGTAGTACTGAAGTTGGAGATGTGGTAAAGCCACAGAAATCCTTTTCATTAGGTTGTGGGAATGTGTTAGAGTTCAATCGTTTTGGGGACATGTTTTTGATTATGTGAGTTTGATAACTGGAAAATCTGCTCTTTGATCACCAGATACTGCAATATTAAAGTATATACATGATAACGTGACCCTCCTTTTCATTTAGAAACAATGGTTGTACTATGTTTTGGTCTTAGTGAATAAGCAGAAAATCAAGGAAGCTTCCAATAATCCAAGATCGACTAGCTGATTTGGCATTCTTATCCAACTAAATCAACGTTAATAGGCAGTATTTCATTTCTCGAAAGTGTTACTATTGAGCTTATCAAAGCATAAACGTCTGTGTATGGCTAATCAAAAAGCAATTTAAAATTCCAACAAAATATATTTTCATTGCAGCTTCACCTACTTCTATAACCACATATGAAACCTGTCAGACATACGAGAGACCAATAGCATTTACATCTAGATCCCGAAAGCTGTGGGTTCATTTTAAATCAAATGAGGCAAATAGCGGCAAAGGATTTCAAGTACCTTATGTGACGTATGATGGTAAGACTGATTATTTATTTATTTATTTTTTAATGTATTTTAATTTTACACAACCTATTGACGATACATTTTTGCTCATCTTGCATCCTTTCAGACATCCACAACCATGTCTGTAGGTACATAGTCAGATAAATGCACGTTCGCCACAGATGTCGACACTCCTATGTGCAGCATTGACTTAAACACTAGAAAATAGTATCTACCTAATTCAAATAATTTGGCAAGTTGTTTAAAGCTATCCAATCACTGCTATAATGTATGTTTCATTATGCTTTTTGCCTGTTAATGGGTCTGGTACCAAATTTAAACTCCTCCCTCTCCCCACAATTTTCTCCTCAGAAAACATAAACCCTTCCGAAATATAGATGATCTCATAAATATTTCCATTAGGCTTAATAGTTCGTGGATTACCTTTACGCAAAGTAAAGCTCCTTCCATTCACCAAAAGTCACAATGATAAATATTGTCCATCTTTGCTAATGATGTTTTACTGCCCCCACATTTTCATTTTTTATGAAGTAAAATAGCCCGTCCTCTTGGGTTTGCAGCATGAATGGAAATATTTTCCTGCCCACCAACCCAATGTCTTTTTAATGGTCCAAACATGTGATCCTTTGCAAAAAAGCAACATTAGTTTTGTTTTTCTAAAAGTAGTCTAGCCTTTTCTGCTCTCCAATGGGTTATTTTGACCTCACGTATTCCAACTAACATCTGTCAAAGTGGTTCTTATGCTCCGTTCTAGAAGATGTTAAAAAACATTGTGTAATGTATGTATATATTCGTATTTGTAGAGCACAAACCAAGCTAAAAGGTTGTGGAGCACGGAGTAATAAGTTATGTTCTAATAAACTACGTACACCTTAAAAGGTATATGTTAACTAATGATACAGAGGCTGTTTAGAGAGAGGAATAACAAGACTTGATCAGATCATCCTATCAGGAACGGCGCCTCAGAACTAGATGTAATTTATCCATTTCTGAAATCTGAACTAATTCGACTTTATGTGAGTCCCTGATTAATCTCCTGATGCTGCACGAATTGGAAATGTAAGACGGCAAAGAGGTTTTACACAAAATAGTTTCAATTTTAGGAGCTACATTGAAAATTACCTTAATTTAGAGGATGAAATCAGAAAGTATAAGGGGTTGTCGTGTAGTTCCTATAAGTTTATATAGGATCTGCATGTTTAGACAACATATACTGTGGGATTGGTGTCCAGACTGATTCCAGACACCCCCACCGGATATGTTCGCCTGTATACCAGCTAGCTCACAGTGCCACTAAGAACCCCTCTTACCAAGGAGAGAATAGTTTCTGGCAACTATCGAACATGACAACCCAGTCCCCTCAGGGATCGTGGAAACAGTACAGTACTTTTCGCTCAGTCACTCGTACTCACTTTCCCTCAGAGAGATACACAGAATAAATGATGGGGAAGTTTTCAATAAGCATTTATTGAACCAGCGTCATTCTAGTGTAAAATATGTGTGCTGCAACAACCATAAGACAGAAACAGTTGTATACTGTTATAAGCACAAACAGAGTAAATAGATGGTAGAATTCTACCATAGTGCTAAAACAATGAATATATGCAGGCATATAAATACATGACAGTAAGAATGCGTACTGCTATGATGCTAACCCTAACTAAATGTACCTAACTGTACCTGGCATGTATGTAGGTGTATCACCAAGAATCTCCTAGGATAAAACCAACCCCATTACCTGATGTGAGAGAACGAAGGACCCCGTCTTGGTCTTGAGATAGACACCCCGCGAGGGATGTCAGACCACTGCGTGCTGGAGTGTCTGCTTGCAGGAACCTCAGTGTCTCGTGTCAGCATGGAAGTCTCTTTCTCCTCTGCCCGCCCCAGCAAATATATGGTGTTTATATACCCAAAAGGTACCCTCAGGAATTCGACCTTGCTGTGTCATGTCGGCCGAGGATGACAATAGTTATGAACCTTATACATAGTTATTATGCAGAAGATGGTAATCCTGCTATGATTCTGAGAATCCTCATGCATAATAAATGAGGCTCGTTTTCGGGGAAAACCACACGACATTTATGCAGCATCTAACTAGGTAAAAGGTCAGTACCAAAACCGTTATGTAGTACGATTGGCAGGGAAAATGTAGGTGAGAGGTTAGGTGGCTACCCAGGCCTATATTGGGGTACATTACGTATCATAACAGAGTGTGCCCATCTAACCTCACATCTCCTGGCTAAAAACAGTAACAAGCTAAAGAACGGAGTACTGTGGGGATTAATTAAAGAGCCTAATGCACAAAATGAAACAGTTTTAAGCACCCAGCTGCCTTCCCACTAATAAATTGTGTCGCCTGTTAGTACACTAGGCTGTTTGGTTTTATATATTTCCAACATTTACCGGCACTGAATTTTTTGGGGTTCATGGTGATGAAAGTCTTGGCCCAGCAGCATTATTGCATAATCCAATAAGTTCTTTTGGGTACAATTAGACTCTCGTTCACACATCTCCCTCATTCCTGAGGAGGCCTTGTATAAGTATGACCAAAACACGTCAACACTGTTTAGGAGGAGTTTTATCATTTGTAACGCTGTGGAATTAATCCAGTCTAGATAGCAAACAAAAGGGATTTTGTTTCTCCAGGACTCTTGAGACAATACAACTACCTCCACGTGGATTGAACTTTGTATTTACTTTATAACCACCCAACAAAAGGAGATGGACATTGAGTCTTACTTACCCCAGTGGGGAGTCACATTTTGTTGAGATTTGCGTTATGGTTGCGGTATGGTTTAATGTATGGAATTGCTTTTCTTCCTATTTTTGTTTCAGAGAACCATTCACAATGACTTGGGTATGAATGTTTGCAACTACAGAGGCAGGCTGTATAAAATGAATATAGCAAATTGTATGAGAGATTAAAACACCTATGTCCAGTGAAAGTTAATTGTTTATTTGCATGTATCAGGTACTTTAATTAATCCCTACAGTAGACATTTCTTTAGCTTGTTACTATTCATTTAGGAGATGGTCATGGAGGATAAGTGTCAGGATCAATTCTCACACTCCTGAGATCAACTTATCAGTGATCAGCATTGCCCACTCCAGTGTGAACTGCTCCACAGTGAACAATGATCAATTTCCTATTGACCAGCATCATTTGATATCCCAACACACTCAACTGCTGCATATGGAGAATGATTCTGCGCTCAGGCCTCTGTTTGCTATTCCCTTCCATGGCTGCCGATTCATGTCAGCAAATACTCTCACAACCACTAGACACTTAGGCAAGTTTTCACAAGAGCTCAAAATATCAGCAGCCATTTTGGGTGATGTTCTCTATATAAACTGCACCTAGTGATGAGAAAGCCCTTTATCCTTTTAGCCTTCATAGAGTAATACCTTATCTTGTTCTTGATTTTGGAGCATCTGTTCCTGACAATTCACAGTCTTCACATGATGGTCCTCTCTGCCACGTGGAGATTGATCATCTGATTCGGTGACATCTTTCAATTCAAGGGGTATTGCATCTGGAAAGAAACAACATTGACTAGATATCTTGGTTCTCTTAGTCCTTCATATTGTTGTTACATTTTTCTGTGGTACCAGAGATAACAAGTCATCGATTTATTAATGAAGCATCAAAGCTAATATAGAAAGCCTGTATTTGGGGACAATAAACCCCTACTTAAATAACTCTTCAAAGGATCTGATAACTCTTACAACTCTGGGAACCTGTAGATCCTAGTGCCAAAGGAACAAAACAAAAGGAGCTTGGATACCTGTACTAGCAAAGCATAATCAAGTCAAGTACACATTGGAATTACACTATTGTGATGTAGTACAAGACATTTTCTGTATGTGGTTATCAGAGCAAAATCTCATGCCATCAAAAGGGCCAGAGGTAATCATACCAAACAAAGAAAGAGCACCAAGGTTTACAACTTGTGGATTGGATGAGCTGTGATACTCTAGAGGTAGGAATCATTCTTTACAGTAAGGGACAAATCAAGGATTTAAGGATGGGAGCGCATCACCCAACCCAGACAAGATTCACTAAGTTGTGGTTGCTACCTCTCTATGTCTTACACTAATCTTTCCATCTCCAGAAAGGGTGCTCTGAAGCCCTTCTCAACCCTTGTTTTGCCCCCTTACACAATCTTGACCATGCCAGTCTCTGTGGGCGATAATCAGAGTGCCTAGGTTGGGAAGGCGGATCTGTGAAGGTTAATGGTTGCACTCTTCTGTACACTGACAATAAGTGACACCTGTTTGAAAATATAATTGGCTGTCAAGAGAAAATGTGGGTAGACATTTCGGAAAATACCTGGTGTGAAATTTTGAGAGACATCTGTAAAGTGAAGAAAACAGAATTTGCTTCAGATGTTATTGGTGTCATGTTTTTATTGCAAGTTAAAACATGCAAAGGATGATAAATGCTGAAAGTATAGAACAGCAGGTTCTCTCACTCATATGTTTATGACATTCCCACTATAACTGAGCTAAGTTACACAAGGGAATTAACAATGGATTAGAAATCAAGGATAAGTAAAGAGTGCTCCTCTGATATTGGAAATCTGCTAGGGCAGCCGAAACAGCAGCTGGGTTTCAGAGATGCATAACTATGGCTACTATGGAAAGAATCACTTAAAGAGTCAGAGAGAGAAAAGGGATCTTTGATCAATCAAGGATAAGCGTCCTTGAGTTTCATGCATAATTTAGTTGCCTAATCTAGAATTTGGTGGTCAGGGTATTGTGTCAGAAATGTGAAAGCATACCCTGTCCCCCAAACCCTTGGTCTGCCCTTGCAGTTACGAGTCTGGCAGCCCATCATCTTACTGTTGGCGGTGCCCCCACTGGCGGAAAGCTTACTCCAGTGGGCCAGTGAAGCATGGGGCGTCTGACTAAGGACATCAGACCACCCAATCTAGTTAGAGCAGATGGCCTGATGGCCTTTTTTCTCTTGTCACCACCAAGGAAAACCTGGCACTTGTGAGCAGAAAAAAACATAATGACCCCCCATACCTTCGGAGAAACCTCCCAGGGTGTCGGTCGTTATTTGTTTTTCATGAACAAACTCCCTCTTTGGGAATTTGTTTCTGAAAAACAGAGACCCAGTGGCTACTCCAGCGCCAGCTGTGATCTGGTAATTTGGTGGACAGCAGTCTAGCTGGTGTGACCTCCGCCACCATGACAGATGATTGAAAGCTTGCCTGTTCAAAATCAGGCCCATAGTCTTTGCGTGACTGCAGACATAAGGGGAGAGTGGTACTTTGCTTAAGAATGTCAGCATGAAGTTCTTGATACATGGAACTATCCATAGCTGTACCTTATAGAATTTATTGATTACTTTTGTTGCTAAATAAATTTAATTGATTTATGTTTTTAAATTATAAGGGTGTTTTCATATATATTGCTAATGTTTGCAGTAGCATATGAAATGTTATATAGCTAGCTTTATTGATATGTTATTGTATTTGTTTATATAAAATACATCGAATATAATGTTAAGAAATTATTTCTAACATCCATCTCTATGAACTCTTAGGGAGTCTTCCGAGAATACAGAGTGAACACAAAATTGTGTTCTCCAGTCACCCTGCCTAGACTCATACCCACTGAGATGGTATCCCCAAACCAACACAAACGTGCACTATTTAAAAAATGTAGAACCATCTGTAGAAGTGATGGGGAGGACAATGCTACTAAAATAACTCATCTCTTTATATATTGCAAAACAGGCTGAAAAAGAGATTTCTTTAAAAAAACGTATACTTTAACCATCATTTGTAAGCTACAAAAAATATTTTTAAGTACATCGTTTTTCTTATAATAAATAGTCTTTAGAATAGACAAAGCAGAAACAATGCTCAAGCTCATCAATTTTCTCTGTCATTGCAGTCAATTCAAATGGTAAGAGGTAAGACGTGTTTTGTCTAGATGCAGTTCTGCTTCTTCAGGGTTGTATAAATAATTTCAAGCATACTTACAAGATCTTTACAATATTCTAAACAAAAATCAGGAAATAAAAAGTTTCAAAAACAAGCAAACATGGAACAAATTATGACATACACAAAGAGCAAAACACACACCTATATCAATCCATTCATAATAAAGTAGCATTCTAGACCCCCAAAAGCAATCTTTAATACCTGTGTGACAATCTAATATTACAACACTTCATGTCTAATATATTTCCATCATTACAAAAGTGCCTGTTTAATATTATTTTTTCGTACAGAGTATAGCAGTAAATAATGAGTTTTTAAAGTACAACAACTTTGTAAATTTGACTAAAAATAACGGAGTAAAGGAACATTAATCTTTCAGCACAAACATATTTGAATAATTATCAATGTTTTGTACTCCACTTTTAAGGTCAATTTTTCACTATTGAATATAGAGGTAAAAAAAAGAAGAGAAAAGCAATGATTAACTTGAAGAAACTGAAGTTCTCATCTCATTATAATAAAGATACAAATGTAACAAAAAAGACTAACTTGTTCTAGACCAAATTAAATTAAAACATAGCTTGGCTGTCTGCCCTATTAGTTCTAAGTCCAGCAGCACGTCGCCCCAGTCTTGATCCACAAACAAAAGATACATATCAGATATAAATATCCACATCAGGTCTGCCATTATCTTACATACTATACTGATTGCCATTATACACCTTTAATTTTTCACAGAAATACAGTTTTACAAAATGTCACACTACCACGTATTTTGAACTTTCTTTTAGATGTTAGCCTTTAACAAGGGCATCTGTTACGGAAGAATATATATACTGAAAAACAATGATCCAAAGAAATCCAGTATTTTAAAATTATTTAGACGCCCAAAAAATATTTCAACCAAACTCAGTTGCCAGCATGTCTGTAATCACCAGCAATAACATGCATGACTCCCTTATCTGGGCTATTCGGGTTCCAAGTCCTTGGGTGCAGGCACCAAGGCCACAGATGTATGTCCCAGCTGCGTAGGACTCACTTACTCCCCATAGCCACACATAGCAGGTATACCAAATGAATCCCCAGTAATACCCTCCAACTGCCATGCAACTCCAGTGTTTTGTCCTGAAACATAGAGACTGAACTCCCCAGGTGAGGGATGGGGATACCCCCATCTCTATTCACCATGGAGCACACCCTCATATCATGCCACTATCTCCCACATGACAACAATCAGTCATAGAGAAATGAAGACACATGTGAGGTGGGTTAGAAGAGGACTTCTTTGCCAAGAAAGACTTCTTGCAACAGGGTATCTCCAACATGGAGGGATCCATGTGCTCAATCTACATCTTATAACTACCCGTGGGAGCAAAACGACTTCATGAAGAAACAGAATCAGCTCCTGTGGAATACATTGAAACTGCAACTTCTCGAGGCCCCACTGTTCCTACGTTCTCCACTTTTTCCCGTATTAAGTAGGGGCTGTCTGTCCTCTCTTTAACCATTATGTGGACAGTCAGATCAGAGGAAGAGCCGAAGCAGAATTAAGATGGATTCTGTCTTACTGGCCTGTATGGTGAGGTATGGCCAGTTTTGAACTTTCTTGTTCTCTTCTGGGTACCGGCTTTGGGTGTAATATTATGCACTCTGCAGAGTGCACTCATGCTGCTTAGACTCTGTACCATGTCAAAAACAGATAACAGAAAGGAGAAGTAGGTGCACAACAGTCCTCTTTGTATTGAGAAGTCACTGTGGATTCCATGTTTACCTGCAGCATCTGTTACATCAACAGGGAAACCTGGTTTATGATGTTACACCTAGTAGATGTACAGCTATGCACAGTAGGTGTCATATTCCTCACATCAAAAGCGATAGGAGAATATGACACACACACAACACTCTAGTTTAACTAAATGCAACACATATCTGACCATTTGCATGTACAACATGGTAATCCTTTTAGGATCTTCACATAGCCATCACCTGCTTTTTCATTATGGTGAAGATGACCCTGGTGTCTCAGATGGTATACGTTGGCAGATATATGTTCCACATTTGGTTACTGACTCATCAAAGTCCACCAAATGTGATCCTATGTTATGCTATGTTATATTATATTCATTTGTAGAGCACCCACTCACCCCTACAGGTTATCCTGGCACTAAGACAATTATAGAACTGGATTGGCGCGGGAAGGAGGAAAAAAAAAGAGGAAGAAGGATTAAAATAGACCGTTTTTAACCTCCTTTTTAAAGATTTGGAAGTTTCTTTTTAGTCCAGATAGGAGAAAGAGCGTCCTCCAGATCTCATAAAGCCAATGCATGGTACTTTGCCAGTTATAAGGAAGAGGAGCAGAGCATATGAGAAGGCTTGCAGAAGGAAATTCTTCTGTTCAGATAGAATGAGTCAGTATTATGGAGAGTTTTGTTGGTAGGACACAGGAGTTTAAAGAGGGCTTGCTTAATTGCTTATGCACAGGCAGCCTATGGAAGGCTTTAAGATGGAGACACACTGAGGGACATGCATGGAGGTTAAGAGCCAAATGAACTGCATCATTTTGAACAATTTGAAGTCTTTCACTGCATAGTCAGGGATTCCAGCATAGAGGGGGATACCTTACTGGAGGTGGCTGGTGATCATACACTGTGTAACTATTTTGATGATACTAAAGCAGGATGAAGGTACGTAAGTAACTTGATTTGCCATGGAGAGATTTTTACCCGAGACGATGCCAAGATTCCTAGATCAGTTGGTAGGCTGAGGTGGAGTTCCCAGCTCTTTTGGCCACAAGCTCGTAGCCCAATAGGTCATGGATTTTCCGAGGAGGATTACCTCTGGTTTTTTTCTCCATTGAGCTTGAGACAATTAACCTTGATCCATAGAGCAGCTTGGGACAAGCAAGCACAAACATTTGCATATGTTTCACTTGCATTCTCTGCAATAGAGACAATTGTGAGTAGTTATCATGTAGTTGAAAAACTCTGGGTTTAAAGAAGCTCTGAGGAACTCCACAGGAAGTCCTAGCAGTATCTGAGTGATAAGGCAGGAGCGCCACAGTTTGAGGTTCAAGACAGATCCTGCAGTTGTGCATGTATTTGTGTAGGATTGAGTGAAAGACTCTGCTGAGGGCCATGGAAAGGTCCAACAGGATCAGGGATCCAGAGGCTCACTTGTCCATGATCAAGCATGTCAACCTTTGCTGTTAGTAAAGCCATACTGTGGGCGGCTCTGAACCCAGATTGAGTAGTTGGGAAGGTAGTTGGATTCTACATAGGTGATGAGTTGTATTTTGACCAGTTTTTCCAGAAAAGGTGCGGGAAAAGGCATCAGGGATATTGGTCTGTAGTTTGCGAGTGTCTGAGGATCAGCAGACAGTTTCTTCAACAAAGGGAGAAAGTTAGCATGTTTCCATGCTTCAGGAAAAACCAAATTGTAAGCGAGAGATCACAGAGTGACATTTAAGCAGTGCTAAAGTTCTTGGGTCAGTAAGAGAAGATGAATTAAGGACATGGATCAAGTGCAGATTCCTGATTTTAAGGATTGCATAGTAGTGAGAACAGTATTTGTATCTGCCAGAGAGGGTTTGGCTAGGTCATTACCTTGAGAAGTGGCAGAGGGGGTGCCTATGAAGGAGAGAGTGTTGATCGACTGTTGGATAGTACAATTAGTCTAGATGTAGCTAATTGTATCATGAAAGAATCCGGAGAGAGCATTGAAAAGAGACAGAGAGAGGGATTGACTGGTAACAGACAGTAGGTTGGGTGAATTCCTTGGTAATACCAAAAATTGCACAAGATGTGTCAGTGCTAGTCCTGGTAAGTATGTTAAATTTACCTGTGATCATTTCGAAGGGCAGCTTTGTATAAGTTTTTATCTAATTCGAGCTGGGAACATCTCCAAGCCCATTCCAACCATTTGCAGTGGTACTTGAATTCCCTTAAGGCACCATTGTACTATTTCACAGAAGGATTTTGGCGTGCAGTAGAGTTGAGAACTTTGGTGATCTGATAATAAGAGCTAATGGCAGATGTAAAGATATCAGTCTTGTAGCCTGGAGGAAAGTTGTTAAGGATGTCTTATAATCTTTCTTTTGGATATCAGTCTCCAGTATCTGGTTATAATCTTGGGATTAGTAGAGGGGATTAAATAAGGCATAGAGAAGAAGGATATAGAAAAAAACAAATGTTAATTGTCAGTGGTAAGGGGGTATCTTGAGATTCACAATGTTTGTCAAAATATGGCCAAGTATGTGGCCAGCTTGGTGAGTGTTCAGGTGACCAGTTGAGAGGTGCTGACTGCTTAAGGGTTGTCGAGTAATGTTATTATATCGTTGTTATAGGTATCTTCTTGATGAAAATTAAAATCGTCTTGCAAGAAACAGTTTTCATATTTAAGTATGCTGGGAGCGATAATATCCAAAAGCTTATGGTTAAAATCCTTTTTACAGCCAGGTGGCTTGTATATCAGGGTGCCATTCAAGGTGAAGTAAGAGTCAAATTTTAAACTAAAGATCAAATACTGTAACTGATCAGAGCATCCTGACTTGAGAATGTTGCCCAGTCTCTTAGAATGAAAGAACAGTGCAATTATCCTACCAATTCTCGAAAGTGTGTCCAGTCACAACACTTTAAAGCCAGGGCGAGTGGCTATGGCTGTGTCAGGGTTGGAGTCCGGATTAAGCCAGATCTCAGAGATGAAGCATAGATCTGAAGACTCTGAATAAAGTAGATCCAATACTTCAGTTTTATGTTTGGGAGTCGAATAGATGTTATTTGCAGTTTAGGAGGGTCTCTTTTTACAGGAGCAGGCTGTTGTGTTAATCTTGCCATGGGGGAGATAGTACTTAGTAGAGGAATCCGATGCAGGAATGGTGATTACTCAGAAATGGGTTAGAATTGAGCAGGAGAAATGACATTCTTTGCAACTAAAAGGAGCTTCAATAAAAGTAACCCAGGCAGGACCTTGCAGCAGCTGTAGCAGCATGCTGATTAAGGCTGTGGAGAAGGTGTGGGGATTTGGAGGCCTTTACCTGGTGTGCTCGCCTCGCGAAACAGGGGTCCTGGCCCAAGGTGCAGTCCGGATGCAGGCAGGCCCAACGGGCTTGCCTTTGGAGCACCAGCATTGCACCCTATGCACGTTCATGCTGCAGGTGCCATTTCAAAGTCAGTAAAGGCAGGAGCAGGCACTGGCACTGGAAATTTGCCCTTTCTGCAGGGTTGTCCGTGATTTTTGCCTTCTTCCAGAATCGTATTTTTTCCTGGCTGTAAAACTTTGGGCACATTATCCCTGCTAATCAATAAAAAAGTGCTTGTGCTCTCTCTTTCAAGATGTTGACATTTGCATGCCCAACTTACCTATAAGCCCCTAGTATATGGTGCAAAGGTGTACTTGTGACATCTAGCTTACAGGCCCTAAGTGGGCTGCAGCACCCATTGTGCCATCCTCCACAGTGGTAGTGTAAACATAGTTGCAGACCTAACTTTTGTAGCCTGACTGTTCAGTTTTACAATTGCAAATTCTACATGTCAAAATAACCCCTTTTGACAGGCCTAAACTTTCCTTTTAACTATGAATAAGTCACCTATATATAGACCCTACAGTGCATGGTATTTAAAAGAGAGCAGGAGGCGTGACGCGGGAGTCCGGCACCGGAGGCGGAGGCGAAGCTGCTGTCAGGAGTACCTGAGTGTTCGAAACTGGGTTGTTGGTGGACATGGGTGTGAGCCCTGGTCAAGCAGCAACCACAATCCTAGTCCGGCGTAAGGCACAAGCAAACTGTTGTGGCCTCCAGGATAGATACGACAGGACACGGTGCCGGGGCTACAATGAGCCACTTGATGAAGCTGAACCATCCACCAGGGTGACGGACAATCAAAGGAGAGAACCTGATCCTCCTCCAAGCAGCAATATCAGCAGCCAGCACTGCTCAACAAGACGAGGATGTGGAGGAAGAAGATGAGCAGGTGCTGGTTGTGGAGGAGTACATAGATGAGGACATAGATGAGGGGGGAATGCATTGTTGGCCCACTGGCCACAAGAATGAAGGCACCATCATTTCTAGCCAGCGTTGTACCTCCCTCTTCTCTTCTAAGGTTTGCCCGTTCGCATCAGTCAGCCAACCAGCCACAGAGTTTTCCTCCCTAGCACAACCATCACCTCCTCAGATCGCTGACATTGAGGTCGATGTTTTGCTTCTCCTACACACTCCTCCCATGACAATGCATCCCAGGACTTCTCTCAAACATCTGGACAAAACACCCCTGGTGAGGAGCAGGTATCCCCTATCTCTCCCTTTGCTGGTTATGTTACGCCACATATCAAGTTCAGGCAAGAGCCTCACCGTGACCGGCGCCCATGATGGAACTTTTTGACGATGCCCCCCTAGGCGGAATCTAGAACCTTCTGTATGTACTGCGGTGCCCGAGCAACCTTTGGCCAATGACTGGTGGAGCTGTCCTATGCAGCTATAGAGGAGTTTGGCTCTGGTTCACCCCTCGGCCATCACCTACCCAGCCGGACGTCGGACAGTGTTTTTCCTCGTCTCCCCGTTGTATTTCCTCCCCTCTCCCCCCTATGTTTATGCTATGCTTTTGTAACTCATGTAACTATGCTCCAGCAACTGATGTAACTTTGTAACTATGTTCTGAAACAATGTTCTTCCTCAGGGAAAGCGCTCTGATACCTTCGGGTCTAGCCAGCGCTATATAAAACTTTTCAAATAAATAAAATCAATAAATAAAGTTGGCCATGTAAAAGCTTAATGTTAGGCAGAGAGGGGCACTATGAGATTGTTTGCAGTAGGACACACAGGAAGTGCTGCAAAACTGGTTAGGGTTGCCCCCGGGAACATCTACCTTATTGGTTAGGGAGGGGCCAGGAGTCACCCCCACCCAAAGACTGGAGCTGGGCATAAATGTGGCATCCACAGTAACCTACTCAGAACACTTTCTTGACTTATGGAAGAACAGAAGAGGACTGGACCTACAGTGTGTGACATGAGAAGAGCCTAGAAGATTGGACCTGCCCTCCCTCTTGTACCCCGGACTAAGAAGTGGGCTCTAAGGGTCATAAGGCTGCCCTATTCAAGCTATGATACAACAAATTATAAGAGGCCTTTCCTGTAACCTCACAGCTGACCGGTTCCAACCAAACTTTCACTGGACCCTGCTCCTGGCTTCTGCTGGAGTGAGTCTTGACCCCCAAGTTCTGTCCTCGAGGTCCTGGACTCTTGACTGGTGTCAAACTGTACTCCTAACTTTCCCTGAAGCATGGGACTAGAAACGTTTTGGCTCCAAAGACCTCCGGAGGACTAGGACCAACCTGCCTAGTTGATCTGACGAAGGTGCTTTGCCACTTACCAAATATTCAGGTTGCTCCTGCTCGGAGCTTCACCACAGCAGCAAATCCGATTGAGCAGGATCTCACGGAGAAGATATTCAGCTTTGTGGAGCCCTCTTTGGCTACTGCCTGCAAGTGTGCCCCGCTGGAAGAATGTGAGCTCCAGAAAAGTGACTGAGGGCCAGATATATAATCTGGTAGACAGCCTGTTTCTCCACCAAGGCCACGGAGTAAATTACTCCTGTTGCCAGGGGAGCATTTATCAGTTTTTCTGGTGGTGATGAGCAGTGAAAACTGACCTAATTCTGCTCATTAGATGGGCAGAATTAGAGGTCTGCCTCCGATAGCTCTTACTCCGCATGGCCATCAGACCAGTTTAATCAGGGCAGAGATGGACTAGTCTCCGCCACGATTTAACCAAAGGTCTGTTGCATCTAAATTCGGCAGGCAGACTATTAAGTTTGGCGGTAAGCATATAAATCGGGCCCTAAGTCTGAAGGTAGAAATCTTCACCAGGCGAAGGTGAGAAAAGTATCTTGGACCTTCCTTGGGTGTGAAATTCAAATTTCTCTTGCTTGAAGCTTTCCTGCCAAAAGTCAGCAGCTTCACCAAGAAATCAGCTAGCTGCTATCTAACAACGTGGAGCCCTCTTCGCCCACAGCTTGCTGCCTTGCCGGCTAAGGTTTTTTCATTTCCATTTGAGAGCCTAAATTCAAAGGTAAACCATACGACTGAGTCAAACCTATTTTCTGTAGCTGACCTCCTCTGCGGACAGTCTTTACTTACACCTGGCTACTGGCCAAGTATCACCGGATGATCGCAGTTGACGCTTAATGCTTTTTGACACTATTTTCACATTGAAACTTTAAAGATTCATAACTCTGATTTCCCTTATTGGATGTTTGTTGGTTTGGTGTCATTGTATCTATTAAAATATTCTATATTTTCTTTAATTGGTTTGGGATTTTCCTTGGGTTGTGTTTTCACTTTATTACTGTTTTGGTACTTCATAAATCTTTAAGCATGCCTGCTCTGTGACCTAGCTACCCGGTGTTTGAACTCAAGTTAATTTAGTGACCTTAAGGGTTCACCCTGAAAAGGGTTGTGGTTATTACTTGTGGTGGGTACTCAACCCCCTCATCCCCTCAACTAATACCCCAATTTCTTACATTGATGTTCAGCAGGACTTGCGTTTTGCAGTGCCACTCAGTGATATGTTAAAAGCAAAAATCTATTTTTTTAATCTGACATTAAAATCGTCATTTTATTTTTCAAATTGACTTTTGATTGCCCATTTTCCATTTTTCTGAATTTTATTCCTATCCTCCTCTTTTGTGCTTGTGATTTTTGAAAGAATGATAGTGGATCTAAGCAACATTCAGAGTCTCCGCATGGAAGATCTGATGTAGCTGTGTAAGGAGAGAGGGCTAGCTGTCAAAGGAGTCAAAGAAAGAGTACCACCAGATAGCCTTACGAGCATGGGAGGAAGTCCTCCTGTTACAGTCCAACACTTGGGGTGTACAAAACGTAATGTTTAATTATGCGAAATGCATCTCGTACTCCAAAAATTACCTGACAGTCAGTTCAAGTAAAAATTCAACTGAAAATGCATTTGACTTCTTGTCGCTTGCGCTCAAAATACTACTGGTCGGCATCAGATTTGTAGTTTTGTGCTCAAAACTAAACTGAATGGTCTGCCCAAGTAAAAAATTTACCAGAAATGTTTACTGCCCACCTCAAAGGAACTGCCACTTGTTGGGTTACATTCTTTACATTCTTCTGGTGTCACTGGCCACGCGCACCAGAAGAATGCACAGAAGGTTGTGAGAAGGATATTTGAAAACGACGGGGAGCAGAAACAGTTGGTGTTGTCTTCGTGTGGAGAAGGTGGTTTTTGCTCCTGCTGACACAGAATAAAACTTACCTCTCAATATGTTGTCTGCAACTTTATACTGGCGACGAGTTGCCAGTCAGCAGGACGTCCCACGTGTCTTCATCTTGCCGATTCTGCGGTGAAAGGAGCCGCGTTCCTCATCGCTGCAACTCCCTGCTCCCAGGTCAAACAGGATTACTTTAGAAGCCATCCCAGAGTCATCGGATGATCATTCAACTACTGTAGAAGTCATTTTCACGTTATCAGACATCATCAAGCTCTTCAAGTCATCAGCAAAGTTTAGAAACTTTAACCTGATGATTTCAGGATGACTTGAAAATGACCATTTGATTACTTCACAAGATAAGAATCTTCTTGATGACTGAGGATGATTTGAAAATTAGTTGATGATTACTTTTTAGGCTGAGGTCGTTCCTGATCACTTCAAGATGATTTAAAAATGACTATCTGATTACTTCAGAGGGATTAACAAAATTATGTTTTCTGTCCACTATTTTGGTTGCATTTTTATCAGGAATGCTGAGCCTTTTGGCTGATTACTGAATAGTGAAAACTATTTAGCTACTACATGGGTTGCCTATAACATCCAAATAAGCAAACAATGTGCTTCAGAAAAATGTGTCAAAGGTAATTTGTGGTGTGATATTTTTACTGTTTTTATTAGATTTAAGTAGACTAGGGCGGAAAATAAAATGTATGAGTGCAGGTGTACTTAACAGTAATAAAAGTTAGTAAATCTTAATTATTTTCGTGTGTGTATTTCTTGAAATTCTTATTTTCCTTACATTATAAAGTAGTTTTCACTTGCTGTGGACTAATTTAAGCAGAAAATGCCATGCAGAATCATCCACCAGCTGCTGCATTGTTGGACCTGACATCTTTTGGCGTGTTATCCCTGTCTTTTTACTTTCTGATCTCCTGTTTTGATGGTATGCTGGACTTCGTTTTTGCTGGTTTAGTGTCTCTGCACACTTTTTCACTGCTATTCAGTGCTAAAGTGCGAGTGCTCATACTGTAAAATTGTGTTATGATTGGTTTTCCATGATTAGCATATTTGATTTACTACTAAGTCCCTAGTACAGTGCACTGTGTGTGGCCTGGGCCTGTAAATCAAATGCTACTAGTGGCCTGCAGCACTGTTTGTGCCACCCACACAAGTAGCCTTTCAAAGTTGTCTCAGACCTGCCACGTCAGTGTCTGTCCGCAATTTTTACTGCCATGTCGACCTGGCAAGTGCACCCACTTGCCAGGTCCTAACCTTCCCTCTTACTACATGTAAGACAACCATAAGGTAGGCCCAAGGTACCCCCAGGGGCAGGGTGCCGTGTGTGTGAAATGTAGGACATGTACTTGTGTGTTTTACATGGCCTGATAGAGAAATATTGCCAATTTCATTTTCACTATTGCAAGGACTAGTTCTACCGTAGGCTAACATTGGAGCTGCCTTGTAACATTTTTACAAGTGTAACTTTCCATTGGGAACAGCTGGAGATGTGGAGTTTAGGCTCTCTGAACTCAGAATTTAATAACACACATTTTAGTGAAGGTGTTTTTTTAATTGTATGTTTGAAAATTCCACATTTAGAAAGTGGGTGCTTTCTTGTTTAACCATCTTGTGTGTCTCTGCCTGTTTGTGTATTCACCATCTGGTTTTGGAGTGACAGGAGCTGGAGATGTGCATTTACTCTAGACAGACACCAGGGGGGTTGAGGTGTGTCCTGCCTTTACTGGGTGACTCATAGACAGGCTGAATAGACCTTTCTGCATTTAGAGTAGTGGGAGGAGTTTTCACTAGCACTTGAATAGGCTGTGTCTGCTCTGCACAATGCTGTCCCCACCTCCTGTAGTGAAGCTGTACCAGGGAGGACAGAACTGGTTTTTACTGAGCCAATAGACTTTCTGCCCAAATATCTAAGAGAAAAGTGGTATAAATATTGGGGCCCTGACCCCAGAACTTTAGAACACTTTTGGATTAAGGACCCTGCCAAGAAGAAGAGCTGGAAGAGCTACGAGGAGTACTCCCCCTTCGCTGTTTGTTGCTTTGTTGGATTGGCCTGCAGTTGCTGCTTCTGTCTGGGCAGTGAAAGAACTGGACTGAACTTTCTTTGAATGGTGCTGTTAAAAGTTTCTCCATGGGCTTAAAGTAGAGCTTGCCTCTTGTTGGAAGTCTCAGACACACCAAAGACTTCACCATTCTATGGGTACCTGCATCTGGAACTACGCGTTTCCGCTGCCACAGAGGAAAAGAGCAACCCGATGCCGTCGATGATGCTGCCGCCAGCCCGTGACCTGTTGGCACCGCAGAGAGCACAGTCCCGCTTAGCACTGCAACCCTGGTCTCACCGATGCTGCCGCCACTGAGCTGCTGCTTGCACTGTGACCTGAGGGCACAGCACTTCGCACCGCCTCGCTTCGCATCGCCACCCTGGTATCCCCGATGACGACGCTCTGCGCCGACATCGACGCTGCTGCTTGCACTGTGGCCTGAGGGCACCGCTCATACGTTACTCGACACACCGCCCCGTCCCACACCCCAGCCTTGGCCCACTGTTGCCAGCGCCATCGACTCCCGATCGTCTACAGACGACAGCGCTTCAGCAACGATGACACCGCTGCTTGCACCATAACCTGCCAGCAGCACAACAAGCACCACCCCACATCGCAGCCCTGGTCTCACCGATGCCGCTGGATGCCGTCACCTGGCCATTGCCTGCCCCGCAACCTGAGGAGACCGCACGGCTCACCACTCCACTTCGCACCTCAGCCCCAAAGCCTGCTGATGCCAGCGCTCCTGACTTCAACCTCACGGAGTTCGATCTGCAATGCGTGTGACTTCAAGGACCCAACGACTCCTGCACCGACCTCCGGAACCGAAGCCTGCCGACGCCGGCTCTTTGGAGCTCATCGCAAGGTCTACAACTCCCTGCATTTCCAAGGTACTGTTTGTGGGTCTTCCCGACACAGTAGCTGGCCCGCGACCTCGTGGTCGGCCTGAACTGTTGTATTTCTTTGTTCACAACGCGGTGGTAGCCCTGGACGGAGCTATTGACTTCAAGGAACTGTATTTAAAGTCTGTTTTTGCTTTATTTGTATCTTGATATCTGTATGTTGGATTTTGATCATTTTGGTCTTGTTTTACACAGATAAATATTGGCTATTTTTCTAAAACTGGTGTGGTGCCCTTTTGTAGTGTTTTCACTGTATTACTGTGTGTTATGTGCAAATGCTTTACACATTGCCTCTGAGATAAGCCTGACTGCTTGTGCCAAGCTACCAAGGGGGTGAGCAGGGGTTATTTTAGAAGTGTAATCCCCTTACCCTGACTAGAAGGAAGGGTCCCTACTTGGTCAAGGTGCACACCTCTGCCAACTAGAGACCCCCATTTTTAACATACATGATTTGAGATTGCAAAAAAATTATGTTTCTTGCTCAAAGCGGAACCTAAAAACACACAGCACACTTGGTGCATGCAATACCATGGCAAGCAAACTGGAAAAGCTAGCTAGTCCAGTTTCAAATGCTCATTGCTGTATACAAATATTAATTAGGTAATAAAGAGGTGAAAATATTTGTATAAAATATTAATGACCTCAACTGATTATCTGAGGAAGGAGTTTCACACTTGCAAACGTTTTACATCTGGAAAGTGGGAGATTTCGAAAAAATTGGGGGAATGCATTTTTCCCATTGACATACATTGAAACAGAGGCCATTTTTCGATGAGAGGCAGGCAAAATAAATCAATTTTTGCTTCAAAAGTCGGGGGTCTCCCACCTGAATCAAGTCTGTTGGCTTGTATGGGCCTTTGCCTGCAATATTGCAAAATACTTATGCCCAGGTGTTACCAGCCAGGGCATAAATAAGCGATGGACTCTGCCTGTCCCAGGAAACCACCCTCAGGTGAGCAATCTACATGGGTGATCAGTATAGATTTGGGAAGAGGTTATCCCCATGAGGAGAGATAGAGCGTGCCCTCATGTCCCTTAGTTGGGAGGTGGACCCTGAAGGTAATCTGGAGATTCTGGAGGGTAGTAGTAAGTAAGTAAGTAATGTTATTTTGCATGTTAATTTAAACCATTGCAATACAACCAAGTTGAAAAAGTAGGATAAAATGAATAAAATACAATTAAACTAACCATATGATAAAACGCATTGAGCAGAAGGTTCTTAACGAGGGGCCGTTTTGTTAGTGTTCAGACTCTATCTTGCATAGTAGAGAGTGCATAAGTGCAGTGCATTAATAAGAAGAGGCTAAATATTTCCCTTTGTCCTGTCCATGGAGGGGTTTAAATTTAGAGGTTGGGTCACGGGGAATAAAGTTAGGTGGTTGCGAGCCCAGGTGTAGATTATAGATTAGAGGTTGCTCACCTTCGTAGCAGCTATGCCTGCTGCTGGTAGAGTGTATTTGCTGGCTCTTGGCATTTTCTTTTCTAGCAGTGCAAGGAATTTTACCAGCCTGCAGTTGAGCTGTGGATCCTTTTGCGTTGAAGCAGGCCATCACTGCCTGTCTCCCATGTGGTCCCCACTTGAGTTGAACTAAGTTTTGAGAAGTCGGATCCATTCGTCCTTCAGTTCGCTGCAGATGCAGAGGAGATGCGTGAGGTCTTCCGCTGCTAAGCCGCATAATCAACACCAATTAGAGAATTGTACCCTTTGCCATGGCGGTAGATGCAGAGTTGAGGGGAGTATCCCTAGACGGTGTTTTAAAACATTTTCCTTTGCCTTTATTAAGTAGCCTAGACTGAAGTATTTTTGAGGAGTAAGTGAACGGTAGCTGTTGATTGTCTCCAGGCATGGATGTGGCTTGAGAAAGTGGCTTTGTCTTCTACAAGTCAGGGGCTTTTTATTGATTTCAAATTAGGTTTTTGAAGACGGCATGACTGGTTGGAACGTCCCAAGCCGGAGACAACCCAGTGTTTCAAAGAGATTCTTGAAGAAAGTTTCTGGCAGGCAATGTGCTTCGATTCTGCAGCTCTTGCCATAAAAGATGATTCAGGGTGATGGCAGCTGTGTTCCTGATCTTGTGCCAGCAGACAATGAATGAACCTTGACGTGCCAAGGACAGTTTCGTTAGGCCGAACTCTAACCGAATCTGTGCCGCTGAAGAGTAGTTTGGAATGCTGAATATGAGTCTGTAAGCCTTAACAAGTGTATTGTCTAGAGTCTTAGCGTCTCTGCCTCTCAGGACTTGACTTCAATAGGTGATAGCTGGTAGTATTTTTAATTAAACTACCTGGAGGACAGGTGTCAGTATCGGGCCTGTCAATTTCAATTTGAGGTTTCTCAGCATCACTGCCAGTGCCATCTTTTTTCTTTTGATTGCTTCCTTCTGTATGGCGAACTCCCCCCCTTGTCAATTTCTGTGCCTAGGTACTTGTAGTTTGTTGTGGTTTGGATCCGTCTAGTCTATTCTTCTTGCCACCGTTGATGGTCATCGTTTTTGTTTTCTTGAGATTTATTTCCAGGAGGTTCTCCATTGCTTAAGCCTTCATTGCGTTGAGGAGATGTTGCATGCCCACCTGTGTGTGGCTCACCAGGACCACATCATCCGCATATATAAAAATAAAATAGCGTTGTTCCCCCCCGCCTAGAGGCATGCGAATTGCTAGAGTTGAGAAACTGCCTCAGTTCCGCCATGTAGAGGTTGAATAGTGTGAGGGCAAGCACACACCCTTGTTTTAATCCTTTAAGGCTGGCACTCGCTTTGAGATGTGTTGGCCCTCACCAAGTTTCACCTGCACCCAGGTGTCTGTGTGGAAGATGATCAGTATGTCCCACAGCGGCCACGGGACATTCCAGTCAGCCAGTTTCCTCCAAAGCCTAGCACCGTCTATGTTATCAAAGGCTGCTCTGAAGTCTATGAAGCAGAGGTGGAGAAGCTGCTTAGTGCTTTTTGCTGCGTCTATGAGCTTTGACATGGCCAGGATGTTGATAGTTGTGCACGTATGTTTGGAGAAACCAGTTTGGTTGAGTGGAATGATGGAATTTGCTGATGCCCAAGCTTGAAGTTCCTCTAATAGGGTGCCTGCAAAGTACTTTGACTCATTGTCGATCAGGGCGACCTTCCAGGAGGCAGGCTGGGAGTTTCCCCAGAGTTTTCATTTCTCCAGAGTTCTGACCTCCCGGAAAAGAGGGTCAATGGTCTCTGCCCAATAGTCCCTGACCTGCTTGAAGAGGGCCGGCGGAATCCCGTTAGGTCCAGGTGTCCCCTCTCTCCTGCCTTTAGCGATTTGTCTCTTGATGGCCATGATATGAGTGGCTTCGGAGGAATGTCTCCTGTGGCCTATGGTCACTGTCTCCTTTGTCCCCTGGCAGTTTGGTCTGGACTGTTCCCATGAGGCACAGGGTCAAGACTGATTTGCATATACCTGTGTCTGAACTGGGGTGGCAAAGTGAGCGAAAGAATGATGATGGATTCAACCCAGATCTGTGACTGGGGGTGAGTGTTTGAAAAGTTTCAGCACTCCGTCCATCATCTCCTTATGTTTGCTTTGTTCGCCCTAAGTTGGCTGGGTATGCCCAGATGTGGGTCCATTGCTCACTTTGCCACTGGATTCAAGCTGGCCTGGCTGATGGGGGCTGTTAGCCCGAAACCGGTCCCAGGATGCTTGATTCCGGTCCAGGGAAGGCATGGCTTGGCATTTCGGTCTGGAGTGTTCCCATGAGGCACAGGGTCAAGACTGATTTGCATATAGCTGTGTCTGAACTGGGGTGGCAAAGTGAGCTAAAGAATAATGATGGATTCAACCCAGATCTGTGACTGGGGGTGAGTGTTTGAAAAGTTTCAGCACTCCGTCCATCATCTCCTTGTGTTTGCTTTGTTCGCCCTAAGTTGGCAGGGTATGCCCAGACGTGGGTCACTTGCTCACTTTGCCACTGGATTCAAGCTGGCCTTGCTGATGAGGGCTGTTAGCCCGATTCCGGTCCAGGGAAGATATGGCTTGGCAGTTCGGTCTGGACTGTTCCCATGAGGCAGAGGGTCAAGACTGATTTGCATATAGCTGTGTCTGAACTGGGGTGGCAAAGTGAGCTAAAGAATGATGATGGATTCAACCCAGATCTGTGACTGGGGGTGAGTGTTTGAAAAGTTTCAGCACTCCGTCCATCATCTCCTTGTGTTTGCTTTGTTCGTCCTAAGTTGGCAGGGTATTTCCAGATGTGGGTCCCTTGCTCACTTTGCCACTGGATTCAAGCTAGCCTGGCTGATGAGGGCTGTTAGCCCGAAACCGGTCCCGGGATGCTTGATTCCGGTCCAGGGAAGACATGGCTTGGCAGTTCGGTCTGGACTGTTCCCATGAGGCACAGGGTCAAGACTGATTTGCATATGGCTGTGTCTGAACTGGGATGGCAAAGTGAGCTAAAGAATGATGATGGATTCAACCCAGATCTGTGACTGGGGTTGAGTGTTTGAAAAGTTTCAGCACTCCGTCCATCATCTCCTTGTGTTTGCTTTGTTTGCCCTAAGTTGGCAGGGTATGCCCCGACGTGGGTCCCTTGCTCACTTTGCCACTGGATTCAAGCTAGCCTGGCTGATGAGGGCTGTTAGCCCGAAACCGGTCCCAGGATGCTTGATTCCAGTCCAGGGAAGACATGGCTTGGCAGTTCAGTCTGGACTGTTCCCATGAAGCACAGGGTCAAGACTGATTTGCATATAGCTGTGTCTGAACTGGGGTGGCAAAGTGAGCTAAAGAATGATGATGGATTCAACCCAGATCTGTGACTGGGGGTGAGTGTTAGAAAAGGTTCAGCACTCCGTCCATCATCTCCTTGTGTTTGCTTTGTTTGCCCTAAGTTGGCAGGGTATGCCCAGACGTGGGTCCCTTGCTCACTTTGCCACTGGATTCAAGCTAGCCTGGCTGATGAGGGCTGTTAGCCCGAAACCAGTCCCAGGATGCTTGATTCTGGTCCAGGGATGACATGGCTTGGCAGTTCGGTCTGGACTGTTCCCATGAGGCACAGGGTCAAGACTGATTTGCATATAGCTGTGTCTGAACTGGGGTGGCAAAGTGAGCTAAAGAATGATGATGGATTTAACCCAGATCTGTGGCTGGGGTGAGTGTTTGAAAAGTTTCAGCACTCTGTCCATCATCTCCTTGTGTTTCCTTTGTCCCCTACGCGGAATGTAGCAACTCAGTGGAATAGTTAAAGCGAGATGAACATATAGTCTAATGCTGAGCAGGTGGACACAGAGTAGAAAGAAGCCGCTGGATGGGAGTCCTCCGGGAATCTTCCGTTTAGCACCCTGAGGTTGATGTGTTCCAGGTCTTCCAGCTAGCGTCTAGCTATTTTGCTTGTTCTGCCCTAGAGACTCCTGCTTTATTCTGGGATATTCCAGGTGAGGACTGTCCTTTCACATCGTCTTCCTCCGAGGAGCCCAAGAGCTGTAGGTTCATATCCCCAGAGAGAATGAGGTTAGGGGTGTTCTGATTGCTTATGTGTGCCACAAGCTGATCCACAAGGCGTTCCAAGTCTTGTTTTCTGCGCTTCAGGTGTATGTAAGTGTTGAAAATTATTACCTCCCCCCTGTGCCCATCTAATGTACAGCTGATCTTGACTGCTATGATGGCTGCTGAAAGAGATGGGACTATGTCTGCCTTGGTTGTGCAGGATAGTGACACATAAGTTGCCAGGCCCCCGATGGGAGGCTAGGTTGTGAACACTTGACTGCTTGTGTGAAAAAGCGCATGAAGCCCTCTAATTGGGGCGGGTCAGCTAGCCATGTTTCCTGAAACAGGATTATATCAAAAGATTTGATATAGCGCAAAAAGTTGGGATCCATGGCTTTGCTTGCCAATCCGCTGACATTCCATGCGCACAAGCAGAGGGTGGGTTTGGTCTTCCAGAGTGGTGCTGCCTAGTGTGCTTCTTGTCATTAGGTGTGTGTAGCGCCGTTTATAGTTCTGGATATCCACCTGAGATCCGAGTGCCGATTTGAAGTCGGGGGTGAGTCGGGGGTGAGTGCTGCGGTCGGAATTGCCTGTCGTTGAGCGCCCACCTCCGTGTGGGCGACTCCCCCTAGACTCCCCCAAGGACTGAGCTGATGGTTTTTGCTACAGTGTGGGTTTTGTGTCCTACATTGGGAAGCAGTGGAAATGGGTAGCCTATATTGTGGTGGAGATTGATGTTCATGCCCCACGCCTTGAATCTTTGTTGCTTCGAGAGCACTTTTAGGGCAATTGATGCTGATTTCCAGATGGTCCTGGTGACTTCACGAGCGGAGGTGATTTCTGGTTTAATAAACTCGATTCCGAGCAAGTCCGTTGACCTTATGTCGGCGAGGGTTGGAATAGTTGCCATCAGTAGAATGTTGCCCCTATTTAGCACATCGCAATTTCCTCTTGACTTATACTCAGGCTTGAAAAGTAGGATGCAGGAATTGCCTGCGAGTTGGAGGCCAGGGGTTCTGTGTGACCCTGCCCCCTCAGTTGCTCAGTGATTGGGCTAGGCCCTGTAGGTGGAAATAGTTCCCATTCAGTTGCAATGTTTTCCCCTGCCGGTAGGATGTGCTGGTTGGCTTTCGGGAGCCCGGCGCCAGCTAACATCTGTGCTGACAACACTTGAAGGAAGTCCCCATGTGTTCCCGGGCAATATGCAGGGGCCTAAGCCTGAGATTGAGATGCCTTCTGTTGAAGTAGGATAGCAGGTGCACGCTCCCTGAGGCTCACTGCTTAGCATAGCCTCTGTTCTGGTTGTTCCTCTGGCTACTATCTGGTTCCTTTCTGGGATCCCCTCCTGTGTTGGTTGGTTTTGGAGAGATGCCAGGACTGTTGTCGTGCCGCAGGGCATGGAAGAGCTGTCAGTGCTCCCTGAAGAGTGACTCGTGGGAATCAAGTGACCCTTATGGATAGGTGTGGGGATATTTTGTTCCTTGGGTAAGTCAGTTTCAGCTTCTTCCAGTGTGTCAGCCCTCCCAGGGTAATGGCTGGGAGAAAAAGATTCCATTTGGGTGGACTTGGGGGGAGGTTATCCCCATGAGTAGAGATAGAGCATGCCCTCATGCCCCTTAGTTGGAAGGCGGACCCATAAGGTAATCTGGAGATCCTGAAGGGGGTAGTAATCACTTCAAGGAGGTCACAGTGAATGTGGTCCATGTCACTGTCCTGAAGGATACCTGTGCCAGCCAGACCATGGTGGTAGCCAGGCTGGTTTTCCCAGAACAATAACTGCCAGGGCAGGTATGTAGGGTAAACCAGTCCCATGGACAGACTTCTTCTGCCCTACGGCCCTGGTATCCTTTGAATTGGAGAGGGTAAAGGCTCAGAGGAGTGTAATTGTCAGTCCACAGTTGCCCATTAATTGCATCCCTGGCAATGCATATCCACTGGTGAGGAAAGAGCTAGGTGGGATGGCCGCCCAGAGCGCCTCAAGAACGTAGATTTCTGGGATACTGTCTGCAGAGACTAAGAAGTAGAAAGTGGAGGCCATCAACAGTGGGAGACCAGTGGGTCAGGGGTTACCTGCTCTGACAGAAGAGCTCCCCAATACTGACCCTGGCGAGGCCACTTCTGACCTGGAGGTGCTGCCTGTGCTGTCACAAGGCCTGAAGACTGTAGATCTACACCAGGTAGACCCCTAAATGACCCAGGCAAAGTGTGTCACCCTTGAGGAGGGCAGTGCCTCTCCCCCCCAAAAGTCCAGGACTGCCAGGCACCTGTATAGTCTCAGAGTACAGAACCTCTAGAGCCGGTAAGGGACCCCTTCCCATCCTCATGGCTGGAAGTGAGGCCTACCCCAGACCCCAGATTGGGGACAGATGTCTGACCCAGGGGCAGAATGGGCCACATCACCTTGTTGGCCATGGCGGTACTATCTGCATACTGGCATACATCCGTGAGCAAACTAAATTTAGAAGCCTTACAGATGAGGTTTGCAGCAGAGGAGAAAGGTTCTCTATGGACTGGGTCAGGGGCCCAGGAGGATGTTGACAGAGAGGTACATTTTAGGCTCAGAGGAGCATAGAGCAGACAAGCGCCACTGCAAAATAGGTGAATTGTCCTTGTTCTATCCCCTGAGCAGGGAAGTCCCTTAAGGTATTGATTAGTGTACTCTAGCTCCTGGCTGTGTTCGAAATTTGACCTTTCTGCAGGGTCACCCTACATGTTTGCCTAGTTACTAAACCCTATTTTTGCCAACTGTAGAACACTGTCAACTGTAACCCTGCTAACCAGTGTTAAAGTATCTGTGCTTATTCCAATTACAACATGATGAAATTTGCATACCCCTGACTGGCATATTTAAGTTACCAATAGGTCCATAGTATATGGCACAAAGTGTGCCCAGGACCTGTAAGTTAAATGCCACAAGTGGACTGCAGTGCACATTCTGCCATCCATGACAGTGACAATGCAAACATGACTGCATGCCTGCCGTGTGTAGCTTGGCTGTGCAGTTTTAAACCTGCAACTTTGCCCTGTCAAAACAACTGTTTTGCTACTCTGACAAGCATTATCATACTATGTTTTCTCAGCTTTATTCCCTTTCCCTGTACTCTTGCATTTTTCCCTAAACCCTTTTTTGCATGTTTAATGCGGCAGCTTATAGGTAAGTGACTTAGAACTGATTTGCATTGACTTCTGACACAGACTCTTACACACACATGCTCACACTCTGTCTCGCTCACATACTTGATCTCAATGGTACTCATGTATATAACATTTGAAAAACATTTTTTACTTACTCTCAGCTCACATTTCACCTCTTTCTAACTGGGGCAACTGAAGCGCCAATGGCCCTTCAGACAGGCACTCCGCTCCCTCCGTAGTGAAGTGACTCTGATGAGGAGGATTGTGAGAACTGGCATAGCAGCACTGAAGAAGGAAACTTTGGGCCTGATTTAGATCTTTGAGGATCTGGTCCTGCTGTGGCTTTTCCATCAGATTCTCCGTCCGCCCACTAGGCGATCAGCCTGCAATATTTAGATGCTGGGGGATCGATGGATGAGAGTCCATCGGAGTGCGGCTGTCTCCTGCAGGTTTTTTGACCCACGTCAATGGCGCCATAGGCAAAAGCGTCTGTTGGAGGGAGTACAACCAGTATTTTTGCCATGCCAATCACGATGTACCTTCCCGTCGACGTAACTGTGGCGGGGATACCTACCTTTTCTCTTTTTTACACTTCCTTTTCTGTCATGGACCCGATTGTCCAAGTCCTGCCTTTGCTGCTGCTACTTGACCACAAAGCAGATCAACACTTTTGTCACTGGAATCGAAGGTAAGCTTCTTTTTTACTTGTTACATTTTGAATTGTCCAGTTTGCTCTGGACTCGTGCATTTTTAAATCTCTCTTACATATCAATGTGCAATGCACAATGCATATATGTGTAATGTAGTCGTTTAAGAAATTTAAAGAAATACACCTGTATAAATGTATTGTATTTTTAAATTTGGTGCAAGCAGCCTTCATGATAATGGACACTTACACAAAAATTGACATCAATCAACAAATCAAAAAGTGACCATACAGGTGTGTTTAATTTTATTTTTGTAAACTACAAAATCATAAACACGTGCATTAAACATTATTGGATAATTGAGATGTAACATAATGTAGAAATTGCACTAGACAAGGTGTAACTTTTGTTTTTAAATATCTGTAAAATCAATGTTGGTATAAACTTCAATCAGTTAATATATTTATTAATGTAACATTTCCCTTGTCGAGTGCATTTCCTATATTTTATAAAATTTCATTTGTCTTGTTATTTTTTAAGGTGTAATGCCCACATGCTTATTTTTATCACTCATCAAGTTCAAATAAAAACACCTGTATTAACACTTTAAAAAAAACAATTAAATCTATTTGTTGGTGTAAGTGCCCAATATCATGATGAATGTTTGCACCAAAATGTAAATGTCCATCACATTGTATTTTAACTAGTGTATGGACTTTATAAATTAAACATTTAAAAAATATATATTGTATTTCCTGACATAATTGTAAGTAAAAATATGAACTTCACATTTTAATCATTAACATTTCTAGGAATCAAAGAATTGTAAATGCAAAATAATGTCAGGACAAACTTGGTGAAATGAAAATATATAACAAATGAGATACTTCTCTCATAAAGTTATCTTTATTATAAAACATAAAACAGTAACAAAAAGGCTTACTCTGCACAACAGGCTGTTGTACTGTTGCCCCATAACTTGCCTCCTATAAAACTGCCAGGGAGTAATCTCCTCAGGAAGGGGCATTGTTAGGCCAAGCGGTCTCCGACTGGCTGGGACACATCGAAGCCAGTCAGAATCCACCGTTCTAGATGAGATGAGTACGTGACACGTGTCTGATAACCTGTGCTCACCCTTGGGTAGCTTGGCACTGAGCAGTCAGGCTTATCCTCACGGGCAAAGTGTAAAGTATTGGCACAACACCACCCTCGTAACACACTGCGCACACTCCCAGAAAGACTCCACATGGTATGTATAAAACAGTGGTCTTTGTATTACACACACATTGAAATCAAAACGATATATAAATTGAATATATACTTTACATTTATATGCAATTGTCGAACTTTCACATTAGCAGCAGAACTGCATTAACATTTATGTCCTGACACTAAAGCAGGAGCTGTATGGCCTGAGCCAGGGTCAGGGCTAGGTGAAGACCCAGGCCTTCAGTTTCTTGTGGAATTCAAGAGCTAGGTCGGAGCCTCTGATGTGCAGGTGGAAGTTAATGCGGTTGTTGAGGTACATGGAGCCAATGTTATGTAAGGCTTTGTATGTGTGCGTAAGGAGTTTGAAGTGCGCTTATGTGTGGATTGGGAGCCAATGAAGCTCTTTGAGATACAGAGCGGTGCAGGGTTGGAGATGAAGGGTGAGCCAGGCCATTGAGTTTTGTGTGGTCTGGAGTCCTCTGGTCAGTTGACCGTTGTTTCTACTATAGAGTGTGTTGTCATAGTCCAGCTTACTGGTGTTCAGGGCTTGGGTGACGGTTCTGTGAGTGTTGGTGGGGAGACATTTGATGATCTTCTTGAGCATCTTGAGTCTGTGGAAACAGGAGACAGAGACTTCGTTCATCTGGCAGGTCATGGTGAGTTAGTTGTCGGGAGTGGTGAGGGTCCGAGTTTGGTAGGCCACCAGTTGAGTCTCAAAGCGAGGTGTATTTGCCGAATATTATTATTCCATCTTGTCTGTGTTGAGGTTGACGCACTTGGTTTTCATCCATCTTGTGACTTTGTCATGCAGGCAGAGAAATTGGTTTGGGTGTTTAGTGTCTTGTCGAAGAGGGAGAGTATGAAGTGGTTGTCAGTGTAGGATATGTTGGGGGGCATGGCCTGCAGGGGCAACATGGCGGACGCGTCTTGATTTCACTCCGCCACATATCCCCTTAATCTGCTACATTTCTCCTATTAAGCGTCGCATCCACAGGGAAAAGCTGTGGCGGATCGCTTGGCGAACCATCCAGGAGTCCGGCGGAACATTGGAAATTGCCTGAAACCAGACAGTTGGGGTGCCGGAGTCAGGAGTCAGGCCTGGACACGACGTGCGAGATTTTGAGGGAGCCTACTGCGTACACAGTGAGCGACTGCAGCTGCTGTAGTGAGGGTGGATGGTATATGCCGAGCCGTCCTTGATCATCACAACGCAGGGAGGTCACATGCAGTGCTGCCGGAGCTGAAAGGAGCCTGGAGGCACTGGGAATTATAGAACCAGGCACGGCCCCGGGGGCGGCTCAGGCATGGGCCTACCTGTAAGTACAGTGGGCGTAACGGCTGCAGTGGCGTGTGCTGGATCGGAGTGTCGGAGCGGCTGTAGCCGCCACTGAGGAGGCCCCATGTCGCCGCTGCCTCCTGATGCAGATTACTGTGCCTGAAATATGCAATGAGTGGCCGGCTCAGAGGAAGAAACGGACGGCGGGACCTAGTACGAAGGTCTGGTAGGCCAATCTGTCACCATTGTGCTGTAGCAGCCCGCGGCTGCGATTGAATCCTTTTGGTGATAGATGCGCCGAAACGAGAGGCGCTGCCCGGTGTGGAAGGACAATGCGGCGCAACGAGAGAGACTCTGCGAACCGCTAACACCCCCGAAATAGGATTGGTTGCCGCTGAGGAACCCTGAGGTGTGGCGCAGCCTCATGGCAGGGGGAGCAGCAAGTGCTTGAAACTCAGCGATAGCTGGGGACACAGGTCAAGAAGATCCCGCTGACCATGCAAGGCCCTGTCACAGCGACAGTATTTTGGACGAAGGCCTGGGTAACGTGGATGCAGCCATTGCGGTCCCCTGGGTGGGACCCGCCCAAGGCAGTGTGTAGGGCTGGGTGGCGCACAAACACACCGACAGCTCACTACGGGACAATAAGGAAACGTATCTGTGCCACTAGCTCTCCTCGCTCTGTGAGTTTCTGAATAAGATTGGGCCCAGGGAGGGAGTTGTTGGTGAGGGCCTCGGTATGCTGAACAGTGAGGTGCCTGGAGGAATAGTGGCGCTGAGGAGCTTATGGCGTCAGACATTGGCTCGCTGAAGAGGTACGATTGACCAGGCATGCTCTGGTCGGGTGTCCCATGGGGGGACCGCACTGAGACTGCCTCACCGGTGGTGGAAGATCGCATTGCCCACGCTACCGCCGTTGCCTTCTTGTAGAGCGAAGGTAGAGGAATTGGACAAGAAGTTCCATTGGGGTCGCCTAGTACCCTGTGGCGGAGATAGGCTTCTACAACTAACCGAACCAGGGTGATAAATAATGAAGAGCGGAACTGGCATATAGCACTGTCTGAGATTGCGCACCTACTTGAGGGCATAATACCAGGCACCGTGCTATTTATCCATAGGGCGCCATCTGTTCCTGTTACCCACATTCAGATAATAGAGACCTGGAGTATTTGATAGCACAGATGGGGCGCACTAGGGGCACTGGGTCGAGGGTCTCCTCGCAGACTGCAGGCCCGATGGACACAGATCAAATGCAGTCATCACTGCAACAGGAATCTCCAGATGATCGCTTTGACGCCATCCTGAGTGCTATAGAAGGATCCAGGGAATCGGTGGAATCTAAAATTGATAAAGATGCGCCGGATCTCACTCTGTTAAACGCGGATCACCGGGAACTCTGTGAGAGAGTTGTCACGGTGGAACATAATATCACAGAACTGAAACCAGTGACTGACTTTCTGGAGCAGCAGCAAAACGCACGTGAAGCGTGCATACGATATTTAGAAGAATGAGTGTAGGATGCGGAGGGCCGATCCAGGAGGAACAACATACGCCTGATTGGATTGCCAGAAGGGGCAGAGGGCCAGGATGCAGTCGGCTTTTTGGAACAATGGATTAAAAATATTCTACCTTCCTCCCTATTCTCCCCATTTTTTATCATAGAACGAGCGCATCATGTCCCAGGCAGGAGACCGGCACCAGACGCAGGGGCACGGCCACTCATTAGGTCGAGCCTACATCGCTTGCGCTGTCAGGCGATCTGTTGTAGGGACTTTGTGGAGTCTGACTCCTCCCACCGCTTTTGATTGGCTTTTGAGGGTGCCATTAAAAAATGATAGCCTGCAAATGGCTAACAGCTGCTGCATGTTCCACCTTTTCTCTCAAGCTAACTCCCATGGAGTATTGCCTCGGGAACGAGCAGCAGGGCGCACGCTGCAGCAGCGCATGTGAAGCCGGCCTTCATGCCCCTTGCCCGGGAAGGAGCGCTGGGCTAGCAGCTGCTGTGTGGCTCAGCCCCCGACTAGCGTACATAGGTCTCTCGTGGGCTCTAAATTGCTTCAGAAGCCCTTGATCTTGAATGCCTCGGCAGCCCCCGCTCCAAGGGGCACTCAGCACAGTGCTGCAGTCCTCCAGATCGGTGTGCACCTCTCCAGATGTGTGCACACAGCAGCCCAGCAGTGCTCTGGCCGTGCTGCCTTCGGCTTCGTGCACACTGTAGCACTGATCCCGCGCTCTCCCTCAGCTCTCTGCCACCTCCCTCCTCACCTGTGTCTGACAGCACCGCCACCCCTCCCATTGGACAACCCGGCTGGGAAGGAGTTAAAGCCACCAGGACCTGCAAGTTCAGTGAGGGGAGGACAGAGGGGGTGGGTGGGAGAGCGGGCGGGGGGCTATTAACTCCCTCCGGGCACCGTTAATTCTCGCTGGCCAGCTAAAAACTCTTTCTGGCTCGGTGTGAGCCACTTCCGTGCCCAGATAATGCCAGCTGACTATAGAAAAGCCCTTCAGTCCGTGCAGGGTCAGTGTGCCACACGCACCCTGTGGTGCCCTCTTGTGCCGGCTATCTCCATGGCACGGCTGCGTCCTGCAGGCCACATCTTAAACTGCCACCAGCATTTAGCAAGTTTTCTGAAGGCCAAAAAGCGACCCATGCAATAATGTTTAGCTTCTTCGCTTCCTGTAAGGCGACCGAAGAGCGTCGGAAAACCGCAGCTTTAAAGAGTTTACAGGGAAGCGTGTGAGTGGAAATAAAAATAACTTTCCAGGACGAAACCTCGCAGGTTACATACGATAGAAAAACCCTCCTCTATTTCTTCTTGGCTTCATGTTTTTACCGCTGTGCGCAGCTAGGAAACATGGGAAGGCGTAGCGTCTAGTCAGTTCATTGCCTAACGTAGAAATCCTTGCTTTGTAGGAAAATATTTTAAGTATGTATTTAAATGGTGTTTGATATTAGTATTCTATAGCGCGCCGTGCCACTGGTGTAGCATCACAGCGCTTATGTTTAATTCTGGGCTTCCGAATGTTTTGAAACATTAACTGACGTCATTAATTAACCCACTTGTGGCGGATCCTCCCATACCTTCCAGTGATGACTGGCGTTCATAGGGGCATATTCACAAGGACTTATCGCCAAGTTATCGGCACTTTAGCGCATCAAAAGTGGAGATAGATTTATCGCCCCATTCACAAGCGGGTGCAAACTGCAGACATTGCCAGTATTCCCGCGATAACTGCCGCAAAATTTATCTCCACGGGTGACACCACCAACTAACCCTAATGAGATGCAGAGTAGGCGTTCCCGTGCAAAAACACACGAAAACACCATTACCCCACTTTCACAACGAACTGCCAGATCTGCGATGCGAACCAAAAACAGGCGATAAGCCGCGGTAGCAGCAGGGATTTAACACCTGCCTTCTGCTGGTGTTAAGCAGGACGACTACCTGCAGTATGAAAGGGAGCCCAGGCCAGAGCCACATCTGAAGACCCACAGATGCCATGGAGACAATGATCATGCAGCTCGGAGACCCAAGAGGGCCACAACACCCACTGCCACCACTCCCAGGCCCCCCCGTGACCCCACCCCGGACAAACACATACCGTGCATGACACAAGAGCCACAAAAAGCGCATAATGTCGCACAGTGACAACAAGAAACACACATGTGTGGTCAGAAGAACGAGAAACAGTCACTCATCATTGAAGTAACAACCAAAAACGTTATTGAAACACAACACAAAACACCAATGAGGACGACTCCTGTCGTGTCCGTCCTGGACAATCTTGATGTCACAGCCTGGAAAATAAAGCACAAAATCAGAACGTGTGTCATGCGCACATCAAAGGAGCGAGACACAGAGAAAGAGAGAAGGAATGAAAGGCAGAGAGAGAAAAAGAGAGAGAAAGAAAGAAAGAAAGGGAGAGGGAGAAGGAGAGAGAGAAAGGAAGAGAGGGGGGAGAGAGAGAGAGAGAGAGAAGGAAAGGAAGGCAGAGAGAGAGAGAGAAGGAAAGGAAGGCAGAGAGAGAGAGAGAAGGAAAGGAAGGGAGAGAGAGAGGGAGGGGCTCTGCTGCCGCCGCGCACCCAGGCACCACTGTTCACCTGCTGCCACCGGTGTGTCTCCAACCACGTGCCGGCATACACTGCAAGCCACCAGGTCTGCAATCTGTAATCGAGGCCAGAGTCAATCATGGCAGAGTCCATCTCACTGCACATGGCAACAACGCCTGTCCGCCCCTGCGCACACATGCAGCTGCACCCTAGCCCCTCCCGCCGGCCAGCGCTGGCTGTCCGCCCTTGCGCACCCAGGCCCCACTGCTCACCTGCCGCCAACGGTGTCCCCCCCAGTGGGCACACCACGTGCCCGTGCAAGCTCCAGTCCCCGGCCCCGCGACCATGGCATGCTCCACATCATGCGGACCCGCACCATGGCCCAGCAGAAGCCCACACATGACGCTGAGTCCTGAGGCATCAATGGCAGAGACCACATCAGTGCACACGTCATCATCGCAGGCTGCACACCCGCTCAGCAATTCCGGTGCACCTAACCCTTTGCAACTCCAGTTAGCGCCACGTGGTGGTAGGCCCGTGATGGCCGCATGGCTCCGGGTGCCACTAACCCTGTGCAACCCCAGTCAGCGCCACGTGGTGGTAGGCCCATGACGGCCGCATGGCTCTGGGTGCCACTAACCCTGTGCAGCCCCAGTCAGCGCCACGTGGTGGTAGGCCCGTGACGGCCCCGTGGCTCCGGGTGCCACTAACCCTGTGCGCAACAACTCATGGGCCCTTTATGATTGAGAATCGTGGAACGTCCGTCATCCAGTCACCTCCGACAGTGGGGAATGTGACGTGGTCGACCCCTTACATTCGCGGGGTCACATGGCCTGTGACGCCTGTGCCGGATGGTTGTGGTGTGTGTGCAAACCTGCCCTCAGGGAGTGGCCATGACATGCTGACAACTAGACCAGCGACCTGCAGACCACTAGCATGTAAATCTGCGACATGTGGCTATGTGGCACCCCCCTCGGAGCGTAAGCGGAGTGGTCTGGCCTGGCGTATGCCGGACCAGCGCAGGGCTTGCAACAATGACTCTGGGGCTCTGGGCGTGGTTCAGTCCATGTCCGGACAAGGAAGTGACTGATGCGTGTGTCCCTGTTGTAGTGTCTACGGCACCCGGAACGCAATCGGCAATGTAGCACACTGTGACTGGAATCCCACTAGATGAACATCATTGACGTCAGGGGGAATCACTGTCCCTACATTCATCCACACATTCATACTTGAATGATAAAAGACATGACACAGCAGTGCGTTTCTGAATGTTTAATGCACATCCAGTGGAGTTTTGCAGCTGGAGCAATACAGGGCCCTGCCAACTCCACTTCACAATATGGGCCCGTGGAGGGCCAGCCAGAGTCGATCGGGGAATGACAAGTACAGAGGAAGAGGAAGAGTACAGTCCGCAGTCTGGTCGCCGTGTCATTGGTCACCAAACAGGATATGGCAGTCCATGTTGCGGTCCAAGGTGAGTGCAGCAGAGTGTATCAGGGGTCAGTGGAAGGTCATGGGGCCATGTGCGGCACCAAGCAGCAACAGGCCAGGCGGCGGAAATGAATGCTAGTGCCTCCTTCTGATCTCAATCCCATCCACGTCCTCGTCCTCGGATGTGTGCTCTGCCTCACCTGTGGGTGGTGCTGTTCCGGCTGCAGCACTGTGTGCCACTGACACATCAGGGGCCGGAGGTGGATTATCGGCCGCACTGTGTGGCAGTGACACATCAGGTGCCGGAGTGGAAATGTCTGCTGCACTGTGAGGCACTGACACACCAGGGGGCGGAGATGTGGATGGTGTAGGAGCAGCAGCATTCATCTGCGCCACGCCTTGTGGCAGCAATGCCATGATGAGGATCTGCAGAGCATGGTAGATCCCAGCTACATTTTGCTGATGTGCAGCGGTGGCTGCCATCCTTTCCGCCTCCATCCGCACCATGTCCTCCATGAGCCTCCGCATGTGTGCCAGCTCACGGCTGAGATCGCTGGGGCCACTCTGAGCGGACAGGTGTTCTTGTCTCCGAGTCATGACTCCAGCGATGTCAGCCAGGTCTCGTTCGAGACCATGGAGCGGCCTATGGATGTCCGTTAGGGACTGGAGGTGGTCCCTGATGGGACTTAGACACCCATGGATGGCGTCAAGTTTGGTAGCCATGAGGTCGAACCCCACCCGCACCTGCTCAGCCATCTCCCTCTGGCCCTCCAACACACTGCGTTGGAAGGCCATGTGTTGTTCGTGGGGGTCCTGGGAGACAGCCGGGGTTGTGGGTGCCTCCTGCTGGGTGGTTTGTGGAGTGGGTGGGGTCTCCTCGATGCAACTGGGCTGCCCTGATCCTGGAGGTGAGTTGCGGATGATGTCAATGATGTCTTGGAGGGCTTCGGTGTCGATGCTGGGGGTGTCCTCCTCATCATCAGTGAAGAGTGGCTGGGACTGCTCTGCAGGAGGTGTTGACGGTGCCTCTGCAATGTGAAGGGGAGATGCTGTGTTACAATGTGTCCACATGTATGTAGCCGCATGGCACATGTTCACGTTCAGACAGCATGGCAATGTACATTGTGACAGTCTGTAGATCAGGGCCATGATCCAGAGTCATTGTGGGTGTGCACTGTGCTCTGCTTGATTGTGCATGTGTGCCATTGTGGCCATCTCCCCCCGTACCCCCAGTACCTGGTGGTTACTCACCCTGTTGCTGTTGTGTTGTGTCATGTCGAGCAGTGTCCGCTCCCCCAACTCTTGCCACGGTCTCCACCCTGATGACTGTCGACACCAGCTCCTCCATGTCATCCAGCTCCAGCTATGGCGCTGGACTCCCACCTCCAGTCTGCATTGCTGCCTACTCGTTGCCTGCGAGTTTCTCCTTGGTTTTGCGCTTAATGTCAATCCATCGCCTCTTGACCTCGTCCATTGACCTCTTGTGCACTCCGACGGCATTCACCTTGTCCACGATGGACCGCCATATTCCATTTTTGGTGCCCAATGACACATTGGAGGTGACGAACAGTTCTTGATGGTGTTCCATCACCTCCGTGACCAGGATCCTATTCTCCTACGGACCGAACCGCGTCTTCCTCTTCTTCTTGTCCTTGCCCTTCCCTGTCCCCGAGATCCCAGGCTGGTCATCCGAGGTGCTTGTGGGGTTCCGCTCGTCCTCTGCGCCTGCTCCAGCTGCCTCCATGGTGCTTCGGTGTTGGTTATTTTGTGTTTTTGTGTTTTTTCTACTTTTGTAGTGATTTTCCCGCCTGCCGTGTGTGTATTGCAGGCCTGGCGCTGCTTATCGCTGATTTCCTCATCGCGGTTTGGGCCATCGCATGTTTTTTCGCATTGGGGTTTGTGTTTCTATCGCCGTCGCGGTGGTTGTATCACGGACATTGTCCGCGTTTTCGGGAACCTATCGCATGGTACTGCCGTGTTGTGAATTCCATGTTAAGACGGGGTTATTTTCCCGCGATAGACTGCGATGTGTAAAGTTGCGTTAAGCTTTTTTGGCGATGTTTAGCGCACGTTCTTGTGAATATACCCCATAGTGTTTACAATGCAATGCATCAATTTAGCTTCCACAGTGCAACTACATAATATATATAAATATTTTCAATTGCTCCTGCCTGGCTCTTTTTGGAGATTGTAAGTAATACGCTTGGTAGAGTTGCCCGCGGGCAGAGTGCCGGGGTTGGCACCGTGATGTGTCATCGAAGTGATCGTTGTAATTATCCCCCCCCCCAAAAAAAATAGCGTATATGGAAGGACGCACAATGTAATGGCTGATGTTGGTCATTTCTCATAATTTGCTTCCACCGTGGCACACGCACCCTCCAGGCAGTCATTAATGCCCGCACCTTAGTGTGTGTTCATGCTCAGACACTTTGCTGTTTCCCATTTTGGATAACACGCATGGAAACCGTTCTTTATGCAATTGGGGAATTTATAGCCTACCAGGCTCCGAGTTTACAAGTCCTTGGGTCAAACTTTTATTAATTCCTCCTTAGCAGCTACAATGCTCAATTAATTTTTTGCTAATTTACCCCGACTGCTCCTCGGTGCCCCTCAAGCTTCCCCAGCAGTGTCACCCACAGACCTGTACGTGTCCACACGCACACTCTCAGAGACATCGCACACACATTCATGGGGCCTGGGCACTGTTCACACACACTATACTACAATGTTTAGAGACAGGCGCAGATAAACGAAAAACAAGCACACATATGCCCCCACAAAAACAACACTTTGACACACTTGCCAGAACATGAGACCACTCACGCACACACGTGTCAGGGACATGAAGCAGTGAAGCACACGCACACATAGAAACATTTGCATTCAGACAATCAGACCACAAACGCACAGAACACAGATATATGCATGCACAGAAACGACGCACTGATATACACACATTTACATACATAAACACAGAGAAACATCTTCACATGAATAGATATACCACACACATCCCCGCACAGAAGCAACACGCAGATATACACATATATCAATCAATCAATCAGGTCACTTATAAAGCGCACTACATACCCGCGAGGGTCTCAAGGCGCTGGGGGAAGGGGGGGGGGTGCTGCTACTGATCGAAGAGCCAGGTCTTGAGGAGTCTTCTGAAGGCCAGTAGGTCTTGGGTCTGCCGAAGGTTGGTGGGGAGGGTGTTCCAGGTCTTGGCGGCGAGGTGGGAGAAGGATCTGCCGCCGCCGGTCGTTTTCCGGATGCGGGGGACTGTGGCGAGGGCGAGGCTGGTGGAGCGGAGCTGGCGGGTGGGGGTGTAGAAGCTGAGTCGTCTGTTGAGGTAGGCTGGTCCGGAGTTGTGGAGTGCTTTGTGTGCGTGGGTGAGGAGCTTGAAGGTTATCCTCTTGTTGACAGGGAGCCAGTGCAGGTCTCTCAGGTGGGGTGTGATGTGGCTGCGGCGGGGGATGTCGAGGATAAGACGTGCAGAGGCGTTCTGGATGCGTTGCAGCCGTCTCAGGAGCTTAGCCGTCGTTCCTGCGTAGAGGGTGTTTCCGTAGTCCAGCCTGCTGGTGACGAGGGCCTGGGTGACTGTTTTTCTTGTTTCGGTGGGGATCCACTTGAAGATCCTGTGGAGCATTCGGAGGGTGTTGAAGCAGGATGAGGAAACGGCGTTGACCTGCTTAGTCATGGAGAGGGTGGGGTCGAGGATGACCCCTAGGTTGCGTGCGTGGTCGGTGGGTGTCGGGGCTGTTCCCAGTGATGTCGGCCACCAGGAGTCGTCCCAGGCTGAAGGGTTGGAGCCAAGGATGAGGACCTCCGTCTTGTCCGAGTTCAGCTTCAGGCGGCTGGTCCTCATCCATTCGGCGACGGCCTTCATTCCTTCGTGGAGGTGGTTTTGGCGGTGTGAGGGTCTTTGGTGAGGGAGAGGATCAGCTGGGTGTCGTCGGCGTAGGAGATGATGTTGAGGTTGTGCTGTCGTGCAACGTGGGCGAGGGGTGCCATGTAGATGTTGAACAGCGTCGGGCTGAGGGAGGAGCCTTGGGGTACGCCGCAGATGATCTTGGTGGCCTTGGATCGGAAGGGGGCGAGGCGGACGCTTTGAGTTCTGCCGGAAAGGAAGAATGTGGTCCAGTCCAGGGCCTTCTCTTGGATCCCGGCGTTGTGAAGGCGTGTTCGTAGTGTATGGTGGCAGACCGTGTCGAAGGCGGCTGATAGGTCCAGGAGGATGAGGGCTGCTGTTTCTCTGTTGTCTAGCAGGGTCCTGATGTCATCGGTGGCGGCGATGAGGGCGGTTTCGGTGCTGTGGTTGCTGCGGAAGCCGGACTGGGTAGGGTCCAGGATGTTGTTCTCCTCGAGGTAGCGGGTCAGTTGTTTGTTGACGATTGTCTCGGTGACCTTCGCGGGGAACGGGAGCAGAGAGATGGGTCGGAAGTTCTTGAGGTCCTTGGGGTCTGCCTTGGGTTTCTTGAGTAAGGCGGTGATCTCGGCATGCTTCCAGCTTTCCGGGAAGGTTGCTGTCTCGAAGGAGATGTTGATTATTTTCCGGAGATGGGGCGCGATGGCTGTACTGGCTTTGTTGAAGAGGGCACGGGTCTAGCGGTGAACCGGAGTGGATGATGTTCATGATCTCGCTGGTGTCCTCGTCGTTGATGTTGGTCCAGGAGAGCAGGCGGTTGGTGGTCGTGGGGGCAGTGGTCTCGGTGGTTGCCGGGGCGGTCGTGGTGTTGAAGCTGTCGTGGATGTCGGCGATTTTGCGGTGGAAGAAGGTGGCCAGTGAGTCGCACAGGTCTCGCGACGGCGGGATGTCGTTGGTGTTGGAGCTGGGGTTGGAGAGTTCCTTCACGATGTTGAAGAGCTCTTTGCTGTTGTGTGCGTTGTTATCTAGGCGGTCTTTGAGTGAGGCCCTTTTGGCGGATCTGATGAGGTGATGGTGACTGCGGGTGGCACTCTTGTGGGCGACGTAGCTGTCCGCTGTCCGTTCGTGGAGCCAGATCTTCTCCAGTTTTCGGCATGTTCGTTTGGAGGCCTGGAGGTCTTCGGTGAACCAGGTGGCTTTGTTGCTGGTGTGGCTGTTGGGTGGATTCTTGAGCGGGGCGAGGGTGTTGGCGCAGTCATCGATCTACTGTCTGAGGTTGCGGGCGGCGGTGTCGGGGTCGGAGGGTTCGGCGGGTGGGCTCAGGGCGAGGGTGGTGGTTAGCTGGTCTTCGGTGAGTCTGCTCCAGCAGCGGCGAGGCATTTGTTGGGTGCGGTGGTGCGTGGTGGGCTTCCTGTAGGTGAAGTGGATGCAGTGGTGGTCGGTCCAGTGGGGTTCGGAGGTGTGGTTGAAGGAGACGTGTGGGCTTGCGGAAAAGATGGAGTCTAGCGTGTGGCCGGCGGCGTGGGTGGGTGTTGTCACGAGCTGTCTGAGTCCGAGGGTGGCGAGGTTGTCGATCAGGGTGGTGGAGTTGGTGTCCTTGTTGTTCTCGAGGTGGAAGTTCAGGTCCCCGGGGATGATGTAGTCCGTGGAGGCGATGGCGTGTGTGCTGACGAAGTCAGCGATGGAATCGCTGAACTGTGGTCGGGGTCCGGGGGGTCTGTAGATGAGGGTTCCTCTGAGGGTGGTGTTGGGATCGGTGTGGATCTGGAAGTGCATGTGTTCGGCGGTGCTGAGGGTGTCGTCGGTGTTGGTTGAGACTCTGAGGGTGTTCCTGTGGACGATGGCAATGCCTCCTCCGACCCCGTTGGTGCGGTCCCTGCGGGTGATCTTGTAGCCGTCCGGGATGGCAATGGCGATGTCGGGGGCTGAAGTGGGGTTCAGCCAGGTCTCCGTCAGGAAGGCGACGTCTGGGGAGGTTGAGTCGAGAAGGTCCCAGAGTTCGATGGCGTGTTTGCGGGCGGGGCGGGTGTTGAGGAGGATGCATCTGAGGTAGTTGGGTTCTTTCCTGGGCGGTGGTTTGGCGGGGCGGGTGCTGGCGAAGCTGCAGTTCCGGCAGGTGAAGGGCCCTTGGGTGCGCTTCGGGGTGGCCCGGTAGCAGGCGTGATCTTTTCCGGGGTTGAGTGCGCGGAGGGTGCTGGCGTCGTATCGGCGTCTGTTGATGTGGCGGGCGATGCACGGACCAGGGGTTCTGGCGCTGGCCGCGGTCCAGGCGCGGACGGGCGCAGACGGGCTTGCCTTAGGCGCGCCTTCAGCGCGCCAGCGGCACGTCCGCTGCGCGGCCACGCAGCGGCCGCCATAAATGGGGAGGTGGGAGGGAGGAGCAGGGAATGGGGCAGCGAATGGGCAGTGAGGGGGCGGGGCCGCCTGGCGCAGCGGCGGGAAACAGGCACAGAGGAAAACGAGCACAATCAGGGGCAGCAAGGGGGCACAGAGGAAAAAACGGGCACAATCAGGGGCAGCAAGGGGGCACAGAGGAAAAAACGAGCACAATCAGGGGCAGCAAGGGGGCACAGAGGGAAAAAAACGAGCACAATCAGGGGCAGCAAGGGGGCACAGAGGAAAAAACGGGCACAATCTGGGGCAGCAAGGGGGCACAGAGGAAAAAACGAGCACAATCAGGGGCAGCAGCAGGGCACAGAGGAAAAAACGGGCACAATCAGGGGCAGCAGCAGGGCACAGAGGAAAAAAAACCGAGCACAATCAGCTGGCAGCAGCAGGGCACACAGACGGAGCTGTGTGGTGGGGGGGCGACCTACCAGTCAAGGTCAGGGGTCGCTCTCCTCACCACGCAGCGGCCGCCATAAATGGGGAGGTGGGAGGGAGGAGCAGGGAATGGGGCAGCGAATGGGCAGTGAGGGGGGGGGGCCGCAGGGGCGCAGCGGCGGGAAACAGGCACAGAGGAAAACGAGCACAATCAGGGGCAGCAAGGGGGCACAGAGGAAAAAACGGGCACAATCAGGGGCAGCAAGGGGGCACAGAGGAAAAAACGAGCACAATCAAGGGCAGCAAGGGGGCACAGAGGAAAAAAAAAAAAACGAGCACAATCAGGGGCAGCAAGGGGGCACAGAGGAAAAAACGGGCACAATCAGGGGCAGCAAGGGGGCACAGAGGAAAAAACGAGCACAATCAGGGGCAGCAGCAGGGCACAGAGGAAAAACGGGCACAATCAGGGGCAGCAGCAGGGCACAGAGGAAAAAAAACGAGCACAATCAGCTGGCAGCAGCAGGGCACACTGACGGAGCTGTGTGGTGGGGGAGCGACCTACCAGTCAAGGTCAGGGGTCGCTGAATATGAACATATATGAACAAGCAAAGACACAGAACACATGCCTTCACACAGATCGACAGACGAACACGAAGATTCATACATTAACACTTAGAAAAGACACACAAACACACACATATGCATAGACACAAAACACGCATGTTCTCATAGACAGACAGGTAGACACACACACACACACACACACACACACAGAACTGTAACAGACATGCTTATATGATGATACATAAACCGGCATACAGAACACGCACACACGTTAAACATACACTGTGCCTCTCTACTTGGCGAAAGCGCTCCTGTGTCACGCATAAAGTCACACAGGTTGGCACGGGGGCATATCGGGCACCAGTAATTAGCTCACTCCAAACAGAGATATTAGGGGGTACCATTGGGCCCGCGGAGGCAGGGCCAGTTGTGTCTCTCTGCTACCGTGCAGGCCCCATGGACTCAGCAGGCCCCATGGAGTGAGAATTTTCGTTTCTGGTAATTTCCCCCAAACCCTTTAGCAACATAACAGCTCTTGACTATGTGCAGTATTTTTTTATAAATATATATATGCATACACACACACAAAACTGGTGGGTGCCAGCGTGCATCCAGAACACCAGAGGTGCCGCTGTTTCTCACAGCCGAAACGCATAGATATTTTAACTGAGAGAGAGAGAGAGAGACTCTCTTACACAAGTTACCTATAATGTAGTAGTTTTGAGGCGCATTTTTTATATTTTATTTTTGAAAAGTTGAGCATGTGTTTTTCTTCAAACATTGGGATATTTTTAAAAACTGAAAGTGAAATACTGTATTATATTATTTTGTTTTCATTAGAAGAAAATAAACTTCTTAATAATGTAATTAAGAAAGTACAATTTTAGAAAAACCCTTCCTTTGCTTTGTTAAACACATATTGGGGGATATTCACAAAGAAGTGGCAGTGAGAGGCGTTAGCCTCCTTGGCTTAACGCCTCTCACCGCCACTTCGGAAACGCCAGGCTGCACCCTATTCACAAGAATGTGATGCAGCCTGGCGTTTCCCCCATCGACGGTGCTAAGTTTCACGACTTAATGCCAAAACAGGCACCCTTGCACCAGAGCGCAAGGGTGCCTGCGAGCAGGGAGGTTTGTTAATGCACAGGAAGGTGTCCCTTCCTGTACATTAACAAACCGAAAATGCCAGTTAGCTTTTTCCATGTGTGCTGCTACATGCAGCACACATAGAAAAAGCAAAAACGAGGAGAAATAAAGCTTTTCTCCTCGTATAGCCACCTTAAGACCTGATTTTTCTAGGTCTTAAGTTCGGCGCTGCCACCTATTATCGCCGCCCTTGATAATAGGCGGTAGCGTCAAACTCAATGGGTGTTACGGTGGTACGCCCACCGCAACACCCACTGCACTCCCCCTTTCACGGTAAGTTTAGCGTTGAAGGGGCCCTATTCTCAAGGCAGCGTTAAGCCACTTAACGTGGCTTTAAGCCACGTTAAGTGGGTTAACGATGCCTTGAGAATAGGGCTCTGGCCCTATCGCCACAAGAACGTCAAAAAAAGTGACGTTCCCGTGGCGATAGGGGCTTGTGAATATGCCCCATTGTGTCTGGTCTGTAGGAAGGTCAGATTGTTGGTGCTGTACTCTTCAAGCTGCAGCCAACAATGGTCTCTAATTGTAATAAGAATTTCCGATTTTTATTTAGCTTTCATTACTAGTTAAAGTCATGGACAATTGCACAGCTGTGTAGAGTGGTTGGGGCAGTCGTGACAACGAAAAACATATTTGACGGAGGGGTGGGAATAGTTAAATATTTCCATATTTCAAAGGTTCCCTGTAAAATATGGGTTGTATAGCACTGCACTTTGTGTAATAAAAGCATGACATCTTGTTTATATGTTTGCAAATGGGCAAGCTCACCCACAGGTATTTAAATATAGTTTACAATATTTACATTAATTGTAAAATGAATTATAATCGTTTTTTGTGATTTGTTGTGGTAATTCCAACATATGGGTCCGCCATAGTTGTGCAGATTGTAATGACACATCAAGGGTTGATGCTCAAGTGCATGTACATTGCACTTCATCACAAATTCCAAAAGTTGTTATTGCCCAGCCCTACTGTAGGTACAAATAGAGAAGCTAAGGTTGGTGGTCACGCAACTCCTTAGGCGTATAATATGCAATTTCATTTTCACCCCATTACAGATGCACACTATAGCTTGTATGCTTCAGAGCGAATCCTACAGTCTGCGAATCGTCTTAAATAAAACCTTCCAAGGGGCTGTTATTGACTGTTATTTCACACTTACACACCCCCCTCTGCACGTTCACACCTTAAGTCTTCAACCTTCTGGCATTTGTTGTTTGCCTACGCACGAGAAAGTTCTATTGGAGATGCTTTTTAACCAACTGAATAATAGACATTTCTACTAGGTGAAGGACACTGTGATGTTCGGGACAGCCCATTCAATTCTTGCTTTGATGGGGAATGTACAGTGTGCACATCAGTCATTCGCTAACCTCTCCACGGCCGCCTTAACACGTGCTGTTTATGAAGTTCTACATGTTTTCTTTCTCTTTCAGGTGTTTCGTATTCTTGCACAAGCTGTGTAGCTCACCCCCCATCAGCTGCAACACACTGATCCTCCATGCCATCTTCATTTTATCACCCTGTTTCACTGCCCACAGGACCTGATTTCCTTTTTGTCAGCCTTCGAAACTCTTATATTTAACGTTAATACAATACATACCTCATTGTTTATTGGTTCACCCCCTTAAATCTAGCTCTGTTCCTAATAAACCACCATTACACTAATGGCGTACGTCTCCTCTTCTGTTTCAAGCCTGTTCTATGTGAGCTAGAGGGGTGCTTCACGTACTAGTTTCTGCAATTTAGTGGCGCTGAGGATGGGTGGCCAGGTGTCTGAGTACATGGCTAGACTGCAGCAGCAGGTGAGCCCCCCCAAGCCACCAAAGCTGTGGCTAAGGATTATGCATGTGAATTGCCTACTGCAGTAAAGATTACAGATCCCGAAGCAGGGTCACCTGCATATAGTCCCGTTTCGCCTAACGTATGATGTAGCCCTACTTGTGTAAATCACAATGACATCTGAGCGTATTGCATTTTATGTTAATGCATTTAGAGCCAATTGTTTGAAGTGCCTAAAAAGCAGTATGTGAACTGATCCGGATTGCCGGGAGGGGATTGGAGGGGAGCGAAGCTTTTTCATCTCCAGATTACTGGATATAAAATGATGCAAACCCCACCGAAAAAAATAAATGCAGCTGTGAGACATTACTTAAGGGCACTTAAAGGTGCTAAAAACAAACATCTTCATAAGTAACAAACATTTCCATTACAGCGCCAATAGCTCTATCTCTAAAAAAAATGCGAGACCTATTGCATTACAAATGCTTATTTTTAAGATGTTACACTACAGAGACAGGGATACGTTCTTGCGAGAAACCAGGAAACTGTCTGAGGGTTAAATTTGAAAACACAAAAATTCTGTTCTTTCTGGACTACACCATGAAGGTCCAGCGCCAACGAGGATCCTTCTTGCAAGTTAAACAAAAGCTTAGACGACTAGACATTTCCTATTCACTGCTATATCCAGCAAAACTACGTGTGGTCTCTGATGGGAAAACAAGATTTTTCGTTATACCGCAGGACGCCTGGGACTGGTGGAAACCACGGGCCAGTTCTCGGGATGCCGCCCAACGGGCATACCAAACACCAGGAATGGAGAAGTCAGACGAACCAAGAACCGTCGTTGGCGTCTCAGGAAGCAAAACCTTGGCCTCTTCACGTTGACATGCAACATTACACGCACAGATATGATTAAAAGGAATATACCCTCTCTCCGGGATTACGATGCCTCCAAATGTCAGTCAAATCCCACCCATGCGGCCACTCACTCAACACTTTGGAGCTAGTTACAGCAGTTGTACCTGTAAGAGTGGGAAAGGATCTATCTAATCCAGTATCTATGACACTGTTAAAATCCCCTCCAATCAACCACGGTATGTCACATCACTTTGTCAGTATTTGCAGCCGGTGATGTTGGAGGACCCAGTCTTCCGAGACTCAATAGGGGAAGCAATCAGTGAATATTTCATACATAATACTGGAATGCCTCGTCTCTCATGGTGGAGTGGGCTGCCATGAAAGTCACATTGCAGGGGAGGTGCCTGGGACTGGGCTGTGGCCTGAACAAACAGGTAGAAGCGGAACTGACTACTGTGGAAAAAGCTCTATTAACACTAGAAACAAGCAATAGCGGGATTACTAGGCTCCACCACACTATTAGAGGCACAAAGGAAATACACAGACCTCCTAGAGTGTCAACGTTGTTTAAACTACGCAACGCATTCAGCATCTGTGCATGCTCAAGCTGACCATTCTGGGCTTTTATTGGCCTGGCTGATTAAACAGGACCAAACCGTAGGGCCCATCACCGCACTCAGATCCACAGACTGTAGATTAAAGTATACACAGCATGAAATTCACAGTGAACTAACTGGTCATTTCACTCAAGTCAAATTAGCTTTATTCGATTGCTATTACATACAATTATAAAAGCACATAAAAATCTCAAGCAATTATAAAATACATTGTGAATTTCATGAAAAAAAATAGAATTAAAATACAGATAATCATCCAATATTTACATTAAAATTCTCTACATTAGAAGACCATGGATTTCCTTTGCCAAAGAACCTTTTTTAAATACATAGAAATCCTCCATACATTATGTACTTCATCCAGGAATTGCAGATTAATGAACGCCGGACGGCACTGCCAAATCCCCTTGGATTTTAAAATTGGAATTAGCCAAATTTTCCTTAGTTCAGTGTAGTATTTACAAAATAAAACTACGTGTATCGTTGATTGTTCAGAGAGATTATCACAGGAGCATACTTGTAATTCCTGTGTCCAATCATTCATCTTGGGGACACTAACCAATCTATGAAAAATCCCCAGCCTGAATCTAGTCAATATAAACCTGTGGTATCCACCCGGTACGAACTTTAAATACAGTTGGACACTGAAGGTAGTTGGGATTAGCTGGTTATGCTGGACAGACGGCTTGGGGTTTCTCGGCCGACAATCTCAGTGTTTCCAGCAACATAAGAGCCTCTGTTTTCAGCTGTTTCCTCGAGATTAACTGGATGGTGTTTGGGTCTGTAAAATACTCTAGATGACCCAGATCATGCATAAAATCTCTGACATATTTAATCCAAGGTATCTTTAGGGCCCCCTCCAGGTTCATACTGTCTAATAGAATGTCCCTGTTTAACTTTGCCTCTTCTTTGGACCAGATTCTATGACACAGAAGAATAGGCTCTATTTTAATAAGATCAGTAATAAATGGTAACCCCAACTCTGCATGGCAAACGTATGAGGAGGTGCTCATCGGTACACTTAAAATGTATCTTAAAAAGGAATTTTCCACCACCTGCAATGGAAGTATGTTCGTAAAGCCCCACAACCCTGCCCCATACATGGCAGTGGTGATACATTTTGCCTGGTAGATCTGAATAAGCCATACTGGTGGTCTCCTACTGAGCTTTTTAGCAAAAGTGGCGAGGGCTGAAGTTGTCCTTAAAAAAGCTAATTTTTTAGTTAAAACAGTCTGCGCCCATAGGCCCTTATGGTTAAAAAGTATACCAAGATAAGAAAAACTCTTGGCAACCCCCAGCTTATGGCCTTCCACAACCATGTCCCTGCACCTCTGATTACCACGGCTACACCTCATAATGTAGGTCTTTGCGATGTTAACTCTGAGACCTAGATTGCTCATAAACGTGGAGAAGCTGTCTAGCACCCTCTGCAATCCTAATTGTGTGCGTGACATTAATACCGCATCATCTGCGTACAGGAGGGCTGGTATGGGGCGACCTGCTACCTGGGGGAAATCTTGATTCTCTTTAAGCAGCGCCTCTCCCAGGCCATTAATATAAAGGTTAAAAAGAAAGGGGGCCAAGACACAACCTTGCCTAACCCCCTTCCTTATTGGGAGAGGGGCCGAGCACTCACCAGCCAGGCCAAAACGTACACGCCTGGGCGAATGAGTCCCCCTGGGGCTGAGTGCTGCTGTTGCGGCTTCCCGCGCTGCGGGAGCCGCGATGTGCCTTTGAAGCGCCTCCGGGCGCGGAAAGAACGTCAGCGCCTCCTGGCGCGATGGTGCCTGGGCGAATGAGTCCCCCTGGGGCTGAGTGCTGCTGCTGCGGCTTCACTCAATTATATAGAACTGTTTTGCAAGCCCTGGTGAAGGACATTCATACTTTCCTTGATGGCCTCACTTTCCCTAGTCTCACACCGGAACAGTGTAGAGAACTATATGCCCCTTTAATGCTGGAGGAGGTGAAAGGCACAATGAGAGCATTGCAAAAACAACAGTTGATGGACAGAATGCAGAACAATGTCATACATTCACCCCAGTACAGAGATCTGGGCCTAAATCCATCGTTTTTTTGCTCATCATGCCATTCCAGTTTGAACCCAGCCATATGCAAATCAGTCTTGACCCTGTGCCTCATGGGAACAGTCCAGCCCGAACTGCCAAGCCAGGTTCTCCCTGGACTGGAAACAAGCATCCTAGGACCGGTTTCGGGGTTTCACCCCTCTTCAGCCAGGATAGCTTGATTTCAGTGGCATGGAGAGCACGGGACCCACGTCTGGGCATACCCGTCCCACTCGGGGTGACGAATGCAAAAACAACAGTTGATGGACAGAATGCAGAACAATGTCATACATTCACCCCAGTACAGAGATCTGGGCCTAAATCCATCGTTTTTTTGCTCACCATGCCATTCCAGTTTGAACCCAGCCATATGAAAATCAGTCTTGACCCTGTGCCTCATGGGAACAGTCCAGCCCGAACTGCCAAGCCAGGTTCTCCCTGGACTGGAAACAAGCATCCTAGGACCGGTTTCGGGGTTTCACCCCTCTTCAGCCAGGATAGCTTGATTCCAGTGGCATGGAGAGCACGGGACCCACGTCTGGGCATACCCGTCCCACTCGGGGTGAAGAATGCAAAAACAACAGTTGATGGACAGAATGCAGAACAATGTCATACATTCACCCCAGTACAGACATCTGGGCCTAAATCCATTGTTTTTTTGCTCACCATGCCATTCCAGTTTGAACCCAGCCAAATGCAAATCAGTCTTGACCCTGTGCCTCATGGGAACAGTCCAGCCCGAACTGCCAAGCCAGGTTCTCCCTGGACTGGAAACAAGCATCCTAGGACCGGTTTCGGGGTTTCACCCTCTTCAGCCAGGATAGCTTGATTCCAGTGGCATGGAGAGCACGGGACCCACGTCTGGGCATACCCGTCCCACTCGGGGTGACGAATGCAAAAACAACAGTTGATGGACAGAATGCAGAACAATGTCATACATTCACCCCAGTACAGAGATCTGGGCCTAAATCCATCGTTTTTGCTCACCATGCCATTCCAGTTTGAACCCAGCCATATGCAAATCAGTCTTGACCCTGTGCCTCATGGGAACAGTCCAGCCCGAACTGCCAAGCCAGGTTCTCCCTGGACTGGAAACAAGCATCCTAGAACCGGTTTCGGGGTTTCACCCTCTTCAGCCAGATAGCTTGATTCCAGTGGCATGGAGAGCACGGGACCCACGTCTGGGCATACCCGTCCCACTCGGGTGACGAATGCAAAAAAACAGTTGATGGACAGAATGCAGAACAATGTCATACATTCACCCCAGTACAGAGATCTGGGCCTAAATCCATCGTTTTTGCTCACCATGCCATTCCAGTTTGAACCCAGCCATATGCAAATCAGTCTTGACCCTGTGCCTCATGGGAACAGTCCAGCCCGAACTGCCAAGCCAGGTTCTCCCTGGACTGGAAACAAGCATCCCAGGACTGGTTTCGGGGTTTCACCCCTCTTCAGCCAGGATAGCTTGATTCCAGTGGCATGGAGAGCACGGGACCCACGTCTGGGCATACCCGTCCCACTCGGGGTGACGAATGCAAAAACAACAGTTGATGGACAGAATGCAGAACAATGTCATACATTCACCCCAGTACAGAGATCTGGGCCTAAATCCATCGTTTTTTGCTCACCATGCCATTCCAGTTTGAACCCAGCCATATGCAAATCAGTCTTGACCCTGTGCCTCATGGGAACAGTCCAGCCCGAACTGCCAAGCCAGGTTCTCCCTGGACTGGAAACAAGCATCCTAGGACAGGTTTCGGGGTTTCACCCCTCTTCAGCCAGGATAGCTTGATTCCAGTGGCATGGAGAGCATGGGACCCACGTCTGGGCATACCCGTCCCACTCGGGGAGACGAATGCAAAAACAACAGTTGATGGACAGAATGCAGAACAATGTCATACATTCACCCCAGTACAGAGATCTGGGCCTAAATCCATCGTTTTTTTGCTCACCATGCCATTCCAGTTTGAACCCAGCCATATGCAAATCAGTCTTGACCCTGTGCCTCATGGGAACAGTCCAGCCCGAACTGCCAAGCCAGGTTCTCCCTGGACTGGAAACAAGCATCCTAGGACCGGTTTCGGGGTTTCACCCCTCTTCAGCCAGGATAGCTTGATTCCAGTGGCATGGAGAGCACGGGACCCACGTCTGGGCATACCCGTCCCACTCGGGGTGACGAATGCAAAAACAACAGTTGATGGACAGAATGCAGAACAATGTCATACATTCACCCCAGTACAGAGATCTGGGCCTAAATCCATCGTTTTTTTGCTCACCATGCCATTCCAGTTTGAACCCAGCCATATGCAAATCAGTCTTGACCCTGTGCCTCATGGGAACAGTCCAGCCCGAACTGCCAAGCCAGGTTCTCCCTGGACTGGAAACAAGCATCCTAGGACCGGTTTCGGGTTTCACCCCTCTTCAGCCAGGATAGCTTGATTCCAGTGGCATGGAGAGCACGGGACCCACGTCTGGGCATACCCGTCCCACTCGGGGTGACGAATGCAAAAACAACAGTTGATGGACAGAATGCAGAACAATGTCATACATTCACCCCAGTACAGAGATCTGGGCCTAAATCCATCGTTTTTTTGCTCACCATGCCATTCCAGTTTGAACCCAGCCATATGCAAATCAGTCTTGACCCTGTGCCTCATGGGAACAGTCCAGCCTGAACTGCCAAGCCAGGTTCTCCCTGGACTGGAAACAAGCATCCTAGGACCGGTTTCGGGGTTTCACCCCTCTTCAGCCAGGATAGCTTGATTCCAGTGGCATGAGAGCATTGCCGTCCAGTAAGGTCCCTGGCCCAGACGGTTTCCCCCATGAATTTTATAAAACATATGATGACCTTCTCATTCTGCAGCTACTCAAGGTGTATATGGAGGCACTGGATAATGGCTCCTTCCCTGCTTCTCTGACGGAGGCTACTCTCATAACCCTCCCAAAACCGGACAGGGATCCCACGCTCACAGGTGCCTATAGGCCCCTAGCGCTGCTGAATGGAGATTACAAAGTATTGGCTGGGGTTCCGGCAGGAAGATTGGCGCTTGTCACTCCGCAGTTTGTTCATCATGACCAGAACGGGTTTGTCCCAGCCCGAAACACCTCTTAACGTACCTAGGCTTTTCCGGGTAATGCGTAGTGCCATAGGGGTTTGGCCGACAGCTGTCTGTTTAGTGTTAGACCTTGAAAAAGCTTTTGATACTGTTGAGTGGCCTTATATGTTTGAGGTGCTTTGGCGATTTGGGTTTGGGCCATACTTTTTGGGTATAATTCGGCTGCTATATGGGGCGCCTGCCGTTCGTGTCCGCCTGGGATCTCTATTCTCAGGGCCAATACGATAGAGCGGGGTACCAGGCAGGGGTGTCCCCTCTTTGCGTTAATCTTTTCACTGGCTATAGAACCACTGGCATTGGTGCTACGCCAGTCTGCGAATGGTTGGGGGGGGTGTTTAGGGGAGGAGGCGCATACCATATCACTCTATGCCGATGATATCCTGCTCTACATTAGAGATCTGCGGGCCATACCCCAGAACATCCCTGACACACTTAAACTTTGCTGCGCTATCAGGGCTGGGGTGAACTGGGGGAAGTCCTGTCTGTTCACCTTTACCACTGGTGCAGAAATCCCCAGATGGTGGTGGGTGGGGCAGCGGTGACCTGGCAACCGGTCATGTTTTGATACTTAGGTGTCAGAGTATATCACACTGATCAGGATCTCCTGGAAGGTGATATCTCAAGAGCGATTACAAATTTAAGATCCCAAATGGAATTTTGGAAAACACAACCTATCTGTTGCAGGTCGGGTGGCACTCATTAAAATGGTAATGCTTCCCCGTCTGCTCTATTATTTGGCTAACCTTCCGTTATATCTACCAGCATCCTTTTTCCGGACCCTTGAGGGCATGATCAGAAACTTTATATGGAGTAATATGTGCTGTAGAGTGGCGCTTGCTAAGCTATATTTACCTCAGGCGCAGGGTGGACAGGCCCTGCCTAATATGGAATATTATTATTTGGCATCCTAGATACAACGGGTGGCGATATGGGCAGTGGAACTACATCTTGTGAATACAGCGGAACGGGGCGCCCCCGTACACGTTGGACAAACTCCTTTTTTCATCCATGCACCAAAACGCACTTGGCGCTCCCCCTCCTGGTATTGATAGCACTGAAGTGCTTTCGTAGAGCCCTATATCTCACTAGAGCAGTTACGCCATAGACGCCCACTATCCCATTATTGGGCATGCCGAGGGGGGGGTGTCGAGTCAGCACGGCGGAGCTGGCAGATTGGCACGCCGCGGACATACACACATTAGGAGACCTCTTTGCGGAAGGTACACTTCACCCCTTCCTCTCTCTGGCTGAAGAGGAGGGTGTCCCACCGGGTCAGTTCTTGACTCATGCCTCCTGGTTGGATGTATGATTGAACAACTACTGCCTAAACCACAAATTCCTTAACCACGAAGGCTAAACAACGAGCAATGCCAAACCACTACATTTTTTACAACAAGTACCTAAACAACGAAAAAATATTCAAATTGCTCAATACCCATTTACACCACTATGTTCTTTAAAATCCGCATGTTTTTGAGATGCACAACCATTCTCCGTGACCCCAGGGCTTATGTTCCCAGGTTATCTCCAAACCTAGGAATGGCCTTTGAGGCACAATCTTCTGTATGTGAAACACGTCTGTGCACTTACTTTCTTTTAGGCATCTCTCTGCTGCAGGGCTGTGGGAACGGGCGCTGTATCGGAGAGAGCATGTTTTTATTATTTATTAATGCCGGCTCTGATGCCAGGCCTACTGCCTTCCCCCATGCTGTGGACGGGACACGCCAGCTGCGATAAGCCCGCTGCTCGGAAAGCACTCCCTCCCGGCAAAGCCTCTTTCCGCTGCATCCCGCACGCGCAGCCGGGATTGCAAATAAATAAATAACTAGAACGCAAAGCTAATTCCCCTGCTCGTGAATAATGCAGCAGGCCTTACAAATGGCCCGCCACGCGTGCAGTGTGTCGACAGCAGGGTGCATTTAATTCCACGGCTGACAGTCCATCTCCGTGGCGCTTCAGAACAAGAGCGCCTGTCGGAGCCAGTGAAACGGATCACACAGCGTCCTCCCAGAGTCTCTTGCGTTTGGAATAATAATTATAGAGGGGTGCATTTAATTCCACGGCTGACAGTCCATCTCCGTGGCGCTTCAGAACAAGAGCGCCTGTCGGAGCCAGTGAAACGGATCACACGGCATCCTCCCAGAGTACCTTGCGTTTGGAATAATAATTATAGAGGCCTGGTCTCCACGTAGATAGTACCCCATGTAAATACATTAAAAAAACTGCTGTTATCATCGACTGTACTCATTTTAAAAGCATCAAATCAATGCAAGGCTGAGTCGGCCCTGCTGGTAGATCTAAACGTTATTACTTGAAAGTTGTACCTAATCCGCACATGCCCGCCTTTACAACTGGAAAATGGGCGATTTTGAAAAAGCTACCCCATTGCCAAGTCAGGTCAGGGGGAGCAGAGGGGAGAGACGCACGGGCGCCCTCTACCCAGTCACCACACATCAGCCTCACCTCCCATGGTGGCAGATGCGTGCCATGCATTGTAACCACATTAGCAGGCGTGTGTCACCGGCAGGATGAAGGCAGGCTGCAGCCCCGCAATCGTCAGAGCCCGCCTGCCTGGTGCCGAGTGAGTCATATCAGAGGTGTTGCGGACGTGGTTTTCGTGGTTTATGAAAGTCGTTGTTAAGGATGTCGTTGTTAAGGATTTCGTGGTTAACTGATTGGTCGTTGTTTGGGATTCGTGGTTCAGGTCATTCGTTATTCAAACTTCGTTGTTAAGGATGTTTCCCCTCCTGGTTGGCTACGCTGGGGCATCACTTGGGTAATATCTCACAGAAATTCCCGACACATCTCCTGATGCAGTATATACATGTGATGAGTACGGGACGGCACCTTATAAAATGGTTTGCAGAATCAATCCGTGAGCACACTCTGGTTGATTTAATGCCACTGCAGGTTAGATGGGAAGCGGACATGGAAAGATCCTGCACACCTAAAGAGTTGACTATGTTGTTGGAAAGCCCTAGACAGATCCCCAGGAATGCTAGGTTTAGACTAATCCAATTTTATATAGTCCATAGGCATATTTATCTCCTGATAAAATTAATAGGTATTTTAATAGAGCAGATGCTTGTTGTCCGCGCTGCAAAATGGTTGATGCCGCTTTCCTACATATGATGTGGTCATGCCACAAGCTGCAAGATTACTGCCATGGGGTGACTCACTTGCTGTCCGGGAGCACAGACAGGGTATTACTGACAACATGGGAGGCATGTATTACAGGGATATTCCCCAGAAGAAAGAAACACAAAGCCTCCTCCAGATGTTTAGGTCTCGCCTAGCGACGCAGCGCATGCGCCGCTCGCTTGCGAGATCTATTGTCGTCGGTTTTGCTTCCGAAGCGGGGTGGAAGCTCCACCCATGCTTCTGATTGGCGCGCGTCAAAAATGCGCGCTTTTAATTGGAAGGGAGGCATGTTTGTTCCCTCCCTGTCTCCTGTTTGTCGTGCCTGCCCGGACAGGAGATGTGCACGCGCACGTCGTCACTTTTGCTCGCGGCATCTCTATGCAAATATAAAGCAACAAGCGAAGCCGCTTCTGCGCGCCGTGCGTGCTTTCACTTTTGTTTTTAACAATGACTGTCGCCGCCACCACACCACTTGCAGGATGCTGCCCTTGAGCAATGGCGGCAGCACACAGGCGCAGGACGCGTGGACTCAGTGGACCCGAAAACAGCAGCGCTTCACCTGGGCTCAGGTCTATTTATTGGCAGTTCGGGCTGGACTGTTCCCATGAGGCACAGGGTCAGACTGATTTGCATATGGCCATGTCTGAACTGGGGTGGCAGAGACAGCTAAAGAATGATGATGGATTAAACCCAGATCAGTTGACTGGGGGTGAGTGCTTGCAATGTTCAACACTCAGTCCATCATCCCCTTTGGTTTTGCTATTTATTTCACAGTACACTTGTCGCATGGGTGGCTGTACTCTCGGCTTGCCCCAGACTCTCTGAACATGCAGTAGGAATGGGGGAGGCTGCACGAGTCGCATGCACCGTGTCACGTCTCTACTGCATGAACAACTAAACTGCATGTATGTGAATTGTCTTAACGAATGTTACATTAGCCCGATCTACATATATCGTGGTATCGCTAATGTATATTGTAACTGTGCTGCTGCAGGATCGGATGTCAGATCAAGGGCACAATAAACTTTGTTTTTCCCTTACCTGGAAGACAATCCGCACTCTGGCTGGCAGAGAAAGTGACAAAGTAGTTGTGCCCTGGTCTGTACCAGCAGGTCACTAACTGTGCATCCTCTGAGTCTAGTCTCTGTCGTCTGAAACCACCAAATAACAAGGTCGCAATGCGACCTCAGGACAGCGTAGGTTGATAATAGAAGGTAAGATGTTTCAATAGGAGGCTGCTCTTCTCGACAGACAAAATTATAATTTTTCACTCAAGGTGTTGCCAAAGTATGCAAAGCACATTTCCCACCGAGAAATAATTATTAATCATGTTAAAGGCTACAGTTAACGTGCTCAGTGACAGACTTTAGTTGCTGTCTCTACCTATGTACTGTGTCTTTAAGAACAATAATGGTTAGACTGTATGCAATGAGATTTCAGATATATTAATTCAAATTTGACTCTCCGTGGCCGATGTCTTAGTAATTTGCAGAATTATCTGCAGAGTAATAGTAGTGGAAAGAGGTTCACTACATCCTCAATCCCCTTCTTGCACATTCCACAGTTACTGTCTGCTTAGCACTGCATACGACAAGTAAGGGCAGAGGGTATGCTCGGTTGTTTGAGCTTCCAGAATGGTACCCCAGTAAAATGACTATAGTAATTTTCCTTTGTAATCTGTACAATCCTTCCTGGCTGTTTCCCTACGTATGACCTTTTGGCGGCAGTGGCTTGTGTTCTCTCAAAGGTACAGTCTTCTTTGCAGCTGTGGTTTCTATTCTCTCATGAGGTTTAAGTCAAATCCCACTTATCCCTTTTATTCTTCTTTCAAGTGAACTGCGAAATAATCCGGGATGAATCATAATATAAGTAAATATCCAGATAGCCTTAACAGTGCTTTCATTAAACAAAATCAAAATTCCAAGTGTTTCTAAGGTCATCCTGTTAAGACCTCTTTGTTGCAAATGATGACTTACAGTTCAAAGATGTCAACTTAAAAGTTAATCCACGAGGCGCTGTAGATGGACCTTTTGTCTAATTAATGCAAATTGATTTTGCTATTCTATATTGACCTCAAGCCCTTTCACTGCCCATGGTAATTTGTTTCTTCACCTGATAAGATACCTGATCCATAAGAAATCAATTGTAATTCCTTTGGAGACTTTGGTACAAGCCTAAATTTGGAGGAGAGAAAGCAGAGGCAGTCGTGTGACTTTCTGATACTCATCAGAATTGCGGCCTCTACAATGGCAGTTTCAGATGAATATGCTCAACAAGCATTTCCAATGCAATAGGTATAACATTTGTGAGAGTTTGAGCTATTGGCATTGTAAATTACAATGCCTTTTATTTATGTGTTTTGAAAACCTGCAAGCAGTGCATAAACACGCACTTTGTACATATAGTTGTTGCTTACGAGAAGAAAGGCTGCTAGTAACTGCACCTCGTTTACTGCCAGCCTTTTCTTCTCGTAAGCAAGGACTACAAGCACAAAGTGCTTGTTTACGCACCGCTTTCAGGTTTTCAAAACACATAAATAAAAGGTATTGTCATTTACAATGCCAATAGCTCTAACTCTTGCAAATGCGAGACCTATTGCATTGTAAATGCTTGTTGGACTTGGGACTAGTGGTGGCCAAGAGACTTTTCACACGTCGTTGGAAAGCAGCAGACCCCCCATCGTTAAAAGTCTGGATTCAGTCTATGTTAAACTGGGCCAAGGCCGAAGCAGTCTCACTGGCGAAGGAGGACACGTTAGAATTACGTAAATACCCCATTACAGAGGCCTGGAACACGATCCTGACGGCATTTCAGATAGCGATAACGCCGGATGACCCCCCTGACATCCCTGACACCAATTAGGCCTTACTTATATATGAGTGTTGGTATGAAACGGCAGTGCTGAGACCTGGACTGTGCAATATATATTACGTACATTAGAGAGGCAATGTAACACTTAAAGGATATGGGTGTCGCACCATGTGTGGTAAATATGGCACTGCTGTAGCGGAACTGGACCGCCTATCCCCCCCGGGTCTATCCTGCTATCCCCTCCCACGTTCTCATACGTTGTTGTTATATGTTTTAGTGTTACACACTTAGACGTTTGGTCGCAAACCCTGACACTGTGGCATAGCTACAGTGCGTCAATAATCCTACATACATGACACAATCCTAGTCATGACAAAGATAATAGTAATTGGTTTATACATTGAAGTGACATTGCGCTTTGCATGATTTTCTCTGATTGCTGTATCTGACGATAATTATCGTGTTGTCAAGATATGGGTAATGTAACAGTTAACTGTATGCAAAATACTAAGAGACCTCTGAAGAATAAGATTCCTGTATGTACTGACTGGTTCCATAAGTGTAATGCATACTAGTCAACTGTATTGTTATGAAAGAAATGTAATAAAAAGATCAAACAAAAAAAAGAGCTTGTTGGGGAGTTGATAGTGGCCCAGGGACCGCTGACAACCTTCAAATAAACTTTAAAAATATATTTTAAAAAACAAAAAAAAACAGTGTAGGATATGTTGGTTCCATGGGCACGGATGATGCAGGTGAGTGGGGACATGTAGGTGTTGAACAGAGTTGGGCTGAGAAAGGATCCTTATGGAACTCTGTGGATGAGGTTGACGGTGTTTGGTAATGGGGCTAGGCTATCCGACTGGTTGCGGCATGTCAGGAAGGAACAAATCCAGCAAAGTGTGGGACCTTGGATGCCGGCTTCATGCAGTTATTGGATAATGAGAGGGAAGTAGACGAAGTCGAAGGCTGCAAATAGATCCAGTTGGATGAGGGCCACAGTGTCCATTCTTTCCATGATCATCTGGATGTCGTCAGTGGTGGCAATGAGGGTGGTCTCACTACTGTGGTTGGGCCTGAATCCCGATTGAGTGGTGTCGAGGAGGTGGTTGTCTGTGAGGTGGGTTGCTAGGGGTTTTATTATTATCTTTTCTATGACTTTTGCCTAATCGGGTAGCATGGAGATAGATCAGTAGTTGGCTAAAGTCAATGGGTCTGCTGAGGGTTTCTTGATCCCTCAACAAGCTTTATTAATATTGAATGCTGTTTACAATACATTCAGAAACCCAAATCAAGAATGGGATGCAAGGTTGTAAGAAAGAAATGGAACATTGTACTCACCAAGAAAAAATATATTTTTAGTTTAATAAAATTAGTCTTGAAAGAGTTCCACCCTTAAAGAAATATCCAAGCCCATACAAATGCTGATGGTAGCACTCCAACAACAATCAGTTCCACTGAAGAAATTCAGCTGATACCACAAAGAGGATTTTCCAGAGTTGATTGTAGGGCAATTCAATCTTCAAACTGTGCAAGATGCAAGCAGACACAAAAACAGCCATTGGGAAGCATGATTCTGCAGAGCCTTGATCTATTAGAGTTCAAAGACGGGCAGCATATTTTAGTTCACGTTTATTTTTATTTGGAATGTGACTCTCAATACGTGGATGTCATCTTTGTTTGGGAAGAATACACCAGACACTCACCATTTTGGTTCCATCTTAGAAGTATAGATGGTTGCTTCAGTCTGCAATTGAAATGTGAATAATGTGATAGTGTGAAAACAATATTCAAAGCCTAAATGTTCTGAATGACTAAATGTAAGTCACCATAAATGTACCTAATGTTTATGTCCATATTTCTCTATTTACCCTTGTGACAAAGCCGCTCCTATTCATACTAGAAGAAATGCATTCGTTATTGATGTTCTTGGCAAAGACAAAGAGAAATGACTAATGTTCTCTTGGCATATCACGTCATCACCCTACTTCAAATGTAGCTGGTCTCCATAATCTACATCAGTCTTTGTTCTGTTGTTATTTAATCATGCAGATATTATGAAATTTTAGTGATGTCAGTTATAGTGATGCCATGTTACATCATTTCATGCAAAGAATCAGGCTCAAAGGTCCTATGGCATCACTCTCTGTGATCTTATTGAGGTCAAAGAATGTGTTATGTCACCTTCGCTACACCGCTGCACCTGGTATTTTGGTGAACCGACATCCATATACCAGACTAACTGCAGTGAGATAAACCTTGTGAAAGTGCATAAATGGGTGAGCTAAGTATAATTTACAACTCTAGTCCCACAAACTTTAAGGACATTGCAAAAATTGGAAGGGGGAGGAAAATAATTATTGTAACTCAATCCCACAAACATTTGAGAAAGTGCATAAATTGCTGGGGAGGAAGGATTTACCATTATAACCCCAGTCCCATAAACATCGAGCAAAGTGGAAACATTGGGGTGGGGCTAAAATGTACTGTTCTGACTCCAGTTCTACAAACATTTCGGAAAGTGCATAGTTGGGAAAGTGATAAACAATATTGTTCTATCTCCAGTCCCATAAACTGTGTGGAAAGTGCATACATGTGCGGGTGGTAAAATAAATATAATATTTAAATTTTAATCGAACAAAAATTGGTTAAAGAACAAAAAGTGGGATGGGCTAAGAGTTACTATTCTAACACCAGCCCAACAGACGTTTAGGTAAGTACATAAAGTGGGTGAGAGGGTAAAATTTACTAGTCTGTCTCCAGTCCCACAAACATTGTGCTTAGTGCATAACTTGGGATTGCAAACACACTGGATTGCAAACACACTACTATGACTCCAATCCCACAAACATTTTGGAATGTACATAGATGTGGTGGGGATTTGGTTAGGCCACACAGACATTGGAGAATTGCATAAATGCGTGGTGGGCAAATACCATTTTAACTGCAGTCCCTCAACATTGGGAAAAGTGCATACCTGGGGGGGAGGAGGATGAAAAATGTGCTTCTAACTCGAGTTCCACAAACATTATGTAAAGTGCATGAATAGTGAGGTGGGTTACTATTCTGGCTCCAATCACACAATAAGGTGGGTAGAGTAAAATTATTATTTTAACTCCAGGCTCACAAACATAGAGAAAGTGCGCTATTGGACTTGTTGAGGACTCCAAGTCCCATAACCATCATCGCCAGCTGCAATATCTGCCGGCGTACCAGACGGGGTGCCCATTACCTCCCCTTCTATTTGCCCTGCCCATTGAGCCCTTAGCGGTGCTCTTCTGACAATGGGGTGCGAATCATGGGGTGGTCTTGGAGGGCAGGGAACATATTATATCCTTATACGCAGACGGCCTGCTGCTCTACCTAGTGGACGATCGGGTGAGCGTTGCCAATGCTAATATGCCATTGGATGAGTTTTCAGTGTGCTCGGGCCTTCGGGTTAATAGGTCCAAAACCCACCTCTTCCCCATGAAGGCGGGCGGGGTGCGACCACCCAATGTGCCTGGTCGCCTCGGTCCTCTCTCTACTTGGGTATCCTGGTGTTCCATACTTTAGAGGACCTTAAAGATGGAAATATGGGACCGGTGATCCGATCACTTAAGACCTGTATACAATTTTGGCGCTCCCCGAAATTACTGGTGATGCCTCGCATTTCATTATCCAAAATGATTATGCTTTCCTTCTTTTATTCTTCTTTGTAAACCCCCCTTCATACTAACACATACTTGGTTTAACAATCTGGATTCTTTACTCTGTGACCTGATATGGTTTGGGAGCCGCCATAGGGTTCCCTGTCGGCATTGCAGAGAGTACCAGGGGCTGGTGGGCTGGGTGCCCAGGACTTTGAATTGTACTACTTGGTCGCCCAGCTTCAGTGGTTGGCCCACTGGCTGGATGGTAGAGACCTCGAGTTGTTGGGCCCTATTGGAGTGGCTGATAACCATGGACTCTTACTGCGAAGTTCTTCAACTCAAAGATAGTCACTCCCACCCTGGGGATCTTACTGAAGGTGGCACTAAGATGCTGGAAGAAATTTATATGGCTCACGTTTAGAGCGCCTCTCTATGCACCGGACTTACCATTGGTGGGACTGCCGCATGGGGATCCTCCTTCCCCATTTATGAGCCAACAACGAATTGACTGGACGGCGGTCGGTCTCATTACGGTGAGTGATTGCTTCCAACTGGGGGAACGTCTCCCATTGAACGACCTCATAGATCAATGTGGCCTGCCTCCCAGACAGTTTCTGAATTATAATGCATATAGGGACCTATGGACAGGGAGTGAACGGGAGCCGGATACACATGTGGCTCTACAAAGCACAGCTTGAAATGATCATGAAACCATTGACTATGACCCGGGAAAGATGGGGAATGACACTGGGCAGAGACCTGACAGATGCAGAATGGAATAAGGCCATGGAAAGACCTAAACGCATTTCTAGAAACGCCAACTTCAAATATGTCCAATTTAACTATTTGCATTTGGCATACCTGACTCATCACAGATTACAGGTTATGTGTGGAGGTGAGCCGTGGGCCTGTCCTAGATGCAAGGACCCAGATGCCGAGTTTGCACATATGACGTGGGACTGCCTGCGGTTGCAAGATTTTTGGATGGCTGTAATAACCATGCTTAATGGGATACTAGCGTGCTTGCTCCCTTGCACAGCAGACGTTTGCCTTCTGGGATTATTTCCCAGACCAAAAGCCCGTAAGGTGGGCACCAGATTCGTTGATCTTGCATTGATCTTAGCCAAAAGACTCATAGCACTGAAATGGAGGACTGGGGCGGACCCCTCTGGGAAAGAGATGTTGACACATGGGCCAGAGCAAACGAAAGGGCATTACTCAGAAAAGATGCACGGGGAACAACGATCCGTCCATTATCAGCTCTTTGGGCAGAAGTGCTTGGAGCCTGGGACAATAGACACGATGCAGTGCCCAATGACATGACAAATAACACAAGCCCAGCTGAGGGTATTGCAGAACCCCCTAGATGAGGAATCTCTGCTTGGCAGGCAGCAGCTCGTACAAGGTGAGCAGATGCGGTGGCGCCCTCCCACCGAGTCTCACCCCCGGCATGACAACATATATGCTTATTGGATCTCCTGAAATGTTTTCCCCACAGCTAGTCCTACCACACCCCCTAGGTGACTCTACGCTTTCTTTTTGATTTTTGTTAGGTTGTACCAGTTTATAATCATAAATGACATGTTTGCTACCTATGACACTTATGTGCTTATGACCACGACTCCAGGTTACCACTGATCACATAGAGCATTACAGAGTATAAGTGTATATTTTTGTTCCACTCCTGCTTGAGAACGGCAGAATTTATGGTCACATGATAGCTAAGGCTCGATGTACCCGAAACTAATCTAAGTGCTTGTTGTTACTATGTACTGACCCATGAATGTTTGGATGCTTGTAACGATGAATGCCAGATCGGATACCGGGAATGGGCTCGAGGCTGGAGGACAACTTTATGGAGAGGTGGTGCATAATGTATAATATGTGGAAGCTCTTGCTCTTTTATGTATGATTGCACTTTACTATCTAAATGCCAATAAAAACATGTTTAAAAAAAAATTAAAAATCGCCAGCTGAGTCGGAGGCATGCCTGTTGGCAACAGGAAGAGGTAGGGCAGGGCCACTCCCTTTGGCTCTGCTTGCTGTGGCGACCTTTGTAACCCATTTCTATTTTCTGAGTAGTAAGCCTATAAGAGTGTGCTATGGCCCTACGGTATGAAGATTACTACTCTTAACTGCAGTTCCACAAACTATGGGGAAAGGACATAAACGGGGAGGGAGTTAAATATAGTATACTAAACTAGTTCCTAAATACAGTATACTAACTCCAATTGTACCACCATTGGATAAAATATATGATTTTATTGGCAAATACACTATTCTAAAGCAAAGTCCTAAAAACATTGCACAAAATATAGTAAAATTGTGTGGTTCACATATACTATTTTTCTATGCAAAAGCAACACCCCAAAATAGCTGAAAAATAATTAAAAACCCCAATACCCAAAAAACTTAGTCTTAACCAATAGAAACCATAAAGCACATAAATTAAATATAATTATACATGTAAAAAATCCCCAAACAACCAACAACAATATGGAGAGAGGATGTGTTGTTAGGACCAGAGCTGCAGACTTTGGAACTGAAGAATTAGGTTCGTGGCCCTGCATCGGCTCAACATTCTGGGCAATTCGTTAAATCTCCCTGTACTTAAAAAAAAACCATGTATCTGAACTTGTGTAATGGACCTGGTGCGTATGTAAACTGCTCCAATGCCCTTGGGCTGAGTTTCGGTTATATAAAACAGCAAAAATAAATCAAAATAAAATGCATATCAATAAATTATAACAACTAAAAACATACAAAACAAAAGTGAATGCCTAAATTAACACATCTGTAGATCAAGAAATATAGGCCCATATGTACGAAATTAAATTTTTGCGATTACCAAATAACGAATCCGTAAAAATCGCTATTTGGGTATCGCAAAACAGAATGTATGTAATTTGCGATTTCCTAATAGCGATTCCTACGGAATCACAATCACTATTAGGACATCGCAAATTAGGAAATCGCTAAATTGCGATTTCCTAATAGGAAATGGCACAATATACACATGGGGCCTATAATGGCCACAGACTACTCTGAATAGCCAAGAACATGTCACCTCATCAGGCTCAGACTAGGGGGAAAAAACTGAGCTTGCTCACCAGTACAAAAATTGCCCCCATTATCGAACGACATAGCTAAAATAGTGACCACATTTGCAAATCAGGCCAGTCTAGAACTTGTAAAGACACACTGTAAGGGTATCATGCAATGTATGGTAAATTGCACTCATTTGTATATGCTGCAGGCAATGCTTGTGGTAATATCATGAAATTCTACAGTAAAAACAAGGCAAGCATTGTCAATGCCAATAGGTCTGGCTTTACAATAATGTTCTATTGCAATGTAAAGCATTACTAATAAATACCATGGTAACAAGTATGTATTTTTGTGGAAGCAAAGAACTGTATAGTAATATTGGTATAGGTGAAAAGGTCAGATGGCATGTGCCAAAGGTGCACTGCATCTGGACCACGCCCAGTGGCAGGAACTCTGCCCGTCTCACCACCCACAGGTACTCTGCTGCTGAACTCCAAGTCCTGGACCCCGGTCGCCCCAACAACTGCTGCCTCGCTTCTCCTCGCTCAATGGTTGGGTTGTTCACCTGCCACTGCTATCTCTTCACCTGCAACTCAGGGCCTCCCATCTTCACAGATACCTGTGCCACTCCCACTTCGCCTACCGCAACCACCCCGGAGCCTCTCCAATGCCTCCTGCTCGACGACCAGACTCTCTCTGCAAATATGGCACCAAAGGCAGGGACACCATCACCACCATCGCCCCTGACGGGATTGTCATCACAGAAACCTGGCTCAACCCCTCCTACACCCCTGACATCGCCACCGCAATGCTCAATGTCTTTAAAATGGCTCACCAAAACGGCACCAACAAACACGGCGGAGAAGTCACCATCATCCACAAGGAAACACTCTGACGAACCGCCACCCAGGAGGGCATCACACCAACCATAGATCACCTCAATGTCCAAATCCGCACTGACGACCGAACAACTATCAGGGGTGCCCTCGCCTACAGACCCCCAGGACAGTGCATCAGTTACTGTGATGCCATCACCTACTTCATCACCCCACTAGCCATCAAGTCCAAGCACTACATCTTCCTCAGGAACCTCAACTTCCACCTGGATGATCCCATGGATACTAACTCCGCCAACCTCCTGGAACACATGCGCAACATGAGCCTGACCCAGCTGGTCACTGACCCCACACACAGAGCAGGACACACACTGGACCAGAGTTTCACGAACAGCAATAGTCAAATACAGCCATGCCACAGAACTCACCTGGAAAGACCACTCCATCGTCCACTTCACCATCGCAGGAGCACCATGCACTGCCACCAGCCCCTCCCTATGCCCCCTTTCCGCAGCTGGAACAAAGTAACACAGACCCAATAAATGGACGCCCTCAACAACACCCAGCTTGACCCCGCAACCAACCTAGAACAAGCAGTCCAGAACCTCACCACCTGGATCACCAACGCTGCCGACCAAGTCGCCCCCATCAAACAAGCTAGGACCTGCAGAGCCACCAAACAAGCCAGCTGGTACACACCAGAACTCAGGACTATGAAATGCAGCTGCAAACTACTGGAGAGAAGATGGCGCACCAGCGGAGACACCACAGATCGAGCCACTTTCAAGTCTGCCCTAAACAAATACCACCAGTGACTCAAAGATACAGAAAAAGACGCCCTGACAAACCGCATTGAAGCAACACAAACACACCAAGGAACCCTTCAACAGAAAAAAATTAGATTGGATGCAGGATACTGCTTTGCTAGCCAAATGGTGTATTTTTAAATGGATAATGTTGTATGACGGAACCACGCATGCCATTACCATGCAAGTCTTTACCATGACTATGGCTTTTCCACGCATGCCTTTACAAAAAGAATATGCGGGTTTTTTTTTACTGGAAAGTATAAACCATGTATATTATATATATATATGTGTATATATGTATATATATATTATATATATAAATATATACATATAATATATATATTAATAACGGTTTATACTTTCCAGTAATAAAGGGTTTATACTTTCCAGTTTATACTGGTGGTCGCCAGTAGGTAGTTGTAGTTAGGATGTAGTTTCCATAGGGAGAGCATTTTTTCATTTGCTAATAACTTTATCTTCGTTTGAAGAATCTTGGTGAAATTTTCAAAACTAGTTTGCCACCAACCTTTACTGCTGTCTTGAAAACTTCGGGGTGATCTTTCAAGCGGGCCGAGAAAAAGGGGGGTTCCCAAAATGTGTTTTCCCCCTGTTAATTTCCATTGGAACTTTAGATACGGCTACAGCCCGAACTGCTGAACGGAATTACACCAAATTTGACAGAAAGGTAGCTGTTGGTCCAGAAAGCAACCTTTTTGTTAAATGGTGTAAATCCGTTCAGTAGTTTTGGAGTTATTTAAAGAAATTTCCAGTAGTATATATAGGGACACGAAGGGTTCATGGCTCCAATGCGGGGCTATGCGAACGCATGCGGCAGGAAGAGTGCTCTTATTGGCTGGCCCCAATCTGAGGAAAATGTTGCGGCCACCATTTTATGTAGTGGAGCCGGTCCTGGGGGACTGTTTAAGAAGCTGAAAAGCACAGAAGGGGTCAGGGTAGGGGTACCTTGATCCCATAGGTGTACTGTAAGGGTATGTTAGACGTCCTTTATGAGTTTTAGAATGTGTGGATACATTTTTTTCCCACATGGATGGAATCACGACCCCATAGAAGCTCTCTGAGCTGACCACCTGTGTAACATCGCGGTGAAGGCGCGAACCCACCAAACTCATAGGGATATTGTACTTGGTATTGGTTTTATAATGTAAATATAATTTATTTTGTCACATGCTTGGAATTACGACTCCATAGCGGTGTGCAGCGCGGCCACCCGTGTAATGCCGCTTTGGAGTTGCGAACCTAACCGAAATAAATAAAAAAACTATACATTCAAACACTCACTCATACATTAATGCATGCACTCACAGACTCACACACAGTCACACATCCACTCACAGACGCACTCACAGATGCATACACCCACTCACATAGCAATTCTCACACTCACGTACCCACTCACAGAGCTACTCAGAGAATCACACACCCACTTAGAGACCCACTCACAGACTCATAGACCCACTCACAGACCCACTGAGACACTCAAGCACTCACACACAGACCCACTGAGAGACTCATGCAGCCACTCACAGATGTAGTCTGAGACTCTTGCACCCATTCACAGACACACTCAGACAGGTACACTCCTACTCAAGACCCATTTAGACACTTACACACCCACATACAGAGCTACTCAGACACTCATGCACCCACTGATAGACCCACTCACAGATGCATGCACTCACTTACAGACCCACTCATAAACTCATGGAATCAGTGACAGACATACCCCGAGACTCATGCACTCACACCCAGATACAGTCAGAGGCTCATGCATGTACTCATAGTGTTATGCAGAGAGGCACTCCCTCAGGAAAGACCCACTCACAGTCTCATAGAGCCACTCATAGACCCACTGAGACACTCAAGCACTCACACACAGACCCCCTCAGAGACTCAGGCACCCACTCACAGACACACTCAAAGAGTTACAGACCCACTCACAGACCATGTCGGAGGCTCACGCACCCACTCACAGACCGCCCCAAGCTGCCATACACCCACTGAAGACCCATTTAGTCACTCATGGACCCACTCACAGCCCCACTCAGAGACTCATGCACCCACTCACAGACCCACTCATTGACTTATGCACTCATTCAAAGTCTCACTTATACACTGATGGAGTCACTGAGAGTCCTACTCAGAGACTCATGCACTCACTCAGAGACCTACTCACTGCCAAGCACTCACATACAGACACACTCAGAGACTCATGCATCCAGTCACAGACCCAGCAAGAGACTCACGCACCCACTCACAGACACACTGAGTTAGCTACACTCCCACTGAAGAACCATTTAGACACTGAGGCACCCACTCACAGACCCAGTCAGAGACTCATGCACCCACTCAGACACTTATGCACCCACTCACAGACACATTCACACACTCATATACCCAATTACCCAGATAGCCTATAGTCAGATAATCAGATAGTCAGTCTTTCACTGAGATACCCACTAATAGGTATAACAATACAAATGTAAGTTCAAAATTGTAAATGAGTTATTGTACATTGAAATCGTGCTTTTGCTTTGTGGAGCTGCAATTGAGTCGTGACTCCGGAAAATATATATATATATATTTTTTTTAAAAGGTTTGAATAAATTATTTTTTAATATTGGGTAATAGGGTGACTCTGAAGATTGCCTTTGTGTTCATTGTAAGTATGTGATAGCTACATATAAGACTGGATGCCGAGTTTCATGTTGGTGAGAAATACCCTGTTGCCTTCATCTGTAAAGTGAACTCCGTCATTTCTGTAAATTCCATGCATGTTGAAATGTAGATTGTTGTTGTAGATAGAGCCCATGTTATGGTCTCTGAAGAATGCAGAAACAGCTTTATTAACATGTTTCCTGGCTTTGTCAATTTGTGGGCAGAATTGATTTGATCACTTCCATTTCTGCCTTTGGCATATCTTGGAGTACACCAAAACAGTGCGAGGCAAAATTGTCAATAATTTTGCAAAGGTCTCTTTCATTGCAATTTCCAAACCAACTCCAGTAACAGTGCCTAGGTCATTGCCACCACAGTGCACTATTAGCAGGTCTGGATGTTGGGAATGTGCAATTGTTAGACCTGGTACCATTGGTGTGAGTCTCCCTTGCATTTTTTGCTGATGTCTCCTCTGTTTTTTATATGTTTTGCTGGTTTAGATGCTTTGGGCACTGTGCCACTGCTATTCAGTGCCACAGTGCAAGTGCTCCCTATTGTAAATTGTTGTAATGGATTAGTGACTCCATGATTGGCTTATTTGGTTTATTTGTCAGACCCTAGTACAGTGCACCGTGTGTGCCCAGGGCCTGTAAATCAAATGCTGCTGGTGGGCTTGCAGCACTGGTTGTGCCACCCACAGAAGCAGCTTTTAAACTATGGCTCAGGCCTGCCATTGCAGAGCCTGTGTGCAGTCTGGGACTGCCATGTCGACTTGGCCAGTGCACCCACTTGCCAGTCCCCAAACCTTCCCTTTTCTACATGTTAGTCACCCCTAAGGTAGGCCCTAGAGCAGGGCGCATTGTATGTGAAAGGTAGGACATGCCCTGATGTGTGTGGCATGTCCTGATAGTGAATTACAGCCAATTTCGTTTTTCACTATTGCAAGGCTACCTGCTCCCATAGGCCAGAATGGGCAGTTTGATTATAACACCGTATAATCCTACCTGACCCAGGGAACAAGGTAGAAATTCAAGTTTGATATGCCTGAACTCAGAATGTTAAAATACATCTTTTAGTGTGGGTGATTTTTACATTCTGTGTTTGAAAATACTACTTTTAGAAAGTAGGTATTTTCTTGCCTAACCTTCCAGTGTGCCTCTGCTAAGGTTGTGTATTCACTGTCTGGTTTGTGAGTGACAGGGGACTGGAGAGGGTCTTGGCTCCAGCAGTCTGATGGGTCAGGGCTGGGCTGAATAGGACCCACATAGAATAGAGAGTAGGGGGAGACTTCCTTTCACTGACCTGAGCCCTCATAGAATAGAGAGTAGGGGGCGGGGATTTCCTTTCACTCCCCTGAGCCCTCATAGAATAGAGAGTAGGGGGAGGAGATTTCCTTTCAGCCCACCTAGGCCAGGTCTGCTTTCAACAATGCTGTCTCCACCTCCTGCCAGGAAGCTGCGCCAGGGAGGACAGAACTGGTTTTGGCCAGGTACAGACACTCTCTGCCATCAGAGAACAAAGAGAATAGTAGTATAAATATTGGGGCCCAGACCCCAAGACTTTAGATCACTTCTGGGAATCAAGACGGACCTTTGCCAAGGAGAAGAACCAGAGAATCTGAAGGAGTTTGACTGCCCCTGTGCCAGAGTGCTATTTTCTGGGGTTGGCCTGCAGTGGTTTCTTTATTGCCAAGGAAAGGGGAAAGACTTTTATTGAAACTTTCATCATCTTGAAGAAGAATCTCCAAGGGCTTGAACTGTGCTTGCCTCCTACTGAAGTCTCAGGGATACAAGACTTCACCACCAGCTCCCCCCTGAATTCCCTTGCTGGGGATTCTGTCTGCAGAAGCCTGCGTGTTGTTGGGAGCTGGAAGCGCGACTCAACGAGAAGAAACGTGTCGCGTCCGCAGCTGTTGCCGTCGCATCATCGGAGAAGCGTGTCGCCACCGCAAGGGTCGCCGTCGCATCACCAGAGAAGAGTGTCTCCGTCGCAGCTGTTTGTCGTCGCATCACTGGAGAAGCGTGTCGCCACCGCAAGGGTCGCCGTCGCATCACCGGAGAAGCATGTTGCAGGGCCTGTCGCGGCTCGGAAGTTACAGAGTTCGCCGCACGGCCGTCGGGCGTGCACGCATCGCCTTCACGTCATCGCATCGCGGGAGCCATCCTCTCACATCGCACCGGATCGTCGCATCGCGGCGCCATCTTGTCGCATCGCAACCGGAACGCAACACGAGATCGGCGCATCACCTCCTCTCCGGTAAGGAACAGACGCATCGCCTACTTTGCGCAAGCACTGAGGAACAGACGCATCGCCTCCCCCGAAGCAAGGAACCGAGGCATCGTTCTCCCTGCGAACCTTTTGTTTATCTTGCGTGACGCATCCAAAGGTACTTTGTGAGAAACGTGTCGCATTTACCATCACCTTTGAACTAAGCTATTTCTACCATCTAAAAGTCATTTTCTTAATACTGTATTGTGGATTTTTGTCGTTTGGGTCTTGTGTTAAGTCTATATAAAGTATATTTATTTTCATAAACAACCTGTGTGGTGTCGATCTGTAGTGTTCTCACTTTATTACTGTATGTGTTCACAAATGCTTTACACACTGCCTCTGAGATAAGCCTGCCTGCTCGTGCCAAGCTACCAAGGGGGTGAGCAGGGGTTATTTAGGAGTGTAGCCCCCTTACCCTGACTAGAAGCAAGGGTCCCTACTTGGTCAAAGGTACCTACCTCTGCAACTAGAGACCCCCAGTTCTAACATTAGTGGCAGCGGTGGGATTCTGGATTTGCATTTGTGACTCATATACAGTGATTGGTGTACACTACTAGTGAGTGCAGACCAAACGCAACCACATACATTTTTTGGTAGTATTTTCTTTTCCCTCAGAACTGTTGTTTTTGCTAAAGACTGCCAGCAAATTGCCATGAGCAAACCAGCATCTATTGCATCTATGGATCCAGAGTTTGAGGAAGAGAAAGTGGATGTATACACTGTGAAACAGCTGAAGCACTTCTGTAGAAAATTTAAAGTTGCTACTACAGGCCTCACCAAAAAGGAGGAGTTCCAAAAGGCGCTGAGGGCCTGGATGGAAGCAAGAAATGCCCTTGAGCATGTGGATGAGCCTGCAGAGGAGGCTGAGGATGCAGAAGGGCAGCTAGATGGGCCATTGGGTCCAGCCAGGGAGAGAGTGTCTTCCCCCATAGGCAGCAGTGTTTTTCCAAGGGCCTGACCCCAGGAGAACTGGAGGACAGGGAGAGAAATAGATTGCACAAAATGGAGCTGGCCAAGCTCAAGATGGAGGGTCAAAAGGACCTAGAGAGTAAGAAGCTGGAGCTTGAGAATAACAGGTTACCTTTTGAAAGGGAAAAAGAGAGATTAGCACATGAGAGATTTTTGAGAGAATTGGAGCTTAAAGCTAAAAGCCTAGAAATTAGTCCCTCTGGTGGCAGCGCACCATCTGTGCCTGCAGAATGCAGGGTATATTTCCCCAAAGATGTCATCAAGGATTTTCATAAGCATGAGGATATTGGGCAGTGGTTTGCAGCCTATGAAATGGCTATGTTGGCCCACCGGGTCCCTGAGAAGGATTGGGGAGCGGGGTTGTGGGGCCGCTTTGTCAGTGATGGGAGGGATACATTGTTAGGGTAGGATAATTTATGCCCACATGAAGGAAGCCCTGATGACCAGGTATGGGTTGACCCCAGAGCTCTATCGACAGAGATTCAGGAATTGTAAGAAACTGGAGGCAACTACCTGGGTGGAGTATGTATCTTTCTTTTGCAGAGCTATGGATGGTTGGGTGAAGGGTAGCAAAGTGAGTACTTTTGAGGAGCTCTATGATTTGTTTGCGTGGGAGCACTTGTCTGGTAATTGTTTTCCAGAGCTACGCCAGCACCTTATTGATAGCAGGCTAACTAACCCTAGGAAGCTTGCTGAGGAGGCGGACCGCTGGGTCAGTACCAGGGTCCACAAGGGTCATGTGGGAGACTCCGCCAGAGGTGGGCAGGGTCCCCAGCAGAAGAGTGGGGGGGACAAGGGTAAACAGAGGGAGTTCCAGAAAGGGCCCCAAAGTAATTCCCAAGGGAACCAAGGTAAGGGTTCCCAGCCTCCCCCTGAGAAGAAGACAGAGCCCCCGACAGGTAAACCTGTTCACAGGGGGCCCCCTACATGCTTTGAGTGTAAGCAGGTGGGCCACCGTTGGTATGATCCCCAGTGTCCCCTAAAGGATCGCAATGCTCCACCCCATGCACCACCCCGTCAGATGGCGAGTGTAGCCCTGGGAGGGGAGGAGATGGGTGCCCAAGGTGGGTGGGGTCCCGCAGAGATGTCCCTTGTCTCTTTAGGAGACTGTGAGGTGGTCCCTAGGACCCAACTGCCTGATAACACTAAAAAATACAGGCAGTGGGTGACCATCAATGGCCAGAGGGTGGAGGCTCTGAGAGACACCGGGGCCAGTGTGACAGCTGTCAGTTGTCAGCTGGTGTCTAAAGAGCAGGTGATCCCCCATGCATTCTTCCCTATAGTTGCCGCAGACATCTCGGAGAGCCAGTGTGAGGTGGCTCAGGTTCCCTTTCAGTGGGGGGGGTCTCAGGTACTCTCCAAGTAGCTGTGAGGCCAGCCATGCCTGTGGATTGTCTGTTGGGCAATGATTTAGAGAGCTTCCCTTGGGCTAAGGTGGAGAGAAGGTCTCATTTAGAGATGTTGGGTCTGCCTGAGTGGGCGTGTGTGACCACTCGGTCTATGGCAGCCAGTAAGGGTGTTCAAGAGGACCTGGAGCCTGAAAATGTGGCCCAGGCACCTGCCTTAAAGAGAAGAGGTAGGGGGCGCGAGATACCGGCCCCCATAGTTCCCACGGTCCAGGAGGAGGCAGACCTTGAGGTGGATGCCCTGGAACCTACAGGGGAGCAAGTGGCTGAACTGGGGGACCTGCCTGAGCTGACCCATTGGCAGCAAGAAGGAGGACCCTCCAGGGAGGAATTCTGTGAAGAGCAGAAGAAGTGCCCTTCTCATGAGGGTTTGCGGCAACAGGCCACAAACCAGGCAGCAGGTGATCAGTCTGGATCACATTGAATCTACTGGAAGAATGGTCTCCTGTATAGCGAGCCTAAGGTTGCTGAGCCTCGGTCAGCCCGTGTGCTGGTGGTACCCCAGCGCTTCAGAGCCTTCCTACTGGGTTTGGCTCATGATGTGCCTTTAGCTGGACATCTGGGGCAGGACAAGACCTTTGAAAGGCTTGTCACCCACTTTTATTGGCCCCAGATGCGCAAGAGTTCAGATACTCATTGTAGGACCTACCAGACTTGCCAGGCAAGTGGTTAAAGTGGAAGGAAGCACAAGGCTCCTCTCCAACCTTTCCCTGTAGTCAGTACCCCCTTTGACCGGGTGGGCATTGACATTGTGGGGCCTCTGGACCCCAAGACAGCCATGGGCAACAGGTTTATCCTGGTCTTGGTGGACCATGCTACCCGGTACCCGGAAGCCATCCCGCTCAGTACAGTGACGGCCCCCGTGGTGGGACGAGCACTGATGGGGATTTTCTCCCGTGTGGGGTTCCCCAGAGAGGTGGTGTCAGACCGTGGTACAAACTTCATATCTAAGTATATGAAGTCCCTGTGGCAGGAGTGCGGTGTGACATACAAGTTCACCACTCCTTACCACCCCCAAGGTAATGGGCTGGTTGAGAGATTCAACCGGACCCTGAAAGGCATGATTATGGGTCTGGAAGAACCCATGAGGCGTAAGTGGGACGTCCTCTTGCCATGCCTTCTGTTTGCTTACCGTGAGGTGCCACAGAAGTCCTTAGGGTTCAGTCCCTTTGAACTGCTGTATGGTCACCCGGTCCTCTGAGTCAGGTTAAGGAAGGCTGGGAGAAAGCTCCCAGGAAACCTCCCCAGGATGTATATAGCTACATGCTGGCCTTCAGGAACCAGACTAGGCGATTCAGGCAACTCGCTCAGGCAAATCTGGAAGCCAGCCAGGAGGAAATGAAACGGTGGTATGATCAGAATGCCACTCTGATCGAGTTTCAGCCTGGACAGAAAGTTTGGGTCATGGCCCCAGGGGAGCTCTGTGCGCTTCAGGATAAGTGGACCAGACCATTTGAGGTGGTGGAGCGCAAGAGTGATGTCACCTACTTGGTGGACTTGCGGTCTCCCAGGAACCCTTTGCGGGTCCTGCATGTTAACCACCTGAAGCCCCACTTAGAGAGGTCCGAAGTGGGCATGCTCCTAGCGACAGATGCTGGAATGGAGGAGGAGACCGAGCCTCTTCCTGACCTCCTGTCTGCAACAGAGCAAGATGGGTCAGTAGATGGTGTAATCCTCTCTGCCACGCTGACCCCTGAGCAGCAGAATGATTGTCGCCAACTGTTGGGACAATTCTCTGATTTGTTCTCCCTGGATCCTGGTGTCACTGAGTGGTACGTCCATGACGTAGACACTGGGGACAGTCCTCCTGTGAAGCACAAGGCTTACAGAGTGACTGACAGGGTCAGAGCTTACATCAAGGAGGAGGTCTCCAAGATGTTTGCCTTAGGGGTGATTGAGTCCTCTAACAGCCCTTGGGCCAGCCCAGTGGTCTTGGTCCCAAAGGCTGCCGCGCCATGGTGCCACACCCGAACTCCGGTTCTGTGTGGACTACCGAGGACTCAATTCAGTCACCAAGACTGACGCGCACCCCATCCCCAGAGCTGATGAGCTCATTGATCGGCTAGGGGCTGCACGGTACCTCAGTACGTTTGATTTGACGTCTGGGTACTGGCAGATCGCCTTAACTGATGGGGCCAAAGAGAGGTCAGCATTCTCCACACGAGATGGGCACTACCAATTCCAGGTTATGCCATTTGGGATGAAGAATGCCCCTGCCACCTTTCAGAGGTTGGTCAACCAGGTGTTGGTTGGACTGGAAGATTTCAGTGCCGCCTACCTAGATGACATTGCAGTGTTCAGTGCCAGTTGGGAAGAACATCTGCGCCACCTCTGGGAAGTGTTGTTGGCACTGCGGAAAGCAGGCCTCACGATCAAGGCGAGTAAGTGCCAGATCGGGCAGGGTTCTGTGGTGTACTTGGGGCACCAGGTAGGAAGCGGCCAGGTGGTGCCGCTACAACCCAAGATTGATACCATCCTGGCATGGGAACCCCTCAAAACCCAGACACAGGTGAGAGCCGTTTTAGGACTCACAGGGTACTACAGGAGGTTTGTCAAGGGGTATGGCAACATTGTTGCACCCTTGACTGAGCTGACTTCCTGGAAGCAGCTCAAGAAAGTGAACTGGACTGATACCTGTCAGAAAGCTTTTGATGCCCTGAAGACTGCCATGTGCACAGCACATGTGCTTCAGGCGCCCAACTTCTCCAAGCCCTTCATTGTTCAGACAGACGCTTCAGAGCATGGTGTGGGGGCTGTTCTTTCACAGATGAATGAGGAGGGCCTAGACCAACCTGTAGCCTTCATCAGTAGGAGGTTACTTCCACGGGAACAGAGGTGGAGTGCAATTGAGCGTGAGTCATTTGCTGTGACCTGGGCTCTGAAGAAGTTGAGACCATACTTGTTTGGGATTCACTTCCGGGTTCAGACAGACCACAGGCCCCTCAGATGGTTGATGCAGATGAGGGGTGAGAACCCAAAGCTGTTGAGGTGGTCCATTTCCCTACAGGGGATGGACTTCACGGTGGAACACCGCCCTGGTACAGAACACGCCAATGCTGATGGTCTGTCCAGATCTTTCCGGCTTAGTGATGAGAACTCCCAAGAGGTAGGGTAGTCCTCCCCACATTTCAGCTGGAGGGGACACATGTTAGACCTGGTACCATTGGCGTGAGTCTCTCTTGCATTTTTTTTTGCTTTTGTCTCCTCTGTTTTTGATATGTTTTGCTGGTTTAGATGCTTTGGGCACTGTGCCACTGCTATTCAGTGCCACGGTGCAAGTGCTCCCTATTGTAAATTGTTGTAATGGATTAGTGACTCCATGATTGGCTTATTTGGTTTACTTGTCAGACCCTAGTACAGTGCATGTGTGCCCAGGGCCTGTAGATCAAATGCTTCTAGTGGGCTTGCAGCACTGATTGTGCCACCCACAGAAGCAGCTTGTAAAGTGTGTCTCAGGCCTGCCATTGCAGAGCCTGTGTGCAGTCCAGTACTGCCATGTTGACTTGGTAAGTGCACCCACTTGCCAGTCCCTAAACCTTCCCTTTTCTACATATCAGACACCCCTAAGGTAGGCCCATGGGCAGGGTGCATTGTATGTAAAGGTAGGACATGCCCTGATGTGTGTGGCATGTCCTGATAGTGAATTACAGCCAATTTCGTTTTTCACTATTGCAAGCCTACCTGTCCCCATAGGCCAGAATGGGCAGTTTGATGATAACATCTCATAATCCTAACTGACCCAGGGAACATGGTAGAAAAATGAATTTTGTATGCCTGAACTCAGAATGATAAAATACATCTTTTAGTGAAGTTGGTTTTAACATTCTGTGTTTGAAAATACCACTTTTAGAAAGTAGGTATTTTCTTGCCTAACCATCCAGCCTGCCTCTGCTAGGTTGTGTATTGCATGTCTGGTTTGTGAGTGACAGGAGGGCTTGGGCTCCAGCAGTCTGATGAGTCAGGGCTGGGCTGAATAGGACCTTGGCTGCATAGAGAGTGGGGGGCGGAGATTTCCTTTCACTCCCCTGAGCCCTCATAGAATAGAGAGTAGGGGGAGGAGATTTCCTTTCAGCCCACCTAGGCCAGGTCTGCTTTCAACAATGCTGTCTCCACCTCCTGCCAGGAAGCTGCACCAGGGAGGACAGAACTGGTTTTGGCCAGGTACAGACACTCTCTGCCTTCAGAGAACAAAGAGAATAGTAGTATAAATATTGGGGCCCAGACCCCAAGACTTTAGATCACTTCTGGGAATTAAGACGGACCTTTGCCAAGGAGAAGAACCAGAGAATCTGAAGGAGTTTGACTGCCCCTGTGCCAGAGTGCTATTTTCTGGGGTTGGCCTGCAGTGGTTTCTTTATTGCCAAGGAAAGGGGAAAGACTTTTATTGAAATCTTCATCATCTTGAAGAAGAATCTCCAAGGGCTTGAACTGTGCTTGCCTCCTGCTGAAGTCTCAGGGATACAAGACTGCACCACCAGCTCCCCCCTGAATTCCCTTGCTGGGGATTTTGTCTGCAGAAGCCTGCGTGTTGTTGGGAGCTGGAAGCGCGACTCAACGAGAAGAAGCGTGTCGCATCCGTAGCTGTTGTCGTCGCATCACCGGAGAAGCGAGTCTCCGTCGCAGCTGTTTGTCGTCGCATCACTGGAGAAGCGTGTCGCCACCGCAAGGGTCGCCGTCACATCACCGGAGAAGCGTGTCGCAGGGCCTGTCGTGGCTCGGAAGTTACAGAGTTCGCCGCACAGCCGTTGGGCGTGCACGCATCGCCTTAACAACATCGCATCGCATCAAGGGCACCATCCTCTCGCATCGCAACGGATCGTCGCATCGCATCGAGGCGCCATCTTGTCGCATCGCAACCGGAACGCAACACGAGATCGGCGCATCACCTCCTCTCCGGTAAGGAACAGCCGCATCGCCTACTTTGCGCAAGCACTGAGGAACAGACGCATCGCCTCCCCCGAAGCAAGTAACTGATGCATCGTTCTCCCTGCGAACCTTTTGTTTATCTTGCGTGACGCATCCAAAGGTACTTTGTGAGAAACGTGTCGCATTTACCATCACCTTTGAACTAAGCTATTTCTACCATCTAAAAGTAATTTTCTTAATACTGTATTGTTTATTTTTGTCGTTTGGGTCTTGTTTTAAGTCTATATAAAGTATACTTATTTTTATAAACAACCTGTGTGGTGTCCATCTGTAGTGTTCTCACTGTATTACTGTATGTGTTCACAAATGCTTTACACACTGCCTCTGAGATAAGCCTGCCTGCTCGTGCCAAGCTACCAAGGGGGTGAGCAGGGGTTATTTAGCAGTGTAGCCCCCTTACCCTGACTAGAAGCAAGGGTCCCTACTTGGTCAAAGGTACCTACCTCTGCCAACTAGAGACCCCCAGTTCTAACAGCAATGCTCTCAACCAAATGCAGCAATTGATGCCGCTTTAAACCTCTCTGGCCAAACCATTTAATTTCTACATTAGGCAAACCCAAGTCCCTGTCAATGCCACTCTTTCTCTCATATTCTCTAGCCCAGAAGACATAGCTGTGACCCACAATCCACACTCTAACCATTTTGAAGGATGGAGCAGTAGCACACATGAGAATGCTGTAGCTGAATGTGATAGTTAGTAGAATGAATATCAGTTAAAATGGTGGAGTGGATGTGGTTTAAGAAAAGAAGTATTTGATTGGCTGCTGTGCATAATTTCAAATGAAAACATAGGAAGTGATCTTATTAGTAAAGTGACATCGTCAGTTATTGGTTGAGGAAAAATCTTACAAAAGTTATGGTATACTGAATATGCTTAAATTTTGAAATCCTCAACCGCACCTGCTACATTTGTACATGAAGCTAGTATGGTGGTGTTAGAAAGTGCAGGGAACTTATGACCTACTGGTACTGAATCGTTTAAACGAATGTATTTAATTATACATACAATGCAAATGCATATACATACATACAAATGCAAATGAACTCATTCACAAATACACTAAATATCTCACACACAGTTACACAATTTACACAAAAATGAATCCTTCCATATACTCACTCTTATCATTTTTAACTTTCAACTTCAGATCAACGTAAACAATTTACTTATTTACAATTAAGAACAAAACATAAAGGGAACTTTTAGTTTCCATACAAAATTGAGAAAACCATACCAATATAGCCAAGAAAAGCAAAGGTAACCGAGACATTATATTTAAAAATACAAGATAAAAAACCTTTCAAATTCACTTAAAAAATCTAAAGTTACAAAAACGTAATACTTTGGAATTAGATTTTTAAAACCATAGAAGTTCACATAAAAAAACAAAAGGTTGTAGGGACGTTATAGTGAGGAATTAGAATTTGAAAAACCTTAGAAATTCAATGAAAAAACAAAGGTTACACGGACGTTACAGTTAGGCTAAGATTTCACTCGTACAAAACCAGTGAAATTCAGCAGTTATAGTTGCCTGAGCTAACTATAACTTGAGCCTCCGCAATGCACTGCTTATGATCTCACATATTACATCACTCATGACATGGTCAGTGACTTCACTCATGACATCTCAAATGACATCACTGATGACATCACTGATGACGTCATCCACAGAATCTCTGACGTACCCACTCACATCCCAATATAACCATTCATACACCCACACCAACTCCCACACTACCGTTCTCAAAACCATTGATGCACCCATACCAGTACTTACACACCCACTCTCTGATTCATAGGTCTACACACATCCACTCATACAGCCACTCACACACTGTGAGTCACCCATAGAGCTACTCACAGACCTACTCAATCATCCATAGAGTCAATCACACAGCCACTTACTCACCTATACAGTTATACACACATACACTCACTTATTCATACAGATACTAACCCATACTCACTCATCTGTACAGTCACTGACACAAGCACACACTCACCCATACAGCCACTCTCATAATCACTCACTCACACAGTCACTCATATACTCCAACATTCACCTTTACTGCCTTTCACATATGCAGTTATTCACCCATATATCAGTGGCACATCCATTCACTCACCGACACAGCCATACACACACTCAATCACCCATACAGCCCCTCACACACATACTCACTAACCCATACAGCCACTGACTCACCTACTCACTCATTCATGCAGGCAATCACACACACCCTCACCCACCTACACAGACACTCATACACCAATACAGGCACTCAGACAACCAATCTAAAGTTACAAAAACGTAATACTTTGGAATTAGATTTTTTAAAACCATAGAAGTTCACATAAAAAAACAAAAGGTTGAAGGGACGTTATAGTGAGGAATTAGAATTTGAAAAACCTTAGAAATTCAATGAAAAAACAAAGGTTACACGGACGTTACAGTTAGGCTAAGATTTCACTCGTACAAAACCAGTGAAATTCAGCAGTTATAGTTGCCTGAGCTAACTATAACTTGAGCCTCCGCAATGCACTGCTTATGATCTCACATATTACATCACTCATGACATGGTCAGTGACTTCACTCATGACATCTCAAATGACATCACTGATGACATCACTGATGACGTCATCCACAGAATCTCTGACGTACCCACTCATATCCCAATATAACCATTCATACACCCACACCAACTCCCACACTACCGTTCTCAAAACCATTGATGCTGTCACACTACGGCGTAGGTAGACAGAGGTAGGTTCATACATTAACACTGTATGTATGGGACCGCAGGAGAATGACTACATATCCCACAATCCTGTGTGTCTGGTCAGGTGGGCTCAGCACTCTGAGTCCTATATAGGCTCCGCCTCCCGAAGGCCCGGTGCTTGTCAATCAAGTACCATGACTTGGATTGTTGGGAGGAAAAAGCCTTGACTTCACTGAATGTGAACGAGGAGATTTGCTCCTTCTGACTCTCCCGTTATTTTTCCATCGAGCCGGTTGTGGGGCTCGCCTGTTTTCAGCCACAAGGCTCACCTGTCAGCTGGTGTACCACGCGCTGGAGCGCAACTTATTTCACTGCTCAGGCTTCCTTCTGTCCTCCCCAACCACGCTGGAGAAACTCCATGAGCTTGAACTCGGCTCGAGATGAGGTTCTTGTTCAAAGGACTTCTTAAAAGAACCAGGGGGAGCGCTATCACACCACCAATGAGCTGTTGAGAGGCTCGGATTTCCCTATCTGTTTTCTTTTCCTTGATCTGGATACAACTTAGCCTGCAGCTCTGTAACAAAGCCGTCAAAAGGCTTGAATGAAGGGCCATACTTCTATTTTTGTTTAACTGATCGGCACGCAGGAGAAGCGTGCCTCTCACTCTTCATTGCATTTGCTAGTTCCTTGGACTTACGTGCTACAGTACCGAAGAGGATCTCCACAGCTAAGTACACTGTTCTATTTGTTGTTGCAGGAGAAGCTGTAATACCCTTGAAGGAGAACTTATTTATTTTTATGCGTTATTTTTGTTTGGATTTTGCATTCTGTACAGTAGAGTGAGTGCGGCAAGCCTTAATGTAAGTACAAACACATAGTCTTATTGTGCCTTATTCGGTTTGCATCTGGTGGTTGTCCTACATGTGTTGTGCTTGTGTTTTACTACAGGGAACACGGGGCTAGACAACGGAGTGACAAGAATAGGAGTGAAGCCTACAACTCTAAGTGTCTTCCCATGGAGTGTTTCGCAGCCGCATCTTTATTGTTTCCTTTGTCCCTTTTTTCCCTTTCCCCTATTACGGTGTTGTCTGCTGAGTGGTACTAGCGTACTCGCAGGTCGCGCCCTATCGGGGGAAAAGGTTACACAGCATCACCCATCGCTCCCGCTGTATCCGGCTTTGAAGGTTAGTGGTTACCTGTCTGTGTTTTGACAGATTGACAAGCCCACGGTTACCTACGGCCTGAGCGATGGATACCTCCACTGTGCTTACGTCAGTGCTGGAGTCCTTAACCGCATTACGGATGGAGGTGGATGCTTTCAGAGGAGAGAACTTAGAATTGAGGAATGAGATGGGCACTATGAGACGTGAGGTAGCGTGTTTATCCCATGTGAGTCCTACCGGTGCGAGGGGGAACGGTTCCTATATTAAAGATTGGACGCTCCCGCCTCCTTTGACTTCCCGTGACACGGCCCCTGTTCAGGGAGGGGTGCACATGGTGCGGGGCCCTTCACTTCCTCGTTTTCCAACCCTTCCCAAGCAGGACCTTCTTCCATACACCTGATACAGCCCATGCAACTGCCCCTTGTCCCTCCTGAAAGGTTCTTCGGGGACCCAAAGAAGTTTGGGATATTTTTGGGTCAGTGTAGGCTGCATTTCATGTGCAAACCCACGGTGTTTCCTACCGACCAAGCTAAGACGGCCTTTGTCATGTCCTATTTGGGCGGTAATGCGGCTAGCTGGTCCTTCCCCTGATAGAGAGGGACGATCCTGTCCTGTACAACTTTTCGGATTTCTGCATTGAAATGCGCAAGCTGTTTGATAGAAAAGCGCATCTACTATCTCTAGACAAAGAATTCATCACGCTCAAACAGGGCACACAAGACTTGCTCACGTATATTACGACCTTCAATAGACTTCTTGTGGAAACCAATTGGCCTGTGGAAAAAGAACATCCATGTTCTATCAAGGATTAAGAGGTGAATTGAAGGACGTCTTGGCGCAAGTGGTGCATATGCCCGATAACTGTGAGGAACTGATAGATCTCACAGTTCAATTGGATCACAGACTTCAAGAGCGGAAAGGAGACAAGTACCGGACTGACGCAAAAGCCTATCTACCACGCCCTAAGCCAGTTCAGGAGGAACGCTCACATATCACTGACGGAACAGAACCCATGCAAGTTGGTGGAATACGGGGCCCGTTAAGCCAAGAGGAAAGGGAAAAAGAAGAAGACAGAGGCTGTGCATGTACTGCGGGAAACCCGGGCATTTCATTAAGGAATGTAAGACCAGATCCAAGTATGTGAACAAAGAAAACCCCGGAGCCCGAAACTTAACCGTGGTGGAGTACACCCCAGGGAATTTGGGAAACTAACGCTCTCAAGCAAGACCGAGACCCCTTGCTTGAGGCCCATGGCGGATGTGGTCTCTTCAGCACTGGCCAATACAGTACAGACCGCAGTGGCACATATGAATCTGTGCGTTTTATTGGAGCTGCCCAGTGGAGAACCCGTGGTGGTTCACGCGTTGTTGGATTCAGGAGCTACTGGCAACTTCATTGATCAGCAGTACGCCCAGGAATTAGGGATCCCCTGCGTAAAGAAGAAGACACCCGAACCAGTGAAGGCGGTGGATGGTACGGCACTAACATCAGGTCCTGTACGCTTTCATACACAACTGATTCTGATGCAAGTAGGGGTGCACCACTTTGAATACATACAGTTCGACCTGATCGATGCTCCCCACTTCAAACTTATATTGGGAATGCCATGGCTGACTTATCATGATCCTTTGGTGCAATGGGCAGCACGCACCGTCTCCTTGAACTCCTCGTTCTGTACAGAACACTGTACAAGAGACAAGGTACGAAATCCTGAAGTAATGCAGAATCCTGCAGGCCTGCTCGCTATGGGATATAGCGAAAAAGTCTTGTGTTGTATCTCCTCATTACCGGATGAATATAAACAGTTCCACTCCGTTTTCAGCAAGCAGGACGCAGGGAAGTTGCCCCCTCATAGGGACTATGATTGTGTGATCGACCTCGAGCCAGGAGCCTTCATCCCATGCAGTCGGGTTTACGCCCTTACGGAGGCCGAGACTACGTATTTACAGCAGTATCTCGATGAGTTGCTGTCCTCCGGCTTCATACGTCCTTCTTCCTCCCCTGCCTCCTCGCCACTCTTCTTCATACCGAAGAAAGAAGGTGGCTTAAGGGCTCGCATAGACTATAGAGCAATTAACAGAGTAACCATAAAGAACAGGTATCCTTTGCCCTTGATACCCGTGCTATTGGACCAGTTGAAAGGAGCCAAGATTTTCACCAAATTGGATCTGAGGGGAGCATACCATCTCGTGCGGGTGCGGCGTGGGGACGAATGGAAGACAGCATTTCGGACAAAGTTTGGGTTATGCGAATATCAGGTTATGCCCTTCGGGCTCTGCAACACACCCGCCGCTTTCCAGTTCTTTATGGATGAAGTATTGCGAGGCCTGTTGGACGTGTCCTGTATCGTCTACATCGACGACATTCTGATTTATTCGGCATCCACAGAAGAACATGTCCTTCATGTGTCGGCAGTATTGGAACGGTTGCAACAGCATACGCTCTATGCCAAGTTGGAGAAGTGTCTTTTCCACGCCACCGAAGTAGAATTCCTAGGATACATCATAGGGCCAAACGGACTATGCATGGACAACAAGAAGATCCAAGCTATCGTTCAGTGGGAATCGCCCTCCACTGTTAAGGCCTTGCAGAGCTTTTTAGGCTTTGCAAACTTCTATCGAAGGTTTATCAAAGACTTCTCCCGGATGATACAACCTTTGACACATCTGTTGAAGAAAGGAGCTAAGTACCTCTGGACGGACGCAGCCGAACAGGCTTTCCAAACCCTCAAACACTGCTTTACGCACGCTCCTGTATTGAGACACCCAGATGCCTTGCTTCCCTTTGTAGTGGAAACGGACGCATCCCATTACGCCATCGGAGGCATCCTGTCCCAAAGACATCCGGACACCGGCCAAATTCATCCTGTGGCCTACTTTTCAAAGAAGTTGTCATCCTGTGAGGTTAACTACAGTATTACAGACAAAGAACTCCTGGCCATAAAGAGGGTGTGTGAAGAGTGGAGGCACTACCTATTGGGAGCTAAGCACACAGTGGAAATCTATACTGATCATCGAAACCTTCTGTTCTTAAAGACCGCCAGAGCCTTAACCCCGAGACAACTCCGATGGTCGCTATTCTTCTCTGACTTTGACTTCGTGATCAAATACCGTCCCGGACCACAAAACGGCAAAGCTGATGCACTTTCAAGACCAGCCCCAACGCCAGATACCCGTCCAGATTCCATGGAAGAACCCCCTGTAATACTGCATAAGGCCTCTTTTCCTGAAGAGATCTTGGCCTTGACGACCACACAAGACTTTCTAGGGGAGGTAAAAAGCAGACGGCAGGGATAGATGTCCAGACATGGATAAACGAAGATCCCACACAACGTTCGATTGATAACGACATACTATACCATGGTAATAGACTATACGTACCACATGAACCATTACAACAACAGGCCTTGAGATGGATTCATGACTCCACGCTGGGTGGGCATCTGGGAATCCAGAAAACGTTCCAAGCTATGAAAAGGCACTTCTGGTGGGTAACTTTACAGGCGGATACAACCAAATACGTGTCAGAATGCGCCATTTGTACCCAGGGAAAGACCCAACATAAGAGACCGTGTGGACTGCTCCAGAGCATTCCTATACCTCCAACACCTTGGCATACATTGTCCATGGATTTTATCGTAGACATGCCTCCTAGTTCAGGACACAATACTATACTGGTCATTATAGACCATCTAACCAAGATGGGACACTTTGTTGCTACAACAAAATTACCAACCTCGGCAGAATTGGCCCAATTGTTTCTACAGCATTTTGTGCGGTCCCATGGAATCCCAGCAGTTATCATCACCGACAGGGGAACCCAGTTCACCTCACGGTTCTGGAAGGCGCTATGTGAGGCTATGAAAGTGGATGCTCGCCTCTCCACTAGCTACCATCCGCAGACGGATGGCAAAACCGAAAGACTGAACCAAACGCTGGAACAGTATCTCAGATGCTTCACACTACAACATGAAGAAGAATGGAGTACGCTTTTGTGGATGGCGGAGTTCGCATATAACAATGCGGAGCATTCCTCTTTGGGGTGTTCCCTTTCTTCTGCCTTACAGGATACCACCCTAACATGCTGCCTTTTGAATGGCCAGTGCAATCCCGACACCCTACCATTCAAGAACACCATGCACATCTCCGAAAAGTACTACAGGACGCTAAAACGCAGTTAGACAAGGCCCAAACCCGTGACAAACGTTATGCCGATAAGAAACGTTCCCCAGGGCCTTCTTACACTGTGGGTGATAGAGTGTGGCTAGACACTAAACATTTGAGACTGAAGGGCAACTCCCGGCTGAAACCAAAATTTGTGGGTCCCTATCCTATCGTTAAAATAATCAACCCTGTGGCAATTAAGTTGACACTCCCTTCCTCTTGGCGCATCCATCCTGTCTTTCATGTCTCCTTGCTTCGGCCTTGCCTTCCGCAGACCAGACTACCCTTGACACCAGTGCCAGTAGATGTTGATGGGGAAGAGGAGTACGAAGTCAAGTGTGTTCTCGATTCCAAGCTCGTCCGTGGGAGGGTGCATTACCTTATTGACTGGAAGGGATACGGTCCCGAGGACCGCTCATGGGAACCTGGGACTAATCTACACTGCCCTGGGCTTCTCAGGCGTTTTCACTCTCAGTTCCCTGGTAAGCCTGGCAGACCGTCGGGACGCCGGTCGTTGAGAGGGGGTTCTGTCACACTACAGCGTAGGTAGACAGAGGTAGGTTCATACATTAACACTGTATGTATGGGACCGCAGGAGAATGACTACATATCCCACAATCCTGTGTGTCTGGTCAGGTGGGCTCAGCACTCTGAGTCCTATATAGGCTCCGCCTCCCGAAGGCCCGGTGCTTGTCAATCAAGTACCATGACTTGGATTGTTGGGAGGAAAAAGCCGTGACTTCACTGAATGTGAACGAGGAGATTTGCTCCTTCTGACTCTCCCGTTATTTTTCCATCGAGCCGGTTGTGGGGCTCGCCTGTTTTCAGCCACAAGGCTCACCTGTCAGCTGGTGTACCACGCGCTGGAGCGCAACTTATTTCACTGCTCAGGCTTCCTTCTGTCCTCCCCAACCACGCTGGAGAAACTCCATGAGCTTGAACTCGGCTCGAGATGAGGTTCTTGTTCAAAGGACTTCTTAAAAGAACCAGGGGGAGCGCTATCACACCACCAATGAGCTGTTGAGAGGCTCGGATTTCCCTATCTGTTTTCTTTTCCTTGATCTGGATACAACTTAGCCTGCAGCTCTGTAACAAAGCCGTCAAAAGGCTTGAATGAAGGGCCATACTTCTATTTTTGTTTAACTGATCGGCACGCAGGAGAAGCGTGCCTCTCACTCTTCATTGCATTTGCTAGTTCCTTGGACTTACGTGCTACAGTACCGAAGAGGATCTCCACAGCTAAGTACACTGTTCTATTTGTTGTTGCAGGAGAAGCTGTAATACCCTTGAAGGAGAACTTATTTATTTTTATGCGTTATTTTTGTTTGGATTTTGCATTCTGTACAGTAGAGTGAGTGCGGCAAGCCTTAATGTAAGTACAAACACATAGTCTTATTGTGCCTTATTCGGTTTGCATCTGGTGGTTGTCCTACATGTGTTGTGCTTGTGTTTTACTACAGGGAACACGGGGCTAGACAACGGAGTGACAAGAATAGGAGTGAAGCCTACAACTCTAAGTGTCTTCCCATGGAGTGTTTCGCAGCCGCATCTTTATTGTTTCCTTTGTCCCTTTTTCCCTTTCCCCTATTACGGTGTTGTCTGCTGAGTGGTACTAGCGTACTCGCAGGTCGCGCCCTATCGGGGGAAAAGGTTACACAGCATCACCCATCGCTCCCGCTGTATCCGGCTTTGAAGGTTAGTGGTTACCGGTCTGTGTTTTGACAGATGCACCCATACCAGTACTTACACACCCACTCTCTGATTCATAGGTCTACACACATCCACTCATACAGCCACTCACACACTGTGAGTCACCCATAGAGCTACTCACAGACCTACTCAATCATCCATAGAGTCAATCACACAGCCACTTACTCACCTATACAGTTATACACACACACACTCACTTATTCATACAGATACTAACACATACTCACTCATCTGTACAGTCACTGACACAAGCACACACTCACCCATACAGCCACTCTCATAATCACTCACTCACACAGTCACTCATATACTCCAACATTCACCTTTACTGCCTTTCACATATGCAGTTATTCACCCATATATCAGTGGCACATCCATTCACTCACCGACACAGCCATACACACACTCAATCACCCATACAGCCCCTCACACACATACTCACTAACCCATACAGCCACTGACTCACCTACTCACTCATTCATGCAGGCAATCACACACCCTCACCCACCTACACAGACACTCATACACCAATACAGGCACTCAGACAACCAATCAATCACCCATACAGCCACTCACATACCCACTCACTCACGAACCCATACAGCCACTTAGACACCAACTGACAGACTGATACAGACATTCACACAACCTAGTCACTCACCCATATATTCACTGAGACACCTAATCACTCACTTATACAGTCGGTCACGCACCCACTGAATCATCCATACAGGCACTCATACACACACTGATTCACAAATGCACCTTGGTGTGTATATATATATATATATTTATAATGAACACTCATAAATTTTTTTAAAACACTCACAGTCACTGGATGATGTCATCAGTGTCGTCACTGACCATGTCATGAGTGATGTAATACGTGGGGCTAGGGCAGAGGGCATGGCTCTTCAAAGGGAGGACTTACTGGGAATTCGCAAGTTCCTACTTGCTGCAGATTGGAGGGCTATGGTGATCGAATTGCAGAAGTCAACCACACCTACAGCAGACACGCAGGAAGCGGTGGAGGTCGCCTCAGCGCCACATGGACACTCCAATCCCGCTAGCGCGACATCATAAAAGGGGGTTGCCTCACGTAATCTTTACATGTCTCGCTGACACAGGGGGTCTTCATGTGCTGCACATGCAGTTGCTTAGTCGATGTTACACTTCAGGGCCTTGGGTCACGGGCGGTTCTCCCTTTCCCTTAGTCAAGTTATTTTGTCCTCATTATGTTGTATCCAATTCCCTTCGTTCATTACAACGCAATATCGCGCATACTACAACACCACAATAAGTAGTGCTTGGTCTACACATACGCTCATACCGCTCCTCATGCACTTCACAGCTGTAGATAACATTGCTATACCATAACCAATATGGTGCACTTTTGATATCGTTATTAGGGACATCTCAAATGTTTACTGCAATGTTTTCGCTTGGCAGTTGTGGTCTTTGACATATTGTTGTACTGGAATGTTTAAATACAAATGTCAATAAAGAGATTTAAACAAAAATGAGTGATGTAATACGTGAGGTCATAAGCAGTGCAATGTAAGGGCGTGAGTTATATTTAGCTCAGCTGCCTGAGAGCTGGTTGGAGGCCCAGTCCCCTTTGTCCACCTCTGCAAATGTGACTGCTAGTTAAAAAAACATAGAAATTCACTTAAAAAAACAAAGGTTACAGGGTCGTTATAGTTAGCAAATAGAATTAAAAAAACATAGAAATTCACCGAAAAAAACAAAGGTTACAGAGACATTATAGTTAGGCTCAGATTTCACTCGTACAAGACCAGTGAAATTCGACAGTTATAGTTACCTGAGCTAACTATAATTTACGCCCCGCAATGCACTGCTTATGACCTCACATATTACATTACTCATGACATGGTCAGTGACATCACTGATGACATCACTGAAGATATCTCAAATGACATCAGTGATGACATCATCCACAGAACCACTCACACACCTACTCACATCGCCATGCAACCTCTTGTACGCCCGCTCACACAACTGAACAACCACTCACATACCCATTCACAGACCTATACCAGTACTCACATACCCACTCATTCCTCCATAGAGCCACTCACACACCCACTCACTCACTTGTACAGCCACTCTCACAACCATTCACTCACCCATACAGCCACTCATACAACCAGTTATTCACCCATACAGCCAGTCAATTAGCCACACACTGACCCATACATCTACTCACACCCCCACTTATTTACCTAAAAAGTCACTCAAACCCCCACTCACTCACCCTCTCAACACAGCCACTCGGCAGCACTCACTACCTGGGACCAGGCGGGGATGAACCGGCCCTGATTGTCACTCGCGGAGGGACCTGCAGAGAGAGCTGGCTGTACAGGAGGGTTCAGGCCCGACCCTTGGGGGTGCTGACTGGGCCTGCACCACCTTGCCCTGATAATTGGAGACACAAAGAACTGCGGTGGCCTGTACCGGCACTCACGATCAGAGTGTCCAGCGCCTGCTACGATGGATAGAGGATTCCAGTACCCTGATTGGGGAGCTGAGGTGATGCCCCGCATGAGTGTGGGGCAGGAGAGCAGGGGGACGTGATCCCCATGGCGTTGGTGTGAGAGGTGATGGGACTAAGAGTGACAGTGGAACGGAAAGCTTATATACCCTGTAGGAAGGTAGGATCCTTCTAGCATGGTTACCCCCACGTTTTGCCTGGTGTTGCTCTTTTTTTTGACTGGGATCCTGCTAAGCAGGACCCCAGTTACTGTGCTCTCTACCTAAAGTGGGCAAGGTGAGTACTTTGGTACAGCCCAGATTGTCTACTGATATACCCTTGTAAGTCCTTAGTATATGGTACTATTGTACCCAGGGCATAGGTACACCAGGGGTCCCCCATGGCTGAAGCATGAATTATGCCACCCATAGGAGACCGCTCAAATTGTGACTACAGGCCTGCCATTGCGGCCTGTGTAAGCTGGTGCAAGCACCACTTACGACAGATACAAGTTTCCTTATATCTGACGTGACTGCACTTAATACCTATAAGTCTCCCCTAAGGGAGGCCTTTCAATCCTGAAGGCAGGGTGCTCGGTTATAAGTGTGAGGGTGCCCCTGCATGAGCAGGACACCCCTACAATCCACAAAGTCAATTTTCCCGGGTTGTAAGTGCATCAGCCATTACAATACATAGAGTGGCCATGCGTCATTACTCGACTGGCTGTAACGAACCCTGTCGTGTTTGGTATCAAACATGTTGGAATCACACACCAACACCGTAAACAGTGTTGGAGGTATGATTCCATGCACTGTAAAGCTCCTCTGGAAGGCCCTCAGTGCTCCCAGTACCAGTCTTCTAGACCCAGACAGCAAACTATGGCTGCTGCCAACCAGAGACACGATTCTGCCCTCCTGCTGCTGAGCCAAGCTCAAGCAGAGGTAAGCAGGACAATAGGTATCCTGTCACAGGAAGGTGTGACCATCTCCCAGACAGGACGTAGTGTATTGGGACGGGGTGGGGGCACTTGCCAGCACAACTCAGTCTGCTTGAAGGGCACATTTGGAGCCCTCCTTGCATACTCCAGTCCAAACCAGTTCAGGGAGCCGTTGGCTCCCGCTCTGGTGCGAAACTGGACAAAGGACATGGGAGTATCCTCCCCACTGTCCAGCCCCTCCTGTGGGAGGGACCCCTGAATCGTCCCAACCCTTTCCTTAGGGTACTTAAGGGCTTACCTGTGGGTGGTTCCTTAGATTTGTCGTGGGACAAGATTCCGATCCAAAACCACTTCATCTTCAACCATTTGGGCACTTTGGACTTCACTTTAGGAACCGAGACTGCAACTGGGAAGACTCCTGCTTCTCCTGGTCTCGTCGTCAGGCCAGTCTTCTGCGTCGTCTGTGCCTGTGCTCCATACAGGTTCTTCATAAGGCCTGTGGACATCCAAGACAACAAAAGGAATCTCCCTCTAAGTGAAGGAGTCCCTTCTCCGCATCTGCATGCACTGCAACAAAGCTGACCGGTCTGCTGTTCCTGAGCTCCTATGGACTCCGAAAGGTTCAGGAACACAGGTGGTGGTTCTGCAACTCCCTCGAGGCCTGCACTGCCTTCACAGGTTTGAAGCCAGTATCCCTCGTCGGAATCGCTGTAGCAGTACCCCTGTGCATCGCTTCAACTTGCCGTTGCCAAGGCTTATTGATTCTCTTCACCAGAGATCTTCGGGCTCCAAGAAGCTCCAGCGTCAACCATCTCCTGCAACCAAGATCTTTGCCTGTATTGCATCCTCTGCACAGTGTGACTTCATCCTCTGGTGAGCTTCTCCAGGTACTCTTGCGACTCCTGTGCCTTCGGCCCGTGGGTCCTCTTGAGGGTCTTCTTTGGCTCCAGTGGGCTCCCCTGCTTGCTCGGGCCTGCTCTGGCTTACCTGCTCGTGGTGAGTCACTTGGACCTTGCTGGTCCCCACACTGCACCTTTTTCGCATACTACGGTTGTTGCCATTGCCGAGGCTTGTTTGTGCTCCCGACGGGTCCTGACAGTGCACATTTTTCGTCTGCCACGTTTGTTACCGCTGCCAAGACTTGTTGATGCTCCGGAAGACCCCGACCCCCTGGCTCTTGACATCCGACATGGGACAGCTCGTGAACGGCTCCTGGTCTTCCACAGCATCGCCTGGTCCACAAAGCTGCAGCTCCAAGGGCACCATCAACTCTCCTGCATCTCCAACATCGTTAGACATTCGTCTCCCGTGCCTCCTGAGTGGCATAGACTCTGTCCCCTCTGCTTGCAGGTACCTCTCATTTTGAATCCAACTGACTTTTTCACCTTCGCCAGCGGCATCTTCACTGAAGTTCTCCATTGTGGTCTACGGCGGTTCCCGACGTCACTTCACACCTATGCACCCGGCTTCCCTGGTGTAGGTATCATGGTTTCCGGGGTAGTCACGGGTGGCATGACTCTCCAACCTTTCATCTTCCATGGGGTTTCTTCAGGGTCTTCTAGGAAGGATCCTTCTTCTTAAAAACTGCAACTGCGACTTGCCCATTGACTTGTATTGACCACGCGGTCGTGTTCCCACTCTGCACACGGCCTCCGTGGGGTTTCTGGGTGATTACCTTGGGTGGTTCCTTGGGTCCTCGGCTCATCTACTTTTTCTGGCTCTAGTCTCGACTTAGGTCATGGTTCGCATTCCAATTTTTTAGTATGTGGTTTGGTCTCCCCCTGGAGACCACTGTGTATTTATGCTACTTACTTGTTCTATTACTAAAGTATTGTGTGTATTGTGATTATATCTCCGGGTAGGAAATATTGCAATGTGTTAGTGAGTGTTTATAATAAATACATATTTTTATAACTACACTGTGTGGTTCTTTTTCCACTTAACCTACACTATATTATTAGTACTGGTAACACAAGCTGCTCTACACGTCAACTAGACTAAGCCTGAAGGCTGCTCTCCACAGCTACCACTTAGAGAGGTTTCTAAGGTTGTCTAAGACCACTAAAATCACCATAGGGGTTGTCTGGATTAGTGCAGGGTGCTACACTTACATAAGTGAGCACTATATACTGAGCCAGCCTCCTACATACCCATTCACACATCCATACAAGCACTCACAGATCCCCATACTCACCCATACAGCCATTCGTACAGACACTCACTCTCCAATACTGCCACTCACACATCAACTCACTTAACAAAACATGCACTCAAACAGCCACTCACTCACCCATACAACCACTTATAGACCCAGTCACTCACTCATACAGCCATTCAGACACCCTCTCATTCATCCATAGTCCCTATACACCCACTTACCCACCCATAGAGTCACTTACACTGCCACTCACCCACCCATACAGTCACTGACACACCCACTCACTCACCAATACAGCCACTCACACAGCATCTCACTCACCCACACAGCTACTCACACACCCACTTATACACCCATACAGCCACTCAGACACCCACACACAGAAGGATACATACATTCACACAGCCACTCATATGATATATATTAAAAGTAGTATCACTCATTAGTAGTACACCTAGTATACTTATTTAACTTTTGTAGTACTTTTGTATATATGTTTAAGAATCATGAACTCTTACAAAATATTTATACTCACTGGATGGTGTCATCAGTGATGTCATTTGAGATGTCATCAGTGATGTCACTGAACATGTAAGGAGTAATGTAATATGTGAGGTAATAAGCATTACTATAACATTGCATATGCCTTTGTACATTAGGAAAGGCAGTTTTGCATGCGTGATTCAGACCGTTAAGAAATGCAAAATCCTTTTGTACATATGGGCCATAATAACGCATAAACATTAAGCTATTTGAGCAAAACTATATTAAATACTACCATATTTTAGTATACTATAATTTCAACAATATTATTGGCAAACAAAAACACAATATACTTACTTTTGATATTATGTGCCATAATATTTTTGTGGTCGTAATATTTATGCCATGATTTTCTGGCACCATGATATCTACTACTTGATTTTCAGGTGCCAAACTCTTGTGTATTGTGTGGTGTGTGTTGTGCTGTCCTGTGTTATAGACACCCTTATCAAAGCTACATCCTTTGTAGCCAAATGTGGCAGGATAAGAACTCCGTCCAGTAATTATTCACTGTGAGTAGGATCTTTCTAAATCTTCCAAGACTAAGCTATGCCAACCAAACAGAGGTTTTGCAACTAGCTGGTAGTCTGTTTTATTCGAAAAATTCCAGTGAACTGTGATGTGCCACAGAGGGGCTTGGTGTACAACCCTACATGGCAGACGTGTGAAATCGCTCCATTCTCATACACAGGCCACCATCGGCCCTGAAATCCGCCAGTGGGGGTGCCTAGACCCCCAGGGGAAGTCAAATCTTACTGACTGTGGCTCAGGGTCCCCTGCTGGGACCATTCATGTCTGGCTGCCGTGGGCCGGCTGTGGAAGATGGAGGCCGTGCCTATGGCCGCTGCTTGAGGTCCGGGTGGCGAGTGGCTGGGAGACTAGGCTACAGCCCTCAAAGACACCCATCCATGGGGTGTGTGGGCCGGGGATCAGCCAGCAACGCTCTCCCTCGGCCCAACAAAGAAGAGCCTGCTCCAAGTGCCAGCAGCGGGGGATACTATGAAAGAGACCGGCCATGCAGAGAGGCCTAACACAGACCTTGAATGGGCCGTCCGGGCCTGCAACCATCGTGGCCCAGTGAGCTGCCGGCGGAACTCACTACCCCGGACCAGGCGGGAACAAATCATCCCTGATTGTCACTTGCAGGGAGGCCTACGGAGAGAGCCGGCAGTACCGGAGGGTCCGGCCCAAGGCCCCTGCTGGTGCTGACCAGGCCTGCATCACTTTGCCCCGATAATTGGAGACACAAAGGACTGCGGTGGCCTGTGCCGGCACTCGGGATCGGAGTGTGCGGCGTCTACTAAGATGGATAGAGGATTCCAGTACCCTGATTGGGGAGCTGAGGTGATGCCCCTCATGAGTGTGGGGCAGGAGAGCAAGAGGATGCAATCCCCATGGCGTTAGTGTGAGAGGTGACAGAACTGAGAGTGACGGTGGAACGGAGAGCTCGGCCGGGGCTTCCCTAAACCCCACTCCATCGAACAGAGGCACCCAGGATTCACTTGGCCCTGAATGTCTTGAGAGGCCCCTGGGGGCCCCTTCTTGGGAGGAGTGTTGAACCTGGGAGGCACAGTTCAGTGCTTGGGGACATGTGGCGGGGTGCAGACAGGAGACCGCAGGTTGCGAGGGCCACACACTCATGGTGCCATGACCCAGGCTGGGCCAGAAGAGGCCCAGTCCTGCCTATGACTGCTGCTTGAGGTCCGGACATCGAGCGGCTGGGAGACAAGGCTGCACCCCTTAATGACACCCATCCATGGGGTGTGCAGGCCGGGGATCAGCCGGCTCCGCTCTCCCTGGGCCCAACAGAGTCGAACCTGCCCCAGGTGCTGGCAGTGGGGGAGACTATGAAAGAGACTGGCCGCGCAGAGAGGCCTAACCTGGACCCTGAAGGGGTCGTCCAGGCCCACAACCATCATGGCCCAGTGAGCTGCTGGTGGAGCTCACCACCTGGGATCCCGCGGGGACGAACCGGCCCTGATTGTCTCTCACGGGGAGGCCTGTGGAGAGAGCTGGCTACATCGGAAGGTCCGGGTCTGGCCCCTGGTGGTGCTGACCGGCCTGCACCACTTGCCCTGGTAATGGGAGGCACAAGGGACTGCGGTGGCCAGAGCCGGCACTCTGGATCGGAGTACGCTGCGTCTGGTAAGATGGATAAAGGATTACAGTAACCTGATCGGGGAGGTTAGGTGATGCCCTGCATGAGTGTGGGGCAGGAATGCAGGAGGGTGAGATCCCCATGGCTTTGGTGTGAGAGGTGATGGGACCGAGAGTGATGGTGGAACGAGGAGCTCGGCCGGGGCTCCCCCCACCCCCAACCCATCGAACAGAGGCGCTCAGGATACACTTTGCCCCGAATGCCTTGAGAGGCCCCTGGGGGCCCTTTCTTGGGAGGAGTCTTGAACTCGGGCAATGGTTCAGTGCCCGGGGACTTGTGCAGATGGGAGACCGCAGGTTGCGAGGGCCACACTTGTGGTGCCCTGACCCGGCCTGGGCCAGAAGAGGCCTAGTCCTGCCCCACATTCATCATCCACTGTGCGCACTCTCCTAACATACAGCCATGGGCGATCGCCAAATTCTTTGGGCTGTGGACTCCGGCTGTCCCCCACATAGCATCAAGGATCCCCAATTGTTAGCCCAGACGCAACACCCTATGCTTGCTGAGAGTCGGCTTGGCTGTGGGCTGTGAGGTGCCCACTTTTCTCCACATTTTACGGGGCCCCAGCACACGAACAAAGGGAGACCAACAGTTGCCTCACCTTCTCCCTGCAGATCACGTTGCTCAGACGGGGAGGCTAAAACCCCGGGCAGCAACCTGCTTAGGTAAGCCCCACCTAAGAGGTGATTCCGATACCTCAGACACTGGACCCTTTGGCGACCCCTCTTTAATTGCAACTAGACAGAATCCTGGAAGCCATTCCAGACACCAAGACCACCCTCCAGTGTGAAATTAGCAGTGTATCTGCCAAGGTGGGGCTGCTAGGCTCCGATCAGCACAAACTCTCAGGCAGAGTGAAGGTTACACAGGCAAGACTTAATGAACTGCAACCGACCCAACAGTTGCTGCACCTACAGGTATCCAAACTCACAGACAGGGTGTGAGTGCTGGAACGTCGGGCTGAAGATGCAGAGGGGCGCAACAGGCAGAACAATATAATGTTTTTAGGCCTCCCAGAGGGACTGGAGGCTGGAGACATGGTGTCTTACTTGGAGAGTTGGCTCTGAGAGGAGGTGGCCACAACGCAACTGTTACCCCTCTTTGTACTAGAGAGGGTACATTGTGTACCCGCCTAACCTCCTGCACTGGGCCGCACCCAGGCCCGTAGTTGCCAAACTACTCCACTACAGAGACGTCCTGCTCGAGAGGGCATGCGAGGAGCCCAATCCATCTGGGGAATGGCATGGTGTCTGTTCCCGACGACACAGCCGCCGTGCAGGCCAAGAGAGCCTCGTTCCTGGAGGTGCAGAAAGCTATCCACGAGGAAGGCCTACAATACTCCCTACTGTTCTCAGCGAGACCTAAAATTATCATAGGGAAGTCTACACATTTCTTCACTGAATCAGCAGAATCCTGGGACTGGTTAGAGTGATATAGAGCAGGGGCTGACCTCCCAGCAGAGCGGCGGAGGGACCTGAGCTCCCAAGCAGACCCACAAAGCGTGCACAAGGCGCCTTCCGCTGGGGTGCAGTCAACAAACTGACCAGGTCCCAAACAGACAAAGACCGGCCCGCTGCGCTTCAGGCGACAGCGGAACTTACGGTGCAAAGACCCTCTGGCTTGGAGGGCAGTCCCTCATCGGAGAGCCATTGAATGGCATCGGCCTCTGAGGACTCTGCATCAGAGAGTGGTCATCTTCCGGTGGTCACACCACAGATGTCGGGGGAAGTAATCTGAGGAGTGACAAAGGGTCGACCTGGGGACCTCTCAGGTGGAATACTTCTCCAGCCTGCGTGGTGGGATTGATTCCCCGTGCACATCCAACAAGGAGAGACAACACTTTTTTGCCCGGATTACTCTGCTCCGCATGGTTATGCTACAGAGCCCCTTGGGACTGGAAATGTGCAGGGGGCCCGGACGGTGGGACCCGCTGCCATGGTGACCCTTCTTTGGGCTGGTGCTGGATACTTGCAACAACCCACAGTTGGTTGACTCTCATTTGGGCTGACAATTTGGTAAAAAGGGGACCCCTACTAGAAAACAATGAATCTTGCTAGCTGTAGGGAAAGGTACTATAAGAGGTAAAGAGAAAGGCTAGACACAAGATATGCGATAATTATACACAAATTTATCTCAGGATTGAATTATAATTAGAACTAATACATGGAAAAATAAAAAAATAGAGCGCAGTTGTAATAAAAATGTGCACATGACTGGAGAGGATTGTTTTTCTTACAAAATATATTTTTTATTATTCTTAAAGCATATTTTTTTCCTTTTCTCCTTTTGTTCTTTTCTTTTAAGTTTTGATATTTTCAATAATCCTTATTTCACATATATAGTGTAATTAATACAAGGTCACTAATATATACAGCACATATACATCAACATGAGCACATATGTACAGAAGACAAATACATAAATAATAACAAATACAACAAATGACATTACTGTACAAACAATTATAATGTGAGGAAGAGTTGGTATACTGGCAAACAATTCAGAGGCTGGCGGTCGATGAAAATACGACGCGCGTTTCAGCGTGTAAGCCTTCGTCAGGGAAACCGTCTCAACTTTCTCTATATTCCGTAATAGGGACACTGGATTCCGATTGAGACCACCAAGTTTACGAATCTTTAGATGTAGGGTCAACAGGCGAGATCTATTCTTATTAAAGAGGACAACTAGGTGTCCAATATGGGTATTGGATTAGATTGTATGTCCTAAGGGATTACCAATACTAGATATTTGTAGGTGAAGTCGTCTCTGAATAGAGATTGATTAAAACATGGGTACTGGTCTCCAGAGCAAGGGTGGTTGACGTAAATGGTTATCGGTTTTACGTGATGAAATCACCGTCACTCGGAGTTTTTTCGGCAAGTATTGTAGGATACTAAACCCATTCAATAGAAGGTATCGCAATCTCTAGCGAAAACCGGCATGCTTGAAGTCCTCTATTTGGGCTGATGCACGGCTGTTTCACATGCATTAGCTCACCCCCACATCTCACTAGTCTACTGGTTTGTGGCTAAGCGGAATTATGGTCGACTCACGCTTTGTGGCACTACAGCTTGGGTGGGTGACTGTTGCTGGACTGCTTGTGGGTTGGGGTTGTTTTGATTGTTACTTATCTCAGGGACCAGGGACCATGCAAACCTGAGAGTGCTGGACTTGTGGGAGGGATGTTTGTGTGTCCCTCTAACAACCCCTGTACATGACTGACATACGATGTGACACAGTATTAATGTCATGGAACATCAGGGGTATGGGATCAGCAGCTAAATCACACTCCATACACAGATACTTTGTGGGAAGGGGGTCCACATTTCTATGGTACAGGGGGCACATCTCACGGGGGTGGAGGTAGGGTGCCTATGGCGCCGTTGGCGCTGTCAGCTATTCGCGATGACGTTCTTGGCCTACGCCCAAGGGGCTCTGTTCTGGGTGAGGTCTGGAGTCCCCTTCAAGGTGACACACACACTGATTGACAGAGGGAGATGCTATGTACTGGTAGAAGGCCGGCTACACGGCAGACAGGTCACATTTGGGAGCCTGTACGCACCGAATCTATACCAGGTTACATTCCTACACAACGCTGACCTTTTTCAGCGAGGCGTTGTTGCTGGGGGGGGGGGGGGAGGTGGGGCGGACGTTTGTTGTGTGCTTGACACTCAAAAGGATCGGTCCACTTCTCCTCTCCCTGGGGCGCTACCACTGGAACTGCGGAAGGTATCTGGGACTAATTGATTGATTGGGGCCTGGAAGATGTTTGGAGGGTACAACATAGTGCAGTCAGAGAATGCTCCTACTATTCCCACATATAACAACTCCACACCTGCATCGAAAGGTTTGTCTGCTCGGGCTGTTTGACCCAGTGTATGACCCGGTCAGAGTATCTGGGTCACACCCTATCGGATCACAGCTCACTGCTCTTAGGCCTCTGTGTTGAGGATGAATGCCCTGAGATCCCCACATGGCAGTTACGACCAGCCGAGTTGGTAGACACACAGTTTAAGGAAGAGTTATGGGAGGCCATAGTAGGGTACTTTGAGGCCATTCAGGGTATGGCGATGGACTGCATAATTTAATTGGAGGCCCTTAAGGTGGTGATCTGTGGACACTGCTTGAGCCGCTCGCTAGGTGTATGGAGGGAACTAGATCGGGAGCTACAAGACCTCAACAGGGTACTTCATGCTTGCTGTAGGTGGCTGGCTCAGTATATAGTGTCCATCTATGGTGCGGCACTGTGCACTGAGTCCAGGCAACCCTGAGTGATAGTGTTTAGCTCCCTGAAAATGAAAGCTCTAAAGGGGTTGCTGTGGAGAGCAGCTAAGGCTTATTCAGGAGGGTGTATTTACCACTATATTCAGTCAGTATGCTTTTCACACAAGAAAGAACCACACCAGGTGAGTATAAAAATACTTTGTATTTATTAACACTCACTTGATACTAACTTGGTATATCTCCTACCCAGAGATATGAAATACACACAAGATATACTTCAGAAACAGGTAAGTAGCATAGGAAAACACTATGGGGGAGCCGAACAATATACTAAAATAGTGGAATGTGAAATGGTTACCGAAACGGGACTAATACCCAAGGATGGAGAACGCCAGGGAAGCACGGCACCACCCAAGGTGAGTAGCCAAGGACCCCAAGTCACCCGGGTGCAGAATGGTTACACCGGGTCAAACGTCCATAGGATTTTACAGGGTAAGTCGCAGGTTGGATTTTTACGGTTCTAGGATCTTTCCCAAAGGACCCCGAAGGAACCACGTGGAACAAGGAAGGTTGTAGTGTCACCCCACCCGTGGATACCCAGGAAACCAGGATACCTACACCAGGGAGCCCATGTGCATAGGGGTGAAGTGGTGTCGGAACTGCTCGTTGACGCCAATGGAGGATCAGCAGCTACAGAGTCTTGTGGACCAGGTCGGTGGAACCAGGACATAGAATCCAGATAAGAAGAACCTGAAAGCAGAGGAGACAGAGTCTAAACCACATGGAGGTGACCAGGAGGCACAGGAACACAATACCATCCCTTGTCGGAGGTTCATGCCGTAGCACGGTGAGGTTGAAGTAGCAGCTGTGGAGACCAGACGATGATGCAAGAGCACAGAAGCCATTCTTAAGCTGTCCCACGCCAGTAAACGAGTTCAGGAAGGTCAGTGGCCGGCAGGACTACCAACAAGCCTTGGCAAATGGGAACAACGGTCTGCAGGAGAAGATGCTGTGTTGCAGATGAGCAAGGTCTGTGGGTCTATCCCAGCAAGGGTAAGTCAGAGCCAGCCCTCAGCATGCAGGAGAGCCAGCAGGAATCGATGGAACCCCTTTGAGGATCCTCTGGCAGCAGGCACAGGTAGTTGCAGGGAAGCCTGAGCAGCACACTTGAGATAAAAGCCCACGATGCAGAGGATGCAGGCAGGACGATGTTCTTGCAGCTGTGTAAAGTTGGAGACTGTGGCTTCTTGGACCTTGAAGATCTTTCGTGAAGAGAGCCAACAAGCCTTGGCAACAGCAAACTGATGCAGTGCATAGGGAGGCGGTTTACGTCAGCTGGAGAGGGATTACAGTTGCCCAAGTTACAGGGAAGAATGGTCAGGGCAGAGCCGGGCGATGTCTGTGGGACAACAGGATCAGCAAACCAGTTGTCGATGTAGAGGTGCCTACGGATGCAGGGAAGTGACTCCTCCACTACAAGGGTGATTCCTTCTTGCTTGGATGCAGGGAGAGTCCTTGATGACTCGGAGGATGCACAGCCATGGAGTTGCAGAACTTGAAGAAGCACAGGGACGAAGATAAAGCAGGAATCTTCCCACCGGAAGAAATCTTGTCTTTAATCCTGGCTCAAAGAAACAGCAGAGTTCTAGTGTCCACCAGCAGAATAGTCTTTAGACAGTCTTCAGACGGCAGGCAGTCGGATCTTGAAGTTGTTTCTGTTGCAGTAACCCCCCCCCACTTTTTGCCTGATTTCTGATGCACTTTGACTTGATGTGCCCTGGGTCCCTGGCTATCAGGTGCCCAGGGCCTGTGTTCTTTCCCAAAACTGTACATCTGCACCCACAATTGGCACATCTCTGGCCACATGTCAGCCCCTTGTAAAAGGTACTATGGATACCAAGGGCACTGTGACCAGGGAAGGCCTCGAAGGCCTGCAGCACCTATTGTGCCCCCATTAGAGACCCTGTACCTTATCACCCACACACTGCCATTGCAGGCTGCGTGTTGTGTTGCAGAGAAAAGTGAACAGTCAACATGGCACACATCCCTGTGTACCATGCCTGCAATCCACTGCCTGAGGCCTAGGTAGGTCACCCCTCTAGCAGGGTGCCCTAGCCCTCAGGTGAGGGTATGGTGGCATGAGCCCTGTATCCCTACAGTGTCTAAGTCCATTCTTAGACATTGTAAGTGTAGTAAAGCTGTAAAGAGTATATGGTCTGAGAGTTGGTCATTATGAACTCCAGAGCTCCATAATGGCTTTACTAAAACCTGGGAGGTTTGGTAGCAAACCTCTCAGCACATTAAACCCACACTGATGCCAGTGTGGGATTTACTGTAAAAAGCACTCAGAGGCCATCTTAGAGATGCCCCCTGAAAAATGACCCACCCTGGTATGGTTCCTGAATGACTACCCGCCATTTGCCACCACCAGGCAGGTTTCTGGAGACCTGGGTAGAGAGCCTCCGCACTCTGGGTCCAGAAACAAAGCCCATCCTGGGCAGAGGTGTCATGTCTCCTCTCCCAAGATGGGCTGGGTCCACGAAAGGGAAGCTTCAAAAGCCTGTCGCCTTTCTAAGCTGTACCTGCTTTTTGCTCGCCCCTAGCACCTGGCTCCCACCTGTTCTGCCTCCCACATTGGGCAGGAGAATCTGCGGAAATACCAATCTAGGAGGAGAGGTGTGCCACCTTTGCCAACCCCACCCCTCAAGTGGGGAAGGTGAGGTGAAGCACACATCTCAGTCCCATCCATCTTGAAGATGAGGGAACCCAACCAATTAGGAAGAGGCTCATGCCCTCCTCACACCGGAGGGTGGCATAATAGGGGGTGTATCCACCCCAAGGAAGGAACCCATTGGTCCCGACCGGCACACCCCTTTTAACACCCCTAAATTTAGTATTTAGTTACGACCCTGAACCTTGCCTCCTCAGATTCGAGGAAGAAAGAAGAAGGACCGAAGAGCCGTGCTGACCCAGGACAAAGAGGGCACCTACTGCTTTGGCCCCAGCCCTACCGGCCTGTCCCACCTTCAACCTGCCTACAGCGAGAACCCCGGCGAGTCCAGCAGCCAGCAACCCCCAGAGCCTGAAGGACCTGCCCTGCACTCATCTAACAGACTCTGTCTCCAGTGGGCACCGGATTTGCTCAAGCAAAGACTCACCCGCAGAATCCTGATTGAGGCGGCTCCGCAATTTTGCACCACTCTGCACCTGACACCCACAGCCCAAATTCAAATGGCCCAACACCCCGAGAAGGTCTGCCGAGTGATCCTGACCTAGGATCTGGTGATCCCCAACCTCCCTCAAGCCAACGCCTGCAGCCTCAACCTGAACGGTCCCCCCAACTGCGACCGGAGCTGGTAAGAAGACCTGATGCTAAAAAAAAAACCTGCACCTGACGCCTCGCAGCCTTGGGTGGGCCAACCGACAGTGTCCAGGCATCCCCAAGAACCCAACGTACCTCTCCAACTGGTGGTCGCCTTCAGGAAGTCTCCCTGCCCAAGCCTGCAGCATCTTTACAGAACCGAAGGTCTCCATTGGAATCCACAGGGTCCCCGACGTCCTCTTGGCACACTGCACCCGGCCACCCCTTTGCCGCTGGTGGTGCAGCTCCTGTGCTCATTGTTGGCCCCTACAGTGCTGACCTTAACCCCAGGAGCCTCTCTCCCACAGCTAAGGGGCCTGCTCGCATGCAGTCCCTAACTGAAGGCCCCCTTAGCCCCATTGGCTAACATTGGGCCCCTGCACTCTGCACCGTGTCGCCCCAGTACCGCTAGTGGTGCAACTTGAGTGCCTACCTAGACCTTGGGGAACCTTGGGCCTAACCCCCAAAACCCCCACTCATGAGTTGAGTACTTACCTGTGAAACCGATAACCATTTTTCTCCCATAGGGACCAATGCTATGTGTTTTGTCCCTAAAAATGTTCTGTGTTGAGCTGATGTTTGTATGAAGAAAAAGTAACTACACTGCAAATCTTTAAAAGTCTTACTTACTGTGTATTGTGAGATCCCCAGCGTGGTATCTAGGTATACCACCCTGAGTAGTCTCTGAAATCTAAAAGTAATCAAAAAGAATTCCAAAAGTAATTACTGTTTTATTTAAACTGCTTTTTGAACCAATACCAACCTGTAACAATTGCAAATTCAACCGCAACTGCATTTCCTTGTGAAGTCTTGCATTTGAGAGTATATTTGCTTACCTGTGCCAAGTCCTTCTTGGTTCTAAAACATAAAACACAAGTATACCTTTTATATACTTACCTAATTGGTCTGGATTCAGTCTCTGAGTGTGTGGCATCATCTTGATTGTGTGAATACAATAAATGCTTAACACACCCTCTGGATAAGCCTAACTGCTCACCCACTCTGCCACACAGAGGGCTGTTAGTACTTACCTAATTTAGCCTCTGCTATACCTCTGGGGGCTCCCTGGACTCGGTGCACACTGTACCCTACTTTGGTATAGTCTATACAGAGCCAGCTTCCTACATTCATTATTGTACTCAGTCAACCTTTGATCACATGACAAGAATCTAAAAACTGACTTTAGTACAACTCATTTTTGGTATTGACTATTTTTCAAATTTCTAAAAAGTCTTGTTATGACCTTGTGTTAAGTCCCTGTAGTATATGTTTTTTTAGAAACTGAAAAGTCACTGAAGCTAGTGGGCAAGTACTTAGAACTGTTGTAGGTCTTCTAAAAAGAAACTCCACTTTAGTAAAATAATGAGCACCACAGAGAAAAGGCCTGAGGAGCTCGACCTCACCCCTTATGCCAACCTACCGGTTAGAGGGTTAAGGCTTCTCTGTAAGGCTAAACAAATAAGAACTGGGTCCAACTCTACCAGAATAAAACTCCAGGAGTTTCTGGCAGGGCATGCAAGGGACCTCCCCACTACTGAAGGAGAAGATCTCCAGGCAGATGGCGAGAGTAGTGAGGATGTCGAGGTCTTAAACCACCCACCTCAACTACTTAGGGAGGATGGGAACTTTGTGTCCTACCCTCCAAATCCAAGTAGTATAGGGTTTCGATCCTACAGAGGTAGGGCTAACTCTGTACCAGATAGTGAGGACAACTTCACTGAGGAGGACAACCTTTCAGCAAGGTTGACGAAGAGCCTAGAGCTAGAGACTAGGCTCCTAGCTCTAGTGAAAGAAAGGGCAGAGATGGGCCTAGGACCCATCAATGGTGGCAGCAATTTAAACAAAGGAGAGAAGGAAGGGTCTTATGACCCTAAAATACCCAAAGGCATTGTCCCTAAATTTGAGGATGGTGATGATATCACCAAATGGTTCACAGACTTTGAAAGGGCTTGTGAAGCTAGGAAAGGGAGGAAGACTCCCTGGGGGCACTCCTTTGGGGACTGTTCTCTGATAAGTGCAGAGACAGACTCCTGACCCTTACTGGGGCAGAGGCAGAGTCTTATGAACTCATGAAGGGCATCCTCATTGAGGGATTTGGACTCACTACTGAGGAGTACAGAATAAAATTTGGGGGTTCAGAAATCCCAGAGTCAGTCCTGGGTGGAATTTGTAGACTACTCAGTAAAAACACTAGGTGGCTGGTTGACTGGAAGTAAAGTGCAGGATTATGAGGGACTTTATAATTTGTTCATGAAGGAACACATTTTAAGTAACTGCATCAATGAAAAGTTGCATCAGTATCTGGTAGACCTAGGTCTATTTTCTCCCCAAGAATTGGGAAAGAAGGTGGACCACTGGGTCAAGACATGGGTGACCAAAATGTCCACTGGGAGTGACCAAAAGAAAGGGGTTACAAAACCTCCCCAGGGGAAAGAGCGTGAGCATCCTAAAGATGAAAGTAAGGAGTCCCAGGTAGCCTCCCAAAGACCTGTCCAGGAGGGTGGGCCCAAAGACACCTCAAAACCTAAAACTGGGAACCTTTGCCAACCCCACCCCTCAGGTGGGGGATGTGAGGTGAAGCACACATCTCAGTCCCCTCCATCTTGTAGATGAGGGGACCCAACCAATTAGGAAGAGGCTATTGCCCCACTGGAGGGTGGCATAATAGGGGGTGTACCCACCCCTAAGAAGGAACCCATTGGTCCCGACCTGCACACCCCTTTTAGGGGCGACCTTGAACCTTGCCTCCTCTGATTCGAGGAAGAAAGAAGAAGGATCGAAGAGCCGTGCTGACCCAGGAAGAAGAGGACACCTAGGGCCAGATGTACGACCCTAGTAAATTGCGACTCGCAATTTGCGCTCGATTGCGAGTCGCAATTTACTATGTACAACAGCGTCAGAGACACTAATTGCGATTCCCAATGGGGTCGCAAAATGCGAGGCTCATTAATATTAATGAGGCACTCACATTTTGTGACCCCATTGGGAATGGCTGGCCCTCCCAGGGATGGTGGCCTGCTGGGCTCAGCAGACCACCATGTCTGGGACTGCTTTTAAATAAAGCAGCTTTTTTTTTTTAATGCAGCCCGCTTTCCTTAAAAGAACACGGGATGCATTTAAAAAAAATAAAAATGAAACGTTTTGTTTCATTTTTTAAGAGCAGGCAGTGGTCCCTGGGACCACTGCCTGCCCTTAAAAATATTTTCGCATGCATTTGCAAAGGGCAAATGCATTACCACCTACTTGAAGTAGGTGGTAATTGCGAGTGTTTTGTGACCGCAATTGCGGTTGCAAAACATTAGTACATGGGTTAGAGAGTCGCTATTTGGAAGTTAACGCCCCTTCCAAATAGCGAGTCTCTAAATACTTTTTTGCGAGTCGCAATTCATTTGCGAGTCGCAAAATTGTGTTAGTACATGGCCATACCAATTTTAGCATGCGCAAACGGGTCGCTAACCCGTTTGCGCATGCTAAAATTAGTCATGCATCTGGCCCCTACTGCTTTGGCCCCAGCCCTACCAGCCTGTCCCGCCTTCAAACTGTGGAAATGTGCTACATACTTTAGGTTGTTACAGCGCTCAAGCTGGATGTAATCCATTTGCAGGACCTCAAAAGGTGCAGTTGGTATTGCAAACCCTCCTGTTGGAGTTTGTGTTCCCTTTCCAGGATTATACTGGAGACAGATCAGACAGGACTGGACTATTTTCTTAGCCGTACTGGCAATCTCTGGATGATCCCAAACTTGCATAAGTTGCTTTGCTATTGAGGATGCTCCAACATGTGCCGGCCCATGTGCCATGTGAATCATAGGATGTAAATAGGCTGCGGGGAACTTCCATTTTGTCATTTCTTTATTCCTCCAACAGCTCTCGTCATCCAATGTTCCCTCCTTGGACCATTGGTCTAATTCATCAACAGAAGCAGATTGCTGCATGTCCAGCACCTCTTGCCTGGCATCATGCCAACGTTCAGCCTGTGACTTAACTACATACATAGATGTGGTACTTCGCTGCATTGCAGTCTCACGAGCTGTGCAATCCGCAAAGGCATTGCCTGCTCCTATTTTATCAGTCACTTTCTTGTGTGCACTACATTTAACAATTGCCACTTTCTTAGGATAGGTCAAGGCAGTAAGGAGATTATGTACTAATTCCCCATGCACTATTTGTGTCCCATGTGAAGTGAGAAAGGCTCTTTCTTTCCAAAGTTGCCCGAAGTTATGAGTCACGCCGAAGGCGTATTGGCTATCAGTGTAAATGTTAACAAGCAACTCTGTACTAAGCTCACATGCTCTTGTCAGTGCTATCAACTCGGCTGCTTGAGCTGACTTCTGTGGGATACGAGCTGTCTCAACTACTGTCTGAAGTGTTGTAATTGCATAGGCAGCAGATGTAGTGCCATCAGGCAATTTCAGGCAGGATCCATCAACCACAATTCCCCATCAACACTAGAAAGAGGTGTATCTTGTAGGTCAACACGACCCTTTGTTCATTCTTCAGTAAGGGATATACAGTCATGTAACTCTTGTGACTGAGACTGAGTAGCTGGAAATGGCAATAATGTAGCAGGGTTAAGAGTCAAACATCTTTTTAACGTGATATGAGGGGCTAAAGTGTCAATTCATATCCTGTCAAGCGAGCACTAGTCAGATGCTGTGTTTTTGTTTGATTTAACAAGGCATCAACTGAATGGGGTACTAACACAAGCAATCTATGTGACAAGACTATTCCCTCGCTCTGACGTATGGACACAGCCGTTGCCGCCACCGCTCGAAAACAACCAGGCAGCGCGCGGGCAACTGGATCAAGGACAGCTGAGAAATATGCACAAGGACGTTGTTTATCACCGTGTGTTTGTGTTAAAACTGAGAGAGTGCAACCTTCCCTCTCGTGTACATAGAGTGTGAAGGTCTTAGTGTAATCTGGATTTCCTAATACTGGTGCAGAACAAAGAGCTTGACGTAACTGTTGGAAGGCATCCTGGCACTCAGTAGTCCATGGGAGAGGCATCGGAGTGTCTTTAGTCAAAAGGGACAACAAGGGTTTAATAATGTGAGAAAAGCTAGGGATCCACTGCCTACAAAAGAAGTAAAGCCAATCAGTGCACGGACATCTTTCTGAGTACGGGGCACGGGAGTGTCTAAAATAGTTTGAATGCGATCTGGTGTGAGTGCACGTTCCTCCTTAGACAGGAGGTGACCTAAATAGGTAACCTGCTGTCTACAAAATTGCAGTTTCTTCCTAGAGACTTTGTGATGATGAGAGGCAAGAAATAACAATAATGACAGTGTTCCTTCTTTACACTGTTCAGGGGTATCAGCAGCCAACAAGATGTCGTCGACATATTGAATAAGAGCCACCCCTTTCGGTACAGGAAAAGAATCAAGCTGCCTATTCAACGCCTGACTATAAATGCTAGGACTCTCTGTATACCCTTGTGGAGCTCTACAGAACCTGAATGATCTATTATTCAAAGTGAAGCCAAACAAATAACGGCTGTCAGGTTGAATGGGTATTGAGTAACCCTGGGCATAATACTTCACTACACTCACGGAGCATGCAAAGTTTGTACTACTACGCACTACACAAATTGCCCGTAGCAGAGTGAAAAACTGTGCTAATTGACGTAGCGTAGCAGCAATATAATAAACACCTACAAATGCTTTGATAAAGCAATTTTCTATGCTAAAAAAGCATACAACCAATTCACAAAAATGAACTTTGACAATAAAATATCAAGCAATGAGAGAGGTGATGATTTTGGGGTCCCCCTTAACCTAGGGGGAGGACCAAGCAGATGCCTTGAACACAAAAAGCATATCATGTGAACGATTCAGTGGTGGTCCCTTCCTCCTAGGACCACCCCAAGCACAGTTATGGGCAAAAATACAATCCCAACCAAAGGCCCTGCAAAGCATTATGGGACGAGATTAGCAGTGGGCAGTGAATATTATAGTGTCCAATATCAAAATAATTCTACAAAGAGCTGCAGTTCAACTAGTCGTTACTAGATGTCCCTCACGAGTCAAATGCAAAAGCATTGAAATTATTAATACATCAAGCTGCAGTTCCACTAGTCGTTACTAGATGTCCCTCACGAGTCAAATGCAAAAGCATTGAAACCCTTTCATGAAGCTTTTGCATTTGACTCGTGAGGGACATCTAGTAACAACTAGTGGAACTGCAGCTCTTTGTAGAATTATTTTGATATTGGATACTATAATATTCACTGCCCACTGCTAATCTCGTCCCATAATGCTTTGCAGGGCCTTTGGTTGGGATTGTATTTTTGCCAATAACTGTGCTTGGGGTGGTCCTAAGAGGATGGGACCACCACCGAATCGTTCAAAAGATGTGCTTTTTGTTTTTAAGGTATCTGCTTGGTTCTCTCCCTAGGTTAGGGAGGATCCCAAAATCATCACCTCTCTCACTGCTTGTTAGTTTATTGTTTTCACTTTTGTGAAATGACTATATGCATTTTTAGCATATAAAGACAGAGATATTTATTTTATTTTAACTTGCACTGTGCAAGATGCCTTTGGCAATTATTGTACAGTGCAGTCAAGCACACAGCTACGCACTATGCAATTTGCATGGCTACGTGTTGTTCAAAATGTACTTCACGTAGCTACGTGAAGTGCTACTACGCCAGCTACGCCCAGGGTTAGTATTGCGAAAAATGCATTCTTTAAATCAATTACACTAAATGTAGTGGCAGTAGGAGGAACCATGGTGAGAAGTGTCGTGATATCAGAGACTACCGGGTATTGGGGCACCACGATTTTATTAACCTCTCGTAAATCTATAATAAATCTGTAAATTTTAGTATCAGTGTCTTTTTTCAAAATAGGAAGGATAGGACTATTACAAATGTTATAAGGGACTTCTTCCACAACCCCCACCTTGATCAAATCCTGAACAATGAGTGTTAATGCTTCTTCGCCTTCCAGAGATATTTTATATTGGGGCAAGCGAGGCAATGAAGCACCTTCCTTCACTTGAATATGCACTGGTGGAATAACCATGTGTCCCACATCGGTATCTGATGTAGCCCACAAAGTACTAGGTAAAGATGCCAAAGCGATATCTTCTTTGATGAGACAAGACCTCTCAACCATTGGATAGTTATCATTTAAGATAACACGCACACTTTCTGGGGAACAACGTATTGTAGCACGAAAATGTTTAAGCATATCAATGCCCACAATATTATCCGGCGTGTTAGGGGAAAGCAGAAATGGACATGCTGCAGTAACTTTATCAAGACTAAATGCAAGTGGCTGTGACAGTGGGCTAGGTGTAGGTGACCCATCGAATCCTATCGATGTTATCATTGCGCCAGACAGGGGAGCCCTAGGAACCAATTTTTTAGACAGAGCACTACGAGTAGCTCCTGTATCAACCAGAAACCGATCAGTAGAACCCAAGACATTTGCATCAACATAAGGACCCTTCTGATCTACTGGGACCTCAACCGGTTCCTTACCCCATCCTAGGCATTCCTATGCATAATCAGAATCCCCAAGACCATCAGCCGAATAATCAGACATTTGATATTGATTTCGTCTATCAAAAGTATTAGAATAATTTGGCCCATGTTCAACTACCTCAAACCTGGGACGAGTTCCTATTCCTCCCCTATTTCCTGAATTCCCTGGGCGTCCTCTCATACTTCCTCTACCTCGTTGGTACTGCTGACCTCGCAAAAGGGGGCACTCAGAATGCCAATGTCCAATCTCTTTACAATAAGCACACTGATCAGAAGACAAAGTTGATCGAGAGAAAGGGGGTACACCAGGTGTATATACTGCACGTCCACCTCTACCACCACCTCTGAATGGTGGACCATATACTTGAGCCAACATAACTTTTGTTTTTAAATCCTTAACCTTCTTATCCTCTTTGCCCTTTGCTTCCAATTCCTGACGCTCATAATACTGGGCCATAGTCAAAAGGGAGACTGGGGAAGACGTAGTCCACGAACTCTCGCTGGCCTTAAGCGACTAGCTATTTCTGGCAACATGTTAGCGACAAATTTGTCGACGAACAGATGCTTACCCGTGTCATCTGTCAAGGACTGCCCACTAAAGTCATGGAATGTCTCTTCAAATCGTGTAAAGAAATCAGAAACTGACTCATCCGCTTTCTGTTTACAAGACGCTAACGTAGTCCAATCTATTTTCTTAGGGGTATAAGAGTTTTCAACTTAGTCACAATAGCTTTGGGAAGATCTAATATCTCCTGTTGTGGTTTCTGCGCAGGCTCTCTAGCCGCATCTATTTCTTCTAAATGCACCCAAGTATCACCATATGCTATTATCATCTATTTTCCGAATTGTTCTCCACATATCAGGGGGCAAAATAAGTCCAAAAAGCATATCAATATCTGGCAGAGTCATAGTACAGGAGCTAATGGCTCCTTCTACTTCTTCATAGAAAGCGGCAGGATTTTTCCGCGGATCGGGCAAAGCGGCTTTAAGAGCCATAACATCTGCTGTACTCCAAGGGGTATAAACCCAATTATAAATAAAATACCCTTTCGCATCATCTGAAGTCTTATCTTCATCTTTTCCCGTACCCTTTGGAGGAACATACAAAGGTGCAGCTTCGCGCATTGGTCGTATACCAACTTTAACACTACTAGATCCATTATTTGTCTCTGAAGTTTCTACCATCTGCGCTGGGGTTTGGGCTACTTGTACAGTTTTAGTTTTACTAGCTTCTTTTTTCTCCGCTTTTAAGCGAAATGTTTCATCTCGTAATTTAACCACTCGCCTAATTAAATCAGGTATGTTTGAACAAACGAAAGTTCCATCACTCAATTGTTTATAATCAGAATTTATATCAGTGGGCTCTAAGTTTTTAGAAAGGTCTCTAAAATTAAGTATAACTTCCCAAGCAAACTTTTCTGCAAAATATAACTGCTCTAAATCTTTCCACTGCTGAACCATTCCTACAAAATCTGAAGGAAGAGTTTTCTTACGGGCTGCTGAACGAACAGTGGATCTAATGGTGGCTTTTTCATCAGTAGTTAAAGTAGAGCGAGTCTGTCGCCCATCTTGCTTATCTATATCTTTATCGTCGGAAGAATGATGGTCTTTATTGGAAGGATCCTCCTCAGGGGCAGAGGGAAATTTATACGGGGGTGGAGGTCGATCTAATAAGATGGAATTATCTTGAGGTTTATTAAGCATGGGATAAAGGGGGCGCCTAATAGGGTACTGGCCAGTTACCTCTAAACGACGCTCCCTCTCTTCTTTTTCTTTTATTTCCGTCATCTCCTTATTTTTTAATTCTAGCGCTTTTTGATATATCGTTTTTCGTTGTTCTTTCTCTGCTATAACTGCTTCTCTCTTCGCTCTTTCATTCACTTCTTTCTCCCACATTCGTTCACAATCAAACATATCTTGTCGACTTTTTTTGTTAAACAAACACTGTTCTACATATTGAATCTTTTTAAAGTCAAATGACCCATTCACAGGCCATTGAAGATCAGGATCCTTTCTTTGTATATTTGTTCCACAGTGTACTATACATTATGGAAGAAATACCGTATTTAATATACATATGTCTATTAGGTGTTCCCTCTAAGGGAGCCGGCTGACTTCTTTCTAAATCCATTTTGGTACCACCAAGACAGCAACACAACCTACGGAGTGTGCTGGAAACAGGCATGCTACCAAGTTTTTGTAAAATATTACGTTTCCAAATTGTTCAAAAGTAGAGAAAAATCTCCACATTACCTGCCTTTATTTTCTGCAAAAAATAAATCAAACAAACAAAACCAGAATCTTGGCCAAGCAAACAGGAGTGCCGCTCCAGCGACCTTACCAAACAAAAGTCTCCAACCTCCAACTGCCAATCTCTTGATCGACCTAATGGTCACTGCAAAAATAACGCCAAAGGATACCTCAGTCAGGACCGGCCGCCACCTGTAGGGTCAAATCGAAAAACCGGAAAAGTCACTTTGGCTGCAAAGACAAGGGTCTCCTCATGCAGGACGTCTCCTCAGTAATATTCCACTCTTCCGTCAAGACCACTCCTTCAGACGGCTGCGTCCTCGATGAGGCCCCACGTATCGGGCGCCAACTGTGGAAATGTGCTTTTTAATGAGCACACCGGTGCAGGGGTCACCCTTCTCTTGTCCACGGGTCCATAGACCAACAAAATAGAGATTGGCACTGAAGCTGGAATTCAAATAACAAGTTTATTAATCACTCATGAGTGGGACTACATCCACACAGCACTCTCAAGTGCTGCCTGAGGTAGTACCCTGAAGTCACAGACCATGGTGCTTATATACAGAGTTTGTTGCAGAGTAAGCATGTAGTTACAAATAGAAGGTACAAGCATACACAGGAATAACTACCAACAAACATGGGCAGATGGGTGATCACTTAGTCAGCAGAGTGGGAGGGGGAACAGAACTGTTTACATCAGCAGAAACAGTTGACAGTTATATCTTTAGCCAGGTGCATTCTAGCAACTACAGGCCTTTGCTCAGCACATTGCTTTTAGCTCAGTACAGAAGGAGTTAACTAGAGTTGATGACACAAGCAGAATAGAAGGGCAAGCAACAGTGAAGACGGAAGAATTACATAGCTAACAAAATGGATGCCACAAACAAGATGGCTTCAGCCTATGCTAACAGAAATTATTTCAGATTTCCACAAACCTGCCTACAGCGAGAACCCCGGCGAGTCCAGCCGCCAGCAACCCCCAGAGCCCGGAGGACCTGACCTGTACTCATCTAATAGGCTCTGTCTCCCGTGAGCACCGGATTTTCTCAAGCAAAGACTCACCCACAGAATCCGGATCCAGACGACTCTGCGATTTTGCACCACTCTGCACCCGACGCCCACAGGCCGAGTTCGAGTGGCCCAATGCCCCAAGGAAGTCTTCCCAGTGATGCTGACCTGGTAATCCCCGACCACCCTCAAGCCGACGCCTGCAGCCTCAACCTGAAGGGTCCCCCTCCGAAGGCTACCAGAGCTGGTAAGAAGACCTGACGCCAAAAGACACCCCTGCACCCGATGCCCCACGGCCTTGGCTGGCCCAACCAACGGTGTCCAGGCATCCCCCAAGAACCCAACGTACCTCTCCAGCTGGTGGTCGCCTTCAGGAAGTCTCCCTGCCTGAGCCTGCAGCATCTTTACCGAACACAGGGTCCCCAACATCCTCTAGGCATACGGCACCCGGCCGCCCCTGTGCCGCTGGTGGTGCAGCTCCTGTGCTGATGGTTGGCCCCTGCAGTGCTGACCTTAACGCCAGGAGCTTCGCACCCACAGCCAAGTGGCCTGCTCGCAAGCAGTCCCTAACCGAAGGCCCCCTTAGCCCCATTGGCTAACATTGGGCCCCTGCACTCTGCACCCAGCCGCCCCAGTGCCGCTGGTGGTGCAACTTGAGTGCCTACCTAGACCTTGGGACCTTGATCCTAACCCCCAAAACCCGCACTTGTGAGTCGAGTACTTACCTGTGAAACCAATAACTATTTTTCTCCCATAGAGACCAATGTTATGTGTTTTGTCCCTAAAAATGTTCTGTGTTGAACTGATGTTTGTATGAAGAAAAAGTAACTACACTGCAAATCTTTAAAAGTCTTAATTAACGTGTATTGTGAGATCCCCAGCGTGGTATCTAGGTATACCACCCCAAATAGTCGATGTAATCTTAAAGTGCTTTTTGAACCAATACCAACTTGTAACGATTGCAAATTCAACCACAACTGCATTTCCTTGTGAAGTCTTGCATTTGAGAGTATATTTTACTTACCTGTGCCAAGTCCTGCTTTGTTCTAAAAATAAAACACAAGTAAACCTTTTTATACTTACATAATTGGTCTGGATTCAGCCTCTGAGTGTGTGCCATCAGTCTTGATTGAGTGAATATAATAAATGCTTAACACACCCTCTGGACAAGCCTAACTGCTCGCCCACACTACCACAAAGAGAGCTGTTAGTACTTACCTAATTTAGCCTCTGCTATACCTCTGGGAACTCCCTGGACTTTGTGGTATAGTATCCTACTTTGGTATAGTATATACAGAGCCAGCTTCCTACAGGACGAATCTAAGGATCCACCCTCAGGGGAGCCCTTAAGTAACCCCAAAATGGGGAAGGACCTCTTCTGTGGTGACCCACCTATCGGGGGTGGGGTTCAGGGATGCAACTGAGCTGGCTTAGCCAGTAAGATGCTCCCAGGGGCCAAGATTCAACATAGCAGAATCAGGTGGCCACCTGGAGGAGCTCTGGGCACTTCCCTAGCAAGGAGATGGACGGGGTTGGACACTCCCCTGTCCTTTGTGTAGTTTCACACCAGAGCAGGAGCCAAGGGATCCTGACCTGGGCAAAACTGGTTTATGCAAGGAGGGCACCAAATGTGTCCTCTCATGCAGTCTGGTAGGCGCTCGGAAGCGCCCCCACTCTACCTAATTTTAAAGGCGGTAGATACACAGGTAGGTGTTGGGGAATCCTCTAAGGGGCCCCCAGTACATGGTATCATGCAACTAACACTGGAATCAGCGTGGTTGCATGATTCCAACGTGTTTGATACCAAAAATGACCAGGTTTGGAGCACCATTATGTAAGTGATTTTGGTGACAGTCTGGCCTTTGACTTCTGTGGTGACTATCTGCTTAGAAAAATTCCCCCCCAAAGAATCGCATGCATCTCAAATTTCTGCTTGTATGATGGAGTGGGGTTAGATCTTTTTGATATATAGCCCCTAAGCTGTGGAACAAGCTCCCACTCCCTGTAAGACAAATTTAAAATCACTTAGCCTTCAATAAAGCCAGTAAAGCATTCCTGTTTAACTAAGGTGCTGGTAGTCTCTCTCTGCCCCGACAAGTATACACTGCTAGAGATTTTCAGTTTCAGCACCAAGATGTCAGTGGGTGGTATAGACTGTGGTTTGGTAAGTTAAAGAATCAATCAACCAACCAGTCGCCTCTCAGATAGCTAAAGCTGACTGTAGCTATACCTAAAAAGAATGGTTTTATGAAATTTGCAGAGTCACAGTGGAGCTGATGTGGCACCAAGGCGTAAGTAAGGAAATTCCAGAGGAGGCAGCCCAAGACAGGGAAATTTCAACTACCCACAAATCTGTCTTTGAAACCAAGGGACTTTTAAGTAGTCCGTTCAACAATCTCAGCTGGAGATTGTGCCATAAAAAGGCATGGGCTTGCCATTTAACAGTTTCAGTTCTGTACAGTACTTTGAAAGAGAGCCCAGCCTTGATCAGATGCCAGTAATTTTGCCACAAAAGAGGTTTTACATAGCTACATTTCAGACCTCTAAGATCTTGCTGCTTGATTTTAAATGTCTTGGAGACATTGAATAAGATTAGAAAGGGGGCCCGACTGAATAATGTTCCTGTTCTCTAAACGAGACACAATGATGGGTAAAATGGCTAAATGCCTACCTTTTGAGGTGAGAAAGAGTATACCTTTTCTAGGCTGGTGCCAATAGTCGAAGCAACCCGAGATGATCAAGGACCTTGTTGAATGAGCGAGAGATTGCTATTAATTTTAAAGTCAAGGTTTTTGACCGCATTGGCTGGGGCAGAAGGATATCCACTGGAGGGAGCTAGTGTGAGCTGATCCAAAGACCAGCTGGGCCTCTCACCAGAAGAGCCTCTTTTTTTATCAGAGCCCATCCTAGGAGTGAATGAGTGGCCCTTGGCTCATACTAGCTTTTGCGCCTGCAAAGTTGAAAATCTGCCTCCACAGACAACCACTGTCCAAGTGAAGGAGGAGCTAGGTGTCGGTGACGTACATGTAGAAGCCAAAACCAAAGGAGTGAATAAGCCCGGATGCGTCAGGTCAAAGGCTCTATGTAGATTTTAAAGAAGTCAGGGAGTGTGCCAAACTCTTGTCAATCCACAGTTTAGGGAGAAAATACTAATATTAAAGGCTGCAAATAAATCATTTGGACACTATCTTCCAGGCGGGAAGAGAGGCAGAATTGAGTCTCTCTTTCTATTCCAACCTCCTAATGAGGTTGGTTATTATGCACCACATTAATGTTGTTCTCCACAATATTATCCGGTCACTTACGCATCTGGTGGCCATCTCTCGATTACAGAGGATATAACTGTCATCGGGTGAACGCCTGGCATTTTCTGCCTTTTCACATTTGTTAGGGCCATTAGGATTTGGTCTCCTCACCTGGTATGTAGTGGCCACTGTCTATGTGAAGGGAACAACTGTGACATTCTTGCCTCTGTGGTATTTGGTAGCCTCTCTTTCTATCTGGTACATTTGAATACGTTTGTCTTATAGGGGCACCCATAGCATTTGATTCACATATTTGGAGATGCAAGGTAGTACTCCTGTGTGTGACAGTTGTCAATTGGACATCTGGAGGAAAATATCTGGGACTATACTAGCTTATTTACTAAAATGGAAAGTTAGTATTTAAGGACAAAATATGTGTATTTTGAGTAAGCTGGACGCTGAAGAACAGATTAATTTTCCTAAAATTAAAGTCTAGTCTTAGTGGGCAGAACAGGTATATTTCGGACACACTGGTATTGAATTGAGGACACAAAGAGTGCAGTTCTGAAATATATTTAAAGCTGATATTTGAATAACAATCACCCAAAAAAAAAATATATAGCTATATATGGTTCTTATGATGCGCGAACCTAACCTAGCCAAAAGGCAGAGGTATTCTGTACATGGTCAAAGACAAGCATAGAGTCAATGAGTAATAAGAGAGGAAGCTGGGTTGTGGATGGATAATGCATTGTAATGTAGTGTTGTTTAAAGAGGTGAATCTTCAGCCCTTTCCTAAATTGAAGCAGTGTTGTAGTGGTCCTGATGGATACAGGTCTCTTGTTCCATATCCTATACAAAGAGCTTATTGTGGGGAAAGGAGGGGACAGAGGAAAAGCTGGATATAAACTGTGCTAAGGCCTATGCCAAGGGAGAGGTGAACTGGAGTCTAAAGTAACACATAGTATGAAGATAACTGCAAAAACCCCAATGTACATGACGACTAACTACTGAGAAAATCTATGCTATGTGGGCAACTGCTCAGAGAGACCTCACCCTCACCCATAGAGACTAAACATACATCTACATGTGACAAATTCTTTCCCAAGGGCGTGGTTGACCTCTACAAAAGCACACACATAAATCTCAGTGTTTGTTGCAATAACAAATGACTAGTATGGAAAAGTTGAGGAGCAATGCAGTTTTTAAACATAGAGGGACTGCTCTCTTTTCCTGCAATGTAATTACTGCAGAGTATGTAAGGGCACCGAGGGGTGTGCCTGCAGTACTTGTTTGTTTCTAAACAGGGGCCCAAGAGGGAGCAGTCCCTCTACATTTAAAAACCACTGCAGATTAAGCTTTAATCTGCAGTGATTTTTAAACATAGAGGGACCACTCCCTCTTGCAGCCCTCTTAGAAATAAATAATTACTGCATATTAATTCAGCTGGCGGAGCAGTGGAATTTAAAAGTAATTCCGCGTTACAAGTGTAACGCAGAATTACCAAATTCCTCCGATTCCGCCGGCGGAATTAATTATTCTGCCCAGTCCTAGATGTGCTCCAGTTGAGAGCAGTCCTCTCTACGCTGGCTTCATAGAGCCTTTGGATTAGGGTGTCATGGTCAACTGCATTGAAGGCAGCTGAAAGGTTCAGGAGAAGTAGTGCAGTGACCCTGTTCCGGTCTACTGTGTTTTTAAGATCATCCCAGATGGCGAGGAGGTCAGATTCTGTGCCTCTTCCTTGACGGAATCCTGTTTGTCATAGAACATTGTGTAAGTGATTATATAGGCCAGGTCATAAACAGTGCATGGTGAGAGTGCGAGTTATAGTTTCTTCAGTTAACTGTAACTGGTGATTTTCAGTGGGACATTGAGCTCCCAGAGGTTATGGCCGCTGTTAAGCTACGGCTACAAACAAGACCCCGGGTACAGACGGACTGCCGGTAGAGTTCTACTTGACATACATAGAGGAATTGGGACCCCGGTTGGTGGCTCTATATAAAGTGGCGAGAGAAGAGGGTAGGCTTCTTACGACTACACGAGAGGCACTGGTGGTGCCCCTCCTGAAACCGGGCAAATCTGCAGTTGATAAAACGGCCTATAGGCCATTGTCAGTGCTCAACCTAGATTATAAGGTCCTGAATAAAATCCTGGCCATGCGGCTTCTTCCACATATGACGACCCTCGTCCACCGAGACCAAGCAGGATTTACTCCTGGCCGCAATACAGCCATTAATGTCCGGAGACTCCTGCGAGTGTTGGAAGCAGATTCCTATAACAAAGAGGAAGCTGCAATATTTGCAGTGGATATTGAGAAGGCCTTTGTTAGGCTGGAATGGCCTTATCTTAATAGCGTAATGAGGAGGTTTGGACTGGGACAGGGATTTGTGGCTTGGACCAGATTGCTATATATGGATTCGCTAGCTAGAGTAAAGACAGGGAGCATGATCTCAGACAGCTATCAGGTAGGCAAGGGCACTAGGCAGGGATGCCCTCTGTCGCCGCTCCTATTCACACTGGCCATGGAGCCTCTGGCCTGTCACACCAGAATGGGAACCCCCTGCAGGGGCCTGCAGGTCTGGGGAGAACATCACTACATAGCACTATACGCAGACGACTTTCTGCTGTTCCTCCAATCCGTGAGGGAAGACCTTGTGGGAGCACCTCACACACCTTGGGGGGGTGTCAAGCTCACTGGTCAACTGGAAAAAATCTTGCCTGTTTCCGACGGTGGCTGGCAGAGAGACCGGACATAGGGCAAGACGTAGTGTGGGAACCCAGATGTCTCCCGTACCTAGGAGTGAGAATCTAACATGCCTCCTCGGATCGGCTGGAAGGTAATATTGGAAAGGCCTTACGAGGACTGAAGGCAAGCATGGAGTTCTGGGCATCATTGCCCCTATCTGTGATCGGCAGGATAGCCCTTTTGAAAATGGTGGCGTTACCATGATTACTGTATCTCTTTGTAGTCCTCCCGATATGGATTCCGCACACTAATAATAGGGTTTATATGGGGGACTGGCAGACGTAGAGTGGCACTGTCTATGATGCAGAGACCCATGATAGCAGGGGGTCTATCCCTCCCAGACTTTGAAAGCTACTACCTGGCAGCCCAGCTTCAATGGCTTGCGCAGTGGATAGCTGGTAGAATTCAGCAAACAGAGATTTTAGGCCCCGATGTACCAGATCTGCGTCGGTTGTCCTGAGTGGTGTTACGGATATCCACCCCGAGAACAGGAGATAGTACTGAGTTTCAAGTGCTCCATAAATGCTGGAACTGGAGCGTACAGAGAACGAAGACTAAATGACCCTATGCCCCGGATATTCTGACGGTGTTACTTACTGAACTCCCACATGGGGGCAATTGGCGTGGACTGAGGGAGTGGGCAGCAGCTGGAGCCTCTACAGTAGGGGCTCTATATGAGGACAGAACATTATTGCCTTTCGATGAATTTAGAGGAAGATATGAGCCCCCACAGGGACACTTCCTACTACATAGGGCACTCGCAGCAGCAATTCGACGTTCAAAGCTGTCACTTGTCAGTATTGGAGACTCCGAGGAGAAGAAATGCCCCCACTCAACAACTTACGGTTACGCTGGGAAAACGACTTTGGGACCCCCATAGATGAGAAAGTATGGGAGAGTCTGTTGTCCGACATTTTCCAAATATCTAGAAATGCCAGATTTAAGCTGATAAATTTTGATGTGCTTCATAGGGCATACCTCACACCGGCACGGATAAACCGACACTTTGCGATGACGGAAGCTAAATGTCCTTGATGTGAGGAACCAGGAGCTAAATTCCTGCATATGTTCTGGAGCTGTCAAGAACTAGGGGATTTCTGGAAGACGGTGACAGACACCCTGACCGAGGTAGTAGATAGGGAGGTCCGTTGTATACCAGGATATTGTTTCCTCCACTGGTTCCCACATATCCCCAAGACTAAAGTAACTAGTAGCTTCCAGGACCTGGCGCTCCTCTTGGCCAAAAGGGAGATTGCCCGGCACTGGAATACACAAAGAGGACCTAGTGCTGAAGGATGGAGAAGGGAAATTTTGCGATGGTCGGATTATGAGGGTGCAGTTCGACTTAGAGATGCCAGACGAGGTCGGGGTTTCTTTGAGGCTGCCAGGGCATGGGAGGCATTAGTGGAGGAATTGAAACAACCAGAAGGCTCGCTGCTAGAAGAGCCCTCACATCCCCCCTGAGTACACAGACAACACTCTAGACCTTGAAATGCTGACATATATTGTGAGAAGGAGGCCCTACCTTATATGTGCACTAGTAGAGGATCTCAGGGACTGAGCAATAATGTTATAATGGAAATTTGTCTAACGCCCTCTGGACTCCACGATGGCGGAAACGTTTCATTGCTGTATTCTAATTCTTAACAGGCCCAGCCATGGCATGCCAGGAGAGGGAGATGGGGAAGGGGGATATAATAAAAAAACAATAAAAGTTTGTTTAAAAAAAAAAAAAAAAACGGGTGCTTTTCAGTGCTTTTTTTAGTTTAACACATTACACTACCTTACTGTACCAACCCCTCTGTTGCTGACTAATCCCCACGGTCATGCAACGCCCCAAGGCCACCGCTATTTGTTTTTTTGTTTTTTTTACGGTACATCTGAAAAATATTTTTAATTTGACACCCCCCCGACAACGCCCAAGTGTTCGAGGTACCCTGGTCCCTTATTACTCATTATTTTTTATTCCCTAGTTCATGGGGACCAAGTCCCTGGGTAATAAAATTGTGACAGCAACATTTTCTTCAGGTTGTAGCCAGCCATTATGATTGTGTGTTTTGAGTGCGTAGTACCAGGGTACCCCACGGTAGTTCTGTGATAGTACTTTATCGTTATATATACATACATTGTGAACCTTCATTTCTTAACAACTACTGAACAGTTGCCCCAAATCACAAAAAGCATGCTTTCTGGATCAAGATCTACCTTGACACATTTGGTGTAATTCTGTTTAGCTGTTTTGCCTTTATCTTTGTTCAAATTTCCTATGGAACATTGTATAAGGAAAATGCGTTTTGGAGTCCCCTTTGTTCCCTGTCCCAGCTTGACAGATCAGCCCGAAACTTTCAAGAAAGGAGCTGAGTTGATTTAACTTTTTTGTGGAAAGTTTTGTGAAGATTTGTCAAGAGACATAAGCCTCTTTTGGCTGAAAATATATCAGTATTTTTTGACATAGCTAAAGTAAACAAATGAACATAACGGAATAACATACATAAAGCCATAAAACAAAACAATGAAAACATAACTGGGCACATCACAATAAAACAGTAAAATCACAACACAACAAGCGCAGAACAGCAGAAAATCAAGTTGTAATAGTAGAGCCCAAAAACACAGCTGCTCAAAAAAAAGAACACAACACTATCACAACAAAATACCACACAACGAATTTGCACAAATGTTCTTGTCACACATTACCACACCTCCTGAATTCTGTTTTCATAATACAATGGTAAAAGGTGTTTGGAGCAAGCACTGCCTTAACTTACCACCAAGAACATAAAAAAGTGCTTGTGAAAAATGTTTTGTGGCCAGCCCCAAGTATGAACAAACAATCTTATCACACATTACCGTTTCCAGAAATCTGCTTTCATAATCCAATGGTAAAGTGTGTTTGCATTTTGTGTTCTGGATTATGATCTCTTACCAAAGTTTTTGGCTAACTTTGTCTTCAATAGTTAATAGTTAATATGTAACCAGTTTAGACAGTGAAAAATAGTGGTTTGCTGCTGAAACTTTAAGGGAATGTTTTACTTTTAGCCGCAAAGGGACCTGTCTACAAGAGCTAGAGGGCACAAAAATATATATATATATATAACACAAAGCAAAATGACACAACAAACACATCGAAGGACATAACACTATCGGCCAGGTGAAAAAAACACAATAGAGCGACAACAGTACAACACAACATTAACAAGTCAATAATACAGCACAAAAAACCAACAGAATATCCCATCACCTCAACAGAATGCAAAATTGCACAAATGTTCGTCACACATTACCATCTCCTCAAAACGGCCTGCATTACGTTTCTGAAGTAACACTGCGGCTTAAGCAGAGGATTTGAGAGAAATTATGAATGTGTTTCTGGGTGTCTATATAAATCCCACATAACGTGCAAGCCCTACCTCACAAGGCACTGGAGTCTCCTACGCCTCTGTCATCGCCCTTCATCTCTACGCATTGCTGATTTCTAAGTCGCTGTGATGACCGCACATTGCATTCCTTTGTCTCTTTGACTGCCCTATCTCACCACTCATTTCAGTATTCTAAATCCCAATGATTTCCCACTAGTCAGAGTCCCTCTAAATACCATCTGTGATGTTTGCTTGAACTTGGAAGAATAATCATTCAAAAAAATGCAGGAGATCGAATATAGCCTTACTGAGCATAAATAATATTCAAAACTGTGTTACCATATTGGCAAATGTATGACACACCGCTTACATCTCATGTATTGTTATAATCTTATTTTTCAGAGGATTACCAACAACTAATAGAAGATATTGTTCGAGATGGAAGGCTGTATGCATCAGAAAACCATCAAGAAATTCTTAAAGTATGTACCATTCCTCTACAAATTATCACACGTAGGGAAATCAGCTAACAGTGCTATATTTTGCTAAATTTGTTTCCTAACATTGATGGTGTTGCGGGTGTCTCAAATTACATCACTCGGAATAAAATACTCCCCGCAAGCTGTGTATAGGATTATAAAGCAAAAATGTGTCACATGAAAACAAAGTACTCCTGTGTTCCTAAACATCAAATCACGGCATTTGTTCTATTTTTTCCAATTGTGTTTTCATCTTCCTGCTCTCTTATATGTTTTGTAATGACCCACTAGTGAATTGTAAACCACAGACTGTAATACTGTTTAGTAGACCAATACATTCCCAGACTTCTTGTCCCTGTTGCTTTGCCTGCTAAGCCTTCCAAAAACGCTACATTAAAAAATAGAAAGCAAAACCCTAATAACGCAAATGAATGATGATCTAGTACTCCATGTTACTAAGCCAAAAGTTTCAGAGGTAGAGCTGTGTCAATATCTCCTTTGGCATGCACAGCAAGGGTGAATAAAGCCAGAATAAACATCCTATTTTACAGTCTTCTCCTTAGGAAAAATCATTATCCTGTTGCATTCACCACAACCACTCTGCAAACCGCCAAAATGTAATTTTGTCTGTGGAGGAAAGACTAATTATAATACTAAAGTAAATATACATTGATAATTAGATGTTGGAACAGAAAAGTCCCTTTCATGGCGATGGACATGCACCCCTGGCCTGAGTGCCCCAACTGTAATAATGTCTGGATCCCTGATGCTGATTTTTGTTGCCATGGGCAAACACGGATCACGCATGTGTGCCATTACATAGGTTTGTCAAATTGATTGTGGTCTTTAAGACCTGGAGGGGCGCCTGAAGCACTACTGGCATAATCTTGAAAAGCTACTGCCTTTGCCAGGAGTTAAGCAGCACGAGCACAGTGGTGGCAGCATACTGTGTAGTGATCAGTAGGAGTGAACAGGTCCTTTTACCTCTGTCCCTGGAGTGAGGCCTACAGGCTAACTTATTTAAAGTTCTGCTGCTGTCTGCTTAACGCACCCATGGCCTACTTTGGATTGGTGTGTAGTGCTGCGCAGTGAGTGCTTATTTTATGTGTGTGCTGTGTGTTTGTGTGCCTGTGAAGGGTACAATACACGAAGGATATAGTGTTGTGCAGTGTGTACATGATATATCCATGTGCTGGGTGTATGTATGCCTGTGAGTGGCAAATACATGCAAGATTCTAGGTTCCATTTTGAGAGACACAGACCCCAGACAGATTTGTGGATTGCTGCACTCCTGTGAGCTGGGCGGGACACACTGGAGGAAGGGAGAGTCAGGCTCTTCAGTACACTCTAAAGGGTGTCCTTGGATTCAGAAAAAGGTCACTGGGAAGAAGCCTGGGCACATCTTGGGAAGGAGATGGGGCTGATAAGAGAATCATAAAGAGTAGGGATGAGGAACTGGGGTAGCCTTTTGATACACATATCATTGTGGCTGACATTCAGGTGTGAATCTCTAGTCACTCCCATGGGCTCAGATTTGGAGTTGCTCCTGCTATGACAGACTGCTTTCTGGAGGCAGGGTAGGGGAGAGGGCACTTCAAAAGGAAGTAGACCCCCAACATAAACTTCAAAGACTCTAAATCACATTTGGTCTGACCATAAGTTTATACCTTTCTCAATTAGGCGTCAACACATGAAGATCCCCATTGGTCACACCTCCGCTACTTTCAATACTTGACGCAGGTGGAATGACATGGCAGCCTTTCCAGACCTTAGTACAGAAGCCTTAGCCTGCAGGCCCAGGATGACGGGGGACCCATCAGTTGATAATCACTGTTTTAATAAATGGTTATCAACCCTTAACACTAATCTTGCGCCTTCAATCCTACTGAAAACTCATTGGAGTAAGAAACCCTGCGCCCATTGGTTTATCCAAACCTTGAGGGAACTACACAGCCACTGCAGGAAACTGGAGCGCAGATGGCGGCAAAGTTACAATCAGGAAGAACGAACCCTGTTTAAAGCAGCCCTGAAAAATAACCACCAACAGATGAAAGCTGAAAAGAAATCGTACTTTACCAATTTACTTAATGTGGCCATGCAGGATCAAAAAACTATCTTTAAGATAGTAAATTCATTCACCAACCCTTCAATCCTTCAACAAGAGATTCCCCCTTCACAGTGTCTCTGCGACCGCCTTGCTGATTTTTTTTAACAGAAAGTCCAATCGCTACAAAAAGATTTTCCAGCACACCATGTTCCTCCCATGGAAGTGCCCTCTAATTTAGGAGATGAGAGACTGTCTCTCCAGGCCTTTCAAGTTGTTAGCCTAGAACAATCCCGCCAGGCCATTCTTGCATGTAAATCAGAATCCTTCCCCCTCAGATCATGCACGCTATTATAGACATTATTAATCCAGTCATTAATAACATAATAAATGCCTCTCTCCTTCATGCAGAAGTACCCAATGAACGGAAAATTGCAGCAGTCAAACCGCTCCAGAAAAAACAACTTGCAGACCCCTCCACTCTGACTAATCTTTGCCCCATCTCCCTACTTCCATGCCTTAGTAAAATCACAGAAAAACTAGTGAATACTCAACTGATGACCTACCTCTAAGTGGCGAATATTCTACATCCCAACCAATCAGGTTTCAGGCCGCAGCCCTCAACAGAATCTGCGCTTCTGTACACTGCTGAAGCCCTTAAATCTTCATTAGACCAGGGAAAAAATGCGGTGCTGGTCTTACTAGACTTATCAGCCACTTTCGACACGGTCTCTCATGACATCCTACTGGGCCGTCTCAAATCATATGGCATTTCTCATCTTGCCTTGGATTAGCTGAAGTCATTTTTACACAGTCGAAGCCAAGTTATTATTCTTGGCCAATATCAGTCAGCAGAAAAACCCCTGCTCTTTGGGGTTCCACAGGGGTCCATTCTCAGCCCAGTGCTCTTTAATGCCTACATGGCCCCCCTCATTAGTCTGATATCGTCCTTTAACATTGAGACAATCTCGTACTCAGATGATACTCAATTAATTTTGGTACTGGATGAAAACACCACACTTGCTGAAGAAAATCTCCGTCAGTGCCTTACTGCGGTTTTTCACTGGATGAAAGTCAATCACTTAAAACGTAATTCGGAAAAAACGGAAATTATGCCTCTAGTGAAAGCCAATACTTTCTCCCCTAGCTTATGGTGGCCCACAGACACCCCCACCCCCTTAACACAGTGACGGTAGTAAAAAACCTGTGTGTGAAATTTGACTCGGCACTATCCTTCCGCCAGCAATCCCTAGTGGTGGCTGGGTCATGTTTCTTTCTGATAAAATCACTTTAAAAGTTTTTCGATCTTCTCCCCTGCGCGGCTAGGAAAATAATTGCAGTGGCCCTAATTACCTCCAGACTTGATTACTGCAACAGCCTCTATGCAGGATCTAATAAAACGGTCATGAACAAATTGCAGATGGTGCAACATGGAGTTTCCCGATTAGTATTAAAATGGCCTAGAAGCTCATCAGCATCTGCTGCCCTTAAAGCACTTCACTGGTTGCCCATCCACAAAAGGGTCCTGTTCAAGATCCTAATTATTACTTTCAGAGCCTTTAATTCCACAGGCCCCCGCTACCTTCAAGCCAGGTTTGCTCGTTATGTGACACACCGTACACTCAGGTCATCCAATGCAAATCTTTTGAAGCCCCCTGTTTTCAGGTACACCACAAAGGGTGGTAAATCCATTGCGGTACTGGGGACCAAAGGTCGGAATCTGCTCCCCAATCATCTACTGTTCATTCAAACTGAGACCCTATTCAGAAAGGCCCTGAAAACCTGGATTTTTTCCGCCCCTGACGCTCTTTGTAAATCACTCATCTGAACCTCCTAGTTCTAGTTGTTGTGCCTGTTAGGGAGCCGCACAGCGCCATGATGCTCCTCGGAGTGATAGTTGCGCTCTACAAGTTCTCTATAACATAACATTTGGTGTCTGGAAATGGACTATAAAAAGGGGAGCTTGAGGCCACCAACATTTTTAGATTGTGAAGCAGCCAGTTGGGTTGTGTGAGGAGGAGAATCTGTGCAAGACTTCTGCCTGTGACAAGGACTGGGGTCCAAGGCCTACCAGTCTCCCAGCTGGGTGAGGGGACTTCACCCAGGGAATCCAAGACCACCTGCCCCTGGATCCTGAAGTACCAGTGCCTGCCTGCTGATCAAGACAAGTTTGTCCTGTGAAGAAGAGAAGAATGGTGGAGGGAGCGCCGTCCAGTGGGGGATCCTGGCAATTGGATCTCTGTAGCAGGGTGTGAGGAGATGGCTGCTGCACCGATCGGATTGTTGCCTGTGTACAGGGAAAGTCAGCTACCCCAGTATGCCAGAGGAGGGCCGCCGTGAAGCGAGCCGTGAACGTTGCTGCACTGACCGTGTCACTGCCAATGTGCAGGGTGGAAGTCGTCTACCTTGTATGCGAGGTGGGGCCAACATAAAGATTGCTGCCGTGGCGACCGGGCCATAGCTTGTGTGTGAAGTGAAGTCTGCGACCCTGTATGCCAGGTGGGGCTGCCGTGAAGATTACTGCTGTGCTAATCAGGCCATAACCAGTGTACAGAGTGAGGGCGGTGACTAAGTTTACCGGGGGGGCATGGTCTGTTCGAGACCGTCGTCTTGAGCAGGAGGCCACTATGGTGACCCGAGCTGGCCCAGGCCCTGACAGAGGACAAGCACCATGAGCGTTGCACACCCTCTCATGTGGGGAGGATCTAAGAAAGCTTACCAGCATCAGAGGAGCATCGAGGACACCCCGATTGCTGAATCCACAGAACCGTATGTGAGTAACCCAAAGACTACCGACCGCTGCCCCTCCTGGGCCACTTGTGAGAAACTTACTGGAGAGAGCCATTGAGTCACCCACGAAGGGGGTGCACTCTGAGATTCCAGTTGTTCAGATCCTGCTGGTGTAGGTAAGACTGATTTATTGACCAGCCAGCCAGGGAACTTGCCTGCCATATAGCGATTTGGCACTAGAAATTTTTTGGCTTTAATAAAGAGTCAGAGTGGGACTTGTGAGACTCAGGCTGTTAGTGGGGCTTAACCTGAATGCCACCAATAGTGAATGGGGAATAACCATTACCACTAGCAAGAAGGGATAGGGACTCCGGAACCCAGTTATAAAACACTAGAGCCCTGATCGTAGGGGACTGTGTGTATTGCTTGTGAATGCCGTATTTTACTTTCGGTTCGTAAATAAAAGCTCCTTTTTCCGAAAAGCAAGTATTTGACTGGGCAATCATTTATTGCTGCTATGGAACGTATTTTGAGATGTGAGCCTGTGTTCACCCCGTGCCTACCTCCCACCCGAGAAGCCTTATACTGCTCGGCCTGCGCTGCCATTGAGAGTCAAGTACTAAAGGGGAACTTGGCCCAGTTGCTCAGGGTACATAGTAGGTCGGGCCCAGGGACATCAGGAGTAAAAGGCTCAAACCCCACAGTTGAGCCCAGTAGCTCCTGTTTGCCCTCTGAATGGCGATCTGACGGATGTGAAAAGTAAATGTTAGAAAAAAGGGGAAGACATAAAATAAATTCTTTCAGTTCCCATGTTGTAAAGCACATACAGAGGTTTTTTCTAGCCCTAATAGGTGTGACCCTGGTAAATTAATAACTTCTTCTGCAGTGCAGTATCCCCTAACTTTATTTTAACCAATTAAATGTAATGGTACTTAGTATGGCCCCTTTAAGCGTGACAGTACTCCACTGTCGTTAGGCATCTTAGATGTAACTATAAACAGATTTTAAGAATCTAACAGACCCATTACAAAATAAAAAAAAGCTGGAAAACTGTTGATCTACAAAAATACAGCGGGATTACATATCGGATATACTTAAATGGACATATTTTAAAAGATAAATTGTTAAAAAAGTGCTGTGTAAGAAACACTTTTTTTTTCTAAAAATGGCATCAACTAAAGGTTTGATATGCTGGGATGACCATGTTCTCAGCTTTCAAGCACAAGCAGTACTGCATCAAAAAACCAACAGCAGTTTTTTTATTTATTTTTTAATAGACTGACCATTCTTATTTTTATTTTTGTGGTTTCAAACTACTTGCAGTTTGTGGGGAAAACAGGTGTGAAACCCATGTGTGATGCCGGAAAGCTCAACATTTCTAAAATGTATACAAAATTCTGAGTTCAGCAATGGAGGTCCCTCCATTAGGGTGGAGGAGCATCGCCCCCCTGCTGCCAAAACTGCAAAAGGGGAAAAATAAAATGGTAATAAAATGTATTAACATTGTATTTTTCCCTTTCCCCAGCCCAAGCCGTGTTTGGGGGCGGGGTCACTGCTGCTGACTGGCAGCAGGGGAGTTGTGATAACTCCATCAGTTTACAGTGCGCATGTCACTTTGACCGGCTTTCTTGCGATGGCCAGCCTGACATGCGTATTGTAAACCTCTCTAAGATAACTAAGTGGAGAGCATTGAGGTTTAAAGGAACAATGGTTCTAGAGTGGCCTAAAAGGTCCAAGGGGAAGTAACCCTGTAGAGGGCACTGAGGTAAGTAAAGGAATAGGAACTTAATTCACAAAAGAGAGCAGTAGGAAATATAACGAGGGACATATAGGTCAATGTATGACAAGTGTTTATTACACAATGAAAGTATTCAGGTGCTCACACAGTAAGTGACAATAAGCGTGACGTGAGAAGTGAGGGTGAACTTAAAATAATGACATCGCATTGACAACAATAATAGAAACTCCTTTAAAGATTTTTACAGAGTATAAGGAGTTCATGTTGACCCCCTACAACCGGACCCGGAGAGATTTCCGACCGAATCGGACCCTAGCAGTCCGACCGAACGAGTACGATGCGTTCGCATGCTATCGGACTCGATTCGGTCGTACTCCCATTGAAGTCATTGGGAGCCGGTCGTACAACGCGTACGCGGGCTCCCATTGACTGAATGGGTGCGAGGCGAACAAGGGCGCCCCCTATAGCGGGTACGCGTCGAAGCGGGTCGCGCCGTACACGCACAGGTAGGGGGGACACATGGGTCCCCCCTGTGTGCGACTCGCGTGGCTAGGCGTACAGGGGGGTACGACACGGACCCCCAAAGTGCGGCTCCGACTGCTCTTTCGAGCCGGACGGCGCGAGTCGGTCGGACTGCTCGCGGCGCGCATCGTACTTACCCGGCCGGAGAACGTCTCCATTGCGCAGTGCGAGTCGTGTCCGTGCGAGTCGGTCGGAGCGGTTGGGTCCCGCGAACGAGTCGTTCGGCGATTTCGCGTACGTTCGCATCGTACTCGCTCGCCCGGACGCACGTCCGACTCGGTCGGGAAACAGGGCTCCGAATCGGATCCGGTAATGCCGAGTCCGATTCGGAGCCCTACCGGCCGAGATCGGAATCGACCCCTTAGTGTAGATGTACACCTTATTTGTCTAGCTGTCGGTAAGCTCCTGAGACAAAGGTGCACACACACAAATGAAAGTAGACATATTTGTGTTGTCACAAGGCCTCCTGAAAGAGAAAATATTTAATAGCCCATCGCTGGCCCAGACCCTTCTTGTTGACAGCTGTGTGTGCCATCGGAGCCGGGAGTGCTTTCAAGAAACAGTTTAAACAAAAGGCACTGCATGTGCCTTTGTAAGGCGCATTTAGAATAGCTTTTGAAAGGCACGCTATGCGCAGTAAATCCTTTGAGAGAACGGTGTATAGGACAGGCACTGTATGCTGATGGTGTCCAGTATTTTGTGATACAGGAGTGCCTGGAAGTGCTTTTCTGGCCACTTTGCATTAACCCTTTGAGCTCAGTTGGGCTCCCTCGTGACGCTGGGCGGAGGTTCGGGGGAGATGAGAGTGTGCTGCCGCGTTTATTGCTGATATAAATTATACCTTGGCCTTTGAGAGGGGCCAGGGCTGTGAGGAGCAGCGTCTGGAATCAGCCCAGGAAGCAACTGCTCTTGACCAGATTACATGTGTTAAGAGTGGATGCTCGTCCTTTCTGCGCATCGGCATGGCACTACCAGTGACAAACCCTAGCATCTCGGTCACAGCGCTGTGCTGTCCCTGCAGCACAGTCTGTTGATCTAAATCTGGCAACCGCCTTTGGTCAGTGGTTGGGTGGTTGCCCCACCAAATATTTAGGGTACCGGCATTCTTGTTTGGATAACATCACCGCACTTACATTAATACTCTACAAGTATGGAAGGCAAAAGGACCGCTTGTTTACACCAGTTTTGTTGTTTTTATGACAACATTTCATTTAATCAGTAGATGAACAGTCTGGCGTAAATTAGCTTCCCTAAAAGTACATGAAGGCTTGCTAAAGTTTTAATTACACTACATAGAAATACATGATATTGAGTACTTATGGATTCAAATATGGGCTTAATAAAAAGATTTCTATAGGCAATGGCTTGAAGCAGGGTTCTGAACTGGCACCATTGCAGACCACTTTATATACATGACCTTTCTGTAAATTTTCAAAGAGCAAGAACATTTCTTTCATCAGTCAGTAGACACCAGCTAAATGTTTTATTAGGTGCAGATTATGTAATTTTCGATCTTTCACTGATAGGCCTTTAAAAGGCTACACAGTACCTAACTATTCCCCAAAATTTTGTCTGCAAATAAATGTAAACAAAACTAAGATAATGATCTTGCCTCTCCCCATAAAATGGAAAAATGTAAATTGGTGATAGGCCAGCTTCAATCAAATAGGTAAAACACTTTACCTATTTTAGGATGATATTTTCTGAGAATTTGTTGTGTTATGCTGATATAAAACATGTAATTGGTAAAGTACAGTCACGGAACTGGCATGATTGCACAATATTGAGTCACTGGGAAAAAACCTACATGCTGTCTTGAAAGTGTATTGCATGAAAATACCCTGAACACTCTGATATGGCAGAGAACATATTCCAACTGAGAAACATGGCTTCTTAAACAAAGTTGAGGGTAAACGTTTTAAGTTGTGTGTATCAGTAAGAAACAGCATCCCGATGAACGCTATAAGATTAGAATTAGACTTAGGGCTTGATTTAGATCTTAGCGGATGGGTATCCTATGGGATTGATATTTCGGCAGATGGAATATCCGTCACCATTGTGACGGAGTAACCCATCCGCTGAGATCTAAATCAGGCCCTTAATTATTATTGTAGACAAAGCACTTTGGGCTATGATATGTCTCCCACCGCACTCTCACCGCCAAACTCCACGACGCCGGCACACAGGGAACCGCCTTTGAATGGCTCCGCTCCTGCCTCACCGGCATAACCCAGAGAAACAGATTGCCACCCTTCCTCTCCGAACACACAGAGATCAACTGTGGAGTACCTCAAGGATCATCTCTCAGCCCGACGCTCTTCAACATCTACATGGCCCCACTAGCCGCCATCGTTAGACAGCACGGCCTCAACATAGTCTCCTACACCGACGACACCCTGCTCATCCTCTCCCTCACCAAGGATCTCGTCACCACCCGACTCAGCTTCCAGGAAGGAATGAAGGACGTCGCATCCTGGATGAGCAGCAGCTGCCTGAAGCTCAGCTCAGAGAAGACCGAGGTCCTCGTCCTCTGACCCTCTCCCACTGCATGGGACATCACCTGGTGGCCCACTGCCCTCGGCGGCCCGCCCACCCCAACGGACAACGCCCGGAACCTCTGCATCGTATGCGACTCCTCCCTCTCCATGACCTGACAGATCAACGCCGTCGCCTCCACCTGCTTCAACACCCTCTGCATCCTTCGCAAGACCTTCAAATGTATCCCCCCCAAATCAAGAAAGACCGTCGCCCACGCACTCATAACCAGCAGACTGGACTACGGAAACGCCCTCTACGCCGGGATCAACAAGCCTCTGCTCCGCAGACTCCAGACCATACAGAACACCGCAGCCAGACTCATCCTTGGCATCCCTCGACAAGAACACATCTCCCAACACCTGCGAGACCTCCACTGGCTCCCCGTCGAGAAGAGAGTAACCTTCAAGATACTCACCCACACCTACAAATGCCTCCACAACACCGGACCCCAATACCTCAACAAAAGAATATCCTTCCACGTACCCAAGAGAAACCTCCGATCCGCCGACCTCGCCCTCGCTGAAACCCCGCGCATCCGCAGAGCCAGACGGGTGGAAGAGCCTTCTCCTACATCGCGGCCAAGACCTGGAATGAGCTCCTGGTCGACATCAGACGCGCCCACTCTCTGCACATCTTCAGGAAGACCCTCAAGACCTGGCTCTTCAACTGACCGGAGCTGCTTATCCTCTGCTTACACCCCCCCCCCCCAGCGCCTTGAGAGTTGAGACCCTCACGGGTGAGTAGTGCGCTTAACAAATCCCTGATTGATTGATTGATTGATATGTTGGGGTTTTCCTTTGAGACAGCCCACCCACACACTCTCAGAGAACTTATTAATCATAAATTGGAACTTCCTCAATCTTCATGACACAAACTTAGTAAAAACGTGGGCTTTACACTAAAGTCTTTTAATTGCAAAAATCAATAATTACATATTATTATGACATATCTCAGGTTAAGAACTTATTAAAATCATGGGTGTAGGAGCACCTGTTCAAAAAGTATGAATTTAGTTAGTGACTCAGCCATTCCAATTTCTGCACAATCAAACCTTTTGATGCTCATAGATTATTCAATGGAAAAATTCATCCTGATTTACTTATGAATATATTCGCATGGAACGCTAGTGAAGGTGAGGGGTATGGAGCTCATGTATCTGTACTCACCTGTATTCATTGCATTACATACATAATTTTCATCATGTCATGTTCCTTTGTTCGAAATGACACCGAAAACTGTGCCATTTAAAAAAAAAATGTTTCAACAAAATTCTATAATGTCTGCACAGAGGGCTCTACACTTTATAAGTCTGCCACCAATACAAGTGATTGTTACAGGGTATACTAATTTTAAAGCACTTTGTAAGTATTATATTGATGACGTTTCTTGAATGCTTTATGTTAGCATGGTATTTTATTTATGTTTAAAATTGGATTGTAATGTGTAGTTTTTATTTGTCAAGAATTTATTTTTAATCTCATTGGTATATTTCTATCAATAATGATTGTTGTCTTTAGCTTACAGAGGGTGCCTACGAATAGCGCTTGATTTTTAAGTTTAAAAAAACCTGACTTTCCTGGCACTGGAGAACTAGAAACTACTGTTGCAGGAACTCCAGCCCTTCCACTTTTCCTGATCACAAAGTGTTGGCTGAGGAGGGGGCCGCCAAAGACCACTGCCATGCTTATCACCATGTGCAGGTTATGCTTGACAGCTGTGCACAGAGGTATGGGAGTGGAAACCTGGCAGCATGCTCCTTTGCAGCAAACAAGCCTGCCCAACAGCTGGTGAAAGGAAATCCTGTTGGGGAGCCTCCCAGCAGTCAGCGATATGTCAGTATGTGTATGTTTGTCTCCCGTCTCCTCCCTCACAGTAACCCACATGAAAAAGAAACTTAGTAATTAATTTAAGAACTTGAAGAGCTGGGGCACTATGGTTCTAATTTTCACTCCAAAACACTGATATTCACCAGTGATATGGGATTTCACCAGTGACGTCATTGATAATGTCACTGATCTTGTCATGTGTGATCTGTGTGCTCAAGAGCTGTACTACAGAGATATGCGGAAATATACTTCTTAGCTCACCATCACTGGTTTTACTGTGGTGTTTAGATTTTGATTGGACCCATGTCATTTCAACTGAGATTTCGTAGAGGGATATATACATTGACAAATATGAATTCACAATTGAGGAAGGCAATTCAACCTTTTAAAGGTCTGTTGATCATCTGCCAAAACCCTTCTTCAAAAAACAATATAATGCCAAAATGTTGTTTTTCTTATTTACCTGCTATGTTTAGATATTAGGTCCTTGTACCAAACAACATCTTTTGCTGTTGCATCTTAAAAAAGATACTCAAAAATCAAAATTGAAGTTAACTATTTGCACAGTGACTTCCCAATTCATATGTACTCCTTGCATTTGTGTGGCACTATGTGACATGAAATGAATAAGAACTTGTTATTGTTAACTTGATGAAATTGTTAATTACACATATTACTCATTTTGATTTAAAGGATTAGCAATTTTTGGTACAAAAGTTATTGTTGCTTTCCTTTTCTTTTTTAAGGTCTTACCTAGAGACCGCTTTAGCAGTCTGTTGTTGAAAGACTTATTGTGCACAATACTAATACTTACACTGGGCTGTTGGTCAGCCCATTCCTTATCATTGGTTGACTTTCTAGTCAATCACATTTTTTTTTGCACTCTATTGGAGTGCACATATTTTTTTGCTGCTTCCCCCGATATGCTGCTCCCCCCTTTACATCCCTGCCCCCCTAAGCTTTCTGCGTTGCTCTCCCACCCCACAGTCTGCTTTCCCTGCCTCGTCCTTATATAATGTTCTCCTCTATTGCTCCTTGTCCCCCACACTTACCACTATTCATCAATTGCGGAGTTTACATGCTCTACACTACTGCCTGCTCTTCCGTTGCTATCGGCCATTCCAGATCCCCTTTTTTCTTTTAAAAAAAGATGAATTTACTTAAGCTTTTTAGGAGGGCCCATCAGTTGCAATTTGCTACTGCACCACTCCTTTCTGTAAAGGTGCTTTCGCACATCTTTTATTTTATTTTTTGATTAGTCACTCCAAGATGGGCATCCTCATCCTTGAACGGTATATTAACAAGCATTTATAATGCAATAGGTCTCGCATTTACGCGAGTTTAAGCTATTGGCATTGAAATGACAATGCCTTTTATTTATGTTTTGGTTTTTAAAACATAAATAAAAGGCATTGTCATTTACAATGCCAATAGCTTAAACTCTCATAAATACGAGACCTATTGCATTGCAAATGCTTGTTGTTTCTAGCAGGCGGGCGGTGTTATTTTTGGAACCCCAGCCCTGGCTTTCCCCACCAAAGCTGGCCATAAAAGTAGTGGTGTGCATAAAGAGTCTCCTTTCAGAGCAAATGGCTTTTTAATTAACTTAAGTAAAAGGTGCGGCCATAACATGCACAGGTCACCTCCATTGTTTTCAGACTCTTCTTGGGGAAGTTTGAGCAGGGTGGGCAGGGAGCAGATGGGGCCGGAAGCTGAGAGAGTAGTGTGAGAGTGGAGGGGACAGAAAGCGAAGAGGGCAATGTGTGAAGAGAATTGACAGTGACCAGAGAGGGTAGTGAGTGTTCGCAGAAAGCTTGTGGAGTACAGGGGCCACGTGTGATCAGGAGGCACAAAAGGGAAGGGTGCGTGCAGAGGGAAAAGGAGCGGAGATATTTGGCTATGAAATGAAAGGCACTATTCAGTCTTATATTGGATATATTCGCGCAATAACTACACTCCACGCTGTTACTTGAAGCGTAAAAGGCCATTTTATTAGGACAAGGTTGCAACATTTAAACTTTATTAACAGTACATAATTGCAAAAATATAACTTTTATCATCCCATACAGGCTCATTCTCCCTTCACCGCTCTCAAACCATCTCACCTGTTTGACTCTTCCCCTTTCACTCGGTGACCTCCTTCATCTCCCCATTCTCACCTTCACTTGCCCTCCAAACATCCTCTGTTGAATTTCCTTCGTTGCTCATTGCCTCCCTCGACCCGCTATCAGTCACCTGTGTACCCTTCCCCCCCAGGGGTGGATCCGCCCGTATGTGACTCACCACCCCTCCAAAGTACCGTAACGCAACTGCTCTGCAACCTGCCCTAAACTGGCACGCCAAAGACAAACAACACCTGAGCCCCGTCCTACAACTTGTAGGGTGGGTGAGTGGACTAACTTTTTTCTCCTGCCCTCCCAGTGGTGCTAGGTGTCAGGAAGAGGCCGGATCCTCCTCCCCTGACACCTTTATACCCACCCAACTCCCGCCCCTTCCCCTACTCCTTTAATTCCTCCCCACCTTGTCCTTCTGGCTATCACGCGAAGTGCCCCGGGGGAAGACTGGTCTGCGACCTTCACTTCCCCCGGGGGCCGGCATCGCGCAATAACTACACTCCACGCTGGTACTTGAAGCGTAAAAGGCCATTTTATTAGGACAAGGTTGCAACATTTAAACTTTATTAACAGTACATAATTGCAAAAATATAACTTTTATCATCCCATACCGACTCATTCTCCCTTCACCACTCTCAAACCATCTCACCTGTTTGACTCTTCCCCTTTCACTCTGTGACCTCCTTCATCTCCCCATTCTCACCTTCACTTGCCCTCCAAGCATACTCTGTTGAATTTCCTATGTTGCTCATTGCCTACCGTGGGCCGCTATCAGTCACCTGTGTACCCTTCGCCCGAGAGGTGGATCAGCCTGTATGTGACTCACCACCCCTCCAAAGTATCGCCAACCAGGGAACCCCCGTAGGGCGGTTAACTGCCCCCCCCCCCACAGTTCCTGTGCACCTTTCGCCTCCTTTCAGCCGACCCTGCGGCACCTTGTTGATTTCCTTCCACCATTTACTAACCACATCCCGCATTCCAATCATATCTTGTGCCATTCCCCAACCGCGAAAGGTGCACACCCTCGTTTTTTTTTAAACAAGACCGCCTCTTCCTCCTGAAATCCCACCTGTGCAAGAACCTTCATGTCTCTTGCCTGGCAACTCCCCCCTCCCCCCCCCCATGGTCCTATCCCATTTCCTGCAGGCCCTATCCATTGCTGCATTGTTGGCAGCCCCATTCCATCCTTTGCGAAGCACAATTCATTCAAATTAACTAAATTCCAGCAAATCCCTCCTTATTGCCACCAGATCCCTTTGCATGTGTTGGCGTAGTGTCAGACCTGACAGACGCACTAGGTCGTTTTCTCCCAAGTGTATCAAAAGCATGTCTGGGCAGCCCCTTTTGTGACCCTGTTCCGTCCGTCCTGGCAATAGCTCCCCCCATTGCATTCCACTTTACCCCACCATGACACTTCCTGGTGGCTGCTTCTCCAGCCCGGTTACGTCCATACACCTGCTGGTCTGCATACTTGGCTGCCCAATGCACGAGAGAATGTCCACCTATCCAGGTAACAGTCTTGGTTCCCAGTCTGCCCGCGCATCCTGTAGTATAAAAGAAGGCGATTAGGCCTGGAATAAAATATCCCCCCCCCCTTTTTTTTATTTTATTATTAGCCCCACCCGCTCCCTCTGTCCTAACCCCTGTACTAGAAAACACCCTGTTAGCACCTATATCTTCTCATAAAAAACTTGAGCCTCCATCCTCCCATTCGTCAAATTCTGCCCCCCCCATGGTACATCCCGAAACCCCGCCGACGCAACTCCAATGCGGAAGAATTGTATACCTTAATTGGCTGGCTCCCCGCCCACTTTACGTAGCGCTTTACGTAAGCCTATGGTAGCCGAGAAGCTGTCACTCTACTCCCTGACTCATGGAAGAACTCCCCCAGCTAGAGGCCATCCCCTTCTTGACCAATCCTGCCCCTCTCGCATCAGGCCCTCTAGTTTGCTCCCACCTTCTATCAACCACACTCCCCTTTCCCGGTCCGCTTGTTTCGAATTAGAATGACTCGACCAAATCCCTAATCATCCCTGCCCCAAGCACACCTCCCCATAAATACCTACACCTCAAATGAGTCATCACAGCTCTCTGTCAAAAACCCCGCCGCACTTGCCACTCAAACGCGCTAGGCTCTCTAAAAAAAAAAACCCAGGTCGCCTAGTCCTCCACTGCCATGCTCTCCACATTGAACTACACCGTCCTGCTCCCACGTTTTGCACCCCAGTCAGTTCCACCAACCCTGAGTAAAACTGCTAAAAATGCCATATTTCCCTTTGATTCAACCAATGTGTGATGGCCAACTCTCCGTACATCATCGACAGTCCCAGAACACTCCAAACCCCACAAATTCTTGTTGCGTCTGAAATTGTTTTGCGTCGACAAAATGTTCTCCCAGCTCTCCCCTGTCCTGCATACAATTTGAGGAAATCCCCCCAGCCTACACTGCCCTCAGCTCAAATCTCCTCTCGCCCACAACCTGTAGCAAATAAACCTGGATGTCCTCCTCCTTTCTTCTTAGCAACCGCGTCCCCCCACTGTAAGGAGTCCAAATTCAATACCCCATAAAGTCAGACTGCCCTGGGCCCAGCTGTTTGTCCCAACACCAAGGGCCCCCCAAAAACCTGTGTTGATTCTCCGAAGTGTTGTAATGTCCCTTCGCACTCTCCGGGGGCTCTCTTTTCTTTGAACAAATTTTTCGCCCAGTTACTGAGACGCCCCCGGTGCCCACTGCTCCTTGTGAAAAAACCCCACTGAAAGTGCACTAAAACGTTTCAAAACAGGGGCACCATAGATTGCCCGGCCCCCTGGCAAGTCCTTGCCCACATATATGTCCCATCAAATTGCCTACCAAGTGAAATCCACTGGGTGTATAGGCATTATCGAAAGAGCCGACTTGACGTCACACTTTGCCATTTTTGCTCCAGTCCACACACTTGCCTCCCAGGCGGATGGCATCATCCACCGAGGCATACCGCACCCTGAAGACTTCTTCTGTGCTGAAATCATTGCCTGCCCCCTTTTTGCCAATAGGTTGTACATTCTTCCAAATCCCCGGCTCCTTTTTAGGCGCCGCCCCCGAAGATGAAATGATCAGGTCCTCCCAAAAGGGGCAATCCTTAACTGGACTGGTAAGTCATACCCTCCTCTACATCTTTTCCCATATGCTGCTTCCCCCTGTGGCAATTCTCAAGTTTACTGCAGATTGTCTGCCTTCCTTCGTCCCCATGGAGCTTGTCGTCCTACCTGAAAACCCTCAATAAAACCCCCACTGATCACTGTAGTACCGGCTGCCTGTCGGGATACGTTGAGCGCCACTGGCCCATGGCCTCAAACTAACCGGGGTGAGAACCCCTTGGCCCGGACTGCCCCCATCCCTTAATGGCCTTCCCCTGTTCTTCCAGGGTGGCCAAACGTGAAACCTCGTGTGAGTGGATGTCTCCCCCTTTTTGCTAGTACCCTTCGTTCTTAACTTACATGGGTGTCTGGTGCAGAAACCTTTCTTAAAGTTCCCAACTGTTCCCCGTGGTGAACTTTGCCTGTTTTCGATGTCCAAAAACCCGATCCCCTTTTCCCCCAACTAGACCCTCCTGCTCCCTGTTAAGTGGTACCCCTTGCAAGGGCCGATAAGTCACTTGCACACCCTTGCTCTATGTGTGGATGCAGAGTATTGTGTCGATGACATTCACCGTATTCGTAGTTCCTGATCCACCTCCCCCTCGGTTTAACCGAGTTGTCACTGGCCCTGGCCCTTTATTCCACATTGTACTTTGCCAAGCGAAAACAATCTCCAAGTAGCTGTGCTTTACGGCTAATATCCATGTGTTTCAGCAGCGCACTTGCCCTATCCCCATGCCTCTCACCGTAAATGCTGGCATAATTTCGGAAAGCAGATGTCCAATTTCAATGTTAACGGGCACCCTCAGCCCCTTTGTCAACTCCCCTTCCATGCATGGCAATTTGTGATGCTTATCCCTCGGGCCTTTCCACATTGTCCGTCCGGACACCTGCACCCACCAAGCGCTTGGCACCAGCTTTCCATTTTACCCATGCAGGTCAGCAGCTGCACCTGTTTTTTGTTGACAAATCTCTCACCTCACCTCCCATCCCCCACACCCACCGATCAGCAGGATTTTTCCTTTAACCCCTTGGTTCCCTCGTCCCATGTCGTCCGCCCTTCTCCATTACCTGAATGTCCGCCTAGGACCTCCTCATCCTTGCCCGGAGCTGCTGCTCCTCTTTGTTCCGCGCCCTCCACTTTGTCTTTGGCCACACTTGCCTCCTGCAAAAAAACAATCTTTCTGGTTGCCTTTTTTCCCTTCCCGAGAGCATCCGGCACCATCTCCTCCTCACCCTCCATTGTGCCCCACACATCGTCCACCCCACTCTTGTATTACTCTTAACATCCGTGCCATTCTTTCCAATCGCACACATTCGTTGTTGGATTCACTGCATGATCCCTTGTTGGAGGGTAGGCCACTGCGGACCCCCCTGCTGCTTCTGGCCAGCGTCCCGGGGCTGTCGTGCGACTCGCTGGCATCGCCCCCTTGCTACCGGCCTCACCTGCCGGTCCTGATCCCCACCCCCCCCAGGCTGCTCCAACCTGGGGGATCTCGTGCACCACCGGGCCTCACCACCGTGCTGGCAGTCCCTCTCCCCCTCTCCGGGGCCCGTCTGACTGAAACCCAGACCCCCCACAGTCCCCTCCCACCTATCTAAGACACCCTGTTACCGACTGCGCTGGCAGGGGACCCCCTTCTCCTCCCGGGGCACCGCCGACTCTCGCTCCCTGGTCACACACCCCCTGGCCCCCTTCGCCACAGCTCCTGGAGTAAACCATCCCTGTTCCCCTAGAGCGCGCCTCGCACTCCATGGCCCTCCCACCAAGGCACACGGGGGTCCCCCTCCACCCATCATTAATAGGACCGCCCCCCCCCCCTCACAGGCAGAGGGTGCCGGAGTACACTTCTAGCCCTGGGCCTCAGCCCCTCCAGGCATCTGTAGCGCAGGGCCCAGGCTGTCTGATTGCTGCACTACACTACTCAGGAGAAAGCCTCCGAGGTGCACCGCCGGCACCGCATTCTGCGGCACCGGCTCATCTCAGGCAGCCCCCTCCCCATTGCTCACCGTCTCGGCTGCTGATTGCCGTCAGGGAGCCGCAGGGGCAGGCCCTTTCTCCCACCTCCGCGTGTTGCTCCGGACACGGCCTGCTTCTAACCCCGCCCTCGGCCCGGATGCCAATTCTCAGCATGTGGCGGCCCGCTCGGCAAAACTCTGGATGCACTGCGTGGGTAGGATCCCGTCGGCCCTCCACCTGGGCTACATACCAGGCCTCGGGAGATCCGCCCGGCCCGCCAGCCATGACTAGAGCGGCGCGGACCCCAGGCCTCTGCCCAAGTGGATGCCGCCCCGCAGGAAAAAAACAACACCGAGAGGTAGGCTCACTTGCAGCGTGCTACCTGGAGAATCCGCCGAGATAATGCTGACCCCTAGCTAACCTGCCATTAGGCCCACAGAAAACCCCACTAACTTTTTTCTCCTGCCCTCTCGCTGGTGCTAGGTGTCAGGAAGAGGCCGGATCCTCCTCCCCTGACACCTTTATACCCACCCAACTCCCGCCCCTTCCCCATCTCCTTTAATCCCTCCCCACCTTGTCCTTCTGGCTATCGTGCGAACTGCCCCGGGGGAAGACTGGTCTGCAACCTTCACTTCCCCCGGGGGCCGGCATTCACATGTGGCTAAGCCCGCCCGCTCTCCAGTGCCACCTGTAGTTCTTTCTAAGTTATATTCAGAATTGGGTCACCTGACCTTGCCCCACAGGCATTTAGTGAACCTGGTTTACAAGGACTCCTTTTAACAGTCGGAAATGTCCCTCTTCAGTATACGCTAATTTCAGACGCTATTTGAAGAGATCTCAACTTTGCCAAACAGTGTCGACTCGGAAACCTTTCCTGCCCTCCTTACCCGCAAGAGAGCGAAGTGAACCAAAAGAGGAGTCTTTTTTTTAATATATATATTTACCAGTGGGACTCCAAGTCCGCATCACATCAACGCACATTACTGTAGTGCTCGTACCCGTTGAGAGTGCATTGGAAACTAAAACCGTTTTCCAACAGTAAACACATACAGATACAGCAGCCTATAGTGATGGATGAAGACCCCAGAACAGCTAGTGACAGACTACAACAGCAAAGCGTCTAATTCCCACACTGCATGACAAAGAGGCGCTTTCTATGACATGGCAGGGATATGCGAGAGAAGGATTTGTTTTGTTGCTGTGTTAATGCAGGTCACTGAACGTCGACAAACACTGCTCTTGTAAGAGGAGATGAGCTGTTTGTATTCCAATTGCTTTACACTTAGCGAAGTTATTATCTAGCCAGTTGTTTGCAGTTCTAATCATGTTTTATGGCCTTTTGTGCTTCATTAACTTTTCACACGGTTATAACAAGCATTTGGAATTGGTTCAACGAGCCCCTGGAGGCGTCAAAGATGGCATTTTGAGCTAGGGCCATAGCTAGGGCCACTGGAATTTCGCGATTCTGTGGCAACTGCGTTTTCCGCATAATTTTGAAATTTCTGCATTTGCTACATAACCGATCATCTGAAGCATGATCAGCAGATTTTAACATAATGTTTCTAGGACAAATGGATCAACAGTTACTTATAACGACGCTGCAACGCCAACTGCTGCACAGTCCTTCTCAAAGATTGACTGGTCACCTTTCAGTTGCTCATTGGTGTATTTCGATGTGGAACTGATATTAATGAAGAGCAAATTTTGCCCAGACATTGCTACAGTGTAAAAATGAAATGGATTTTTTAAAAAAATACAATCACAAATTAAGCCGCATAATGTATTTCCTTATCCCATAATTTAGTCAGCCCTGCCGCATAATTTGGTCATCCCCTCCTGCATAATTCTAGTGGCCCAGCTCCTAGGTGGTCATTGCCTGTGTAGTTGTACTAAGTGAGAAAGGCCAGTCTGAGCCAACTGTACTTTGGGGGCGAAGGAGTTGTTCCTTCAAACAGAATGTAGGTAGGGTGAGCGAGAGCTGGTATCCCCGCGAGGGAGTGCCGGCCTGAACGTTGGTCAGAGCATATCACTCTCCTGAACTATATCTATGAATTTGGACACCGTTTGACACAGTGTTCATGCTTGTGAAATATGTTTCCGCGAGACGCAATGTTGTAATGGCTTTCCATTTAACCATTCCACCGTGACGTGGGCAAAAGGGAGCGGAACAACTTACACATGGGTGGCTGCGTGGAGAGAAGGCTAAAAGTTGAGGAGTCAGCACCACACCCTGTGATCTGCAGCATGCTCCTCGTTGCGTGACCTGTGGAGAGGTGTGGTGCAGCGGCCAGGGCAGCTGACTTCGGAGCACAGGGTTCACCGTTCGATCCCCGACTCCGGCGGCAGCTCAGCTCAGCACCATGTGACTCTGGGCAATAGCTCACTTAATTTCCACTCCGGCCCCCAGCGCCTTGAGACCCGTAAGGGTGAGTAGCTGCGCTATATAAAACGGACTTACCTGTTCACCCTTTAAGCGCTCAGTACTTACAGTTGAAACAAGACTTCAAGGGAGGAATGGAAGGACGGTATGACACTGTGGCTGACCCTGGGAACTATGCCTCTGACCACTACATTGGACACCGACGGTGACCGACCCCTATGCCTCAGTACCGCTGCCTACTAGTGAGTCCCTCTGCATGCTTCTTAGGGGATTTGGCCTAGGAGAGGAACTGGGGCAGCTCGCGCTATGACGCAGTGCGACTTTAACACCTCGGTGTACACACTGCGCACATAGAAGGCGTCCACTTCCGTGGAAGGAATTGAGAAATACCCAGTGTTGACAGTCATTTCGTCCAACCATGGTTTGTCTGTAAGCCCAATTTGTATCATGTGCTTAGTCCAATCACGGACTGTAAACCCAAAGCTGTTTATTTTATGCCCCGATGCTCCTGCACACAAGTTGCGTGCCTTGCTCTCTTAGTATATAAAAGACATGCGGATAGAGCATTGTTTACAGTCCGTGCCAGGCAGGCACCCGAATTGACCGCCCTGTCTTTATGTTATAACGTGCTTGGTGCAAACTGACGGGCAGGAAGCAGTTACCGACACATTGACAGGAAGCCGCGGACTTCTGATTGCAATATCGTCTGCGACTTCTACTGTTATACAGTGTTCTTTCTATACGCAGAGTTTTTATTACATCAACACCCCTCTTTCACTGTTGAGAAAAGCCTCTACTATCCAGATTCAACGGATGTAATGGAGACCCCGGGCCCATAGCAGTTAGAATTTCAGATGTGACAAGGAGAGTTCCAGCACGTCACCTCTCCCCCACTCCCGTTCCTATCTGTGGTGCCCCAGCTGTAAAAGACGAGGCAAAAGTACATTACCTTATTTTTTTTCTCACCTTGGCCTCTGAAATGTTACTCCAAACCTGCTTTTTCTCACTGCAGGCAATTTAAGAAACGACGCTCGTCTGCTTAAAAAATAAGCAAAGCAAGTCGTGGCGCCAGAGAGAAACAGGATGTGTAAAAAAAATGGCACATGGCGCGCTGAATGTAAGCAAAGCACGTCATGCTTGCAGGAAGAGAAACTCAATGAAGAAAATAGTGCTTACAAGACTAAATAACACGTACGGTGTAACAACCGAAGTAAAGGGGCCAGTACCCATGGGATGAAGAAAAGGCAGTACTAAGGAGGGACTAACAAACCGATTACTTAATCAGAAGCCTGCATTTACGAAGGACAAACACAGAAGCCAATGACAACTTGCCTCCACTACAGCAGATCGGCAGAGCAGCCCATGCACGCTGGCTCAGGCTCGACCTAAAAACCAACAGAAAAGTCTGCTGTTTGAGGGTCATGACAAATGTGCGCACATTTGTTATGACACATGCTCACGAACGTAATAACACCACGTCCAAAAGCCAAGAAGGGCATTTTACCTTTTTTGTTGATGCTGTTCAGCATCCACATCAAGCAATTTATTTTCTCTTTTTGCTGATTCTGTTCAACATTTGCAACAAGCATTTGCAAAGGTAAAGGTCAGCTGACGCCTTTCAAAGGAAAGAGATTCCATAGGTTTAAGGGTGTAGTATCTCCAGATGTGCTTTGTCGAGTAAGATATCTCATGTGGGAGGACAGAAGACGTAACATTGTCAGGCACACATCCTCTCCGTCCACTGCATGTGTCCTTCTATCTGATATTCCTTTTTTAGGCTTGGCTACATACAGCTTTACCTTTTGCTTCTAGTATGCACTATGCGTAAGCCCATTGCTCATAATTGGATGGCTTTGTTGTCTAACTCAGTTGTCTCCTCTTGATACATTGACTTTACTCTCTATTCTTGTGTTTGTCTCACCCAGGAGCATGTTATTCTAACAGTCCTCTGTTTCATTGAATTGTTGCCTTCCACAGCTGATACTGCTTGCATTCAGGGAATTACTTTTCTTTCCCTTTATGAACTCAATGGAAATGCATGTGTTTTCTTGCTTTCTCCCCAGTGTGCTGAGTCTGCCTTCATTTTACCTTTCCGCCTCGCTGTCTGTTTTTCTACACCTTTGCCTCAAGGACTTCTTTTGCTTCCATTGCCCCTCCCCATTCCTCATCCTGCTCGGTTTTTTAATATCCCCCATCCATTGATCTCCCTCCCAATTGTTGTATCTTCTTTTGCTTTTCTACCACTTTATTTTTCTTTTTATAAGGTTTTGTGCAACTGCCACACTATTTGCAGATGTCCATCTCAAAAATAGGTTTTTACCTCTTGTGCAGCGGGCACCATGAAGTGGGTTTGCATTATTCTAACAAATACAGTGAAAGATTGCTGCCGCAGATGCGTGCACATTTACTTCAGTCATCTTTAAATGAGTTTGTTAAAATATTACAAATGTATTCCAAGATGACCACTATCAATGTGTGCACATCCAAAGTTGCCATCTTTGAATAGGTTGTTAATTTTGTTTTTAAGAAGCCTATTCAAAGGTGGCTGCTGCATCCACGGTGGCCATCTAACAAAAAAAACTTTGCCCAATATAAAAAGGTTTCACTGCACAGACCCATTAGCTTTGCCAATGCTTGTTGATATTCCTATTACTTTGACTCCGCCCTCTTCTGGAGATCAGTCGACTGGTACACAGAGATGTTCCTTATCCTCCCATGTCTTGTGTCTGGCAGATGTCTGCTAAGTCCTTCCCTCCTTTAGCTTGATTCTGTCTTCTTAATAGAATGGTAGTATAGGCCACCTTCTGTGTTCTGTTAGCACATCGCCTACCATGTTTCTCCATTTAGATGGTGTGCATTCGTCCCTGGCATTTGCAAATTTTAGTAGGGACTGGGTAAGTGTATGCATGAAACTCTGTTCCCGAGCCCTGTACAAGTGTGATTTCTGTTGCAATATAGCTTCATTTCAAAACAACCGTGGTAAAGCAGATCTCTGATAGGATGCTGAATCTGCAACTCTCCAGCATGTTCAGGGAAGGTCATAACCATACATGTACCACCAAACAGAGTAGTTGTTTCCCCTTAGGGTCACTTGGAGGCTCCAACTGTAGCAGTCAAGTAAAGGCAACCTGTTTCTCAGTTGTTCTCACTGGGCAGGCATACATGAGGTTTTCAAACGTTAGGGGGGCCTCACTAAGGGTCCGATTACGATGGTGGTGAGACCGCCACCGTCAGGCTATCGGTGGCGGTCCCACCTCCATCGGACTATTCAAGACCGCCCGCCACATTAGGACGGCGGGCGAATGGTTGGCGGGCGGAGAGACCATCTGACACTAATCCGACTGGCTCAAGGAGCCCGTCGGACGGACTGTAATCCCTACAATGGTGGCAGTACCTGCTCAGGCACCGCCTTAGGGATTACAATGTCAGTTTCCGCTAGCCGTTTCATGGCGGTTAACCCGCCATGAAAAGGCAGGCGGAAAGTGACTTGGGGGCCCATAGTGGGCCACCCTTACCCCATGATCTACGCCATGGACCTTTGGTGCCCCCCTAAACATCCCTGCACCATGTGGCAGGCACCGCATGGCGCCTGCCTCATAGTGCAAGGATGTTTGAAATGTGTTTTTTTGTATTGCGGCATGTGCTGCAGCCCGCAGCCCACGGCGCAATACAAAAGATACACATTGCGACCGCCTCAAGGCGGTTGCATCGTAATACCGGTAGCGGGACCACCAACAGCTAGTCGGGCGGTCCTATTCCCGACAGGATGGCAGACAGACGAAAGTCCGACCGCCATCATAATAAGGCCCTAAGTGCCCCAGTGTCCAGTGCGATAATTATTGCACACCTAAAACACCACACCGAAGTGAACGGATTTTATCATGTATAGTAATTATCGGCAATTAAAAACTTTGCCCACAAAATGGGCCCTAAGATACGAAATTTGGGGTTTACTGCAACAGTACTTTCCGTGTATATTTTATCTCTCCTGACATTTACCAGGTGCGATAAAATCTCCACAACTCATAATTATGATATGTACGTAAGGCACTCGTGATGACGCCCTTAGTGCAGATATTTACTTTGGTGCAGTCCATGGAAACGTGTGTGTGTGTATATGTATGTGTGTTTTACCCTTAGTAGGAACTCGTTGTCCACGCACAGCAGCTCCAAAACTCCATCTTTGAGTCACTTGCAGTGTTTTTCTTTATTTCCAGGTATGTATTTCCTGCTCAGGTACCAGATGAAGAAATGGCAATTATTATAAATAACAATGTTGCTCATGTAGGGAAAATCATAACGCATATTGTGTACATTTTTCATATTTCCTTTTGTCTCTTCTAGGACAAGAAGCTAATCAAAGCCCTCTTTGATGTGTTGGCACACCCTCAAAACTATTTCAAGTATACAGCTCAAGAGTCAAAGGAGATGTTTCCAAGATCTTTTTAAAGCTTCTGCGGTCCAAGGTTTCAAGATTTCTACGGCCCTACTAATAGCTTTTATCCAAATTAAATATGCTAATATTTCTGTGAAGAATTTTTTCTCCCCAGATGTAGAAATATTTGGAAAAGAGGGCCCAAGAAGCAGTCTTTATTTTCAACTGTAAATTGACCATATTGTTTTATATTTGTCAAGAGCCAATTTTCAGTATTATATTTAGTCTTCAAAGAAGAAAACACAGAACATTTTGATGGTATTCTACTGAAGCTTGAATACTGGGTCTGCACTAGTGCCACATTCTTTACCTGTTTGGTTCGGGTAGCAAGTGGCCTGTGTCGGATGTAACAAATATTGCATCTGATAAACTCTGTGTTCAAAATTGATCAAGTGCAATAATTATCGCCTATTCTGACCTTTGGGGGAATTACATGCTGATATTGGTGCTTATCGCACTACAATCCGCACTTCCTGGTAAATACTGGGCCCATTTTCCCTGTTAAATTCGTACAGGCTTGACCTGCTGGAGTGTAATGGAGGATGCGCACTTTATTGTTTCTAGTAATTACTGGGTGCAATACATTTTGCGCAATTATAATTGTGATCCCTGTGCAAACAGGTGTTGTGCAAGTATCGCAATATAACAGGTCACTTGTATTTAGGCCCGTTTTGTCTGAATTATTTTTGTAAACTATTTTTTTCTAGAATTTGAAAAAAGGTATTCTCTTTAAACCAACTTTAAAAACAATGGGGAAATATGTATTAATGTATTATAATAACAAATGTTAATATTTCAAATTTTAAATGCACTTCAACATTATTTGTGAAAATTTTTGGAGATAAGTACATTATGTAAATTTTCTGTGGTATGAACCAAGCAATGACTTCATGAGTATATTTGTCTTTGTGGTATAGGATATATCAAATCATTCGTGCACAGGGCTGACTTGTTCTATGGCATTATTCTTTAAAGGGTAGACACCAACATTTCAGTGCTGCATATTTTCTTATATTAAGGGCCTCATTATGATGTTGGTCGGAAAGCATTCCGACCAACTCCTTGTCGGAACCGTTTCCGATTGACTCGGGTTCGGGGAGTCCAACCGACCGATTATGATGGTTCTGAACACCGTTCAGTTGGACTCCCATTGACTGCAATGGGACCCTGTGTTCTGACCGACAACACAGGCTCCCATTGCAAAAAGGGGTAGTTGTGGAAAACCCTGCAACCTGTGGTGGGCACCCCAAGGTGCCTGCCACACTGTGCATGGTTTGAAACAGGGGTCCCATGGGTACCCCCACGGGCCCCAACCGGAGGCCTCTGGGTGAAGGGGGGCCTGCTTCGGGCCCCCAAAGTTGGTTTCCGACAGCCTTTTCGTGTCAGACAGACCGAGACGGAAAGGCTGTCGGAATCTGACATCGTAATCGGTCGTCAGAAACGCTATCCATGGAGCTGTACGAATTGGCTCCGACCGACTCGGATTCTCAGAATGCCAGTCAGAACCGAGTCAGAATGACCGAACGGATTCCTTCTATCGTAATCGGTCGGTCGGTCGGTCATGGTTTGGAGTCAGTCGGAAACATGGGTTCCGACACGGGTTAGGAAAATCCGAATGCCATTCGGAGCCTTTCCGACCGACATCGTAGTAAGACCCTAAGTGCTCTGTACGGCCAAATGAGGGATTTTCTAATGGGGTAGATGAGAAGCCTCAACACTATGGGCCTAATTACGATGTTGTTGCAGTCTGGAACCGACCGACCATAGGTCGGCGGTTCCGAGCGACGGATTTGAATGCGACCGCCCTATGATTTGTTGGAAACATCCATTGCCCAATGGCAGCTTGTGCGGCGGGCAGAAAAGGCCTACAGTACAAGCTGCCATCGGGAAATGGATGTTTTCAAACATCCCTGCACCATGTGTGGCAGGCACCATGCGGTGCGTGGCAGGCACCATGCGGTGTCTGCCACACAGTGCAGGGATGTTTAGGGTGGCACAATAGGTGCCCCCCAGCCCCCATAGTGTAGGGCCAGGGGAGAAGTGGGCCCTGCTAGGGGCCCCCAAAGACACTTTCCCGCAGCCTTTCCATGTCAGAAAGGCTGATACGAAAAGGCTGTCGGAAAGTGCCATCATAATCCCGACAGCGGAGCAAAGCCTGGCTCCGCCGTCATTAGGGGATTATGGTGGCTTCCGATGCTCCAACGGGCCCCTTGAGCCCGTCGGAAGCACATCAGAATCCCCGCAGGTTTTACTCTGACTACCGTCATCCTAATACTGCGGTCGGACTGAAACCTACGATGTCGGGCAGAAAGCCTCCGACAGCTGGTGTGGGAGGCTTTCCGCCCGACATCGTAATAGGCCCTTTGTGTGTTATACACCTATACAATGTTTCTGAGGATAGTGTTGTTTTTTCCACCTCAAAAAATATTTATGTCATGTGATATTCCTCTGTTTTTTGGGTACAAAAATGCTATCTTTATTCATGAAAATAGAACGTTTGCCCAGTTTCTTATTCTGTTCAGATATTTTACTCACAATTCTTCAAACAAGGCTGTAATAGTTTACAATTATGTGCCATTGAGCATAACCTGATCACGTGTCTCCTTGGACAATCTATTCAAATATAACACAATTTAGTCAAAATTATATTTTTAATATTTTTTTTTTCGTAAGGCAAAAAGGCAGAGACTCCATTTGACTTTATTTTGTAACATACATGGTATATATCATCAGAGTTCACTTATTTAAAATTCTTCTTACCTTTTATTGTCTGATTTCCATAGATATATATATATATATATATATATATGTATGGGTATATATATATATATATATATATATATACACACACACAACCTGGAAAACGATGCAAACATTCGCAGAATCTGATGAGCCACCAAAGTATAACCCTACTGCAGATATGGTTCATGTGGGAGTACAATAGAAATCCCTGTTGTGCATCCATGTTTGAGTTTTCATGTAAAGTATTCTAAGTTCATACAGAATTACACTGTAGTATGACAGATTGTTATGTTAAAATCCAGCAGCCAAAGAAATTATGTTTGGAAAGTGTTCTATTCTTAGTTGGAACTAGTACAGTCTCTTTATGTTCATTTTACAGGAACCTCCATGTGGCCTAGGGTCAAGGATGCATGTAGGTTGTATACGTTTAGTCTTGTTAAGCACTCATACAGTATGGGGCCGATTCCGATCTCGGCCGGTAGGGCTCCGAATTGGATTCGGCTAAACCGGATCCGATTCGGAGCCCTCTTTCCCGACCGATTCGGACGTGCGTCCGGGCGAGCGAGTACAATGCGAGTGCTCGCAAAATCGCCGACCGACTCGTTCGCGGGACCCAACCGCACCGTCCGACTTGCACGGACACGACTCGCTCCGCGCAATAGAGACGTTTCCCGGCCGGGTAAGTACGATGCGCGCCTCGAGCAGTCCAACCGACTCGCGCAGTCCGGCTCCAAAGAGCAGTCGGAGCCGCACTTTGGGGGTCCGTGTCGGACCCCCCTGTATGCGTAGCCGCGTGAGTCGCACACAGGGGGGACCCATGGGTCCCCCTACCTGTGCTTGTACGGCGCGAGTCACTTCGACGCGTACCCGCTGTAGGGGGCACCCTTGTTTGCCTCGCACCCATTAAGTCAATGGGAGCCCGCGTACGTGTTGTACGACCGGCTCCCATTGACTTCAATGGGAGTCCGACCGAATCGAGTCCGATTGCATGCGAACGCATCGTACTCGTTCGGTCGGACTGCTAGGGTCCGATTCGGTCGGAAATCTCCCCGGGTCCGGCTCGGTCGGGGAGATTTCCGGCCTGAATTGGAATCAGCCCCTATGAGTCTTCTTGGTGTTTCTATTAACAAGCTAGGGCTTGAGATCTCAGCCTGCTACCTCTAAAGGTGTAAGAAAGACAGATTGGGCCTAATTACGATGTAAGTCCGCCTGACTCTGTTGCGGAAAGGAACCGCCTACCTTGGGTCAGCGGTTCTGACCGCAGGATTACGATGTGACCGCCCAAACATCCATTTATCAATGGAAGCTTGTGCGGCGGGCGGAAAAGGCCTGCAGCACAAGCTTCCATTGACAAATGGATGTTTGTAAGCATCCCTGCACCGTGTGGCAGGCACCATGCAGTGCAGGGATGTTTGGAGGGCACCATAGGTGCTCCCCAGGCCCCACTGCGGAGGGCCAGGGGCTGAGGGGGCACTGCTATGGGTCCTCAAAGACACTTTCTGAAAGCCTTTTCATGTCTTTCTACAAAGGGTAAACTTACTCAGAAATGCAACTTACCTTTGTGAATCAAGCCTCTGTCTTTATCAGGGGTTGGAAAAGCACGGTGAGACAACTGTTAAAATCTGAAGGAGCTCCGAGTCCAGTTTTACCCATAGGTTCTTAAAGACTGGACAGCCACCAAAATTCTGGAGCCAGATGAAAGGTGTCAGGAGATTATTCCTAGATTTTATTATTACCTCAGTTTTGTCCACAATGATCTTAAACCAGTTGCTGCCTATCCAGTCGTGGATCTCCATGGTTGAATGGCAGAACTTTGAGGAAGATCTGGGTGTCACCAACATACAAGTAAATATAGAGGCTATGATACAATATGAAACATGCAAGAAGCTAAATATTAAAATGCCAGAAGAACTAGAGGATCCCAGAAGAATATATCTTGAATGGTGATGTAGCTCTGAGATGAAAGGAGGAATAGAGAACTATTGGAACATATCTTCCAAAAAGAGCATTTGTGTCCGATTATTGCCATTTAAGGGGTTATATGAGGTCACATTGTTCCTGAAAGCAGCATTCTGTTAAACAAAATAGGCAAAAATATTATATTCAAGCCATTGAATGCTAAACTATTTTGTGAATATCGGGCAGAAACGTTTTACATCTTATAAAAAAGGTATGAAACAAAATTTCCCATTATTTCTGTATGGATCGGATGGTATGCATTAGCTTATTCAGAATTCCTAGAAAAGAGGAGAGGATACTATCAAAGCATTTGCTTACTTATAGGCAAATGCATGCCAAAGAAGCCCTGAGACTGCATTTGAGTCTGACCATAGTAGATGCAGTCTACATAGGGTGTTCACAAATAATGATTTGGGTACTGAGTTAACTCGGTTGCTTGTGCCTCTCTATTCCATAAGGTGGATTAAATGAAAAAGTTAGTATGATTTTGCTTTTAAAAACTTTCAAAAACATTGCAGCAATTTTGGAATGCCTATAGATTTTTTAAAACAAGAAGATTTTTTTTAAAATGGCTGAAAGACAACATTGTAATGGAAAACTTTAGAAATTATTTTTTACATTGTTCTACAATTAAACATTTATTTCCAGTGACCACAACTGCAATCATAGGAAACATTTAATTGAGGTCTAATTTGCTGAAGGAAGTGAAAAAGACTGTTATAAAATTTCAGACTGGTGGTTTACAAATCGAATTGAGTGCAAGTGCATGGAGGAAAATTCCTAAAATTCATAGTATTTGGGGGCTGTGTAAAACTGCCCCACAACCCATAGTTCATGTTCTGGTTATATGTCTAGCACTGACTATTGTTAAAGGAGATATTCGAAGTTTATGTTTCACAAAGGAGATTGTAGGAAGATCGCAGCAGACTTGCAAATACTGTTTAATCCGGAATATATTAGTGACTCTTTTAGGCTATTGTAAAATTTGAATTCATTTTTTAAATGTTTGCTATTTTGTCAGTTGGTAATAGGTTTCTGTGGAAGCCTTTTTTTTCTAACTAAATAAATAAATATGACCGTTTCAATGGGTTCTGCATTTTAGCCAGGTGCACTCTACATTCCAGGACTTCTAGTTTAAGTTACCTTTATAAATATGGAACCACATTCGCAATATTCAAAGTATTCAAAGTGATGTTGTGTAAAAAAGAACCAGCTAAATGTGCCTCGTGACATGGTCCAGTTTGTGGCTATTATAGAGCTCAGCTTGCCATGAATTTGATAACAAAGTACGCGTAAGTTTACATTGAAAAATGTTTGATTTTATGAGAATTATACATGAACAGATTCTGAGAATGCCAGCAGCCTCTGTTTAAGAACACCTTTCCAAATGGCAGACTTGCTCTAAAATTGAGAGTTTCACCTTGACAAGAAATTGAGAGAGAGGAAAGTTTTCCAGACTGAGTGCGTGAGCCTACATTATTGAATGCCAATTCATTGGGAAGTAAGGTCAGCTGTCACAGTTATATAAGAAATGAATGTGAAAAAAATACTAGACAGAGAGTTGGGGCCCCATTACGATGACGATGGGACCGCCACCAACAGCCCGTCGGTGGCAGTACCACCGCCATCGTAACAATGTTTTCCGCCCGCCACATTAAGATGGCAGGTGGATGAGTGGCGGTCGGAGAGACCGACCGCCACGGATCCGACCCTTGGAGGGACATCCATTCCCTACAATGGTGGCGGTGCCTGCTAGGCACCGCTATAGGGATTATGATGTCCCTTTCTGCTCGCCTTTTCATGGCGGTTTACCCGTAGCGGACCCCCTTCCCCCCTGGCCCTAAGCTGTGAGTTTTGGGGGGCACCTATGGTGCCCCCCTACATATCCCTGCACCATTGCCACGTAGTACAGGGGTATGTCAAATGTCCCAATTTTGCATTGCGGCGTGTGCTGCAGCCATCAGCACCCGCTGCAATGAAAAACATAGGCATTGCAACCGACGTGGTGGCAGTCGCATCCTAATGCCTCTGTCGGGACCGCCGACAGCCTGTCGGTGGTCCTGTTTACGATAGGGTGCCGCCTGCCATCCTAATCAGCCCCTTAGAGACGGAAGTGTGAAAGTATAAAGTATGCCCATGGGAAGCCTCTTTCAGGGCAACTTTAACCAGAGATACAGTAACAACAGAGAGTAACCTGATTTCCCATACCATAATAATAAATTTTGACCTGCTAGTTTGTGCATTTCATCTGCATCCTGGGGTTATGTCTGATATTCATAAACAGTAAAATATCTCTGCATATTTCTAAGGATCCAGAGCACTTTTAAATATATGTTTTCAAAATGTAAAATAATTTGCAAAACATACTTATGTGAGGCAACATTTTGAGTTCTTTTGGATTAACATCATCACTCATGTGACTTTCATGTCAAATAGAAGGGAGCTGCCGAGCGGCTGCCCTGTAGAATTGGTTTCTGACTGGTCAAGACATGCAAGCGTCATGGTTCAGGAACGGAGGTCTCATCTCTTAAATGCTTCTTCATTATATGGAATTTTCTTTGGTGGTCCTTTAGCGCTAGTAAAAGAAAAATATGTTTGTACAGACAGCCCTTTGATCCATGACTTCCAGAATAGAGCTCTCATCTTGCAATTATAAGTCCTTAACAGAAGCAGACAGCTATTCATTGTAAAATAATTTAACTACTAGTGTTACCTCAGGGGCATGAGAAAAAGACATTGTAAACACCAAATCTAAAAAAGTATTCAAATAAATTTGTAGCGTTTTCTTGCAAATGTTTCATCTTGTGAAATGCCAAGAAACAAAAAAGGTTTTAGCTGTTTTGCTCTATAGTCACTAAATACAATGATTTTGACTATGGGCACTCATTTAACAAATCAGTTCATTCTGGGAGCTGTAGTCTTCATCTGCTTTAATTAACAAACACATTGGATATCTGGTTTGTAAAGGAAAGTCCATGTCTTAATACACAATCTGTTATGTAAAAGATGGAGTAATTTTGTAAACCGTTGTGTCATATGTTAATATTAAAGAAGTGAAGACAATGGATTTCAGTGCCACAATGTGTCTGATTATATTAAATAAGTAAATGATGTCATTGGCGGTATTCAGACAAAATATCGAAGTTAAAATATCATCACACCAAAATATTGTGATATGGAAATATCGTCTGCAAGAATATCGTTGTCAAGAATATCGATTTAAAGGTGAGTAATATCGATTTTTAAAATATCGAAGTCATTAATATAGTTTACAAAAATATAGTTGTTTGTAATATAGGGGCTCATTACGATGGCGGGCGGAAGCACAACCGCCGTGCTGGCGGATGCAAAAACCACCAGTTACCGCCGGCACGCAGCAGTCCACACGCCCGTCCAATTACGATGCGTAAAGTAGGCCAAACACCGCCGGCAAGCCAGCAACACCGTCCGCCATCAAAGTGCGCCCGTACACGTAGCGGCGCAGCACAACTGACACACACCGTCCGATGAAACACGTCCCGCCCGGCGTATAAATTACGATGCCGCAAACAAACAGCTCCCACGGCTAAGAGACACCGCACGTGAAAGAGAGGCGGTAACACGGACGCAGAGCACGGAAAACGAAGAAGCGGCATCCCGAGCATGAATCCAGCACTGCAGGCCCTCCCCATGCTTCTGCTGATGCACCACCAAGGACGCAACGTACCGCGGAGACGCAGGTAGGCACACACACAACAAGTGCACGCAAACAGCGCACACAGTGCAAGGGCGGAAAAAGCGGACAACCCCCCACCAGCGCGTGTACACTACACATCCACCATCGCATCCACATATGACACACAGGCCAAATCCTAACATCGCGGAACACATGTGTACACACCACCTGGGACTAGGAACCAACCACCCCGTCACGGCCACAAAGCGCCGATGACGCCGCCACACATGCGCACAACGCAGAGGCAAACCGCAGCGCCATGCATGCGTCGCACACAGACACAGGGACACAACCAAGCAGCACACACATCAGCCCCACCCCGAACGCACATGACACGTGACAGGCCTGCCACAGACATGTCCCCAACGCCCAAATCACGGACAACACCCAACGCCACACAACCGACGCACACATGTCAGTGAAGTCACGCAACAGCAGGACACACCCCAGTGTAACAAACATGGCGTAGCACACAGCGGCGGCAACACCAACTAGGAGAAGCAGGGCCCCTTCGGGAAGAGGAACGCCAGTACCACACTGAAAAACCCATACCACCCTGCACATATGAACAAGACATATAAAACGGAACACCAAAGAGCACGGGGACCGACAACAGGTGGCCCAAGAATTACATCCACACACAAGGCCCAACGCAGAGCGGAAAGGCAGCCTGCCGCCCACACAAGGGAGAGCAGACAGCACTGAATGACCTTCCATTCCAACACCGAAACCACAGCCCTACGACAGAAGCCGGTGAATACAGCCATTGTCCAAGAATAGACCAACACAGGCATGCCGAGGAGACCTACCACAGGGCAGATAGCGCATATCACAGAAGCACACAACGGACGGGGAAGAAAGAAGAAAACACTCCCCCATGTCGGCCACATGCAAGTTAATTGGAAGGAGTCACACAGCACCGACCTTGAACTGTCTGAGAAGCATGTGGGAAGAGGGCCCGTGTCCTCCAAACAAGCCAACAGAACACAAGTCCTGTCTCCCCACGACTACACAGAGCTCACAGCAACCCCGGAGCGTGCACATTGCAGACTGCACACACAGCCGGAGCACGCCACCTCTACGAACCGCTGCGAAATGGCAACCGCAACACACCTACCCAACTACGCCGAACAGCTCAAGCTGTACCAAACCAACACGATACATACATTGGGATGCGATCTCCTGTCCCTGCTGAACGTAAGTTACCGACTGACTTACCGCATCACATTGTTCAGCTGCGTCATGCCCGTCTTCTACTGTCGGAGGTGTCCCTACCAGCATCCCGTCGAGATATGCCTCTCCAACCCGGCATGTCTGAAGGCGGACCTGCTACCACTACTCCTCCCTCTGGACGCACACGACAGGGCCTGCTCTGCCTATGGGGGCATGGCGTATGTGGCCAACATCGCACGCGCACTGAAATGGAACCACTGTGCCTCCACACGACGGATCATCGAGAACAGCTACATCGAATGTCACCCAGCATGCCCCATCATGGTCCTCCAAGGGACAACCTACGAACAACACCTTGACAGCCACCATCCGCTTCATTGGCTGGCAAACATGTACACCACCAATGACATGGAAGCCCTGCTGGACGGCATCGCATACCTGACAACCTGTAAATTCGTCGGACCACAACGCAGGTTCCCCGAGTGACCTATGATGTCCAACCCCGCACCCATGCTTAGCTTCCGCACGGACTGGCCAGTCACCACCACAACAGCCATACCAAACGACCGGCAACTGTAACCACACCATCAACGACATCGCCATGACATCGGATATGACCGGGACATGCACACTGTTCCCCATCACATCCAGGAACACCGCATGCATCGTGGGAGGCAGTGGCATGGGCTCTGTGCATCGCACCCACATGGACGGAACTGCACGAACAACCAGGACACGACATGGATCCAGCGCACATGGACACACACACCGCTCAGTGGACATGAATAGGTCGCCTGGAGTCTGTGGGTGCTGCACCCCTCCCACCCCCGCCCCGGGAATCCCATACCAGGACCTTTGCATGGACGACAAGTGCATACAACAACAACACGACCCCAGTGACTGTGACATGTCCAGTAACCACCACAGTGCAACAACAAGTGGCACGCCGCTGCATGCACGCAAGCACATGCCCTGATGTCATCTCACATGCACGCGTGCATGAGGAACAACCGCAGCAAACCTGTCACATGGAACTGAGATGGACTGTGCCCATGATGCCGAGCGGTCTGGTAGGCTACATGTATACCGTCTGTGTCAAAGTCCGCAGCTCCGCAGCTATACGTAAATGTACATTAGCACAGCCTTGGCCAAGCAGATGTAACCCCACACCCTATCCCATTTGTAATCATGCTCAGTATATCCTCAACATGTATTCCGCTGCCAGTAGTGTCCACTATACTGCATCACAGAGGACAGAAGACTCAATATAATGTTTGAAACCAAAACTGTCTCCGCTGACTCATTTCACAAGTACGAATGAGAGAGGATGAGAGTATGTGAAGTACACGGCAGTCGTGACATGACCATGTAGTCCACTGGTATTGGATGTCAACGCAAATGAGTAGCACTACTGTGGAAGACACACATGTGTCGTGTGAAGTCGTATGGACGCAGTGCTCAGGTGGGTGGGTGCGACGGGTAGATGCGCACATGCCAAGTCGGAGCACGCCGTGTTGGGAGGGGTCATGAACAGTACACCACCGCTTCCCTGGGCATTGTGAGAGGACACCTGTCGGGGGGGAGTGAACACGTGTGTGCACAGCAGCCGGGCACACGTACAAAGCGGTACCAGGCGCACCTCAGCCCACCCTCTGTGGACAAGCTGGATCCTGTTGTGCGCCCGCCATGCCCCTTGACAAGGCACACACAGCCCCAGTCGACCAGGTGTAACCCCAACATAGTCAATCCGCACAGGCGATACAGGGCACGGGATGGCAGTGGAGCATGGTGTGTGAGAGGTCTCCTCGCGCTCCTCCTGGTCATATCACGCAGGCAATAGTACCTCAACGTCTAGCATGGCACAAGTCACATGGAAGTGTAGGTGGGACGCACCACAGCACGAGCAGCACTGACGTCACGGGAGGTGGCTCGCACCATCCCATCCATTGCCCATCATACCAACCACGACACATGCCATTGCGACTAAGTGCAAGCGCGTGCGCCACCACCCCTGAGCCCTCCCCAGAGAGGCCAAAGAGTGAATGTGTGGGCCATCAGCCACAGACGGACGCGGCCTGGCCGCAAGGGCAGCCACAGCCACTGGGTGTCGCAGGTGGCGGATCCGGAAGGCGAAGACTGTGATGCATAGTCCATGCAGGCCGGGTCTCCATTTGGGGCACCACGCAGGTGGACGGCGTCCCGCCACACATCATACCCTGAGACAGCCCACTCGTGCAACTGGACCCACACATACACTCCTTGCCCTCTCTGGTGCGAGCTTGGGGCTGCCTGTGCAAGCGCTAGCCTCGCAGGTGAGCATGCATATTGGGGGGCGAGGGGAGGACATGAGGGCTGGGGCGAAGATGACTGTATCACTGTCAGTTAGTACAAGGGATGACCCAGATGTGGAAAGGAAGAGACGTGTCCCGTGTGTACTGCAACTAGTCGCCAATTCAACTACCCCCCCATGTCCGGAATGTAAGCCCGCACCTAGGCCCTCCCATCCGCCACATCGAACATACCACCAGCACGACAACCTTCCCATTCGAAACACTGACTGGGGGTGGCGACCAGTGTACAATCATGTGTAGCCTACCCACGCGTACATGTGGGCCCTCCATGATCCATGTCACCTGCGGCAAAGACATGACATGCGCAATGAGGGAAGTGAGGAGAGCTGTCCGCCCCACGCGCAGAAGGTGCATCAGCTCCACAGACCCAGCAGCGAGTCCAGCAGGGGTCACATGTGCAGGGGCAGCTGTGCCTGGTGTGAAGGCACATGCATATAGACAGCACATCGACCAATGTGTAGTCTGCCCACATCCACAGTCCATCATCATGCGGACATAGGAATTGAACACAGGGCAACACATCTTAGTGGGTGCACCCACCGTGACCAACAATGCGCAATCATCGACGTACCCGCCCTGTGCATGGCCCCCCACCCAACGGAGGCACATCCAGTGCCACCATCCCACACACACAAGCCTTCCACGGAACATGCTGTGTCCAATGCTCAGTACAGAGTCAGCGCCCATCTGGTGGATCCTGAACAGGAGACACATGCACACACATGCCAGCTCCCACTATGTACGTCTGCCACCTGGCACGTGCAATGTAACCTCTCACCTGTGACGTGTGACTGCAAGCACACAGCCGTCTTGGCATGGGGCTGTCAATGTGGACACCAGTCAATGTTTCGGGAGCTGTGATCCGTACAGTGCTGTACATAGGGTGCAGTGCTGACACCTACTACTGTCTCATATCCCCTCGTGCCACAGGTCCCACTTGTATTGGCCGCTCAGCCCGTGCCCACATCGTCGTCGTCGTGTGCCATACTCATCCAGCCTCGGAAGCAGTTCCATGCTC